>OY288208.1:7500000-10000000 GCA_958449745.1 Ochropleura leucogaster
ATGGCAGCGTATAAAAAAGCTAAAAACTGTTGGACCGTTTCGTTTCATTTAAATACAGAAGCTTTATTTCATGGACTAGTGGATATGGTCGAAAATGGTACAATTTCTATTGCGAACTATATTTATGTAAATGTAGTTTCGGTTGCTGGTATTGAGGGTCCATTGAAATACTATTTTTGTATTCTGGCAATTTGTTCAAATCTGCGGATGCTACAGTTTTGTAACTTTTAGGTCCACTTAATTACCACCAGGTTAATTGTTTTCAAAACATCATACCGTTTCTGGCAATTGTGTAACAATTACAAAGATAAGATTTTCGTACATTATTGATAATTTGGGTGCAAACAAAAAAAAAACGTTGCCCCACACTAGGATTTTCTCCTGTATCGTGGGTGCGTTTACAAACATCCAAACTCACATTCGCAAACAGCCAGACCCGGTACAATTATCTTTAGCTCATACAAATATTTGTTCGGTGCGGGGATCAAACTCGCGACACGTAGCGCAGCAGTCAAACGCTTAGCTACTGCGCCAACCGTGTTGTCTTAAACTCTTTAACAACTAAGCAGCTGTTAAAGAGTTTAATCATTCACGTCGATAAACATTGTTTTATTTTAACTTTGCTTGCAACGGAGCAACTTAGTTAGTGTCTGCTACGGATTAGTTACGATACATACGGGAGGATTTCAACTTGAATAACTTCTAGTGCTAAAGTAAAATAGGAACTATGTATACTTACATGTACTAAGGGAGAAAAATACGACTCGATCGTATGCTTTTTAAATAATTATAAGGCCAATTTTAATGTCTGTATGTGTCCAAAAACCAGCCTAAAAATAATTTCACAAAACCATCAGAATTGTCCTGCCCTTGTGCCTATTTGGGATCGGTGTATCACGTTTTCTTCTTCTATTTTCCCCCGTCAGACGTCACGTCATCATTTACTCCTTTCTTCTTCGTATCATTCCTTATACAATACATCCATCTTTTCTTTGGCCTTTCTCTCCCATCAACGCTCAGATCTAGCACTCTTAGTCACATGTGCTTCGTCCCTTCTCATTACATGTCCATACAAACGACTCAAATAATAATTTCACAAAACTATCAAAATAAAATAGGTATTCCTGTGCAAAATATAGGTAAGTAGCGCCATTGAAGTAGAAGGGAGCGTCGTGAACGCAGTAAAATAACATTTTACCGAACACAAAGTTATGCGGGCAAAAGTTGCAACCATTGTGGACGCAGAATAATAAATTATTTATTCTGAATGAAAAGTAGGTAACCTGAACTGTGGAGTACCTGCAAGCTGGTTTTGTACAGTTCTTCTAAAGTTGTTTTATTCCTTATATGACCCTTATGGCAACGAAAATAAAGGTCAGTGTACCTAAAATCAGAGGTAACAATGCTAGAACTGAAACAGTCATACGTTTCGGCTAAAGCCTTTGTTTATGTGCATAATATTCACAATTTATGCATGTATGCACAAATTCATGAAATTAGCCTGCGCAATGTTTCTGGTAATGAGGAAATATTGCTGTTTTAGTTAGACTGAGACTCGTTATGTTATGACTCAAAATTACAGGGATCAACCATTGACAATCATGATTTGATGAATTGCTGAGGAGGTATTTAAGTATAGGCTTATCTATCGTGCTAATAAAATAGATAAATAAAATGATAAGCAATAAACCTTTTGTTTCGGATGGGAAATCATCATATAACTCCTGCTACTATGGGTGGAAGCGGAAGGGAGTGTCAATTTTTTACTGACATCCATCCAGATTCCTTTTTTTGCCCTTTATGTTCAAGAAGCATCGTATGGTTAGAACGTTACCGCAGCTCCGGCAGGAAGAAAATAAAACCTGCTATTAAAAAAATCTAAGGAAAAATGATAAAGTAACAATATATTATTATTTTTATAAAGCTCATTGTGCCACATATGTCCCGGTACGATACGCGTGCCGCTTTTAAAAAGATTTGCGTCACACCGATAGTTTATATCACAGGTGACAGGTGCTGCCTATACCCTATACTCTAAACTCGTGCACTGAATATATTATTAAACCCAAGTGGGTTGAAAAGTAGTTATAAACAGGAATTGAAAATCAACGTAGGCAGTGGCTAAAGCAAGATGTTTCTGAATTTTGGCATCAACAACTCCAAAACTGATTAATTTTAATTATGCCAAATACCTTAGATAAATGCGTTTAATTAAATTACATCAAACAAACACAAACTGTAAATTAACATGAAATTAATGTGCGATGTATCCCGAATGACATCTTGACGCAAGAGTAGGTACATACTTTCCTGCGTAAGTATCTATTTATTTCCGTTCCATATTTATGACGCACGCATCCCAAAAGAAAAACAAACCACGGAAATCACGTACATAAAAGAGATATTACACATTAGCCGAGAAGATATCACGAAACTAGTTCAGGTACGAATCCGAATAAATTGCATCGAGTAACCGACGAACGCGTTCTTGTAAATTTTTTATGGGCTCGAACGTTCCAGGCTCGGCGCGACTAATAAATTGGGATCGGACCCGCAGGAGGCTGTTTGTTGCCGCCTCGGTCCCGAGAGCCCGAGATTCGTGTCCCGAACAGGCCATTAAGCACACTCGCTACACGGTCACAATCTTGTTTTCCAATACGATATCGAGAACACCTATAGATCTTTTATTGGGACTAATCTGCAAACAACCACGTTTCAGTGTTATGTTGAAAACATTACACGATTTTCTCGTATGCCTTTTAGGTGTCGCTCGATACATGGAAAGTCGACAACGTTATTAATTTAAATCTACCTTTTCCACCTCCAATGAATATGTTCAAACCGTTGTGTGAAAGAATTGGATTAGAATACCGTAAGTGCAGTGGTTAAAGTGAATATAAAGGGTGGTGGTAATCCATTTTGCCAGTAATCCATTTTCCTGGCTTGACGGTCGCCACCCCCGGTCAGATAAGCCGTGAACACACTTTTATGGGGACAGCCGCATATTGTAGCACTCCGTTAGTCTGCCACACCTACAAATCTTTTATGGAGGTTATGTTTATTTAGGGAAAATGAAGTAACACATGAAAAATGTTAGAAAAATGGTCCGTGGAAATAATAATGTCGTTTGAGATTGCCATCGCAAAGCTTTTAAATCGTTTCCATAATACCAGCCTGTAATTGTCCCACTACTGGGCAAAGGCAGCTGCCTTTACCCAGCCGTGCCTTCTTTGTATGAGAAGCTTCTCATACAAAGAAGGCACGAGCATTGATCACCACGCTTGCTCAAGACGGGTTGTGGATTTCAGACTTATATTAATTTATAAGTCTAGGTTTCCTTAAGATGTTTTTACCGATGTCTGTGATGTCTAAGATAAGTAGTAGAAAGTAAATATTGAAAAGGGCTCATTGGCACTTGCCCGGATTTGAAGCCACAACCTTTATCATGGGAGGTGTTGATGGAGGCGGAGGATTTAAAAAAAATATCACCGACTCTATTATACATCTACTGGAAAATATACCTAGATGAAGAAATAGAAAAATCTATGTTAATAGACCAGAAATATGAAAGAATATGTGAGCATGTATAAAAACTAATTTAACAATGTATTGTTTGTACGTTATAACGTAAAAAGGGATACATTAATCGAAAGTTAAAAAAAAAAATAAGATTCCTTACTACTATAATTTTAGTCATGTATGTCATATGTCATAAATGATAAAATTTAAATGTCAAAACATATAAAATCAACTTGTAACAGGCAATAAAAAGGTAAATCCAATAGAACAATCCCAACGCAACATGTTTTATGGTGCAACCGTTTGCAACAAGTTGTTGATCCCGGCATACAAATACAGAATAGTACTCACTTAGTTATATCTCTATTAGTTGTACTACAGATGTAGATAAACCGTGGGACTAATGTTAGACAGGATAATGACCGTAGTCATGATAATTTGTTAGTTAAGATCCTGAATGTTACTTGACCTTGGTTTATTTGTACATAAGTTTGAATAACATAAATGGTTGTGCGATATTTATTTATCTGAACGTTATATAAAACGTAAAGTTTTACGATAAATGAATGATACCAAAAATACATGACGATTCTGTCAAAACGGAGCTTACATTGGTAGGTATATGCATAATACCTTATTCTCAAATAAACAAATACATTAATTTTACAGCCACAAAAAAGCATAAAAGTACAAATAAAACACAGCATCATAATTTCGTTTTTTACGCCTCTCTCACCCGTTGCTATTTATACGAACATTATAGTAGGTACTACGCAAAATGTGTTATAAAATTGTTCGTTATAGGTAGGTACGTAAAATGTAATAGAATTTCAGTGAGTCCTCTGGTGTTATTATTGGTTTTCCCCGGGGATATTTCAAGATCTGCGGCGGAGACATTTCTCTTCATTGAAAGTGTTGATGCCGTTCTTCAGATGAACATTTTGATACCCCTTTTTTATAGGAATACTGAAATATCTGAAATTGGCAACACACTGTGCTGCGATACAAACATTTTAGATTTCATATTTTATTCTAAGCATATTTTATATTTGAATTTGAAATCTGAATCCTTAATAATCCTAAAACTTACGTTTAACTATGGTTAACCTTTTTATTTAAAGGCATCTTCCCTATTTTTTTTGTCTATGCCTAATCTTAAATTTTCTCCATCCGATTCTTTAAATTCGAATTGATTTTACTCTATGACCTTGATTGATTGTGAAGTGCAGCGAATCTGTGTTAATAGGCACCGAAACATAGTCTACCTAAAAATTTAATTCTCGGCTATAATTTGATGTTTCTAAAAACAGTAATATGTTCATAATAGTTAGGTGGCACATAAGATGTCGGCAACCTATCTATGATTCCTGTGGGAAATTAAAATAAACGGTGGCACTTTTTGCGATCGGTTAGTTCTACAAATAACCAAGACATTAACTACTTGTAATTAGCTTTACACTAACGGGGTGTGTCTTTATTGCACATAGAAAGTAATAACTTATTTAGAATATGCTTCTATCCCCAACTATGTGAAGATAGGAGGGATAAGGAGTTTTAAGCTGATTAGTTATTGTTTTGTACCTTCTGAAGTTGTGAAAAATGCTGATCCTCACACACTCATTCTTGTGTGTGTATATAGGGTTAAGAAAGGCTTTCATATGCCATTTTTAGCGGATGGGAAATCATCAACTATTACTTCCCGGGCTTAGGACGAAATGGGCCAGGAGTGTCAGACTTCTACTGACCAAAACCCACCGACTGTTCCTTCTTTTGCCCTTTATATTCGGGAGCTGCGGTTTCTCTTTCGAACAACTCGCAACCCCGGCAGATTTCATAAGCTCTTGAGCGACGGATAGAAGAAAAATACCCACATATTTATCTTAAAGTACATTTTTAAGATCAATATGTATTTTTCTTAATCACATACTCAAACAGCCAGACCCGAAACAACTATCTGCAGGTCATACAAATATTTGTTCCGTGCGAGAATCGAACCCGCGACACGCAGCGCAGCAGTCATCGCTCAGCTCAACCGTGCGTCAATTAGTTAGCTTTATAACAGAAAACTTGCATCTCAATCGAAGTCTGCATTTTAAAAGGAGGTGTCGACCGAAAACAACTCAATATTTTGTAACGCTTTTCAATTTCCTTTTAACAGTCGAGCAAGCACTCTGGCACTGCAATGCCATGCACTTTAATTATCTTCAGAATCTTCCGCTATAGCACTGCCGTGAAACGCATTCAAACAAATTGATGAAATATTGCACTGTATAAGAATTTATATCATTTTGAAAATTGTGCCAAGGAAATTGTGTTGAATTATTATCAATATTTTATTCGAGCTGCCTTAATTAAAGATTTTAGTGCCTTTGAAGTGCTTGAAATCAATTATTTTGCACTAGCAGCAATTTGGGGATTTAAGTTATCTCGAGTCGTGTAAGAGCACCAAAGGAATTTATGATTGCACTCACAGACGTTCAACGCCATTACTTAGGAAAGGGAATACGTCTTAGTAAGGTCTTCGTGGCGGAAAGGTATTTAAAGGAGCTTTATACAATGAAACTGAACGCGATTAGCACATTTAAAATCTGCCAGTAATTTATTTATTTATTAAAACTTTATGCTGTACAAAGGCAAACTAAATGCTTTAGTCATTTTCTACTTGGAGTGATGCAGAGACAAAACACAGTAGTTGCCATAACAGAAATAAAGGATATTAGATCAGTATCAATATCCATAGCAATTATTATCGACAGCACTTGATAGCGGTAATTTTCGTCGTATATCAGACGACTAATGAAAGTTATAAATTCATCAGAGGTGTATAACCTCTAACTTACCCTTCAGGAATTAAAGCACACTATATACACCAAACAGTACCCCCAGATTACACCAGATATGTTCAAGTCCGTTATAATTGAGAGAGATGACTGCTACTGAAAAAACCAGATGAAAAACAATAAAAATTTGCCCAGCCTGGGAATTGAACCCATGACGTCAGGCTCAGAAGTCGCGCTTGCAGCCACTAGGCCAACTAGTCAGTCAGATGTCACTAATTGTATGTAGATACCCGGGAGAAATGGCCGTTGTCAAACAAAAAATAATCATAGTCATAGTTGTCATTAATCGAAGCCTGTGATTGTCGACGTTTCTCAGACGTTGCTGTGAGCAATTACGTAGCAGCTATGTATAATTGATACAGGCAAACATTGATTGATTTAGGCCATCTTGTATTACATCTTAATTCCTAACTGTCGTTTGATTTAGCTGCCTGGAGGCACAACACAGAACAGAAACGAACTAATTTTGGAACTCATCTATAATTAGTTCAAATACTTTAGAACATTCCTTTCTGAAGCAACCCTTAACATATTTGTCTGCGTTCCTATCGTACGGCGACGGTCCTATCGCGCTGACATAGAAGAGCCTTCTGAAACAAATGACGGCTGGTTGCTTTGGTATAGGACGCGGAGTCATATGTATTTATAAATCCACTTGTTGAGTTACTGCAGCGTTCATTTGCTTGTCTCTTTAAACATTAAAAAGAATAAAGTCTGAAAAACGGAAAAGACTAACTTGAATATGAAAGTCATTGTTTAAAGGTAATTTAGAATTTATACGCAACATTCCAACCTGTATATTGTTCACAGAGCCCCTGAAAAGGACATAACAATATTTTATTCTGGCTACTGTTGACACGTGCAGCAATGACACAAATCATGACCCTCGCTTGGATGCCAACTCCAGTAGTAAAAATACTGTACCAAATTTTAATCGTGTGAATAATCGAGTCATTCTATTCTATAGAGTAAGTATAGGAGTGTAGGTAAATCGGTCTTATTGATCTGAGAATCATTAAAAATCACATACATATAGAACTGAGTTTTTTATGTTACGTTAATCAAGTTAGATGGGAAAGAAAAGCTCTTATTTAATTTAAATTCTAAGCAATGTCATAAAATCTTCGACACAATTATCTAATTCGCCTAATTCCTCACAATAACTCGTACAATTCGTGCCGTTCGTCAAGCTACACGTCCTTGTTTGTCAATTTCCTATCACCCTATATTACCACGGTAAGTACTAAAAACTCACTGTAAACTGAATCTGTTTGAAATTGGCATGTTGGTGAGAATCCTGCATACCTACTGAACGAGCTATTGGAATAACTAAAAGACTTTAAAGTGACATAAAATAACTAGAAATACATTAGAAGTATCCCGGGATTTATACTGTACTTACTACTGCTATTCAAGAATTGAAGAAGAGAACAATAATATTTTACCTCTTTGCTTCACTTTTTAGTAGCAAATGGAACAAAGAGGATGGAGTTATCTTTTTGATTGATTGATGATTTGAGAAAGTTCCATTCCGTTTTCCAAATCATGAATATAATCATTACTCTGAGGCCCTTAGATAAAAACTGCATAAAAAATAAGTTAGTACATTATCATGAAAGCCTTATTTTCAGTTCAGCTCAGTAATTTCTGTAGAATTGACTGAACCCAAGCTTGAAATTATTTTTGAACATTTTAACGACACAACATCATATTTCTGCTGTATGGCATTTAGTGCAAGTTACTAACGAGTCGGTCTAGGCTATCCGATGTTAGGCACTAGATCCGACCACTAGGCCGGCTCAAGTTCCCGCTGCACGCTAGTACGTCACCTAGGCTAATGACTTGTGGCTTAGATCCAGACTTTGCCTAGAAAATGTAAGCACGTGTGAATAGCCACTGTAAAATATAAGGCTAGTTACTTTAGGAAATTTTCCATTACTTATACAAGTTACAGGAATAAGCATATATTTTAATAAGTTATATTTATACATTTATATTATATTATTGATTCACGCTAGTAAAACTCAACTCATCTAATGTAACAAATCTTCTTTATGATCATAACTGAAAACTTCTTTATCACAAAATTGAAGGTGATTTCGTAGGGTTAATACAAAACAACACATTCAAAGTTGAGTTAGCCAGTCCCCCAGGACGGGACATTTGCAAAGTTAAAATGGAATACGGCGTCAAAATGTTTTTATGGGAACACATCACTGAAAATTGAATGCGGTTTAGTCGTGGTGGATTTATTTAAAGCATTATTCACAAGGTGGAGTACTCTGGGGTCTATTAACGTGGCTTGGGAGTTCAGACTAATGATCTGGAATCGAATTGTGGAATCGATTGCTCTCTTACATAAGGATTATGTTATCGGATGGCAATTCAACAATCTGGATTCGAAACGTTCAGTAAGATGTCGTTTGAAATGTTATTACAATAGTGATCCGAGATAAGTTTGAGATGTAGACGCTGGGGATTGAGACGGGCTAACGATCTTGTTACTGAGCGAGCCAGCGAGCTGCACCGCACGGCTCAGGGTAATGAACCACGATTGAGCGGCTCTTGTACTTGTTGATATCTTTACAATATTTACTACGGTATCCCACAAAACAATCTCTGTGAAATCTGCTTAAACGGCGATTCAAAACAACGCTTTAAAGAATTGTGTTCACTGCTCGAAAGTGTATTTACGTTGGAATTATCAACACTCGTTAAACTCTAACATCTGCTGGTATTAAATAAATACACAAACTAAAGTGGTAACTATTTTATTAACAATCTCGTTCTCAAATTAGCTGCTCTAAATCAACTTCGGGAACATTATAAATATTCAACAAAGATCTCTTTGGTGTAACGAGGAACAATTTCATTCCAGTAAAGGTAGGTGGTTTAATAGTGGATTATCTTACATTTTCATTTTATACGCGGGTAACAACATTTAATTGACATATAAGCTTGTACCAATTTCTGAGAATTATACAAAGTGCACAGATAAACCGACGCAGTGGGCCGCCCGCAAAAACGGCATAGGAAACCCTTGAACCACAAAAAATAAAGTGGATTTTTATTGCTCTCCGAGATACAAACACAAGGTATTATTAAATTTTTATAGGCCTTTTTGCTCGATTGTTTGTTTTTATGTTCTTTTCTAAATATTACATTTCCCTTACACTAGGCACCGTCATGGCGGTCAACGTTTTGTTTGTAACGTATAAATAGAAATGCGAAAATAAAACAGCTTTTTATTTTGTTCGTTTATTGAGCAAAGACAATCCAGAGCTTATAACGGCTATAGATTTAAGACCATCGTTCAGCAGTTACTGAAATTACCATCAGACTCGACGTTTGAGGCAAACTTCGTCATGGTTAGATTAGCGTAGATTCATATGTAAATGAGTAGTACAGTAAGATACTGTGAATCTATGCCCAAACACCAGTCCAGGGTAATCCATCGTATTCACGATAAGCGTGACAGTGAGCGCACGTGACGTGCCATGCGGCGTGAATGGCATGCCGACGTGACAGACGTGACAGCGACCCGGCCGATTGTATTCGCCCTGCATCCGCACGCGACTGCATTCGATTCGCATTCACAACACGAATCAATATGCATCACTTCCAATGGAAATAACTACCTTGTGTTAATTAAAAGGTCACCATCCTGAACAAATATTCGCGTAAGCAAAACAAAAAAGGCGGCAAATCCGATATAACAACATGTTATTGGATTTATCTACCATACGAGGTATACGAACGACACAACACAACAAAAAGTTTTAGTGCAATTTTAATAACACGTGTGTTGCGAGATATTCATAAAAACGTCAAAATAGAACAAAGGAATTCCAAACGCATCGGTTTAACTCGTTGCCTCTGCCACGTACGGACATAGCTTGTTACGTGAATTTTAACAAAATACAAAGGTAAACTCGTAAATAAGGACACACAGAAAGCGTAAAATGAAAGCAAAGGGAAGCACCGACATGATTTAGAGAGAGGTAGCTAGATAATAATATTCAAGAAGCAGATTACCATAACTTAACGGAGAGATTGGCTCGGCCTACCGTGGATCATTATTTAAATCACTGGCTGCATGCAAATTACTCAGATATCGGATAAACATGAATTGAAAATTAAACAGCGGTAGGTATTCAATCGCATTCCGGTAATCCGTGAAACAATAAAGGAATATTTTCGTATGGATCGCTTATTTTCCGAATAAGTAACAAATATGTACAGAAGGATAATTGATAAACTGCCGGCTCGGCTCAGATCTCAATGAAGTAATTAACTATTTAGATCTTTGACTTACTAAAACCTACTTTTTTGTGATACAGCGGTTTCTTTTTTATTTCAACCAAAGGTTATAGCGGTTAGGTAGAAAATTCGAATCGCCGTTTGACCCTTTGGGTCTTTTGTACTTCCCTCTCACCTACTGTTCCATTTTGAGGCTGCTACACACCCTTGTTTGAGGTCAATAAAGGCTTTTGTGGAACCTTTCGAACACAGCTCAACCTGCTCACATTTAACTCTTTTACTTTGTAACCTCAAATGGACTCCAAATATATATAGTATTATCAATTGGCTTCATGAAGTACGGACTTAAAAAGTAAAAGGGAGAGTTTTGTATATAAACACAAAAGGAATGTGCAATATGCCTAATTACGAAAAAAAATATCCTGAGAATGTTGAAGATGTAGTTATAATGATCAATCAAATCGCGACCCGTTTTACTTTAAAAGACTTTCTGTAGTCTTGCTATAAATAGATATCAGTCGTATTCATAGTAGGAAAATCGCGCCAAGCCCCTTTACCGCCGAGACACTCCTACGGAAAATGTCGAATGTCGCCTACGCCTCACCTTCGAGATATTACATTTTTAAAGTAACCCTTTTAAGATCGATATTAAACCTAGGATATTTGTTGGCTCATTCTTCCGATATCAACTACATACTATTGGGAAAACGAGACGAGAATCGCAATATTTTATGAATGCTATGCAACTTTTCGTTAGCGAGAATACATGAATAATATTGGCACAGATCCCTCTCTATAATTTGGGCTGAATTTTATAGATTTACTAGCTGTGCCCAGTGGTTTCACCCGCTGCTTACTTAGGGGTATGAAAAATAGATGTTGGCCGATTCTCAGACCTACCCGATATGTACACAAAATTTCGTTTAAATCGGTCCAGCCGTTTTGGAGAAGTATGGGAACGAAAACTGTGACACGAAAATTTTATATATTAGATCAATGTTCTCATCGTGGACACCGGCGTATAGAATACCTCATCAATTTTAAACTGTAACCAGAGGTGCGTGTAAACCAACATGTAGTTGTGAACCACAGGTCGATAGAGCGGCAATCAATCACTAAGTGAGTAACGTGTTGCGGTGCACAAGTTTGTAAGCGAGCTTGTTCATCCTACATCTTCTCCGAACAAGTCGACCGCGCCAACTGAATCCCCAGAGACACGAGATTTATAGAGCAGATACCGGACCAGCTGAGCACCGTATTGTACGCGCCAGAATATGAAACCTCACCATCTATCAATATTACACTTCATTATTATACAGCAATAGGTCAAATACTTTATGATGTCATTCGGCATTTCATTAACAATGCTCTTGTTTACAAGACGCCTTAACCAAAATAAACAAACGTCAAATAAATTTAGCAGAATAGACACAATTAATACAGGCAACGCGCCAGATAAATTCATCAGACTGTTTAAATAATGTTGGTATTGAAATAATGAACATCCCAAGCATCTTGATTTACCTACATAATATAACTGAATGAGAAAACTAAAAGTGTTTTTCACTAATTCCGAAATTACACACGGAGCTGTAGAACATTTTTCTTTGACATTGCAAGTATTTTCGTCGTACTGGGTCAATGTCGACTTTCCGATGATCTCGATCGCAAAATTTCTTTTATTCATAACTCGATTCTTTCCACAACTCGATGGACTATGAATAACGAAAGATTTCAAGCTTGGTACAGGTGCGAGGATGGGCTGCTCGCCAAGTGAAATGAAATTATTAGCTGGAGGACCGTCGAGATCTTGCACTGATATCGTAGTGGCGATCATTTAACCGCCGCAGTAACATTACTAATTGAATAATAAATGAAGAAGTTTCTACTTGATCGCTGTTTGTAAATCCTTGTAAATGTCAAAGTGGCTGAAAACTGAAAAAACTAAAAATTTCTATCGCAACTATGCGGTATCAGTTAACGATTCAGTTGTTTTTCACGAAATAGTGACCTGAATTCTGCTGGTCTGATTTTTGTTAGCCGCTGGTTTGTTTCAACGTCCTTTTGAAAAACGATGGTGATTGGCTTTACATAACATGTAGGTACGAAGAATTTTTGACATCGGTGTAGTAGCGATCGACTGCTGAGCTGCGTGTCACGGTTTCGATTCCCGCACGGAACAAATATTTGTACTTGCAGATAGTTGTTTCTGGTCTGACTGTTTGTGTATGTGAGTTTAAATGTTGGTAAACGCACCCACGATACAGGAGAAAATCCAAGTGTGGGGCAGCGTAATTTAAAAAAAAATATTACGGACCATTGGGTTTTAGTCAATAAAAGTTTGTCTCTCCTCCCCACTCCGCCTAGAGTTAAGGGATTATTTGATAATTCCCAATACGCAAAAACAGGGCAGTCTTGCAGATAGTTGTTACGGGTCTGGCTGCCTGTTTGTAAAATTCCTATTGTGGGGGAACGTTTTTTTTTTAAAAAAGGAAGAATGAAAAATAAAAACAGGTAAGGGCCAGTTGGAGTCGCGTACCGAGGGTTTCGTAAAAACTGGCGACATAACCTACCATTTTTTGACTGCGTAAACTTAGAGTTTTGATATTTTCACACCATAATGATACCATAAATTTAAATTTATGTTTATTATTAATTTCAACTCGATATCTCCACGCAATTCCGTGATAAGTTAAAGTACGAAACGCGAAATACGGAATCGTGCATTTTTTTAAATTCAGAGAGTACTTTTAGAACCCCTGATGCCAATTCAAAACGGCAGGGAACTGAATTGACGCTCTAATTGGTGCACCAAGTATATGAAAAGTTTCAAAATTAAAAAGTTAAGTTGCAACCTTGCAGGCCATAATCAGTTTAAATTGCTGCCATAAACAAAATAAACATCCTACTAATGAATTCGGTAATTTACATGAATAGCTACCAGTTTAAAGTTTCAACATTTTCATTCGTTAACAGTTTTGGTCAAGCTTGTAATTTAAGTTCTCACTACTGTGGCTATCATGGAGTATATTTCATATTCAACAAATAAATATTGGTTAGTATCAAAACCCAGCATAATTTGTAACAACGTATGTAACCCACACATTTGTTTCGCCAAAACTATCTCTGCATTTAAATAACTGGTCAAAGATCATTAAGTACATCTCTTCTATACTTTGATATTTTGTATATATTTTAGATATGTATTATTTTAAAATGTATATATGTAAAACATTTATTTATTATTTTTATTATAACTATATAGTTAAAGTTATGTTTACTTAAGTTAGTGCTTACTTTGATATTTTTACACTACACTACACACTGTGTCTACGTGTTTTATCTATCTGCCCTATCGCAGGTCACCTGGAAGAGATTTTTTTCATAATTTGTGTTTTGTGTGTACATAAATTAATAAATAAACGTAGGAAACTCAAAATACAAACATACAGACCAACAGATAGACAGACGGACAACAAAGTGATCCAATAAGGGTTTCGTTTTTTCCTTTTTAGTTACGGAACCCAAAAAAGGAGAACCCTTTACACTTTGTATGTTTAGTTCATATTTAACTATCGGGTACTTTACATTAGCACACTATTTTCAAAAACATCTCATTTTTTATGTGAGAACGTAGCCACAGCACTTCTTGCAGTGATAAAAAGATAACGTTACCGCACGACCTAACTGGCAACTCCAAGTAAATACCAGGTACCTTAAAGTAGTAATAATATCAGCTTGCTAAACGGCCCTATCTTGAATAATACGCAAGCTACGCCTCGAATCAATTAGATCGTAAATTAATTGATGCACGGAAGGCATTTCAGGCTGAAAGCGCGAATGCTGCTTTCGCGTTCTTGAAACGTTTTACAGCAAGTAGTGCCAACACTAAAACAATTTAAATTGTGTGCTATTAAAATAAACTAACATAAGTAACATCCTACTTCCTTCTAATATCCAAGTATATCCTATCCTACTATAATATTATAAATGCGAAAGTTTGTGAGTATGGATGTTATTTGATCCTCGTTCACGTCAAAACGGCTGAACGGATCTTGATGAAATTTGTCACAGAGGTAGATTATAGTCTGGAATAACGTAGAAAACTTTATTTTTTCGATAATCACGCGGGCGGAACCGCGGACGCCAGCTAGTTAAATGTATACCTTTTTTCGGATGGAAAATCATTAAATTTTAATGACTCCCTCCGGTATTCATGTGGGGACTCAAGAAAATTAAACGATGGACAGGCTGTGTAAAAGATGATGGCTACCAAGAAGGTCGCTACTAAAAACTTACTAGCCGAACAGGCCAAAAAAAATGAGAAAACTAAAATATCTATGTTAGAAAAAATTCTATGTATGGTTTTTTTTTCTAAAACTCTTAATGTCTTTATTACCATTTATACTCCAACCGTGTGCTGATTTCACACCGTGTTGGTGCTCCCTATTTCCAACGAGTTTTTGATAAAGAGATGTCATTGTTTTCACTCACGGGGAAACACGCAAGTTAAGGGGACTTAGGGGAGAATGTTTTGCTCGTTGTATTTTTTTCTGCCGCTAGCTTCCTCATACTGTTTTTTCTTGTTGTTTTCCTACTAAACGCGGCTTGGTTAGTTTTGAAGTTACTCTAAGATACGCCGATATACATGTATCTTCGCTATATTAACATTCCATGTTGTCTTATATTAACGATAATAACATGAACACAAATAACCAAAGATTTCGTTTATTCATAGTAAATTCTGCAACCCCATAATCGCCTATATTACATACCCCTTGATGTTATTCAGCCGGCAAAAGCCATCGGTATTTTCGGTTGGATGAACTACACCACAAAATGGCTGCAAGGACCATTGAATTTGGGAACTTAAAACGTATCTAGTAAGGGGGATGTTAATGTTAACGACACAAATATAACGTTTTACGAATCTAAATAAACCTTCTAAATAAACACATGAGTATTCATAAAAAGTAATCACACGCAATAAGTATAATAGCTTCATTAGGTACTGTAACTAATGTCAAATCAGGTATATTAAGCCGAAACAAAAGACATTAAAAGCTCGTATTTGAGCTAGTTAGTCCATTTTTTCACAATAAAATCATGGCGTTAAAACGAAACACATTAACGGAACAAGGTTTAATAGCTTTTATGGCATCATAAAAAATATCAGGCGAAGTAACTGCGGCCCTAGGGTGTACAAATTGAATTAGATCCTGGCGAGGAGCCAGGATGCGACCCTGCCACACTAGGAGCGGCCTTGACACACGATTACTAATCTATATTTAAAAGAACAAAAACACAATTAGTGTGATGGCAGCAAGTTGCATTGGTCTGTACAACCAGATTTATCTCACTTTTACTGCCCGATGAATCTGAAAAAGAACAAACTAACATGCACGGTTAAGCATGCCAAATATTGAGACTGGCATTAATAAACTAGTGGTACTATTTCGTTGCGGCCGAGGCGGAATTTACGTCCGAGCTGCAGGGTCACAGGCAGACAGGAAATTAAAGTATATGAAAAGAAATTCAAGTATTTTTTTAATTTAAAACATAACAACACATGTTTCTTTGTTGATAAAAGCGAATTATTTAATAAATTATCATGTTTGTTTATGATATTCTGTTCATAAACACAATTTGAATTTTAATTAAGTATAAGAAAATACGAAGGCCTTAAAACATGCGCCTTCTAGATGTGAAAAATAAAATCATCGCCGTCCAGGGATTTGAGCAGTTCTTTTTCGTTTATCTGTGGCAAAATCAGAAAAAGTAAAAGCCGTCGTTGCGATAATTGAGAAAAAAGCATGCGTGTAAAATACATTGCATGTTTAATGTTGTTCGAGGAAGTGAATTAAAAAACCCTTTGCTAACACCTGTAATGAAATAAGCACTGGGTTCATACAGTAGCCGCAGTAGTAGCAACCAATCCATCAAATGAAACAAAGTTGCAGTACATATATACTTCCCAACATCTGTACAAACACCCCCAAAATTTATGTCCGTACAAAACAGCAAAGTTTAACAATAAAGGCACATAAATGTGTGAGACCGTGAGGTCTTAAACGGAATCGTTTTGAACGAGAGGTCACCGGGAACTGCTTACAGTGGCAACAAAGTTGTCGAATGGCTCCGAAGTACACCGGAGTATCCCGAAGAGGAATCGTAATAAATCCTCACTTACTTAATTAATGCTATAAATCCGAGCCAGCATTCCAGGTGGAGCTTGTCGCAATCCCACTGCAGACCACTGCACTGTACAACGTGTTATCTACATATTTTATTTCCTTCGCGACATTGTTAGCTTAAAAGCTTTGAATTTTTTCTCCGGATTATTTTGCTTAGCGAGTCTATTGCAATCTAAATTGAGTCTGCTCAGAATTTGAATATGATTTTGGGCCCTTCAGAAGCGTCCGTAATAACTAGCAAACAAAATAATACGATTTGAATGAAATGTCCTAGAATCAACTCATCCACGTAAAAACCAAGTAAGCAAGTCGTAACAATTATAACACCAGGTTGTTTTAAGCTAACAGCACAAGGTGGATATTACTGTAATAGCATTTTTCTCTAATACTTTGATTTTTCTCCGTTAATCAGTATAAAAGCATTTTTAACTACAATTCCTGACCATCCGCAATGCAGCGAGTCCATTTAAGAGGCTTCTGGGGCTATAAAGGGTCTAGATAAACATCTGCAAAGCTTTTTATAAGAAACATGCTTAATGCTCAAAATTGGGGTTCCCCGGCAGCACTTCGAAACTTTAGTGTAAGTATTGCACGTCATTAATCTGAGCCGGCTGCAACAACTTTTCGCTTGGAGAGTTTGCTTACTTCTTATCTTACCGGAAGACACTTGACTTAAGTAGTTTGACTACAGTTTAAAGTTTTGTTGGGTAGAAAAAGTTATTGCTTTGATAGTTTGGAATCGATTGTACAGGAAGCACGTATGCGGTAACGAAACCACTGTTAGCTAACCTTATTCTCCTTAAACTTCACACTACGCTAGGCCAGCTTGAGTTAAAAGTGTTACCTCAGACGTCGACGACTCGCGAGACGACTTCCGGCCACCGTAGACGCGGGTTTGTGGATAGTGACCGTCCGTCCGTCCGTCTAACGACGACAGACCGTGTCGACGGCGCGTTCGTATTCCACGGCGGCCTCAAAGAGATGTCAGCAAAGTAGAAGGGCTAGCAAGGGCCACTGCCTGCCGGGGTTGCGAGTTGTTCAAGACATAGCACGGCCCCAAAAGAAGGAATATGGTTGGGTTTCAGTCAGAAAAAGTCTGACACTCTCTCCTGCTCCGCCCAGAGCGGGAAAAGTTATTTGAAGATGTCAAATCCGAAAAAAGCAGACGTAAACTGCTGTACTACTTGAAAAGGCTACCTAATTATCCGTGACCACTACGCTAGCTACGATTAGTGTTTTTTGCTCAAACAGGAAGAAATATCAGCAGGATTCTTGCCAAATGTGCACGAAGGCAACACGACGCCAGGCGGCCTACGGGCATGCTGCCCAAGCCATAAGGCACACAGCAGTTATTCTTACAAACATTTATTTCCTATTTATTTACTATCTAGTAAGCGCATTCGCTTCACTATAATGATCGACTGATCCGTATATTCGGATAATAAAAACGGCATCTATCTAAAAAATCGCATCGAGAAAGCAGTTGAAATAATAGTTAAACGAAGTCGTAAAGTTGGCGTCGAGCGAATGTATAAAGTAGTTCGGGTGTGCGCGAGAGTTGGCAGCGGGCCAGCACCCCACACTACTACGTATTGACAGGCCGCGTCAGCTAAACAATTAACAAATTATATCTATTACCCTGCCTTACTGAGAAAAAATCATTACTTTTCAACAAAAAAAAATTCTTGCTTCTTGATGAACATGCAACTTTCAGTAAATTATATGTATGTATGTTTCAATAATTCACAAAAAGCGTCGAATGAAACAAAAGGTTGCTTTAACCAATAGTTGGAAAAAAACCCGTAAAAGAATCAAGAGGCGTATAGTGCTACAATGTGGAGGTTGGCCTCGTAGCAATTTTTCAAGTGGATGCACGTCGACTGCGGTCGGCTCGGCAGCTCGCCACTGTAGCGGTCCTATGAAGCGACCGGACTGCACGCATTGCGGTCCTGTTTTGTTCCTTTTCACCTCATAAAATTGAAAATTCAGCTTAAACAAGAGCAGTTACACCAGTAAATGCCACTTTTATTTCGACTTGCCGAGCGAAACCCGCAACATTCGGTCGGATTCTGCTCGAGCACAATCCTATTGAAGATAATAAGGGAGCCATTTTAAGCTTTTGAATATGAACACATTTGTTCTGAAATGAGGTCTATTATAATTATATGCTTTATCGTAGTTATCGCATCATAAATTTACTCTGCTGTGGCAACAAAAACTGACGGCGTTAGATAAAAATAAGACCGCACCGAAGTCCATGTTTGGATAGGAAAAGTAATAAAAACAAACTCATTACTACCAATTTCTTTGCAATTAAACAGTTTATGCCATACATTTTTATCCTTATACAGAAATTTATATGTATATTCCTTAAAAATAATTATCTTAGTCGCGAATTGTACGCTCCAGCATTTTTACTTTTAAAATTGTTTTACCTTAACGCGATAGAATTCTTTAAGGTAAAGATTTCTTGAGAACGGCCAAAAATCAGGTTTTTAACGCAGTGTATCTCTTAAACCATACATAATTTTAATCACTGAAAAAAATATGATATTTTTAAGGCTTTTTTGCATACATTGATGGAATTCAAATTATAATTAAATATACTAAAATGTGTAAAAAAAATATTCAAACACACCTCTAAATTCTCTTTTAAAGCAGTTTATCTCTTCAATATTAATCGTAATTATAATCAAAAGTATTCAACGGAATTTCCAATGCCAAACTGCGTTCAATGATGGATTGTTTTTGATTGAATAGTTAACCCTTAATAGGTCGTGTGGGGTGTCATGCACCCCAAAGCAGGTTTCCAGGCTCACAACTTTTTATAATTTGAATTTAGCGAGTTGGACTTCTAGGTAGCTTCGTAAACACGTAAAACGTACACGATTCAGGGGGTCTACTCTCTTTCTCCGAAACGTAACTTCGTTAACGAACGAAAGTCAAAAGTAGTTACGTTTGTAACCCTACTCTATATCATTTTGCGTGAATTAGAGTAGGTTTAGAAAATTTTAATGTCAAATAAACTTCGGACGTCCGAAATTTCGAAATGAATAAAATGAAATGAAACCGTGGTAGAAAACGTTCAAAGTTTCGGCCGCAATTTCGTTTTACGTAGAATTAGAGTAGACCCCCAGTTGCGAGCGACTCTCTGTTGTGGACGGTTGGTCTCGGAGAGCGTGTTTGGGGTGCACGACACCCCAGGTGACTGTTTGTGTGGTCTAAATTCCGAGGTAGTGAATGATTTCTTTGTATCCGTTTCAAAACATTGTAATTTGAAAAGTAATAAATGTAATAAGTGTTCCGTTATAATACTTCGACATTTTTGAGGTTATGATGTTCGAAATGCCAAAAACATGTGTGCAATGACCATATGAATATAGTCTGTCAAAATTGGGACGATAAAAACTAGGATTAGTAAAAAAATATTTTTCATATTTAAAAAAAAGTTAATTATGTTAAAAATACGTTTAAAAGTTGATTAATATGTAAGTTCAAATGTTCTTATTAATAAAAGTCAGATTTTGCATGTATTTCGTATTTTATTTAATTTCCTAAATCTGGGGTGCCAAACACCCCTCGCGACCGTTTATGCAACTTTTTAGGCGCGCCCAATTAAGGGTTAATATTTAATTTTATACAAATTTATTTGTATTTTTACGACAAACGTATGCAGTAAAGTCCAACGTCAAAATGTATGAACAAGGTCAACGACATAATACTGCGCCTTAAGTATTGCTCTCAATTAGCGAATAACATAAAATTGTTGTTTACAGTGATGGGGCGGATTCCGCGCACGCGGCGCAGCGGAGCGGCAGGCGGCGGCAGCGCGGCGGGCGCGGCAGCGTAGCGCGGCGCGGTGGCGGGTGCGCGCGCGTCGTCGCCGGCGCATGCACGCCACCGGCCACACGGACCGCTCGGGCGGCGGCGGCGGCGGTGGCTCCTGGCGCCTCCCGCCCGACGAGACCCTGCAAGTCGCCGACCCCAAGTCCGCCAAGGAGGAGGTGAGAAGAATACAAGTTTATAAATTATCGTTCATTTGGCCCTATATATTGGTTTATTATATTAGCCAATATTGCTGGACAAACGCCCTTTTCAAGAGACACCTCGAAAATGAAAACATTGAAATTACTCTAGGAAAACCGAGCAGTTGAGGCATTTTCAACAGATGTAGACGACCTTACATGTGACTCTTTAGTAACCTAATAAATCTTCACTGCAACAACTGCCTTCCAATATCCTCCAAGAAATGCAGATCGATAAATTTTATTCCCGCTTTTCTTGCAAATCTCAATTTTTCAAGGAAATAAATCAAGTAGCTTTAAAACGCAAAATTCATAAAAAAACAATTTCGTTCCGGCGCAGAGCAATCGAAGTTAACGCGTTCGTCGGCGGAATCGTTGTAATATCGCGTCATTGAACGCGGCACCTTCCGGGGTCATAAATCAAATTCCGGTCTCTTTGCCTATTTTTAGCGACGGTCGAGATTGTTGACGAATGTCATTTTACTTTGTCACGATTTTTGACGAATGTCATTTTACTTTGCCACACCTTTCTATCTCATTCTTAAACCGAAGTAACGAATAAATATTTTTCCAGGACTTATACCAAGGAGATGGCCACAACTGGCGGAGCATCATATTTTCATTGATGGTCATCAGTTTTGTCATAGCCGGTATTGTCACAGCTATTTATCTATTAGGGTAAGTGGCCTTTCCATTGTTCATGCTCTACTGCTCTATTTTTATCTTGGATCTTGAAAAACACTTAGTTAACTCTTTTATAAATGACTTAAGTATGCGAAAGTTAGCGAGGCAAACTTTGATAAGAGAAGTTTTGTTGAGAAGAAAGTTAATTCTGCCATTGTTGTTTGGGAAGCTGGTAAAGGAGGAATTAAATTAATAATCATATTTCGCAGGTATGTGGACGAGTTATTGTACTGGTCGGGTCGTCGTATGCGACTGGACGAGTTCCTGCACGGAGATCTGACGGGCGAGCGGTTGCCGACCACGTGGGTGAGCTCACACCAGCTCGTGTACCAGGCCGACGACGGCGGCCTGCTGGCGCTCGACACCTTCAACAACACGCTCTCTGTTCTCGTCACCAATCACACACTAGTAAGTCAGGCTTTATTAAACCCTGTAACTGTTAAGACGTAGAAGCCTATGCCCAAATTCCATTTCTTCCGAGGCTGAGTAATCTTAGCATGGATAAACAGCACACCTAAAAAGTATCAAAAACACAGCCCACAAGTTACGATTTGAATCACCTTGAACATTGGACTGTAATAAGTGACCTTAGTGTTCACTTATACCCACTTCTAATATACCTATCTACAAAAAGCACGTGATAGTAACATTTTTCCAACAAAAACCAAACATAAAAGAAATGAAACTCTTTATCTTTTTCATACCTTTGCTCTCATGTTAGTACCCAAGTTCTGTAAGTGCGGACGGTATTACTTCGATGCTCTTTACTGTAAAATTTATGGCGACATCCCCGATTCTCCATAATGGCGTTATTATGCTGCGGGTAGCGGGCTTCGGGGAATGAAAATTTGAGTATGCCGCCGACTTTAAAGAGGATATTTCGCATTATGAAGGAATGAAGACATTCACGGATATTACTGAAGTGAAAAGCGTTTGTCAGTTCAGTTTTTCACTTCAGTTTGTTCCGGCGACCTTCATCGTGGTTATGGAGTCAGTGCGCGTCCCGCACGCTCTATTATTACATCAACACTGGCTCCTAAAGGCTTCGCTCGAACCGCACTTCGGCCGCTTGACCGCAACTCACCCCTCGTCCGCAAAGTATATTTTACGCTTACCCTAAGAGGTTTTTCACAGAGTTGACTCAGACTTTTGTGTTACTTAAAACAATGCATTACTTTACTTTAGTACGTTTTCGCTGCTTTAAAGTTATTAGTGACGAAAGACTTTCACAATTTGATCACAGAGGCAGCTAAATGTGCGCGGCTACCAGTGCTCCCCGAACCTGCGCTTCGTGCTCTTTCAACACAATATCAAGGAGGTACGTAGAACTGCAATATACAATTTTTTTTTAACCAAAATAAAAGATGACTGCCATTACCCAGTCGGCACCTACCTCGGACATGGTTATTTAACTTTTATTATTTCGCAGGTTTACCGACGGACGTTTACTGCGCACTACACCGTTTATGACGTCACAAATGAGTGAGTAGCTCTTGATATTTGATGCTTGAACGTAGTAAAGGTCTCAGTTAAAGGCACCGCAAAGTCTCCATAATTAAATTTCCGACTGAAAATTTAATTCGCATCTGAAATTGGTTTTCAGTCGCCGCACCTTCCCCCAAGTGTGGCGTTTGTTTGGCATATTCAGAGGATCCAGTCCTTCATTTTGACGTGCACATTGAATTTCTGGTTGAAAATTGTTCGTAGAACCGGTTATTGCATAAATAGCGTCAGTGCTGTGCAAAGTATAACAAATGTGCGGGACGCGCGCACGGCATGCCTCGTTTTTCCCTCAAGAATATAAAATATCTGCACGATCTCAATTTGTTTCCTTTACACATTCATCTGTTTCCACTAGAATTTCAATTGTATCTGCAGTATTTCTTGCTTTTGTGGTTATTGAATATGGATGAATTTATTTACAAACGATGAAAAAGGAAATTACTATACTGGGTTAAAGAAATAAGCTCGAGATATATTGAGCGCGACTATAAGCCGCATGCGCTACAATAAATTATTTTCTGAATCCCGCGGGTAGCTAAACATTTTGCCCTCTTTTGCTTGCCGTCGCAGAGCTAAACAAATTGATGATACAAATTATAGACAAAAATATAAATCGTTATTTCTTTAAATATTATTTAAAAGTCGCAAAACTATTACTTTTTTATTTACCTAAAATACAGTTCATTCTGAAAACTTTGAAATACTCGAGTTGGTATAACGAAAGTGACTGTCGAAAACAATTTAAAACTCATATTTCATGGGACATTACCTCAAAAAAAAAGTTTTAAAAGCGTATCCGCAGGCGACTAGCTTTAAAAAGCCGATATTAAAAGAGTCGTTTCTCCCCAGTTTGTTTTTTTTTTCTTTTCTTTTAAATCATATCTCTTTTGTGAATTTTCTTTCCCCGGTCGTCTCGCGGGTGAAGAAATCGATTTGACGATAGCTACGTGAATGCGATTTCCAATTTATTTCAAAATTTGCGAGTAGAATTTTAATGTGCTGGGGGAAGGCAGTTTTCGGGTTGAGGGGAGGTAATACTTTACAATTTCGAATGACCGTCTCGGAAACTTACTGCACCGTTGGGAATTTAAGATACACTTAAAGTTAAAACTTTAAACTTGTTACGAAACATGTTCGGGTATTTTTTGCACAACGACACACCTGTTGCGATGGCTCCACGCGAGAACTCGATTCATATCATAACGACACTCGACCCTGTTCTTAGCTCGTTTACTTTTGTATGCATTCGATTTCGTGGAGAACCTTTATTGTGAATGGTATTGGTGTTTGGAACTTGTATGATGTTGTAAACTTACGTACATTGCGTTTAAATATAAGCTTTAAGCTGTCTTTCCAATGTGATGCAGGAAACAAACTCTACTGTCTTTACTATACTCAAACGTGTATCTATGCAAATATTTTATAGAGGAATAGTGTGTAAACGCGCTTATCCCTGGAACTAACCAGTCGAGTTTGTTAACTTGACTTTGAGCCCCAGTTTCGAATATACACTGCCTAGCCTTTATCCAACTAGGTTGCGATCGGCTTCCATTCTAACCGGTTGCGGATTAATAACAGTATTATACATAGCGTGCCTATCTGACCACCTGTACAACCCAGTTAGTTTTGAGTAATACGATACCCATTGGTAAGACTGGTTGTTTGAATTTCGGAGCATTGACTACTTGTAACCACTGTCAAAGGTCTACAATTGACAGCCAGGACCAATGGTTTAACGAGTTTACTCTGTGCCTCGGTACCCATCCATAGACCAACCCAGGTATGCGTGGCTTAACCAGAAGATCGGCCTCAGTTTTATTATTTAGCCACGAGCTTAGTTAGTACCGAACAATTAATTAAAAAATCGTGCTAATAATTTCACCGGCTGCCGACAAATTAATCCTCGAATACTCGAGAATTCCAACGTAATTTGTAAGTACCTATCGTAGGAAAGAGCCGGCATTCCGAACAGATTAATTAGTTTTGCAGAAAATGCGGTGGCAATCCTACTCCTCTTACTTTATTAGCTACCTCCCTATTAAATAAAGTGATAGGGCTGTTAGCATTGAAAAACTTATTATTTGCAAAGTTGGGAATTAACTTAGATACATAGTTGAAGTTACAGATGAAGCGTCAACAAATAGTAGAAGTTTAATGTATTTATGGGCTTTATTTTTCTTTATGGCTTTATTGTTTCAATGCAAAGCAGGCCAAGCTGAGATGAACAAAACAGAAGAAAATTAAATAATGGTGTCTATTCTACTGTCACTAACTAAACTAAAACTGTTCTAAAAATCACTAAAATTGATTAATTGCTGTGAAATGACGTTTCCTCTTCTGAAATTGAAAGGGACACAACTTAACCATATTATATTTTGATAGCATTAATTTATATAGTTATGTAGATAGTTAAGTTACTAAATTTAGAGAAAATAACAATCTCTCTGATTTAAAATTGACGTATTTCATAGAAAAATAGTGGTTGTGAAGCTTATTCGGACTATCTTTAATCGCGACTAAAATGGTGTGGATTATAGTTGTGATTAGTAGGTATATCTATTTAATATTAGTCTAGTTTACTCCGGTGGTTCATCAGAATTGGCACTAGTTTTTACTTACGAGTATTACAACTTCTAATATTGCTTCAAGCTGTTGCATTTAGCGGCTTTAATTGTTCGTTCGCTTTGTAATATACATAATACTTACTTTAGCATAATTGCTTAAGTACTGTGCGCTATTAACACATATTTCTATAGTTTCCAATTCGGTATGTAATTTTACATGTAGTGGCCTCGTTGGCAACTTTCTCTATAGCACTGAGGTTTGCGTAGTGAAAATCCAATTCAGAGTTTAAGACATAAGGTTTCCTTGTATGAATGTCTCGGAAACACAGACATCACATACACATGACGTACAAATCATAAATAGTAAATAATAAGAAACGCACAGGGTGATCTTCAGGTTAAGCCGCGCTAGCCTAGGTTCTTCCGTGGATTGGTGACCATCCATCACATACCGAGTTGTTTCCGTGCCTCGGAAATGTTAATCGGTTTATCTCGTTTGTCATTTGTAGATCTTTGATAGTAGTTACAGGTAGACCGCAAGTCTGACAACTACGCTTCCTAAGGGGTAGCGTATTATCCAGTACCAACTGGTTTGTGGAAGTCAAATAGGCCTTTTTTTATTTAAAAAACCAACGGCGAAACATATAATACATTACAAATAAAAATATAAAATAGTTTAGTAAGGCTAATAATAGGTTTCCCTTTATAACTTAAATAACGTTTACCATTCGAACGGACTTTAAACAAATAAATAAAATAATGGCTTTAATTAGAAACAAAGGTTAAATACACTATAATTATGTAGAAGTAAGATAATTTTAAATATAATTTTAAAAAATAAACATGGTAAATGCTTATTGGTGTACGGAACATAGCTGCGTGCTATTTGTTTTTATTCATAATAATCTTTTAACCTGAGCTTTAAAACTCGGTTTTTATAGTTAATAATATCAACTTGTGAGAAGTTATTGTTATAAATGTTCGAGCAATACGAGTGAGTACACAATTACTAGCATAGTTAGTTGCATGCCGAGGTACATGTAACATTGGCGTATGGCGAGTACGTCGTGGAGCATTAAATTTGACCTGTGATAACAAATCCGGACAGTCCAGCCTACCATTCTCATTACTCCACGTAAAATACTGTTACTCAGCTGCATTCGGTTACCCTAACATAGTTGGCAAAAGTCTAGGTAGATGATGAGGTACAATAATTAATAAAAGTTTTTGAAGAAACTATGACATCTTTACCTTTATCATCCTTCAGCCACCACATCCCGCTGTTTGGCGAGGGCCAACGCAGCTGGGAATGGCAGCACGCGGCCTGGCTGGGTGGCGACGGGGCCTTGCTGCTGGCGGCCGACAACGAGGTGCTGGCGAGGCCGGGACCCCCAGCCCGCAGGGCCCCACTGCTGCGACTCACCACCGACGCCACACCCGGCAGCGTCTACAATGGCGTGTCCGATTTTCTCTATCAAGGTGCGTAAGAAAAATGAAACTCAGGTTCTCAAATACAAAGTAATGTTTTGCCAGACATATATACATAGATGCATCGTTGACTAGAAGTTCCGTCGAAGCCAAAACCATCGGAGTCTACCTTAAAGTTGGAGGCATGAATGAAGATAAAACTAAAAGTTTCTTACTTTTCATTGAGAGAGAGTAATGATCTTCTGACCAATGATGAAACTGTTTTGGTAAAAAAAAACTATAGTACGGCCAACGAGAAGCGATACGAAAGGTCATTAACCTAAAGAACAACTGTGGCGTTGACAATCTAATATTTAGCTCTTTCCATCTTGTGCCTTTGTCGTAATGTCTCGTTCTCCCGGCAAAAACATGACAACGTTAAGACGGGTTCGCCAACATTCGGGCGGCCATTTTAGATGTGTTTTTAGCATGGGTTTTGTTTACATTTGGTATCGCTTCTCGTTGGCCGTACTTGGTAGCTTCCAGATATTCCCAATTTTTGCTATGATACGGGAGAAAAAAAATAAAAAAATACTTTAACATTTTCAAACAGAGGAGGTGACGAAAACGCCATCAGCGACATGGGGCTCCGCGGACGGGACGCTGGTGCTGTACGTGCAGTACGACGACCGCGCGGTGTCGGAGCTGCGCCTGCCGCGCATTGCCGACAGCCTGGGCGGCGCAAGCGGTTCGCGCCCCGGCTTCCTACAGCTGCCCACCAACAACGCCTCGGCGCACATTGTCTTCCCCGACCAAGTCACTGTCAGATATCCCACGGTACGGTAGTTTCACCTCTCAAGTGTCCTCTAAACGAATATTGGAATCATCAGTCGAAGTGCAGTCGAGGCGCGTCGCCCACACGACATTTGTAAAGAAAATCTCTTTGTGGCGTGCGCGTGCCTCTTATGTGCCTGCGCCTAAACTGCACCTCGACTGTTGATCTTGTGGGCGACGCACCTTAAGCGCCCGCGCCTCGACTGCGCCTCGACTGTTGGTCGTGTGGGCGACGCGCCTTAGTGTGTGTTCAAAAATTTTCTTGTGCGCACCACAGCATTTATCTCTCTAGTTATCACTGTGTTTATTTTATAATTTTCAGCCTGGCAGTGCGATACCAAAGGTAAAGTTATGGATAGTAAGTGTTCAAAACGCAACCTCACCTCCGAGATGGGAAGTGAGGCCTCCGAGTACGTTAGATGGAATGTACGTATCAATTCACCATAAAAGTACCTTGGATTTTTTACCAAATAAAGAAAAGTTTAAAAATGTATTTTCGTTTTCCAGGGAATATTATCTCATATCAGCCCAGTGGGTGGGCAAAGACAATTCTCATGTAGGTGTAGTGTGGATGAATCGAGCGCAAAATCTTACAGTTTATAGCAGTTGTTATGCTCCGAACTGGACTTGCACTGAGGTAAGGCACCTTATTCCCTTCAGTTACCTATTTTAATATGCCGTTCAGTAAAACGAGTAGCAATCGCTTCTCAAAAATACTGATTATCAGCAGCATCCGGTTAGAAACTCCAGATTAGCTTCTAGTCTAACCGGTGAATTAAATGATTTTCATTCTCCTGCGATCATTCGGGTAGGCTTCGATTCTTCGGGCGTGATGATTAACTTTCATGATCATAATCCTTAGATCTTGAAATGATGTGTCCATCTTTCAGACACACTCAGAAAAAGCGACTGACGAGCCTTGGTTAGAAGTTCACCAACAGCCGGTCTACTCAGAAGACGGCAGTGCGTTCCTTCTCCTAGCTGCAGTTCAGGAGGGGGGAGGGCAGTACTACACGCACATCAAGCACGTGGACGTACTGCGACAGCGCATGGCCGTCCTCTCGCATGGCAGGGTCGAGGTCGCCGAGATCCTGGCATGGGACCAAGAGAACCATTTAGTTTATTATTTAGGTAATTGTGCTATACATGGAAAAAATCTTCTATTTTTTTATTTTAATGCTGATTATTTACTTTGTTCGCGCTCCAATCGTATTCTGCCTCAGTTTTATGATTGCATAGAAAAATTACCATCATGATAAAGCCGATGCGGAAGAATACTGTTGGTACGCGACCATAGTCGATACGCAATTTAATGTCCGGTTTGTTTATCATTTTTCTTTGATTTAAAGGTTTAGACAAAGAAACGTTACCAATACTTAGACTGCATCCAGATTTGGTGAAGGGAGCAAATCAAATTAAGTATTTAGATTGAGTGCAGTTGAGTGTTCTTTTTGATGAGGTTTAGTTTACTAACCAAGACCCTCTTCACTGCAGGTTATTAACAACTCCTTTCATGACCTTTCATTGGAATTTTGGATCTGGGCATGGTTTTGTTATTGAAGTGTCTCCTGGGGTCTACCATCACTTCATAAAGTACTGTTATTTTAATCCCACTTCAGTTCAGAGAAGAGATGGAGCTATCTATAACGTATAACTCCATCGCTTCACAGAATAAGATTAAAGTAATTCTGCTATAAGTCGTGGTGGTACATGTCCTGGTGTGTGTTTGATTGTGGGTTTTGTTCACAACAGGCAGTGCAGACAGGCCTGGTCAGAGGCAGGTGTATGTAGTTAGAGACCCTTCGTACGGCGGGGGCAGTAACTCGGTGAAGGCGCGCGCGGAGCGGGAGGAGCCGCGCTGCCTGACGTGCGAGCTGGCGGTGTGGCCGGCGCGGCTGCACTACGCCAACTGCTCGTACTGGCGCGCCACCTTCTCCCCCGCGCGCGCGCGGCTCGGCATCACGCACTACGTGCTGGAGTGCGGGGGACCGGGGCCGCCACTCGCGGGGCTGCACGACGCCAGGACGCATAAGCTAGAGAGAATTTTGTATGATACGAGGCCTTATAGGTAAGTGTACATAACTTATCTCTAGCGTGCTGCACTCTTGTCTGTGACAGCCTGACTCGGCACAAGAGGGAGATAAAATATACTTACATGGCTACATTTAATTTTACCGCTTGGCCTTTGCGGAATTATGCCGAATAAGCCAACACTTACTCCATAACAGTTATTTCGTGAACAATTGCGGGTTCAAATATTTTCAGTTGAATAATTTCTCCATGAGTTATAGAGCTTCGTTGTCTCGGTCTTTGCTGGTGGTCACTGTTCATTCTGGCTCTGTGGCTGTCCACAGTGGTTCGTGAAAGCGTATAAAAGTATTAAAACATCATGTGGTTTTCAGATCAGTACGACTGCGTGAGTTAGCGCTACCGACGCGGCGCTCCTTCGAGGTGGCGCTGGGCAGCGGCTCGAAGGCGCGCGTGCAGCTGCTGCTGCCGCCGTCCTGGAGAGAGGAGCTCAGGGACGCTGCATTTCCCGTGCTTGTTCATGTGTAAGTACCAAACTATATTACCTTTTCCACGCGACTTTCAATTGAATCCATGGATTTCGGAAATGGTGACCTACTGTTCCCTAATACTGCATTTGGCAGATAAATTATCTGTTATTTCATATTAATTTATTTTTCTCATAATTAAAAATTTCTCATAATATCATATCCATGCTGGGTGGCGAAAGTACGTACACTGCAGAGTTAAATGTGATAAAAGAAACATTTGATATAATAAAACTGGCACGGAGTTGTGTTTTTCAATTCATTTATAATATTATTATTAATTTAGAAGTTGCTTCTCTAGGTGCAAAAAGATAGTTACTTGCCAAATAAAATACACAGTTTTGGCACTAAGTTGCTGTTCTATTGCTGTGGTAATTAAAAAGAATTCTTGCCAAAGATCCTTGCAGCTTGGCCAGTTTTACGTCTTGCTGTAGTAGGTACAACTTTTAACTTAATTTGTCTTCAAAAGACTTAAAAATTTAAGTGCAGTTTTACATATTATTACAAGTTATTGGACTAAAAAATAGTTCTAGAAAATAGTGAATTTTCTCACCATGTTTCATTTTGATTTTCTATAAAAACTACCCCAGTGAACATTTATATGAACTACATTCTTAGTCATGCATCATTGGTTTTGCAGAGACGGCAGGCCGGGCAGCCAGCAGGTGACGGAGAAGTTCCTGGTGGACTGGGGCTCGTACATGTCGTCGCGTAACGACGTGGTGTACGTGAAGCTGGACGTGGCGGGGGCGCGCGGTCTGCCGCGGGCGCTGCTGCGCGGCCGGCTCGGCGGCGTCGAGGTCGCCGACCAGTTGGCTGTTATTAGGTATGTATGAACTGATGCGACGTAGGCCGACTAAAGTAACTCTCGAATAAATTGGTTCAGTGTTGTTGTGTAGAGGTCGCGCATCAGTTAAGGTCTTCATTACTGACTTGAGCGAAAATCGACCCAATTGGTCGATTTTCGCTCATGTCAGCTCCAGTTTGTTGAAAACTGGGCCGTTATCCAGCCAGCCATTTCGTCTTCCGTTTATTGATCAAATCTTGCACGTCTTCGCTTTCGTGTAAACTCTATGGTGAATGCTCTCGGATGATGTGAAATGATGACCTTTGCAGAATAGCTGCCGAATGAGAAGCGTGAATTTGAAAGACCTACATTAGCTGGTCTGCCATACATTGTTGAGTTCACAACTTTGAACTTTTGTGTCAACAAAGTTATCTGAATTAGTATCCTAATTCAACTTTTACAGATATTTATTAGACACGTTCAAATTCCTGGACGTGACGCGCGTGGCGGTGTGGGGCTGGGGCTACGGCGGGTACGTCACGGCCATGCTGCTCGGCTCGCAGCAGTCCACGCTCAAGTGCGGCATCGCCGTTTCGCCCATCACTGACTGGCTCTACTACAGTAAGTACTAACATAAAATCATCAGTTTGCTGCCATAAGTTAGGTACTTACACTGCAAGAGCCATTCGATTTTAGGGCACAGAATCTTATTTTCATTGCAAAACTTTCAGCAATGTTGTGAACTGTTCATCATAATAATGCCAGAAGATTGTTGATAATTTTAATCATACTTAACGATGGCGCTTTACATGTCTTGAATTTAGATCTGACACAAAATGAAGTTACAACTTCAACCTTCAGATTTTGTCTACTTGATTAGATCAGTCCATGTAGGTAGCTTTTAGGGTTGAGTACATCACATGAACCAAATTTGAAATGATCCTCTTAATCTCGTCAGACGCAGCGTTCACGGAGCGCATCCTGGGCCAGCCGTCAGTGAACTACAAGGGCTACGTGGAGGCGGACGCGTCGCAGCGCGCGCACCACGTGCCGGCGCACGCGCTGTACTTGGTGCACGGACTGGCCGACATGTCCGCGCCCTACCCGCACGCGCTGCAGCTGGCGCGCGCGCTCACTGACGCCGGCGTGCTGTTCCGGTATCAGGTACGTCATCATACACTTCGTTTTAGGGACATCCATCACGTTACATACGAAACACGGATCATCAAGATTGCAGCGAGATTGGGGATTAGCAAGCCGACAACAGTAGAAAAATGTCGAGCAGTAGAAGATCAAGCACAACACCAGTCTACTTGAAGAGTCCTTTACACCCTGTTGCAAAAATCTGCAATCCTACTCAAAGCATGGTGGTCGCCTCATCAACTGGTTACTAACAGTCCACTTTCGAACCTCGACAGATAGATAACTTGCCTTTACATAATCTTTAAAATCGTAGAAACTAAAGCTGCTGAATTATGATATTGGTTATAAAATATGAATGATTGTTTCCAGGCGTACGCGGACGAGGGTCACGACCTGAAGGGCGTGATCGAGCACGTGTACCGGTCCATGGAGGACTACCTCCGCGAGTGCCTCTCCCTCGACCCCGAGGACACCAAGCTGCCGCCGCCCGACAGATAGACCTCCTATTGTTATTAATGTAAATATGTACATGAGACATAGTGCTTTAATCAAATGTGTTCCCCACGGCTCGGCGACGCGAGACAGCGACGACTCCTCACGTGTGACTCGTGTGAGTGCGACCTCTTGTGATTAGAATTAGGTACTTATGAAATTTGTTATAAAGAATAAAGTTGCATGAATTGAATTACTAAAAAAACACTAGTCTTAGTGAAATAATTAGGTTGATTTTATAATAGATAGAAAACAGACGAAGGGCTACGAAAGTAAGATTAATTCTTCGAATTCAATATTTCCTCATCGAATCCATGATTCAGCTTCAGCACCATTCGGCTAAACTATCGTACTGTGTCTTTTGCTAGCTCCTAAGAGCCTAGATAGGGAATAAATTGTAGACACGAATGAAATCTCGTGAGATATCAAACACATTTTGTAAGTTGACGATGTATCGCGGACGAGACACCAGTCACAGATCGTGGTAACGACTACAACCCCGAGCTTGTTCTATTAGGCTTTTACTACTATTTTCTACTGCGCCTTTACTATCAAGCTTTTCTATTTTATCTATTCCTATAGAAGTGTCCACTTGTACTGTACATAATGTTATATTACACAGTTGTAACAAATTGTTCAATTTTATGTATTGAGAGCTGACTGACAGAGATACAAACTCATTTATTTTACTTGTCGTCGAACATTTATTAGTTTTGTAAAGATACTTTACTTCGATGATTGTTGTTAAACACTTAAACTACGAAATGAGGAGCTTATCATTTAGGGAAAATTTACTAGGCCTTTTGAAATTAATGTTTATGTTACAGATGTTTAAAATGTTATGTTTTGTAAAATTATAGCGCTGTTGAAAATACCTCATGCGACAATGTACATAGAATAATAATTCTAATCATATGTAATTTGATAGAATGAAACGCGTTTTATAGTGACTTATAATGTTTAGAAATGAAGTGACCTTGATCATCCCCTAACCTTAGCTGCTTTGGCTCCATCACATCATCATTTCCTAATCTTCCTAGTCGATAAGAGCGTCGGGCGCGAGGGTCAGCAGTAAGTGGTTACTGGTGCGCCCACGAGCCCACAGCTGGCAGCCCTAAGCCCTGAGCCCTGAGCCAACCAGTCCCGATACTTCGTAGTCAGTGGACATCACTTCACTGTAGGACTCAAAACAAAACATTTGAGTATTAAGCTTGTACAAAATAGTCTATAAATTGAGCTAGAAAATTTGCCTTTCTGATAGATATTTCAGTAATGCAGTCTCTAAGTTTTTAAATCAAGATGTTTGAAGTTGTGATGTCTATGTATGTGCATAGAGGGAGGTGGGAGGTGGGAGGTGGGAGGTAGGGGTGTCGCAGTGCGCGGTCAGCTGTCGCCGACACTGCCCAGGTACACTGCGACACATTGTTGTTGATTTCCGTAACTGTGACATAACTAGATAATTCATTGTTGTTGTATAGAGATAATAAACGTTTGCCGATATTGTTAAGTGTTATCGGATACCTGCATAGACGCATATCGTACATTCCATGTTTGTGAAGACTGCCAATTTGGTCTAAATTTTACATCATTGTACTAATTAAATACCTACGATACGTCGATGAGATTAATTTCAATTGCCGTTATGGTCTTAAGGATGCTGTGATTCTTCTATTGCATAATTGTAACGATAATGGATTAAATTATATTAAATAATAATTATAATGTCTCCATCTGACATTGCGTAGGGCCTAGTGAAATCGAATTCGTTGTAATTATTAAAAATAATTATCATAAGGTTAATATTAATTTAGATATTTTGAAAAATTCTTCCATTATAAAAATAAACAATATTGCTTTGTTCTCCAATTATGAAACAAAACATAGACAATATAATACGGGCTACGTGTACATCAAACACATGAGATTTTATAGTTAGATAAAATACGAGAGAGTTCGGAAACCGGGTGCTTTAAATTTTACATCATGTTGTACGTATTGATTTCATTAGCGAATGTTCTCTAGTTATACATGGCGGGGCGGGCCGCGGCCAGCTCGAGGCGCGGCCCGGCCCTGCGCTAAGTAAGAATACTTTCCATTTCTCATAAGTTAAATTATGGAATATTCAGCGGATAACACCAATTAAATTCATATTATAGTATTTATATAAAGAAACGACAAACTTACCGGGTTGTTACTAAATTTTAGCACAATGATGGATCTAATCGTTTGCACGCCGCTTCACTCCTAACTTACTCCTTTCAAAGTGTCTAGTCCTTAGTCTTCCAGTACAGAAAGCTTCCGTACCTTGTCTTATTCTTGATGCAGGAACGTAGGAACTATGTGATGACTATGTCAATTATTTCACTTTTCCAACTCTGATCAGCTACGTAATTTTTAATTTTGTTTATCTAAAATCCTTCGATAAAATCTCTATATAAATTTAGATTTTCGTCCTAGTTTATCCAGATTCAATGGATGTGGTATAAATGTGAATCAGTAATGCTGTGTTCTTAGGATCCCTGCATTATTCGCTACACTGCACTCAACCTACACAATGAATATTCTCATTAGATAGGTATTTAATTATGATTTGGGCCACTACCGATTAACTAACTGAGCAACACGAAAACTAAAAGACCTAAGAAGTTGAAATCAGTAGAAACATTTGTCAATTTAGCTAAGCAATATAACAAAGTAAATAATGTAGGGTGTCGGATACAGACGTGTGGGTGGAGTGCAGTTGGGATGCAGCGTAGTGTCCGCCTTGTATCTTTAGAGTGCCGCGGATTGCTCCCTTAGCGGTTAGATTGAAGACGAACGATAGTGAATACAACACTCTGGTATACAGATAGACATGTTGACAAGTTAACTAACAGCGATAAGAGATATAACAGATCACTAGATTAAGACAGTCCAATTGCAGTATTGCAGCATATGAGATGTTGTATTCAGTACCGCGCCGTTCGATGGCCCTAGAAAATCATCTAAAAATCTACGTTATTGTTAATCAGTGTTATAAATCTTATCGTCTCGTTTAAGAGTTACAGTGTTGTATAGATTGGTACGTTTAATTTGTAAAAATTCTGAGATTATTCTGTTATTATTGTAAAGTTTCTTTGAATAAATAAAATTTTGAAATTTACATAATCGTTCATATGGCAGTTTTATTTGGGGCAGTAAAGAGATTGGGAGGTTACTGTGCCTGATCTGGTAGTTCAAAATGCAGAGTGCTGGGCGGGTTATCGCGGAAGGTGCGAGACCACATCTCGACGCTGCGGAAGTAGCGCTCTAGGTGCTCGTCCTTCACGTTGAGGTCAGAGTTGCTGAGCGGCGACTGCGCGCTGTACGTGTTGCCGCTGTGCGCGCCGTCCGAGAAGCAGTTGGAGCGCGACACGTTGCGGATCAGCTCATAGTGCGAGAAGTTCATCGACATCAGCGACGCGTTCTCCGTGTCCGGCTGATAGCTGGAGCTCGTGCACATGTCCATGAACATATCCGGGCCTCCCTGGGCCTCGGGGCTCATCTGTCTGCTCGTCGTGTACTCCCCGTTCACTAGTTTGCTCTTCTTCAGCCTACCCAACGCCAAGTCTAAAGATCTTACGGCCTCATTAACGTTAAAAGACTTTCGTTTCGACGGTTCGCTCTTGAGTTTCAAGGCCGCTGTGCTATTATGGGATCTAGCCCTGTTAGAAAACTTTCTGTCGTTGAGTAGGTCGCCATAATTTTCCATGGCTATGAATGTAGTAATTTAGATTTGGCATTTCATGATAAGGAGAGATTTATGATCACTAGTACGTCTGAGCTTCTTCTAAACCTGCTTTTAATTATCACATTTTTTGCAAGCTGTCGAATATCAATGGCAAATACCAGGGAGTAAAATCCATAAAGTACCAGTTTTGACAATGAATTTTATATTTTTGGTTTCCCATGATAATAAAATATTAAGAACCATGAAGGTTTGTTGCGTGTTTTAAATTGTTTTTTTAAAGTGAATAGAGATGGCGCTACGGGAGAACTAAACGCCATCTGTCAATGGAACTTGACATTACGTGCAGTGGCTATTGCGTCCGTGTCCGTACACATCCCCCATAGTTAACTTGGTTAGCATCGGTTGTTACTTTGGTGCTGACAACGCCTAATAGATGGCGTTACTATTTCAAATTATAGACTAAGGCAGGGATGGCGAACCAAAGGCACGCGTGCCATTGGTGGCCCGCGACACATTTTTTGGGCACGCAACCGATTATAACGGTTTACAATTTAGTTACAAAAAAAACAAATTTCACTAATGATTTCAAGTAAACCTATTAATGTATGTTTTTTGTAGCAAATAATAAGATTTGAGTAGAATATATTTATTGTTGTCCCAATAAACACTGAGGCAAAATTATTGGCAGCACGTCAATGGCGTTGTTAAATACTTCTCTTGAAAAATGGCACGCTGATCCAAAAAGGTTTGCCACCCCTGGACTAAGGTCTACAGAAAACATAATGCGTTTGAAATAAAGAGTGTAGGTAATTCGAAGTAAACAAAATTATATAGGTACAAAAATGTATGCTTTATTAGTTGAACATGTCGAAATCTGTCGCTCAATAAATTACCGCAGTTTCATTAGCGTCATCTACATAATAATTCGCGTATCGTCTTGATAGGTGGTGCTACTTGTCCTAGCACTCGCAGCGCCGTCACACGTCGTAGCGGATTACATGACTTGATTCCATTTGAAAAGCATATATTTTCGTCATTTTTTGTATGGATGGCTCCATACAAAAATGATAAAACTATTAATAAAATAAATTGCATAAAAAAAACTATATCAGTACAGTTTTATTAGAGCATGTTAAAAAAATAAGTATTTATCATCCTAAATAATCGTTCTGTATAATTTTAGCAGGGAGATAAGCATCACAAAGGGCGGCAGTTGTAGGCGCTAATGCTTCTATTTCAGCTTTAGTACCGCTAGCTAACATTACTGCCAACTCTTCTTTAATGCGAGCACCTGAAAGTATTTGGCATTGATGGAAAAACTTTCGAGATGTCCAGAAAATGTTACTGGTTTGAGATAACATAACAGCAGCCTTGTAATACCCGTAGCGATGGGCAGAGGTGTAACTAGTACACCCACGTTTCATTTGTTTTGGGTTCCGTAAGTACCTCAAAAGGAAAATACGGCACCCTTACCACTTTGTTGGCCGTCCGTCAGTCTATCTATCTGAGATATCTCTGAGATTATATATCTGTCTGTCTGTCTCTTTAAGTCGGACCCTTTAAGTCGGGAACGCATGGAGAAAATGAGTCAGTTAGTAAAACCGTATTCTCAAGTATGTGGTCCCTAAGAGCTGTGAAAAAAAAGATATAAATCAACTCTCTAAGGCGCGTCGCCCACACGATTAACAGTCGAGGCGCAGTTTTTACATTTGTAAAGAAAATCTTGTTGCGGCGTGCCTCTTATGTGCCTGCTCCTCAACTGCACCTCGACTGTGTGCGACGCGCCTATAATAAGTCTACGCAGTAAAGATGTCTTTTGGAACTTACCAACTGGCGTATCCAAATAAGGTCTTTTGAGAAGATTCTTCAGCTTCCGTTTATCTAGCTCAGTGAGAGGTAGCCGTGCTTCATTGGGAGCTAAAGTTATGACGTCATTATGACGGGCTCCTACCATTACTAAAGAACTGCAAGCTAAGGATGATGAAAGATGTGACTGGGCCTGAAAAACGGGAAGAACAGTTCAGTATAAAATAATGGACCTTGGAGTAGGCCAGGATTGTGTTTCGGCACGGTTGGTGCAGTGCTGTGTGTCGCGGGTTCGATTCCCTCACGGAACAAATATTTGTATGACCTGTAGATAGTTGTTCCGGATCTGGCTGTTTGTGTTTTTGAGTTTAAATGTTTGTAAACGCACCCACGATACAGGAGAAATTCCTAGTGTGGGTAAACGTTTTTTTAAAAGAAACTAGAAACAAACTAGAAAATTGTAGAATGATAAATTCAGTATAATATGATGGACCTTGGATTGTGTAAAGAATGATATGAAGGAGAAAAGAGTAAATGATGCCGTGATGTCTGGCAGACATGGGAGAATGGAAGAAAAATATTTTGTTGCGAAGGGAAACATGAAGAAAAAACATGGAAGGAACATGGGTAGGTTTTAGTCAGTACAAGTCTGGCACTTCTTCCCGCTGAAGTTATTGGATGATTTCACACAGGGAAGAATGGAAGAAGAAAACGTGTAGCGCAGACCAAAATATATTACATAAATTATAATAAGGCAAGGTCCGCCTTTGTACAGTTTTACTTGTGCAGAAAGTTTAAATAAATAAAGGAACAAGGGTAGGAAAATGATAACGATGATAGTCCTTGGAGAAGGCCAGTATTACCCAGTACTAACTGGGTGTGGATGTCAGATAGTCGCTCCATATAAAATAATACTGGCATTCAGCTGCATCGAGTTAGACTAGAAGCCGACCTCAACGTAGTTGGAAAAAGTCTAGGGAATGCAATCGAATTAGTGACTTATACCTGGTATAGGGAAACTATGACGGTGTCGTCATAGTTTCCCTACGCCAGGTTGGCGCAGCGGCTGAGCGATCGACTGTTGTACTGCAACTGCAACACATCGATTCGATCGGAGCGTACAAATAGTTGTTCCGGGTCTGGCTGTTTGTGCTTATGAATTTAAGTGTTTGTAAAGGCACCCACGATACTACACATGATTTTTTAAATAAATAATGATGAAAAGCAGTTTTGAAAGATAACTTGCCAGTGATCCGTATTTGTAGGTGAGGAATATTTCATAGCCATGAGGGTCGGCGTCCACCAGCGCCAGCGAACGCAGCCTTAACTCAGAACACAACCGACATAACAGCTGACGGGTGCAGACGTCTGGATAGCCTTTACCCTAAAATTTAAAAAGCATTATTTCTTTACTATCTGGCGCCCGCAGCTATGCCCGCGTGATATTAAAAAAAAGATATCCTATGTATTATTCCAGACTATAATCTACCTCTGTGCCAGATTTTATCAAGATCCGTGCAGCCGTTTTGACGTGAAATAATAACAAACATCCATACATCCATCCTTACAAACATTCGCATTTATAATATTACTAGCTGTGCCCAGCGGTTTCACCCGCTGCTAGGTTAGGGGTCTGCAAAATAGATGTTGGCCGATTCTCAGACCTACCCGATATGTACACAAAGTTTCGTTTGAATCGGTCCAGCCGTTTCGGAGGAGTATGGGAACGAAAACTGTGACATGAGAATTTTATATATTAGATAGTAGGATAGACCTTTCGAACACACATTGGTGTATTATGCTAGTAGGCAGATATCTGCCTTAAAATAACATAACACAACACATGTATGAAAGAGTTACCGCTGCCCTGGAACACAAAGAGCAAACGACGGAACATGAATGGGTTTTAATCAGTACAAGACTGACACTCCCCCTCCCCCCCTGGCCAGAGTGGGAGAAGATATTTGTGGAGTTTCTATCCGCAAAAAAATAAAATGCAATCCCCGTAGGGTCCCGTAAACATGGTAATAGCTAGAAATTAAGTAACCGTTTTTAAAATAATCTGTTACGTGGTCAATTGCAATTCACCATATACCCACTTCAGATAAGCAACATCTAACGATCGGAATGATCAAAGCTTATAATAACTTTCAAGCAACAATATGCATAAATATTGCTTGAACTAACAGCTGCTGTCGTTATTATAAATCCCGTTCGGTGTCAACGAGATTATAATCTTACGATTACATCAAATCATCGGACTTGCCGCCGGCATTATATCTCGTTTGCTTGTTAGGCAAATACATGGACGGTGATGTTATGAACGATGGATCTTGAATAAATTAGCGCGGAATAGTATGGTATTAAAAAGTAGTACTCTTTATGGGATGGCTTGTAATGGTTGCACTTTTATTTATCACTAGCTTTGCCCAACGGTTTCACCCATTGCTCAGCTCCTAAGTGCGGAGGCACTGACTCCCTTGCTGCCTCAATATTAGGCCATATATTGGCCAAAAATAGTTATAATCGGTCGAGCAGTTTCGGAGCCTATTCGATACAAACAAACAAAAAATATTTCCTCTTTATAATATAACAACTAGCTGTGCTCAGCGGCTACACCCGGTGATACGCACTTATAAAGTGACTTTCTATTTGGTTTAGTAGCTCCAAAATTACCCCCTACATACTTACTCACAAACTTTACCGCTGTATAGTATTAGTATAGATTTAGTAATATAGTATTATAGATTATAGGATAGAATCGTTCAATATATAACTTTTCTGATTTATTTCGTTTTGCATAGTTTAAGTACAATTAGTAGTTAACCAAAATACAACATTCAAAAGCAAATTTTTGTTTAAATTAAGTACTTGCACGGGCTCTTTTTTTTTGTTAATCTGAAATGTCCCTCCTGGACGAAATACAGATTAGGAAACCAAAGTGTTGTACATACCGTTACTATAATTACCGGCCCCAGCCTAAGCAATGCTCCTTCATCAAGCAGTTTTTGAAAAATGGCGTCTTTTTCCACCACGAGAATATATTTGGCAGTAGTCTGAAACTCTTTAATGCCGATAATGTCTTGCGGTATAAGTACTCCTTCAGCGTCGAAAAAACATGAAAAGAAAAACGTTATTTTTAGGTCGGTATTGATAAGTCATCAATACCATTTAAACTTGCTAATGTAACAATCAGCGCGTCTTGTTACAAAATTTAACTGAAACTTTTATACACAACTAGCTTTTTTTGTTTTTGTCCTAGCGCCTTATTTATTGTAATAGCAAAGCTGAGTTTTCCCTTTTCTTCTCTCTTTCTTCCTCATTTCTGACTTTTTTCAACAAAAGTTAGCCTATGTCTGTCTCCAGGGTCCCAACTATCGCTGTACCAAAATTCATCAATATCGGTTTAGCCATGTAAGCGTGAAGAGAGTAACAAACAAACTCACTTTCGCTTTCGCTTTTATAATATTAGTAAGGATTTATAAAATAGAACAAGTTAAATAGTAGCAACACATTCTTTTGTTTTTACTTCTAAACTCCCATTACAGAAGTAACCGTCAATTATACTGTTTTCTATAGCATGGTACGGGTGACATTACATGTAAAGGCAATTTAAGTGATAGGATGTATTGCTATCATGGGTAATCCTTTACTATTATGATATTTAGGGTAAAGCCTATATATTCAGTAATGCGAGTAATCCTAAATCGCGATAACGTTCAGATTGAAGAGGAACGCTTCATCCAACTTTGACGGGCCTGTTGGTCTAGTGGTTAGTGGCCCTGACTGCTGAGCCGGAGGTCGTACGATTCCCACCCAGGACAAACTTTGTGTGATGAGCATGATTGTTTGTTCTGTGTCTGGGTGTGATTTATCTATAATATGTATGTATTTATAAATTATATAAGTATGTATATCAGTTGTCTGGTTACCATAACACAAGCTCTGCTTAGCTTGGGATCAGATAGCCGTGTGTGAGTTGTCCCAAGATATTTATTTATTATTTATTTATTTATTAACTAACTAGCTTTCGCCCGCGGCTTCGCCCGCGTTAAATTTTGGGTAACACAGTTCCTCTTGCGCCTTATTGATTTGTAATAGTAACGCTAAGTTTTCCCTTTTCTTCAATCTTTCTCCCTCACATCTCACTTTTTGTCTGTCCCACTATGTCCGTCTCCTGGTTCCCACCTATCTCTTTACCAAAATTCATCACAATCGGTTGAGCCATTAAAGTGTGATGAGGTAACAAACAAACAAACTTACTTTCGCTTTTATAATAATAGTAAGGATAACATAATGAAACAGAATGGAGAAAAACGTAATCTACGGTTAAAGAAAGGAGTTGTTCCCCATATGTTTGTATGTCAAAAACCGAATATGCCACCACCATGTGAGAGAATGGCCGTAGTTAAAAGGCAAAGAATAGCACTGCCCAAGTAACACATAAGCAAGATAACAGTACGCATTGAGAACATTTTACAGTTCAAAGATGAATATAGTTTGTATAAGAGCTTTGGGAATAGCTAAATGCTGAATTAGGTTGAGTTCGGAGCCTTAAAATTCTTAACGCTTAATAAATTCTGTATTTCTGCCCCTCCCTTCTTTAGGCTTAATAACCAATCACCGTCAAATTATTATACAGACGTTATTTAGCATTACGCATTCCAGGTGGCTTAAAGCTGAAGAACAGCCCCGTCGGCAGCATTTATCTGAATAACCATAATCTGTACTGCTATTATTAAAGCAGTAGGGGACGATGGGGGAATTGCGGACGCTTAAGCGAAATCATAAATAAAACTCAAACTTTTAATAATAATCAGTCTGTCTTTATTAATTATTAAACTATATTTGTTAACCTATCAAATGAACATTAATTATTATATGAGATCAATCAACATTAATTAAATTTTAATCAAAAACAAAAACATTCATGTCCGTAATTACCCTTAGCTCTTGGGGTAAATACGGACCAGTGCTGGTAACCTGGTTCTTTTTTTCCTAATATATTTTCGAGGCATCTGGAATATAGAAATATTGTTATACACAAAAAACAATGTAAAAAAAATAGGTTAAGATCAATAATGGGGTAAATACGGACGTCCGTATTTACCCCGGGCCGGACGTCCGTATTGTCCGCAATTGACCCAAACGAGTTAGAAAAAGTATAACAACAAAATTTTTAGGTTAACAAAATTTTATCAGGGCAAACGATTGTACTTTTTACTCGTCATTAACATAACAATCGATAGAAAATATGACTTTTTTATTGACACTTATTCGTTTTGAATAACACTAAAAATAGTAAACATCAAAAATTACATCAAAATCACAAAAAATGAAAAATTTCAATTACCTGGAAGCTTGTGCGCAGCCGCCTGTCGGGAGTCTTCGGAGGGCACTAAAGATGTCGGAACGTAAAGCGTGGTCGCGGCGGCGGGACGCGGGCGGCAGGGATAGAGTAGATATAAGTGAGTCCGTATTTACCCCGCGTCTGCAATTCCCCCATCGTCCCCTACTAAGCTAGTAGCATTTGAAATAGCTATTTGCTGAATAAAGTATCACCTTCTGAATAATATTGTTACATAATTCTATTATACAGCTTGATACTGAATAATTGTCTTTATTTTATCTTTAAATTGGATAAGATTCTATGTTTTACTAATTATTCAGCTGCTGAATAAACAATATTATTTATGTTTTTATTAAGCTTTTTTCATTATAATAGAGAGTTTCAAACTATTTATTCAAATTATATACCATATTTGTATTGTTATAGCGTCCATAGCTTAATACCAGCTTAATTAAAGTATTATTGTACGTATTTATTTTTTGCGTTATTTATTTATTTATTTATTTATTTGGTCTACCAACAATTGTTTACACCAAGAACTTGAATAAACTTAACATGTCTTAAAACTTTAACAGTGTAACAATTACTTAAAGGTAAACACCACATGAACTATTATAAATTACATAAATGTAAGCTTAGGCACTAAGAGTTGGCAAGCGAAGTTAAAACTAATGAAAAATAATGAAAAATTATGGATCGAAAGTCGTGGAAAAAACGTAATAGAACCGGTAATATCAAAAGAAAATTGTTAAAAGAATATTTAAATATCAGAAGTAGTAATTGTCCAAGTGTTTCTGGTCACCAAAGGATTTGTGAAAATAGTTTGAACAAAACTGAACCCGGTCCCAGCCATCATGTGTGTTTGCCGTGCAATGATGAGGGTTCCGTCCCCCAAATAAGTCAAACAGCATTGCGATTTACGCAAGAAGAGAGTGCATCTGATGGTAGCTGTACAGATATCGAAGAAGAACAATGTACCGAACATGAAAAATTTTATATTTCGAGAAAAAATTAGAAAATGGGCTGTCAAAAAAAACATTACAGGATTTGGCAGAAATATTAAATCAAAGATTCCCAGACATGCACTACTGGCAGCTTATCACGGCTATGTAGCGTCTACTCTGCGATATGGACTTATATTTTGGGGTAATGCGTACAGGGTTCACGATGTACTTATAGCACAGAAGAAATGTATTAGAGCAATATGCAAAATAAAATGTACAGAATCTTGCAAGCAACATTTTAAAACCTTAAAAATATTGACAGTTCCATCCCTTTACATTTATGAATCCTGCATTTTTGTAAAAAAACAATATGTCCTTCTACAAGTCTATTGAAAGTTTGCGTCGTTCTGACAAATTGCACACATTGCCGACTAAAACAGAATTTATGTATAAAAGTGTATATGCAATGGCACCCAGATTGTACAATAAGTTGCCCAAACAAATTAAGGAGTGCAAAAGCCATGAATTTAAAAATCGACTATCACTATTATTGATTGACAAAGTGTATTATTCAGTTAGCGAATTTCTCAATGACAAACTTTAAGAATGTTGACATAATTTTTTTATTTTTTCTTGCTTTAATTACTTACTTGTTTTGATATGACTAACGTTTTGTGCATGTATTTTCAATATTGACATCTAGCTGACATTTTATAATAAACTAATGTAATCATTGTTATTGTGGTAATTACTTTATATAATTTAATTTAATATTTTTGTAAAAGTTTGTATGCCTAACGGCGGAACATAGATAGATTCTGACTTCCTTTTACCATCAATTTTTACTTATGTTCACAAAATAAATGAATTTGAATTTGACATTGTACCTAATGATCCAAGGACAATTTTAAATACACCGAGACAAGTCCACATAAAGTCTATTGAGCAAGGTGAATACTGGCACAATGGCGTCATTGAGATATTTAAAAATATATTGATTAACACAAACGTTGTGCAAGAAAAGATATCACTGAATATAAACATGGATGGGCTTCCAATTTTCAATAGTTCAATTTAGTGAAAGCCGGGCGGGAAAATTCCACATTATAAAAGGTTTTTGTTCGTTCGATAAGAGAACCCTAAAAATCTGAATGTAGAAATGTGATTAAACTACCTATATAATTGTTATTCAGAAGTTAGTGTAACGAGACGTCCTCTTTTTAAAGTTATAGCTTAGTAACAAGACATGTGTGCACTTTTATTCAGCATTAAAGCAAAAACTATCGATCGCCATTAAAAATCTTTGTAACTTTTACTTAAAAGGAATTTATGAATCACCAAAATGCCTAATCTCACAACTACAACATTTTCAAGTCATTTATGGCTTATTTTATGGGTTAAAATTGCTAGTATTAGCTATTTCGTCACAAGTACTTTTGTCAGACCTAGTATGTTTGTATGAAAATACTATTTACTATCTGTTATCTTGATTATTCACGCGGCGCGTCGTGTAATGAAAAATAAAAACATTATATTCACGACAAAATTACTTGCGCACTAACAATTAACATAATAGCAGACCTCTAACTTAGTTAATTTATAAGTTTTCGATTTTATAAGTTCGCCGGCAGATGTCAAATCAACATTAAATTCAACATATCGACATTAAAATCCAATATTGAAATAATTTCTCAATTTGTATGAATAAAGTTTGCAAAAATGTGAACAATCTTAATAAATTCGGAATACAATGACCAATTCGACTAAACTGAATAACTCAGTTGTAAGAGCTTAATAAAAACAATGTGAGCTGTTATTCAAAAGTTATTAAGCTCCTACTCAGATGGTGCTCAGATGTTATTTAGCTGTTGCTCAGATTTTATTCAGCGTTAAGCATTCAAAATTGGGGCCCTTTTTGCTTGAATAACAGCTGAGTAGACGGTACTCAGACGTTATTCAGCTTAATGCTCTTGATGATTGCTCTACTCAATCATTATTCAGTACGTTTGTGTTACTTGGGTGGTAAATGAAGCTCTATCAGAGTATGCTATCAAAAGTAGTAATATTTTAGAAATTGGTGAACTTCCACAAACAATTGATCATGAAGCAAGTCCTAGTATCTTCCATTCAAATGTATTATGATAATAATCAAGTAGAACCCAGTACTTCTCATAAAAAAATATGTGATATTAAATTTATCAAGCAGGACCCAGTACTTCCTGTATTGAAGTATGTTGCAATGATCATCAAACAGAGCCCTGCACTTCTTATATTGAAGATATATTACAGAGTGACATAGCTGTGCAAGTCAATATTAAACCACAGTACAGAAGTAAAAGTATCAATGTAAATAATTATACCTACTGAAAAGAAAATGTAGGGCTATCACCATTACTTCTTTCATCACACAATATTGGAACGTCACCGATAAAAAACTATATGTAAAAAGAAAATTGATCACTGATAACTCGGTTGATAGCACTTCTATATCATTTCGTTCCTCTGTTATATCTGCTGATTATGAACCAAGTTGTTCTTCTGAGTTAAGTTCAGTGCAAGATGATTTAGAAGAAGAGAAACATTTTAAAAACCTAATGTGTAGTAGCATCCTAACTGTTATTGAAAAATAGCCAAAAATGTTTCTAGGATTACCTAAACAAAAATCTATGTTATTTATTCAAATATGTATACCATGTGACATAATAATTAGATTGATCTCTGCACTCGTAAAATCGAAATTTGATGCAAAATATGCAGACATTATAAATGCATCTATTCTCGGTAGATTATCTGATTGTGCTTTGACAAAACCAGTTTCTGTCATCGTCTTAAATTTACTACAAATATATTTCACGAAGTAACCACACAGAAATACAGTTTTAAATATATTTTCTCACAAAAACTATACTAATACAGTATGAATATCGACGCCGATAAATCAACGATAAATGCAAAAGGTAACTTGTGACGTCACATTTCGTTTCGAACAATAGTGACGCGTCAAAAAATACCTTTTAAGTATAATGTTAAGACTATAAAGAATCTAGAAAAAAATATTTGAGACAAATTTAAATATTATGCATATTCCCTATTGAATTATCAATGAAGTAATTCGTTATAATTAACCAATTTATATAATTTGTTATAATTAACTGTAAGTAACCTATCTATATAGTAATTGAATTATCAATGAATTAATTCGTAAAAATGAAGTATCTTTTTGTACGTGTAACTCCTAACCAAAAAGAAACCTGGCAATAACCTTAGGCCTATATTACTTAAAGTAGGCGACCATACGTTTTTATCAAATCGCTAGTGCCTTGAAAATTCGCAAAACGGACACAACCGTCAACGACGTCTGCCCTCACGTGTCTGCCACAGAGTACATTGTATATAGTGACATAGAGACGTCACTCGCACATTTTGTAGCGCCCTCTGGTAATAAGTAAGTACAACTTTTCATGAAGATATATACGTATAACTACACCTTCATATCTGTAGCAGGATTTGTAAAATCTGGGGGCTTTCTATTGTTTGTTGTATTTTCTTTAAGTTTATGTAGTAGTTTTTTAAAAATAAAACATTATTTATATATATATTTTAATCTTTTTTTACAATATTTTAATGCCAACTCCTGAATCTTATCTTCCACACAACATAATCTTTTCGTGATCCACATAATAATTTATTTGTGTCTTTACCAATACCAATTGTAAATGAATAAATTAGTGCACAAATCTTCAATTTTTGAAATTAATTGCACTTTATGGCCGTTGCATTTAATAAAACTATAATCACTTTCAACTATAAGTCAAAATAATTCACTTGCAAAGAGAAAAACGGATACGGATACTTTGAAAACGAATTAGTTTGTCATTTGATCGCGTTGCGTTCCTTTATTACCATTCAGAGCAGTTTAAAAAATATATGGATATTTTGCATTTGTGGCTGATTTTATCCATTTAAACAAATATAGTCGGATAAAACAATGCATTCAAAAGGTATTTTAACTCATTATTTGTTTTTATTTCTCATAAAAATATTTTGATTATCTAATAAAAATCTGAGTAAAACGGATCTTATTTTTGGACTTTCCCAATGAACATCTTGAGAAAAGCACCATTTTTTGTAGATGTTTTAAGTTGTACAATACTGTAGTACATTGTTTTGATCTATCTTGTAGGATTCAGTCAGCGTTTGCAATGTAAGCGCAAAAGTAAGTAAGTTTTTTTACGACCTCACATTAGAAACCTCAATAATTGTAGCCTATGTGTTATTCTGATGTATAAGCTATAGCCTATGTGTTATTCTGATGTATAAGCTATATTTTGGTAAAGTTTCATTCAAATCCATTCAGTAGTTTTTACGTGAAAGAGTAACAAACATCCATACATCCATACTTACAAACTTTCACCTTTATAATAGTAGTAGGATGTCACCAACTCTATGCTATAGCAAAAACTGTGAGCAGAAATACAAACTAACCTACTACCTCACCTCCAGGCGCCGTACAATCGACCACACTTCCATCCCGATGGTGCATGGTCAGCGGACCAGCAATCAGTCCCTTAGCTGTGGCCACAATACCCAGGCTCCAGGGTGGAGTCTCCAGCAAACAGCACACGTCTCTAACAGCTACGTCCAAATTTGCCTGGTTACGAAGCCTCATCACATTTTGATAGAACAGCTCTCTGGATTTATACGTGGAAGTTTTACGTGAGTAAATGTTCTTGCTTCATACAGGTTGTGGCGTAATTAATGTATAATCCTCTACCTAGGGGGGTGGGGGGCGCATACGTTTTTTTTTACACCACAAAACTCATAATCAGGGGAATAAACCTAAACAACACTGAAATTTTGACAAAAACGTGAAAATCATCATAATCGGCCTTTTCCCAACAATTTTGGAGTCGGCTTCAGGCAATATTGTGAAAATTCCTTGACGAGCATGGCCTTGTCATACATGACAATTTAATTCTAAAGATCGACAATATTATAATAACACTTGGATTGTTCCTACTGTTTATTTTATGACCCTTATAGTATACTTACGTAAACACCTGAGATTAACGTGTGTGAAGTGTACCTAAACGGAGTAATTCGTTCTATTCTCCAAAACCACCAAAACATTCAATTATAATTTATGAAAAATGTACATTACTAGCTGGCGCCCGCGGCTTTGCCCGCGTGAGGAGATTCGAGACTATAATCTACCTCTGTGCCAGGTTTATCAAGATCCGTTCAACCGTTTTGACGTGAAATAAGTAGTAACAAACATCCATACATCCATTGATCCTCACAAACATTCGTATTTAAAATATTAGTAGGAAGTAGGATAGCTGGCGCCCGCAGTTCGCCTGGGTGATAGCGAAAAAAAAAGTATCCAATGTGTTATTCCAGTCTATACCTCTGTGCCAAAACTTCATCAAGATCCGTTCAGCTATTTAGAAAGAATATCAAACACCCATACATCCATCGACCCTAAAAAAAAATCGCATTTACAATATAAGTAGGAAGTTAGTAAATAGGGTTTCAAGAGGTAGCGCCATGCCAAGCAGGAGCGCCAAAACGGCCTATTTTACAGTTATCCCAAAAAGTCGTCGATTGACACCATCGCTACCGTAAATAATTTGCTCCTTTTACTTACCGTCTGGTCACAGTTAAATTCTTAGAAAGTAATTCATGAACTTTTGTTAACACAAAAACAATAATATTAAATCTTGTTTTGTCTTCGCTACTGGAATAACAAAGCGTTGTTTTCTTTGCTGCATTAAAGGATTTTAAAGTTACCCTGAAAATAAACATGAAAATGTGAATGTGTTGTTTCATAATAATAAAATAGTCTGGCTTCTACCCGAGACAGCATATGCTTAAAAAAATATCTTATGACACACAGTAATTGTGTACCTTTCCATTGAAATCGGATGAAAATTTTAGTTTTTTTATATATATATATATTGTGATTTCTCTTGTATCGTGGGTGCGTTTACAAATATTTATGTGAGCAGCCACACCCGGAACAACTAGCTTTAGGGTATACACTATAGTTACGCATTATACCTCCCACAGGCTAATTTCGCTTTAAATTTTAGTCTTAATTATTACCTATCTAAATCATAAATGCAATTACTCCACAGTTTTTGGTTTCTTATAACAAGCTTAGGAATGTCTCCGCTCTCAGCGCGTTTGTTGATGTCGCTGAGAATATCTTCCACTTTTTTAATAAGTGATTTTCTGGTGTCATTTGTTTCCTTCAATAAGATGTATGAAGGCTTGGGGAAAGCTGAAAAATAATAGCACTTTAGCATGACAGAACACTCACTTTAAAACCAATAATGTGTTGATAACTTTGCTTTCATTTACCTTTTTCACTCACGGGCCCTTTTAAAAGCTGCTGAACCTCGTTAAAGTCTAGTTTTCGTTCAGGAAGCAACTTAATTCCAGCAGCACCCAATAATGTCCTTTCACTACTACTAAGCTTATCAATAGCAGCCGCCAACTTCGGATCTTGTTTGAAAGCAGATTCTGTATTCAACGGCAAATCCTTGGTGAATGCCAACAACTCCGTATTCATTAAGTCCATCCTAAAAAATGACGTCCCAAACAACCATAGAGTACAACAATAATTGACAAACAAACCCGAAGGAGCTCTATTAATGTAAACCACCGGTAAAAGTGACGATGATCCCTACCTACCTAGTGGCGAGATGTTTATCAACCACAAACAATAACAGCGTCACAAAACGGAGCTCGTAAAAGGGCCACGAGACAATAGGGCAGCTCCTCGAGTGTTTTTATAGCGAAGTCGAGCGAACAAGCGAACGGGACGAAATCATCGTCGGTGGCGCATCCGACTTGCGCTCACTGAAAAAATGACACAATAGATTTAATCGAGAGATAGTGGTGGCAGGCGTCTCGAGGAGCAGATGACACGCCGTGACGACCTCACAAAGGGCGTGAAATGACGTCATAATAGCCTCGAATTATCGCCCCCTCTTGTCTCAGGGCAAATATTTAACAGCAGTCTCGTTTTTGTCCTCCTTCTTCGGCAGGAGATCATAAATAACAGGGTTACGGCAGACAAATGATGCGGACCGTTACCGCAGCGCTTTGTTACACGGTGACATATTGCAACGAGCTGATGTTTATGTCTTATTATGGATTCCGAGGTGAGTTATAGTCGGCGACGGAATTCTTGGTAAGTGGCAACTTAGTTGTGGGCCACTTTCTATGGTGCACCTGACGGATTAGATATACCTATAGAAGATCAATATCAATTAGTTTGACTGACAATGATAGTTCTGTCTTCTTTTTATAATTCCTAATAATTTTTGGTTTGTGAATACCACTAAACCTTAGTTCCCGTAAACATAAGTGGTGTCGGAATAAATTTATTCTCGTAACAAAATATTCGGAAATCACTCAAGAGCGCCCTAGGCTTCCCTAGCCATTTTAATTAGGTACTTGAGGTGTGAGAAAGTAACTACTAAAAACATTTCCCATTGGCTCCCTGAGGCGTTCGATAGCATCAGCGGGTGACAGCCCGCACAAATACCATACAAATTGCTCGATAGCTCCTTCAAATTGATTGTTGCAATTATTCGGCGAACCCTTTCGCGACGCACTGCGCCTGCGACCACGGGGAGGTGAGAACGCACTTATCTATCAGCTCGATCGCTAGACGAACGACCCAACTCTTTGACAACGGTGTGAAGTAACAAGCCACTAGATCCGCAGTTGGGAGCAATCGGGAGGTCGCCGGTTGTTCGCCATTCTTTTATAAGATCTTTCTGATTGATATAACGCTGATAAGGGGCCTTTTCTTATTATGATTTACAGTTTACACTCAAGTGTTTAACGATATTTTTTATCGACAGAATCTTTGCAGCTTTAGGGTTAAATTAATGGTCAAATAAATTATTGGCAGAATAGTGGTGTATTGAAATCACTTTGACATAATTATATGAAATTAAGGTTTAACCAACAAGTAATAAATAAGTGTGTTCTTAACTTTCCAAAGCTTTATTAACTTCAACTTTCAGATCAATCCTAGCTTACAATAAGCAAGTGCAAAAAAATATGTTCCTATAATATAACTTCCCACAAAACACGGCCTCTAGTGCGGTCATCGGAGCGGCAGTAAAAGCAACAGTTATAAAAATAGGAAACAGTGTCGTTGCATTGTATGGGCACGAGTGGCCAACGCTGGCAGCCACGGGGCGCCTACCCACAATGGACCACCATCGCGGTATCTCCATCCACGATACGTTGCCGCCTAATTGACTGCTCAAATGTTATTTTAATACTTTGTTATTGAATGCCGATTTGTGTATTACGATCTCATGATCGGAAGCTGTTTTTCGAAATAATGGTCGAAGATCGTTATCGGATTGAAAGAAATGACCATATTATTTAGTTCGGCAGTATTGGCTTTCAAAAGTGACTGATTTTAAATGTTGATTGTGGCGTATTGTACCTATTCAGGATACTCGGAAAACCTTTTAAGTTGCGGAAGAAATTGTTTTTTTTTTCTCCTCATGGAAACTTGAGATATAAGACGCTTATGAGAAAATCTATTATAATTACTGCTATCTGAATTTGAATGAATTCACAAATATAATACCCGTTCAAGCTAACAATGAATAGTCCTCCTGACCATTTTCGGTTACGGCAGCCAATTTTTAGCGGCGCACGGGTTATTATACGTGTGTGCGCAGATACAGAACACTCTGTGTTCACTCACTCTCATAATCCGATTGGACGGTACTCCGATACGACCGGAAAGAGACCAGGCGCAGGACCAACGGCTTAACGGGTGTATCATACCGCCAACGTCCAAATACCGGGCAGTTACTATTGGAAAAACTCACCAACTTTCAAGTTGTCAAGCTGACATTAGGCTACATTTTCAGCGGTCGGGTCGCCAATGATATTTAAAAATATTACATTATAGACATTAATTTAGACATCGTCTAGTATTTGTGATAATGAGCATAAACGAAAAAAAAAATACAATTGCAACAACAAAAACAAATAGCAATTCTAAACTCTACATTCCCACATGCTATCTGGCGGTAAAGCAACAGTTTCTCATATTAGAGTGGCTACTTACTCTTTGTGCTCGAAACAATGCTCACAATGCTTACAATTGCTCACAAGTTATAGAAATACGTCTGAACAGTAGTATTTGGTGCTGAAGAGGCTACAAAACTAGGGGCCTATTTAATTCATTGTTAATTATTTAGCCTGTAAGTGATCGGAGTATAATTTCATTGCTCAATAATGGTGGTATTTTCTTATTATTGTAATTAAATCATTACTCAATCACGAATAATGTATTAGCGCGGTCGCCTAAACAGAAATGATGTAGTCGTTGAACAACCTTCACTTAAAATTATATATATTTGATATTCTTATATTTAATAAGAGGTTGAAAAATGTATAGCTTACCACCAATTATTATTTAAACATATTTCGAATTATATTATATTTCTGATCTATCAAATAATATACCTTATTAATAAAATAATCTCAATTGACATGTTTACTAATTATAATTAATTTCATCAATATTGTATGCTTATAACATAAGATCCCAAATGTTTGCATGTCACTTTATTATGACTAAGTGTTATGGATCTATAATTACTAATTTAAGACCTAAATTGTACCAACACTTACTGCGAATAAATTGAATTTGAATTTAAATTAAAGTTTAAATTTAAGTAGTAAAGGTTTTTGTGCAAATGCGCCTGGAGAGCATGAGAACCTGGGTTCGATTCCCGGGAAAAGTGATTTTGTGTTTTTTTTCTATCTAAAACTCTTTCGTAACAACCACGAAGTCTGACCTTGCGCCCGGTTGATGGTAATAAGTTCGCCCTAAATTACATGAACCTGGACCATTTATCAACTGACAAAATGTATATATACTTTTAAGAAATCTATGTACATCTCTGCCTAAACTTTTTGTTGGATTACAGGCATGGAGCAAAGTTAGTGTTAATGTAATGTTATGTTTTCTAACTTCATAAATAAATAGCGCAAATTGATTAATTCGCTCATATAGCTTAAACTACAGCTACAAAAGTCATTCAACAAACTTGATTTTCAGTAACTTAACAACTCAGCTAGAATCCCGAGATTTTCTAATCAAAAATTTCGAGTGTTTAAAACCATACATAATAACAGCATCATCCCCAAGCTCGGCAGTGAAGTGGCGTCCCGTCGCGCTCCAATATTGTCGGGGCTGTTCCGTTCCCACCCCACTCCACTCTTCCCCGGACATTTGCATACGACAAAGCGACTGTCACACATTAAACTATATAATTACAATACATTAGATTTATAGACGAAAAACAATAGCCCTCAAGTACGTTCAACCCTTTTTTCTTCAGCGACAAAACGTTAAGCTCATTTAGGGGGTAATTAATATAAAAGTTCTCATAATCCCCAGCAATTAAAAATGCTTTTATTATTCAATCTATGGGCAAAAAATCAACAATGATGACAATTTGACCTTTATTTATCTGTTTGTTTTTGTTTTTTTGGTGATTTATTTTGAGATATTTTAATTTCCCATCGTTTTTGATGTGGTTTATATTTTGTAATGCCCAGCATTGGGACATAAATCTAGTCTAATAACCATTTACACTAGACTCAAGAACCAATTATTAGATTGTTAGACATCTGAGCATGAGCATGTTAGTATTGCTAGTAAAAACATGGATCTTAATTAGATCAGTATTTTTGCAAGCCATCCATAGCATATCTACGATACTTTTTATGGTTACACAGGCTTTTTTTAACCATACCCCATACATGCATCTCCGTAAGCAGCATTAAAAAGTCAATAATTATCAGGTTTCTACATAATGTTGTCACTTGTTTATGGAAAACGTCGATATTTACGACTTTTAAATTGTAATACGATTGAGATTCTGCGTGTGCGGCATTAGAAGTCGCAAGCAGGTGTCACCGCAGCTGCGTTCCCATGCTACGACTAACTAAATCTAGACTTTTCTATTACATCCTAGTTCAATACACTGTATGTATGTAGTGTATACTAATAAGTGGTAGCCGCCTTTTTACAACAAGACTGGAAACTAGTTTCAACATTAGCTTGCTGTCAATAATTCAAAGCTTCGTAAACTTGTGCTGCGTAGCAAAATAAATAATGAACACAAAAATACGCACCTTTATTTTTACACAATACACAGCTTAATATACGGATTTAATAAAATATCCAAAGTACTATTGTTGCATTTTTAGCAAACTATTTTTCGTAAAATCAATATTATCACAGACAAAAAACTGTTTAACTGTTACTTTGGCGCCAAAACGCTTGTTTTTTTTTTTAATAAATCATGCCATATTTTAATATCCACATATTCTCGATATATCTATCGCCAGTCAAAATTTAAAAAAGTTAAAATGTTCTCTATGTGTATCACACCACAAACAAAATAAAAAAAAAACATAATTTCAAAATTAGAACACATCAGAAATATACAAATTTTATTCAAATAATCGTCATGTTGTTCTGTTAGCATGCCTTTGTTTTTGTTTATTTACATTTAACGAAATAGCAATATCAGGCAATGACAAGTTCAACCACCCACAATGCTAATGCATTTATCGGCGTATTGCGATGTCCCCAACAAGATGATATCGGGCCAGCTGTCGCTGCCACGTGCATCCGTGCATCCCAGGTATTATTGACATAAAATGTTCTGCTGCCAATTTTACTGAGGTTACGGTAATAAAGGGTTTTTGTCTACATTCCAATATATTGCAACTGATGTTTTATTTACGGGGTTCTTTATGGTGTAGGACTTTTGAAAGCACTTTTGTTTTTTAATATTTTCGAATTTGAATTCGGACTTAAAATACCTAAGTAAGTATATCATTATTAAAGCTTTGTTTGTGTCTTAGGTTTCTATCAAACCAAAGGATCGTGTGTTGGTTCAACGCGTTGAAGATTACCGTGAGCAACAAATAAATTTTATTAAAAATCCAAAGTTAAGTTCATATTAAGTAAATATTTAGTTTAGTCAGCACCTATATCAGCCACTTACAGACATGTAGTAACATCAATTGTGTGGCTATCAGAGGGGAAGCTAAGCCGTTCATATTATCTGTTTGTTTAACATTCATGAGGTTCACCCTCCCTTGCCGCCATTACTAAAGTGCCTACTGGTAACACATTTGTTTTACTAAACTATTAATATAGGGAAATGTGGTTTATAATATTTTATGTATTCACTCCAGATGTGCAGTTCAGCAGTTTTATTTATTTCAATAATGTTTATTAAATGGGTTAGTTCGAAAAACTCAATTAATATTTTTTAGATTTTTATCCTTTCTAGGAGATTATGGGAGAGCTATGATTAGCAGGGTACCTACCCTGCTGAAGAACAAATAATGGTTTGTTTTAAATTGTTTTTAAACTTTCGACAATTGCTACGTATGGTTAATATTTTAAATTAGGTGACGTACCAAAAAAAAAACTAAACTGATAACGCTCATGCTAAGGATACAGTCAGATTTCACACATTGCAAATTGCAATACGGTGCTTAATTCATTATGGTTTCAAAAGCATACATACATATCTATGCAAAGTTATTCCAATTCATAATAGACACGTAAGAAGTCTTTACCAACCACACAATAATTCCTACTGCCCTAAAATGGTTATTATAAGTGGCCCTCCCACGTCCGTGCCATCAACATGCGTTTTTTTATTTGACCATCAATTGTGCATCCGTCGTCGAGTGTCGAGGGAGGGCTGCATTCCCTCACACCTCGCGTCAGCTGGCGATAGTAGCGATCCTCACCCTCCGAACATTCCTATTAACTTCAATTGAGCCCGACAAATTTACATCAAGTTAGAGGCCACTGAATACGCGGATGTTGGGTAAGTGATCGGTTGATCTATGTTAGCTAAAAAAAAAAAAAAATACAAATTGCTTTGATTTAACGTGTAGTGCTTGTCTACATTAACACTTCTACAGCTCGTTAGTAATACCAATAACCAAAATATAAAAACATAATAGAAAATAGTTAGAACCATAATTAAATATTACACAATCAACCTCAACCCATTTTAAAAACGCTTTCTCTGTGGCAGAAAACCCGCTACCTTCATGGGCACACATTAGCCCGTGCGCTACACCATATGGCTTCGGTACGCGACTCAAATCGCTATTATATTGCTTTTAATTGATAACAATTTAAATATATTTGGTGATTCACACTTACAAACCTCATTATTATTCATCGAGTCATTATCTCCGTGTTCGCGTTTTACCGAACGATGGTATCTTCTGCACGAATGTGTTATACCTTTATGTTTTTAATCGTCACGCTACTAATTTAATGTTGCTGATGTCATTGTTTAATTGTTAGTAGTTTTTAATTGTTATAGAGGCCTATTAGAATTTAAGCTATAATTATTAAGACCTAATGTCAACTACGCACACTACGCACTTAGGTTCCAACCAACAAAAGAAAAAAAAATCTAATAAAAAATAGAAATACGAAAGATTATTTCTAAAACATCAAAATATTCATAACAGCGATCGTTAAAAGGGAATTATGGACCTATAAAGTTGTTTCATTTTGTGGAAATATTTTATTATTCAATAAAAGTGTGTGTGCAACAAAGGCACATTGAATCCCTGCGGTTTTCGGAGCCCGTAAATCAGGAGCAAAGACCCTTGGGCTAGGTGGAGAGGCTTCTTGAACTGTCAAGGCCTCGTTGTGGTCATCCGCATTTCTCCGGAGAGTGCAAACAAAGCCTGTTCGCTCATTCGTTGGTCAATGTTGTTGGCACAAATTGTTGAGACGGTGATTTCATGGGGATTGCATGCATATGGCCTGCCTTTGAGTTGTTATTATTACTAGTTATTTATGTTATTGCCTCGTTAGTTTAGTGGTGGTAAGCGCGACACCTGGGCATGAAGTTCTGAGTTCAATGTAGGGTCGGGCAAAACTGTTATTAGACTTTTCGTAGAGCAATTTCTTAACAGCAGCCACAACGTCTGGATTTGTGCACTGCTGATGGCAATAGGCTCTCCCACTGTTACATTATCATCATCATTTTCCTGCCCTCTCCCATTCTGTTTGGGGTCGGCGCAACACGTTTTATTCCTCCATTCTCCGCTGTCAGACGTCACGGCATTATTCATTCCTTTCTCCCTCATGTCATTCCTTACACAATCCATCCATCTTTTCTTTAGAAGGCTAAAGAAAACTCACTCTCTCACTCTCCCACTATTACATGGGACTAAAACATTACTGGTGAAATGTGGGTTTTGGTTAACCCTTGAATTACAAGGGTGTTGTTCCGTGAGATCCATCAACCATGCACATATCCAGACTCCGTGGCTAGATACTAATAAAAATTCCTAATCGAAAAACCCAACAATATTTTCCCCATCACAGGAATTGAACCCAGGACCACTTCAGAACACTTCCTAATATTTTGATTGTCGGTTTTTCATTTCCTAGCCAAAAATACCTTATTACACTTATCACGCTCTCCATACATCTTATATCAACCACAGTGTTGTTCTCAATTAAAACAATATTAAATAATGAGCTATTACAAAAGCATAGAGCAATAACAGCAGCATACAATTAGAGTCGCGTGTCGATAGGATGGGCAGATAGTGAGGCAATTCACAGACCATATTGCATCCAGTCATTTACATAATTGTTCCATGTTTGAGGATGAAAGCGTCGTATAAATCGCCACTGTATATGTTGGTTTTGTTTATTTTATGTCGTTGCAGAAAGTATGAGGGACCTAAAACGGGCTATGTATTCCTTTATGTATTGATACTTTAGGATATAGCTTGAGCCAATCAAATTCGTATCCGACATATTCACCACCCTATTGTTCATAGAATTGTCTATGGATATTTTAGTAGAAATGCACGTGAAGGTTCCATCTAAAGTTAGGTTATATGTTGCGTAAAATGTGATTGGCGACCGTAAAAATATAGTCGATTCAAGTAAAACCCTTAAAATCATATGGTATAATCATGGGTTACGGGTTGTTCGAAAAAGATACCGCGGCCCAGGAACACAAAAGGCAAATGACACCTTCTTCCGCTCCGCTCAGAGCGGGTGAAGTAATTTGATGATTTCCCATACGAAAATAAAATGGTACAATCATTTTATCATCAATACAACCTCCTCTCAGTTTATTTAATCCCATTGAATGACTTTCCATGAAATAATCGATTTTCAGAAACGCACATTGTGTAGGTACACAAAAAAATATCCATTGAAAACCGTAGTTAGATATAACGGAATAGGCTCAACAAACTAATCAGGAAAAATACGTGCTAAAAATGTCAATCTAACTAGTGCTATGTTAAAAACCAGTGACAAAACGATAAGAGGGATTCACCAGAATTACCACATCTATTATCATAGTACCTTCCTACCTACCTGTCTATGGTAACAGCCAACCTACATAGAGCACGATCGATTTTCCGCAAACCACCGACCAATGGCAGGGCAGGAAACACGAAATATAGGTACCAAAGACAATGGTTACACGTGTTTTGGTATTTCAATTGAGACAAAGTCACATTAAAGACCTAGATATGTAGTAATTAATGAGTATGTTTACGACAAACTAGTGCTTTTCACTTCCTGTCATTAAGTACTAGAAAAAAAGATAATGTGTAATGAATAGGTACGAATTTACAGTCAAAATATGTAAAGGAGCATCGAAGGTATTTTGTATAAAAACAAATAATTTAGAATTCAAATAATGTCAATTTGTTGCAAATTACTTTATAAATGATCATGTATAATTGTGATATTTCGTTGATAAACGCAATTTATTTTTCATTAAATATGAAGGCCCTAAAAACATGCGACTCCTTTGCTCAAAAAAGAAACACCACTGGATAACCGATGTATAACCGTGTGGTAAAATCAGAGAAAGAAGTGTATTGAAAATCCACATAATTTACTACTATTCGCCTTTTCTCAATTATTTTGGGGTCAACCGTATGCAGCTGAATACCAGAACCGACTTCCTATGAGAACTCCCCTGACCTCCCCTAGGACTTACCAACACAAAATACGTCCTGAAATGCTTTTATAGAAGAAATGGGTTTTAAAAGCCTAGCCTTTTCTCAACTATGTTGGGGTCGGCTTCCAGTCTAACTGGATGCAGCTAAATATCAGTATTTTACATGGAGCGATTGCCTATCTGACTTCCACAACCCAGTTAATACTGGGTAATACGATACCCCTTGGTAAGACTGGTTGTCAGACTTTCGGAACACTGACTATCTGTAACGACTGTCAAAGATCTACAAATGATAGCCGGGACCAACGGTTTAACGTGTTTTCCGAGGCACGGAGGAAACTCGGTATGTAACGGGTGGTCATCCATCCAGAGACCAACCTAGGCAAGCGCGGCTTAACCTAAAGATCGACCCAAGCGGCTGCTATTATTTAGCCACGAGCTCCTCAATGGGTTTTAAAATAAATGAATGTTTTAATAAAGAGAATAGAAGACAAAGAGCTTTGACCGCGCACCTCGTAGTAATCCTTGTGCCACATTCAATGTGCTAATTGCACCACATGTGAGATAAACTCATTAACAAGGATAGACGCGAGATTCCGCTGCTACCACTGCCGCGCTTATCTGTGAATGATGAGGACACGGTGAGAAGTGTAAGCGATTTGTGCCAAATATTTATATGACTGCAACATTTGCGCGAGTCTCGTCTATCGTCATGCAAAGCAACTCTCACGTAAGGTTGTTGTTGTTGAAAACTCAGATTAATTCGGTGTTTGCAAAAACTTCTCTCGTTTCAAAATTCAGCTATGTGAGATCCGCTCGCGTGGAGACACGACGTATAATTATCGTTTTTTAAACCTTACATTACCTTACCTTGAGGGTTCCAAGCTGTTAAGGGTTCAAACCTAGGTTTGCACATAGTTACAGGTTTTTTTTTGCGGATGGGAAATCATTAAATAACTTTCCCCGGTCTGGGTGGAGCGGGGGGGAGTGTCAGACTTGTACTGATTAAAACCCACCCATGTTCCTTCTATTGCCCTTTACGTTCTGGGACCGCGGTGTCTTTTACGAACAACCCGCAACCCCGGCAACTTAGTTCCAGGTTGGATCTCGTTCTGTAACAGGCCTGCTAATGTATCGATATCACTCCAACTTCCCCGCTCCGCTCATCACTAAGTCTCAATTCAGCACACGTACAAAGGCCTTTGAGGCGCGCGGGGGCGGGTGGTGGAGGCGGGCGGGCTGCGAAGGGCGGGCTGCCCGCATGATCGCGCGATCGCACCCATTTGCGGCTCGTTACACGCCGATAGCACCAAACAAAACACACCCCAAGTAATTAGGAAAAGCCTTTTCCAGATACCGTAAGCACTGTAGTGACTTGTGGCTAACCTTCTCGTAGGTGTAGTGTTTTGGTAACAATACGTTTCAGACATGTTACAGAAGGTATTAAATGTAAGATATATTTTGTTTTAGTAGATGTGAGTTCTCCGATTAGAAGGAAAACTTACAATTACAACTGCCTCCTCAATTTAACCTCTGTAACAATTTCAACCAAACATTTCTGAAATTTCATTAACTCCGGTTTTCAAACGAGTATGTTACGCATGCGTTTGCCTGTTAAGACATTTCAAATGAACATAGCAGCTTACCAAAAATAATGAAAAATAAACAAACGTTTTGAATTGAGAACCTCGTCATTTTTTTCATCGGTTGAAAAGTGAAATTTCATATGCCATAAAATAGACAAAGGAAAAGGAATCATTTGAGAACGTGCAAAGGTGCACAATGTTTATGGCCCCTGACCACAGACTGACCATTATGTCTCTATGGTATTTATTAAGAAATGGTCGTCGGTACGTAACACGAACTCTGAATATTTAGCTAATACCCGAAGCTATTTAGTTTTGACCGCAGACACTCTTCTACTACGTAGTATCTAAGAAAATAATTAGATTTTTAAGGGCCCATGTAAATCTTCAGTACTAACTATTTTCTTGTAAATGTTTGTTTAACGTTTGTTTGCTGCATTTCGTTTAAAATGTAAACGAATGAATACAACAAACACGTGTTAAAAAAATACCTGTCCTATATTGTAGGTACTACATTTTCGTAATACGATAATATTTTACGAGCTACTACAAAACTTATCAGTTATTATTAGAAAATAGAGTAGAATATTACTATTAAATAGATGTTTGAAGTTGAATAGTTATTTAATTTTATATAGTATTTATCCCTTCTATCCGCTCATGTATCCAACCTCATTCGTTAAGGGTATGGTCGGGTACAACAAACTCAAGACAAGGAGGGTCTTAGCGATAACTAAATAAAGAAATATTAATTATATCAAACTATACATGGTAGAGCAATAATTCCGAGGTTTTAAAGATGTGTCTGACTGTGCCTGACAATTACTGCATGTCTTTTCTTGACATTAATTTGCTCTGGCAGTTGAAAGCATGTCCTGCTCACTCAGAAGTCTCGCTGTGTCATATCATTTAGTTCCCTTCAAAATGGTTGAGTTGTTTGGTGTTGATCCATGCGTCATGTTCGTGAACGGGCGCCGTCAGTTGTGACTGGTCAACTCTCAGTAACTTGGTCTAGTGGTTAGTGTCCCTGACTGCTGAGCCGGAGGTCGTGGGTTCGATTCCCACCCAGGACAAACTTTGAGTAATGAGCATGATTGTTTGTTCTGTGTCTGGGTGTGATTTATCTATAATATGTATGTATTTATAAATTATATAAGTATGTATATCAGTTGTCTGGTTACCATAACACACGCTCTGCTTAGCTTGGGATCAGATAGCCGTGTGTGAGTTGTCCCAAGATATTATTATTATTTTTAAGTTTTGGAATGGGCAACTACAGTAGTAGTAGTACATTCACAGTTATTATGCCTTGTGTCTGGGCCTGTAGCTTCATTTTCTTGTTGAAATTGTTTCGACAGTTAAAAGGCTATTTAACTGGCCTATTTGAAATAAATGCTTTTGATTTGACTTGATTTGAATCACAGATTGCGGTGCCGGAAACCATAGTTACTGGCAGTGCCTCACGTACGATCCTATTTGCTCAGTAAAGCGCCACTGAGGTGGGCTTTGAACTCACTATGACACTGCTGACAAGATCGATTTATTTCATGCTCTCTGAATAAAAATATAAAAACAATAGTGTATGTGATATGGTATACAAGATAGTTTTATTAAGAATTCCCTGTTAGTAGTGCTACCAGCTTTATTTATGTGTAAACATAATAAAAGGATGATAATCCATACTCCACCAAAAAGTTTTTGTATATTGTTTTTGCCTATCTAATAAATAAATAGGTTCTGGTTCAAAGATCAGCCCGGATTGATGTGGCGTGCAAGATGCATCGTGTGCCGGGTGGTTCGCTTACCCACCTGGACAGTGTGACTATCCACATTTCTGTCACAAACCAACCGAGCTCCATGTATCATGTCATGTCGTCAAGATCATCAAATAAGATTAGATTATACCTCGTTTACACTAGTCTAGTTTTATTTTTCTTTTCAATCGAAGTGATTACTTAACGCTTGGATAGTTTTATTAGACCTACAATTGGTAGAATTTAAATGATACCTCAAAAGGAGAAAATTATGTCTAAAAACGGCAGTTTAAATTACTTTATTTTTCGCATTGAAGGTCAAAATATTTTTAGCCTCAAAGAGAAATCAGCAAAGCTCAGGGGCCGCTAGGGCTATATTGCCTGTCAGGGTTGCGGGTTGTTTGAAAGAGATACCGAGATCCCGGAACACAAAGAGCAAAAGAAGGAACATGGATGGGTTTTAGTCAATAAAGGAATCCAATCCTCCTTTCCGGTTACAAAAAAAAAAAACAAGAACGTGTCAGACTCGCGCACTGAGGGTTCCATACAAACTTGCGACATAAACGGCCATATCTTTTGACTAAGTAGACTAGTAGTAGGAGGGTGATTTTTCATAGCACAAAGAGAACACATACTTGAGTATATAGGTTTTAATTTCAACTCGATACGTCCACGCGTTCCTTAGATAAAGGGTCTGACAGACAGACAAATAAACGGACAACAAAGTGATCTAATAAGGGACCCTAAAAAGGTCAATTTTTAACGAAAACATTTCAGTAATTAATATAATAACAACATTATTGTTGAGAAAGAAAAATATACAGGTAAAATCACATTACGTTTTGCAGTAAAAACCTGCAGGTAAATTTGCCTTTACTCTTTTCCTGAAACACATTTCCTGTCAAAGTTGCTGATGATGAATGACTCAACAATTGGCGGGTTAATACTCTTTAACAAGTATTGCATTAAGTTAGGGTGTCAGTGGAAAGTGTAACGGTATTGTGCCCGCCAAAGTCCTACGTCAATCAGTGGATGCGGGCACACAATTAAGCGCACGCGCCGCTGGGAAAAACTCAATGCGAATACAAATAAATTCTCATATAAAACCATTTAAATATATCGCGTTACGTATCATAATGTAACGGTTTTTAAATAACACTATTTTAAAAACGACTATGAAAGTTTCCTCTTAACTTAAAAGCTCACATTAAAACAACTTTGTTGGGCTTCTTAACTACAAGTTTATTTTTATCAGAATTGCAAAATATTATCCCATTATAATCAATTTACCGGATACAGCTAATGTATATTCTAATAAAGTTGTAATTAAAAATTTATCTAAATAAAAAAGTTGCCATAAAATGAAGGCAATTTATAGCTTTATTTTCATTTAGCATTTCAATTTTATTCGCTTTTACTGTGGTAAAATTTATATACTTAGATGGTCCCCCTTTTAAACCTGCTTGGTTCAAGTGGAAATGCATAAGAAAGCATGATGTGCTGTCATCGGCGGCGCTCTTCTCTTTGGTTTTCAGAAGACGTCGCGACGAGAAGATTCTAAGGAGTTAGTGTTGAAAAGGGCGTTGCGTTAAATAATTATTTTGTATTTATTTATTGATTAATTACATTTTTAAGAAATATAAGTTTTAGTGTTTTTTCTTTTATTAAGAATATTCCGCTTCTGGTCTCTAAGAATACAATTTAGATTCCGGTACACAGACGAGTGACCCCACGCGTAGAACGTTTACAAGAACTAAGAAAGTTTTTTAGTTTCGTATGAAGTCGTTAGCCAACACTTAGTGAGAACTGCATTACTTCTATTTAAATAACAGGTTCTCTGCATTTTTGCTCACGATCTTCGGACCACCGTAGTTTTTGTGATTACTCCGCACATCTGGCCTGTAATTAGTTTATTACGAGTGTTCCCGTGAATTGCTAAATTAATACTGTTCTCGCGGTAAATATACATTTATGTTACTTGCACGCTGTTAACACGAAGACTAATTATATAATTATGGATTACTAGCTTTTGCCCGCGTCTTCGCTCGCGTTAAATTCAGGGTAACACAGTTCCCCTTTCTTGATTTGCAGGTACCTGCTACCTGTAGTTTTTGCCCTTGCGCCTTATTTATTGTAATAGAAAACTTAGTTTTCCCTTTTCTTCCCTCTTTCACCCCTAATTCTCACTTTAAAAAACAACTTTACCAAAATTTATCTAAATCGGTTTAGCCAGTATGGCGTGAAGACGTAACAAACCAACAAACTCACCTTCGCTTTTATAATATTAGTAAAAGAGAGAAAAATTGTACAAAATTCTAGTAAAATTGTTCTAAAAAAAAAATATATTTTGCTCATAGTTTCCATCCTTACTTAATTCATTTGTGAATCCGATACAACAAATCTTATGTGATGTTATTCAACGAAAATCGTAAATATCTATTAAGGTAATCGATTTAAAATTTCTTATTAAAACCGGTGCGAGTTGGACTCGACCAAACCCATCTGTTTTTAGAAATTCATAAATATCCTATTATTTCTAAAGCACCTTTTGTTTATGGTTTAGAAATTAGAGGATATTTATGACTTAAAAAAAAAACATCGAAAACACCTCAAACAAGTATATATACGTAGTTGGTGTAAGTACAAACACCACTGTATATATTTTTTCAAAATCCAGATCAGTTTTGTCTCGCGGTTCTTAGAAGGCTAGCATCCACCCGCGACTTCATCCGCGTGGCATAGTTACTTTGGGCCAACGCTAACTTTAACTCGCGTGATGATCGAAAAACAAATCTTTCTTTCCCCCTTTCTAACATCTTTCTCCCCCTTTACTCACTTTTTTTTTAAAGATTAGCGTATGTCCGTCTCCAGGGTCCCGACTATCTCTGTACCAAAATTCATCAAATCGGTTCGACCATTTAGGCGTGAAGACGTAACAAACAAACAAACTGACTTTCGCTTTTAGAATATTAGTAAGGATAGGCTGGCGCATGGCTGCAACTCCTCTGCCTGCGATGAATGTCTAGGGTGAAGAACGCTACTTTTCAAATTTCATTTATATAGTGTTAACAATCTCGTAGGAATAGCTGTGACATACAAACAGTCAGTACCAATTAATAAGGGTTTCCGTTTTTTTCCATTCGGCAACAAAACCCTTAAAATCACAGTATTCATTATTTTCATTGAGTAATGGACGATACGGTTATATGGTATTTCTACATATCTTCAAATACTTCTTCCAAGCAACCATATCACTCACAATAAAAATAAAACCTTACGCCTAACCGCAACCAATTAACTACCCTATATCATTTACGATACAATAATTACGTATTAAGGCAACATAAATAAACGTTGTCTTCGTATCAATTTATTCATTTATCCGGTCAGTATCATCTTGTATGTAAGTAGTTCATAAAATGTTCACAGGTTCATAGCTCCCTGGTACATCTGGACTGGTGTGCACACTTAAAGGCATAGAGTTATTGCGTAATAATCTAGGCAGGCAGATGTGCGAGCTGATTGCAACAGCTTAGATATATTTAGCTAACAGGTGCTGTCCTATCACCACGTGGTGGTTCAGGGCTGGCTCACAATGGCTTGCAAAACATTGATTTAGATTTTTAATAATGTAATTTGCGATAATTGAAGTCCCCATGTCTTTATCTGTCATAATCAATTTCTAATGACAAAACGGAAATACAAGCAAATCTTTTGTCAATTTCAGCATTTAATTGCAAAATTAAGTAACCTCATTTCGCCCACCACTAAGTTATCAAGACTTTTATTTTTCCTACCCACCATCATTGACGTTTACAAAATAATAGAGAGGATACCTTCTATAAATCAAATTTTTCATTTGACTCAACTAAATGAGAAAATCGTGTGGGTGAAAAAAAAGTAATGCTTAATCCATGTGATAATTAATTATTTGATTTTATCAGGGCAATAAGAAAGTGTATAAAATTCCACATAACATTGAAGCTTGGTAGAAACAAAAAGAGGCCAGCAGTGGGTTAAGTCGGGCATTACAACAAAGTAGTACCCAAGAAACAACCTCTAGCAGCCCTAACGAAACTTAAACAGAACTGACTAAACCAGTTGTTGCGATTTTATAGAGTGGTCATTACATAATAGCTACGAACGTGATAATTACCCTACCCGTGTAAGGAGCGGTTATAAAAACAACTTTTTCCTCCCAGTGTTTATGTCGCATCCTTTTATAGTAACAAGGGCGTTTTGTTCTTTTTTTCACACTGTTTATTTACAATATCAACTCTTATGCAATTCATTTACGTTGTTGTCAATACGATAAACAGTTGAAAAAAATCAATGGTGACTTTACCTGTTAACTTAATTTTAACTTATTGTCTCTCTAAGTATAGTATGCAAAATAAGACTTGAAACATCTCCGACAGTAAATAATCTAGCACACATGTTTTAAAACAGTCTTCATTAATGTTATCTATCATTATCGCAGAAGTCTCTGATGGTCATTATAATAATCTAGTTTCATTAAAGCTCTGGTCAAAGTGATAAATCGATACCTCGGAACACGTGTAGCAGGCAACAAGACGTGCGCGCGCCATGATTAGAAACAGATAATGTTGAATCACGCAGGTGGCTTTCCTTGCAGAAAAGTTTTTGCACAGATACATATAGTAGGAGGCAGCTGTCGTTGTGAAAATTGCGAGCCCCTATGTCCACTACCAGTCATAATCCAAGAATTAATAGCCGATTGCTAATGACAAAATGAAATGCAAGCAAACGTTTGGTCAAATGCTACGCAATTACCTGCGCACGTTAGATTCGAACATCGGGTGCAAACGATACGGGCTAAGACACGTGCTGGCTGTCATGTGGACCTCAAGATACTTATATATATAGACAACCTAATGGTCAATATATTAGAATTTGCATTGATAGAGGAAATAAAACATCTTTTAATAAGTAATGATTTTGTAATAGTCGTTAGCACCCACATGCGTGAATGTTGATACAGGCGCATTATAAAACGCATAAATTCAGCATGCATAATTGCTTTAACGTTTAATTAAATGAAATTTTATTAAAACACTTGTCCTGGATGAATTAAAAAAGATAAGGTGAAAAACAATGTATAAATAAGTACTTATTGTTTATTTGTATAAGCCAAATCGCAGCAGACATCAATATTAAATAGAAAAGGTACGTAAAGCCTTGCGAAGCTTTTGTGCGCGGCGCACATGCGCGCTCTCAATATGGATGGAATACCGCACAAAACGCTTTTCATTTCGTTTGAATCGCTCGCGCACTTTGTGCGTATACGCAAGATGAGTCAGAAATAGTGATCATGTTCAAATCAGACATGGCACTTCGTTGAAATCTTTTGTTCGTAGGAACATGAAGTTCGTAGGTCATTATTTTATTATAATTTACAGGTAATGGAAATACATTATCGGAAGGAGGTTTAAACCAATGTGACTAGCAAGTAGCTTAATAATATATAAAATTCTAGAGAGTCCAGTGATCATAAATCAATGCTGTCTACAAAAGTAGCGACGACGACACTTGCACATGCTAGCTTCTCAATCGCCATTGCTAGACAAACCCCCCCCCCCTTTCTTCCTTCACACGTCTTTTATCTGTGCGATATCTGGTTATGTTCGCACCGCATATAAGACACCGCGCTTAGCGTCATTCAAATCAATTCTTTCATCAATTCAGATCTTTGAAGTTAGATTTGATTCACTTTCCGGTTTCCGATTTAGCTGTTTTCAATACATGAGTTTGTAATACAATATGGATAACGCCCTAATATGGCGGACTACTTAGTTTATGCACTCCCATCCTATGACATGAATATCTAATGAAAGGGTTTGGTGAGAAGAATACAAGAGAACGTGTTTATTTTTTAACTATCAAATTTTAACTTCAATGTCTTTGTAATTAAAAGTTATATTAATTATTTTAACTTTTCCGCAAGACTTTAGGCAAAAATCTCTTCTCTATCTTAATCTTTGGTCTCGCGTAATTAGTAGCGGGGTGAGTTGTCTGCGAGGAATTCTTTTGAAGGGAGACAAACGGAGGAGGCTCCGCCGAGCTGGCATACAATGGCGTATCGTATGTCGGCCACCTGCATGTAAGCGCTCCTTTCATAGCGCTGCGCGGGCGCAGAGCCGTGCGCAGGAGTGATGCTGTATGTGTACGTGCTTGCAGAATTTGATTGTGATATCGATTGCACCGTAAACTTTAAAAGGAATGTATTTAAATAAACAGCATAACTGGTTAATTTGTATACGTAAAGATTTTTAAAATATAATAACTGCCTAATGAGCCAGTAGCGACCACAATTTGTACCACTAGACCAATGGGTCTAGTGGTACAAATTGTGGTCGCTACTGTTGAGCATTAGGTCCTTTTTTGCGAATAAGAATTCATCAAATAACTTCCCCCGCTCTAGGCGGAGCATGGGGGAGGGTAAGACTTGTACTGACTGAAACCCACCTATGTTCCTTCTTTTGCCCTTTATGTTCCGGGGCCGCGGTATCTCTTTTGAATAACCCGCCATCCCGGGAGCATTAGGACTTGTATTTGATTCCTGGGTCAAGCAAGTGCGATTGGATTTTACATCCATAATTTCTCAGTGGCAACCATGGAAACTAGATTGGTTCCCAGTTGGTGGCAATAAGCACCCTCTATAACATTGAGCATAACTGGCGAAAAGTAGTTTACTATAATTACATAAGTACACCTCTGCCTTAGTCTCCGGGGATTACAGACGTGATAATCCTTACTTCCTTACTTAATATTATAAAAGCGAAAGTGAGTTTGTTTGTTTGTAACCTCTTCACGCTTTAATGGCTAAACCGATTTTGATGAATTTTGGTATAGAGATAGTTGGGAACCAGGAGATGGACATAGGCTATTTTTAGTTTTTTTTTTAAAAAGACGGATATGCGGGAGAAAGAGGGACGAAACGGGAAAACTTAGCGTTGCTATTACAAATCAATAAGGCGCTACCAAATTAAACGCGAGCGAAGCCGCGGGCAAAAGCTAGTGTTATATAAAGAATAGTAGTTGTGATTTTCTAACATTCTAGTTTATTCGGTTACGTGTGACGTCACACGTAACTTTAATGGGTTATCTTTGTCATTTTTAGTCTAATTTACAAATAGAAAAACACGTGTCGCTTATTTTTGAATAATCTAAAAGGCCGACTAAATAGAATGTAATTACTTTGACTCTGGAAACTACCCTATTTTGTCTTACATCCTAAGGTTAAAATCGACTTTATAGATATCAAGCTGATGATAAGAATGTTATTTGATTTGTGGTATAATTATGCACCATAGCCTTATTGCTTATTTTAAACAACAAAAAACAATAAGTACTTATACGTCATTGTGGACAACCACAAAACATTTGACAAACCCAACAAATGTAACTTTATCGCCGTGAAACCTTTTATAATTGTTCCTATTTCTTTACTTCACAACTAACAAGTCAATAATACAATAACAATTACAAAGTAGCTACCTCATTCGGAGCCAAAAACCCGTAAACAATAATCGTAATACTACTGCGCTGTCGTTACAAGCATTGTGAACTGACTCGTAAAATCGGTAGATCTCACACGGAGATACGATCGCCCCCGAACCTCCTGCTGCTCCTGAGAACGTCACTCATTACAAAACAGTAATTTTCTATCGATATAAAGTTATATTTCTCGATATAAATTGGCGTATCGATTTTATCGGCCGCCCGTTGCGGTTTGTGTGGGAAACGAGTATGGCGAGCATTTTTGACGATTTACCTTAAGTATGTTAGCACGTGCTACTTTTTGTTTCAGTTCTACAGCTGCCCACTTTCATTTAAATAGACGAGTGTGGTCATTTGATTACTTTAGTTTATCGTAAATAACCTCATGGTGGTGAGAAGTAGCTTAAAAAACGGATATAGTAATTTTCAAAGGAATTCCTAACCGCGTAATATACTAGACTGCCCTGTTTTTTCGTATGGGAAATCATTAAATAACTTCCTTCGCTTAAGGTGGAGCGTGGAGAAGAGAGTCAGACATTTATTGACTAAAACCCACCCATAGTCCTTCTTTGCTCTTTATGTTTCGGGGCCGCGGTATCTCTTTTGTACTAGACTGCCTTTGACCCTAAATATTTTGGCGTTTTAAACAACTACCACTACTCTACATAAAAAAGTACCATAGTCACTTATTACCCTCTTTGTTGCCTTGTAAAGACAATGTTAAAATCGGAGAAAACCATATTTTCAAAAAGGCCACTGCTAAATTGATAAAACGGTCTTGATCTCATAACTACCTTCATGAATTAGTCAACAGCAGATATCATCAGCTCATCAGCTTATATTATTATATTAGAAGTCAGTACTAGCTTAATCTCGCTTACAAGAGCACGGGTTGTAAATGTTAAGGTTCGGTATTGCTATTTTCGATTTAAAAACTGGCCAAGAGCGAGTCAGACTTGCTCACTGAGGGTTCCGTACAAACCTGTGACATAAACGTCCATATGTTTTGATTACGTAGTCTTACAGGGGTGATTTTTTTAACAGCACAAAGGGACTACAGATTTGAGTCTCCATCAACACTCTTTTAATCAGAATATTATTACAAAATCTTAGTTACATCATTCCTGTTGATGTGGTAAATTATGTGAGATCGATGTAGCAAGACGTGCACGTAGAAGTGTTCATAGTTGAAACAGTGCATTCTTGCTTTAGCCTCAGATACTGAATAAACTTGATCAAAATGACCATCAACCGCTTTCGACATTATCACTAACCAAAATAATAAGGGAGGAACATAACCCTCCCCAAAACAACTCATTACTACCAAAAGTATCAGATCTATCAGTTAATCAGCGTTAACTCGGGAACGCACGGAACCACCCTAATCGACTGATTGTGGGAAAGAGCAAAGACAATGGTGATTATATCAGGGTTAATAGCAGCCATCTAGTATCTGCCGGCAGTGGAGGGTTGACCGGTTATCTGTCAGGATTAGCCGACCCAAAGTTAGCTTGGATGATTGTGATGTAAGAAGATATATCGGTAATTTGTTGGGGTTGGTATGATGTGTTACCTATAGGTGGAAAATAAACAGATAGAAAAAGTAGATAAAGACAGAGTGATTAATGTGTAGTTTTTCTTTAGCTAATTTGGAAACACAGAGAAGTTCAAAGGACTCATATTCAAAAGTCATTGATAAAATTAAAATTTTGTCGTCAAATTATTTACTATTACTACCTAAAGAATCTATGCACATTATTTACTAACTACAAATAATTACTATGAATACTAGTATCAAAATAGTAGATACTATAATGTTAGATTTAGATGACAAAGGTTTTCACGACAATGAAAATAATATTAAAATCAAAAGACAGGACAAACCATGATTTAAATTGGCATTTATGGTAGTTGCCGTCGGCCGTCGCAATCTGCCATCTAATGCTAACCAGTGTTTCAAACAAAAATCGATATTATTTTATTTTAAACTTGAAACAGTTAAGTTAAAGGAAACCCACATAACAATGAACTGTAGTGTAATGCCCTGATTACGATACGTGGTGTTGGTAGCAACAACAGCACCTGACCCGCGTGTGACGTCATTGCTGATAAATTACCTGTCATAATATAGTCAGGTATAGATAGATAAATCATTTATTTGATGCAACAAAAGACACAATACAGGAATTAACACAAATTAGTTTTTTTATTAAATAGGTAGAAGTTAGATTGACCCATAGACATTTAGACATATCACATAATGTTTATAACGTTCGCCCACTACTGGGCGGTGTGCGTCTCAAAGTTGCCCCAAATAGTAAAATCACAATAATGTAACGAAAATCATATAAATACATTTACACGGGCTGTTCATGTTCCAATACACATTAAAAACAATAGTTAAAATTAAGATGACAAAAAAAATATCAATACATATTTGAAACCATTTAAAATCTTTTGACGCGGTTATAAGTGAAATAATCAAAATTGTAATACACATACCAACAATAAGATCCTTTTAAGTGTACCAAAACGTGAAAAAGCAATCAAATCACTTCCTATAGAAATATGAACCGTAGCACACAACAAGAAAGATGACTATTGCTCATCATAGCTATTGCACTTTATAGAGGGGAGCATTCATTGTGTTAATATCACAATATGGTGCTGTCAGTTAATTGGAATAGATTATGGGAATGAGGGAAGAAGTACGCCACAGAGTGGTCCCAGGGGATGCTTTGCGGATGGACTTTTTATATTTTTTTACAAGTCATCGAGTGACAATAGAGAATAGACGGATTATCACAATATTTGGAGGCGGTCGTGTGGCTGCGCTGAAAATTGACACCGGCTGTGGACGCTCGACAATAGAACGAGTAAATAAATACGCTTAATCATGTTTAATAAACTATTTGAGCAGATAATTACTCTTGTCTGATTTATCCTTGTGCTTATCATTCTACAATTATGACATATTCATATATTCATTAAATATAAGCTTGCAGTTTATACTAAATCGCTTATATATAATTATGCTAATTTCCTATAAAAAATCACATTATAATGTTAACTAAAAACTTTGTAGACAAAAAGTACTACGACTATACAATTTTTGCAAAATTTTAATATTTAAAACATGTCTACATGTCCTACTATTGTGCTTGAACAGCCAAAAACAATCTACCTCAGGAATATAGGTATTTTAAAAAGTCATTTTTTAGCTGAATTACACTAATAGTGGGGGTTAAGGTGACACCAGAAATCAACTTCCAAATTCTACATGACGTGCCTGCAGCCAATTAGCCGCACCAGCTGTCCAACACATCTTCAACACTGACCTTCCCCAATCTTCTATTCGATTAGTCCCAATTATAACCGAATTACGTGTCAAATGGGCACTGTACCCGCTACCCAGTGGGCGTCGGTGCCGCGGTCGTGACCCAGTGAGAGGCCCGCATGTCTGAGCCACCAGACGGCGGGGCTCCGCTCTCAGATGACCACGGAGACCTTAAACGAGACCGTCTCGAGTGAGCTGTGATTCACCGTGGGATTTATAGACGGAAGTCCAAGCGTGCGAAGGTACTGCAGTTCCAGATGCACTTCCGGCTATGAAAATTTTATGACATTTTAGCCTGAGATACATGAATTAGGTACTCGCAGAACTGTGCCAGCAGGCTACTTACAGTAACCTTACACCTCCGTTCAACACAAACAAATGAAATCTGAGAAGTTTATTTGCTCCGTTAATCTGAAAAATTCTCAACAATTCCCCTAATAAAGGAATCACAGTGGCTGAATTATAGCGTGAAAACATACATCGTTGTCGGCCGACATTTTTATTGATAAAAGCAAATAAAAGATGTAACAAAGCTAACAAAGCTTTGAAGATGCGCAATAAATGTGCAATAATGTGCGTTCTTGTGCGCGCTCCATTGGGACTGTGTGATGAGCGTGTCGGGCGTGACAATGGATTCGGTGGCGCGTGCGCTGCGGCAAGCACACCTTTGCGCGCGCGCAGCCCCGACCGTAGAGGACGCGCGTAGAGTATTAATGTGAGCTTTTACATATTACCTGTTTATTCTTTTTGTATTAGAATACAATTACTTATTGCCATTAAGTCTTACCCAATTTCAGGTGTATCGTGCTTACTAGTAATTGTGTTGTGAAGTTCAGATATGCAGATAATCATTGTAAAGTACTGGTCCTCAGCCTTCATACAGTTAACCTATTGGAAGCCGACTTCAAGATGGTAGTTAATAAATAAAATAACGACACTTTATTTTTCAAAATAGTTTCTACACTGATTTTGGTTCCCTAACTTTTGACCTCGTCTTTATCGCAAAATCCTATCGCGGCCACAATAAAAAATAAGCTCCCACATTCCATTGTTGTCCGAAAAAAACAAGCTTATCGAACGAATAATAACAGCTAAAAATATTGAATGCAGATCTTGAACGGTCCATTGTACGCTATTTCCTTTCATGTTTGATTTGTTGCTACAAATAGCGGACATGAAAAGCGTTTAAGGTACTTAATGTCCAGTAATTGGCGATCAATGAGGATCAGTGGGCACATTGTGCTAAAGTATCGAATGGCTCCAATTCCATTGTCCGAGCGGTGAGTAAAAAATACTAATAAAAAAGCTAAGCCAAATAAGCACCCGTCAAGGGTCAATGGTAGGCCTTCAATGGTGAGCTGTCGAATTGTGACAGATTAAAATAATATCTAATGAAACTTAACACTTTTAAAAGCTTGTCCCTACATATTTCTTTAGATGACATGAACGAGCCCCATCCGAACATTATATTAGTTCTTTATTCATTTGTTGTCATAGTATTTTCATTTTTTAATTAAAAATAAAAGTAAGCATAATATTTAAAAATATAAAAAAATATATATGACCCATTGGCATCAGGAATTTAATTTGATAATCATTATTTTTCTTTATCTTTTAAAATCGCTTTTGTTTGTCAACGAATACACAGTGAACTTATTAACGGTTTAGTTAACATAATATGATAATATTTGTCCTTAAATTAAAACAACAAGGTGTTCCTAACGGTCCTCCCTAAACGTTTTAAATTCAAATAGACAGTGTAAGCGCAATCACCGGGCTTGGTCCCACGCACTCTGAATAAGAAATATGAGCTGAACGGATACTGCTATTATCAAAACATTATTACAACACTCGAAACGACCCCACGACTAAAAATTAAACAACAATTGCCTTTAATATTCGCTCGTCTGTACCGAACTACCCTCGACTGGTATTATAAAAAATCTGTCAATCTGCCGTAGATCAATCATCCTTGGTGAATAGTTCGGAGGGTGCGAGACACGCTTCTCGACCGCAATCAAACTTTGCAGATAATAAAAGGTAGTCTATATTTACGTAAACGCATCCATTTGATGTCCAATATTATGCGTGGGCGCATCCGACACTGATTTCTTTTTGTTCGTCCACATTCACTCCTTTGTGGGAGTTTAACATTTGAATGACGTTTTGCAAATATCATACAAAAGTCAAGTAGGCGTTTGATGTGAACTTTCATGGATTTATTTTGACTAAATCCTAAAAAGAACAAATTCGTTTGTCTGTCTCCTCCTTTTTTTTTGAAGTTGGTTAAGAATACAGAAGTATAAAGTTTTAGCAAGCTTTTGTCTCTTTTTTGTTAACTCGTTGTTTTGACTACATGCTAAAGCAACTTCTTGACTGCTTTTCCCGACAGTTATTCTAGCTTAACTAATGCGCTATTTACTAATGTTCACTCATTTGTTCATAACAGTGTGAAATGGACCATCTATGGAACACGACTCAGCACTCTGCTGACCATCACTACAGCGATGCGCTGGCGGCGATGTGCGCGGGCGCGTCCACGTGCGAGCACGCTCCGCCGCGCCCACGTGCTCACGCGCATCGCACGCGCCAGGTACACCTAACGCGCGACGCGTGCCCAAGATAACGTGAAGTCGTTAAGGTAGGGAAATAACAGGTATGATAATAAAAGGTAAAATTATTATTAAAAGTAAAATTTTAAATTAATTTGAAGACTTTGGCACACACTTAATATTATGTTGGATCTTTATGTATTACATGATTGTCCTACATAGTTCCAAAATATGTTTACATATCGGTCATTATTTTAATTACAAAACTAATTTTAATAAACAACATAAGAAAATTTAAACTCAAAATTTGATTATGAACAATTTGGCATTCACCACTAATAAGTATTTGACTACACATCCACCAATAGCAAACGGAAGTCATTCGAAGCTATTTATTTAAGTTGACTTTTAACTTATTAGTTAGTCAATTTTTAAACCACTGAAGTATATCTTCGGCATAGTTCACTCTACAAGAGTTCGTAGCTGTTCGTAGCGCTTTCGTAGCCGCCTACGAAAAATTTGGATGCTAAAGCGTATTTCTTAGTTTTACCTGCTTATTCTAATATAATAATCCATATAACAGATACGAGGTATTCGACACTTTATCTGAAATTTTTCATTTCTATCAATATTTTGTATGAGCGTACACCCTTTGCTCACAAAAAAAAAGCTCAAATACCTCAAAATACAATCTAATGAGTGTTTACGATGCTCAGCGTTGGTACCAGTAATCGTAGTGTCAGGCGTGCACTTTATCACCACGACTAATCGCGTCCATTCGCAACCCCTGACGAGCGCCGTCTTATTGATGATCTGCCAATAAAAAATCAATGGCTTTTTGTGGGTAAAGGCTTACAAAGTTTTTGTAAATGGATTTGAAGTAAACATTGCAAAATACAATAATGTGTATTGTTTCAATTTAAACAATAAAATTAATTATGTGCACACCCGATTATGTCAGCTTTGGTAATACAAGTTCAATAATAAATAGTGTTCGTTAAAATCACATTAAATTCCAGCATTATGTATATTGTAAACAAATAATCGGCTAAATACATCAATCGTTTGCAACAATAGGTGATGGTCAGGCGCGTGCGCACCGTCGGACAATCTATTGATACGGCCACCTAAATGGCCACCATAGGATACAATAGTCTTAGCTTGTTTCCGCATCCGACTGACCACAGGGGAGCCTGATTGATCATTGAATATGAAGAATATACCTCTAATTTTACTAATCCGGAAATGAAATTTTCTATAGCAGTTCCCCACTTTCACATTATTTTTAATTCACACTTTTTACCGTAACGACAAAAACCGATTTATTACAGAATGGCGTTGTAATATCTGTCAATAAATATAGGAAGGTAATTTGCAGATGCGTTGAATATGATACGTTGGCAATAACCGTACATCTCGGATGTACAAATATTGTTCTAATAACAATAAACATAAAGTATTCGCGGCGGCGCAAGCGCAACCCTTTCCCACCGCTCTAATTTTACTAATGCGTTCAACTAACAGAGGGGCAGTAAGTATTAGGTTAAATAAATGCATTAAAACTGTGTTTAACCTTTGAATTTACAAATTACTTTTGGATTGAGTTTCCAATTTGTTTCAAATGAAATTCGTCTGTGGTCATCTGGACATATGGAAAAACTCAATATTTTTATCATGTTTTTTTTTTATGCCTACATTATATATTTTCAAAATGTATCAAATTTACAAGAATATCTTGCAGCTAAATAAGCAATGAAGTAATACAAATCCTGCGACACATTTGATTAATGTCTAATTAACCCCGCACGCGCTGAGAATCTTTTTAAGACCATAACAACTGACAATGGCAATGAAATCCGTTCACATGGTGTCCGCTGTCACAATCGTCGCTAATTGCGCATAATGAGTGGAGCAACGCAATATGTTTTTTGCTATTATTTATGTGTACGAGCCCTAACACTCTGGCCACCCTCCGCAGTTCGCGGGTTGAAATAAAATTTAATGGTCCGCCGGTTACGTTTAGCTCTAAATGTTTAATGCTATGTGAAATATCGGATTTCCGGAGTTTAAAGGAATATCAGATTATCGTTTTGCCTGTGATGATTCATAAGAAGGGCTTACTAAATCATTTACCCAGAACTAACTGGGTTGTGGAAGGTCAGATAGGCAGTCGGTTATTGTAAAATACTAGTATTTTACTTAATTTGGAACTCAGACTGGAAGCCGGCTCCAGAAGATGATGATGACTCATAATATGTTCTCCTTTTTCGGAAACTTCCCCGTAGGCATCATTTATTCATCGTTTCTTTATTGAAAAGAGTGGAACTTCGTACGAAGCTTATATTTCGATCTTTAAATTCAACATAAGATATTTTCTTCTCGTTATATCAACTGATCTTTGTGTCGATCTTCATTAAGTCCAAATTGTAACCAACACTCCTACTAATAAAATAATAATTATGTCCCTCCTAGTACCTCGATATCAGTTTTAATTATCATGAATCATTCGCACCAAAAATCAATCCTATAAACGCCTTTCCCACGGCAAGCCACAAATGAACATCAATTAATTAAACCCACCAATCAAGGTTCCCACGTTATGATATCTAGAAATCACGCAACATCTTTATTCGTTTATTAGATTATTCCCCCATCGCCTCCCCATTGAAAATCCATTGTTTTTGGGGTCAGCGTGAAATGGGCCGACCGGTGAGACCATAATTACTTTCGTAATATTGCTACTCGTCAAAAAATTACTATCGAGGGGTGGCCTACTCTGTAATTTATTTATTAAGGTTACTAGATAGTGATGCAAAAAATTGGAGCTTATTAATATCATTTGTATTCAAAACGTTAGCAGTCAGAAATGCTTTAAGTTTTTGGGTTCCATAACTCAGAAGGAATAAACGGAACCCTCATTACCATCACTTTGGTATCCATCTGTCTGTCTGTCTGCTTGCTTGTCAATACCATTTATCTCGGGAGATCGCATAAAGGTATCGAGTTGAAATTAAAACCATATTATACTCAACTATGTAGTGCCTTGGAGTTTCGGTAAAATCATAACTCAAAGTCTATGCATTCAAAAGATACCTATGACTTTTTATGTCGCAAGATCGTACGGACCCCCGGTATGCTAGTCCGATTCGCACTTGCCAGATTATTTGCATCTTCTTTCGACTTACAACAATCACTGTGTCTACGGAAACTTATTCAAGTGGGTTCAAAATCCAAGCCCTACAATAAATATCAATTTTATGGTATTATCACACAATACCAACAATGTATCTAACGTGCTGCAATTAGTATAATACCACCATATATCAGTCTCTCCCATAGAAACGTTCGCATAATTATGCGGAAATGTCGCGACAAGCCCATGTTTATGCTAAATAAACTGTTTTTGAAAATTCAAATGAATCTACAAATTGGTCGGGGTGCATACAATACAGGAATTATTCATCCATTTTTGCGAATGTGAAGCTTAAATAATTTGAATGATCTATGATGGTAGAAGTTTTATTCGGATATTCCGTTAGTGTTGAAAGTTGTTTTATTTTGTTTATCCTTTTCTATCCTTTTTGCATTTTAGTTAGTGACTCTATTCTCTTTGATCTATTTACTTAATTGTTCCTGCTTCTACACAATTCTGATAGCGGGTAATACCAATTTAACCTCCTCAAAGGCCTTATCGCCACAACACAGAGGCGCCATTGTTTCCATATTAAAACCTCACTAACATAAACCATAAAAGAATGAAACAGTTGTCATAGTCGCGTGCTGCATGTTAAAAAGCAGCAGCTATCGGCAGCGAGGCGGGGCGTCGCCATGACTGCCGACTGCCGACCGGCGCGCGCGCACCCGCATCCTACAGATAACGGGCGACAATAAATTAACTTACGCACACCTACTGCCTTTCACAACTATGAGTTTTCACCTTGTGTCTTTATCATTCACTATAAACGTTATAGCCTATGTTAATAAAATCATTAATTTATTTCTAGTGCGATGTTAATGAGTTTGGGAAAACCTACACCTTAGAGACAATCCGCCACGGGTACCTACACGGGCCAAGGGAACAATATCAATTCGTAATTGCATAAAAATATGAAGAATACGGAGAACAATTTAAAGATTTCGTGGCTAATCTTATCTGGTCTTTAGACTAAGCCGCGCTTGCCTAGATTAGTCTGTGGATGATTGACCACACGTTACACACCGAGTTTCCTCCGTTCCTCATAAGGCACGTTCACGCACAGTCGTTATAGATAGTCAGTGTCCCGAGAGTCTGACTACCAGTCTTACCAAGGGGTAACGTATAACAGTACTTACTGAGTTGTGGAGGTCAGATATGAAGTGATTTCCATGTAAAAACTGGTATTCAACTGCATCTGGTTAGACTGAAAATCGAACCCAACAAAATTGGGAAAAAACTAGGCAGATGACGAATTGCATAAAATATACGAAATTAAACTTGTGATCAATTGTAGTTTATGACATTCTGAGTATTTAATACTTAGACTAAAGCCGGGAAAGATGCCACACTTTTAGAAATACTTGTTTATCTCCTACTATAAAAATCAAAATATTTTAATTGTAAAACTGTCAAGTTAGTCTTTTCATGAATTCGTCAATTTTCGAATATGGTTCTTTACATTTTTTGACTTTATTAAATAACCAAAAAATGTAAAACCTTGTCTTTGATATTTCTAGAGTAACAGCGATTTTTGCAGCCCTACTTTACCGTCTACTTTTTGGGACATCTATCCCATATTTGGGATACATGCATAGTCTATATAAATTACGTTTAGGATAATTATATTACACTAGCTGTTCTCCGCGGTTTCACCCACGCTGCTCAGCACCTGTTGGTCGTAGCGTGATGTTATATAGCCTATAGCCTTCCCCAAGAAATGGACTATCCAACACTAAAAGAATTTTCCAATTCCAAACAGTAGTCCCTGACATAAGCGCGTTCAAACAAACAAACAAACAAACTCTTCAGCTTCATAATATTAGTATAGATTACACCCACTGAAAAACAATGCATATAACCACACAAAACTTTGATCGCAACTTGCCTTATCATGCAAACGCAGTGGTAGTTTGAAAATCTTATCGATAGATAAATATTCAAGCAACCGGTTCAAGCGATGGTACAAGTAATTCCAATCGGGCCATCAAATCCAACTTTACCCTACACACACCAAAAGGATGTTACGAAAAATATGGATCCAATTGACATCCATATTCAATAAGTCACACACAAGACACAATCAATCCAAACGCACCCGGCCAAGCTGAAGCTTTGCAAAGTCAAAAATATTGCGCATTTTCACCAACGCATTAGTTCCACTCCACACAAACGACACAGAGGTCAATCACCATGCATTTGTTGTATGACAGCTATCCGCGGGGGCGTGCTATTTGTACTAACTTCCAAATAGTTATTTGATTAACTCTCTTTCATGTACATTCGTCTGTGTTCGTCGGTACGCGCGATTGTCTGCGGATTTTGTTTAATTTGATCCTTTGTTTGAACACCGTTTGTGTGGAAAGGCTTATAGGATGGGGAGTGTGGGGCACAATGCAGATATGGAGATCCGTTATCAATACCTTCAAAGGGTTATCTGTGACGTCACGAACAGATCGCTACGTGTCGTTGATTTGGTTTATCTGACTGGACTGTATTTGTGGTAGGAATGTAATAGGATGGATTCATATGTACCTGGACGTAGGCACAGTATTTTAGGACTCAATTATTTTATGAGAAGTTCAGAATAATCTACTGAACACGTCTGCTACTACTGCTGAGCGTGCGCGCCTTTTGGCTGTGGGCAAGTGGGAGTCGGGTCTTTGGCTTTACGCACTACCGTCGTCGAGCATAGGCACTTTGTTCGACGACACTACTTTCCGCCTCGCTGCTTCCTTACGTTTAGGTGCTCCTTGTTGTTCTCCTCATCGCTGTCATTGTGGTGAAGTAGTCAACAGCCTTGGACACCACGGCCTATCATGCAGCCGAAGTGCGGGCCGTTTTGCGCGGCACGCGAATATTAATGACATCATCCGTCGAGCTCTTGTCACCGTCGGCGTTCCAGCTGTTTTAGAACCCAATGGCTTGGCACGCGACGATGGCAAAAGACCGGACGGCATGTCTTTGTTTCCTTGGAAGTTGGGTAGGCCTTTAGTGTGGGACGCAACGTGCGTCGATACTCTTGCGCCATCCCATCTTCCTAGCTCTTCGTGCTGCGCTGGCGCTGCTGCTGCGGCTGCAGAGAACCTCAAGCGGCGTAAATATAGTAACCTTATTGGGAACTATATTTTCGAGCCGTTTGGGGTTGAAACTCTGGGACCGTGGGGTCCTTGTGCTCACAGCCTTTTTAAGGCAATATCAAAACGTTTGGTTGACACTTCCCGTGACCCAAGGGCTGGCTTTTACTTTGGCCAGAGGCTTAGCGTTGCCATACAACGTGGCAACGCGGCCAGTCTCTTGGGAACATTGCCAATTGACAGCGTTGAGGACGAATTTTTTGACGCTATTTTTTAATTTCTTTATAAGTTTAGTTTAGTTTAATAATTTTAGTTTAATTTATAATTAGTTTAAACAATAAAGATTATTTTATATAGATAATAATTAGATGCATCCCGCTGCTTCACTCGCGTGGTGATAGAATATACAATATAACTTTATGAATTGTAGCCTATGTGTTATTCTGATATGAAAGCTATATTATTGTAAAGTTTCATCAAAATCCATTAAGATTTCTTCAAACACACATCCTTACAAACTTTCACTTTTATAATATGAGTAGGATTAGTTATATTTGCTTGTGAAATAAAATTAGTGGTGGAAATATCAAAAGTAAGTTTACAGTCTGTAAACTATCTATATACAGAAACTTCATAATTATGATGACTCAAAGTGCTCATTTGAGAGGACTCATAGCTTAAAACTAAACCTTCATATCCTAAAACAATGAAACCCAACTCTCTATATACTTACCTACGAGGAAAACTTTAAATCGAATGAAAACGCGTGTGAAAATGTATCGCGTCGACACATGTCGCGATGTCTCTTTGATCACTGTTGACAGTGCGCTGTGTCGCTAATTCCGTGTTTGTACACTCCCTGGCGGGGAGCTCTGATACCAGCCTCCATTGGCAAATACACTGCACATGTACAAAATACTTTTGTTTGAAAATTATACACACATATTAGTGGGATAGTTTTTGCACAGGTTCAAGTGACCGTAGATCGCGGTATTTGGTATTCATTTCAACTCGATACCTCCCCATGATCCCGAAATAAGGGGTCTTGACAGACAGGCAGACAGATAGCAAAAAGATGGCACGAAAAACTAAAAATAACATTTCAATGTGAAAAGTTCGCTAGTGATAAAACACTAAGTATTTAGGTATGTTTTGTTGAAGAAGTCTCATTCATGTAGAGACGAAGCCGGTAGCCGCACAGTGCGGAGTTGGGGACGTAATCGACTACTTCTTATATAATAAAACTGATTTTGTATTATTATGAGGCCTCATTATTATGAGGGCTATAAAATAGAAACCTATCATATTCGACAAATGTTTGGTGTTCTCTTAATGTCGTCAGCGATTTGCAACAAAATGTTAATAAAGGGCTAAATAAACCATGTTTTTTTAAATAACACAAAATATTTATATGTATCGTGAGATATTGCTTTTTTACTAACATCTTATAATTCTGCTATTTTTCATTAAAACACACATACATAATTGATAGACCGTTTAATGTAGGTACCTATGTCCATTCAAAACTGTCAGACAGATGTATTGTCAATTTGTAACCATTTTACGTGATTCATATTATTATCGCTTTTATGATTTTGTCAAAGTGGCCATTTTAGATCCCCTGATCCACGTTTTAGGAATATTTGCAGATGCTGAAACACATTTGTCACCTAAGAAATTTTATTTCTTTATTGATTTATACCTAACATGTGTAAATCGATTTTTCTTGTAAAATCTACTGATTCGACTTACAAAACTGATCGAAATTGTGAAGATGATCTTCGGAAGTGATTCACCTCTACCCACAGTGAGAGTTAACTAGGATAGAACTGTCTGAAACTTGGCAAAGATAAGCATCCCCTACAAAGTTAAGTCGCTAAATAGTCCAGTACAAGTTGCCGTCGAGGGTCGCAAGTCAAGAGGTTCTGATTTAACAACTAGTTCATTAGTTGTTGGGGTTTACAGCAAACGTCTATTGACTTCGTGCTACCCGATAAACGGATACTTGAACAATCTGTGCATACTTGCTTGCCAAGTAACATGTTCATTCGTAAAGAGATCGGTAAATTCTCTAGACTTAAACCTGATAAATAAATGATATGTTTATTTTGCAAGTAGGTTTGCACAAACACTTTTACACGTCTTTTTTTAAAAACAACATTAGTCCGGTGTTTCGTATCCGACTACTCTGAGAAGAAACAGCCGAAACAAACTCAGGAGGTCATAGTCTCTCAAATTATTTCAGAGTCTAGTCCTGTAAGTTGGTGAAACTTTAAAAGGTTCTGTTTGTACGGAAACCTGTTCAATGATTGCAGATTGTCGCATGTTTTTGGCTCTCCCAGTAATACAATAATAAACTTCTTCTAGTTCTAGGCCGGAACTGTACCCAATTTTGCAAATTGCCTACTTCCTTAGGGCTGGGGACGCAAATTGTTCGCAGACTCGAGTCTACCTACTCATGGGCGTCAATTGGTGACCGAGGCGATAACTAGAGGGGACTCCCTCTGCACCAATCATAAACCAACACTTGTGTAGTTTATTTAATCTTGTTTTGGTAGAGAATAAGCACTGAAAATGCTCCGAAACTTCCCTTTTGCAACTTATGAAAGAAATTGTACCAAAGAAGGCAAAAAGATCCGACCAACAGAGATTAAAATAAATCTGAGCTGCAGAGATTAAAGGAACACAGTCTTTTTTGTTTTACCAATTGAATTTGCTAAAGCTTCGGCTTTCCTCGGCATGTACACTAACGAAATCCAAAACGGTTTCCCGATCGTAGTAACAAGATAAACGGATAAACCGGTCCCAACATGTCCCAGTTTCAAATCAAATCACCCTGAAGTTTTGCCGATGTAAATCCTCACATAGACTCCGAAAGATTTTAACGGCAAAGCAATCTGAAAATCCCTAGGATTTAGATAAAATGGATTTAATCCATTAAACGGACGGCTGTGAGAACAAAAGACAGATTAAAATGAATACTATTGATCAGATTAACCCAAATTGTCTTTCGTTTATTGCCACCGTGCACGTAATATTATAAATAACAAACAAAACTTCATGGAAATAACACAAAAAGGTGATAATAAATTAGGTACTCTGCTTTGCATAAATATTTAAGTATATCACTTTTTGATTTTGATACGTAAGTAGATATCAAAGAGTAGGTACCTATTATGTAGCAATTAATGCACAAACAAAAAGTTTATATAATTAGGTATATGCAGAGATTCTCTATAGGTTTTCTTTAAGTAGGTATAAATGGAATGGAGTAAAGTTTCTTGCCGCTTTTCTCGACGCTTTGTAAGTGCCCATGTAGGCCTACCTATACGAAATAAAATATTTTGATTTTGATAAGCCAATTAACCATTGCCATTGATTTCGCCCATACAAAACGCCTTTTCGTGGGAATTCGTAAAATTGCAACAAATCTTTCAGAATCCATGCGATAACAGATCTCAAAAGACAATGGACATTTCTGGAAAAATAGCTCAGTTATGTTGGTGTCATGTGTCATGGAATATTCAGCAATGTAACGACTGAAAGATTAAAACTTGTTCTGTATCCTAAGGGTTTACGATCGGGATAGATTCGTTCCAATTGCATGTTGTAAAGTTTTTAATCTAAACTTCGGTGCAAGTATTAACTTATCGGCCCTAAGAGTATTTAAAAAGTATGAAGATTAAATTAATCCCAGCTCCAGAAACCGGATTAAGAAAAGATTATATCACTTTGTCGCCGGACAGTTAGTTGACAAAAACAAAGGATTTAGCAAATACAAATTAGATACCCGCTCTGAGAATTCCCCGTTTATTTAATTCTTACAAACTGTAGCCGCAATTTTTTTGACAACAAAAAAACCTGAAGGGTTGACAATACAACTTTGTTGATGTGCCTATCGGCCAGTTATCTAGAATATGGATAGAAATTCTATCAAATACTATTTGATTTGCCTATCAATTTGTTTTTCATTTTGAAACTAAATTCTATTTTTCTTCTGCCCATAAATAAAATATTCTTTTTTTGCAACACAACAATAACAGCTAGAAAGCAGCTTTCCCATGCGCACGCGTCGTTGTAACGTGCGCCCGCATGGAGCGCACTGCCTCATTTTATTGTAGGAACGCTCCACATCTTGCGCACTTGCCTTATATATCGTGTTCTGTAATTATTATGCTGCTGCAGCTGCAATGGAAAATACGTTGAGCCCATTTTACATTTTGACACGTAAGTGTCTTTTCTTTGTCGGGCTTTGCTTCGAATCTTTGTTTGGAAATGCGACTCAGGGTTGGAAATAGCCATAATGCGCTTCTGTACTTATCTTATATTATCTATACATAAGGTATATTTTTCATCACAATGCTAGATACAGGCTGCCAGCTACATATTTCTGATATGATTATTCATAAGCCCAGATTAGGTAGTCCTCAATATATCCACTAAAAATGAAATTATTCACTCTTTTTTGTTGTAGTAGAGTAAATAATCCTTTTCAAGTATATGTTGTATTTTTTTTTGTATTGTTTGTCCCAACTTTGATATAGGTAGAATAAAGAATTTTCAAGTCTATGTTCGTTTTCAGAGCTCAAATAAAAAAATACCTAAGTACGCTGTGTATGAAATTATAAAGGGTAACTGCAAAGCTTTTCTTGTCGCAATAACGTGACAAAAATGAGGGTAAGTGCTGGTTACGACCTTACGTAAGATCACCACACAACAAACCATTTCCTGTCATAGACCAGAATCCGCACTCCCGCACTCTTCAAAACTATCCGACTTTTGTACCAAACTTAATCTTAATCTCGATTCGATTCAATGAAAATAAAGAAAATTCTCCAAATATTTTTTAGTATTTTAGAAAAAACTGGTAGCGATCTATAAAGCGAGGCTTTATTGTAAGTACACTAAAGAGAATATCTCTTTAAGTAAGTAGAAATACACAAACAATTTTCCAAATTTTCGCGAAATATCCACTTTACAATTGAAAATTGTTACGCAATACGTGCCAATGCGTCATGTGTTTGGTCACGTAACCTAATATTTACAGGACTGTAAAATATTGACGTAAGTATACCTACTCCACAAAATAACCACCTCGCATTAGTACTGAACATTTTACAAAATATGTTACTTGCATTACTACAACTGATAACGATATTCTAAAAATGGCAGCGTACTGAAAATTCCCATTTTACCTGAAAAATTGTAACGTTACATTTTGGAAAACCGTCATTGGTGTTCTAGCTTGGGTCCCGATTGGTCGGGAGGCGGTGTCATGATATCGGGGCTTGTTGATTGGTTAGCTGCGGTCCCCACCTCGCGGTATGGTGGGGCCCATCATCCCTATGTTTATTTTTGTTGTTCAACTTAGTAGGCTATAAGCTTTCATGGTGTGTAGATGTGTTGTATAAATAATATCGATATTCGCGACAAATCGTTGACGTGTGCAGTGGCTTAACGGACTGTGATTGTTGTTTAAGACTGGATAGAATTCCTTCATTGTGATTGTGAAGCGTTTGCATCTTTTCGGAGATGGTTATCCTGTAAGTATCTGTTTATTATTATCTATTCAGTGTATCAATAGGTTTAATATTTTTATTAAATCAAGATAGAGCTTTTTGCAGTGATAGAAGCTTCTAGAAAAGATAGTGGGTTAAGTTTTCAATAACGGAGGGTATTATTTAAACAGATTAGGTACTTAGGTACTGTAATGTAACAAACTATTTTAATAATAGATAAAACTCTACATTTTATTATAGTATCGTTATTTTGTATTGATTTGTGGTGATAAGCGAGTTTGGTGATGACCGAAATGACTTGATCCTGCAGCCACGATCGCTTTCATAGGAAAGAACTCCTTAACAATTACGTAATGGCTAGTAGGTACCTACACAAAACTTAATATAATAACTAACTTCCGCCCGCGAGTTCGTCCGCGTGGCATAGTTACTTTGGGCTAACGCTAACTAACCCGTGATGATCGAAAAAAAAGTATCTTTCTCTCCCCTTTTCTTTCCTGTTTCTCCCCCTTTTCTCACTTTTTTATGACAGTCTCCTAGGTCCTAACTATCTCTGTACCAAAATTCATCAAAATCGGCTTTTATAATATTAGTTAGGATAAGTATGCGCTCAATGTTTATTGATAGGTACACTTAATTTGAATAAAAACTAGTTTAAGAAAATCCTTACAATAATTATGAAAGCGAAAGTGAGTTTGTTTGTTTGTTATGTCTTCACGCCTAAATGGCTAAAAAGATTTTGATGAATTTTGGTAGGTACAGAGATAGTTGGGACCCTGGAGACGGACATAGGATATTTTTTTTTTAATTGAGATATGAGAGAGAAACAGGGAAGAAAAGGGAAAACTTAGCATTGCTATTGCAATAAGTAAAGCGCCAGGGCAAAAACTACAGGTAGCAGGTACCTGTAAATCAGGAAAGGGGAACTGTGCATTATATTTTTTTTAAACACCAAATTACTTGTACATTTACGCGTTTTAAATAATACTGGTGTTCAAAAAGGTGGTAGGTATACAAAAAATAACAATTGCCTAGAAATAGCTTTTGCAAAAATTGCTAACTAGGCACCTACTAGAATTTCTGGAAAAACGTTCCCTATACGTAGGTACCTACATTGTCGTAGCATTATTGTAATGCCATAAAACTATCGGTAAGACAAGCTTCTTTAAAGATATATTTTAAGCATAATCGCAAACCATGATCAGTAATTCAAATATCGAAAAATATTTAAACTGAAAGATCTGCGTATTAAAATAGTATTGCGTCAGGTTTTGTTTTTCGAGACTTGAGTCTCGTTACATTAAACCTTTTTTTGCGGATGGGATATCGTCAAATAACTTCGCCCGCTCTGGGCGGAGCGGGGGGGAGTGTTAGACTTGTAGGTGCTGACTAAAACCCACCCATGTTCCTTTTATTGCTATTTACTTTAAGGTTTACCAACAGTTGTTACAGTTATTATATACCTACATAGTCACATACAAATAATTGTGTCTGAAGTCTCACTGTATAACCAATTACATGCAAACACCATATGCAACAATATTTGATGAAGAACTTCTCTAGAATCTCTACTAAGTTCTACTACTTAGGTGGAAGTGAAAGCGGAGAGTTCATGAACTTCGAGACTTTAAATTATAACCCTGTTAAGCCATATCTGTACGATCGCGAATTATATATTTAATCAACATACCTACATCCCGGCTGAAACTGACCCGCAAAATTGCAAAAAAAAAAACTTAAAAAAACAACTAAGTATGTCTTTGGCGATTCTACCATAAAGCATAACAACAGATAAACAAATGCCGCATAGTAAGAGTTTGAAGTCAAACCAACTCCTAATTTAAGAACAATCAAATATAAGTACTTAGTAACGACGTGGGTATTCGTCTTTTTGAAGTGAATTATGGATATCTGCCATGATCGAACCAAGTGTCTTCTAATCAAAAATAATAAAAGCAAAATTTGTTTTACCATCATGGGAACATAAGTAGAAAATAACCAAATAGGCAAGTCATCAAATTCAATGTAGGTACTTACCTACATAATAAATAGATCAGAGTGATATATACCCATCTGTGAAGATACCTTTTTAAAATAAATAAATAAAGAAAACAAATAACCAGTTAAAAAAAAACGTAAGTATAGGAACCAGCAAATTTAATGAAAACGTTGCCCCACACTAGGAATTTCTCCTGTATCGTGGGTGCGTTTACAAACATTTAAACTCACATACACAAACAGCCAGACCCGAAACAACTATCTGTAGGTCTTACAAATATTTGTTCTGTGCGGGGATTGAATCCGCGACACGCGTAGGTAGGTACGTGCAGCAGTCAAACGCTCAGCCACTGCGCCAACCGTGCCGTGCCGTCAATATTATTTTTTTAGTATAATATTAGCTGTGAGTTGCGGGTTGTTCGAAAGAGATACCGCGGCCCCAGAACATTAAGGCTGGTTTTATAGTCACGCCGCTAGACGCGCCGTTGGGCAGCGCGCGCGCTCGGTTATGTATTAGGGTAGTAGTAGCGTTTTAAATTCGCGCGTTTGAGCAGCGCCGTTCTTTGAACGTGTCCTCGTGCTATCCAACAGCGCGCTGCCCAACGGCGCGTCTAGCGGCGTGACTGTAAAACCAGCCTAAAGGAAAATGAGGGAACATGGATTAGTTTTAGTCAGTAACAGTCTGACACTCCCTACCGCTCCGCATAGAGTGGGGGAAGTTATGTGCATAACTTCCCAACCGAAGTATAAGAACAGTGCTAATTGACTCTTCTTCATGTTGAGCTTATATAGATCTACACTACCTTATATGTATCTATGTACATATAGGTATGCACCTATAAGTTCTAAAACTTTAAAACACGGCTTTTTAAGAAAAACTAAGAGGCTTTTCTGGCTAGGTCTTTAATAAAGTTATTTTCATAAATAATCTTTACCACAAATAAACACACATACATACAACTTAAAATAAACTCGATGGCAAACTGGTCAGGGTTGGGGAAGGTGCTGGCCATGCTGTAGGGAGTCAATTGAATCTAATTGAAACTCATTGAAACTGTGACGTTGCTTTGTTGACGCATTAAGCCGCTAGTTTATTTTGAATAGGCGAAAATATTGAGTCTGGCGTTTGTTAGTCATGATTCGTAGACAGTTGTTAAACTTGTTGGGATAGTCTGTTCTCAAAGCTTTTTAAATAACATACTTTTTTACGTAGGTAGGGAGCTACAAAGTCTTCATATGTAAATTTGTGCAGGTAGGTAGATCTCTTATGGCTTACCTACCTATGCAATAAAATGATGCTTTAATTTAAAATCCCTTTTATTTGTTACCTTTTAACGTGGTAATATTTATAAAATAACGAGATGTGCCCAGCGGTTTTACCCCCTGCTCAAGTTTCCCTTATCACTTTTAAAAGGTTTGAAAGTATTAGCCATTTCTCAGACTTACTGAATATACGCATAAAAAAAAACATAAGAATCGGTCAAGCCGATTCGGAGGAGTAGGTATGGGAACGCACATTGTGACATGAGAATTTTATATATTAGACTAGTAATGTTTGGACGTCCGCTATATACCTAGGCGCTATTTTTTGAAGTAATGACTGCAAAAAAAAATGTTGAATTTGAAAATATATTAAAAATATATTTTGCACATGTATGCAAAATTCCAGTTCATTCGGAAATTAAATTTCATTTCAAACTAAACTTCTAAGATTTTTTACATGGTTAGTTACAGGCAAAGCTTTACGTAGGCGTGTTAACAATTATCTAACTGAAATACCAACACGACCTAAGTTACCTACCTATTTATTTATTTATAAGAGGTAGCGTACCTACTTTATGTACAGACGCCTGCAGCTCAAGCTACCCGAAACTGTCAATTTTTCCCAATGAACCTTGAACCTAATACTTTAGAAATAAAGTCGAAAATCTATCAAAGAAACCTGACAGATAGTAGTAGCTTGATGTGCAGGCGTCTGTACATAAAACTATTAAATTTAATATCACTCTCTTGAGACTCCCGCATTTGATACAGGTTTGTGGTAAACATTTTTTTAAGACAGACTATTTGGTCACGTATTCTTTAATTTTTCCTAAATTACTAAAGTAGGTACCTACTAATCCTAATTAATGTTACCTAAATTATAAGATTATTTCAAAAACTTTCTTTTATTCGTTTGTATCCAACATAGATAGATAAACAATAATAGGTAGGTACGTCCCAGATAGGAGGAGGATTTAAATTAAAACGTGGATCACTGGAACCTCATTCCTTCCATCTTGTTCAAGTGCAGACAGTCTAAAAACATGTTCAAAGACTCCTCTTTATTTACTTACTCCCTCGTAAGTGGATATCTACACAAAGTTATTTGCCCAATTAAGGCGCGGCCGCCCCTTCAGACGATGTAATTCTGAAGCAATTGGCTCAACGAGGGCTTGCGAGGGGGAACCGAGCTTTCTCCGCGATTTAGATGTTTGCTTTTTATTCTGTAAGGAACTTGAATAAAAGATTATAAATATTTAGATAGGTAGGTGAGTAGGAACTAATGTGGATGTGTATTGTAGGAGTATGCACCTATTTTATCAATAAGTGTGGGTGTGTTTAAGCGAGATCGCTTTAATAAAAAACGTTTATGGTTAACTACTTATCAGCACTTACCTATTTGTCCTATTCAAAGTTTTCCTGAAAAACTAAAGCGCCGAGCAGATGATGAACTATTTTTCAGCCATACAAAAATCACCGCTGAAATCATAGCTGTCTTTTGGTTTAGTTGGAGATATTTTTCATCCATTGGCCGTCAAATTATCCGCGGACATATTCTTGTCTTGTCCATCGTCTGTTCAACGCTTAGGTACAGCTTATCCCTCTATTTAAGCTGTGCTCTTTTACACTATAAATGTTCTACAACCTTCCATTCTTCCACCAGCACCAGCAACCGCGAAATGTCGGAGGGCCAAACACCGGACTGGGACATAAACGACGCGGTGGTCCCGCGCGTGGCCGCTTTCGACACATTCGGAGAATGGTGCGATGGTCACGTACGCCGCGTATACCCTCCAGGGTGTGAGGAAGCAAGGAGACACGCCTCAGGCTGGGCCATGAGAAACACCAACAACCACAACGTACACATACTCAAGAAGAGCTGTTTAGGAGTGCTTGTGTGCTCTCAAAGATGTAGATTACCTGATGGGTCCCGTGTGCATCTGAGGCCAGCGATTTGTGATAAAGCGCGGAAAAAGCAGCAAGGTAATGGAATTGGAGGTATATTTAAACTACCTAATCATAATCTATTGTATACATTCAACACTTTTTAAAATCTCTATAATTAAGCAAAGTGTATAAATTATAGCCGTATGCTAAAAATTATTTAGGTCCACTGCATAACATCCAAATGAAGCAATCGTAAATAATTTTCAAGTTAATGTCATAATATTATGCTTTTCAATCGGGCAATGCAGCATATCATAATATTTCCTACTTTCATATATCTGATTATAATAAAGATTAAAGATAAACTTTCAAACTGATTAAATAGAACTTTCCCTAATGTTATATTCTCATCAACAGGTAAACCTTGTCCAAATCGACTCTGCAGCGGAGGCCGCTTAGAAGTCCTCCCATGTCGAGGACATTGCGGTTACCCCGTCACACACTTCTGGCGACATACAGAACACGCCATCTTCTTCCAAGCAAAAGGTGCTCATGATCATCCAAGACCTGAGGCTAAAGGAGCTAGCGAAGTCAGGAGGTCACTCGGAGCTGGTAGGAGAGTTCGAGGGTTAGCTTTACTGCTGGCGCGAGAAGCAGCTATAGCAGACAAGATATTGACGAAACCTGATAAGCAAATGCCGCAGAAAATGTGCAATCCACATCCACAACCCCCGCCTCTTATACCGGATAACCAAAGAAGTGAGTTGTTTTTTTTATCAATACGATCAATTTTATTGTCAATGTTTGCTTAATACTTTTTCCTTGTATTTCATTTAAGCACCGAATGCGAATACTCCAATTTCTAGCAAAAAAGATATGAGTAACCATGCTCATCATTTATATTTTAGAAACCGTTGAAAGTCATCAACTCAAATGTAATATAAGTAAAATTTGATTTAATGATTTTTTCCAGGAAATAAATATAGTAACTACATTCTACTAACTTGGTTACTTTTCTCCTTTGCGGACTGTACAGTCTCTTTCATTTCTATCAGTGTCATCAATGTATCTTTTTGTCCTAACAGTTCAACTAACGTGCACCTGCGGACCATTCGAGTGTTCATGCCGGTGGCGTCCCGAACAGAGTGCAGAAAGCTACGCCAACGCGGCGTGGACTCCCCAGGAGCCACAGTACCAAGCTTACGCACCCCCCGCGCCGCCAGGACCCTCCCTTCAGCAGCACCAACAACACTACGACCCGACCGCATTACCAGCCGACGACATCTTCCATCCTGAAGAAATCTTTCAACTTGACCAACCCATCAGACTGGACTTCCCATTAGAAGAACATACATTAGAATCACCTCCTACCTTTGCAGACCTCAATAGCGAAAACTCCAGGCCCGAGGAAGCGTACTGGTTGGATTGGCAACGAGCTGCGGGCGGCTCCGAGTCCAGTGAGACCCCTTCCCCGGAACTTTTAGGTGGATACCAGCAGACCGAACCTTACTGCGAACAGCAAGCATACATTCCCCAAGCATATTACCCTGAAGAAGCGCAACAATACTATCCTGCTGAAAGTAGAACCTCTCCGGAGATGGACATGCAGGAGCAAAGGTTTTACAGGTATGGACAGGATTGTACGCAAACTAACCTAGATATGCAGAATTGGAACTATTCGGACTGCGCGTTCACCACAAACGACATGTCCGAATGTAAACAGTACTTCGATGTTCAGCACCAACAAGCTGTGAACGCTTTCAGTGGCCTCTTATAATAATGTTCCTGTACATAGTTTTGTAAATTGTAAATATTTTTACTGTAACCTAGTCTAAGTTGTTAATTTTGTCTCTAAGATACAAAGATAGATTTATTATAAGCATTATGTTCCTACACTGGTTTTAAGGAAACTTAACTCCTTCATTTGAAATGTGAGAAAATAAAAGACAGTTTGTATAAAATGGTCTATTTTATTGTATATAAAAATTACATTAAAATTGTCAATTTTACATTTTTAATTTCTAACAATAAAATTGGTCACTACAAAATAGTCCATTAAGCGATCGCACGATTTTATTATGCATTTGCAGAACATTCCAAAAACCTTCATAAAGACATGTTACACGACACCATAATTTTGACGACACACGTCCGCAACCCAAGCCTAATTCATTGCAAATGAGCTTATTCATGTCCAGCACAAATTAAACTATGCGACACACCACTGATCCACCACGACGACCACAAGCAGTTCTTATGTAACTTCATTAACCGATAAACCTTCACATTCCATCATGAATTTTGGCTGATACCGAAATATCATAACTTAATTAAATTCGACACAATTATGGGTACCTATAACGATATCTCAAACAAGTATTTACAAACGATTGCGTTAATATTGCAATATCCGGGCTGGTATTGCACTATAACGGACAAACAACGCAACCGGGACGCTACCCCGCACAATGTGCACCCCGCATATTGCAAGACTCGTGAACAAGTCGACCACACCGTCTCCTACAGTCTCAACACAACTTATTACAGCAAATATTGAGAATCTATATAACCGAAAATGAATCCATTGATATGAATGTTTACACTAAATACTATATGAAAAGAAATCTGTAACACGGTCATAAATATTTTCAAATTCTGAATATTGCTAATGGAGCCGAATTTGTTCGAACGGTTTTACATGTACAATTATACGTACAGCTAAATTTTCGCATTAATTTTACACTTAATAATAGGCCCCTAACTCATTAATTACTCAAAATGTTGTGATTTGCACATGTAGAACCGTTCGGCGAGGGGTCGAGGAGAGCACAGCACGCACTATCACAGCAGTCGGCATTCCGCCGCTAGGAGCCTCTAACCGTATTTCCATTAAGCGTAGCATGGAAGCAGGATTAGAGACCCCGGTAGCCCCACGTCGGGCGCCACTTATAATAAGGCCACAAACAAATTTAACGTGAAGCATGTCTTCTTATTTTATAATAACACCATAATTTGCGCTTCGAACGAATCTAGTTTAGTGTTAGAAATGCTAAAACAACATTCGGACGCAAGTGTCTGTGCCTCACTATACATAATTTATTTAATTCTTCTCTCATCCTCCCACCGGAGGTTAGACAAACAAATCACTGTCAGCTCGAGTGATCACTTCACTCTAGCGAAACTATAAATATCATAAGTATCTAAGCTACAATGTGAATTCGGTAAGGGTTCAGAGCTCAAATAGGGGCGAGATCGAGTGTTTAAAGCATTAACATCGCTGAAGCCTATCGACAAATTGTAAGAAGAATTCCTAAGAGGAACGACTGTCCTACTAAATAATCACTATGACTTAGTTTTCAAGATAGTACTTATAAAGGTAGGAGAATCTTAAGGAGAATGTGACTCTAACCATATTAGACACGTATCTAGCTATTAGACATAATATAATGCACTTCCTCGATTTGTGAACAAAGCGCTGACTCTGAAATCAAGTACACAGCGACACCACATAATATTAATTTTTGTGCTATAATTTAACTTGATAATCACCAATAACACTATAACTACAATAAAATAGCTAACATGGTTTAGTATTCAATAAGAAAAATAAATGATTCTATTTGAAAAAACAAGAAGGTATTATAGGAACTAAAATATAACACAACACAACGTAGAGATAAAAAGAAATATAAAATACGAATACATTCGCAACATAAGATCACGTAAAGCTTCAACACGACTAAACGAATTTGTACTATTGAGAAGAAATCACTGCCTAATTGAGATACGAACTTCAATAGAGGGAAACGGAGACGGTAATTTCTACGTTATATTCTAAATAGACATAGAATGTAGGAGATAGAGAGGGATACACGGAGAACTCGCGAGATGTGCGGCCGGGAGGATGGAAGCAGTACCGTGGAAGACTACCGACCGGCCGCTCCGATACACGCATAATCTTCGCACGACGAGCACACCACGACCGCGTCGAATGAAGACGTGCCCGCAGATGGCACAGCAAACTCGACGAGCACGCACACGGAGTAAATAAATGGAGTGCTAGTACACTTTTCCCTGCTATCACTTGTTAGTGTGTCCGATGCGTATGGGAAAAGAGGTTGTAATCAGCGTACGATTGCCACCATATCCTACGACGTTCTTTAGAGAGGAGTTGTTTATGAACTTTACCCTCAGCAATCTTCTTTCTAGCCATTCCGGCCTTTGACCCTGGCCAGATGATTCTGTTCAGTATGTGAGCATAAAACTCATTGAATAATTGTCACTCCATTAGTTTACTAAGCGTTGCGAGATACTAGGTGGCTGTAGCTGCGGGAGGGCGGGTGTGTCAGGGCTCGGCCTCTTCTGCCAGCTCGGAGGGCCCGGCGTCTGCGCGCGACAGCACGGCCACCGAGCTCACCGTCAGCTCCAAGGGCTCTGCGCCCACACAGCGACCTACGCTGCACTCCATGTCAGTACTGGAACAATAAAAAATGTGAAATAATTATTTATAAACTAAAGTGACATTCTAGCGTTTATATATTTAAATCAGCTCTCAACTAAAGTCAATTTTAAGCTTGACTAGTTTTTAAAAGATTATTAGATGGCCACATGGTACCGGGCACTTACAAACACATTTAACCTCTATTTTATGGTTTTTTAGTTACCGTAATGATGAGGAATATCCCCCAAAAACAACTCAACTCAGAATTCAACACATATAAAATTAGCAAAAGAGATATATAGCTATGTTTGTCAAATACAGTTTGAATTTTCTTAAAAATCCAAAAAGAAATTGAATAAAGTTGCATTTATTTGATAGAATACAAATAATTCTTTTAATAAATTAAAAGTGAGTTATAACATCCATTGATTTCTAAGAAAAAAAAATAACTATATCAGACTATCATATTTACTTAATTCTAATTATAAGCGTACAAAGTTGCGGGTTGTTCGAAAGAGATACCGCGGCCCCGGAACATAAAGGGCAAAAGAAGGAAAATGGGTGGGTTTTCTGTAAAAGTCTCACACTCCCCCCCGATCCACCCAGAGCGGGGGAAGTTATTTGATGATTACCCATCCGAGAAAAAAAAAGCGCACTAAATTACTTACACAGCACTTATGGTAGAGAGATGCATCCTAGCATTCTGCCACTGCTCGCTGGCTTCGATAGAGTCCAGCTGATCTTCAGAGTGCGTATGCGCAGATGCGGCGGAGACGGGATCGCTGCAGGACACAGGCGACTCCAAGTTGATCAGCGTTCCCGTCACCACTTCAGCCGCTCGAGCGCTTTCCTCTGTCGCTGAACTAGTTGACTGACTTGTGTCAACTGACTTCTGCGGGTCTGATTAGAAAGGACGGTAATAATTTATTGTAGCTACTTTTTTAAGGACGATGATTTCCAGATATGGACGAAATTAGTTAATAATTGGGGGTTATTAAAATACAGAGATAGGCTGCATATTGCGTGTTTGTGTAATTATTTTTCTATGACATATTATTATAATTATATAATGCTATTATTGCACCATGCGGGTCGCAGCAGTGGTAAATAATTTCAACACAGAAAACATGTGTGAAAACTTAAAATTGATAAGTTACTTTTTACTATCTTGTAACTATCCACTACCGCGACGACCCCTTAAATACTCAACCTACCATTAATCCACGTTTGATGTCCACCATCTTAAAACTAAAATAAATGAACGCAGATGGCGATGAAGCAAAACAAAAAAGCATAACGTGTGGCCCAGCAAGCTAATGAAAAACGTGAGAGATGAAGAGAAATAAGCAAAGACCTGGGGCATGCATGTAGGTCAACCATTTCTTGAGCGGGCGGGCGTCTGCGAACACCGGCAGCACGCCGCCCTTGATTGCATCTGCAACGCAACGCGCGTGCACGGTTAGACAACGAACACGTACTTTGGAGTGCGGGAAAGAGATAGCGCTATTTGTCTTTAGTCCATCTCTCTCTTGCACTGAAACATGTCATAGTACGAACCACAAAGACAAACAATGAATTAAATGTACTACTTGAAATTTTGTACGTTGATTTCGAAACACGCTTATAGTGCCGATGAACTAGTTTTAACAATGCATTTACATTTTTTGTGTAAAATATTTTGCTTTATTTTTTAATAATTATCCTGGTCTTTGCCTAACCAGGCAAAGGTTGCATGCAACGCGGATTCTTTATGCTATTTAAAAACTGTAATGCAATGCTAAATCAAGTCTTTAAACAAGAAAGTTTCAGACACTGTGCTATTTTGAACCAATGGTCTATTTGTTCTAACAAGTTTAGTAAACTAACAGCGTGGACAAGCGCAGGGGCAAAAGCAAATACTACACATTGATGGTGCTAGTTCAAACACCAGTGAGACACCATAAAAGCGTTTAGTTCCATAAAATGAGATTTCAAAAATGTGCCAGATTTAAAGCATTTAACAAATTGAAATTAAAGTTATCTTATGATCTACAATTTGTGCATGTGCATATTTAGAAATAAATATTACCCTCTAGTTTTAGCCGTTTCTCAAGACATCTCGCTGTAAAATTTTGATAAAATACAAATAAAAATATATAAATGTAACTTTATATAATATGTAAATGTATACACAGAAAAACACTTTGTTGTGTTTGCAAATATCTAAGCTTTATTTATTTTTGCCAAATAAAATGGTTAATGGTGTCTCACCGGTTTCGATCTAAGGTTTCAGGTTTAGTAACCAAAAATGCTACTTCTTCTTCACCATATAAAATACTCACATTGTTACTTAAAAACATTCACCAAACAGTTGATAGAAAAACATGAGTCAAAAAAACTATGATGTTACGGTTTTCGAAGACAATAACCATATACATATTCATAAACATTGATCATAGTTGAGAGACGTTGAAACGTGGATAACCGTTTGTAAAACAATAGCTAATTATTGTTTAAGTTTTAAGAAGCGTTTATGAATAAACCAATGAAAACAGACTCATGGAAACAAACACAGAAAATGACCCTTGAATATCTTACAAATTGAAATTTGTAATTTAAATAATAATTTGAGTAATGAGTAAGGTGTGTACATACCAGTCCGATGTTTGTGTTCGCAGCAGGGCGGGTGCGGCGCGGGCGGCGCGCGCGGGCTGCGCACGCGCACGCGGTAGAAGCGCGAGCCGCGCGGCATGCCGTAGCGGTTGCCGCTCTGTCATCACACATCGTAGGGAATCATTACAAACTACCGACCAACTGACGCGATCACTTATTTCAATTAAATGGAAATTTACACTGAATCGCAAATCTTATTTTGTTTATCATAGTTTCTTAATGAAAAACAATGTTATGGCTGTAGTTTGATGTAAAAGTATATATCCCATATCTCAAAAATTGAATAAATCATTCCTTATTCAAAATAATTTTCGTTGGAAGTTTTTTATACACAATCCAACAGACTCTTGTTAAAAACGACCTTGTAGGGCTACACGTTACATCATAGACATAGTACAATAACCTACCTTCTTAGCATAACAGTACTCCTTGGACTCGACGGTAGCGACTGCGTACAGTCGTCTCTCACTTTCGTTCTTAACCTGTATGCTCAGTTCTAAAGCTGGCAGGCAGTCGCTGTGCACGAAATACATAATTGAAGCTTCCTGGAAAGATTCACAATTATTAGTCTTAAAAAAAACACGTTTGACATGACCATTTTGAATCTATCACGCCGTAACATGTGCTGTACGCTGTATGATTGCGTATTGTAACATTAATTAAATTTTATTTGGACAAAATATAACTTGTGTAAAAACGATTAGAATCGAGTAAATTCAGGTTCCGTATGTGCTAAAAAAAATTGTATATGTGTTGTTATTATGGTTTCGGAAGCTTAGTACCTGCAGCACAGTATAGTTGAGATGTTGTGGGTCCCACATGACGAGTACGGTGTGTCCGGGCAGACACGACGACAGCGACAGAGTACCGGCCGACAGACCGAACGGTGTGTGACAGCGACCGCGGGACTTCTTACTGTCGTCCTTCTTCGGCGACGATCTGCAAGGATTTTTTTTTATAAACAGTTGCTTTATAAATTTGTTTTTTCATGTTAGCGTATGATTGGCCAGGCCTGTGGATGGTGAGCAATGAGTAGCTCACCGTCTATCCGCGTTAGTGTTCTACGCTCGTCTCAAAGACATGTCAGCAGAACAGAGTGGCCCGTCAGGGACGCAGCCCCGGTAGGCTGCTTTTTAATAATTGGAAATCTGGCGTTATATTTATAAAATCCAACCCGTCTTAAGCACGTGCCTTCTCTGTATGGGATGCGGCCTTTGCCCAGCAGTGGAACAGTTATAGGCTGATATTATATTATAATGACAATTAAATATGACTCAAGGGATCGCTTGTTGCCGGGTTGTTCGAAAGAGATACCGCGGCCCCGGAACGTAAAGGGCAATAGAAGGAACATGGGTGGGTTTAAGTCAGTACAAGTCTGACATGCCCCCCCCCCGCTCTGCCCAGAGCGGGGGAAGTCATTGGATGATTTCCCACCCGACAAAAAAAAATGGGATCGCTTGTTATGAGAGTTTAATCTCTTCTCCAGGTATAGTGCTTGATGCTTACCTGCCCTCACTATCGTCTTCTCTGCTTTTCTCTTCTTCTGCTTTTTTTTCCAAGTCTTTTTTCAAATCTTTTACTTGCTGCTTCAAAACTGCATTCTCATTTTCGAGGGAAGCCAACTAGGATTAAAAAAAAAAACTAATTAGTTTTACCTGTATTCTGCGACTGTGCTGCATGTTGATAAAATCAAAAAACATCGAAATCTATATAAAAACTTAAATTCCAAACTAACTGCAAACCAATTAATTTACAAGCAGCTTATAACGTAAGCAAGGAATAACTACAAGTCGACACAGACCAATAAGGACCATAAAAGGACAATTGTTCAAAGCATTCAAATGTAAACCCTATTCCAGTGCATTAAAGTGCAAAGACTTCGGAGACATCCGAAGCGCGATTTCATGTCAGCCTAAATTAGTTATACAAGTTTGCACTTAAATAAACTTGAAATAAGGTGTACTATTCAATAACATGGCTCTAGTCTGTCGTCCTATGTAAATACCTGTGTCTTAAGCAGTGCGTCGAGGTCGTTGGTCTCAGGATCAGTGAGTTGTTGTATAGTGTCGCGGTACTTGCCGCACTCCCGCACGAGTGCAGCCTCTCGCTCTCGCAGCGCATCTATTTGTCTCTCTTTCTCCGAGAGTAACCGACGGGTGACGTCGTTCGTCGACATTGACGATGAAAGCTATAAGCGAAATGTGGATGTGAGAATATAAAACAGTGTGGCTAATTAACCGTATAGTTCGGTACGGACCCCTTCGGGGGCTCGACATTCAAACCTCCGCTGGCTCGGTACTGGCCCCGAAAGGGGTCGGACATTTAAGTCATATGACCTCCTCATTATTTTTGTAAATATTTTATTTTCTGGTTAAAAAATAATATGGGTGTGCATTCATTAAGATAGTAGAATAAAAATCTCATATGTAAACGTCATTAGAAGTTCTTTAATTATTGAGTAAGTTTCTTAATTATGTCTTATAAAATCCAAATGTGTAAATTACGATCATCGCCATTTTGATGGCAGTGTAGGTCGACGCTAAAAATCATAAAAAAGTAGGTTTTCGGACATTTAAACTCCATATTATTGGGCATGATTAACGTGTCCTTTTATTACGTGAAGAAATCATTCGTAATTGAACTTATATTAGCAGTGATAATGATACATTTTGAAATCTAAAGTCGAAGTATCGCGCCAATCGTGCTTGTTTACATTTTTCATTCCACATTATATCACACGGACGCGAATAGATTCTATAACAAATGAGACAAATATCATTGCAAATATTATAAATAACATGAACATGCCCAGATCTTAACGTAATTGGCAATAATAGGACCATTAACACGTAATATTCATAACCACTGCTAAATTCACTTTCGAAAATGACGTCCATTTCTTTTTTTTTTAATTTTGTGATGTGTAAATGCGATTATTTCAATCGATTATTTTCTTGTAAATCTATCAATTCGAATAATTAAAATAATGAATTTCAGAAATTGATAGATGAAAATAAGAATAATTTTGTAATACGTGTAAAATACTATAAATATTGATAATAATATTTTTTACGCCACTAAAACCGACTCAACAACAAACAGTAGAATCTGATCTATGGCTAAATTCGCGCTAATTTTATTTTCAGATAAAAATTCAAATAAGGAATGCGCTCGCTGTTCGAATTTATATTATTAAAATGTTTATTTGCTATTTTATTAATAATTTGGTTTTGTACCTACTATTAGAATGTGAATTGCAATTAGAAATAAATAAGGTTGAATATAGAACGACCTATGATCTTGGTCAGTAAAAAAATCAGCCAAGATAAATTATATTTGTTCGACAAAATTGTTTGTAGTATGGTTGGATTAGTTATTTGGAAAGCGTTTTCATTCTTTCCTAAATTATGGCTCGTAGACCAAAGTGTTCTTGGAGTGGAAGCCTTGGGGTAAAAATGGCCTAGAGGGAGACCACAATTGAGATGGAAAAAAAACCCCGGTACACGACATCAAGAAAACTCCAGGTACAAAATGAATCTATTTTGAACCTGGAGTTTTCTTGATGTCGTGTACCGGGGTTTTTTTTTGGGGTGGGAAATCATCAAATAACTTCCCCCCTCCAGACAAAGCGAGGGGGAGTGTCAGACTTTTACTGACTAATGTCCACCGATCGATGTTCCTTCTTTTACTCGGGGCTGCGGTATCTCTTTCGAACAACCCGCGATCCCGGCAGGACCCTACTGGGGTTGCGGGTCTGACACTCCCCCCCGCTCCTACCAGAGCGGGAAAAGTGAGGCGCCACGGCATCCTCACCTACCACCTGACGCAAATCCTCACCGAGCACGAAGGTTTCGGGACGTTCCTGCACATCATCGGGCGGAAAGAAACACCCAGGTGTCACCAATGTGACTATCGCCCGGAGGACACGTTGGAGTACACAGGCAGTCTGGTCTTTTGAGCGGAGCACCGCTCTGTCCTGGAGGAGATGGTGATGTTTGAAGGAGAGAACCTCAAACCAAGCCAGCCACCGCGGGAGACGCTACAGGGATCGGGCGCCGCGAGACGACAACGACTTTTTGTTAAAAGTTTAACAGGAGCGGATATTTGATGATTTCCCATCCAAGTGGCGCAAGACCGATATAAATAAGTTCCTAAAGAATTCCTGAGAAGTTTATGAGAAGGCCTCTTTTAAATTCCTAAAGAAGTCCTTAAATTCCAAAAAATAGAGATACACTATTTAAAAATACTTTTTAGGGTTCCGTACCTCATAATAAATAACACAACCCAAATATCAAATCTGTGGTCCCTTGAAGCTGTGAAAAAAACAATCCTTCAAGTCTACGCAGAGAAAAGATATGACCGTTTATGTCGTCAGTTTGTACGGAACCCTTGGTGCGTGAGTCCGACTCGCATTTGGCCGGCCTATTTTTAATAGGCTAAATCGCTTACTGCTACGAAAAGGTCTCCTTATTAGCATGACCTACAAAATTGGTTGCCGCGAAACCGTTTGACAGCAAATGTGCCTACCAAATCTTGGCGCATAACAAAATAATGAAACCATAACAAAAAAGCACGAGACAAAATGCTGTTGTCTTTCTTTTCTAATCGATATCATAGATATTTGTACAACTATAATATTTATACTAGAGTAATATGCCATCTCCATAGGTAAATTCCTCAATGGTCCCAAAACTTTTTTGAAAGTTTACTCTATTACGATTATCGATTAGGTTGAATGCAACTTTTTAATCGTAATGATGGAACTTAGTTTTACGGTCAGCACTAAGAAATGTCATATTGCAACACATTTTGGAGTATTTTTTGTCGAGATTTGTATCGTGTTTTTTTATTAATTTATATGTAAAATGGCAAAAATAAGAATGCAGATGGAATGTCACTGTTTTTATTTTGGATTTCCGATTTTATTATCAAAGGGTTATCTTATTTATGTGCATTATTTCCAGCGTTTTTAAAGTACCTAATTTTTGGAAGGGTGTAGTAATATGTATTTTACACACATTTTACAATAGATCGACGCTGTTTTATCGACCATAGGAGGTTTTTGGAAATATAAACCTCAAACTAATCATATGAAACAGCCCCTGTGACTTATTTTTAATAACAAAATTGAAGGCTGTAAACTGATGAAAATTCTTGAATTTCATGACAATTCGCGTCACCCCACCGATTCAGCTGATGTGTCATGTGTCAAAATCCTGTCGTGCAGAGTGGTTAAGGCGTAGAGTGCAGGAAAGAAGCGCTGTTACAAATATCTGTATTTTGTTTTGTCGAAAGCAAATTATAATTACTCCTTAAATATAAAGTAACGCAATATGGCACATCGAGTTTTAAAGTTCGGCCTTATTTTATTTAGTTTTCTCTCTTCAGATAGTGATCATTCGAATTGTTAAATTAAAATAAATTCTAGTGCAAACTTTCTCTGGAATGTTATTTTTTTTTTCGTTTGAAATTATTTAATTTTTATTATTCATGCAAAACAAAGCGTCGACGATGTCAAAATCTAGCGCTACTCACTACAGAAATTGATCAAACAACATGCGTTTGGATCATATACCTGTTTCTCCGAGTCGTATTTTGTATTAACAGCCGCTATCTCGGCTTCCATCTTGCTCTTCCACTCCACCTCAGCCTTCGCGAGGGCTTCTCTCACAGCCTCTTCCTTCTCGACCTCGGCGTTCTCTTTAGTCTGCATGACGATCGCGTTGTGGCTTGATATCTCGATAACGTCCGTACGTTCGATCTTCTCGAGACTCGACTCGGAAGGCGAACGGTCCATGTTTGTAAGCGCTACTAGGCGGAACCTGTAGGCAAATAGGTGTTAGAAAATGGTTGTTGAAGATTCTGAATATTATGATTAAATTGTCTTTTTGGTTGTGACAGCAAAAATTTCGAGTGAAGACGTTAGGTTTTTCTTAGTAGCTAGAAACTTGATTGCGCCAGTTTAGACAATAGCCTTCTTAGTATAAAAAAACTAGCTGCAACTACTGTACGACGTAGCATAGTATATTTGATTCATCGACGAACGTCAGTCAAACAAAACCTATTACAGTGTAAAAATCCAAAAACCGTGTACAAAAGAAATGCGTGCAAAAATCAATTTTGACACTTCGAGATAAAGTAGAGTGCGTACAAAATAAGTAATCGTAATCATTATGCCGAAAATGATTTAAAGTGACGCCACCAGTTGCGTGCATAGTTATTTTGTTCGCCCACTACGAACAAATAGAACACACACAGATTTTACTTTCCATGTTACTTGGAGTCAGCGCAAATTCACACTTTTTCTCTTTCTCATCATTCCTCACACAATGCATCCATCGTTTCTTTAGTCTCACTCCCTCTCCTTACATCAACATTTAAATTAAAAACGTTTGGTTACAAGTGAATCCTCTATCTTCACAAAGTCAGTTTACGGACAGTTGATTCAACTTTTCTGTAACAGTATATAGGTACTTATTCCTTACTTTATCCATTCTCGTCACATAAATCCACCTCAACATTCTCATCATGTAATTTTTTTTTTTTTTAATTAACAAGGCATTCATTTCATTTAGGTCCCAACAAAATAATCAATCAAATCAAATCCACCAATAATGGTATTACATTATGAACAACATGATAAAATAAAATTATTTTTACCTCGATCGTAAAGACTCAATCTCAGCCTTATAATCCAGATGCATCTTCTCTTGCAAGTCTTTGATCTCCTTCTGTTTTTGCGCTTCAATATCTTCAGACTTCTTCTCAAATCCCTGTATTTCTTCTCTAGTCTTCTCCAATAAATCTTTCGTCTCTTGATGTTCTTTTTCTAATCTTTCTATCTCTTTCTGGTGTTGGTTTTTAACGTTTTCTGTGTCGGTTTTTAAAGTGGAAATAACTTCGTCTTTTTCGTTGACAGCGGCTTTCATATCACTTAGTTCTAATTCGTGGTCAACTGTAAGCCTTTGTATTTCTTCACGAAACCTTATCGCACTTTCTCCATTACTCTTTTCCCACGCTTCTAATATCTCTATATACGTACTCGTCATAAATTTCTTCTGTTCATTTACCTCATTTTTCAATTTCGTCAACTCTTCAACTAAAAATACAATATTTACTTTACAAACCGTAAATACTTTTATTAAAAACTCTTGCAGTCTTTCCATGTTTATTCTGTGAGTATCCATGTTGTCCTGAAAATTAAATAAAACCTTCAGAATATTGTGTGGGAAAAATGTCTAAGAGCTCTACAGGACGTCACAATCCTACAAATATGAAGATAAAAATAAAAATACGCAAAATAAAAATTATATGAACAGCTCATACGGGGCCGGTGAAGACAGGAGCAAATAAAAGAATAACAAAACGGCTACCACTCATGTAAGAGCTCCGAACGCGGTGTACAGTCGAACAGAGTTAAATATACAGGTGAAATCATCTATCTTTCCTATACACAACCTTTTATCATTGATTGTAGGTGTGTGTTAAGTTTTATAGCTTACGACAGCCCTAGAGAGGTAATTTTAAAGACTTGACCATTTGACACACTCACAACTGTGTCGTACGGTCTGATACCCGTACAGGTGTCTGGAATTGGTCATGGATTTTATCGCGCCACGGGTTATAACAGGTTGTAACGTGTACAGTAATGTCCCTGTCCGTGTGTAGTGGCGCGGAGCTCTCACGCGGGAGTGTCGCGAGGTCGATGTACACCTGTCGTTCGTCCCGGCCCCAGTCCAAGCTCGACGGTAGCGACTCCTCGATGTAATAATCAGAGTTTTCGAACTCGTTTGATTTCGGGCTCTCCGCGGTTTCCAATATAACCGGTAGTTTTCGCACCTCGGTTACCGTCGATACGGCCATCGTTTCGGGAACGCAAATAGTTGAGATGTCGATTTTCTGTTTTTGTGTCGCACTCTGGCCGCCTAGCTTTTCGAAGTCGCTGGTTTCTGTTACCGAGTCAAAATCTCTGTGGAGTGAGAAAAAAAAAAGTTAAGTTAAAAACACACATAAAGAACAATAAAATAAAGAACTACAAAATACTCACTTATCCATATCCACTTGAATATCCATATCTTTGCATTCGAGTTCTGAAGCTCGTATTCTGAAATTCATACAAAAAATCATCTTAACACTACTGAATTTTGTAGCTGAGATTATTATCAAGAACCACTCACTGTTATTTTAAGATAAAAATAGCTATTTCTTTGAAAACAACAAAAAAAAAGAACTTTTTAGTACTCTAACTTTTTACTAAACTTGTTTGAAAGTTGGAATGCAAAATGCTGCAGTAGACAATAAAATAAGTGAAGATGAAATGCATTATATAACACTAGCTGCACCCCACGGTTTGACCCGCGTAGACTGTGATTAAATGTATCCCATGTATTAATCCTGGGTATAAATCTATTTACATTCCAAATTTATACACACACAAAACAAACATTCGCCTTTATAATATTACTGTGATTAGGAATTGAGATAAAGACATTTCTCGACAAATATCATACCTTTGTTGGAAAAACTGCACAGTAGGATCCATATCATAAGTCGGTATATCTACACTGAGGTCTGGGAACGCGTTGGCGATGTACGCCACATCTGCCTCTGTAAGCTTGGGCAGGTTGGCGTCAAACGTTGGCGGGCCTTGTGTAGCAAATGTTGGCGGTAGCTCCGTCATGCCCGGGAACAGACTGCGTAGGAAGTGACCTTCAAAAGCTGAATTGAACTCTTGCCGCCTGCTGATTTCTTCGTCGTGTATTTTGAGCAGTTTTTCGGCGAGATCTGTGGCCCACTGGAATTTGAACGTTATGTTAGTTTAGAATAGTAATAGCTTTTTTTTCTGTGCTCCATACCACAGAAAAAAAAGCTATTACTATTCTTTAAAAAAAACAATAAACATAAATTCGAGATTTATTAAGGGTTAAATTACAATGTTTGCAACCATTGGATTGCAAACATTGGCATTCAGTACTCCTCGATGTCTAAATTACGAGCAATCCGTTTACCGATAATGCTTTTAATAGTTTCAAACGTCTTTCATATTTTAGATCAGTAGCCCTACTATGACCTCTTAAAGCAATTCTTATTCCGTTGAGGGAAAGAGACAGAGCTATACAGGGTGTCTAGCACCATCTCTTTCACTCAGTGGAATAAGAATTGCTATAAGATGTCATAGTAGCGCTTCAGCACAGTCAAGAATCTGGGGTCAATTCTATATCTAAATTACTATCAGGTAAGATTTGGCACATCAATTAAAATTAATAAAAAATAAATTAGGTGAAGACAATCCTTCTTAAGTCAACCTTACCGACTTTCTAAGTATCAAAACCCCAGCCTACCTTAAGATGTGCCTGTGAGAAGGTCCGTCTCCTGGACACCTCGTGCACAGCCCTAACGAACACTTGCGGAGCGCGGTGCAGCTGCGCCACGATGCCGAAGTATCGCGACAAGCGGTTGAAGCACTGGAACGACAGCATCGCATGCGCATCCTGCACTGACATCGAATTCTCGATCATCAGGACAGCCCTGGAAAGTGTAAGGGAAGTTAAGCTGGTGTCTGATTAATGTTCCCAGACTGATATATATTTTTAAAGTGTGAAGGATGCAAGTAACAAGTCTACTAAAAGTGTTTCTTTGTGGTTTTATAAGACCTGAGCAGAGACGACCAGAAATGACGCCAAAAACTTCGGGTCCGCCTTAGCCAAAGCACAGAAAACTAGGCTAAGAGGCTTAAAGTCAAAATGCTGTCAATACTGCAAATAATAAAGCACCTTAAAGTGTGTAATAAGTGTTTGTTAAACTTATTGCCAAGGATTCTATTACAATAGAAAACAGAAACACGTCTACTTACTCTAATCTCGCCTTCAAAATATGTGAAAGTTCATCCTTGGACTTGGCAATACGCCGTCTAATGTCGATGAGCATCTGATGTCCCTTCAGCAGCTTCTTCAGCTGACACCAGTGGGACTGGACTAGTGTGGGCAGGACGGACGGGTCGCATGCCGTGTTCAGACGCTCGCGGCACTGCGGAATGCAGATCATTGTATTGTTAGACACGTTTATTACAATTGAACTTATTACAACTCCCGATTTACGTTGGGTTTTTGTTTTTAATGTTGCCCCACACTAGGAATTTCTCCTGTATCGTGGGTGCGTTTACAAACATATAAACTCGCATACAAAAACAGCCAGACCCGAAACAACTATCTGCAGGTCATACAAATATTTATTCCGTGCGGGAATCGAACCCGCGACACATAGCGCAGCAGTCGATCCCTCAGCCACTGCGCTAACCGTGTTGTCAAATAAATTTAAATTAATGTGAAAAATTCGAGTGCAATTGAGTTTGATTTCCGTATCATAAGGAATCGAATCAGGCGTCACCGTGTAATTTAACACACATACAAAATATCAAGCATGTGAGAACTACTTTGGTGTCGTACAAATACTCGTTAAATGCTTAAGTTTCAATCCGACAGAAGAAATACTTTGAAAATAGCATTTTTGAATTGAGAAACCTATTGAATACTAATAAGCTATTAAAGTGAATATCTTCTTAATTTAGTTGGGTAGTTCTAAAGATATATTATTAAAAAAATATTAAATTTGAATAGTTATTTTTAAATGTTTTTTTCATTCAACAACAAAAACCCCATTCAAATAACCAACTAAAATGTAAATTTCAAAAAATATTATATTTATTATTATAATATATTGAAAATTCTTCTACTATATTGAAAATTATTCTAGTATATTGAAAATTCTTCTAGCATATTGAAAATTTTTCTACTATATTGATTGCCTCGTTGTGCGAGTGATCACACTCTCTACTGCTGAGCATGAAGTAGTGGATTTGAATTCCAGATCGGACAAAATGATATTGGGTTTTTCCATCACGCCTTTCTCAATAGCAGTGACACGAGTCTGAATTAGTAATCGGTCGGCAATAGGCTCGTCCTGTATTACATGGGACTTAAACATAACTAGCGAAACGTAGGGATTACAGGCGTTACGTTCCCGAATATTCTTCATTAACCCGTCGCGCGATTGCTAACAATGGAGGTAAAGCGCCCCAAACGTCGAGCTATTTTGAATGAATTTTTGATTTTGGTTAGACTTTCGGAAAAACGAAGATTTCATAGTTATATCGATAATTATATATTACGAAGTATATGTTTCCAGAATCCTTATGAGTTTTAAATAAATTTTAAAAATAAATGTCTATAATATGAAAGCCACTCACAGCGGTTCAAACGTTGCACCCGTGTGCAAATGCGACATTTGTGGCACAAGTAAAACTTTGCACCCAGTGTGACACTTTGTCGCGCGAGGGGTTAATCTCTCACCTGTATAAGGGAAGCAGCCTGGTCACGTTGGTCTCTTTCCAACTTCTTTACATCGTTCAAGAGCTGATCAAGGCCGTACAGCCTTTCTTCAATACCCTTGATGTGCTTCAGACCATGCATGTTGGCGTACTCCAGAATGTGGTACAGTTCTGCTTCACGCTCCTTCAGGGGATCTGCGTCTAGCTGTAATAAATATAAATAGAATAGTAGATTACAGTATGACGTTATGAGGACAACATTTGTATACCAATCAGTAGCAGCAGTAGAGATCAAAGCTTTAGAATGGGCAACTACAGTACTGTCACAAGTTATTGTGCAATTGTGTCTGGGACTAGCTAGGTAGCTTCATTCTTTTGTTTCTTAACAATCAAAACTGCCTGCCTTCCAAAATGGTCTATTTGAAATAAATGCTTAGAGTTTGAGTTTGGAGTTTTTAATCATGTAAATTTATTAAGCTTTACATTGAGGCAATACATTATTTTTATCATTCATATAAGCGTTTGGCAGTAGATAACTTAGGCTGAGTTGAGGTAGGTCAACGAATTTTCGCTTATTCTTTAAACGCGTCACGCGAAGTATAGCTTAATAGATATTACAGGAGTGAAAAAGTTTTACAAATCGTGGTTTGTTACATGCCATGTTTTCGGACCCTAGTCCACTCTATGTAATTATAATAAACAGGCCAAGAATGAGTCATACTCGCACACCGAGGGTTCCGTACCAACTTACGCCATAAACAGCCATATGTTTTGAATGCGTAGAATTAAAGGGTTGATTACACAGCACACAGGGACCACAGAGTTAAGTATATGGTTTAACCCGATACCTTCACAAAGATTATTTAAAGACACATAACTCAAAACCAAGTTGCAGAAATTAGCATATTAACTATGTGCATAGAAGATTTAGGTCTACGAATTAAGTCTGTGAATAAAATAAAGTTTATGATATCTGTCTCTTGAAATAGGAGACCTGTACCTTGAGAGACAGGAAATAATCTAAAAATGTGATTGATCCATCTTTTTCAATAATATCTTAATTATGTAGGTACAATCAAATTATGTGATAAAATCAGTCGTTTCCATGCCTAACTACTGTGTAGCTTTTTACAATTATAATGGCATTACAAGAACGTACACAAGAAAATGTGTAACCTGAAAACATACTTTGATAAAGATTTTATGCGTTCTGATAAAAATGTAATACGCATTACTCCAGTGGGCATTATGAATGGAAATTGCATTTGTAATATTCCAAGGACTTCGGCCTAAAGACGTTGGACAGTATTACCCCAATATAGTTTAAAACTTCCTTCTATTTCTCACTTTCTGGCCATTGTAATAAGTACTATAGTTCTCTATATCTCACTCAGTCCAATACGCGTGTTAAGTAGAATTAATATGCTATGAGAAACACCGCAAACCTCATCATCTTTCAGTCAAAATCGAACTAACTTCAAAGTATACTTACCAAAGCAAGTCCCTTCTGACAATAGTCCAATATATCCTGCAGTGAGGCCTTATTGCCCTGTGCTAGGATCCAGTGAAGCAGGGAGGGTTCCTCCTTGGTGTCATAAGAGTGAGCCTTGAATGTGACCCCTTCATCAGACTCCTCAACAAGAGGAAGTGGCTCCGAAGACGAGGCCCCTTCGTTGCCCGATGACAGTTTTTGGTCGAATACTGTAAAGATTTAAATAAACATGATGAAGGATATTTATGAAGCCGTGTGCCCCGGATTGTGAAGGACGATTTAATTATACATTGCAGGAAACTTATATTTTTATTCGATATTATTTTTGTTCCTGAATAACAAACAGCGATCGTAATCTTTAAAGAGTAAGCCCATGTTACTGACATGGGTTTACTCTTTAACGATTACCATGTGTAATCATTTAAACATTACAGAAGCATTCATAACAGCAAATATGATTCAAAGGTAGGATTCACTAACCGACTTGATAGCCCACACAAACATGGGAGGTCGATAAATTCTTGAGACGGCGCCCCAAGCATTATGAATAATATATACCGCTATCACCAATACCGCAATATAGCCCTTTTCTATATTAAATGCAGGTTTGTGTAAGCTGACCTATCTTTACGAGGCCCAAGATGCTTATAAAGGCATAAGTAACCGGTCTCATAATACGTGCCAAAGAGAGTTAACCACATTTTGCCCTAACGATTGAAATCTTGATGAAATACACGATCTATTATCTACTTTATCCTGTTTGTTCGATTGATGTTTGTGAACGGAGCGTCCGTTCAAAAACAGTTCAGTTGGGAATGATCATCTCTCTTAGCTGCCACGGTTTATTTTAATCGATATATGCTTTTTACACTGGACGCTCATAAGATACACGTCTTTCTAAATTGTTCTCACATATTTGTATAATCACAACATGAACGATGTAACCATGATCTTTTAAAAATAATATGATTCCTTGCCTATCTCTTCTATAGAGATCAAAGCTTTGGAATGGGAAACCACAGTACTTTCACAAATCATTATGCCTTGTGACTGGGACTGTAGCTTCAGTCTTTTGTTTATTGACATTAAAAACTGCCTGAAATAAATGCTTTGTGAATGATGGCAATAGGGTCTACCACTTAAACGGGAACCTTTGCCGAACCCTTTCGGGATTACAAGCGTAAATATTATGTTATGTAGGTACTAATAATGTTACTAATAATACATCACGACTTTCCTGCTTTCGAGAAGAGAATATTATCAGGTAACGTGGATCACGTGCATGGCACATGCTATTATAATGAATACTAAATAACAAATAATTTATTGTTGCTAGATTGAGAGTAAATAGAGATAATTAAAACGATAACTGACACAGTGTAAACAAAACAATGTATCAAATGCTAATCTTTTCTGTTGAACTTTACTGGGAAATTAGGAACGCGCACGTATTTCTTTTTCATAAAGTTAGACCATTTTTAAAGTGCGCTTCATGTTCTATCAACATTTTGCTGTTACGATTTTTCAGGGTTTTTATTTTTTTTAGGTTCTTAAAAGTATCGCCACCTGAATTTTATATTTTTTTTAAATTGTTGTTGTGCCAATAACCTTTAAATTTCATGCCTCCTGACACAATTTAGCATACTGAATAATCAATGATAGCCACAACATTTCGATCACAGTTTTAGGCAGTGTATCATTAGTGGATGTACACGCGCGTAATTAATAGCACAACTCACAACAAAGATAAGCCAAGGCAATTCCTCAGATGGGTTATTATTGGAATATGTTATCAGTCACTGCCCTACCTATTGCTTAAAACATAGCATAGCATAATAATCTCTTTATAATGATAGTAAAAAAACCCTTCAAATCACATGGTTGACGTCACCACTGCCCATAATTGGTTCCGGCTAAACCTGTTTGCGTTAAAAAGTCATTATCTAAATATAGCTAGGTCGTCGTAGTAGCAACCCATTGACATTGGACGCGAAATTAATTCACCAACTAGCCTATTGAAATTATCAACTATTCCGTTCAAGCAATTCCTTGTTGATGAACCTTTCTTATGGAAAGACTCGAATGAATGGAGCAGAAACGACAAATCATATGCATGCTTTCTGTTGTAATATGGAAGGAAAATAATTTCTTTTGAACAAACCACATACCTGTTTGTATTTTAATTATGAACTCATTATACAAACGGTGTGATAATAACTCGGCAAATTAAACAGACATGTTCGTATTGTTTGAACTACTTACCATCTTCGTCGGATAGTTTGAACGCCTCAACGCCAAAATCTTGTCCGGCCTTATTTTCTGAACTGTTGTCCAAAGGATGAGTGATCCTGTAGTGAGGACCCTCAAAATCTGTATCTTCGAACACATCAAAGGCCGAGAATCTGTGGGCCTCGGCATTTAATTGGAGTGGGGGCAGTATTGGGATCTTTCCTAGAGATTCTAAAACTTCGTTGAGCCTAGAAAATAAAATATTCAAGTATTAAGTTATTGATAGACTCCCGACTGGTAGGTACTGTTTCTATTCAATGTGAGAATGAATATGTTCACAGAAATAAATTATGTATCTGAAACTAGCTCACACGGAAAATCCCTTGAAGAGAACACTACAACTATGTATTACAACGATGCTATCTATTTGTTCCCTTTGTTTCACAAACTAAACATCATTCCTTTTCATATGTTAAACTCGTTTACGTTACGAAATATTTAGACACATGTGTAGAGATTAGCAAAAGTATTAAGAATCATTGTTGTTTGTACTTTAAACACTTATCACGCGCAGATAACGAGGATCGTGCTTATCTTAAAAGTTTGGTCTAGACAGAATTATTTGCAAGAATAGGCAAAACAAACAGAAGTGGGGCGCGCCGGTCAGGGTCAGTGGAAATGCGACGATGCAAGCCGAGGTCCGAATGTGACCCGAAAATACTTTGACATTAACATAACAACAAAATACTCGTTTCGTTAAGGTTTTTATTTGTCGACGCAAAGACAGTGCAGTGTGTTGAACTCATAAAGACAAAGTAATACATTCGTATGGGTACGTGCCGTTGCACCGGACTAGACTAGACACAGGCGTCTAGAATCAATACCAAAGTACTGCACTGTCCCATTACAGGCATGGCGCGCACGACTCTACCCTACAATTTATTCATAAAATTACAGCGCAACACGGAGAACTGCTCGGGCATGAAACGTGTACAATGAGTAATTATTACGCACCTAGACCATATACGGTTTTAACCTCCACAAGGAATTCATTTGTGGTAACATTTTTCTCAGCTTCAATCGAGGCGAATCACGACATAGTATAAAACAAAGTCGCTGCTCGCTGCCAGTCTGTACCTACATATGTATGCTTACGTCTTTTTAAAACTACACAACGAACTTTGATACGCTTTTTTAGAAGATAGACTGATTCAAGAGGATGGATTATATGTATAATATAAGTATCTACATTGCACCTGTGCAAAGCGGGTCGCTAATTCTTTTATCAACAACTATCTTTTCCTCGCGTGGTTTCACCCGCTTCCGTAGTCACTTACCTTACTTCTCAGCCCCCGTAGCTCGCAGCGTGATAGCCTTTGACACTCACAAATAAAGTGGTTTTCTATTGGTTTTTTTAAGGGGAGTTAACCCCTTATAACCATAAGGGGTTATCTCCCCTAACAACATGACAAACTTTAACTCTATCAACTCTAATATTACAAAGAAGAAAGGTTTTTATTTTTCATAAATTCTTTTTCCATTAGAAAGCTACATCATCACTGAGTAACAAAAGTTGTATAACACCACGCTACTACCCACGGGAGCAAGACAGTAAGACAAAACGCGAGCAAAACCGCGCAGGACGGCTAGTCATATTACAAAGTATAGATGTTTTAAACAAGAGATTTTACCAATCGAATTCATTAAGTTAATACCGGAAAAGACGTAATTTGTTCAAGGTAAAGAGTGTAAAAGAATAAATTACAAGTTTGAAGTGGTAGCCAATTTTTTTTAAGTATTTATTTTGTTAGTGATATTTGTAAATACCGTGTTAGTAAATAAATCAATATTGAACTTGCTGTTCTATGAACTTGAACAGGTTGCCGATTAATGTCTTTTGACACGAACGTGAGGCACATCGATTGCAGTTACTACGTGTAAATACTGCTACCTATAATAATACTTAATTATCGCTGGCATGTGGTGTATAAACAGGTTTATAATGTTTTATGGAAGATTTAAAAACAAAGCATAATTACACATTTGTTTAGCTGTACTGAATTCACCATTCTAAATAATTATATATCTAGTTGATGTATTGGACCTGTTATGCTATGAATGGTTGGTTGTTGTGTCCTGTATCGTGGTTGCAAATAAAACAGCGAAACGCGGAACAACTATAAGTGGGTCATACAAATATTTGTTCCGTGCAGAAATCGAACCCGCGACACGTACAGCAGTAACGCTTAGCCACTGAACAAACGCGTCGTCAAAACTTACCCTGAGTGTGAAAAATAAGTGGTTAATGTTATATGTATTTAAATAATTACTTACCCCGATAACTTTTCATGATACTCCTCCTTTTTTAGTCGATGTTTTTTAAACGAGTCTTTAAAATTTCGTGATCTCTCACAGAATTCGTTGAATATGTCTTCCAAGTTCGCGACCACGGCCGCCCAGCCCTGTTTCAAAAACGGAATCATCAAGTAAAAGAAAATAATTAGGTCGAGGTCACACGCACCGATTACTTGAACTAGTTTAATTAATTCAAAATAAATTAAACGTATACCTATTGACACACTTATGCACTAGTTATCTAAGTTCTTAAAGCACTTAATTGGACCTATTAACTTAAATAATTTTACTTCGGATTGATTTTTGACTGAACTGTCTTTACTGCGAGACTACTTCCGTATTGTAAATTAAATGGAGCATTATTATTCTTTGTCCGTGTACCAATTGTTTCAACATAATGCAAAATAAAACAAATACTCCGACAGTGTGTACATAGCCTGGTTTATCTACCAGGTATAAAGTAAGACTTATACGTATGAATAAGTAGATAGTTCAATCTGATGTGCAAAACATTCGGTTTAGATAATGACATTCAGATAAGAACTCTATTATAATAGCACGAGAATTTATAATCAGCGTAATATCCGTATAGTTGGATTCGCTACTAAGATACGGTTAAAGTCCCTGACATCAGTCGCTTCACGCGTGCTAATTACGGAAGCTAAGTAGTTTATATGGATTGTATCGCTTCCAAACTTTAATAGAGTTGTAACACTTTTCGGGTTCATTTAAATACTTCAAGGTCTGCAATTTATTAGTAATCCAGTTTATATGGTAGAAAGAGGATTTATTTCTACATGATTTACAATTATAAATAAATTCGTTTGGCCTTGAAAATACTTTCAAGGTGCAAATATGTTACATTAATATTAAACCTTATGGCACATGTGAATGATTGTTATAATACAGGCTTGACGGTCATTTTTTTTTTGATACGCTGATATTTATAACTGGCTGAAAAATGACATATCAGGCATATAATACACTTGGATCGCCACTTACTTGGTGTTGCAGATGCTGCTCGTGCACAAGTTGATCACAACTGCTGGACACCTCAAGCGCGAGGTCACTGAACTGTTGCGCAAGAGTCGCGCAAGATATCACAGTGTATACATTCGGCTGCAGAGAACAACACTTCTCCACCGCAGCCTTTAACTCCGCTACCGATTTACCATCGAAAGCACTTCGGAACTCGCTTGAAAACTCCCCAGTGCTTAACTCCACTATTGGACTTAGATCACACACTAAAAAAAATACACATAATTTTTAATAAACGTGCTGCAATATCATCTGGTGTTTGAAATTAATTTGTGAAGATAAGACTGATTAATAAATAAGGAATCTATTTATAAAAAAAAGGTTGAAAGTATCAAACTAAACTTAATTAATACTAGTCTAGTACATACATAGACAGGAAGTTTTAATTACAAAATAATGAACCAATTAGACAACTTACTGGACTGTTTCAAATGACTCTCCTTGACAGACGGTTTGCTGAACATGTATATAGGATTAGTGTCTGTTCCAGCACTGTATGAGGACACCATATGGTCAGACTGTAGAACTTCGCCCCCGCTCACAAGGAGCACCAAGGAGTTAGCTGACACTTTGGTTTTCCTCTCTATTGCTAGTTTTAGTGAGGATACGCTAAAAATAATGTTTTATTAGACTAAAGGATGAAACTGGTGAATTATTTGGACATAACAATTTGCATTAGTGTATGACTGCTCAATTTAATTGACTGAAATTCATTTTCATCTTGTTGAAACAAGGAAAAGTAATAAAAACTAGAACTAAAAAGTCATCACTTCTGCTTTGATACTGCAATTTTGAAGAATGTACAAAGAGACGAATGTACAAAGAATCTTTTTCTTTTGTGGCATCTTGTCATGCAGTTACTACATGTGGCCTATGCAGGACACCACGGTGACATAGCACTACTAATATTTAGCATAAACCCTTGTCTACAGCTGACACATCCCTAAGCATATATAGTTTTAGTCTATTTAAAAAGATGACTAGTTTTGTTGCTATGACTAAGATAAATTATAAGTGCATGACTTGTAAAATTGTTAAGCACAAAGAGTTGAAAAACACAAACTCAATAAATTACAAATTCAAATTATTCATATAGTATGGATGAGTTTGCTTTTCAAATATGTAAGTATAAAATAATTGAATATATTTAACTGACATAACATTACTTATATAACTCTTTCCCCTGGCCTGGGGAAGCACCACAACCATCATGCTACTGAAAGCTAGTTTTTTGGAAGGTCATTGTTTAGATAGCTACATTGGTCTAACAGAGGTTAAGGTTCATTGACACATAAAGAAGAAGAAAAAGGAAGGTCATTCTTACAAATGATATACTTTAGTATTTAAATTTTATCTAGACTTTTCCCAACTACGTTAAAATTGGCTGCCAGTGTAACCAGATGCAGCTGAACACCAGTATATAACATGGAGGGACTGTCTATTCCACCAAAACAAATAAACAACACTTTTCATACTTACTTCTGCAATGTGAGGCTCATGTCATATGTGGTCATCTGACCAGCATCCACATGGAAAACATACAGCATGGTGGCAGTGTATTATGTACCTTCACAGCTAAAATATATCACACCTTAGTGTAACTATAGCGTGCATCTGGCTTGTGTATCCATGGACACTACAAATTAAAATTATGACATGTTGTTTGTAGCATATTAATTACAATTTTAATGTCTGTTATCTTTCTGGATTACACACATCAACTAACAAAAACTGATAATAGATAGTGATAATAAAAAATTGAAAAAATGCTTAAGAGGATACCCTAGCAGTGCTTAGACCATACAAACAAATTTCTTGTTTTCTCACTAGATAACCTTACTAGATCAAATATTTTTCACTTAGTAATCTTTATCTATTCCTACCAAGTCTCATATGTTTTGATTTTTTGTTTATAATTTTATTATTAATTACAGTAATTTTATATCACAGTATTTATGCCTTTGAATGTATTGGTACATGTGTGTCTGAATGTATAATTTGCTCTGAAGCAAATAAATAGTATTATATGATGTGGGAAAAATCAAAACATAGATTTCGACTTTGATTTTTTATTAAATACACTCTAAACTCAATTCAGTCAGATAGATGAAACTAGTAGCCCAATATTAAAGCATTAGACAGCATTCCTACAAAAGGTAGCTAAATACTCAATGTGCACTTTGAAACAAACATTATTGGTTACATTATAACTCAACCAAGGATCATTTTGTTCAATTATATTTATTAAATATTATATGAAAAAATTAAATACTTAATGCCAAAAAAGCTTGTTATGGTTACTAGACACTTGTTGTCAATAGGTATTTGCATTTCATATTACCAGCTTCAATAAGAAGTTTTAAATTTGATAAAATATCACTTGATATTTCATACATTGTCACCAACAAACATAATATCAACAGAGATTAACTTGTATGTTTTTGTATTTTGTTGGTAAACTTATTATAATACTATAAACAATAACAGCATCAAGTTTACAAAATTGAAAACATGTTTTAAAATTTCAGGATTTATTATTTTTTGGTATAGCAAAATAATAAATAGATTTAAAAAAATGCAAACTGAAAATAGTTTTCATCATCTACATATTATGAAGAAGAATTAGGAATAGTTCATTAGCTAATTAAGACCTTTGTTTGAATGCAATCAATATTTTTTACCAAATAGTGATTTTCGAAAACTTTGAATAAAAACCACGCGTAATATATAACTAATAGACAAGCCTAAAATAAACAACAACGTCATAGCACGGACTATCTGCACAATCGGTACATTTGTAAACTTTACATAATATTCAGCATTCAAATAATTACAACGCCTGATGCAATATAGGAACACAATAATAATGGAGCAACAGACTGGACTAACTAAAACCAGTTCAGTTTTTGCGTTTGAAAAAAATCTGAACAACAAAGATTTTTAGCACTTACGCAGTCCAGAAATCTCGCAAATACTCCTTAGAGCATTGCTAGGCATTTACACATAATCCATTAACACGCATTCCTATTCATCACGCCAAATAATAAATGAACACTTAAAGCAAAATTACACGGGTAACATAAGCTGTTTATAATTTTAGCTCTCGAAAATGTAAAAACACCACCATTGCTCAACTCAATAATCACTCAGCTGACATGACAGCGCACACTACATACTCACAACAAAAACATTGAACTATGTAACTTTAGTGCCATCCTTGTCACACTTATTTAAATGTTTATTACTTTTCTCTGTTTCATGCTATTAAACCGAAATCCATTACCTTTGATCATACTAACTTTCGTAATGTCAAGCACAAACGGAAGTTTCACAGTGTTACTAAAGCAAAATAAAATATAACGAATTTATGCCTTACTATATAGTAGTGATTGACCCAAAAATAAATATTTAATGGCGTTAGTACACACATTAAGAATAAACCCTTGGGGGTGTTTTTTTGGTCTTTTGGAGGGTGAAATTACTGAGCCAGTAGTATTTTTTGTCAAGTGATTCTTTTAAGGTTGAAGCGCAAGGGGCTACCCACGAAAGACAAAATCCCTTATGTTCATTGCTATTTGCAGGCCAGTGTCAATTTACATGTTCATTTAAATAGAAATTGCGACCGGAACAAATATGGCTTTAAAGAGTTATAATACTTAAAAGCATGAAACCAAACCTAAGCGTTTTTCCACCCTAATTAAAGACCATTGGCGGTCAAACCAACTTAAAAGGCTGCATTGATGAATTAAAAGATTTTAATTCAGTAAAGCCATATTATACACGGTCGCAATTTGTATTTTAATCACATACTATACAACCACTGAACCGACGAAAAACCCGTCAAACTCAATTTATTTCGACCTTGACGTCTTAACTACAGTTAAGTAAGTAACAATACAAAAATTATCGAATTTGACAAAAACTGTGGCATTGCCAGGTAGGAAAGGTCTAGTTTTGCGTTTCGCCACCAAACTTTTTATCGAGATAAAACTTCAACTTTACACCTCAGCTGAACATATCGTATAGTAGTGCCACCTAGCTATTAGTTATGGCATTATTTCTTGCAGTTCTTACCAAATTAGATAGATGGCGCAATTCTGTAGATATTATAATTATCATTACTGCAAATTTGTCCTTAGATTTACTTATTGCAGTGCAGTTATTACTGATCTCGTATTTTGCAAACACAATATTCATGGTGCAGCTAAAATATTTAGTCATGATTGTAAAACGTGGTTACGTTCAAGATTGAAAACGCTTATCCTTTTATCTAATATCACCTGCACGATGCTACAGCGAAAACAGTTTAGCACGCTATCATGACTTTCCGTTTTTTATGCAAGCTCTCCGAATTTTTGGACACGGCGGAATTAGGCATGACTCAGACATAAACAAGCATGACAGAATGCTTCGCATGTTGACATGACGAGGATGACAATTTAATCATGCCGATCAGCTACATCATGATTCTATGCGATAACCCGCATTTCTGTCAAGTAATATCAGATATATTTGTAAGCTTACATAGGTTGCATTATGTTGGACTTTTATATCATCTAATTGTACTTATGCTATCAAAGAAAGACATATATTTCAGTATCATACTGTTTATTTCAGCATTAAAAACCTTTTACATAACAATGATGAATGAATAATGTTTATACAATGCTGTAAATAAGCCCCAAGTATAATTATACAGATCTGTAATGCAAGTGAATTCCAAGGGTACCTTTACAAAAGGTCATCATTTCATTATGCATTACATTGGCACAAAGTCCTTTTCAATAAATAATTATGAATAAAACAAATATAAGAAACAGATCAATAATTATGAATAAAACCAATATTAGAAACAGATCAATAACAAAACATTTGTGATAAAATTTAACATGTTTTTAACAATATTGCTGTATGTATAAACATTTATGTTTAAGTGGGTACTTGAAGATTGAATTCAATATTTATAATGATAAGGCTATTGAAATCCAAATAAGCATTTGATAATGCTTGATAGCAAGCTCTTACAACTGCAGTATTCTTAGCAAAATAACCACCTTGGATATTGTGGAACAACACAACAAAAATGTGTGTGAAACATTGAAAATAAATGTTGTCTTAAATGCTTTTAGGTAATTCCTATAGGAATGTCCAAAAGTCATACAAATGGCCATACTTACTGTAAATACAAATAAAATTGGGACTAAAAGACTTTATATCTATAGTCATGATAAAGATTATTAAAAAAAATACAAATAAAAACATCTTTCAAAAAACTAGTGAAACTGAGAATATGTAAATCCCATGATAAAACCTTGTTATAAAAACTTTTGTTCAATATAAAATAACCAACTTACTAACTTATTGGTAATGTGTATGTGTATACTTTTATAAAAAATATTCAAAAATATAAATTGTACTTCACAAAAACATTATTGTAGCTACCTTATAATATTATGGAAGTATTGACACACACTTTATTAAAGTTTAACTTTACTGTTGAAATTACAGAAACATATTCATTAATATTTATATAAAAATATTTGTCAGTAACTAATATCTAGTCAATACCATAATATACATAAATTATCATACTAACCACCTTTTAATTGCATTTTAAATAGTATATCAAATTAATTTCTTTATTATCACCATTTTAAGCATGAGTGATAGCCTGACCCCTGACTATCAAAAAATAATTTGTTTAAAAGGTAACTCATGCATGAGTTTCACGTGATTATCATAAGCTTACATTTATTTGTCACAAATCAATATCAGGTAGTTTACAGAAGTGGATAAGGCACTCACACAACCATTGTCATATTGTTAAAATGGTCCCTTTAATTTATTATACTATCATGCAAAAACTAGAATCATTAAAACAATGATTGTTGGTTCAAAATATACTTTCCAAAAATAAAAATATGAAACTGTAAGAGGTACAACAAAGGAATGCAAAATTAAAATACTAACTAATTGTGATTTAAAACGGAATGTAACTTAACTGTATAACTTGAACTAATTGTTAAAACATTATTATGCAAAATAATAATGATCAAAAACCACAAAAGCAAACCACCACCATCAGCTCAAATACCAGGCCCTAAATAAAATTAAGATAGTGTAGGTTTCTGCCATTTATATGAGCCAGTGTACTTAAAGTCATATGAAGCAAGTTTGCTATCTGCTGCAGCTGGGCCTCGTGATCCATAAACATATGGCACAGGTTTAATATGTTTCTCTTCCAATTCTTTGAGAACAGGTGTGAATATACGCCAAGCCTCCTTCAATTCATCACTACGTACAAAATGCATTTGTGTTCCAGTAAATACGTCCAGAATAAGTCTCTCATATGCATCGGGAACATCAGCTTCCCTGTAGCGCACACTATATGTCAGATCTAATTCAGCTTCCACAAGGTCAAATTTCATTCCAGGTGATTTGCTCATTAGTTTCAGATATAGAGCCTCACCAGGCTGTACACGTATCACCAGTTCATTTCTCTTTGAATGCCCATTGAAGATGTCACCAGGAACATCTTTGTACTGAATTCTTACTTCTGCTTTTCTTTCGTTTAAAGCCTTTCCACAACGAAGGATGAAGGGCACACCTTGCCATCTTGCATTATTAATCCGAAGTGCAGCAAGTGCATATGTTGGTGTGACAGAACCGTTTGGTACTGTTGGGTCATCTAGATATCCCACTGTTTCCTCACCTTTGCCCTCAGGGTTACCAACATACTGTCCAACCAGAATATCATCCAGGGCAATAGGTTTAATGTGGCGCAGAACCTTTACTTTTTCATCTCTTATATCATTTGGGTTCAAAGTAACAGGTTTCTCCATAGCAACAAGTGACAATATTTGAAGAAGGTGATTCTGCATGACATCGCGAATCATACCAAAATCGTCAAAATAACCTCCCCGGCCTTCAGTACCAAATGGTTCCTTAAAAGAGATTAGTACTGAAGCAATGTTTTCCCTATTCCATGAAGGGCTGAATATTTGATTGGCAAATCTGATAGTCATAAGGTTTTGCACCATCTCTTTTCCAAGGTAGTGGTCAATTCTGTAAATCTGCTCTTCTTTAAATAAACCAGCCAGGTGACTGCTCAACTTGTCTGAACTTTCATCATCTCTACCAAAAGGTTTTTCAATTATAACTCTTGTGAAACCCTTAATGGATACACAAGCATTTCGTATATTTACTGTTACATCTTCAAAAACAGTTGGTGGTACAGCTAGATAAAATATTCTGTTAGCAATTGGACCCTTTTCATACTTGCTAATTAGTTGATTGAGCATTTCATAGTCAATTCTTTTGTCATAGGAGCCCGCAAAATACTCGTTCGCTTCCCAAAATTCTTTCAATTTCTCTTCTTCTCCAGGGCGCACTTTCAAATATTTTTTACATTTCTCTTTTACTTCTGCAATCGTTTGTTTTGTACGAGCATAACCAACAAACTTGGTGTGACGAGGTAAGAGATTATCTCTGTATAAATACCATATAGTTGGATAAATCTTCTTTCTTGCGAGATCTCCCGACGCTCCACACAAAATGAAAGTGTGGGGGTACTGAAAATCAGCTTTGTTTTCCATTTTCACGTAGGTTATTTATTTACTTGCAAAAACTTAAATATCTTCTATAGGATAAAATACGTAGGTAACGTGGAGCACTTAATGTCGATGTCGATGAACTGTTAATAAATTAATTACAATGCAAAAACTACACTAAACATTTACGCCGGGAAACTCAATAAAGTAAACTTGTAATTTTATCAGCCAAGTATTTATACAGAACTTTTTCCAATTTCAAACTTACACAGGTGCAAGGTCGATAAGCATTTCGCAATTTGATTGGTTTATAGGTAAACAACCTACTTTTTAAACCAATAGAACGCTAAACACAGGTAAATTTTCATAGTGACAACGAGAACTGACCTTATTAAATGACATTAACTTGACATTGAAAAATAAAAAAGAGCGTTCCGTTATGGTTTTGTTATGATCTAAAATAATGCAGCGTTATTTTGTGGTAAAAATTTGAAACGACTCGACCAAAAAAGTTTCAATTTTCTTTCTGTAAAACACAAGTTTTTTTAAAGTGTTTTGCTATTTATTTACATTTATATTTTTTAAAGGGTCGTTGTCTAATGTGAGTGACATGCAATGAAGAAAAACAAAACGCATGCGACTAAAAAGAGTAAAAGGGCGATAAAATAATATGAATGTTGATGAATGGAGAGGGAGAGGAAGGCCAAAGAAAAGATGGCGAGATTGTGTAGGGAATGATACATTATGAAGGAGAAAGGAGTATATAATGCCGTGACGTCCGACAAGGGAGAATGGAAGAAGAAAACGTGCCTATTGCGCCGACCCCCAGTAGAATGGGATGAGGGCAGGTAGATGATGATGTCTTTTTTTTGTTAATTTCATTTTAAACGTTTTAATAGGTATTGTACTACACTAGTTTTATTATAGATGAAATAAAATAAAAATCTATTGAATTTTGTTTTCGTTCGGAAGTTTTACATTTATTACTATCATCAAAATTTCCGAACGAATACGACTGTGACGTGACGCGTTGTTTTATGTCACTAAGAATTAATTGAAATTGGGTTATTGGTGAATTCTTATAAATATTAGCTATTGTTATCGCCTTTTTTGATCATAGTAAAGTTTTATTACCAGTGTGTCTCATAAGATTTCTAAAGACATTGATGTACAGCAAGGGGGTGTATTATTTCATCTTCTTATAGGTATATTTAGTTCAACGACCTTGTTACTGACAGGTTCATCGTTAGCCACTGAACTGTTCTATGAAAGTGGGATATCGTAAACGATAGATACATTCAACCAGATGATGGAGCCCACGAGAGATTCAGGTAAGGAACTTTCAGTAAAATAAGCTGTTAAAAACTTTGGTTGTGCTAAATCATAGGCTATCATAGTATCCCTGTAGTATCTATAACACTGTGGCCCTTGTTTTACATGATAAACAACTGTTCTAGTAGGAATTACTAGTTTTTTCATAGTGTATGGTACCAGTGAGTGTATTATTTGTTTCAAGTAGTGTGTATAGTTTATAATTTGCACAAGTCATTGATTATACTTGAGATAAGTGTAGGGTGTTGTTGTGATTGAGACACAGTATAAATTATTTAAGTATTTAATGTATACGCAAGCAGCACCATACACAACTAATGTCCTCAGCTTAAAACTGTATGTGGAGTAATAAAACAGATTTAACATATTGTTTAACTTTGAAAACATCAAATGAACTGTTTCAACTAGTTTTCTATTCAATATCTTAAGATAATCTTCTGACCCTGGTATACTTTGATACAAGTGACGCACACAAAGAATGGCAGCATAGCAAATTACTTCAAAACAAGTTAAAACTGTATTTTCAGCAAATAAATAATTAACTTGGAATATCTTGCTGATTGTGTATGTGAGTTTAAATGTTTGTTAACAGTTAACACACCCACAATACAGGAGAAATTCCCACTGTTTGACAACTATAAAAAAATAATAATATTAGCATTAGCGGGCTTCAACATGACCATTAACTTGAAATTAGCTTTAAAAAAAAATGCTTGAATCTCCACTATCATACTGAATACTTACATCTGCAGTCAGATTATTTGTGGAATTAAAATAATTTTGTTTTAAACGGTTACATATTAAAAAAAAACAAAAGTTACTTCTAACTTCAATGGCTAAAAGTAGATAAATTCTGCACAATAACTAATCTTTATCCCTACATTCTCCAATTTCTGAAAATCTGATAAAGAGTGAATATCAAAAGCTCTAAACCTTTATAATCTGGTAAATAACAGTGTATTAAATCAACAACAAAAATACATTTAAATTATTCTGTTTTGCATTACATTAAAAAACTATTATTTGTATTAGAATCCACACAACTTTTTTCACTTTACTACCACAATTAATATTGTCTCATAATAGGCCATGATACTTTATTTTGTTATAAAAAGGTTCATACTTATATTTAGTTCTAATAATATATTACAAAAAAAAACATCTTAATAATAGAGCAAAGCCAGCAATTTTGTCTCATCAGTAGCATGTGGTAATCTTGTGTCTATATCTGAACCACCCTGTATTTTGGGTGACAATAAATTAAAAAAAAATACAAATGAGATCTATGTTTTTTGAATAAAAACAAACAAGTGACAGTCAAGATAATAAAGATTAGTTGTAAACAGAATATCAATCTCTGCTAAAGTCTGTTTTCAGCATGAATTATGATTATGAAACTATCCTTGTTCAACATAGACAAGGATAGTTTATATTGTACTCGCTGCACCCTGGGCATTTAACCCACATAGACTGGGATATTATAAATATAAACCATCCTCTTTTCCTATCTATTGCCGAAAACTGCATTAAAATCCGTTGAGTCGTTTAAAAGATGTAAACAAACAGACAGTTGGAGAAAACAGTCTTCATTCTATACTTTGTAAAGATTTGATTCTCTGTAGAAATTATTTTCATAATAATATGTAGTGTCCTTTCAACGTCCTAGATGGCGGTAATAAATTAGTTCCCTGCGTTGGTACTAGATGGCGCTGTAAGTATGAACAAAGTATTTGGCTCAACTTTACAGTTTATTTGTAAATGAATGATTTAAAATCCTTATCATAGAAATAGATTGTGAAAGTCTTTTGAACATCAGAAAAATAGTGATCTTTTTAACTTAAGTATATTTATTATATTATGTATTTTCGATATTCTTATATCAGGTGTACCAGCTGTATGTGTTTACTAAGAAGCAATTAGTGAAAAACATCGATTTCGCCACCATGTTACATTAAACAAAACAATAAAAAAAAAATTGCTTTGTTTATGGTCTGCTATATCCTTACACGCATACTTGTCTATTGTTTTTTTTATATCATTGCGCTCTATAGAGAAACAGCAGTTACACCAATACACAATGGAACAAACAATTGTGTACCTACACACGACAGCAGGTCAACCTATTCTGAACTATTATAACTTGATCTCTCTATTACGGATCGCATACCGTAGTAGAGGGATCAGGTTAAAATGATTTTGTGTAGGTTGATGTACCGTCGTGTGTACATCGACTTTTTTTTTATAACCAGTAATTTCTTTCTATCCAGCCTGTGCGTGGATGACATTGCACAAGCCGCGTCGGGCCACCAATGTAGGTATTGCAGGTGCACTCTCATAATCCGATGGGACGGCAATCCGACACGACCGGAGAGATATCAGGCGTAGGATCATCGACTTAACGTGCTTTCCGTGGAACTCCAGGCTGTTACTCAGATATTTTTAATGGAAACAATATAGTACAGAGAATCTATCCGTACTGCTGTTGGCACTTATGTACATGCTGCCATGTTCCAATGGCCTCATAAATCGTGTTTGAGCAAGTATTCCTTCTACTGGGTATGATGAGCAATTCAGAAGTTGAAAACGTCTCAAAACCTGACGACAAGCTCTTGCAGAAAATAGAAGTAGCACTAGTTAATGTTGAGTGGCTCCAGTATAGCTTACTTCTGGGATATCGGTCTCTTTGTCTGGAAAATGGAAGCTATCCACTAGAAGGTCCCAGTGTGATAATAAATCCTCCAGCAAGGACGGTTCCATGTTCGCGTGTCGAGCCATGATCTTGTCCAGTTTCGCCAAGATGACCAATTGTCTGTTCTCAGATGTTGACGATTGATCCAACATCCGCCATTATAACCTTGTGAAAGTGATGAACATGCATTAGCCTCTTGAACTTTGACCCTAGGATATGGGTCTTCAACTCCCTACCTTCTATATCGGGTGTATAAACAACAACACTTACACCATCACATGTTAAAACATTCATGTCGATTTGTTTTCCTTTACATATATTAAAAAAAATGTCTACTTCTTGTCTGAGGATCTGCGCCTCCTAATTCGTGTTGGAATAATCTTCATGAGATATACTCACGGCAATCAGCCGGAACTCTTGACAGTCAGTTCTGACACCACCATGCCAATATTTAAACAAAAGATATCATCATAATTTTCCTACATTTAGCCACAATAATATTAAACACCCAACCACTGAAAAATCATGAAAGTATGAAAAGTCTTCTTTAGTTATTTCAGTATGTTATTTTTTCCATACCTACTCTATTTGTTGTTATCTCAGTGGTGAAATGTCAAGCCATATCACCTTTCACTCAGTTAAGCCTCTTTTGGTCTATCTCTACTTTTATAACCTTCTTTACGACATTTACCAGTAGCCACCACGGAGTCTGGATGTGTCCCCGGTTGATGTCAATAGGCTCACCCTCTAATAGGTACATGGGCCTTGAACATAACTGGCGAAAAGTGGGTGATGTAGAGAGAAGCCTCTAGCTAGCTGAGCCCCTCTGGCACAAATTTGTGCCAACAAACCCCGACCGATTTAAAACTGTATTTGTTGTAAAGATAAGTCTTAAAATCAAATTACGCTTACGATAAGAGCCCGCCCGGCGGTGCTTGACGGATAGCTGACGTAAATAATGGCGGTCCTTGAGAGGTTAACTTATCTTACACAATCAATTTAAAACCTCAACAATACTCAACATATACTATTCGCATAGAAATCGTGCAGATCCGAGACGTGACTTATGAATTTTAGTTGGTTATCTTAATACTCTCTAAAATAATTTTAATGCTGACTATTTACCTGATTTGGCAATCAGTTTTATTATCTGTCGAGGTCACATTGACACTGATACATTTGTTATGTTTCAAAGATAACAACGATGATAACAATTCGTTTTGTCAGTTCTTAGAAAAAGTTGGACCCGACCTAAGCATTTAACACACCAGGGTCCATAAATTTCTATTAAATACTTTAGTTTATCTAACTGTAGACAAAAATCTAATAATGAGTAATGGGCAGTCCTTAAAGAAAAACCAAAAGTTATAAATATATTTTTCATAACTAACTTCGGAGCTTGGGGCTGAATAATAACAGCCAGGTCGATCTAAGTTCAGATTCAGATCAAGATCCAGTTTAAGTCGCGCTTGCTTAGGCTTCTGCGTGGATGAGTGACCACCTACAGAGTTCCATCGCCTCGAAAATCATGTTAAGGCGTTGGACCCGGCTTTTGGTTCAGCTGCCAATGATAAATCTGTGAAGTCATCAGATTTACCCAGTGGTATTGTAGTATGCAGAGCTGGGTTATGTAGATCAGATGGGCTATCGTGCCATGTTATGTACTAGTATTCATTAGTTAAACTGCAAGTCGATTCCAACATAACTGGTAAAATGCTAGGCAGATGATACAGCGTGAATTCCTGTGGCAAGGTAGCGGTCCATACCGAATAATTTACTGTGCTAAATACACTGAGGATATCGGTTTTATATGTCCGCTTAGTTTCTTACTTACCCAATATAAAGGTAACATTATAATAACCGACGACACACGCATTGAATCTCATTGAATGGTCTAGATCTATTTGCAAAAATACGAAAGAAAAACTACGATAAACATGCAGAGGCTCCATCGATAAGTTCTAAAAGTGTCCGGTAGTCTATAATCGTCAAAATCATTTTTTTTTGGCATATAGCTAACTTCCTAGAAGACTTACCTATCACACGAAGAAAATAAAATAGATTAAAGAATTCTAAATGCAATGTAATTCTAATGACAACTGAGATGACTGTAATAAAGAATATACTGACATTATATTATAATGCCTTGAATAACAGCGAATTGCCACATTAACTAGAAATAACTTAATAAAAAAAGTTGAATGAATTGGAAAAAAAACAATCCATCACGAAAATATTAATCTATACCATGTTATTCCATTACACGACGCTTATAGTAAAGAATATTTAATTTTTCATATATATTTTTTTATTCACGAAATTTCCCGAAAATAAACCAAATCTTTTCCTCGAGATACATATTCATATTTCTCAAAAAGGATAAATACACGGCGATAATCACAAAGGAATAATCTCCTTAATCACCCAATCAATGACGTTCATGAGAAAGTAAAAGTATACGTCGATACGTCGTCAATATACCGACTTCGCATTTTGCTGGGATATAATTTACGGCGTAATTTCCTTTTGAAAACGAAAGTCCCTGGAAAGTAAACAATACGTATGTAGATTGGGATTAATGTTTTTAACGGATCGGAATTAGGACCAACTAATGATTTAGTTGTGTATATTAAGAAAAAACAAATAACTTCAAGCTTGGTATAGCAAATTATTAAAAATGGTGCCACATACTTTAAGCTGCTATGAAGAAAAACTGCATTATATATATGAATGTTATTATTGCATAGAAAGTACAATCTGTTACAGCATAATCATCAGAAGATTACGATTTGATAAAAGCAGAGGCAACTTGTATTTAAATGGTTCATTATAATTACCGATTAAAACACAAAAATCCAATAACGGCTAAATGCTACTCGAAAGTAAAAAGTTTTAATGAGTTTAAAAATTTGAACAAACAAACAAACTGAGAAGAATTCCGAGACTGAGAAGAAGACAACCAATCCCACTAATGTGAAACGGGCTGGTAAATTGATAAGAAAAGTTAATTAAAACGCAATTGATAGAATCCATAAAACTCTTTATAAGCACCAAGATCGAATTGCATCAATTCATATCCAAGTTATAACGTGCGATAGTCTATAGTCCAATAGGTTAATAGACTAGTGAACAAGACAGATCCAAGGAAAGGAAAGGTCGTGTAGTCTGGCTGGTCACATTGCATGGTGCGGTTCGAAGGACTAAAGCACGTGCGATGCGGCGCGACAGGCAGCGCGGGCGGGTGGCAGGGCGAGGGGTGCGCAGTCGTGTGCAGTGGACCACTCGACGTCGCACAAGGTCAAGGAGAATGATTAACAACGAAAATACAGCAAAACAAACGGTGGCGATGCGGGGTACGAGCGGGGACGCGGCGCGCCAGTCAGAGCAGCGACGCCGCCCGCATCGGCCGCGAGAACGGCGCCGCTCGCGACACACACGAAAATCGATGCACGATCCGTACCCTGCATTTAACATTAATTAACTACCGTAATTTCAATATTAATCTTTGATGATAGACGTCATGACGGGCTCCGCGCGCATTTGCCACCCATGTTTGTGATGTGTCACTCGTGTTGACGATTTAGGGTTGTCTCACGGTTTTCAACTTTGGAAATAAGAGCGGTCTTGGATCCCATGCAACTATACAGCCGTAACTCATGTTTTCGTCTGCTGGTGTTTCTATGATTATGTATGCGATATTATTTGCACATATATTTGCAAATCTTGTGTGAAGATAACCTGTTATTCAACTTTCAATATTACCCGCTTAGCAGTTAACCAATTATTGAAATTCTAAATATTTTTATTACCTCCTAATTTCGTCTGTATTTGAATTGAAGTAGTTTATGAATTATGACTTATGACCGATCAAAAACTCTGTTTACTCCTGTCACAGTAATTTTATAATACCTTTGTAATATAAATACCAGGGGCAAATTCTCATCATGTGTTTGAAATTTGCTGCACTGATCAAAATTTGCTATTTCAAAACTTTAAAACCCGATGAGCACTGTTGCTTATGCTTATTTGAAGTTACTAAAGCAGTTCTCCAATTATGATTGAAGTTAAAATCAACACCGTTAACATACGCAATATAAACTTGTAATGTTTTAATGCCCTTATGTCTTTATCTGACACGACTCGTAAAGAGCACTGCAAGGTTGCAAGTGTATTGACTCTAGTGTTTTGAATAAATTTATCTCGGTGCTCTATTGCTCTAGCTGCTGCATTTCCATTCGCGTATTCCCCATTTTCATATCGAGATAAGACAGAACTTTCCTCGTTTGATAGTTTGACGTCAGGATGATGTAACCGAGTACCGAAAGCGTGCCAAAGCAGACCGTGATGAGATCGGAACCTCGTCAGTTTTGTGATCGCACTAGGCTTAGCAGAGACATCTTTTTGCCTTCCAACATCACAATGGTTAATTGATTCTCTATAAGGCATTTAATGTGTATCGTATTATAAAGTATTTGAGAAATTTCCTTCGTTATCCTTTCTGGATTGTAAAATACTGGCTTTCTGCTCGTAAAGAGTTAATTCGATTTTCATCTTGAATCATCTGGACATAAAATTCTGATGCGTGCAAAATTGTCTACTACCAGCTTTGTTTCTTACGAACAGCAACTTGGTTCTTGAACAATTAGCGGAATATACCTTACTATTTCAGGAGATTAATCCAGTTTCTGGAATTAACTCAATTAAAATTACTTACCTGATCTAACACTTTTCTATTAGAGAAACAAGGACAAATGAAACCAATCCAAATATTTTACTATCGTTTCTGAAACTTGAAATACTGGTAACAGGCCCTAAGTTTCTGATAACTTTAACGATCTATAAATATTGTACGACTAATTCTAGGAAACGTCGACACAAACCGACATGACAATTGTAAAATTATACTAGATAGGTACAAGTAACTGAAGCAGAACGTTTGATGTTTGTCATCATAAATTATTTGCTCATGTTACCCATAGTTATGTTGAATTAATTACTCCTTTAACTGCTAACCCTGGTTCATTGTTCGTATTAAGCTTTCTCATTTGCTAGAATTCCTTTGAATTATTTTTAATTCTTCTACATATTTTCTGCACTCCACAAGTTTGTGAGGTAGCCATAATAACTTAGCTTGAAAGGCGTTTAAATCAATGATGTACAATATACGTGAAATAATGCCAATCCGTAGTATACTACTAAGTTGTGAAGATGCAAATATTTTCATTACGAGGTTTTTGAACATGGGCTTCAATGATTGTTAAAACACAGCATAGCATATCATTGAAAAGAAATCTGCAGCTCTATATCACGTCCAATTTGTTGTATTTAAACTTGATATTATTGGACATAATGTACACTAATAACGTCTAAAGTTATAGCTGTTATCCAAGACAAATACAAGACAAGTTGTATCATTGTCAAGGTCTTCCACTCTATTTGAATTCATCGCCGCCCTCGTGGTATTTCACTTATGGAATACTAATACGTTGCATTACGTTTTTTGCTAAAGCAGTTCCATCTTGTTTCCGTATTTTGTTTTAATGTCTACCTGTGATTAATAGTTTAGAGATTTTTTGGAGTCATGACCGACATCATTGCCAATATCTTGGTTTTTGGTAGCCTATTAAGCTATTATTTCTAAAGTAGTTCAAAACTTATTATTTGCGCACTAAGCTTTTATATCTTGACCATCATTTCTTTCTTCATTCAACACACTTAAATCAACCACTTTCCCTTTCTAAGAAGTTTCCTCATGTTTCAATGAAATGTCATCTATTAGTATGTTTACAAACATCTCTAGATCCGCGTCTCTTCAATATGTTGACATTTCAGTCCTTCGCTCTTCATTGTTTATCAGAATTACAAAACAAACGAATTGAGTTGATTTGTTAATAGCCTTTGTAGCCGCTTATTAAAATATTTTCGAATTTATTACAGCTTGTTAAAGAGTGTTTAGTTTATTGTTGTTGCGTGTACCTAATCGCAGACGCGAGTGGCGTCACGCCGCGGGAAGTGTTACTCTGTGGCTTGGTCACGGCCAAGGTCTCGGTCGGCACAACGCTTGGCGTCATTATGTAACGCTCGGGTAAATGATGAAACGCTCTACTTCTCATTATTTTTAATACAAACATATGATATGGATATCATTTTATGTAGGTGATAAAAAGTATTGATCGTAACAAGTTTTATTTTGCGAGTCTCTAACTTTCCTCTACAGAAGTGCGAAATTCAACTCGATGATAAATGTAATTTTGAAAATATGATTCTGTATTGTCAGAAACTGATAAAATAAAGCCATGTTGTTACGTGAATCACATGTAACACCTATTGTTAACAAATGCCAACCATGATGAATTACTATTGCACCATATCATCTTTGTTGACCATGTGGTGCAGGTCAGGAACAGCAATAACTCAAGATTGCACGTAGGTGACAAAACAAATTAATAAATAAGCAAATGTGAAAAAATAACTAGTATTAAAAGCAACATTTTCACCCTATTATAAATTTAAGTATTTCACGGATAAAGTTATCCATGCGAACTTCAAAAAATTACCTAACTAAAAGTTGGGCACACAAATATTACATTGTTGAAATTGCAAAGATGATTCCCAACATAAAACGTTTCGGTGATAACTAATCACTTAACGCTACTGTACCACCTGCATCGTTGATAGCTGTTTATCTGCGATAAAAATCCATTCGAAATCAAATCACGTGTTTATTAGTAAATCCTCCTACAGGTTGGCAATAATCATTATAATTACCACGTAGTCTCACAATGAACGCATCTCTGTTCAAAATGAGCATTGTTTTGTAGTTGGAGTTCCGGTTGGTCTCCCCGCGCCGCGCGTCTACCGGCTCGCCCAGTGCAGACTGGCCAGCAGAAGCATCGCTCAGCGATCTTGTGCACGAACAAAAAACACCTGTAGTCGTCAGCGAATCGCCAAGGTCGCAGGCCCCCGCGGCGCGCTTCTCTCTGCGTTCCGTTTACCCATATCTCGCGGCGAATGCACGCGCCGCCCCCGCGCCTTGACTCACCGTACACCCGCACGCCGCGCGTCGCACGTCTGCTACTTTACGGGTCAAATCTAGGACGCTATTTAACTTCGCTTTTGCGTTACTTGTCTCATAAAAGCTACTAGCATTGTTTAATGACCATTGTACGTGCTCCTATTTCTTTTTATGTTTTTTTTTTACCATTAACCAGCAATTTGATTTCTCAACTAAGTTGAAACTGGCTATATTTGGCCTGGGAATGCTACAAATCTTACTAAATAATTAAAATGTTGAGGAGTAAACTTGGACAGTTTGATAAGGTGTTGCGCGTGCGTTGAAAATGTCACAAACTCACAGTAAAGCTATTGTCAACGTTAATTGTGGCTGGCGAGTACCCAGTGCGCGTCAAGTCAAGGTCGGTGCAAATCGATAACGCCGCCAGAGGGGGCAGGCAGGCGGACTTCCATCTCCACATACTACTCCACATGCACGTATGCACGCACTTCATCGTCATGCCGACCAAAGAAAGTGTAGGAAAGTGGAAACATTCCTTGATAGCGCGACAATTTGCTCTACGCTCACTGAGCGCTGCGTAATTCTTACTTGTCGAGTCGTTGGATCTTTTAATCTGCTGCAAAAACAATATTTTCTTGACTGTAATTGAAATCTTCATTCCCTTTCAAATTCCATAATATTTTTTATAGCCAGTCTATAAATAATAATGTCGTTACAATAATATGTAATATTTCCTTTGTGAAGTTTATTACCGGTAGTGTTGGTGTCCGCTTAGTCATTGTCGGAGCGATTCCCTTTGTGCGGCCCATCAATCCCCACAATATCATAATGGCTCAATTCATCCATTTCGTGGCTGAAGGCGACGGTGTGGCGTTCTACTAAAGCCTTTGTCGCATTGTCGATGGCGTGTTTTCCTTCGGCTCGTTTCTGTATTGATTTGTTGCTTTGTTCAACACTCTCTATGTATACTTACTTACGTAGATTAATTTATGAAAGAATCCTCTTTTCTCACGAGAGGCTATCAATTACATGGACACGGGGTCGTCAAGGATACGGCTTGATTGACAGGTTCGGGTAATATAGTAGTTCTATGATATAGGTGCTTCCCTTCTCCCTAAACCGAATGTAAATGGATATGTTTGAATTCACGCCTGGCTGAGTTCTTTTCAATTGAAAGTGAATTTTATCAAACGCCCACGCGGTACGCCGTAAATAAGATAGATATTCTTTGCGCGCTTTCAATTCTACTTTTCGGTTTTCAAAGGATTTATTATAATATCAATATTGTATTTCATAATCAAATATTCTTCGAAAAAAAATTCTGACAGCCCGTGTTGTCTTTACTTTCTTTGTAACGAATGATTATAGAGTTTATTTGTTCTTCTATCTATATTGATCACGATTATTAGTTTACTGAGCGCCGCAGTATGTGGTCCAGATGTAATCTAATATCTCGTTATTATCTTATTTATTTTTCTAAGCCAAACCCTTACGATGTTCGACGTAACTTTAGCTTTTTTATCGTGACATGTATAGCGTATATAACAATTTTGGTACTTGATATTTTATTGAAAAAATTGTTGGTGTAATAATACCTATATACTTTTTAGTTAATCCTCTCTGGTCCCACTGCTGGGAATAACCTCCCTAATGGGCTTCTCTGCTCTTTGCTAGCTTTTCTGACCAATCCGTGTAGCAAATCCTGCTTCTACATTTCAGTGTTTGGCTGAACCCCGAAGCTCCTCCTGCAGTTCTAGACAATTCTCTTCGACTACATGATTACCATCGTTTGTTAAGCACATCAAAATGATCTTTAATACTGTGAATTAAAAAAAAATGTATTGAACAGTATTATTAGAAAATTGTGCAATATTAAAGCGTCAAGATGTTACCTACACAATGTTTGGTTTAGGACCGGAAAACTTTTTGTCGTCAATCTATGACGAACGCCCTCAACACGTGCAGCGGACGTCCCTATACGCACAGCCCCAAGGCCGCATATGCCGTACATACATACAAACAAACATTTGGCTATGTTTTGAATTATGGTCTTTGATGCCCAAAATTTTAAACGCGCACTAATGTGTGTTCTGTTATCAGTAACAAAGTTTTGAACATACATTTTGTCAATATTGTTTTTTAAAGCTTTTCAAGGGGAACGCCGCGTGACCGCGTCTCTGATTTTTTTTAAGAAATATTTGATTCTACGAACAATTGTTCAAATGAATAAGTACCATTTAATCGCGCTAGGTTTTACTTAGTGACATAGCGAATTTTTATATGGTAGAGGCTATCGCAGGGAGTTCGGTCTATGAGTGACGTAAAACTTAATTACAGAAACGCGCCGCAGCCACGATCACGAAGGCCGACTAACAACTACAATTATTTAGATGATTCCATTCTAACATAATAAAACTATAAATTTTTTGATTATCTAGTTCAATTCGGAATCATTTGCAGGTTTAAAGGCAAAAAATGTGATTATAGCAACTCGTTTTCAACATAAAATCTGATTTATTCACGTATGATTGTATGCGGACCTTGAGCACGTCGGGTGAGACCTTCACGCCGGTAACCGCGCGGAAGTTGACGGGTACATTTTTTGTCAAATTCGAGCTTGTTGAATTTTAGTGCGCATTAGTCACTAGCTAAGCATCAGCGCCGAAGCTCGTGGCGCATTGTTGACGAGTTGCATTGCGATATCGTCGCGTCGGGTGCAATAACAGTCGCTATCACAATGTCACTACGACGTCTGCTTTGTCCCCGGTCGCGGCTCTGACGCTTTTGTCCGTATCTCCGGCGTCGCACGCTCAGTCACATTTGCACGTATTATTTAGCCTAGCGTCATTACCATAATTCGCGGGTTTGATCTTTCACAGCGTAAATTGATCGTGACCACCGCATCGCGCGCTAAGTTGTCCGCCGTAACTTGTGATTCCGTGCAGTTTAATTCAGACGTTGCTGAAGTGCAGTGGGTTGATAGTGATGTGAGGATGCTTGTGCGTGGCCATGTCCGTGGCGAAGAAAGACAAGCCGACTATGTCGGTAACAGCACTTATCAACTGGGCCAGGCCCCTGCCGCCGGGCCCGCCGCAGCAGCCGATGACTCCTACGTCGCCCGGAAGCATGCTTCAACCGATGATGGCTCCACCGTCTAACATACCGACGGTCGACTGCTCACTCGATATTCAATGTAAATATCAAACTATGTAATTGGCAACGGAAAATTCTTTGGATCTGAGAGCAGAAAGTTTTCCGTAGCAATCTTATTTCTGTGTGCGATATTCATCAATTTAATTCATTTATTTAGCTCAGGCACAATAATACGTAATTTTGTTTATGGTCACACTTAAAAATAATGTGAGTAGATAACTTAATTATGGTATCAAATTTAAAATAAATAAATTAAATAATCAGTATTAAATTATCGGGATTACATCAAAATAATTAAAAATACTTTAAATAAAATTGAAACGATGCAAAAATAATTTGCAAATATCTTTTAAAATAATAAACTATCATGGGCATGTTCCTATTTTTATGGCGATTATTAAACCCTTAAAAGTAGGTCGGATTATAAAAAAAACAGGCTTATTATGAAGTTGTTTAAATCCCAATTAGTGCCTTTGCAGTAGTTATAAAATATGTGCTAAATATGTAAAGAAGACTAAACATACAGCTGAGTTGTTTTCAAGGTTTGTGGTGTAGTAGCCTTTGTTACATATCCATCAATGGCTATAATTGCTTGATATACTGTGATGTGAATAAGAAACTACTTTATACCTATCGTCTTGATAGCAGCTTCATATAAACGAGTTATTCATTACCACAAAGCAAGTCAAAAACAGACGATGTTCTTAAAACGATTCATGATCCTTGTTGTCAGTTTATTTATATTGATGATATTATAATTCATCATACGAAGGTTAAGAACGTTAGCCAATCGGAACTGCGATTACATCTTTACTTAGCAATTAAATAAGTACATTATAATGGTACAAAATTGAATAATAATCATGAATGTTATACTTAAGATAAATGTGATGGTAAAAAAACGCACACAAAAAACACTAAATAGAAAGAAAGTAAATTTAGTTCCGGAAGTCGGTAACTTTTGTTTCATTCATAGATTTTTTTGTCATCGACTACAAAAATTTTGAAAGCCGGCCCACAATCGACTCAGAAGTCACGTTCAGGCATTCGAAAATGAAAAACAGTCGAATTAAGAACCTCGTCTTTTTTTGAAGTCGGTTAAAATGTATTTTCTTCTGCTGAACTTGGACTTAACGAAGGGTTTTTTTTATTTATTTAACTTTATGTGGCAAAAATTATGTCGAGTTTAAAGTGTACAAACAGGTAGTAAAAAGACCTATGTTTATTTCAATGTCATGATACGACTGTAATACACTTCCGTTCTATTGTAATTTAGTTTCAATTAGTATAGTAGATAGTGCGAATTCATGCTTTACAAATTAATGTATTATTTTATTAGTCCTTCTATTCACACTACACGGCCCATGTTATAAAAGTTTGTCATTTGTTACAACTAGCACGCACCGGTGATTAAAAAAACAACCTAAAGTATCAAGAACATTAATGTGTTTGTTTGCGCTATAATGCGTGATTTTTCGTTAGGGAACTATGGTGACCAAAACTAGCTTTCGATGTTATTTTTTACGTACTTAGGGTTTCAAAGATGCTGGCTCTTTTTGTAAATACTTGTCCAACTTAGGGCCTACTGAGCATGCTGTCCTGTGCTGCATGTGATGGGCAGAGGTCACTTTCTTCTGCGAAGCCGTCATGCTAGCGAAGGAGGTGACTGGGCATTTGTGGGAGAGAACCTCAAATCAACCCAGCTGCCACGGGAGAAGCTCAGGGCGCCGGGCGCCGTAGATAATGTGTAACGTTGTACCTTGCTCACCGTTCGTCCGTTTTGAAAGGACAGGCCAAGTCGATGGCGCGTACGTGTTTCACGCGCACCTCAAAGATATGTGCCGACATATCTTTGAGGTGCGCGTGATAGCAGAGGCGCCTGCCTGCACTGGCAGGGTTGTGCGTTGTTCGAAAGAGATCTCGGCCCCGGAACATAAAAGGCAATAGAAAGCATATAGGTGGGTTTAAGCCAGCACAAGTCTGAACCTCCCCGAAAAGAGCGGGGGAAGTTATTGGATGATTTCCTATCCACAAAAAAAGAGGTTGAAAATTTATAGATTTAAAAACCTTTTATTTCATATCTGAATTATTTATTTACGACCTTCAATAAAGTAACGAGTAATAACAGCAAAGTATGATGGAAGTTAAAAATCTGCAATTTGTTTTTCTTACATGTAACACCGCGTTTCGCCACTTGGTAGGCGCGCGTGCGACTATAATCTTTCTTTTTCACTGATTTTCGTTAATTACTAAGATTAACATGAAATTATACGATAGATCTCGTTTCGCGAGAGTGAAAATTGTTATTACGCGCCACGATTATATCTCTTTGAAATAAAACTCAATTATAAACCTAATTTGAGTTGTCGTCGACTTTTATATGAACTTGCTATATAATAACAGTTTGTGTATTAGATTACATAAAACTTGTTTGTAGACTTTGAAATAATATTTTGCACTGAGATGGCTGCGTAGGGTTCAGTGTGGTTATAATAACTTAGACGTAATTACTTTACCAAGAAATAAAATTTTATGACAGAATTAAAGAATTAACTTAATTTGATGTGTGCTGTCTTTCAAACTCGCGTCTCGTTTTAACAAATTAAATTCCTCTTTCATCACTAGAAAAACCATTATATGCTAGAATTACAGATAGCATAGAATTCTAGATTCTTACATGTTTATGGTTCGCAGATTGATAAGTATTTACGAAATAGAATGTTGAGTAATTGGAAATCAGTTTATTATTTTCACGATGAAAGAGCAATCACTTAAAGGTTTTCTTCAAAGAGCTTGAAGTGGTAGTTTGCAAAGGTCTCGCTTCAAAGACTCTGGTTGTTACTTAAGAAAACCTCCAAGATGAGGGGCCTAATTTTAGAAATTTGCCATAGAATTATTTGTGAACAAACGCTCCCACAACACGTAACTTAATTTTCAGATGACGAAACTCGAATACAAATGAAACAAGGTTTAATGTAAGAACTTAATCATTTTATAAAAGGCCAATAATAATGACATTAAGTGTTTAAAACTTTGCAATTAAAATTAAGTCAGAGCTTTTAGTAAAGTTGGGACAGCTCTAGGCGCTGCTTGTTTTCATGGTATTTGGATAATAAAGCAAAATTGAAGTAATCAAACCATTTTCCGAAAAAGTGAAATGGCACAATTTTATCAAAAATTGGCCAAGAGCGAGTTAGACCCGCGCACCGAGGGTTTCGTACAAGCCTGCGACATAAATGGTCATATCTTTTGACTGCGTACATTTAGAGGGTTGATTGACACGCAAAGGGACCACAAATTAGAGTATACGGTTTTAATATCAACTCAATATCTCTACGCTTTCCCGAGATAAACGGTCACGACAGACAGACGGACAACAAAGTGATCCAATAAGGGTCGAAACCCTAAAAAACGCTGAACCATAAACATTCGTTCAATAAATACATAGAGCCTTACATCTCTAACGTGTTGTTTTCATATGGTCCATTCGGCCTATTCACACGTAGAAATTGAAAGTGTTTGTTTGACACAGGTACACAATGTCTTCCGTCAGTGTAGGCGTGATACGTTTCAACTCAGAAGCTGTTCATAAAGCCCTTTGTTATGGGCCTCGAATGTTCCTTTATATTGTTAAAGTTACATCTATTGTCATTTAAATGTCAATCTCTATATTTTGAACCATTTATTTCGTGTAAAATGGATGCACTTCTGCCGTTGTTCTTTTAAATATGGCGTAGAGGCTGAAAAACAGCTTCTTGAATACATCTCTTTCTATCAATAGTCATCTTAGTTTTTATCTCCATATTAGGCGACATTTCGTTTCTTTTCTTTGTTCTTTTATCACTCTTAAAAGTATTGACATTAGCAAAAACGTTCCGTACTTCTAAGTTTGAATTTTATAAGTTCTACGAGAAGCATGTTGCCTTTCCATATTGTCATTTGCATCTGTAAAATGTTTATTTCAAGATTGTCAAGGATATTTTTTTCCTGGTAGGGGTCGTATGCTATTATAATTTGTAATGTTAGAAGTCCATTAACATAAGTGGTTTGCTCATGTTTTAGTTAGAGAGAAGAACAACATCATGCCATTGCAAAATAAAAATACCTGATTTTTTTAAGTCTTGGAAATCTGGTTTTGGAGTACTTAATATAAATAACTACCTATATTTGAATATGTAAACAAGATTCTAGGGTAGTAGGTGTAGTTTAAATTAAAATATGTGACTAAGAAAATGTCAAAGGTTACCAAGATAACGCCATTTACTTCAAGTTGTGGTCAAACTAAAAAACCGGCTAAGTGCGAGTCGTGTTAGCCCATAAAGGATTTCGAACCATTTTATCTATATATCTATGGCAAAAAAGTCATGTTTGTTGTATTGCCACCCTTAAATACTTATTTGATTGTTTTTTGTATCTGCTGTAATGCATCATCTGTGAAAATTTCATCTGTCTAACTAAGACGGTTCATGAGATACAGCCCGGTGACAGACGGACGGACAGCGAACTTTTAGTAATAGAGTCCCGTTTTACCCTTTGGATACGCACCGCTAAAAAGAACTTGGCCCGAACACAGACTAACATTACAAATAGGAATTTAAGAGATCGGAAATGACGTATCAGGTGATTTCTTGTTTTTGAAGGTGACGTAAGCCCTGATACGATGGGCAGACGTTATTTCGTACCTACACGAGAAACGGATGTATTACCAGTGAACCGACCGATGCAACCGGCTCACTCATAAAGATAACGTTTGTTTTTGACGAAGCGCTATGCTTCCACAATTATATTATGCGAAACGCCAGTCTGTGGAATTCACAGCCGACTTCTCTGTTCCCTGTAAATTATATTCTGGATATCTTCAAAATTCGAGAGAATCGTTTTTTTCTACGCAAGCCTGCTCCATCAGAGCCTGCGTCTTTGCTTCGCTTCAGGCGTGTTGCGGCCAAACGCAAGTCTGCATTTCAATTTTATCATCCATGTCGCATTTTATACTTACTCTGAAATATTAAGATACTCAAAAACAAGTTTTAATCAGTATTTGCAAAAATAACTTTATGGTCTCAATTTAGTTATAAATATAGCTATATTGTTCTTTGTAAAAATTAAAACGAGTCTGCCAATTAATTACTAATGAATTCAAACTGTAGGCTTTTGGTTTCTTTGTTCTATGACATGTTCCAACGTAGGTATTTTGCTAAGTGCATAAGAAGATATGCAACTCATACGATAAAACTTTGCGCTTACATACTAATTACTTGTGAATGATGTCACATTTAAAAATAAAACTGTGATAGGTGAGCTCTGGACTGATTGTTATTAATAATTAAATAAAAGAAAAAACAAAGCTAGTTTTTATGACTTACCTCTGTAATTAGTCCGGTGCATAATTATCAAATAATTAAGCAGACATTAATTGAAGTGTGTATTTCTCTATTATCTACCTGGCATGATGTAGCACTTCGTATTATGCTTTTTGTTGATTCATCAACGCCGAATAAAATACTGGACACTAGGAAATCATCACCGAGGTATTCTGTTCCATAGAGTAGCAATTTTTTTTTAATTAAGTATATCGAGCCTTCTTAAATATTTTTTCATAAATCTCAATAATGGTGTGTTCGTTCTTACATTTTCGTTGAACAGAAATTCCTTTTTGATCACGATTACACACAGATGGCGAAGCAGTTATTACTAAAGTATTACTTGCTAGTAGATCAAGCCCAGTATGTAAGTTCTCTGATTTATGTGAACCTCCCACATAAATCAGAAGAATAAAAGTATTCCAAATGACTTCATAAACATTCGATATATAATAAATTGGTAAGGCAGTATCAAATAAGAAGCAAGCCGTTCCAAAACATGTGCAAAGATTTCTTATGTGATATCGATTTGGATGTTTTAAGACAATGGCAACTCGTTTACAAGGCGCACGACCGACGAAGCATGTTCGTTAATAGATCAGATACTGATATTATGGCATTTAGCTTGTATGATTTACTTGGACCAAACGAGAAATAAGATTTACATTCTATGAACACGTTAGCACACGAGAATTGCGTCACGTATGCTTTTAAACCAAAGTTTCAATGCTTTTATCAGTTGGAAACACCTGAACATTTTCAATCATCGCTTGCCAGAATCATTCGGTAAAATGCGGATGATACAAGTCGAGAAATATGTTTATAGAAATCCAAAGCGAAGTTCTTTAGGAAATCAAAAGATTTTCTACTGCGCAGTAGTGTGAGGGTGGTGGCTATGTATGTTTATTTTCTTTTTTGTCTGCCTCAGAAGCCCTCGGACTAATGAACCGGTTTTGTTGGTTTTTGGAACAACTGCCATCCGTACTTTTTTGTTTTCCGGAGAATTTGTTTAATACTGCTTTATGTTTTCGATATTTCTTCTAAACATCGCGATGATAATGCGTGGTCGGTATAAAACTTATCGTTTCCTGTCATATTATGTACAAAGATCATGATTTATTTTTCTCCTCAGTAGCTCGAACATGTAGATTTTGCTGCGTGAAAACCTACCTTTTTAAACAAGAGACGGCTCTCTTGATTAACTACGGAAACGCGTAACAACCTAATATTTAAAGACATTTTGTAACATTGTTGATTATGTTTTATGTAAGTTATTGATTTATTAATTTTTATATGTTCCACAATATTACATTTAAAAATAAAACATCACACATGCTGTTTTAGAACGCGAATTTATTAATATTATTAATTTAATCTAGTCCTGTTCATTGCTTTATCTTGGTTAGATACTAACCACACAAGTGGTTAAAACACAAAAGGGTGAAAATAGAATAAGACTTAGTTTAAGAGCATCATATCATATGGTATATGACCCTGTTCGTTGTATAACATGAAAACACGCTGCGTGATAAGATTTGTGTTGTCGTTGCTAAAGTGTGTGACTTACACGAAAACAAAATTATTTGCATCTCGTATCTTTGAATACCTCATCACCGCCGCACAGTAGATCGTCCCCATACAAGAGGGCGGACATAGAATTAAAAATTGAAATAGTATTTAATTGAAAAAAATGAAATATACAGTTGCATTACTCTATTAAGAAACTACAAAAAATGTTACTGCATTTTTTTTATTTGGCCAGTACTTTATGAGCAATTCGATGAAAACTGTTATTTTTCTATGGAAATGATCACAAAAATGTCTGTATCTCATGATTCCCTCCTTGTTTCGATTTGCGGTTTTCACTACTGTTATTTACCCATTTTATGCCATATTTTCTTCAAAAACACATGGTGCCCCCCGCGACCCCCTTCCGAGATATTTTGCTTTTAGTAACTATACATTTTATTGAATAACTGATGAAATGGAGGTACATTAAGTATATTCATTACTGAGAATAAGTTATCCCTAAGTAGTTCCTTAAATAACAGGTGCATTTGTGATTACTTTAATGAATATTGAACGCTTCTGTCGCCATATAACAAAAGCGTTAATGAGTCCTTAAGTAAAGATTACCAGTACTTGCTTAATCTAATTAGTGATTGTAAATACTATGTAAACAGCCCTTAATCTCTGCATTGTGATTGTCCAATGTCATCATTAGCTTATCAAATTCATTGCTAGTTGCCTACTTGCTGCCCTATATGCGAAGGGCAGGGCGTTTTTGTGGGACTGTCTCTTGTAATCTGACGTTCAAAAAGTGCTGATTATCAGCCTAATTTGAATAAATGACTTTTGATTTTGATATATTTGAGTGTGTTTAGCAAATGTAATTCAGTTGTAATTATAACTTCTACCAAGTGTTGTTATTATGGCTTTCCGTGGGTTTTCTACTTATCTAGATCTTTACCCAGTTAAGTGAAAACGAAAAATATACTTATACCTACATATTTTCTTATTGATCTTAAAACTCTATTTCTTTTCGATGTGTTATTGTAAATGCGACTTAGTCATTACTAAGCTAATGATGACATTAGACAATCACAATGCAGAGATTAAGGGCTGTTTACATAGTATTTACAATCACTAATTAGATTAAGCAAGTACTGGTAATCTTTACTTAAGGACTCATTAACGCTTTTGTTATATGGCAACAGAATCGTTCAATAGTCATTAAAGTAATCACAAATGCACCTGTTATTTAAGGAGCTACTTAGGGATAACTTATTCTCAGTAATGAATATACTTAATGTACCTCCATTTCATCAGTTATTCAATAAAATGTATAGTTACTAAAAGCAAAATATCTCGGAAGGGGGTCGCGGGGGGCACCATGTGTTTTTGAAGAAAATATGGCATAAAATGGGTAAATAACAGTAGTGAAAACCGCAAATCGAAACAAGGAGGGAATCATGAGATACAGACATTTTTGTGATCATTTCCATAGAAAAATAACAGTTTTCATCGAATTGCTCATAAAGTACTGGTCAAATTAAAAAAATGCAGTAACATTTTTTGTAGTTTCTTAATAGAGTAATGCAACTGTATATTTCATTTTTTTCAATTAAATACTTTTTCAATTTTTAATTCTATGTCCGCCCTCTTGTATGGGGACGATCCACTGTGCGCCGTTCAGGATTCTACTTTACAATCTTCCCTACGCTCGTTATTCAATCATAGAATCCTTCTCTTGCTCGGGAATCAAAATCAACACTAGCAGAAAAAATAGCTTTGCTCTTTTGTTGCACAAATATTAACTATTGTAAAATTGATGATAAACGAATTTGATTAGGAAATTACTTAGTTTATCAATAATACACACTCAATTATAACAGATACTACACTCGCGAGCAAAAGTATGGAATCACTTACTTGGAATTGAATCCTCGCGATCTTAAGTACTTAATAACTAGTTAAGAATAATAAAAATGGTACCATTTAAAAGGTTAAACTGTTAACTTTAAATTGATACCAAAATCATTTAAATCACACCAGTATTTAAGGAGCTATCCCGGATTGAGTGAAGGAGTTAGGAAAACATAACGATAATGGAAAAAATAATGAATGAAGAAAACAACAAAAACTAATTAATAAAAAAATTATTTGGCCTTAAAATTAAGATTTAATATTTTGTGTTCCCTCCCCTCGCCCTAATAACTGCTTGAAGGCGGTTCTTCATTGACCTAATCAGCTTCTGTATCGATTCTTGCGGGATACCTTCCCACTCCTCTATCAAAGCCGATTTCAGCTCATTCACACTTGAAGGAGCAGGATTTCTGGAACGAACCCTCCTCTTCAGTTCATCCCATACGTGCTCAATGGGATTTAAGTCCGGGCTGAGTGCTGGCCAGTTCATTGTGGTGATACCGACTTCTTAGAGATATTCAGTTGTGACGCGGGAAGTGTGACAACGAGCGTTATCGTGCATAAGGATGAAGTCATCGCCGATATATCCCGCATAAGGAACGACATGTTCCAGCAGAATATCGGAAATATAGCGGTCTGAAGTTAGACCGCCTCCTCGTCCCCCGCCAGGCACGAAAACAAGCTCACTTTTACCGTCGAAGGAAATGCCGGCCCATATCATACAAGAACCACCCCCATAAGCCACTGTCTCAGCGAAACAGCACTGCGCAAATCGCTCCCCAGGCCGCCTGTAGACCCGACCCCTTCGGTCGCTGCCGTGCAAACACATTCTGCACTCGTCGGAGAACAGAACTCGCCTCCATTGCTCAACCTCCCAATCAAGATGGGAGCGAGCAAATTGAAGGCGTGCTTGTCGGTGACCTGCCGTCAGTTTCGGGCCTGTGGCAGGCCTTTTTGGAGTCAAATTAGCTTGCTTAAGTCTTCGACGAACTGTCCACTTACTGGCAGCTACCCCACGAACATTTCGGAGCTCCTGTTGGACGTCGACACCAGTCAAATGTCGATTTCTGAGAGAGGTTGACACGATGAAACGGTCATCTCTCTCCGATGTGCGCCGGCGCCGTCCAGATCTTGGTCTCGGGATAAAGCCACCAGTCTCCCGAAACCGTTTATAAACTTTTGAAACACAGGACTGGCTTATGTGGAGCTGACGTGCGACAGCCCGCTGGCTGAGCTCTTCTTGCAATAGGGCGACGATTTGTGCTGCTTCTGTAGGTGTAGTATCCATTGTCGTCCAAGTTCAAGGGTCTAAAGTAGCGGAGATGTGTACCGGTCAACGTGTGAAAGCCGACTGATAAAGAAAATCCGATAACACGTGCTTTTATAGGGGGTCAATAGGGCGCAACTCGTGACGTATGAAACAATTGAAACATATCTTTTTCCTTACTTCTTCACGTAATCCCGTATAACTTCTGAAATTATGGCGTGATTTAAATGATTTTGGTATCAATTTAAAGTTAACAGTTTAACCTTTTAAATGGTACCATTTTTATTATTCTTAACTAGTTATTAAGTACTTAAGATCGCGAGGATTCAATTCCAAGTAAGTGATTCCATACTTTTGCTCGCGAGTGTAGAATCTAATTGAGAGGAATTAAGTAGGGACTAGTAATCAATATTTTATATTGTAAATAAGTAAATCCTTTACAAAGATTTAATATTAAATTAACTGCTGTTAGTGGCAGTTCTAAAGAAAAAGTATTTACGCCTGCTCTTGGCGTCAGTAATTAAGATTTTCATTATCGAAGCTGTTCAAATGTTGATTAGACTTTTTTTATTGCAGGGCTGAACTTGGAGGGCGGTTTTATGTCGCCGATGTCACCGCCGGAGATGAAGCCAGACACGGCGATGCTAGACGGCCTGCGAGACGACTCCACCCCGCCACCCGCCTTCAAAAACTACCCCCCAAACCACCCCTTGAGTGGCTCTAAGCACCTCTGTTCTATATGTGGAGACAGAGCGTCGGGAAAACATTATGGAGTATACAGGTACATCATAATTTAATGTCTTTTACAACTTTCGTATATTTTGATAATGAAGTTACATTGTTAATATAGGCTTTTGCCTCGCATAAACAAACATCCTAAGAGTAATTTGTGTGCCATACCATTTGTGATATTATTATCGATATAAATTAAGTTACTTGGAAGGTGTTAACTTCTATCTCGATATTCTAACTTAACCCGCCTCCCTCGGGCCAGATGTTCGATAAACAAGAGTTTGGTTGTGAAGTTTTTGCTCAAGTTTTTTGCCAATCCCACATGGAACATAAATTGGTCAGACGCGTTTGAAACTTCTTTTCTGAAAGGGATCTAGTCTTATTTTGTGTCGTCCTTTCTTCAGGGGCCTAAAATGACCGCTTCAAAATTCGCAAAATAGTCACAATTCACCTTGTGACCATTTTGCGAATGATGCAAATTCACAATCTTCTGCGTCTGTAAACATTCATATTATTATCTTAGTATGATTCTGTTAAAGTGGCCATTATTTATAGACCTCCTTAGGTAGACTTCCTATTAGATCGCATTTAGGTAGTGGATATAGGTCCTCGTAAATTCTTAGATAAGTTTGTGTAAAATAGTTCATTCATAATTTTCGCCAGCTGTCTCGTCTCCCTGACGGACTTAGTAGCAAGATGAGATGTTTCACAATAATAGACGAAAACCGTGTGTAAATATAAAATAGCCCTGACTATGTTTTGGCAAAATACACGCTCACCTTTCATTATTGTTTTTTAAATGCGACTGAGTTATAAATACGAACCAAATTAAGGGGTTTATATCTGCTGAATCGCTAGTCGTTCGGGAAAAGTAAAATGGAAGATCGTTATTTATTTTCTTCTTTTATTTTCAAGTCTGTCTGAGCAGGTATTAGATTACTCTTGGGAAACCTAGACTCAGAATCATTCGAATAGAATTAAATGTCAATCAATTCGTCTCGCGTTCAGTTACGGTCTGCGATGGGTTATGGATCTTTATTATTTTAATTAAAAATGCAAAATGGCTGGCGATTGTGAATTTTTTATTACAATTTTAAAAAAAAACTTGATTTTTCATCACGTGTCTTTATAAGGCATGTACGGAATATGGTGAATGTTATACGGCTTTATGAGACGTGTTGTCGTTTTAATAGGCAATTTAAGATTAGGAGGTATTCCGCTAATGAGGATTACGCAACAAACAGTATTTAAGTAGGTACTAATATTTCCAGATTGTATTAGAGGAGGTTTCTCCAAAGAAAAATATTAAAAAAATCCAAACTGCGAGTCGGACTCGCGCACGAAGGGTTCCGTACCATCTTACTCTATATCCTACTAATCCTAGCCTATCCTACTAATATTATAAATGCGAACGTTTGTGAGTATGGATGTATGTTTGGTGCTCTTTCACGCAACAAACTTCTGAATGAATTTTGATGAAACTTCACAAAATATAGCTTACACTAGCTTTTGCCCGCGGCTTCGCTCGCGTTAAATTCGGTAGCGCCTTATTGATTTATAATAGCAACAAAAAAATATTAGCCTATGTCCTTCTCCTGGTTCCCAACTATCTCTGTACCAAAATTCATCAAAATCGGTTAAGCCATTAAAGCGTGAAGAGGTAACAAACAAACAAATAAACTCACTTTCGCTTTTAAAATATTAGTAAGGAAGTAAGGATATCAGAATAACACATAGGCAATACAATTCATAAAGATATATTGTATTTCTTTCACCACGCGAGTGAAATCGCGGTTCGCAGCTAGTTATCTATAAAACCGGTAATAATCATGTTTGTTGTATGGGAGCCCTCTTAAATATTTCTTATATTAAACACATCAACTGTAAAAATGACAACTGTCTAACTATAATGGTTCATAAGATACAGCCTGGTGTCAGACGGACAGATGGCCAGACAGCGAAGTCTTAGTAATAGGATCCCGTTTTACCCTTTGGGTACCGAACTCTAAAAAACAGTTAGATACATATTATTTACAGTAGAAAATAGTGACCTACGCTACGATTATTCAAACGCGTCGTAGTCGCCGTAAAACGCAATTTAATTAAAGTCGTGCGAATAATTGAAAAGATAATACTTACCCAGGTGATATTGGTTCGTTAGTAAATATATAATAAGGTGGTACCGTTTATTTGTTATGTTGTATAGTATATAAGTAGCTGGAGATGCCGCCGTCTAGACAGCCACGCTTGCGCTGCGTCTGTGTTGAAAAGAACGTTGTTTGTGTGTATACCCACCCGTAGCTTAGCGTAGATACAACATTTATTGGTTGCGTGTACAATGAATATTATCATACAGCCATGCGCAAAATTAAAGATTTTACACCTTCTTATTATTATTGCCCTAACATTTTAATTGAAGTTGGCGTGGGAGTGATCGTTACTTCGTTTATTCGATTCATTTATATCAATATACACGTTTGAAGCACTATTGGGACTAACTTGTGAGACCGAGTACATTTATATGTATAATAAACTCGCTCAGCTATACATTATTGAAACGATTTACAATTCTATCGATCGGCAGCCGCTTGTAATGCTATTCAGAAGACATTTTTTTCACCTTGGTAATTTTTTATGTTGATTTAAAAATCACGTATTGGAGGGCAGGTAGTCTTTCATGGCTTTTACATCACATTTTGAATCAATATAGGTAGAAATCATTTGCGTTGTTTGTGGGGCCTCTTGCGCTCTTTCATGCGTAATATACATAAACTCATGCTTTTTTCTCTGGGGAGTAGGCAGTCACCACAGCTGACTGGTACGATCCTTGCACATTGTTTTTGTTTCGTCCATGTGTGCAGTATAATTGAGTGTGCTTACTGAAGCCATGAACATTGGGGATATTACCCCTCATCCCTCATCATTAGACGGGTGGAGGGTCAATCCTTTCAAGATATTACTTTCATTCCTGACCATTACCAATTGTTTCACGATAGCTGTTGGTCAAAGTTACACTCTAATCCTGCACCGGGATCAAAAATGTTCTATAGGTATGTTAATCCAGGTCATGGTTTACCCCCATGCCCAAACTACATCTATAAAAACGTGAACGACGTAACAAACAAACATCCAAACTTTGAAATTTCTCTTCATTATTTTAGTAAGGGAGGATGTTTACGTACATTTCCATCAACTAAATCTCCTGGTAGATCCGCTCTTGCGACAAAAACAACCCCTAATCCTCTGACAGTCCTAAGCGAGGGTAGGGCGTTATCAACAAATTAATCTCAACAAATTCCTGATATCGAAAATTCTCACATTTGTTTATTTTCGCATCGTATAAATAATTATACGGCTATGATGAGATGTACTGAGTGTAAATTCGTTCGTTGGCACGTGTTTTGAGGCATGTACACATAGACAGAACGCGTGTACTGCTATTTTTATACCAGAGCTTTTTTGTGAAATACGTTATTAGGGGTACTACATAATAATGTTAATGATTCATCTGATTTGTTATGATTGTGTGTATGAGCCTCTTGCCGTCTTGTTGAATGATGTTATAATTTGAGCGTGGGAGGAAGCTTTGAGCAATCCCTAGATTAGGCTATAATAGGCGCTATTGTTACTAAAGATAAGTAACTGCGACAAGAGAGGTTATTTTCTTTTTTACCCTATCACAATGTTGTATTATTAAACCTAAAGCTTGACTGGTAAAGAGTGACTTATGGCATTAAGTCGTCCTATGTTTACCTTATGTACATGATGTTAAAATATGTAAATAATTGAGACAGGACGAAAACTTATCTCGTGTAAAACTGTACTATGTTTAAGGGAATACAGCTCCTGGTTAACCCGCAAAATTCAAATTTATTACTATTTTTGCAGGTCGGAAATGCATATTTCAAGAAAAAGTCATTTAATGGGATTAAAATAACTAGAAGGCTGTATTAATTTTAATGATTATAATTCTGTAAAGCCATTGTAACTGTCGCGAAGTACACCTGCAAATTCTGAAAAAGAAATTGAATTTTGCGAACCCCTTGAATTCCCCTTAATAGATCTACTTTCAGGTTAGAAAGGAAAGCGAAATCGTACAAAACCAATAAAGTTTGCCAAAGCCATAAAGAAAAACAATAGATCTTTTATTGAATCAAAATGGTTTTATATTTTTGTGATTAAAGATTTCTTTTTCACAAATTATAATTGCCAAAGTATATTTAAGAGGTCTTTTTAAGGAACCCTTATAAGGTCACTTTGTTGTGCATCCTGTCTACCTGTCTGTCAAAACCGTATACCGTATATATTACTATACTAAGGCCAACTAGCAGCGATACGAAAGGTCATTAACCTACAGAACAACTGTGGCGTTGACAATCAAATATTTAGCTCTTTCCATCTTGTGCCTTTGTCGTAATGTCTCGTTCTCCCGGCAAAAACATGACAACGTTAAGACGGGTTCGCCAACATTCGGGCGGCCATTTTAGATGGGGTTTTAGCATGGGTTTTGTTTACATTTGGTATCGCTTCTCGTTGGCCGTACTGTAGGTTATTGAAATGTTCACAGATAAATCTTTGTTTTGTTAGTTTTAATATCAGTCGATCATTCGTTAGTCACTCAATCACAATAACGTTTATCATGTAGATATTAGCTTTATACATTCAAGTAAATTATATTTTTAGAACTGGTTATATTGAAGATGACTTAAAATGGTAACATTATGACACATGAATGGCATGGTGGTCGTATGGTCTGGAAAAAAAATCACTTGTTTTCCTTTTTTTGTGCTGATGGGAAATCATCAAATAACTTTCCCCGTTCTGGTCGGAGCGGGAGGGAGTGTCAGACTTGTACTGACTAAAACCCACCCAAGTTCCTTCTTTTATTTATAAACTTGTGAAAGAGATGCAGTTTTATCTCCCAATATATCCGTAATTAGAAGTTTCTCAGGGATGATCTAGCACAAAACCATGATCACAATGACAGAGATATACCCCCGAATACTGAAACGTCACTCAAAATTTAAGTCCCACTTAAGTTTAACAGAGACTCAGAAGTGACGTTTGACCATACAAAATCTAAAGTTGAGTAAGAGCTGCTCAAATGTTTAGCAGCCCTCACATTTTGAGTGACGTTTCAGTATTCGGGGGAAAGAAGTGTCTTTCGGCTCCGTTAAGGGTACTTATACACCCATTATACAACAAAATAAACCAGTTCGTTACATTCTGAAGAGTTACATAAGTGAAGTAGCTCACTTAATAAATACACCATGGGCTCGCATTTACATAGGAAACATAAATTATGTTCTCCAACACAAAAGGAAGCCATAGTACGATCGAATTAATTCTTACATGATAATGCCAGTTATTCTAAGCTGTCTTGAGTACTTCTGTTCTACGATGTGCAAGTTCTGTTCTCATTCCGTTGCGCAGTATCAACCGACGCTGTGTAAATTATGTTAACGTAAAACGCAATGGAATGTGAAATGTGCTCTCACTTTGATGGGTTTTCATTAAGTAAGTGCGGAGGTTTTTTTTGGAATTGCCGCTGAACTAAATACTACAATTGGTACAAAGATAGTTAAGACCCTGGAGACGGAAAAAGGCTACACATATTTTTTTTTTAAATATGTGAGAAATGACGGAGAAATAGGGATTAAAAGGGAAAACTTAGCTTTGCAATTACAATAAATAAGGCGCAAGGGTAAAAACTACAGGTAGCAGGTACCTGCAAATCAGGAAAGGGGAACTGTGTTACCCCGAATTTGATGCGAGCGAAGACGCGGGCAAAAGCTAGTACTTTTATATAAATAGACATATAAAGGGTGGAAGAAACGCGGACGCACAAGTGGGTACCATGTATTCAGTATGTAGAACATTCTGCATATCCTCACATAGATTTTTGCTGTTCCATACATTTTGACCGCGTAGGTTGCAGATATATATATTTTTACTAGCTTTTGCCCGCGGCTTCGCTCCCGTCAAATTCGGAGTAACACAGTTCTCCTTGCGCCTTATTGATTTGTAATAGCAACGCTAAGTTTTCCCTTTTCTTCCCTCTTTCTCCCTCACATCCCACTTTTTTTAAATAAAATTATGTCCGTCTCCTAGTTCCGAACTATCTCTGTACCAAAATTCATCGAAATCGGTTTAGCCATTAAAGCGTGAAGAGGTAACAAACAAACAAACTCACTTTCGCTTTTATAATATTAGTAAGGATTACCGATAAAAAATGCACGAAACCAGTCCTCAATTTATCCGTACTAGTTTGACGGATTCCAAAGAATTCTTCAGTATACATACAAAATTCACGAAGTAGTGGCATCTTTCTTAGAGCAGACTTACTTTTTGCACGAATCGGTGGCATGAATCTAGCTAGTCTATTGAAGTTCACGTACCTATGTGGTTTGTTATTTTAGAGGTCTCTAGATCAACATATACCTTGTATAAATTTGATTCAAGTTAGCTAGACATCGTCAATAGAAGGTAAAATTAAATTAATTAGCATAACTCCGTAGGTGTGTTGTAAATTAGGCTGGGATTCCTAAACAATCAAAAATCTTTTTTTTATAGTGTTTACTAGTGTTTATATACTCAAAACTCAACGTAATGCAGAGTTTCGCTAGCTAATAAATCTGACCTTTATAAAATTAACTATAAGTTCAATTAAATATCTAAGTATCATGTATTAATTATGCATATTGATGGTTGTTATTCATCGAAAGCCCACTCGTTAAATGCCAACACACATTTTGTTGTCTATCGCTTCAGCTACACGCACAAGCGTTCACCCTGTTGACATTTACTTAATTGCTATAAACCCTTCAATTAGTGAAAGTATTTCGCTTGTTTTGTTTTCGTATCTAATAGTGACAATGTTAACAGCACTGATAAAAGCAATTATCGATTCGTAGTCCACTTTTAATACCTAACCGCGATTTGGAAATGGAATTGAATAACCTTCAAAACTTTGAAGTTCGATTCAATCGGCCGCCATTTTGTTTAGTATGTACCTATCGCTAATATATTGTTTGCTTGAAACACACGTTACACCTACAAACAACCAAATATACTTAAAATATTCCTAATTATACATCATTAATTAGTCCATAAAACTAAATTATAGCATAATAATATTGACATATTAATCGGCGATATATCACGAGGGTTTCGTCGGTTTTAAACAATAACTTGAGCTACAAAGGGTGTTCTTTTTCAAATTCTAAAGAGTAGTACACCTACCTGCCTAATTTATTGGCGTGCGTGCTCGCCACGAGTTGATTTAAAGCTGTAACATGCAAGATTTAAAGGTATGTTTGTAAACTTTAAAGAAACAGGACAATGGCCACTTGACCACGACCGCGACCATGCTCGAACCATTGATAGAGCTATCGTATCGTAGTACATACCTAGGTAAAATATTAACTCGTGGTTTACAAATTCTCTTCACAACATTGTGTCTGATTCATAAATAAAGAGTGACGAACGCGCGAAAAATTTCATGTAACGGTTCGATTTCACGTTAGCATCTAGAATTTCTAAATTCTAGGAATAATTAACGCTTGTGTATTTATATTCCTAAAATCAATATCCCATTAAGTGGTAAGGTAAAGAGAAAGTGGCATTCGTCACGATTGGACGATGTTGCGAAACACATTTCGATGTCGAAGGCTCAAAACGCAATCATGTCATTAACGCCCAGGCTGAGAGAATTACATGCGTCACCGGCTGTTCCTTTTGACCCGACTCTTATTGATTTTACTCGGGCTTTTTATTTCATTGCACAACTCACCGAGTAATGCGCAGTTTTACATAGAAAACATGAGTAATCTTTGTGCAAGTTTCTGCATAAAGATTTGTAGAATGAATAGTGGTTCTAGCAGGCGCATTGTGGAAACCATTAAATGTTTAGGAAGGTAATTTTTACCAAGATCTTTATAGAGCAAAACTGTATCTAAACTTGATATCTGTTCAAATCACGTATGCGGATGCAGGTCCTATATAATATGATAACTAGTGATGTCATTTTCAAATCGTATATTGTTGATTGTTTGCCTTTTAAAAAGTGATGTAAGTCATGTTTTGTTGCTGGATTTGCGTAGTTGTTTCTTACTCCTTCATTTTTTATTGCTTCTTAAGCTGACTTTTATGTCTTTCGTGAGCCGATGCATCCTTCATTTAATTTGATCATGCGTATATTCCTCAAACAGACCATTCCAAATATAATTTTATTAAAATGACGATCGTAATTTATCCGAGTTACTCATTTGAAAACATCCTGTCTCATATTGTCAGGGACCAAGTTACAACAAATAACACATATAATACCAATAAGTTTTCTCATTTTCATTAAAAGTCATAACAGCTCAACACCCAAGGATATCGAAATGATGTGGGATAATATGATCGAGTGGCTGCCGACGTCCTTTATTCCCGAAGGAGCTGTCAGAGTTATATCCACGCAGAAAATAACGTATTTTTCTAGAAACACTATTATTACGTAATATTGCTCCTCTTAATATTAATGGGAAAGATAAAGTTCATTTATTTATGTTATGCGACTAACACCAATTGAATGAAGTGAATTTGAAATAGACCACAATGTGCTAAATTGATTCGTGATGCATGCTCCGCGTCTCTGTGATAAAGAGGCTAATATACTGGGAGCATTCTTATTCAGAGCGGGGCTTGAGAAAACGTTAAATGAACGAGTTTAAATCTTGATAGAATAAGGTTTTAAAATGGCCTATTTTCGTAGGATTACAAAACGAAACGGTTTTCCTTATATCAGAAGCGGCTTTTGCTATATCGGAGGCGAAAGTTGCCGTCGCACTTATCCAAGGACCATGAGCTGACTGTGGGATGTCTGGGTTTAGTGCTTTATTCAGTTTTATAAGCTAAATACCTTACAAAAGTAATTAAACTTCTCATTCTTAATTCAGTAGTATCCATATCGATAAACGATTATTCCGTTTCCAAACTATTTATTAATTCAAATGATAATTTTCCAAGCTGTCTACCGCTCAATCTATTTATACGAGAACTACAAGAAATGATATCGATCAACATGCAACGGTCAGTCTTAGTGTGTCTATACAAAGCCAATTAGTAGTTATATTCACTGTTTATTAGTTGTTGGTATCTCTGCGAATAGTAATTTGTTCTTAACTTATGAGCAAACTGGTTCGGTACTCCCGAATAATTTTACCGTCTGTGTCCGCATAGCAGGCGATATATCATCATTAACTGATGTTTGCCTCTGTTGAATAACGTGCAATGTATACCTATATTGCTAATTATTTTTTTCTAAAACCATAAAATTTCACACGAAGTAGGTTCTGTGAACAGACATTGATAGAGATGATGGTGTACTAAATAATATCTATATTAATTAAAAGCATCGTTTTTTTACCAAAGCCATCACGTAAATAATAACATTTCTTTGTTAAGTATTTATACACTTCGAGTTCCCTGCAATGTTATCCACCATTGTTTATCCAGTTTTATGGTAATTTCAACATGTTTTGTATACTTATGTATGCTCATTCAAATGTTTCTTGACTCGAATGAAACTATGTTATAAGTAGCTTTTGTTGGAGAGAAATCGATCACTTCCAAAGGTAGTTTAAATAAATAAAGGCTGGTGCCTAGCAATTAGGGTTTCGTGGTAGCTACCCATGCTTTTTAGCCTTTAAACCTTACTTGTTATAGCGCCTTTGTACTTTTATTTCCAAGAATGACTTATAGATTAGGGTGTCCTGAGGTAAAAGATATATTAGTGTGATATTGGAACACAATCTTCATTGTTACAGTTGTGAAGGTTGCAAAGGATTTTTCAAACGGACAGTAAGAAAAGACCTGACGTACGCGTGTCGTGAAGAACGCAACTGCATCATAGACAAACGACAGAGGAACAGGTGCCAGTACTGCAGGTATCAGAAATGTCTCGCGTGCGGGATGAAGAGGGAGGCGGTACAAGAGGAGAGGCAAAGAGCCGCCAGAGGAACAGAGGATGCACATCCAAGCAGCTCAGTGCAAGTACAGGTAATAAATCGTGAGATGTGACTTTATATTCTGAAATAAAATTTTGTAGATCTTTGACAGTCTTTACTGTGAGTCATAAGCCCGAAGGTCTGACAACCAGTCTTGCCAAGGGATGTCTTGTTGTGGAAGTCAGACTGGTCGGTCCATGTGAAAAAATAATATTCAGCTGTATCTGGTTAGACTCGAGGCTAACCTCAACATAGTTGGGAAAAAGCTAGGCTGATGATAGAACGAGAAGGTTCTGCGTCCCTGAATGCCACTATGTGGGTGTCGAATGAAAGGTGATATTCAACCAAACCAATGAATGTGTTTGGTAAACAAGCCGTTTAGCACTTTCAATGTAAATTTTTATAATCCTCATAATGTTGAAGCTGATATGAATGTCTGTTAAATTAAACATGTGGATTTCTTTATGTCTCAAATTCGGTTTGCTGATGATTCGGACGGTGTCCAAATAGACACTTTTTTTTTCATTGACTGTTTGGACACCAGCAAATATTAAAGCTGCAGTCAATTAAGATTAAAAAAAAAACGGCTGCTGCGTTAATATCCGATTGAAAAATGTTTTTTTTTCAACCATTCGGCTAGTAGGAGGATGGATTTCTACTATTCATTTATCGTTGGATCTTTTATACTTTTTTTTTGGACTATACAAAACAGATTTTGAACAAAATATATTAAAACAGTGACAATTGGAAGACTGGCCCAATCGTTAGTAAGTTTCAAAGTCAAAGATCGATTCCGGTCAGGTTTTCCCCAGTGCTCGTATATTTGAAGTACAATTACAATTTCGTTCAGTATAAAACACATTGGAATACGCGAAACTAAGCTGCATTTGCTTATTGCTCGACTGACAATATTACTAGGACGAATTATGGAAAAAGGATTATGCCTAGCTTCACTCCTATGTTAACAATCGTTCAAACTCGTTAGTTTTCGAGTTTAAATATGGTCGTAAATGTTACCATGTTGTATATGGACGTAAAATTGCTTGTAAATAATTTCTTTAAGATGAAGTTCGCGTTTTATTAGAGTTGAAACATGAAAATGAAATACAAATGTAAATAAAATATTAAAGCGCACCTTGTGATAACCCATGAAGATATGGTAAATGAACTTCTCCACAATCTAGTAAAATATATTAGACATAGAAGCAAGTTAGTTATATCAAGTTATTAGTTCATACCAGGGGTCGGCAACCGGCGGCTTTTTCTATGTAGAGTACGGGTCTTCAGGACCACCCTTAAAAATACTACAGTGATACACAAGTAAGTTACTGATGCCTCACAACGCCACCACCAACGTCGTACCTCGCGTTGTGTTGTTGTTGTTTTGGCTCTCGGGTTTATAGTAAATCCAGACATCACCTTTACAAATTTGGTTAACATAGAGCCATTTAGTATTAATTTTTCATTGTCAATAAAAGTTATTAACAGATCATCGACATATATAGAAGTAAAATGTGTATCATAGAGTATAACTCATAAACTACCCTAGTAATATAAATAAAGACGAAATAGGACCATTTCCTTAGTAATTTAGTGTATGTTATTTCAATTATAAAAAAAAAATGGTTCAAAAACTGAAAAATCACACAAGCAAACAAAAAAACAGTCCAATTGACAAAATCCTCCTTTTTTAATAAAAAAAAAATGTAGCTTTGTCTCTTACGTCTTAAAGGTTGCCGACCTCTGGTCTTTACTAATAAAGCTACGCGTAAAATAACAATAGTAACTTCAGTTACTGCTTAGTCTTTACAACAGTTATTAAATTTTCTCTTGTCCCTCGCGGCTGCAATTAGTGTTAACCCAGAAGCTGGTAGTATTGTGGCTACTTACCTAGCATCGAGCATAAAGTAATATCGTGGTATTCATTAAAAAGAAAATGGCCGCTGTGCAAACAACGCGTCTAGTGATGCGCCACGAATGCCACGAGTGATTTCTTTGTCTATAACGAGTTGCCAGTATTTCCAATATCCATTCGTTGCGTTTCATACAGTTCTGATGAACGTGTTTTTTTAACCGTTCGTAGATTATATTGAACGGATTAAATTCTGGAGTATATTTAATGAAAGGTTTTACGCGTGATAATATCACAGATTCCGTGATTTAAGTGGGGATTCTAATGACCGTAGAGTTATGTATGGCTTATTGGGTTTTAATGTTAAACACTGTATGTTATTGTGTAGACTGTAGGCAACATACCATATAACACCTGAAAAATTATAATAATTGATTTAATAGATACTGAAATCGTGTACTGTAGTTCATATTCTACATTCCAAACCAACGAACTAGTACCCCAGTTTTGCCTAAAAGCAATACTATTTTTGTTTTGTTAGTTAGAGAACTTAAATACGTGTACATATTTTATTTTCATGTAATCATCTCCAATCCAAAAAAAATCGCAGTTTTAATGGTTTGTAGTTAGTATATTTCACTGTTGAAAATTGCTGAGTTTCGTTTCTAAGACAAAAAATAATTTAAAAAAAAAATAGGATTGTTCTAAGTTTTCTAAACGAATGGTCCAAGTTGTTCAAAATATATTTTTATTTTAATTGCGTTATTTCAATATTGCTTAATTACTTTGAACAGTATCTAATTAAATAAGATATTTTTAATCAAAGTAAGCTTTTGTAGGAAAAATAAAATTATATAGAATAGGAGAATACACAGTAATTTCAGTAAAGACTAAGTTATTATTAAATATTTTATGAAACGTTGTAGACGACCACAAATTGCAAAGTAAACGGAGTATATTAAACGGATAGAAATAAATTTAAATTAAACCTCGGAATTTCTAGATACCTAGTCGGTTTAGCTTTTCTTATGGCGCATTTACTAATTAGATAGTTTTAGAACGTTGCCTTCACTATGAATATTGACACTGATAGCTCTTTGCGGATGGGAAATCATCCAATAACTTCCCCCGCTCTGGACGGAGTGGAGTGTCAGACTTGTACTGACTGAAACCTACCCATGTTCCTTTTATTGCCCTTTATTATCCGGGGCAGCGGTATCTCTTTCGAAAACCCACAACCCCGGACACGGATAAACCCTTGAACGCCGTTTATATGTGCTGACCGCGATCAGTTTTTGTGGTGAAGTCCTACAGTAGGAACTGTCAAAGATACATTCGTTTTCGTCTCTTATCTTCAACTTAACTCATACTCTTTAACCTTTTCCTCCAGGAGTTATCAATCGAGCGGTTGCTGGAGATGGAGTCACTGGTGGCTGACCCAAGCGAAGAGTTCCAGTTCCTCCGCGTCGGACCAGACAGCAACGTGCCGCCTAAGTTCCGTGCCCCTGTCTCTAGCCTTTGTCAGATAGGTAAGGACTTGAATATTCATCATCATCACCTTCCTTGCTGCTGATTATAGGTCTCTATGTATGTGTATCTCCACGTTCTTGTGCAACCCTTCTCATACAGTTTATTCCCGCGATGGCAACAATGTCGTTGTCCCTTCTTTATGAAAGACTTTATTAGTCGTAGTAGTCTTTCCCATAATATCATAGACAAGTTCAAGGCTTCTAACTGTTCTGACCGTTAAGAGTAGCAATTCTATTAGGTAGCATAGATTTGTATTCGTCTATGATCCTTTTGAAATATCTCCAGCTCTGTTTTTCACTCTAGAAAATGATGATTCTGAGCGATGGAAAAGGATAGGAGCCTGAAAAAATCGTTCAACCCTTATAGGGAACTTTACCCTTTTTTGTGTTGGGAAATCATCGGATAAACTTCCCCGCTCAGGGCGGGGCGAAGGGGTTTGACAGACTGGCTGACTAACCCATCCATGTTGCTTCTTTTATCCTTTGTGTTCCGGGCCGCGGTATCTCTTTCGAAAAACCTGCAACCCCAGTAGGAGAACTTTACCTTCACGTAGATACATATCGTTATAGCACTATCCACACGGAACATCGAAACAAACTTGTTTTTGTTATTAACAAACCAAAACACGTTTGTTTTTCCCAGATTCTGGCAATTCTACAAATTTTATTATATTGTTATTCCAATGACAAACGTAGAAATTAGGTTGTTTTGAACCTCAACCGATATTAATTGAAACCAGAGTGGCCTTGAATCTTAAAATCTAAGGAACTTCGTGTTATGGAAGCCCTAAACAAAAGATGGAAGGAAAACACAATAATTACACAGAAGCAATACATGACGAATTTTCTTGTAGTTTGATTGTTAATTAATTAGTGTGATTATTCCTTTAACCCCGGTCAAACGATGCCGGTCAATATTCACTGTTTAGCAACATTAACGATTCGGCATGATGTTGCACTTTTAAGTTTTATGATGTTGTATACTAACGATCTAGCTTTCACAGTTTAATTGACATCGGGGGGTCTAAAATAACCGCTCTAGCAGAATCATAATTGAAACATAATATGAATCACGTTAATATTCTTAAAAAAAATATTTAATTTATTTTTATACTAGCTTTTGCCTGCGGCTTCGCTCGTGTTAAATTTGGTATAACACAGTTCTCCTTTCCTGATTTGCATGTACCTCCTACCTGTTGTTTTTGCCCTTGCGCCTTATTGATTGTTATAGCAAAGCTAAGATTTCCCTTTTCTTCCCTCTTTCTCTCTCATTTCTCACTTTAAAAAAATAGCCTATGTTCGTGTCTAAGGTCCCAACTATCTCTGTACCAAAATTCATGAAAATCGGTTTAGCCATTTAGGCGTGAAGACGTAACAAACAAACAAACTCACTTTTGCTTTTATAGTATTAGTAGGGATTGGGAATTGTCACATTAACTTAATCCATATTACTAACCTATTATGATTCAGCTTAAACGGCCGTTTTAGACCCCCTGGTGACTTTGAATGGTAGTCACCAGGGGGTCTAAAACGGCCGTTTAAGATTAATTAAGGAAATTAAGTCCGTCTCCTGGTTCCCAACTATCTCTGTACCAAAATTCTTCACAATCGGTTTAGCCATTAAAGCGTGAAGAGGTAACAAACAAACAAACTCACTTTCGCTTTTATAATATTAGTAAGGAAGTAAGGATTTATGAGGGTAAAGACAAATATATTTAGTTCTAGATTTCATTTAGCTGTGTGCGTATGTGATAATGGATTGTGAAAGACTTCTTTATAACTGAATTGTTAATGTACACACAGAGACACATCAAGTTACCCAATCCCAGTATAACTTGGCCTCGCTTTGCTTTTCGCCTTCTCGTACAATAATAGGTGGTTGTGGTTTTGAACAACTTGATGTGTCGTCGTGTATACTATCACCAAACGTTGAAAATACTCATTTTTTTATACAAAATCCCGTGCATACGATAACCGCATCTGTTTGTTTTAACCACCCTCACTAGAAAGACCGAAAAATAAGCGATCTTGTGTATATACATTTTTGGTTTAAATTAATTCGCAAAAACTAGGGACCCAGTACAAATCTGATTCTGCGATGCTATTGGTTGATAAGTGTAAATAAGCTCTCCCATAGTGGCCTCAGGCGCTGCTTTATGCAAAAATTCCATACGGTGGCGGTGGTCAAATTATTTTTTGGTGATGGTACATTGGTCTCAACTCACGTATGTAGATGGTAGAAATACCAGAACAATTTGGTCTTTTATAGTATACAATTACCATTCCACGCTAGGCCAGTTCGAAGAGTAACGCTAACGTTGCGATCGTCTGAACCTTACTCCGGCAGCCTTCTTAAAACTTAAGTTGAATATAATATAAAACAGTAAGTTAGACTTGCTTCTATCCGAAATCACCGACGTATGATGCGAATAGAGATTAAAACGTAGAAATAAAAATTCCACACAGTATAAAAACTCAGGTATGTTGAAATGTATTTATGTACATAAATACATTATTAAAATGACATACATAATTCCGAACTGGTTTGAAATGGCGTCACATTTTGTGTCTACAAAATATATTTTTAAGTTACTTGAATTATTACAATACGACATGTATGTACCAGTATTATTTTTATTTGGTTTCGTGGGAAAATTAAGCTGAGATTTAAAAACACAAACTTATGTGGGTCGTCGTTTTAAATTAATGCCTATTTATAAAAATTACCGGCGAGCAGAGAGAAAAGAGCGAGTCAATCTCGCGGACCGAGTGTTCTGTACAAACTTGCGACATAAACAGCCATATCTTTTGACTGCGTAGGTTGATGGTTTTTCCACAGCACAAAGGGACCGCAAGGTTGAGTGTATGGTTTTAATTTGAACTCGATACCTCCACGTGTTCCCAAGGTAAAGGGTTTTGACAGACGGACAACAAAATTATCTAATAAGGGTTCCGTTTTTATTCCTTTTGAGGTCCGGACTCTAAAAATATATTAAAAAAAAACTATAATTTTCTTAGCATTTTTTTTTATTTGTAACCGTTCTAGTTATTCTGCCATATTTGGAAATTGGGTCTAATTTAACTGTAAGATTTTTTACAGGTGAAACTAAAAAATGCGTTTTAAAACAGACAGAACCAAAATCATTATACGGTAACAAAATTCTTCGCAGAGAAATCTACATAGAGGTCCACTTAAAATTGTTTAAAAATCCTATCTGGTAAAAAGGGCCTTTTTGGGGGTGTAAAATAACTTCCCGCGCTCTGGGAGGAGATGGGAAGTGTCAGACTTTTGCTGACTAAAATCCATCCATGTTTCCTCTTCCTCTCTTTTGAACAACACAAGGAAAAAAGGGTTTCCTAAGGCCCTTCTACCTCTAATCTTTCGTTTTACATTGATTAATACGATTAAAATAACTGTCAACACTATACATTAATTCGTAATTATTTGCAGCTGTTTATCCTTGTCAAGTTGAGCTGACAAAAAACTGAGGACGAAGTTTGTTGAAAAAATAGTTTGTTATTCAAGTTTCTTGGAATATTAACGTTAACTTGCTCATGGATAATAAGTGATTTGCGTAGTTTTAAAGTCGCATTTTCTTTGTGTATTGTATTCCGAATCGGGAAGGCGTTGTAGGTGGCGATGGTCAACTATAAACCATATACATATTGGCTGTTGGTGTGGCCAATTATTGGGCCCTATTATTCTTATTACACTTATTTGCGAACATTTTATAAGCGGGAGTAAAGGGTACGTGTTTGTTTCTAACCTCACATCCTTACTAATATTATAAAAGCGAAAGTGAGTTTGTTTGTTTGTTACCTCTTCACGCTTTAATGGCTAAACCGATTATGAAGAATTTTGGTACAGAGATAGTTGGGAACCAGGAGACGGACATAGGCTAATTTTTAATTAAAAAAAGTGGGATGTGAAGGAGAAAGAGGGAAGAAAAAGGAAAACTTAGCGTTGCTATTACAAATCAATAAGGCGCAAGGGGAACTGTGTTACCCCAAAATTAACGCGGGCGAAGCCGCGGGTGAAAGTTAGTTAGTAATATATCGGGTTGCGAGTTGTTCGAAAATGATACCTGTCTTCGGAACATAAAAGGCAAAAGAAGGAGCATGGTTGGGTTTTAGTCTAATTTAGTCAGTAAAAGTCTGACACTCCCCACGCTCCGCCCAGAGTTGGGGAAGTTATTTGATGATTATCCATCCGTAAAAAAGGGCTCTATATATTGCTCTCGTGCCAGGGATCATGTCATTGAAACAAAAAATATCGAAATAAAAAGGAGCACTTCTTGTTCTTTACCAACTTCAAATTGTACAGGGTTAAATTTAATTGACTAGCAAAACTCAAGTGATGGGTGTCCAATAGTCCAGATTCATTAAATAAGTCAACAATCTTCTATGATTAACATATCTTTATTTTATATCTTAACTTGTTAAGAAAGTTGTCAATCGTTTGGGATTTTCGAAGTGAACCAACTTTATATTCCGAGTTATTCGATAAAATTGGAAATTCCAGATGAATGATGAATTGATATTTCTTTGAATTGCCACCCTGTGTGTACAGGAAAATACGGAGCCCATAATAAATTCGTGTAAAAAACAAGCAAGCAAGGAATATTTTCCTCAATGCGGGTAAATCGAGACCAATAAAAGCCAGATCTTTTGTGCTCTTAATTTCTTTCAGAATGATTCGTTTTCGTATGAATGAAGCTTTATTACTTCCAATTTTATTTACTTGGTAGGTATTAAAAAATAATGTTTTTCCAATTTTGTTTACGAAAATGAAACAAATAGGTATGTTTTTGGGAAAAAAAGAACTTTAAATTTCACACATCAAGCCCATTTCCAGTTTTTTCAATCATTCTGAATGCAACTTAATTTGCTTTATGTTAAAATTTATATTTGTTTTGAATCCGCACCTATTTCATATTATGGCATCATGTTACTTTCTCCTGTCACTTTTTAAGCCAGTAAATAGTAATAATCTTATCTCGAAAATATTCAAGACAACGGTTTTAGGGTTCTGTTGCCAAAAGCCAAACCCTTATAAATTTCTCCTGTCCGTCTGTCTGTCCGTAAATCACAACCAAATAAATAAAAAACAAAATAAGAAACCATTTTACTCAGAATTGTTTCATAGGCCTTTTTCACAGAACCCTAATCCCTTTTCTAAACTATAAGTAAAAAACATCAGCTATTTGCCAATAAAAGTCCTTTCAAAATAGGTTCAGCCGTTTAAACATTATACGTACAGTTTACATTTAGTAAATAGAGGTTTTTTTTTTTAAATAACAAGCAGATAATTCAATTGTATTTACTTGTACAGGTTATACCAGTAGCAATTATTTTTGTAGTCAAAAACAAACAAATAAATTACAGTCCAACCCCAGGCATAATAACTGTGAAGGGACTGTAGTTGTCCATAATAAACTCACACATCCTACATAACTTTATTCTTTAGTGTTTTTTTTGTACGTAAGTATTTTTTTCCAGCCTCAACATTATTTACTGGAATCCCTTTTCCTCATTGTTTGTTCTACCTATAATTTGCGTGGGTACAGAATCGTTTAAGCCGTAATTCTCTTTTAATTTATTGCGAATTGATCCTAAGTTTGATTCCATACAAAATTAATTGCCAGCTGAACGTGCTTATTTAGTGCAATCAAGGTTGTTTGTCTCGTCGTTCACAATATAAAGATATAAACTACATTGATAAGTGTTCCTGAAATAACTTTTCTCATTATTATTATTATTTGCGAACAAAACACTTTTGTTTGCGCCTCAGATTACATTGTGTGAGTACAAGGATGAGTTTCCTTATTTGTAAGTAGATACGTCTGATAGAATTGTGGTAGGTATCAATGATGTTAGCCATCAATCCACGTCCTCGGGAGTGCGATAAAATCTACTTGGTAGACATTACTTGCGTATTGATCCGCGAATGAGGTGCGGTCTTGTAAGTTTGCAATACAGTACAATAATAAAGTCTTGGATCATATGTTTTTTTTGGTTCATTGTTTTTGAAATTTCTTTATTTGTAACATAAACAAAACAGATAAATGACATTCAGATCTTATTCTAAAATCATTAAAACAGACATTCAAATCCTTACTAATATTATAAAAGCGAAAGTGAGTTTGTTTGTTTGTTACCTCTTCACGCTTTAATGGCTGAATCGATTTGGATGAATTTTGGTACAGAGATAGTAGGGAACCAGGAGACGGACATAGTCTAATATTTTTTTAAAAAAAGTGGGATGTGAGGGAGAAAGAGGGAACAGAAGGGAAAACTTAGCGTTGCTATTACAAATCAATAAGGCGCAAGAGGAACTGTGTTACCCCAAATTTAACGCGGGCGAAGCCGCGGGCGAAAGCTAGTCTTATTATAAAATACTAGCTGTGCCCAGCGGTTTTACCCGCTGCTCACTTAGGTGTATGAAAAATAGATGTTGGCCGATTCTCAGACCTACCCGATATGTACACAAAGTTTCGTTTGAATTGGTCCAGCCGTTTCGGAGGAGTATGGGAACGAAAACTGTGACACGAGAATTTTATATATGAGATATCTATTATAATAGGCCTTTAAAAAATATTTAAAAATACAAACAATATGTAATGTATAAAACTTTCCTGTTGTGATCAGACGTATCTTAATACTTACGTTAAACACATTGTACTGTACAGCGCGATGATCAGACACATACGCACTTTATTACACTGAACTTTTTGGTTCATTACTAGAATATTAATAAACAATGAAAGTTATCAACTTTTACTACGTCAAAATTATCGGTATTCTTCTGTAAAAAAACGATCGCGCTCTTTTCATTTATTTGGATCAGTTTATCTATGATTGCCAATAGAACTTTAGCCTTAGGGAAGATTTGAGTTCCATTAGCTGTTTCAGCCTTAATAACTTAAGTCAGTCTAGAATTGAAGTCTGTATGAGAAATATTTGTTTTACACCTTGTCATCCAAACAAAATATTAAGTGACTTTTTAAACTGAACATAGTTGTAATGTTGTTCTAAAGCTAAATATCGTTTCACCGTAGGATGGATAAAATAAGTCCTCATTAATATCCTCTTTCTTTTTTTTTGGTTACTTTCGTACCTGGAAACAGGGATTTTTATTATTATTATTTCTTACCATGGATTCCCCAAACGAAATATATAAAATATAAACTGTATTTAAATAAATATAGAAATTATTTTTTTAATTAAAAAGTTAAAATAATTTAAAAAGACAAGAAGATCTTATAGAGTTTCCCATAAGAAATGTTTAAATTTCTATTTTGGTATGTTTGACGATTTTTCATGTCATCGCTCAACTATTTTTAGTCCAGTCATTTTAGGTTTCATCTGGGGAAAAATTCCTAGTGAGCTGAATTTTTGTATACACCTTTATTACGGCGTTATTATGAAGTTGTGAAAAATCGACATCGATATCGTGTCGGCTAAAAAAATTACAGAGGTCAAAAGGTCACGAAAATCAGTTTTTTGCAAATATTTCGCGACCTATTGCTCGGACGTCAATAGAGGTCATTATAAAAATTGTTCCTCATAAAATTGTCTACAAAAAATGTCTCTTATAGTTTTTCTGTAAAATTAACGGTTTTCGGATCATAGCGCTGAGAAAGCGGCAAGAATGCACTCACATACGGTATTGTATACCGTACACCAAGGCGTAAACTCTATTGCTTTTTAGTAATGTTTGTAAATGTCTCTAAATTTTTTATTTTACATTTAGATGTTTCCAGAAAGATATATTTATCGTATAGGGGTTTAGGTTTTTAGTAAGACGTACTATATCTCATTCTAATGACCTTCAATGGCAGATGTTTCGTATTTCATTGTTCCGAGACCCGTCCCTTTATACCTGCTACTGCCAGTCAGACTGAGTATAGTTCAGTTGGGAATTATTTCTTGAATGTTCAACACGTTTATTTAGATATTTTATGCTCTTAAATAGTTATCATAATGAGTGATAAATGTTTTATATGTGATCAATTATTATCGGATGATGATGTTGTGGAAGTTAAGCGTGGTCTACAAACATTAAAAAATGCTAGTGTCTCTAGAGGTGATGGTAATATTGAATATTTAAATACTGTAAATTCCGTGCATGTACATAGTAATTGCCGTAGAAATTATACAAACAATTTGAGTATTGCGGCTCATAAACGACGCCAAGAAGAACCGAGTACATCAATATCTCCGCGTAAAAAAAGAATCAGCGCTTTCGATTTCAAAAATTTTGTTTGTTTTGTGGAGAGGAAGCGAATGAAGTGATTGCAAAAAAAAAGAAAAAAAAATACAGACGCGTTATTAGAGAAGTGAGTACTGTTACATTCAAAGGCACTGTATTAAAAGCTGCAGAGGCGCGTGGTGATTCTTCTTGGCGTCGTTTATGAGCCGCAATACTCAAATTGTTTGTATAATTTCTACGGCAATTACTATGTACATTCACGGAATTCACAGTATTTAAATATTCAATATTATCATCACCTCTAGAGACACTAGCATTTTTTAATGTTTGTAGACCATGCTTAACTTCTACAACATCATCATCCGATAATAATTGATCACATATAAAACATTTATCACTCATTATGATAACTATTTAAGAGCATAAAATAACTAGGTAAATAAACGTGTTGAACATTCAAGAAATAATTCCCAACTGAACTATACTCAGTCTGACTGGCAGTAGCAGGTATAAAGGGACGGGTCTCGGAACAATGAAATACGAAACATCTGCCATTGAAGGTCATTAGAATGAGATATAGTACGTCTTACTAAAAACCTAAACCCCTAAACTATAAAAATATCTTTCTGGAAACATCTAAATGTAAAATAAAAGATTTAGAGACATTTACAAACATTACTAAAAAGCAATAGAGTTTACGCCTTGGTGTACGGTATACAATACCGTATGTGAGTGCATTCTTGCCGCTTTCTCAGCGCTATGATCCGAAAACCGTTAATTTTACAGAAAAACTATAAGAGACATTTTTTGTAGACAATTTTATGAGGAACAATTTTTATAATGATCTCTATTGACGTCCGAGCAATAGGTCGCGAAATATTTGCAAAAAACTGATTTTCGTGACCTTTTGACCTCTGTAATTTTTTTAGCCGACACGATATCGATGTCGATTTTTCACAACTTCATAATAACGCCGTAATAAAGGTGTATACAAAAATTCAGCTCACTAGGAATTTTTCCCCAGATTGGGGTATAAAATGCCTAAAATGACTGGACTATTTTTGATTTCTGTGGTCTGTCCAAAAATGTGTGACAAATCTTCATTTCTGTAATTCTAGGCAACAAACAGATAGCGGCTCTAGTGGTTTGGGCGCGCGACATTCCTCACTTCAGTCAGCTGGAGTTAGAGGATCAGATGCTACTCATCAAGGGATCTTGGAATGAACTGTTACTGTTCGCCATCGCTTGGCGGTCTATGGAGGTTTGTACTAGTTTTTGTAAGAGGAAGTATGTTGAAGACTTATGGGTTGATGATGTAAAGGGGAGACGCAAGTGGGGGTGAGCTAGGTAAACAATTCGGGGGTCTTATAAATAGTGTTATGGATTGACTAGGGCGAGGCACTGCTCCGGTCTTTTAATGAAGAAATCTTTGTAATAAATGTGTTCGTGAGAAACTTATGATTTTGCGTTTAGAAGAAGACAGTTTAATGAAACAGGAAGATCCTAAACTAAAGTTTTCTACAATTTAATCTTATTCTGTTAATTTATCGTGTATAGTACGGCCAACGAAAAGCGATACGAAAGGTCATTAACCTAAAGAACAAGTGTGGCGTTGACAATCTAATAATTAGCCCTTTCTATCTTGTGCCTTTGTCGTAATGTCTCGTTCTCCCGGCAAAAACATGACAACGTTAAGACGGGTTCGCCAACATTCCGGCGGCCATTTTAGATGGGGTTTTAGCATGGGTTTTGTTTACATTTGGTATCGCTTCTCGTTGGCCGTACTATACATAACAATTCATTTTCGTTCATAATGAAGCTACAATTACGTATGTCATAAATTAAGTGTCCGACGGAGGGTGGACCTGGTGATCCGTAACACATGTTTTACCTAAAACAGATACCAGTCTCTATGTAGTAATGATTTTACTATGTGCTACTATGTATCATTTCTTAATAGTTTTACTAATAAAAAATATTGGGGCAACCGCTTGCTCAGCAATGCAACATCTATGCTTGATTACAAAATCAGTAACATAGCTTTCTTCTTTCACGCAAATTCTAAAGTGCTTCCCTTCTAAATATTACAGTACTTGACTGAGGAGCGTGACGGAGTAGATGGTACCGGTAACAGGACAACATCGCCGCCACAACTTATGTGCCTCATGCCTGGTACGTACGCAAACTTTATTGTCTAACATTATTATGCTGTTCACTAGCACGCATATTGCAGAAGCAAAGAAAATATGACGGAATTGTATGAGTTAGTTTTTTTTACGGGTGGAATATCTTTTGCCCAGAGCTGTGAGTGTTAGACTTTTACTGACAAACACACACCCGTGTTCCTTCTTTTGCCTTTACCTGTGTTTCGGGGCCGGCGTATCTCTTCGAATAACCTCCAACAACGGCAGAGGATACTTCCTTAAGCCTCCTAGTATTAGTTCCTGCCGATGCTAAATATATTAGGATAAAGAAGGTCGAGAGAGCTGATGATGTTTACTGGCATTTATTTATTTAGTCACTAGCGTTTGCCCGCGGATTCGTTCGCGTTAAATTCGGGGTAACAAATTAATAGCAAACTATAATAAACAACAATAATAGCAAAGCTAAGTTTTCTATTTTTTTCCATATTCCTCCCTCATTTCTCACTTAAAAAAAATCTCAACTATCTCGGTACCAAAATTCAGCAAAATCGGTCAAGGAATTTAGGCGTGAAGACGTAACACACAAACAAACTCACTTTCGCTTTTATAATATTAGTAAGGATTACGTCCTCAACGAACTTGCATAGTTTAAACATTCGCTTCGAGTCGGTAAACTGCCAAATGGTCGCTATGTATATAAAAGCTGCATCCAAATAAGCATGTTTTGATATTTCCTTGCCAAATGGGGAAAAACATTTTTCTAACAAACATAACTTGAGCGACTGATTAATCTAAATTCATTTTGATAGTGAAGTGAAATTTAAACCATTTTTTTTATAATTGTTTTCACATTTTCTGTATCATACTTTGATAAAAGACCTGCCAAGAGCGAGTCAAACTTGCGCACTGAGGGTTCCGTACAAACTTGCAACATAAACAGCCAAATCTTTAAATTGACTACGTAGACCGAGAGGGTTGATTTTTGCACAAAGAGACCACAGACTTAAATATATGGCTTAATTTCAACTCGATACCTCCACACGTTCCCGAGATAAAGGGTCATGACATGACAGACAGACTGACGGACACATGTGACTAAAAGAGTGATGGATCTGAACGTGACGGACGGAGATCGAAAGGAAGGCCAAAGAAAAGATGGATGAACAGTATAAGGAATAATATGAAGGAGAAAGGAGTAAATGATATCGTGACGTCTAACAGGGGAGAATGGAAGAAGAAAACGTGTTGCGCCGACCCCAAATAGAATGGAACAAGGGCAGGAAAATGATGATGACAACCAGACAGACGGACAACAAAGTAATTTAATAAGGGTTTTGTTTTTTCGTACGGAACTCTAAAAATCATTGCCTGCTAAAATTTGCAGTTTTGACAATCGTTACAGGTAGTCAGTGGTCAGTCTGACAAGGTCTGTGTCTCTTACCAAAAGAGTATCGTATTACACAGTATTGACTAGATTGTAGAAGTCAGATGGACAGTGGGTCCATGTAAAAGTGATTTGATTTGTAATACTGGTATTCTACTGAATCTAGTTAAACTTAGTATAAGTTTGGAAAAGGCTAGGCAGATGATGACTTAGCCAAATAATGATATTCCTGAATTTAGGAAACTGTCCAATGGTTTTATAATACTAACAAGAGAACTTGTACAGCACCCTTGAGCTGCGTGATATATACTTAATTTAGGCAACAATTAGTTTTTATTTAGTTTCCATTTTGTAAAGGTTAGTGACTTTTAGAACACGATTCTATGCATAATCAAGCTTATCTAAATAAATGTATATATTTATATTATTACATAACTGAATATTAATATTTAAATATCAGACTGGTACATGCTGACACGCTAGTTTTTTTGGTTTAAGCCTTGACTTTCTAGTTCTTCTGTTGGGGTCAGAATTAACAAACTCTCTGAAGATCCTGGTGTTTGTATTATTATATTATTGGTTATTAAAGCAGTACATATAAATTACCTACTCATTGAAATATTACGTGAGCGAAAACTGGTACCTTCGTTTATTATTCTATGCCTGAAGCCAGTCGTGGGTGGGTACAAAGTAATGAAATCTTGTATACAGAGAGTCCCCTTTTTCCTGCGGATTTAACCGCCAAATACGGAACATGACGAACGAATATCATTTTTCAGAAGACGTAGGTCCGAATAAAAAGGTTTATCCGAGTTTTCTACTTCTTATTTATCTTAACAAAGTAACATTTACGTTCTTAGAGTATTAGTTTTTATAGAATTTATTTTTAGCGGATGGTTCATCCAATAACTTCAGGAGAGAGTGCAGACTTTTATTGACTAAAACCCACCCATGTTCCCTCTTTTGCCCTTTATGTTCCGGGACCACGGTATCTCTTTCGAAGAACCCGCAACCGCAGACGATGACACTGGCAGGCCCCTCTGCTTTTTTGTAATAATTGGAAATATTTTAAAACTCGTTAGATATTACTTCTAATACACGAAACGGACCGTCTTTCTTTGCTTTTCATATATATGTTTTCAATAATTTTAGGTATGACCCTACACCGCAACTCGGCGCTGCAAGCAGGCGTGGGACAGATCTTCGACCGCGTACTTTCAGAGCTGTCTCTGAAGATGCGCACACTGCGCGTAGACCAGGCTGAGTACGTCTCGCTCAAGGCAATCGTACTGCTGAACCCTGGTAAGTCATACCTTTGTAGTATATAATGAGTTAGGTTTGGTTTATCACAAAAATATGCAATCAAATTTACGGACGACTAGCTGGCGCCCGCGGCTTCGTCCGTGTGATATCGAAAAAAAGTATCCTTTGTGTTATTCCAGACCATAATCTACCTTTGTCAAATTTCATCAAGTTCGTGATTTGATTGCAAATCACGCTCTAAAAACAATAAAAAAAAAATCTGACAAATTAGGATTGCCTGTCAGGTTTAATTTTTTTTTTAAAAGATGCGCGCTGTATTTGTTAGGTGTTATAATAACTTAACTAATGTGATTGATAGTTTCATAAAGAGTTTCTGTTACAAAATGTCAAATCATGTATTTCATGCAACAAAAGACATAATACAGGAATTAACACAAAAAATATCAAACTGAGAAAAAGTTAGATTGACCCATAGACAATTACATTTCATAAAAAATTGTAACTTTGTGTCTCAAGGTTGCACCAAATAGGAGTCCAGTTCAGCATAACGCCAGGTAGAATACTTGACGCTGGTATGTTGCTGAATCAAATGGATACTCTATTGTCATATAAAACCACAAACAAAACACTTGACCATTTATATATTTATCCATGTGTACTAAAACAATAAATACACATGTTAAAATTACTCCCGTTTATTTTTTCAGATGTGAAAGGACTGAAAAACAGACAAGAAGTCGAAGTTCTACGAGAAAAGGTAATTTGCATACATTGCATTTGAAATAACACTTGACCGTAGAAACATGAATATTTTGAATACAATTTAAATGTTCACTGTAGCGTTATTTTCGCGACGCTCAATGTCCAACGTAATTATTACAATGAATTCGCATTTGTCATATCACTTTTGACCTCCTTTGCATTTGAAAGCGACGGACATTGAATACTAAATTAGCCTTTGTTGCAAACACATGGAGTATTATTAATAGAAGTTACTGCAACCTAAGTTATGTTGTTGATAAATGTATAAAACAGTTTTATATATTTAACAGGAAATCTGTAGTGGGAATATGTTATTTGGTAATAGTAGACACTATTGACTGGGCCGTTTATCAATGGCGGCGGAATTTCTGTAGATGAGCTCTAAAAATGCTCAGTATTTTATTGAGGAGCTGGATAAAGTTTAGGATGCGTGTGAGTTCGAAAATAATGTTCGTTTGTGGTTCCGCAGATGTTCTCGAGCCTCGACGAGTACTGCCGGCGCTCGCGCAGCTCGGAGGAGGGGCGCTTTGCGGCGCTGTTGCTGCGCCTGCCCGCGCTGCGCTCCATCTCGCTGAAGAGCTTCGAGCACCTGTTCTTCTTCCACCTGGTGGCCGACGGCAGCATCAGCGGCTACATCCGCGACGCGCTGCGCAACCACGCGCCGCCCATCGACACCAACATGATGTAACGAGCCGGACGCACCACGCCCGGACCCTTCCCTACAGGAAGACATTTATAAACATCTGGGTAGCAGCCCAGCGTGACGTAGCGACGAAGCTCAGACTGGGTGGAGATGAGCAGCTAGATACGAGTTCTGTATTTTATTCAATACTATAATTAAACGAGCAACCATTTGCCGGTCAAAGGTTCGAGGTTAAAGTTCTGGTTTCGGCGATCTAATTAAGGTTCGTTATATGGAAAGTTAGCTTTAGACGTCGAGTAGGCGTGTCGAAGTGGTCGAGGAACATTCTCGAGGTTTTAGATTCTAATCTTGATACCTCACGATATGTACGTGCGTGTGACCGTCGCACGACCTCTGGCGCGATGTAGAAGTTTATCAAATAAACGGTACTGTGTGAAATTGTTGCTGTAATTATAGGAACTTTGTTAACATAAGCAAGAGGCATTCGTTTCGCCATAAAAAATCTGATAAATTCGATAAAAATAAGAGAAAAACCTTTATTTTCAAAGTTGGACGCGACTTCGTGTCTTAAAAAATCATTCTAACTAAGCTGCTATCAATGTACAGTGTAATTTATATTATAGATCAAATAGTTATGTCTTCTGCTAATAGTACCTGGGTTATAAATAACCCTTATTCTAAAGGCCCTTTATGTTCTGTTCACCTATTGAGTTCGTAACTTTGAAAAACGACGAAAACAACGTTGTAGGAGGTGCGGGTGACGCAACACGGAACATGACGTACGTGCAACACATCACGATCCACACATGTTAGGTAGTGTAAATGGGGCCGCCTCTTTTATTACGTAGAATATGATTAACGTAAATTAGTCATTCATTTATTAGGGAATTTTAATCGTCAGGTAGGTGTCCATAGCGAATTAATATAATGTTAGACTAATTAATGTGTAATTTTAACATTTACCAAATCTCTCTTCAAAGCACGTACATTTATTAATACGTATCTTTAACGGATTGATGAGTGTCCACTGAGCCAGTGATAAAAAATCATGTTTATTCGTAAAAACGAAAGTAAAAGAAAAATTTACAAAATTATGCTTCGTATATTTCCCATATTATACACATGTTGGTGCTTTAATATGCATTATTTACATATTATGCATATCAAATATGCATAGTAAACCTTAAAATTAATGTTACTTGATAAATCCTTATTTTCATTACGATTAGCATAGAAAGTTATAAAAACTGTAAATATATCTTTGCATGTACAATGTAATTTTATTATGTTTAGACAAGTAATTTATATTGCATATTAATATATACCTCACCAGTCGTGGGTGGTGGGACTATGCGAATAGAATGGCCTACACGCTACATTTGTAAACAGTTATATGTATTTATTAGGCCACTTTATTTTTGTACCTTGTGTATCGCGCATTTTCAGTTTCACTAACAAAATTAACCAGTATTATAACATTCAAGAAATATTGAAGACTAAAATATCCAAGTTGTAGATAAGTTCGTTCGATAGTCGTTCTGAAAAGCAGGTTTAGGCAGAAAGGTGTTAAAATTAATGTTTCATAAGTGTTGAAAATATAGAAAACTTATATTGTGATTAATCGCTGGATGTAGTAGACAGCTCAATTTACTAGAAAGTTCTTCATCCGGTCTATTCGATTCACTATCGTAGAACCGTGTCTAGGTGGCGGTACTTCACGTTCACTGTAGCCTGTTGACGTTGAATTACTAGTATTTCTGTTATAATGTTGAGCAATGATATTATTATATGGATGGGTTTGAATTATATGTTGGAGATGTTGCAGCGGTTGTGAGATGATTTATAATGATGTTCACTAATTATCTGACTAAATTTAAGTTATATTTTTTGTATAGACATACATAGCTTTAAGATTCATAAATGGTGATTAAAATTATTATCACAATAACGATGTTTTTTTATTAAAAGTCAATCCTACCTCGTCGTATTCCATGGTGCGGCGAGGAAGCCCTTTATTTATTTGTATGATGCTTTGGTATCAGACGAAAACTAACTTAAATGTAGTGTTGGTCATTCACAAAGTCCAGAATATAACTGACAAACGCTTGCATTGATTGCACAGATCAAATCAGCGTGGTGTTTTCTTAAAAAGACCATTTATGACACTAATCTGCATAATCCTCATTAGAGTTGACCAAGATTTTTGTCTGGACTTTAAAACTGACTATGACCTCTCAGTTTGATTTGGCTGTTTCTTCTCACAGAGTAGTCGGATACGAACAACGGCCTCATGAAGTTTTAAAAAAACATGTTTGTGTTAGTAAAAACCTACTTGCTAAATGAACATCCTTTATCATTTAAAGCATGTAGTCGAAAATGAAGTGGAGACTTGACCCAAATTTGCGAGCCTAAATACTTAAAATGGGTCACTAAATTATTTCCAACTAGCCGGGTTCCGCGTAATATCGAAAAAAAGTATCCTGTGACTATAATCTACCTAGATTATAGTCTGGAATAACACAGGATATTATTTTTCACGTCCGTTCAGTCGGTTTGACGTGAAAGAGTAACGAACATCCATACGTCCATCCTCAGAAACATTCGCATTTTTATAATACAACCTTCCGCCCGCGACTTCGTCCGCGTAGCATGGTTAGTTTAACTCGCGTGATGATCGAAAAACAAAATTCTCTCCCCTTTTCTTCCCTCTTACCCCACCATTTCTCACTTCTTTTTAGTCTATGTCTGTCTCCAGGGTCCAACTATCTCTGTACCAAAATTCATTAAAATCGGTTTGGCCATTTCGGCGTGAATACATAACAAACAAACAAACTCACTCTCGCTTTTATAATATTTATGTAAGAATAAAGTAGTGTAAGAATAAGGATAGTAGGATTAAATCCATACCACATCGCTTCATTCACTTGATTTTATCTAGTAGTAGAGGCTTCATTTGCATTTCTGCTGTCTGATTAAATAAGGAAACAAATTTTTATGTATACGTATTTTATTTTAAAAAAAGATCTTAAAATGCGAATTGTTATAAAATGAATTTCTTATGAATATTATTCTTAGTATACAAGAGGCACAGCCAAGCAGTACGAGAAATAACTACATTTTGCATTGTTGATAACATGTTATAATAATGAGATAATAAAATAGCTTTGTGTTAATATTATAATATAATAATTGTACAGTTAAAAGCACCTAGTGTTGTACTCAGTTGTTGAAATGTGAAGCTTCCATCGATTCGAACACGTCCAACTTCACGTTCATTCTGTGAACAAAATTAGCATTTTGTAGTAAAAGTGATAAGTCCTACTAACTTCGCCTGTTTCGTACAAGTTTATATATTTTATTACATTTATTTTGTAAATATAAACACGCAGAGTTAAGGTACCACACCGCATTACATAAATTCTCTTAGATTACTTTCGTACATTTTTTCACTGCTTTGCACAGCTAGTATTAAAAAAAAAGCCGTGGGATGAAGTTAAGGCTCCCCCCGACCAGGGTTCAAAACTACTATAATATCCGACCGCACGCTATGGGCACCCCCTGTGGGGTACAAGCCCCGGCTTAGGGCGTCATTTATTGGAACAACTAGAAAAGGGGCGAAACCCGACCCAACAACGGTACGGACTTTTAAAACTACTAGCTCAATTTACAGGTTGGCGTCAGAATTAGGGTGTACTATTTAATAGGGCGGGTGCCATAAGGTTCGTAGATTACAGGTGTTATGTTTGAGAAGGACTTACTTTTGAAAGGCAGTATACATGTCGTTAACTTTGGTAGGATGGCAGACGAGCGCGAGCTTGGTCTGTTGCGTGTCGAACAGCGACGGCAGCCACTTCGCCGCAGCCGCGTGGGCGTCCTCTGGGGTTACCGCTGATATCGCGGTTACCAGGTCGCTAAAAATAAAGAAACAATTTTTTTAATACATTTGAGAAATAAATGTATCTACTATTACTAAACTTTTGGGTTGAATTAATAAATACTAGCTGGCGATCACCAAGATCCGTTCAGCCGTTTTGACGTGAAAGAATAACAAACAGCCATATCCATACATCCTCACAAACATTCGCATTTATAATATTAGTAGGATCCAATTATTCTTGGCAAAGATTCTACTATCTCATGCTTAATTTTTGGCTACTTATAAATTGAAATGGTCACATCTGTATCTAATCACCCTAATGTGTTCATAGAGTCATGTTCAAGTCACAATGCGGCTGTTTATTGGAAGTAACTAAGAACTGAGTATGCATTAATTTATATATATCTTATATAGGTATTATCATCTTGAATGAAAAGCGATCCAAGTAGCGACCAGACAAAACATTTCTTAAAAGTTTTCAGCAACTAACTCCATTAGTAGCCTTTTAACTAATGTAAGTAACAATTTAAACGGAATCATACTGACTTTTTCCTCCCATACGCTTTCATGAAACGGACGAAATAGCGCCTTTTTCATATTGGTGATAGAACTCAAACTTACTTGTTGTACGTAGCACCAACTCTGTACAGATAGTTCATTAGGGATCGCCTGACGACGTCTGCGGGACACTTCTCGTTCTCAACCACTTCAAACAGCACCGTACTCTTTGCAGACGCGAACAGATCGTCGTCGAACTTGGCGTCGGCCAAGTACTCTTCCTGTAATAGCAGAAAAAATTAAGTGACACGTCCAAGTAATATGGAGAGATCAGAAACACATGATGAAAAGAACAAACTGTTTGGTTGGAGTACATAGTTGGAGGCAAAAGATCTAAATAATGCTTTACATTCTTCAAACTTACTAAAGTTATTTAAAATGATCGATTTAATCTGATTTGACGCGCCTGTTGGTCTAGTGGTTAGTGGCCCTGATTGCTGAGTCGGAGGTCGTGGGTTCGATTCCCACCCAGGACAAACTTTGTGTGATGAGCATGATTGTTTGTTCTGTGTCTGGGTGTAATTTATCTATAATATGTATGTATTTATAAATTATATAAGTATGTATATCAGTTGTCTGGTTACCATAACACAAGCTCTGCAGAAGGGCTACTATGACATCTTATAGCAATTCTTATTCCACTGAGTGAAAGAGATGGTGCTAGACACCCTGTATAGCTCTGTCTCTTTCCCTCAGCGGAATAAGAATTGCTTTAAGAGGTCATAGTAGGGCTACAGGTTCACACGAATGTGAAAGTAGAACTGACCATAAGGCTCTTTTCCTAGTAAATAGCACTTAGTCTATAAGTGCACGCAATTAATTTACCAATAGGCGGTCCATCTAATGGCGGTAGCATAGCATCGTCATTGGATGAAAATCTGACAATGTCATTTTATATGTATTTCAAAATAGCTTGCTCTCATTGGTCGAATTTGACTAAGCTATGGACACGCTATCTACAATCAGCTTTGCTTTGCCTTCCCCATTACAATATTAATTCGGATAAAAAAGGGTTGTTCAAATAAAAACTAGTCCTCTTACCAAAATGCTCTTCGCTTTGTTGTATGCAGCGACTGCGTTGGTAGCTCTGTAGAGCGAGAATATCAGTCTGCCTTCGTTCTGCGACATACGTATCGCGTAGCCGTAGGACAGGCCGGAACCACGGATCAGACGCCACATCGGACCCTGTGGAAAAAACAATTTTCGTTGCGTATTCGCAGGGTTTGAACATAAAAAGTAACGATTAGGCTGTGTAGAAAATGTGTGTTTCTCTAATACACGTAGCAGTTAACCGAGCTGAAACAAAGTGATAATTATACGAGCTTTCGTGTAGTTCTTTTTGTTAAATAAACGTTGCCATAGTTTACAATTTTTTCCTGTATCGGTGCGTTTACAAACATTTCAACTCACAAACAGTCAGAACCGAAACAACTACCTATATAGTTCATGCAAATATTTGTTCCGTGCGGGGATTAAACACGCAGCGGAGCAGTCGCTCAGCCACTGCGCCAGCCGTGCCATTAACCCGTCGCGCGTCAAAGTGTCACACTGGGTGCAAAGTTTTACTTGTGCCACAAATGTCGCATTTGCACACGGGTGCAAAGTTTGAACCGCTGTGAGTGGTTTTCATTTCTTAGACATTTATTTTTAAAATTTATTTAAAACTCATAAGGATTCTGGAAACATATACTTTGTAATATATAATTATCGATATAACTATGAAATCTTCGTTTTTCCGAAGGTTAGACCTTCCAAAAGAAGGTTAGACCAAAATCAAAAATTCATTCAAAATAGCTCGACGTTTGGGGCACTTTACGTACATTGTTAGCAATCGCGCGACGGGTTAAGTAAACGAAGTCTGACCTGACATTAAATTGAAAAATTCAAAATGTCTAACATCATAAACTACATTTTACGGCACGAAATAATTACACAAAAGTTTGTGTTGTATTGTATAACGGGCTGGTGACTTCAACTCAAGTCTGAGGGGAGTATTCTGCAGGCGGCTGCGAATATCATTCGATCCACCCCAGCTCTCTGACGAACACACCGAGAACGACTAGCAACGCCTTAGTGTTACTGACAATCTTGCGGAGCCTAACGGGGTTAGCAAAGTAAAAATGAAAAAACCAGCCAAGTGCGAGTATATAAACGGCCATATTTTTTGACTGCGTAGACGAGAGGGTTAATTTTTCACAGCTCTAACCCCCGAATACTGAACGTCACTCAAAATTTAAGTACCACTGAATTTAACAGATACTCAAAAGTGACGTTTGACAAAACAAAAGTTTAAGAGCTGCTCAAATGTTAAGCAGCCCTCAAATGTTGAGTGACGTTTCAGTATTCGGAGGTGAGGGACCACAGACTTAGGTACATGGTTTTAATTTGAACTCGACCTCCTCCACGCGTTCCCAAGATAAAGGGTCTTGACAGACAGACAGACGGCCAGCAAAGTCAAATTCACCCTAAAAATGTTGTGTTAAAATGTTTCAAGCTCATACCTCCAACTGCGTGAAGTAGTTGAGTGCGACCATGAGCGGTGCCACGTCTTCAATAGCATGTCCGAGAGGTCCGGGACTCATCTGCGCGACGCAGCACGACTCGTAGCCGCCCACGCCCAGCACGAACCCGCCGCCCCAGCCCGACAGCAGCTCCGCGTCCCAGTACAGGCGAGGTCTGACGATAATTAAAGGAAACTAATAGTTGTTACCCGCGATTGTCTCTCGTAAGTCGTCAAACAGTTGGGGAATGTGGACATAATGCACTGTTGGTCACCCCCTAAGTTATAAGCGTGATAATACATACAGGGTGTAAACAAGCAACTTTTCACGAAGCCGACAATCATGCATTCTGTGGGAAACGACTTTTTTTTGGGGTGAAAATGAAAAACTCAAATGATACACAACTCAAAACTAATGTGCCGATGAATGAACAGAATAGTAAGGGGTTGTGGTGTTCAACTTCGTGAAGGGTAATTTTAAATCTTTTCTGTCCATCCCCAAGTTGAAATCCATCTCCTTGCCAAATTTTATAACGATCAGATCAGCCGTTTGGTCATGAAAAGGCAACATACAAACTGACAGAGTAACTTTCACATTTATGATATTAGAACAGATGCCATGACGTCTGACAGGGGAGAATGGAAGAAGAAAGCGTGTTGCGCTGACCCCGAACAGAATGGCACAAGGGCAGGAAAATGATGATGGAGATTGAGCCGAACGGCACGCTCAATTTACCATGATACAATTTATGGTATACCATGTTATGATAAGTCAACCGTTTACTTCATTGAGCACGGATTAGAAAGTCATAATTAAAGGATGTGGCTTAGACCGGATAGACGGAGAAATTATTACAAATCATCTACATTATTTTTATACTAGTAAAGACTTACGCAACAGGGGTAATCTCATTCTCCCCACCAAACCTCTTCCATGGTTCAGTGCTGAGCTTATATCTTTCAAAGTCCGTCGCTAGATGGAGCCATACATTCTGTATGATATTCTTGAAAGTCTTCCTAGCTTCCGCAAGGGCTGCTTCGGCGGAATCCCCTCCAGCATTCAGCTGTTCTATGAGTTCTTTGAGGAACTTCTGCTGACGAAGGACGGTGCACCAGTGAAGGTTGCTGTTTTTGGTGTAGATTGAGTCGCGGAGGGCGTCGTACATCATCTTGTCGCCGGATCTTCTAACCTAGAAATTATACAAATTTTTTGAATTCGTTTTTTTTTATATATTCACTAGCTTTTGCCCGCAACTTCGCTCGCGTTATATTCGGGGTAACACAGTTCCCCTTGCGCCTTATTGATTTGTAATAGCAACGCCAAGTTTTCCCTTTTCTTCCCTCTTTCTCCCTCACATCCCACTTTTTTCAAGAAAATATTAGCCTATGTCCGTCTCCTGGTTCCCAACTATCTCTGTACCAAAATTCATCAAAATCGGTTTAGCCATTAAAGCGTGAAGAGGTAACAAACAAACAAACAAATAAACAAACAAACTCACTTCCGCTTTTATAATATTAGTAAGAATGCATAAATCTTAGGACTGCACAAGAATTGTATCACGCAAGTGCCAAATAAATATGTTTTCTTTCTTTCTTAATATGTTATATTTACCTGAGCGACATCGTTGATGAGCCTCTGAGCGAATACCAGCAATCTTTCTTTTGTAATCTCCGGCGCATATAAAATCTCGTACAAGTGATTCACTACCTCGTCATAATCTTGAGGTTCGCACTAGAACGGAAATAAAATGGGATTGGTAAATTATTATTAACTAGAGAAGAATATCTTATTTTATATTATTGTGATACAACTAAGAAGGGACTTATCATTGTTTTTATTTAACGAAATAAACATTGATTAGATCCGGGTAATATGTGAGTACCTTTGGAAATAGTTCAAGAGTTCATGTAAAACAAAATAAACATTTTTATCAACACATTTTTTTACTTATTCATAGATAGATATGTTTATTTGTTAATTAATAATGGGAATAGAGACAATAACATAATTTGACGATTTTGACGCTTTTAAAAATATCTCTTCGCTTGAATGAGACCGAAAATTTTTATTTAGTTAAATCAATTATCTTGTATAGTAACTGCTATTTATCAACACATTATTCTTTGACATATTTCTTTGACTTATGGAATTTTAAATATAATAGAACAAAATTATAGAGATACCATAGGAAAATTAACAATGCGACTGAATACTCAAAACTGCACAATTAAGTTCACAAGCATGTACAAAAATATGTGATTTGGAAAACAACTTTTAATACTCACAGATAAAGTTTAATATGTTCATAATTTTTTATTACTTTTCCTACTGTACCAAGGCAATAAGGAATTAAAGGTGTCATCCTTTTTTTATTTTATTAGTCTATTGAGAGTGTCACTGCGGGGCCAAAACCAGTTGGTATTCATGTAAATGGAAAAAAATAAAATCGACGCCACTTACCCTCGTCTCAATATGTACAAAGTTCCCAAAATGTCCGATGGAGAAGTTGCCAGAACGATCAAACCCGATATTATTGCTGAACATGACAGTGAGCTGTTCCGTGGCGGAGATGACATCCTCATGCGGCACCAGAGTGTCCCCGCGGTGCACGCCGCATTCTGCCAAACCGTTCATGTGTAGCGGGAGCCACTTGCGAGCCGACTCGTCTACTGAGCTTGTGTCGAAGATTAGGTTTATCTGTTAAAAATAATAACAATACAATTGTAACATTAAGTGTAGATACTGGATTATAAAACATTGCTTCGCGCCTTTCCGGAAGGTAGATATAGATAGAAGTGTAAAAATATCCTGTATTAGTCAGTTATCTGATTCGATTTTGGTCATGTAGAATTGTAGACCCTCAGTACAGACTAGCTGCCATCGACGTTAAAGTTATAGTGCATAGGACCCAACACAGGTGTATTCCCTTCACAGATGAGCTTCCACGAAAAAATTCTAATGGGTAACTCCCGACCTTAATACACTTACTACTTTGACGGCTTACTGCTTTGCGCTAACTATGGCGCAGTAGCTAAGCGATCGACTGCTGCACTGCGTATCGCGGGTTCGATCCCCGTACGGAATTAGTATTTGTATGATCTACAGATTGTTTCGAGTTTGGCTCTTTGTGTATGTGAGTTTAAATGTTTGTAAACGCAACCACGACATAGGAGAAAATCCTAGTGTGGGATAAAGTTAAAAAAAAAACAAGCAAGAAAACTACAGTCAATTGATTGCAATACATTCAATTGGCGCAGTAGCTGAACGATTTTTCACTCACTTTTTGTTTTCAATCGCAAATAGCCATCTATTTTAATTTAAAATTATGTTGTTTTCGATTATCTTTCAGTTCGTATGTAGGGTGGTCACAGAATATGATTAAAATTCAACCAGCATGTCATGAGATTTAAATTCATTAAGGCCTGTTGAAGTTAAAGGATAGGAATGCTTCCGAATTCCACAGAGAAAAGCTGCTAATGAAACCAATTTGTAATATAGATGAGTCAATTTTGTATAAGTCAAATATTTCAATTTATATATATTATTTTTTATGAAAAGCTTACCTATAAAAAAAAATACTTACGTAAACAAAGTTAGTTTTTAAGCTGTGCACTCTGGCGTAGACAGGCAGTTCCTTGAGGTCGAAGTGCGGGCAGGGCTCGCCGTCTGTACTCCAGGAGTTAATGTTGTGGCACTTAAACTTGCATGGAGGCACTGGCACTGAGGCTAACGTACCCGGGAGAGGAGGGCGCTGAAAAAAATAAACAGGGTGAAAATAACTTTTTTATGACGACACGGTTGGCGCAGTGGCTAAGCGTTTGAATGCTGCGCTATGTGTCGCGGGTTTGATCCCCACACGGAACTAATATTTGCATGACCTGATGATGAGATAATTGTTCCGGGATGGCTGTTTGTGTATGTGAGTTTAAATGTTTGTAAAAGCACCCATGAAACAGGAGAAATTTCTAGTGTGAGGCAACGTTTAAAAAAAAAAAGGTATTTTACGCTTGATTTTGATGAAAACTGCAACTGCGTCATTGGTTGAGCACACCACGCAATTATAAATCACTAGCTGGCGCCCGCGGCTTCGTCCGCGTGATACCGTAGTTCCTTATGGCATTAAGTCCGCCATGTACCAGTATTGTACATGAAGTTTAAATAAATAACACTTAGGGTTTGGCTGTTTGTGTAATATGTGAGTTTATATGTTTGTAAACGCACCCCAGATACAGGAGAAATTCCTAGAGTGGGGCAGAGTATTTTTTTAACAAAAAAAAATATAAAAAAGTATGTATCTTATGTGTTATTCCAGACCATAATCTATCTCTGTATAATGGGTGTTTATTGAACGTCGAGAAAAGGTGGACGGTATGGCTTGCTCGTTTCTGATCGAGAAGAACCGGCCAGCTCCATGGTTACTTTTTGAAATGGCGTCTGTGAATTTGATTGGACGCAGAAGGCATGCTGGTACGTCTAGTAAATTAGAACAAGGGCAGTAGGACCATAAAATGCTCTACCTGCTACACAATAGTTACGAGAAACGTCACGCGTTGCTGCATTTTTTCGCAACAAGTGACGTCACACGTAACTGTAATGTATCAGAGTAGTGTATAAGTCAGAGGTGTATCGATAGCTTTTACTGTTATTAAGCAAGTTCAAGAAATTAGGTATTATAAAAATGTGAGATTGCAATGGATTCCATCGCACATTAATATTAGAGGAAATGAGGAGGCCGACCGATTAGCCAAACTAGCAATTACTGAAGGTCAAAATATTAATATTGTACCAAACTATTCAGAAACACTACAACATTTTAAAAATATGTGCAATAGACATTTGAAAGAATATTTTGATGAGACCTCTAAAACAAAAGGTATCTGGTATAAGACCATGCAGTCAGAGCCTCCTCATATACCATGGTTCTGTAATCATAATATAAAAAGAATTCATGTCACAACAGCACATAGGTTACGTACTGGGCACATTCCGTCAGGAAGGTTTCAATATCTCATGCGACGAGCAACCTCTCCAAACTGCGAAATATGTGGTGCTATAGATGATGTTCAACACTTGTTGATGGAATGTGTCAAGAACCAAACCAAAAGAAAAGTGGTTTTAGAGCAGCTGGGAATAAACCGCTTGGATGTCGGTATTATTCAAAGTATCTTGGCTGAACCGACAGCTGAGCGGGCCTTTATGTTATATGAGCTCGCTTTATATAATAATTTAGAATAAGCTATATAGTAATTTGTTTGTTAATTTAAGGTTAGGCCTAATGGACTGACATTTATAAAATTCCTTAATAAATAGAGAAAAAAAAAACTGTAATGGGCTATATCTTTGTAATTTATGGTCTAATTTACAAATAGAAAAACGCGTGTCCCTTATTTTTGAATAATCTAAAAGGCGGACTAAATAGAATGTAGTTACTTTGACCCTGGAAACTACCATATTGTATAGGTCTATGGTCCATATAGTCTATGGTTACCTCATTGAAATCCATGGCTTCTTGTAACAGCTTTGCCTTTTCTGCCAATCCAGCTTCACCAAGTTCTGCTCTTTGCTCTTCTAACCGTTTCTTTTCTTCTTCTGCCATTCTGAATTACAAAGCAATCAATAATTATATTAGTAATATTATTTTAAAAATAAAGCAGTACACACGACACGGATAGTGAGGTGACCCGAGCACTGGTGGCCCAGGCCGTGTCGACGGGGTTAGTGTTCCACGCGCTCCTCAAAAAGATGTCATTAGAGCAGAGGGGTCTGCGCCTGCCGGGGTGAAGGGTTATTCGAAAGAGATACCGCGGCCCCGGAACATTTAATAAACGGCAGTAGACCGAACATGGGTGGGTTTTAGTCAGTACAACTCTAAGACTCCCCCCGTTCCGCCCAGAGCGGGGGAAGTTATTTGATGATGAGCCTGGACTTTGTTACTATGAGTGATGAAAAATATAGGTTAAAGTTTCAATATGCATTAAATACGGTTTCAAAATCGTTGAAGAAAAAGAGTGTTGGAGAAGCTGTCTTGAAGTGTTGAGCTGAGATTGTTTTTTGATTTTCGTAGTTGTATTTCTCGTATGTGTAACAATAAAGTACTGTACGCACTTGTCTTGCAGCTCAATGCTAGGCGACCCCATGACGGTGACGAAGTCCTCGGTGAAGTACTTCTGCAGCAGACTGAGCCAATAGTTGGGGGATTCTTCGAGTAAGGCTTGCAGGTCGGATTGAGGGTTCATGCGGGATATGAACTGGAATCAAACGAGGTTTAAATCAACATCGGAAAGTCAAAAGAATGTCAAACATTTTATGATCAGTAAGACCATTTCAGACACTTTATTTGCATTGCGGACCTTAAAAGAGACTATGAGCTCTGAGTTTGTTTCGGCTGTTTCGTCTCAGAGTAGTCGGGTAAGAAACACCGGCCTCATCTAGTTTGAAAAAATAAAAAAGACTTGCAAAATAAACCATTTAATGTATACCAAGCGCCAGATTGTTACAGCAATATGTTTTTGTGTTGCGACAAAAATACTGTTGACAAAAATGCAGAAAAAATAATCCCATTTCTAATTTTTCGGCTAAAACGAAGTAGCAAAATCAATTCTATGACGTCAAAAGGGTCGACACACTCGCTAGTAATTATGTTTCCGTAGAGCTTTGAATGTCAAGGTTGATTACTCCTAAAACAACCCATTTGTGAAGCCCAATTGACAAACTTTAGGGCATGAATTGTATTATACTAAGTATTTTGGGTATGGAACTATTGTTTTTATTTTAATAACTTTTGCCTATCGCCTAATCCGTGTGGAAGTTGGAATTTATCCAAAGGGCACGTGTTGCCGGGGTATAAACTGTTCTATGTCTCAATTCATAATGGTTTACTTGCATACTTAATTTCATCAAAATCTGAAGGGCTACTATGACATCTTATAGCAATTCTTATTCCACTGGGGGAAAGAGATGGTGCTAGACACCCTGTATAGCTCTGTCTCTTTCTCTCAGTGGAATAAGAATTGCTTTAAGAGGTCATAGTAGGGTAGCTGATATGTCGTTTAGGAGTAACGACGTAACAGCAGTTTCTCGACGTTTTATGAGTACCCATGTAGGCCTATATGAAATAAAAATATTTTGATTTGATTAGACAGACAGACAGTTTCCATATCGCATTCACAAATGTATGGAATATAATGTGTCATTCTCGTGTTTCTTTTTACAAATCTAACCAGACCGTAACTGAGAACCAATCAGAAATAGTTATTGTTTGACATATCAGTACAAATGGTTGTGCGTTATTTAAATTCTAGATTGAATCTGTAAGAGAATAAACACTTTTTTCTTTCTCGTTTATTTTCTAATACAAAACAGTTTTATGTGGTGTCACATTAATGTATTGAACATGGAATTCAATTTGCAATTGTTTCGTTTGTTTTAATAGCCCTCTTAGTGTATATGTGTGCAGGTAGTCTTAATATCTTTCAATATAGCTTTGCAGGTTATTAATACTACAGAAAATTAACTCTTTATTGGAGACTCCCAAATTATAGGTTTGATACGGAAAGTAGTATTCTTGGACACGTCTCGTATCGTTAGAAGGTTCCTCTCTCTGGAGCCCTGACTGCCGGTAGCTTGGCCTTGTTCCCGATACCGGTGGGCTATTATGTTTTCGGATTTTTCAAAAGTTTTTTGATTTATTATTTTTGAATAAGAAATATGTAAAAATATGTACAAAGAGTAATAAACGAAATTATAAGGCTATAAAAAATACGTGGCAAAGAAAATAATAAAATATATAATCACTACATATGTAGTATAAAACAAAGTCGTCCCTGTCTGTCTGTTGCTATGTTGTACGTATGCTTAAATCTTTAAAACTACGCAACGGATGTTGATGCGCTTTTTTAATAGGAAGGTTTAAATGTGTAATACTTCACGCTATGACTGTTCGGAGGTGAGACCGCTGAGCGGGTCGCTAGTTAGAAATAAAGACAACAAAATTACTTACATGGTGTTCATTCTGCGAGTACAACGCGTCACCGATACATCTAAACGCCACAGCATGATGAGGGTCGGACTCCAGGCTAGCGATGGACTCCCTCAACTGTTTGCGCAGGAGTCTGCGCAGGCGATCCATGTCCAAATTGTCTTCACCCATGCATACTGTCCGTAGGCATTTCAGTGCATCATCGCGAGCCAACTCTAATTTGTCTATTGGAACATTGTCGAGTTCAATTTTGATAAGGGAAGCTATGTTTTCTGTAAGGTTGTAGGAGATCTGTGGGAAATGGGAAACATTTGAGTGTAAATATGACTATCGAGCCAAATTAGGAGAGAATTAGTGTCTGGTTAATAGTAATAGGTTATTTCTAGGTAAGCGTGCTTCATCGTCGACCACATCATCACTTACCATCAGGTGAGATAGTGGTCAAACGCGAGCCTATCAATAATATAAAAAAAAGAAAAAAAAAAATAGGCTCGCCTATAACATGGGACTTAAACATACGAGTGCTAAAACGGGCTTCACTCTCTATGAGTGCAGCATTTGGTTGCATCTCTGCATGTCATGTGTTCTCCTAGAAAGTTACATCAATATATATAATCCTTGAATTCCATGATCCCATGAATCCCTGTTTCCCATGGTCACATCATCACGCGTGAACGGCTGGACCAATTTCGCTAATTCTTTTTTGTTTTGTTGGTTAACGTCAGAAGAGGGTCCTTATGAAAAAAAGGGTAGGGTGGGTAGGGTAGGTAGGGCACAACTAGTCAACTAATAAGTCTTACATCTCCAGCCAACGCGTCTTCTCTCTCAACTAGGCATCGTTGCAGCGGCGCCGCAGCGGTGTCGCACAGGTAACGCAGAAGAATCGCACACCCCGTCAGATCCTTCATCGCTGACTGTTCTGTTAGCAGTGGCCCGCGCCATCCGAATAAAACCTATGGGGACATCACGTACCATTAACATTGACAATAAATAAATAACTCGGGTTTAGGTTTCCGTACCGTCTTGCGTTATAAACGGCCATGCTTTATTACTGCGTAGACTTAGAATGAAGTCTTTTAAAAAAAATCTATTTTAAAATTCAATTCGATCTGGATCCCTTGGAGGTCTGATCTTTTAAGACCTCCAAAGGATCACAGACTTGAGTATATAAATAGTTTTAATTCTAACTCGATACGCGTTTCCGAGATGACGGGTTCTCACCGTCAGGCGGATAACAAAGTGATCCTATAAAAGTTATGTTTTTTCTTTTTATGTACGGAACCTAAAAAACCCACCCAGAATATCAACGAAGTATTTTCCTGTAGTGTAATATGATTAAACATATATTTCTAGGTTTCCTTTTGTAGCTTTTGTTCCAGAATACAAGACTACTGTCAAGTATTATGCTATTTTTAGTCTTGTACACTACTTATTTAGTCGCTCCGTATTTTTAATTAAGCATTGTGTCAAAAAGTCGCTAAGAGATTTGACTGTAGACCATTTCGAGAACTAATTACTCTGCAATGCGACGAATTGCAATAAAATGATAAATTTAATTACCCTTGAAAGACCTAAAAGCCAAAATAGGTTTAATACCGATACTAATTTCCATAGCCACGCGAACTTCTTCCTTTTTTTTGTTTCCAATCTTGTTTGTACCTTGTGTTATTTTTTTTTTCTTTCTTTCTTATACATACCTGGCCACAGTCTTCAGTGTCTGCGGGCCACTGCACCTTCAGCTCACCGTAGTTTGGCCTAGCAGGGATGGTCTGCCAAGGTTTGACCCATTCTCCAGGTGGCTCACAACCACACTGTCTCTGTGTACAAATAAAATATTACATTGTATTTTTTACCAATAACCAGTAATTTATTAGGTAAATAAAAATGGAGTTGATAAGGTTTAGAGATGAAAAACTATTTATTTTTTATGCGCTTACTATCCGATCATATCGTAGATCATATTGGAGGCTAGGCAGATGCGGTTTATAAGCAAGCGCCCATGCTAAGCAATTGCTTACGGGCAAAGAATGTCTGCTTGAGCCGTCCTTTTGGGTCCTCTTTACAAGCATTGTATCTAGTAGTCTGCTGTCGTGACTACAGCAACTTTTTTTCTAACAAGTCTTTTAATGGCTGTGATTGGCTCTGTAGTAACATTTATTTTAATTCTGAGTACCAGTATTCTATAATACATGATCACGAGCATTACAATATCTTTAGGACTAGTTAGTTGCAAGACTTTTGGGCCACAGTCTTGTTGCATCTTTTTGGCAATACGAACGGCAGACAGTATTGGAGACTTCTGCCTAGTGGAATTTCATCAACATCAACAAGTGATTGCAGAGCTAGGATCTATAAATGCATTTGAGTGATTTCCATGTGGCGCGGAAGAACCGGAACGGATCTGTCGGTGGAAGGATAGCCATGCATTACATATGCTCGCATACTTAACTATACAGATCAGCCGAGCCGCTGTAATTGTATGACCACAAGTTCAAGCACAAGCAATTGTAATCTATACTAATATTATAAAGCTGAAGAGTTTGTTTGTTTGTTTGAACGCGCTAATCTCAGGGCCTACTGGTTGGAATTGGAAAATTCTTTTAGTGTTGGATAGTCCATTTCTTGAGGAAGGCTATAGGCTATATAACATCACGCTACGACCAACAGGTGCTGAGCAGCGCGGGTGAAACCGTGGGGAACAGCTAGTCTTCTATATGCATAGGTATTTTCCGCAGGGAAGTCCAGAAGTGCATGTTTAATCACTCTACAAGGCCCACAGCAAAGCAGAGGGGTTTGCCAGAGCCTCCGGGGTTACGGGTTACTCGAAAGAGATACCTCGGCCCCGGAACGTAAAGGGCAATAGAAGGAACATGGGTGTGTTTTAGTCAGTAAAAGTCTGAGACGCCCCCCGCTCCACCCAGAGCGGTAGAAGTTATTTGATGATTTCCCACCCGAAAACAAAGGCCCCACATTTCACACGCTATAACGTTATGTTAAACATATCGTGTCGATCGGGTCAATCTAACTTAGTCTACATTATTTTTTTTTAATGTTTTCCTTTTTTTTCTGTGTTGTTTTTTTTGTTTTAATACTTATTTTTTTTTTTTTTTAATATCTTGGGACAACTCACACACGGCTATCTGATCCCAAGCTAAGCAGAGCTTGTGTTATGGTAACCAGACAAGTGATATACATACTTATATATAATTTATAAATACATACATATTAAGATAAATCACACCCAGACACAGAACAAACAATCATGCTCATCACACAAAGTTTGTCCTGGGTGGGAATCGAACCCACGACCTCCGCCTCAGCAGTCAGGGCCACTAACCACTGGACCAACAGGCCCGTCAAACAAAAAAAAACATCACACAGAAAAAAGGTTAAAAAAAACAAACTTTTTTTTAATGCTATCTATCTAAGAAGCGAAACACCCCGTACGCCGCAGACCCCTGACCCAACTAGTCGTTTTTAATTTATTTTAGACTAGCTTTTGCCCGCAGCTTCGCTCGCGTTAAATCCGGGGTAACACAGTTCCCCTTTCCTGATTTACAGGTACCTGCTACCTGTAGTTTTTAGCCTTGCGCCTATTTATTGAAATAGCAATGCTAAGTTTTCCCTTTTCTTCCTCATACCCCAATCTTTTATTTTAAAAAATTGCCTATATTATCCGGCTCCAGGGTCCCAACTATCTCTGTACCAAAATTCATCAAAATTGGTTAAGTCATTAACGCGTGAAGACGTAACAAACAAACGCACTTTCGCTTTTATAATATTAGAAAGGATATTGTGCATCAAAATTAAATCGAAACATTATCAGGTGTGTGGACGGGTGTTATAATAAGCAGAAGAAATCAAAATTAACTTCTTGAGTTATCAAGCGATTGTGGTACGTTAATTACATTATACATATTATTGTACTGTTTTCACTGTTGCATGGTGCCAGTGACATTAGTAAAATGTACCATTCCTCTTCAATCTGGAACGTTAACTTGATTTTTGAAAAAAAAAGGCTTTATTTACCCTGAATATCATAGCCGTATACGACTACCCACAGACATATTTAGTGATGGGATGTATTACTTTGAAGCGCTAAATATATATTTTTATTACCCGGAAAATAGTATAGTTACGATTGTGTATCTTACTTTAAGTAATAAGTGTATCTAGCATAAAACATAATCGTACAAAGGTAATGTGAGCAGACATTTTAATAATAGGTAGGTACTTGTATGGAAAACAATTATAAGACATCACATTAAAGTCAATAACTCTAGATAGACTACTCATAAATGAGTCATAAACACAATTAAGGTGTAAAAAAATATATTTTGTAATTTATTTTTTTGCCTAGCACACACGACGCGACGATAGATCAAGTTCTACAAAACCAGTTGACGCAGATCTCTCACTATTTGGAAATGTATACTAAGCGAAGCCATTTTTTATAGGTACTGGAAATGCATAGCTTGATGTGTCACAGTGTACTTGGTCAAGCAGCATAGGTGTATTATGGACGAGAAAAGAGTCAAAGTAAAAACATCTATCAACCGTGGCGATTCAGTGCAATTTAGCTTGTGGGGTCGAAGTGTTATCGTAAGCATAAATTCGTAGGTATAAAAAACAGCTTTTTGAAGATCAAAGGAGTGTAACCTATAATATACGTCAGTACATTTATATTGGGCTGATGCTTTACCACAATGCCCAACGTGGGAATCGAACTCAAAATGATTCTTTTTTTTGCGGACGGGAAATCATCAAATACCTTCCTCTGGGCAGAGCTGGGGGGGCAATGTCAGTCTTATTGACTAAAACCACGCACGTTCCTTCTTTTGCCCTTTATGTTCCGGTATCTCTGTCGAACAACCCACAACCCCGGAACTCAGGACGCTTGCGACAGTCTACGTGCTTACGACCGATGAGGAACTCTTTAACCGACGTTATTATAAGAAAAATGTGTTAATAGACAAAGACCATGACATAAGCATTGAATCATCTAATACAGGTTGCGTGTCTAGGCATTAGACTTGAATAATACCTGTGTGACCTAGTCTAGGTCGTTTCAATGATACCCACTTCACATTGTTTCACCAATAAACGCGTGAACACTTGAGATGTGGCTACTTAAGTACTTTGAATGCAGCAATTGCTTAAATTGAATAACGATTTGATTTTGCTGTTCCTGTGCAAATTAAGTTATGTATGCACCCAAGAACGCAACTGGTGTGGGAATCAGTTTTTGAATCGCTAAAATCGCTCTCAATAATTTGGCATGTATTGTTTTTTTTTGGACTGGGTTTCAGTCTCCACGTCCAAGTTGAAACTCAAAACACTTATTTCGACGGTCCCTACGTACATAAAGACATGTGTATTTTTTTTTATTGTCTCATTGGCTTTAGATTAAGTATCTATGCGCACATGCTGACATACAATTTTTATTTGATTTATTTACCTTGTTTTAGAAAATATTTATTATTGCTCATAGAACTATTTCTAGGGCGTGTTGAACACAAATTACGCTCTCCTGTAAACCTCGGTTTTTGACTTAACCTTATGTACGTAGGGACCGTCGATTTCAATTAGACCATTACAGGCACTTTTGAATGTCATAAAAACAAACGTGAAAGTACTATAGTTGCCCATTCCAAAGTGTAGATTTCTATGGAAAAGAATGAAAAAGAAACTCCATGGACATAATGAGATTATACACATATTATGTATCTGAGAACGATGTAGAAAAACGAGCACATTAAGAGCTTCTAGAGTAAAAGCAAAAATAAGACTGAATTAAGTAAATGAATTAAAATAGGCCATACGATCCGCATTTATATATACTGTAAGTATTGACTGTTTTTCATTTTTTGTAAACAAACAAGACTTGTTAAATTTGGGTAAAAGCCAAAGAAAGGCTTGTGCATTTGATTATTTTTGTATAATTTCAAAGTTGTTGCCAAGGTCAACTGTACGTATAGCTTGTTTAAACAAAATTGCTATTATTGATCTGACCCGAGTACATTAAACGAGCACTAGAAAATGGCTGCCATTTAGATTCATATCACTAGTTTGCTGTACCATTAGACATACATAATGTTTTAACCTAGGTCACAAATACAAAATTCTAGCTGGCGTGCGCGGCTTCGCCCCCGTGCTATCGCATAAAAGTATCCTATGTGTTATGCCACACTATGATCTACCTCTGTCCCAAACTTTCATCAAGATCCGTTCAGCCGTTTTGACGTGAAAGAGTAACAAACAGCCATACATCCATCCATCCTCACAAACATTCGCATTGATAATGGAATAAAAAAATAAAGGAATAAAAAATAAGATATTTTGTTTCCTACTAATGAAACAAAATATTCTATTTTTTATTCCAGACTATAATCTAGGTCGGTGCCAAATTTCATCAAGATCCGGTCAGCCAATTTGACGTGAAAGAGTACCAAACATCCATAAATCCTCACAAACATTTGCATTTATAATATTAGTAGGATTTAGACATATATTAGGGGCATTTACATCTACCGCTGAATAACGTCGCGTTGAAGGTGCGTTAATACGGCGATTGAACACCGTTTGCCTTAAATTCTAGGGGAAGAGTGAAGTTTAGAACAAAAGCTTTATCATGCCTACCCTTCTCCGACCCCAAGGCTTCCAGTCTAACCGGATGCAGCTGAATACCAGTATTTTACATAGAGCGACTGCCTATCTGACCTCCACAACCCAGGTAGTACCTACTGGATAATAAGATACCCCTTAGTAAAACGGTCGGCTATCAGACTATCGGGCCACTGACTATCTGCAACGACTGTAAGAGTTCTACAAATGACAGCCGGGAGCCTAGAAGTGGCACGAAGGAAACTTGGAATGTAATGGGTGGTCATTCACAGACCAAACAAGGCAAGCGCGGTGCGGCTTTACTGTAAGATCGATCCAAAGGGCTATTATTATTTAGCCACAAGCTTCTCGTTTAAATACTAAACAAATTAAGCTACTGGACCGATTTTAAGCATTATTTTATTAAAACATTAGCTGCCCAGAACTCAGCATATGAGTCCAAAATAAATAGTATAATTTGGACTAGGCAGCGAAGTTGTTAATAAAAAGCTACATTATTAGGAAGTAACATAGGCTATACAACATCAAGCTACTACCCTCGCGAGCGAGGCAGCAACTAAAGACGCGGGTGAAACCGGGCAGGACACCTAGTTGATTATAAAATTAAATATGCATGACTAGCTTTTGCCAGCAGCTTCGCTCGCGTTAAATTCGGGGTAATACAGTTCCCCTTATTGCAAAACAGCAGCAATTGCGGCTTTGCACTTTAAAAAAAAAATTTGCCTATGTCCGTCTCCTGGTTCCCAACTATCTCTGTACCAAAATTCATCAAAATCGGTGTAGCCATTAAAGCGTGAAGAGGTAACAAACAAACTCACTTTCGCTTCTATAATATTAGTAAGGATAATTACTATTTTTAGACCAAATAAAACGCAAGCAAAGTCACGTTCTATGCGGAAAATAATTTTGATTACACTCCAAGACTGCAATTTCGTACTAACACACCTGATGAGCATTATGTAGTTTTTTACCTTAGCGATGATGTCATCTTCGACTGTCTTCAGGGCTGCAAACACATCTTCGGCTTCTATCTGACCTGTGAGTATGATCGTCAGGTTCTCTGCACGGTAGAACTGCTTGTGGAAGGCTCTGACCTGTAAAAAGTAGTCTTGTTAAACATGTTTTTTTTTTGTGTATGACACAGACAAAACGGTTAGTCAGTCAAAACTACTTTTTGGCTGTTAAAACTATGTTAACAGTGACTAAAACATAGTGTTGTGTTGTAGTAATTCTAGGTGTTCAGAAACAAGTTTTTTTTTAATACAGAAAATATCAAATCAGGTGTTTTGTGATTGTTATTAGATGTGACACATAAACTGTTTTTTTGTGATTATTAGCCTTCAATGAGAATAAAGTTAATTACACAAACACAAGCGACTTTCTATGGTAATACAATTTTACACTTTGTTTGTGTCTTTTGGAAGTTATATTATATTTATAAATTATTGAAGATTTTTTAAAAATGTTTACTAAAAATATTATTTTCGTCTAGAGATTCTGAACATGATTCTACTATTAATATTTTAATGTATTTTTGCAAATTATCTAATATATAAAATTCTCGTGTCACAGTTTTCGTTCCCATACTCCTCCAAAACGGCTGGACCGATTTGAACGAAATTTTAGGTGCATATCGGGTAGGACTGAGAATCGGCTAACATCTATTTTTCATGCCCCTAACTGAGCAGCGGGTGAAACCGCTGGGCACAGCTAGTTTCTATATAATAACCAGCCGTAGAGTTTGTTAAAAGCTTTTATTGGCTGTCAAAATTAAACTTAAGTCTTTTTTTTTACTTTTTAGTTATATTAAATAGACATTTCTCTGGCCACCATAGCAGATGCGAGTGACTGCATTTTAAACTGTACTCAATGCAAGTAGCTCTGCTGCACATGAAACACCATGCTAATTCCCCTGTATTTCACAAACTCCAGTTATCAGATTGATCTACTAGTCTGCCTAATTGCAACCAACTAGTTGGCCCATCTCTATTATTTTCCTGTTAGAATCTTGCAGGTACACACGGCGACAGATCAACCTATACAAAACCAGTTTATGCGGATCTCTCATTGTACTTGAAATTTATGGTGTACGATCCGTTGTTGAGAGAGCAGCATAAACTGGTTTTGTATAGGTTGATCTGTTGCCGTGTGTACATACAAGAAATGCATTTAAATATTTTTGTACTTATATTTTGCTTTAGTGCTTTAATTTGTAAGGTTATCAACTTACTTTGGTATTATCAGTAGATGTCCTCAGGTTCTTCATGATGCCACCAGTTTCAGCGGAATAACCACTTTCTGGATACATGGCACGCAATAATTGTAGCTCACATCTATAAAAAATATTCATGTGCTAGGAGTGATTTTTCATGAGGCTTTTTTACAGAATAAACAAACTTATAGTAAAGGAGAAACACCAGAATAACTAAACTATACTGAAAATGTGTCCATGTGTGTGTGTTTTATTTTCTATAACTTTCTTTAGGCCACTACTTAATTAATACTAGGTAACATGTCTTTTAAGAATTGGATTTTGGACTAGACTAGTTTATTTAAAGACAGTGACAGATTCATTTCTACCAAAATTTGTAATAACCTTTTTGGAAAATCATTACTTTCTATTGTTATTAGCCAAAATGTTTTACACTCAAAAGAAAATATATTCTGTAAATATCTTGGACTTCAATTAAAATTAAATTTTCCTTTAAATGTAACTTAAAGCAATAAGAACCTGGTAATCAGACCTTTTCCTTACCTACTGTAAGCAGTATTCTCCCTTCCTTGCATTTCACAATACACAACACCAGCATTCTCTCCTTCACCATCAATGTGGTGGACTTCCGTGATGAACCCTTCATCAGTGAGCGTAGGCTGCAGTATATGGTCCAAGTATATGGGGAGCAGTGTCAACATGCCAGCATCACCAGCAGTATAGACCGTATAACAAGTGTGGTCCGTATCAGTCCATGCATTCGTACCGTGAGCCATACAACGGTTCGCCAGTAAATCTAGGATACCTTTGTATGGGTACCGCTCAGATCCAAGGAAGATGAGATGTTCCAATGTGTGGGGGAGACCGTCATCATCGTGGGCCTCAGTTGCTAAAGGAAAATAATAAAAACAAATGTTAGGTGTCCATACTAACATTATACAGCTGTAAAGTTGGTATATTTAGATGTAATCCTTAGAACTACTAGCCCAATTCCAAAAATTCATTCAGTAATGAGAAGCTACATTATTCTCGAGTATCATTGGCTATGTTAAACACGACAGAGGGTAATTTACGACCTTATCCAAGCAAAAGTTAGTTTAGATTCAAAATTGTTATCTGTTTTCTGTTATCATTGTTTCCAAATGGGATTAGACTATCGTATTTGTTTTGTGAAATATTGTCATCAAGCTGTTTAACGTGTTAAGTCCACGTCGCGGTTAACTTCGAACCGGCAAGTAGGTAGAGTGAAAATAAAAACTTTTGTCAAGTTAAGTACGATAATTTGCTGTCCATGGCATGAGTTTGTTTTTATAAGAAAATCTTACCCAGACAAAAGAAACCGTTGACCAGAGGTCCCTCAACTCCTGCTATGATGACAGTGATACCGGTCTTCTCCGACACATATTTGTTCACAGGAATCACATCTGAAGCTTTGGTCGACGACACCAATTTGAAGTGAGACATTCTGAATTTATACCGCACTAGGTTTATGTATTAAATGATGTTTGAAATAAACTGTTGAGATAGGAAACTTATACACAATATTCATCAGCGCCGGCCTAGATTGTAATAGATCAATGCAAGTGATCATTCGGTGAATGAAATAAAACACACAGGGACAGGTTATGTCAAAACTGTCAGTCTGTCAGATTCAAATTGGAATGTCACCGATTCCCTAGTGATGTCCAACGTATCGGTAACCGTTATCATTTTCACTGTCTCAATTCCAATTTTGAAGTATGGCTTGCATTTAACATCATTTATTTGGCATTAAATACAAATTAGTTTTTTTTTATCATCATAGATTTCTTATTATATTTTTATTCGACTGTACCAAACTGATGAATCGAGGAATCCGACGAATTTGGTAATCTAACGACACTTTCCCATCAGTGATTGTTGAATAAAATAAACTGACGAGTAGGAGAAACTGACCAGTGTTACGAGTACTCATTCGACTGTCAAACTATTTATGACCTTTAAAACAACATCAGATATAATTATTTGTGCACTCTCAAAACTAAGTTAGAAAGATTTATAAAGAGACCACTTCAAATAAATATCTTTGTTAATCAGAGTCGGTTTCCAGTTAAGCCGGATGCAGCATAAAAATTAAAGACGTCTTACGTTATAATACTATTATCTACTCCATTACCAACATCACTAGACAAAATGATTTCATTCATTTTACTCATTCAGTAACATATTGAATGCCACAGATAAAATAAAAATAAATTAAATGGCTTACGGCGGTAATACCATCCACTTGATAGGTTGCGGATGTTTTACTTCAATAGCCATTGCTTCTTTGGTTTAAAAAAGCAAAATTGAAATTGAAAAACGGGTGGAAACGTTTAGTAACCCCAAATGTTTAAGAGTACATTTGGTGTTACTAAACGTTTTAACGAATATTCGAGTTTTAGCTTAAAATAACTGCTTTATAGATGTCAGAGCTGTCTGTAACGAATATTCGAGTTTTAGCTTAAAATAACTGCTTTATAGATGTCAGAGCTGTCTGCGACGTTCTTATAAAAATAAATATAAATCTAAAAATACTGGTATTCAGCTGCATCCAGTTAGACTGATGGTGATGGAGATGATAGAGTCGTATCACAATAATAATATTTATTCTGTGTGGCATTGAGTGTTGAAAGGAACATCCACAAATATTAATGAAGTAGCTGTTCCACGCGGTTTCACCCACGCTTCTCAGCACCTGTTGGTCGTAGCGTGATGTTATATAGCCTATAGCCTTCCTCAAGAAATGGACTATCCAACACTAAAAGATTTTTTTAATTCCAACCAGTAGTCCCTGAGATTAGCGCGTTCAAACAAACAAACTCTTCAGCTTTATAATATTAGTATAGATAAATATATAATATATATAGTATGGATTTATAATATTAGTAAGTATAGATTAGGCAGTGGGCATACAATAATGTTATTTACTGTACATGGTTAGGTCTAGAACCTAACCATGTACAGTACAATTATTCTGGCTAGGACTGTTTGCTTGTCGGGTTATGATCAAATTGAAGGCATACTGATTGACTATTTTTTAAGTTCAGATTTTTTTGCCTCTGATTTTGCATCATTGTCAAATTGTTGGGTAGTTGCCACGGACTAGTCTGGAATAATCACAGGCCACAGCTAACTTTTACTTAAGTTGTTCCTGTCAGAGGTAAGGTATTTGTAAAAGGTATGTGGGTACCAATAAATAAGATCTTAAAACGTTTGGAATGCACGCATTCACAATAGTGTCTTTCTTAGCGCCTACAGAGTACAACCTAGTGAATTAACATCTGTCTGCTTGCTAACAAAAGATTCAGCGCAAACTGCAGTTGGATGCGAACATACTTGAACTTTTGTTTCGCTTCGCTATAAGCTGCACCTGTCAAGTGTGGCCTGTAGTGCCTAAATGGCCGAACCTCGTCTGGGTAATGCAAATGAAGCCACCAAATGTTCTACAGAAATTCAGTGGAAGGGAATTTTTTATTTCTATGAAAATACCCAGTTGGCGCGACTGTACTGATATATGTTTAGTGGTGGAATGATATGAAAGGGCGCCAGGGTTGCCCACGAAATTCAAATAATTAAAATTATCAATACAACCCTGTACGTTTATTTTTAATGAAAAACTCACTTAAAAGGGTTAAATGAAGTTAGAGGGACAATATTGGTAATTGAAATGATTATAATTCATTCAATTTCTTCAATTCATATTTTAATCAACATACTGTAGGTACTACTTGACCTACTTACTTAATCCAGAAAATGTCGAAAACCTTGAATTTACTAATAATTTTATGTTTTTTGGCGATATTAGCATACTGACTTCAGTACAGGCGACAGGAACAGAAAAATAGGTACCAAGGCGATGCTTATTGCTAAGGAAATCTTTACCAGCATATCTGTGAAAAAAAAAGAGTAAATGAAAAGAGATTTGGGCACAGTGTGTAAGAAAAACAGAAAATAGAATACATAAAACATAAAGCAAATAAAACTAGTTACTGCACATTGTTAGAACATTATTTTTTGTTGCATTGCATAATTTGCATACAAAAAATAATGTTTTTTTGTTGCATTTTCACCTTAGTGACCTACAAGAAATACGTTGGCTAACTAGTCATCCTAAACGTTGTTAGGTATATTGTTTGTTAATTCGGTAGTTACTTAGGCTGTCCGCGTTAAAATATTAAAAGGACAATAAGTACCTATTATTTATACAAATGGATAATTTTAATTGAAGATAAGATTATGGTGATTGTGTTAGTTGGTACGGATTAAAATATGTTACTACCTACTGGCGTAAGTAGATATACCTTTAGAAGTATGAAGATCAAGATGTCTCTTCCTCAACTACCGAAAAAAAAAAGTTTTTTCAAAAATAATTTTTAAAGTGAGGTTTCCCACGATTCACTCACCACACAGACCGTATTCAGTTTTATAGCGTGACGACGGAACAGTCGGACTTACCCTCCGCATCAGACGCTTTATCAAAGTTTACTTAATTTCAGGGCCATCAGGGTTCCATGTTGAAAGGAGATTTTATGACTTTATACGTTTTTAGCTTATTGAGGGTAGTAGTCCAAGGTTAGAAGGTAATGTTTTGGAAATACCTTAATAGCAGGGCCGGATTTAGGGGTCCAGAGGCCTCGGGGCAACAAAGGAGTGGAGGCCCCCTTACCCCAAATTATTTTCCAAATAAAATGAACAAATTTTTTCAGTCGAGTTTTTCAATATATAATGTATTGTGAAACCAAGTAGATTCTCTTAGTATTTAATAAACACATATGAATATAATCGGAAACAAGACTTATTTGAAATTAAATTTTAGTGTTAACGAACGGAACCTTTCGAGCTTTTTTTGCCGAAAAATCGTTGATGATTTCGCTGAAATCCAGTTCTCGGAGTAAATCGCTCTAGAATAGATCAATGATTTCTGTTTCTGTTAATATTTAAGATTAATATAATCAAATAATCATATATGTATAAAGTACTTTAGGCTGTAGGTAAAGGTAAAAGCGAAAAAAAAATATCAAAGGAAAAGATGTTTACTAGGATTTTTTTTTCCGAAGTCTCTATTGTGGAGGCCCCCTGCTTGTGGAGGCCCCGGGGCTTACGCCCCGGTTGCCCCCCCCCCCCTAAATCCCCTGCCCTGCTTAATAGTACTTACAGGGGTGGACTACGCCCCGTAGACCTCGTAGCAACTCGTAAAATTCGTAGCAGGTGCTACGCCATCTACGTTAAATTAATCTGAAATTTGGAATCTAGACTATCTATTAACAAAAACTTGTTGTAAGCTACCATGCAGTATAGCAGTAAAGATTTTTTTTCTTAAATAACTTCTCCCGCTCTAGGCGAAGTGGGGGGGAGTGCCAGACTTGTACTGACTAAAACTTACCCATGTACTTTCTATTGCCCGTTACGTTCCGGGGCCGCGGATTTCTTTCGAACAACCTGCAACCCGGTAGGCGGAGGCCCTGGCACGCCCCTCTGCTTTCGACCGGTGTCGACCGGTGGCCGGAAGTCGTCTCACGGCGACCGGTCTGTATGGATCAGCCCCATTCAGCTCAACCATTTTGAAGGGAACTTAAAGACCCGAAACACCCGCCGCCATCAGCAAGACATTTAAGTGAGCATGACATTCTGTCAACCACCAGGGCATCGTCAAGGCAATAATACTTAGTACATAGTACACACACAACGGCTTTCAGTTATACAAAACTAGGAATTTGAGTCTATACAATGCAAAGATAGTCTTACAGTCTTCTGCAGTTTCCACTATAACTTCGGATGCTCATCAGAGAGTTAACCCCTATGGTGTGGACACAGATAGATGTGGACTAAAGATTTACCTTGCACTACAAACTCGTAAGTAGGTTAATGATCAAACTAAAAATAAACATTATTCGTGCACCCTTAGCCCTTGACCATTTTTCTAGGAGGGAGTTGTTTAGATGTAGGCCAGATAAATGTTCATGATCCTATCGTGTATAAAATACAGTTTTTTTTGCACGATAAGACCATTTTCACGTCAGTAAACACTGGTTCGGAAAAAGGGTAATAAAAGTTTGGGGTCAATAGCGTGGGTCTTGTAAACAAGATAATTGATTTATACACACTGTGTAAAGATGTCGACAGACATAAGTTTGCTTGCTGTTGTGTAGGTTCCTACGTGTAAACTAACTAATATACCTATAACCAATGAACAAAGTATGAAAAAATTATTTCAATGTTGCAAGGTCTAAGGTGAAGGATTTTGAATGTAAGTTATTAAAATAAACGCATAACTGAGGTAAAAAAAAAACAACTCTGAACGAATTTAATATGTTTAAAACATCATGTAGATACTTTCAGGGAAAACAAGATCAGAAGTAGTAACAACTACTGGATTAAAATTTTCTTCGTCTTCTCCCGTTTATTACTCATAAAAAATGTCTTTGAAAACTCTCTTTTGTTTTTTTTTTGCTTGCCTTTCGCCTGGTGTGAAGCGATGATGCGGTCTGGTAGAGCACACTTGGTAAGACGAACCGATCAACCGATTCCTTCGAGCTTCGACGAGATCCAGATTGTAACTAATGATCAGGGAACAGCGAAGTTTCACAGACCGATGGCTTTTCTTTACGTAAAAAAATCAGGCCACAAAATGGTTTATAATAAAAAAAAAATGTTTCATTAATTAAGTTATATAAAACGTAGTAGAAATCAAAATACTATAGGTCAAAAACCTGCAAATGTCTTAATAAGTTGATCAATGTTCAAGTTACGTATATTTTGGAATAGTTTACACATTACTACATACATTACTCCATTAAGTACAGTCAACAAACTTAATAAATATACCTACAGGTCCGAAAGATGTATGTACTCAGTTGATTTTTAAACAAACCAATGGATGTTTTTAACTCTAATGTTACATAAAATTAGCTGTTTGTTTTCTATCAAACACATTAAGTTTTATTCAAACAATCATAGATTTAAAAAAAAAATACAACATTATTAGATGAGCCTAGTAATTTACTTCTTTTGTAGACTGTACATCGTTTCAAAAAACATAATTCAATGTCTGTAGTTTTCTCTGCTCTAGTTACTCTCTAATGCAATGTGTAGAAATAAACATTAATATTATATAATAAACGCTAGTTTTGTTGTGTAAATACGTAAATAAGATAGGTACTTAAACATGCTAAAATGATAATTTATTCGTTATTTTTGTGTGAGTTGCACACAAGGTGAATGTCAGTCATGCATTGCATGCACTTGTATGTAGATTTTAACATACTTACATTATTGTATCATGCACTGTAATAAGTATTTTTAATTATTTAATTAACGTAATTTTGTTGATAACTATAGGTTTGTTTAAGTGTTGGTGGAGTAACGTTGGTTTCCAGCTTAGACGGACTTCAAAAAAGGAAGAGAATTCTCAATTAAATGGTATTTTTTTATCACCTCAGTACTTTCGGCTTGGGTTAACCGATTTTTTTGATTATTTTTCGATTTGATTAACTGTGAGGGTAAAATATAATGAAGAATTTATTGATCATCTCACCACAAAGGTTGACTCTTGACTCGAAGCTCATGATAGACCTGTAACAAAGTGGGCATTTCACCCTCTCTGTTGCCTAAACCTCTTTACTTTTGGATCAACATTGATTTTTAAATTCTTAAATCTCGATTTTTATTCTGTCATTTCATCTTCAACAATCATTATTTCAGCGCTGGTTCTACTAAGCATATTAGCTCTACAGACCATCGCTGACACTCATGTCCAGTAGGCCTACAATGACATCTTAAAGCAGAACTTATTCCACTGAGTGAAAGAGATGGTGCTAGACACCCTGTGTAGCTCTGTCCCTTTCCCTCAGCGGAATAAGTTCTGCTTTAGCACGTCATGGTAGGGTAGCAGTTCTGTATATTTCTAGACTATGATTCTCTTAACCACCTTTGCGCTGCCTCCGACGATATTGTGAAGTATTGGGTCAATCAAAATGATTATTATCGATAAGAAGATCTCTACACATAACAACCAACTAACTTTAATTTTCGAAGTTAGTCGTAAAAGCAATAAAAACCAAAGCAATAATAACATGGTTCAACAAAAACCACAAACATACAAGTAAACTCAACGTCATTACAGAAATGTGCCACCGCAATCAAAGATCCATCATGTAACTTCCATAATTATTAATGCTAGCTCAGACGATGTACTTTTGTTAGTTTTTGTGATCAAGTTGTGTGTTTGCTGATTTCTTTTATTTATTTGTAGATCATAATATCTCGCTTTGTCCTTTGGAAGACTAATCTTCCCAAGGACAAAGCGAGATATTATGATCTCTCTCTCTCTAGGCCTAAGCCTAGAGTCCATGACTCCATCATAGTGACGAGACGATAGGAGAGGATATGATATATTTATATTGAACTAACTGTGCCCAGCGGCTTCACCCGCTGCTCATTTAGGAGTCTGAAAAATAGATGTTGGCCGATTCTCAGACCTACCCGATATGTACTCAAAATTTCCATTAAATCGGTCCGGCCGTTTGGGAGGAGTATGGGAACGAAACTGTGACACCAGAATTTGATATATTAGATGATTCATTAATAGAATTTCGTTATTTACACTTCTTATCTCCGCTTAGCTTTATTTAGTGGAAACAGTAAAACAGAGAGGAGACGAGTTGATTAATATTTGATCGCTCTGAACTGGGGGTGATTAACTGATTAGCCTTTTCACAGATTTCTGCTGGTCCACCCAGTACGCATCTTCGCACGGTTTCGGTAGATACATCTCATTATCGTCTGCTTAGCCTTTTCCCAACTATGTTAGGTCGGCTTCCAGTCTAACCGGATGCAGCTGAATATCAGTATTTTACATGGAGCGACTGCTTATCTTACCTCCACAGCCCAGTTAGTACTGGGTAATATGATACCCCTTGGTAAGACTGGTTGTCAGACTTTCGGAACACTGACTACTTGTAAGGACTGTCAAAGTTCTACAAATGACAGCCGGTACCAACGGCTTAAGCTGCTTTCGAAGGCACGGTGGAAACTCGATATGTAACGGGTGGTCATCCATCCACAGCCCAACCTAGGCAAGCGCGGCTTAACCTAAAGATCGACCCGAGCGGGCTATTATTTAGCCACGAGCTCCTCAGACACATCTCATGCTACGAAAATATATGCTTTCTTCGGTTCGCCGTCTGCGCAGACATGAATGATGTATTGACTTTCTACCCGGCAGTGTTTGTGTGTTTTTTTTCCTGTCTCTTCAACGGAGAAACGCGATCCTATGCGTCTATGTCCCACGGTGTCAGTACTGCAATATCGTACTGTAGAGCTCTGAAGTTGCCGTCCACAAACGTTAATGAGCGAGAAATAGTTGAGCGGGGCGGTGTCCCACTAGCCAAACTAGGTTTCATGTCGTTCCACAAAAGGAAGAGAAGTGGAAGTGATCCGTGGGTTTCAGAATGTGGTTTTACGTTTTGAATCTTTTATCCATCACCAAAAATACCACACCCACACTGGGCCTGCGTGGTGGGTCACGACCACGACGTCACAGACCCCTTCTCTGTGACGCCTGCGATATGCCTTTTTCCCGGTTACGGAAAGGCTGATAATGAATGTTATGCAAACCAAGATAAAAAAGATATTTGATAGGTAAACGAATGCAGCTTCCTTGCACAATAGTTCGTTTGGTAAGAACGAAAGAGTTCGTTTTTACGACCATATTTCTATTGACTCACAATTACCCATGTCTGTAAATTAAAAATTTGAATTTGACTAGCTTCTTTCAATCTTTGTTTGTGGAAATGCGTGTAAGTGTTAAAGAGCTTTCTGCGTTAATAGTGGTAGCTTTAATACTTTGTCACAATCACCGGTTACCGGTAGTACCCCAGAAACTCACTGCTGGATCTCTCGCAGCATTTCTACGTTTTCGGCGACGGCTCTCCGCTTGCGCGATAATGCCGGTCGCTCAGTCCGCGTCTGCCCGCGTTCACAAAGTCGCTAGCCCGCGTCGCGATCGCTTGCGTAGCGCTCTCGAGCTCTTGAACTATCGTAACCTCGGAACGAGACGGTAAAAGTTGTAAATTAAAAAAGTTTTCGTAACTAATATTTTTGCGTAAGATTTGTGTGAAATATTCTAAACATCGTTCCGGATCAGTGCTGAGATCTTTTTTGTTGGATTGAATGGTAAGTGTCATTAATAAAATTACATTTTCGATTTTATGTAGGTATGTACCTGCTCGTAGGTACCTACGTTACTGTTTTTTTTATTTGCCTATTATAAAATTCGCCATAATGTATGCCAAGGTTAAATAAATAAATATTTAAATTAGATATCTAATAGGTACATTCATTTAAATATTCTTCTCTCATAAATCGAACTACTTACCAACTTAAAAAATAAATTCTAGGGAGTTGTAATAAATGTGGGTCCTTGTAGTAGGAAATTGCTAATATTGTTACAGTTAAAAATAAAATATTGCAAAAGACTCTTAGAATATTATTGTTGCTATACAATACATGAATTTAAGCACCAGCTTTATGTTTTTTTTCTTATTTACGAATAGTAATAAATACTTAATTGAATTTCAGTTCAACTATAGGCAATTTTAAGTAGGTAGTAAAAATCGCTGGTGGAATACGAAATGGTGTAGGTATAATGCAATGAAGTTCGCTTACATTTTGGAGAATATCGAATTCATGAATTGTCCATGAAGTACAAAACTTTAATTGGTCCAAGTAAATTATTGATTTTTATTTCATATAAAAATAGTAAAAGAAAACTTTACATACCATGAGTACCTTTTGAATCGAATAATTGGTAAGTATGAAAAAAAATTCTAGAATTATTCTGTTTGGCTAAAATCATAAATGCGAAAGTTTGTAATGATGACTGTATGGATGTTTGTTTGTGTTTGTTTTATGCAAAAGCTACTAAACGGATTTATGCTCAATTGTATAATCCTTGTAAATGTAACCAATATTTCAACGGCCATGTGCCGCGAGCAACAGCTAACATTAAAAATTCGCAGTAAGATTTATCTATTGGTTGAATCCGCAAAGTTTCAACGAAGATACTGAATCTTTAGATTTGCTTAGTTCTTGAAATATTCTTGATAAGTAAATAATTGCCATGTAATAGGAATCAAATCAAAAAAATATATAAATTACTAAGTAAGCCACATTACGCGAATAACTCGCAAAAACAATGTTATCATGTCTTTGATTACTTATCATGTTAATTACGCAAGTAGGTGCTCTATCAACAGATAATTGAATAATTATCTAAATAATAACTTGCTAAAATATTTTGCTGACCATGTTTTACCCCCAGTATCTATAGATTAATTAAGACCTTTTATAACAAATCTATGGATTACTACCTGGCTATTTTTTTATCTTAAAATATTTTATGCAAATCTTTTACGCAACCATGTTTAGAAACGACGAATACTTAAATGAAATATTGTAATAATTAATCAATACTGTCTGAACAGGTAGCGAATATTTAATTTTGTGATTTGATTTGATATAAATTAATGCATATTTTCAACAGTCGTCCGAACAGGTGCTTATTTTTTTTAATAAAATTTACAAATTATGCATTTAATTAATAAAAACGAAGAATATTATTTTAATGTCGTTAAGTATCTATTGGCCGTGTATCTAATCAACATTCCAAACTTTTATGGAAAAAGAAAGAAAGAATGTAAGTGTTAGAATAACCCATATTGCGGAATTAGAATGGCTCTCGTTGCAATATTAGGCAACATTCACCTTGTGATTAATGTATAGCAAAGTTGAGGACTACTTTAAATAATATTTGTTTCGAATAGGTACACGATTCCACAACAATTTCTCAGAAATCGATAATATTCTATAGAAACTGTAGATCAGGCCATTTTGCAGAACAGTCAAACAGCGAACTATGTACGAAGGGTGTAAAAGTACCCTTAGCAAAACTGAAATCCACGTGCTCTCCACATCATTGCCATCATTCTTTTGTTCCAGACCATACATGGTAATCTTCTAGTTACGGAGATATTAGGGTTCAAAGCTACAACTTTTTCACATGTATTTTTTTAATCCAAGCTTCTCCTCGTACTATAAAAAGCACCCATCACGGCAATGTTTAAAGTGCGTAAAATTGAGTTTTAAAACTTAAAACGTAATTACAATCCCAAAATTAAAAGTAGTTTCCTAGCAATATTGTTTGTGTAAGTACAATTACTTAATTTGATGTACATAATGTATGGGTAACGGCTTCGTGAATAGTTACACCCTGTATAGAAGAATCTTATGGACTGTTTTTTTTCTTAAGAGTGATCTTCTCAATCATGCAGAAGCAAAATAACTTCTAAGACCAATAGCTAGTAAACACATAAATAGTGCTGGTTCTGATGAACCATCTAATCCATCGGATTAAATTTAACTTAGTTTAAAATAACATACCTAATCACATCTAATTTTATTTCACACGATTCAAATCGCGATTAAAGATAGCCCGATAACACTTAACTTTCTCGCCAGCTTAAAATTGTAACTATAGAAAGTGGTTTAAAAACATACGTACCGTGCTTCGAACGCATCCTGTTAATACAAAGGAAGCTTATAAAGCGATGAACTTTACACGTCATGGAGGGTTCCTTCCACAGAATGTTCCGCTGACTTGCTGAAGGTGAACTTTTAATTTAAACAAAAAATTGCCTACCTCGTGAGTACCTAAGTGTATACAACCTCTTTGTTTTTTATCCTGTGTTTTGTGTTGTTATTCCATGAACAGCATTGGTGGATGATAAGCTGGCTTAACACTGCATTTAAATGTACATTCTCCTGAGATACCTATTTATAGATAGGACGTTGTCAACTCATGCAGTCTTGTAAGCTCGAGTGTGTATGCAAAAACAAAAGAAGGATCCTATTTTTCTTTTTTGTGTGGTTGGTGTTGAAAGCCGTCGAGAAATATCCTCACGATGTTTTTGAAGTAAAATACAATATTCTTTGATTCTATTTTTAAATATACATATATCTATAATATAAAAATAAATCGCAAAATGTGTTGGCAAGGGCATAACTCAACAACGCCTGGACCAATTTCACCAATTCTTTGTTAGGGTTCCGTAGTCAACTAGGAACCCTTATAGTTTCGCCATGTCTGTCTGTCCGTCCGTCCGTCCGTCCGTCCGTCCGTCCGTCCGTCCGTCCTCGCTTAATCTCTGTGACCGTTAGCACTAGAAAGCTGAAATTTGGTACCAATATGTATATCAATCACGCCGACAAAGTGGTAAAATAAAAATTTGAAAAAAATGTTTTATTAGGGTAGCCACCCTATATGTAAAGTGGGAAGTGATTTTTTTTTTAATTTCAACTCTAACGTGTGATATATTGTTGGAAAGGTATTTAAAAATGAATAGGGGTTTACTAAGATCATTTTTTGATAATGTCAATAATTTCGGAAATAATCGCTCCAAAAGTTAAAAACAATGTGTCCCCCCCCCTCTAACTTTTGAACCATAAGTCTAAAAAATATGAAAAAAATCTAAAAAGTAGAACTTTATAAGAACTTTCTATGAAAATTATTTTCAACTTGATTGACACAACAGTTTTTGTACAAAAAAGACAAAAAGTTGTACAAAATAATTTCTGGACTAAGTTTGTAGTATAATCGTATATGCAAGCTTTTTTGTAACTTTGTTTACATATTTTATTATCCTAAACGTATCTTTTTTCAAACAAAAAATTGTTGTTGAATTACCACCAAAATTGCACGTCTTTGTATTAATTAGTAACCCTATTCCTCGAGAGATGGCGCTGTAGGTACTTATTACATTGGATCGGGTATTACCGAATTGTTCGGTTGGCCTCATAACTGGGAACACTTATTGTGACGGACGGGAAACTACGGAACCCTACACTGAGCGTGTCCCGACACGCTCTTGGCCGGTTTTTTAAATATTCGTTTAAGTCCAAGGATGGTTTTTACGCCTAGAAAAATCGTTAGGGTAGGTGGGGTAGGTAGGATAGCACAGTTAGTATTTAATATAATTAATCAACCTTTCCTAGGCCTAGTTTCATGATGACCCACAAATAACTTAGGTCGTTGTTTGACTATTGTGCCGTCTGCTTCTTGGCGCGGTCAATGAACCTTTTGATGTTAACAAAAGACATCAACAATTCATCAACAGTCGAAGTCGAATTTACTAAGTAGATTTTAACAACTTTGGCAATTTGCATGTAAGTTTTATGAGGTGAAAGAAGTTTTCAGACATGCACTCTTTTAAACTGAAATAATCAATGCACGTGGGATAAAATTTTATGAAAGTTATGATTATGACTCTGGAAAAAAGCTATTGTATTGTGCCAATATAATTAATGTTGTGAATAGTTGCGGTTCCAGCGCAGTTAACCTTGAAAAGTGGTGTGAATGCACAGGTTCATTCATTCTTTTGTTTTTCCCACAACAAGTCTAATACCTACTTACCTACGCTTCGTTAGTTAGTATCATGTTAGTATAGATTGGTCAAATCTTGCAACTGAATTTCAAATCAGTTCCACACAACCGATTTAGCTATTTGCCCTGTACCTTTGGTTCTGAAAACAATACATTTTATTATCAGACATTAGTTAATCCTATAGCCAATTAGCCATCGTCTTGTCACGAGAGAACTTTTCTCTGGTCAATAGCGTGGACATGAAACTTTGTACAGAAACGCGTTTAATGTTGCTTAGATTAAACAAATTTTACTAATAAAACCTTGCATTAAATAACACAAATTATCATTCTACATTATACTAAGATACCGAGTTTTATAATGAGTGTGTGTGATTTTCGGTATGGTCATGAACGGCAATAATAACTTACGAGATTGTCTTTGACTCTATAACGACTTAGGTTACAAACATACATAATATTTTGAAATAATGTTTTAAAATTATTCAACAAGACAATCGCTTTTGACTTTTGTTACGTGTATAATTCTTTTTTTCGAAGTTTTTTAATATTCAATCAAAGAGTAATAAATCTCTTAATAAAAAAAAAAATTAAGAACCGCGCAGGTTGTGATTAATTTTCTTTAAAACTATTTGGTATTTTAACGACAAAAGAACTGGTTTTATAATAATGTTCAGTAAGGTCCAAAAGTTTGCGTCATGTTTTAACGATGATGACGTCTGTGACTTTTTTTTAAAGCTTTTGATTTTTATTAGGTGTGGTTGTCACGTAGGCCATACAGCGTATTTATCAGGAGTTCTAAATAATATCTACTAATATTTCCTTTGATATTCACGATTCGAATACCTTTATTTTTTGCAAATTTTACCTATCATTCACATTACATACTACTCATTAATTAAGTTTCCTTATATTTTATTTTCATGAATACGATAAAATATTCAATCAATCAAAGCAAGGATTTTAATAATGAATATTATCTGTTGTCACACGCGGTATCTAATGGTATCTTTGCTAAGTATTACCTGCATAACTGCTGCCGATAACGTATTTTAATATTTTTGTTTTGGATTATTATTTGACTGGACAAATGATAATCCATTTATGCCTTATAAGGGAGGTTTCCTACTTTTTCTCATGAACGTGAATGTGGGAAGGAAGGAACCTCCCAGAGTAGCATTTACGTACGATTCCAAACGCCCGGCGCAGCCTTGAGCATTCGGTAACGCATAGTTTAGTTGTCTGATTGTGATTACTTTTAATAAAATAAATAATTATAAATAATTTCAATGCACTTATTTCAAGCAGACCAGTTATAACACTTTAGAATTATAAAAAAAAGGAAAAAATTACATTATGTTACCGTCCCAATTCCAATGACTTTAATTCGAAAATGACGTTACCTACTGTCGGCGCTCTGGCTGAGCGATTGGATTGCTGCGCTGCGTGTCGCGGGTTTGATTCTCGCACGGAACATAATTTTGTATGGTCTACAAATAGTTGTTTCGGGTCTGGCTGTTTGTATATGTGAGTTTAAATGTTTGTAAACGCACCCACGATGCAAGAGGAATTCCTCGAGAGGTTGAAGTTTTTTTTTTAAAGAAAAAAATACTACTTATAATAATTCCGCAAGTACTTACTCTAAAAACCTCTTTGGAGAAGAGAAAACTCCATGGACACTTTTGAAGCTCAAGAGACTCTGATAGATCAAGTTAAAAGTAAAAAGAGTTTGGCCCGATTAAGATACTTTCTAAGAAAAAGTTCGTAATCAACGAAGAACAATCCTGGCTTCCTCATTTGGAACCCATGACCCATTTTCAGAAAATCATCTTATGACTTCCCCCGCTCTAGGCGGAGCGGGGCATGTCAGACTTGTACTGACTAAAACCCACCCATGTTCCTTCTATTGCCCTTTACGTTCCGGGGCCGCGGTATCTCTTTCGAACAACCCGCAATGACCATTAAGACCCATTAAGACACCTTTTTTATCTCCTATAGATTTAAAGAGAGAGATATGAGGACTATGCTAATCGATTTTATCAAGTTATCACGTTTCCTTGTGTCAACTAATTATTATTATTTTTTTTTAAAACTTTATCCTGATATTAAAAAAAAAACTGGTCTATACAGGAACCAAGAACATGTTGCAAAAATGCAAATTTAGAAACAGAACAGACTTTTGAATGCGTACCTACCTATATGTATAGTTGATTCTCAAAACACAAACTTATAAATAAGTGGGATTTAGTATATCTTTAGATAGTTAATCTACGTAATTAACGTAATTAGTATCATAATTAGGCATCTGAATTAAGTAATACTAATTAAATCAATATGAACATTGGTATTGCTAAGAATCCTTTTCCCTAATGGTTACAATTAGAGAAATTATTATGAATTACATTTGAAACGGAATAATCTTTTGACTGCGTAGACTAACCGATATGACTTTTCCACAACTTCAAGGGACCACAGACTTGAGTACTTATATAGTTTTAATTTTAACTCGATACCTTCACGTGTTCCCGAGATTAAGCGTCTAAACAGAAAGACAGACGGTCATCACAGCAATCAAATAAGGGTTCCGTTTTCTTGTTTTGTTGTATGGATCCCTAAAAATCGAATCAGGAAAGAGGGTAGACCGTTTTGTCTGCTTATAAACACCCTTCCGCAATAACCTTATCCCTGCTACATTACCATGACGTCTTAAAACAGAACTTATTCCACTGAGGGTAAGAGACAGAGCTATACAGGGTGTCTAGCACCATCTCTTTCTCACACAGGAATAAAACTGCTATAAGATATCATGGTAACCCTTCTGATCGTGGTAGCTGCAACTACGCCGACATATTAGGAAGTCATATTACTTGACGATGGTGAATATCCTGTTGCAAACGTTATTAATAATATTAGTAACCATTTCAAGATCTTTTTCTAAGCGTGTCGATGACAATCTAAATTGAGTCAGCCCGTAATATGGCGAAGAGATGCACTTTCAGTAGCATCCATCGGCTCCTGTGATGTCCAAGTAACAGGACAGGCAGGTCATGTCAGTTTAAAAATATATATAAGAGAAGTCTTTTATGTATTTGAATTCGCTAAATAGTTGACATTCAGACTGCGCAAGAGTGTCTTGCAAAAGCACCTGACTGCGCAAGAGCATCTCTTTCATCTTAATAAATGCACTTCCAATGACCGTAATATCTATAATTTTCCAATAAAAATATAATATCACAACATCGTAATCAGTTATTTCAACATTTTCACATTTAAAGATTAATAGAAATGTGTGATTTCACATGAATCTACAAGTGAGCCGTGACAATATAGCAACAGAGATAACATTGCATCGAAACTGCATTCGAAAGTTTCGATACCACATAGTTTCGAAACTTTCGAATGCGGTTTCAGTCCTTGTATTTTTTCTAACTATTCTCGACTACAACTCAACAAACTTTTGACGGGCCTGTTGGTCTAGTGGTTAGTGGCCCTGACTGCTGAGCCGGAAGTCGTGGGTTCGATTCCCACCCAGGACAAACTTTGTGTGATGAGCATGATTGTTTTTTCTGTGTCTGGGTGTGATTTATCTATAATATGTATATATTTATAAATTATATAAGTAATTATATCAGTTGTCTGGTTACCGTAAAAAAGGCTCTGCTTAGCTTGGGATCAGATAGCCGTGTGTGAGTTGTCCCAAGATATTTATTTATTAACTGCTTGGTATGTCTAGCGCTCACAAGCGCTGCTGGTCAGGAAAAGAGTTCTTGGCTTTCGCATCTCATATGTCTTAGTCCCACGATTTAATGGCGGAGCGGCTGAGCGATCGACTGCAGCGCTGCGAGTCACGGGTTCGATCCCAGCACGGAACAAATATTTGTATGACCTGCAGGTAGTTGTTTCGGGTCTAGGTAGAGTTGTAGATGTTTGTAAACGTACCCACGATACAGGAGAAATTCATAGTGTGGAGTAACAAGAAAAAGAAATACTGAGAATGGACTGTAGCAGTGGGTATAAAAATATACCTTGACGAATAGACTTGTATGTGAATTTTCCAAAACTTGCAAAAACATAATGAATTTATATACCAATGACTGTTCGGCCAGTCGGTTTCATGGCCAGCATAATGAGACAACTGTAAGAAATAGGTACCTATAATAGTGTGTGTATGATTATTTTGTTTTTGCTTAAGACTGCACTGTTTTTGTTTATTTGTTTCTTGTATATGCTGCGGGCATGTCTTTTTTATCTTGTTTATTTTTATCCTACCTGCTGCTGGCTTTCAAGCATTGGAAGCGTGGGATTCCGGTTAGAGGCAAATGTTTGTCTTCAAGTTAGTTCTACTGTTACATTTCTAGGATGGGTCAGGGTAGATGGACCAGAATTGTGGGTGCCTGAAAACCGTCGTCGTCACCGAGGAAGGCTCAAAAAACGCTGCTGTGACGATTGGAGTCGTTCCTGCCGTATTGGCTAAAGGAGGCTAAACACCGAGAGAGTTGCAAAGGAGCGGTGGGACAAAACATACTGTATCATATACTAGGATTTATAGACATGGTCAGCCATTAACCATTGTCATTTTACATTTATTTATTACTCTGTCAAATTTTTAAACGGTTCCTTTTTTATTTCTAATGTATTAAATAGGCTTGCACTTCACCGCAAGTCCCAACTCACCAGATGTCAAGCGATGATGCGCCTATTGTGGTGTACGCTTGTTTAGAAGAACTAAACATGGGATAACTGTAATTTCGATTCAAAAATCGAAGCCTTTATGTTCTGCTAGGGCCTAAGGTACATAGGAAACAAAGCCAGCTGTCCTTGGCTATGTCCAGGATGCGGAAAATGCCAGTTAACTAGATAGCTGCTATGATGAAACTCACTAATAGGGGTATGCGCATTAGTACTTGCATGCATTGTTAGTGGCGCTTGTGAAAATAATTAGTCATGATAATGACTTCAAAGATTTATTCATTGAATGTTTATCTTTTGTCTTTGTGATATTTGTATAGACAGCTAGCTGGCTACAACCAAGTATTTCGCACTTCTAAGCTAATCGCGGTGTCCTCGATAGCTCGACTGTTAGAAAAATAAGTATGCTAAATAAGTATTAGACAAATATATTCATGATAACTACTAACTACCATGACGCAATGAAGATAATACCTTCGAACTGTTAGGCCGAGATGTACCTAATACCAGCCAGGGTTGCGGGTGTTTCCAAAGAGATATCACGGCCCTGGAACATGGAGTCTGAAGCTTCCGCTCGCTTCACTCTAAGCGGGAGAAGTTATTCGATAAATTACCAACCGAAAAAAGAGTTGTACCTAGTAATACTTTCACATATCACGAGTTATCTTATAGTCTGATTTAATAGGGGGCTAGCATATTGCCATCAGCAGCTTCAGTCTTCTTGGCTGCTACCGAGAAATTGATGGAAATACGCCCGACTCGGGAATCGAATCCAAAAATTGCTAGCGTATTTATAAAAATCACCGTTATACAAAAATAAAACTGTTTGCGCAATCATCGCATACACAAACTTCAAAATGCAAATGAATTCGATGATGGGAAATTGATTTATGAAAGAAAACCAAAGAGTACGACGTGTCATTGGTCAGTTAATTACTAGTGTAGGTACCGTTGATTACGCGATATAAAACCACCAAGGCTAGGATATTATATGTGCTTGGCACAATGATTGAATGGTGTACTTCTAGGGTTACCCGATCTATGATATTTTTTCAGGAGAAAAATTTGGACATTTGAAAAAACGTTCCCAATTTTTTGTTCCTTTTTTTGCGGATGGGGTGCTTTGGGTGGCTAGGGCGGGGGGGGGGGGGTTTGTATCAGACTTTTACTGACTAAAACCCACCCATTTTCTTTCTTTTGCCCTTTATATTTCGGGGCCGCGGTATCTCTTTAGAACAACCCCGGCAGGCGGTGGCCCTGGCAGTCTCTCTGCTTTGCTGAGATCTCTTGCGTGCGTAAAATACGAACGAGCCGCGCCGACACGGTCTGATTTTTTGTTTTTTAATGTCCTAATAAATTTGTTTAAACTTTTAAAATATATCAATATTACCGCCAACTTTGTTACTTGTGGAAATTCCGGTCGTTTTATTTAAATTTCCTCTGCGTTCCGTTCAGTGAGCTAAAATTACGGATGTATTCAAAAAAAATATTGTGGCAGCCCTACGTATAATGGATAGTCCACATGAGACCCCCATTACGTTTGCCATAATCGTACTGCAATGCCAATGTTTATTAAACAATGAATGTGTAGTGGGAATCGTACGATTGTGTTCCGATTGTAAACGGTTTTGTCATAATAACGTTGTTCTTGCTAAGTCAGTTTGGAGTTATCGCCAATATTTAGTACCCGAGATTTCTGCTTACAAAATTATGCCATTTCTCTTATCATCTCAATTATAAATTAATCTCAAAAACCCAAAAAATTTAAATGTGAAGTTTTAATTAAACCTTATATAAATATAAGAAATATTATTAAAAATAATCTTTTTGTTAAATGTTAATGAGTTTTAATAGAATAAAATTTGAAAAGGGTTGAATTTTGACTACCTAACGCTTCACTAGAGGAAAATCATACTAATATTACACAGGCTAAAAAGTTTTTGTATTTTTGTTAATACTCTGTGCTCAAACGGCTTAACGAATTAAGATAAAATTTGGTATGTTATAGTTTCTACCCTAGAATCCCTAGATTAACACATAGATTTTTGGTGTACGTAGATGAAATCGCGGGACGTAGCTAGTATTGATATAACACAAAAAAAAACACTACCTATGTCTGTTATAGAATTTTTACTCATCCAATCAAATCCTATAACGGGCAGCCCTAAAACTGTTTTTATTATAAAGCTATTACTCGAAGATGGTTATATATATATATACATAACGCCACTAACATGACACTAAGCAGGGTTCTAAGGAGCAGTGCAATGGGTGAATACGCTGGGCACAGCAAGTAGTTTATGCAAATGAAGACTCCTTACAATATTTTTTTTTTGTTCTTTGACCACATTGCGACAAAGCAGGAAGTTACAAGAGTCAGAGCATATAATAAGATCAAATAAAAAAAAAAATCCTCACGACACCGATGTCTTATTGTTCTTATGCCTGCTTATTATTTTTATGGACTTTGTTTATGGGTTTTGCATTTTAAAACTTACACCGAGAGTTTATGATTCAGAAGTTAAGTTTAAATTAAGTATATTACATTGAATTTGACAACAATAAATTAAAATATAATTCTACTGTACGTTTGTCACATAACAACTCCTCACCAACTGCGTCGATTCGGGAGAAACTTTGTACGTCAAATTGTCGATCAAGGATCCCATTGAAATATCAATGGGGTCCTTGATCGTACTGTAAAAGGGGAGGACGTCTGTCGGGTCCGCTGAATACGCCATAATCCTTACTTCCTTACTTAATATATATTATAATATATATATATTTTTTAAAGCGAAAGTGAGTTCGTTTGTTTGTTACTTACCTCTTAACGCTTTAATGGCTAAACCGATTTTGACGAATTTTGGTACAGAGATAGTTGGGAACCAGGAGACGGACAAAGGCAATTAAAAAAAAAACTGGGATGTGAGGGAGAAATAGGGAAGAAAAGGAAAAACTTAGAGTTGCTATTACAAATCAATAAGGCGCAAGGGGAACTGCGTTACCCCGCATTTAACGCGAGCGAAACCGCGGGCAAAAGCTGGTAAGTAATAAAATTGACAATTGCATAAATCATTACCTAGGTTTGCGTATGAATCTTAAGTATTTTCACGGTATGTTAATTTCATTGTGTTGTGGTAACGTAAAATCTCCAAGTTTTTAGAGCCAAGAATAATTGCATTGTCTTTGCGAAATTTCTTGGCTCACTAGAAATAATTTCGCATTTATGTGCAGTTGAAACATTGTTGATTCTTCAATACAATGTAAGTTGTGTTTTGACATAATTAGATACGTATCCACGAAGTAATTTTAGTTAAGTACTTCCCGCCCGCGAGTAAAAAATAATCGATGGATATCTTCAATTACTTACAATAGAATTAATTAAATGTTTGTTTTCTATGAAATACATTTAACTTTATTCGAATACTTACATTAAATGTATCTGGACGAGCCTTTTTTGTGGATGGGATATCATCAAATAACCTTCGGAAAGGGTGTAAGAATTTTACTGACTAAAACCCACCCATGTTCCTTCTTTTGCCGTTCATGTCCCGGGGCCGCGATATGAACAAACCGGTACCCAGGATTTGGACGAGACTGGTTACTAATCTCTTTTACCGAGTGTACTGGAAACAATATACAAAATTACATTGCCTATAAGATAATATGACAGTTAAAGATCAATGAGTCATTACAGCTGCCCTACTATGACCTCTTAAAGCAATTCTTATTCCACTGAGGGAAAGAGACAGAGCTATACAGGGTGTCTAGCACCATCTCTTTCCCTCAGTGGAATAAGAATTGCTATAAGATGTCATAGTAGCCGTTTTAGATCGTCATTGACTCGAAATTCCGACAACGAGTCTTACCAACGGGGTATCGTATTACGCAGACAGAATTGACTGGGTTGTGGAGGTCTGATAGGCCCTCTATGTAAAATAATGGTATTCACTAACCTGACTGAAAACCAATGATAAATTAAATGTTTTCGTATAAAACCCAAAGATTGACTAGTAGAGAATGCCATATACATTAAGCCCACCTATGTACCACTATAAATTGTACATGAAGTGTAAATAAAACCGACTCTAATACAGAGTGTTAGGTGTCAATACTCTTAATCAGTTAATTGCGAAAAGGAAATACAAAAAACCCTGCGTATGAAAACGTAATAATAACTACGATATCTGCGTACGATAATGGAATGTGATAACATTAGGACCCCAACAGACTAGCAACACGTGTCATGGTCAACGGACGCGCGTCTGAATTGAGAAATGGTTGTCATCAGTCGTCTCCTGTCACAAATTGACCGCGTTATTCTTGGTATTATAGCTATGTATCTGATAAGGTACGTGGATACTGGATCCTAACTGTCATACAAGCCGATATCAGCAATATTAACGCAGAACGAATCACCACACGCAAGAGGAGTTCAATTTCATAGAATCCGAGTGAGAAGTATGAAAGAATATGACATGCTAGATATTAGAACGAAGTTCCTTAATCGCGCGTTGCGACGGTGGCTAGACGGAAAAAATTAAGACCAAAAGTTGTAACGATACTATTTGTAGTTGTATGTTGTGCGGCGTGCGCGTGTTTATCTGTCTCTCTCTCTCTCTCATAAAAAACAAGCCAGTTATTTTCGTTTCGTCTTTCTATTTCGCATTGAACAGTGTGGTGTTGCAACGATTATATTTGATGAGTGTTTACAGGTGTTTTTGTAGGTACATAATAAATAATAACTTCGTTCCATCCGGGTGTCCCTTGACACATCGCAAGTGTTTTGTGGAATTGTTGGTAAAAATTGGAGAAGAATTGGTTATTTTGAAAACTGCTGTTGAACGCTGCTTTTGTTTGAGTGCCATAAGCACTACGCGACGTGCCAATTGTGTTCATGGTGTAAATACCCACACAATTTATGTTTCTACGTATTAAACAATAAAGTTCGGAGTTCAATCTTGGTAGGTCTCAAACCTGACGATTATGTTTTTGTAGCATCATATGATTATACCTTATACGTGCACTTGCACACGCACAGTCCTTCGCTACGGTAATTGTACATTACGTCTATGAACTACGTTAATGTAGGTACACGAATAACGTTTTCATATGTAGAAACGTAGCCATATGCGATGTAAACCGTAAGTAGTTGATTATTTAAACTATATTTATGATCTAATTAAAACAATGCGGACAGTATGCACGTATTCCATTCATATTTCAAAATAATTTGAGAATCTACTAAGTATCTCTATCGAAAAAATATGTAGATGGTGTATAATACCTTCAATCGGCCATTGTTAATGAACTAACTAGTATTACTAACACACAAAGATATGAACATACTTTAAAGAAACATGCCAACATGATATGGAGCGACAAAAAAAAAGTAATAATCATAAAAAGCAAACTAACATTACAGGGGATCTAAAATTGGTCGTTTTAAGCAGAATCATAACTCAACTTGACGGATTTCCCTATTGATGTTTTCTCAATAAGTTTCGCTTTATACAGACGTTCCCTATATAAACAGTGTGAACCATAAGTGTTTATTTATCTTGTATTGTTTTTGTTTTTTATTGTACCGGTTTAGGATCTACTTGACATTTTTGTCGTAGTATCCAGTCTCTAATATTTATCATGTTCGATGTCATGCATATGTACCTACCTGTTAGTTGCAAGGTTGCTGAAATGCAGTTTTTAGGTGTTACTTTATTTCAATTAGTTTGTATGTAACCGTGCTGTTGGTGTGCTTATTATAAATAAATAAATTACTGACAGGTTAATAAAATATGAATTACTTTACCATTCGTATTATGATCACAAAGTGACAATTTACAATATTAACTGGGTTTGTGACCATTTTAAGAATTTGAACGTAATTCACATCATTATCCTATTATGATTCTGGTAAAGTGACTATTTTAAACCCTCTGATGTGACATTCAATTCAATAAACAAAATCAAATCGCAGTCGGCAGGTCATCCTTACCTTAAGAGGCAACATATAAATAAAATAAAAATGGCCAAAGACGTCATTGAATGGTATGCAAGAGATGAAAAAAGGAAGACCGATTTAGGAGGATGACCCGAGACGATCAATTAGCAGGTGTAATATGGAGAAGGAAAGCTTGCGACCAAGGACGTCAGAAGAATCTTGATTAGGGACTTCTAGATTTTTCTATATTCCTCGGTTGTCTTTGGAAAGCAAAACAAACTCATTAGGCATTACCGATGTCTGTTAATGTAGTTTATCTTTTTTTTTTTCTATACGTGTTTATCACCTAACTTCTCCTAAACGGCTGGTCTGATTTCAAAGAAATTTTGAGTGAATTTTTCAATAAATTCCTGTTTGGTTTAAAAACAAAATTCGAACCGCTTGGCGGCGCTGTTGTCAGTATTTGACAAATTTGATTTGTTGTATAAAAGGTATGACAACGCCCACCCGCTAGCAACAACATAAGTTTGTTAATAGAGACACTTTTAATTAAAATTGAATGGTATAAAAACATTACTAGTGTTTACTATTTTTCGTCAATCAGCATGCGCAGTAAGTGAGGTAGGTATCTATAGAGCAAAAAGACTTGGGTTTTAACACATACATTCTGTAAGATTTAGTTAGTCATTCTTGCATAAAAACTTGAAAGTCATTATTAACTTCTTTTGGTTACAGGTACGTTATAAGTATTTATGATTTAATGATTAATTAGATAGGTATAAAGCAAAAAGAACTGAACACTGTAAATGTTCAAAACTAACTAAAAATTTGTAAAAACATTTAGAAGTAAATAATATTATTAAGTGTTTTACCATTCAAGGACAAGTTCACATAAATGCCCTCTCGCAACTCGACAAATATCCTAACTCTATTTACATAAAATACTATTATTTTCGGTGTTACCACACTACACAACGTTGCAACACTCACGGAGTCTGTTGGCTGAACACGATAGGCCCTCCGCCTACCGTGACGTAATGACGGTAACGAAATAATATGTAATTAGTTTACGAAAAAAGTAGGTAAGCTCTATCGAAACTCAGTGTACGACTAAACGCTGACAGACTGAACACCGACAAGACTTTACTTCGACGCGACGGGACTCTTCGCCACGGTGCTATAACTTAGAAGAAAAGCGACCGATTCATAGCCGACCAATTAGAGTAGGCTTCTGCCTTTGGTGGGACACACTCAGTTTAATAGATTTTTAATTTACTCGTATAGGAATATTAAGAGTTTGACTTACTTAACGGTAGATGGTGCTTTTCTCAAGATGTTCATTGGGAAAGTCCAAAAATAAGATCCGTTTTACTCAAATTTTTATTAAATAATCAAAATATTTTAATGAGAAATAAAAACAAATAATGAGTTATAATACCTTTTGAATGCATTGTTTTATCCGACTATGTTTGTTTAAATGGATAAAATCAGCCACAAATGCAAAATATCCATATTTTTTTCTACTGCTCTGAATGGTAAAATAAATTATTAGTAAAGGAACGCAACGCGAGCAAATGACAAACTAATTCGTTGTCAAAGTATCCGTATCCGTTTTTCTCTTTGCAAGTGAATTATATTGACTTCTAATTGAAATTGATTATAGTTTTATTAAATGCAACGGCCACAAAGTGCAATTAATTTCAAAAATTTAAGATTTGTGCACTAATTTATTCATTTACAGTTGGTTTAAAGACACAAATAATTATTATGTGTATCACGGAAAGATTATGTTGTGTGGAAGATAAGATTCAGGAGTTGGCATTAAAATACTGTAAAAAAAGATTAAAATAAAGGATTTATGTATTGTACATCATGTTTTATTTTTAGAAAGGTTATGTAGTAGATATAAACTTAAATAAAATACAACAAACAATAGAAAACCCCCAGATTTTACAAATCCTACTACAGATATGAAGGTGTAGTTATACGTATATATGTATTATCTTCATGAAAAGTTGTACTTACTTATTACCAGAGGGCGCTACGAAATGTGCGAGTGACGTCTCTATGTCACTATATACAATGTACTCTGTGCTCTTCGCCGACAGGACACTTCGCCGACAGGACTCTTCGCCGACAGGGCTCATCAGCGACGCAATTTATCTCATCTCTTTTTTCTATTAATGGAAGTCGTTTCTGGTACTTGCCGGCCGCTGCCGCGGCACCGGTAGTCGTACCTACACTTATCGAAACTATGGCTATGGGTTTATAAAATTCATAAAAAGGGGATCAAACATTGGAACACTTCATTTTACTTCGTGTCTTCTGGCTATTCGGTTCGCATCGTCATTTACAGTTTTTTGGTGGTAGGTTATGCTTAGATTTATGTTAGCTATAAAAAAGCCAAAGGTTTTTATTTGTAGTAATAATCACAGATGTACGGTTTCCAATTGAATGATTCAGTCTCGTCTCGAAGAACATTCAATGCTCATTTACTTAGGTAAATAAATAAGAAAAAAGGACCTGTTTTAGATGCCTTTAGCACATACGAAATCCTCAATCAACACATTAACAAAGTACCTGCACATAACCCCATCCGTTCCTTATTTTTATGAGCATCCGAATAAAAAACACAAAATAAAATATCTCTGCGATTATATTTCCAGAGCAGGTCTTGAGTATACAGATGAATATAAATTAGGATCCACATTAATACCCATATAACATGGACGGACAAATGAACGATAAAGATTTAAGTAGATAATTATTTTTCAACTTGAAGGAAAAAATAATGAAAAAACCTGATTTTGTTTAATTTAGACGCTTTTACTACTTATGTAAATATTTATATTATTCTGTTTTTTTTTTGTTTTAGCGGCAACAGAAATACATTATCTGTGAAAATTTCTAACTATCACGGTTGATGGGATACATTCTGTCAGTCCCGTTTTACGCTTTGGGTACGCAACCCTAAAAAATGAATATAAAAGCCGGTTCTACTAATCGGCTTACAATATGATAGATAACTAATGAGCACGTGCTCGCATATCTAATCGTGACTTGTATTAATAAAAAAACACGGACATGATGTGAGAGTCGGAATTGCGCACCAAGGGCTCCGTATAAACTTGCGATTGCGACATAAACTGCCATTATCTTTTGACTGCGTCGGATGGTTTTTCCACAGCTCCAAGGGACCACAGACTTGAGTATATGGTTTTAATTCAAAATCGATACCACCCCGCGTTCCCGAGATAACTGACGACTTGTTATATTTCTTTTGAAGGAAACGTATTATTCCTTGTTGCTATCTACAGCTACTAAATGTCACAAGACAGAGAACATAAATTATATACAGGAGCATCGAATGTCAGTCACCTGGTGATTGTATAACGGTGTCAATAACATCCAAGATTTTATGCGTGGAGTAGCATATAGCTATTGAATCAGTAATAAATGCTACTACCGCTGAGCGTGCGCGCCTGATGGCTGTGGGCAAGTGGGAGTCGGGTCTTGGCTTCACGTACTTTAAAACGTTTAGTTGACACTTCCCGTGACCCAAGGTCTGGCTTTTTACCTTGGACAGAGGCTAAGCGTTGCCATACAATGCGGCCAGCCTCTTGGGGACATAACTTATTGACAGCGTTGAGGACGATTTTCTTGACGCTTCTTTAGTTTATTTAAAAGTTAGTTTCTTTCAGTTTTTTTTTTAATATTTTAGTAGTAACATAGCTTGGCTTTGTCATAAAGAAACACAAAATAAGATAAATAGAATAGAATAATTCTAAGAGAAATTTTATAATTTTACAGCCAATTAAAGACACAATTAACACTCAACAATAACATATATTAAAAAGTAAAATGTCGGAGAAAGTGTTAAAAAAAACTTAGCACTTAGTAAATAATAAAATGATAGATTTCCACCAAGTTCAAAGCCTTAACCATGACACATAAATTGCCATCAGATGTCAACAAAGACGTTTAGCAACAGTTGGATCCTGTCCAGCATACTAACTAACCTGAGGTTAACGAATGTGACTAATCTGAGTTTTGTAACTGTCCTTAGTGAAGGTGTACTGACGGTCGATAACATCGGCAAAGACATAGAACCTTCCAGAATCTAAATTTGAATTTAGATTTTTTAATGTTGTTTAGTCTTTCATAAAATCCTAAAAACAATAAAATTAGGTAAAGACATTATCTTTGGTTTAATGTTGTTTTTTTTTTTTATAAATACGCGTCACCGAAATTAATGCCTAAAAGTGCTTCCAGCAGCTTGCTTTCTTTTAGACATACATTTGGGCTCACCGCGGCCATCTGCCTGTTAAAATAAACTAATACTAGCTGTGCCCAGTGGTTTCGCCCGATGCTCAGGTCTCCTTCTGAAGATCCTTATCACTTAGGGTTATAAAAAGTATATTACGACCGATTCTCGGACCTACCGAATGTACTATATAAAATTTCATAAAAATCTCAGAGTAGTATGGCAGCAAACTGTGACACGAGAATTTAATATACAAGAAAGAATGATTTGATTAGTCAGCGTTAATATACGGTTCATTAAACTTAACAAATTGATAGCAGTGAATACAAAGTCCAGGCATTGAAATAATCTCAGTGCAAGCATTCATTCAAAATGATTTTATGACTGTCTGCAAGCTTTCTCTCGCAAGCTCACAGTATTATACCTAAGTAAGTACTTTCACATTTCTCGTAACACAATATTGACAGCGTCTGCTACTTTGAGAGCAAATATAATTTAATAATCCGTCTTGTCACGGCTTTAAATTTATTACAAGTATTTTTAATACATTTGTATTGTAAACTTTTACGTTTAGTATTTATCAATAAGAAAATATCGCTTTTAAGTGTGTTTAGTTAACATATCTTTATTAATGTTTGAAAAGTTAAAACAAGGTTTTATTTATTTGAACACTGAGTAATTATGTTTTTGCTTGTTCATGTATATACTTTGTATCGAATATTAACTCAGTAGAAACCTAAATAAACTAAGAGTATCCGCATACTTGGGAGAAAAATACTAAACGCGTACTTATGAAGTAAATATTTAACGTTTAAACAAAGTATGTGAATAAATTAACGTTTTAGCCACAAGAGACTAATTAATTACTTATTTACTGACCAAAGGATGTGTAATATTATTCAGTGCGAAACTGATAAATTAGGGTCATCAATCAGCGGTGAGTTTCTATAAATACGTCACAGTGATTACTTGAGTAAAATAATTTTAATTTTTAAATCGATTTTTATCCCGTAGTTTAATGATTGCTTGAAGTTAGAACTTTCCAAAGCTAGAAAAAATAGCTTTGCTTTTTTTAATGGTTCTAACTACGTTTGCATTCTTGTCTATTGAATTGTTTTCATAAATAATTACTTTACCTACCTACCTAATTGCTTTTTTGCGGATGGGAAACCAACAAATAGAGGTATCAGACTTGTACTGAGTAAAACTTACCCATGTTCCTTCTATTGCCCTTTATGTTCCGGGGCCACTGTATCTCTTTCGAACAACCTGCCTGGCTGGGAATCGAATCCAGAACCTTATGCTCAATAGACTCATCAATACCTTGCCAATTAACTTTAATAAGGGCTGACTATTTCAAGAAATCATCGACTTTATTGCAATGAAGTATAAATAAATAATATACAATAAGGTAGCAACGAACCATTATTGAAACTAAGATAATGATACTGTTTACATTGCGCATGTGTTAATGTAGAAATAACATTAAATAATGTTATGTGCACAAGAATATGTACTTTATTTGTGCACAAGCAGTTAGTGTGAAAAATATCTGAGAGTGTGATTCTAACGGAGATCATACAATTGTAGAACGCGCGTAGCAGCTACATAGAAACACATGAGGCAAAGCTCCGCGCCCTATGAATCACTTGTAGGAATAAGAAAAGAAAAAATATAGATTATTATATTAAAAATACTGGTCCGCCGGTATCGGGAGCAGGGTCTAAGCTTGGTGGTTAGAGAGACAGGAACCACCTCACAATGCGGGTCGTATCGAGGAGTACTACCTTCTTAATCAGGCCCTTGATCAAACCGCCTAAGGAGAGCTTCGACAGATGTTCATCCAGGCCCTTGGCAATCAAGCCATTGGCCGTTACGACAATCGGCACAATGATTCCCGAGTTTACATTCCACATATCGACAACCTCGTGTGCCAAGTCGAGATATTTTAATTGTTTCTCTTCCTCAGCTTTCACGTGGTTCTTGTCATGCGGGATGGTAACATCGATTATCATTACACGACGTGCTGATCGATCTATCACCACTATGCCAGGTTTATTGGCGACAATAGTCCTGTCAGTAATGAAAGACCGATCCCAGTACAACGTGACATGGTGTTTCTCGAGAACTGGGTCGGACACAAACTTGTAGTACGGTATCTCAGATTCCACAAGATTATATTTCAAGGCAAGTTGCTGATGAATAATCCTGGCTACTTGATTGTGCCTATGCAAGTACTATCAAGTACAGATTTTTTAGATTTTGTTTTTGACGCCTTCAAAATTTCTTGCCTATCAAATACCATGTTATTACTTAAATCGCAACGTGGCGAATAACGATTATAAATAATTCATAGAATCTGGTTCTATGTAAATCGAAGATTACATAAGAATAAAATTTTACATAATTTTAAGTAACAAAACGATAGTTTTACCAAGTAGTATAAGAAGAAACAGTGGACAAACGACTTTGCAAAAGTTCAAGGTTAAAAAATATAATTCGAAATGCATATTAAATGTTTTTTTTTTTGAGATTCCAAAGTGATCTTATTACTGGCTTTAAAACTGGTAGTAGGGACTGGCCAGCGCAAACTGTCAATACTTATTATGTTTTTATTGTTTGGAAGTTGCCAGAAGTTGGCTACTTAACGAATAAACACGCAGAAAGGGCAAAAAATATAAGAAAGAAGACTGTTTAAAAGAGCTTACTATATCTATACTAATATTATATCTATACTATATTATTATATATCTATACTAATATTATAAAGCTGAAGAGTTTGTTTGTTTGTTTGAACGCGCTAATCTCAGGGACTACTGATTGGAATTGGAAAATTCTTTTAGTGTTGAATAGTCCATTTCTTGAGGAAGGCTATAGGCTATATAACATTACGCTACGACCAACAGGTGCTGAGCAGCGTGGGTGAAACCGCGTGGAACAGCTAGTACTATATATAAAATACTTTTTATAAGAATACAGCCTTTAATTTAGGTAATTTATATACGCGTCATTTACTATTGGAATAGGACTATTTTGCTGGTTATTGAAGACTGAAAATCAAAAATAACATACTATTTAGGAAATTTTGACTTATCCACAATACCCACGTCAACAGGATGAATTGGCGACCTTTATGAACAAACAACAAAATCATGGACTTCTTTCACTTCAATGCTTTTATTAATAAGGTTTAAAATGGTCAACAAGGAACCTTAGACCCCACGAGCTTGCTTACTCTAGTCTTCTTAAACCGTTACTTGCTGTATTGGTGTGACATTCTTAAAGAAAAACCTATAACTGTGTGCAAACAATGGACATTTACGGTTAACTACTCACCCGTAGATCCACTGTTTGCAAAACATGTTTATTTATTACAGTCACTGTTTGATGAATAGAAAGAAAATATTTAAGAAAGAAAGACAAAGTATTTATGTATCTCGCACGCACGGGACAAAGAAAGGAAAAAATACTGGACACATTTAACCCTATCGCTCCTGTAGGAGGTTAAGAGCCCTCCTATCTCAGTATGGTGTAACGCATGGGCATTCAAGTCTTTTTGTTTTTTTTTTTAAAGGAAAAAACGGAACCCTTATTGGATCACTTTGTTGTCCGTCTGTCTGTCAAGGCAATCAGGCAGATGGCCAACAAACAAACAATGATCTCGGGCATGCGTGGAGGTATCGATCTGAAATTTTGTCGAATTGTGCTGTGAAAAAATCAAAACTCTAAATCTTCGCAGTCAGTTCAGTTTGTACGGAACCCTCGGTACGTGAGTCTGACCATCTCTTGGCGAGTTTTATAATGTTGTCTACCTACTTGTGACAAGTGCCAAATAAACATGTTTTCATTCTTTATGTTTTTTATTTATATACAATAATTGTATAATCATTTGGGTTGTGAAGGTCCTAAGTGTAAGTTTTTACTGCTTTGAAAAAACGTTGCCCCATACTAGGAATTTCTCCTGTTTCATGGGTTCGTTTACAAATATTTAAACTCACATACACAATCAGCCAGACCCGAAACAACTGTCTGTAGGTCATACAAATATTAGTTCCGTGCGGGGTTCAAACCCGCGACACTTAGCGCAGCAGTCAAACGCTTAGCCACTGCGCCAACCGTTTCGTCAAATTGGAAAGTGACCCCAGATTCAGTCAGATTGGAAGGTGACCCCAACATAGTTGTGAAAAGGCTCGGCAGATGATGATGATGGTGCAATCGTCATGTAGAATCTTTAACTACTTATACATAAGAAATACACAATCAATGGATTGGTACGTGCTTTCCAGTACAATTCTATAAGTGTTGGTACATCAGGTAGATAACAAAAGATAACATTGAATTTGATTCGGTTTCGCTTTCTTCGAGCTAACCTTACTTATGTGCTTATCAAAGGTCGTTGGCACTTACTTTCATTTGTAAGTGACGTTCCCATTGACTGCGCGTGCGCTGTCGTACGTGTACACGTACATCTTTGAAAGGCATTTGCCAATAGTTCGACAGGGTATAGACAAGATGTTTAGACACTGTCACTTTCTAAGCGATTCGTTTTTCTTCAGACCTGATACATTTTTAGGTTTACCTTTTTTGCATAAAATAGAATCTTAATTTGTCTCGGCCCTAAGATTTGATTAACACTAAGAATAAAGTTACCTAGGGTTGTGGGTTGTTCGAAAGAAGTCTCATCATCGCTTCACATAGTATTAAAAAAAACTCAAATATTGTCTGCGAAATATGGCGAAATGGAACGTGAAAAAGCAACTAGGCGGATGTTGTTCAAATTAAGCTTGAATTATCAATAAGTAGAGCAGAACAAAAGAGCTTTGAAAAACTTAGGATCTTAACGTGAGTTAGTTTAGGAGTCTAAATTGTAAAAAATATGATTGGTCATCGTCAAGGTCTGTCAGATAATTAGTATACCTGATAAATCTTACAGTACACCCACATCTAGCTAGGTATTTAACCAATATCAGAATATTTAATCTGACAACAGCCGGTGTAGTCTAGAAACGCAAACCTTACTGCTATTGAATAAATATTTAAACGGGCTGCATGATTTTTTTGAATTTTATGGTTTTCAAGGTCAATATTAATGTATGCTGACCTCATTTTGGTATTGCATAGCTAATTAAAACGTCATTGTCGTTTCAGAAATATCCTGTTAGTAAAGAAAATCGAGATTAGGCTGTTGGGCGCGCAGGTATGAGGCACGGCAGTCATAGATTGTATTTTTTACAATAACAACGAAAGTCGTGAGTTAATGATCTAACATGGCTGGCAGGAAAAGCAAAACCGAGAGTGATGTTCCAGAAAATAAATTAAAAAAAAAACATTATTTTCCAATTTTGAAACAAACCGGCCAAGAGCGTAATCGCGTACCGAGGGTTATGTACAAACTTGCGAAATAAACAGCCATATCTTTTGGGTTCCTTCACAGTACAAAGGTAACACATAGTTGAGTGTACCGTTTTGATATCATCTCTATACCTCCACGCGTTCCCGAGATACAGGGTCTTAACTGACAGACAGACGGACAACAAAGTTATCCAATATTTTTTAGGGTTCTGTTTTTCCTATTGAATCACGGAACCCTAAAAACATAGAAAAAATAGGTAATAATATTAAAACCAAAGTTTGTTTATAAATATTTTCATATTAATTTTAAAATCACGTTTCAATACTTATAAAATAATCCGAAGACTCACGTGATTTTTAATCTCAGCCACAGAATAAGAATAACATAGTAAAAAAGCTGTACGATGGCAAAAAATTGCAATAATTTTCGTCTAATTGAAGCTTTGGTGTATAAATAGTTCATTACAAAAAGTTGAAACAAGCATTTTTGTATCTATTTAGTACCAAGTTTTCAACCTAGTCTCATCATAATATGCCTAGCGTTTTCCCAACTATGTTGGAGCCGGCTTCCAGTCTTACCGCCTACCGCGTTCAGCTGAATACCAGTATTTTACATAGAGTGACTGCCTATCAGACCTGCACAACGTAGTTATGGGGGAATACTGGGGAAAACGATACTCTTTGGTAAGACTGACTGTCAGACTTTCGGACCACTGACTAACGAATGGCTTAACGTGCTTTTTGAGCCACAGAGGAAACGGGCGGCACGGTTGGCGTAGTGGCTGAGCGATTGACTGCTGCGCTGCGTGTCGCGGGTTCGATTCTTGAGCGGAACAAATATTTGTGTGGCCTGCAACTACATAGTTGTTTTGGGTCTGGCGGTTTGTAAACGCACCCACGATACAGGAGAAATACCTAGTGTGGGGCAAAGTTTTTTTTATACATGGATACATGATCTTCCTCAAGATCGACATGAGCCGTAGTTTTTATTAAGGTTTTTCTTTTAAACTGGTTCACCGAACTAATGTCCTAAATCCTGTCAGCTGTTAGCAGCTTGTCAAAATTCTCCGCTAGTACACAAGGTCTACGCAATCATCTCATGATTCATGAATGGAAGTTAGTGTGAACAACGACGACAAGAACACAATGGGACTGGAGGATTGCCAGAGATTTATTGTGGGCCTGTTCCACCTGCTAAAATAGGGCTACAAGTCGATGACTCTTTTTAAATTCATCGGCTTCCAGTAGAAAAGATTTTTTCAGTCTTTTTAGTAGAAGTTTCTTTGGAAGTCTTTTTATTTCAACCTTTTTAGTTGATATGATGGTATTTCATACAATTTTTTGTTGGATGTTAATTTTCCATTGCTACTATAATATACTAGCTGTTCCACGCGGTTTCACCCACGCTGCTCAGCACCTGTTGGTCGTAGCGTGATGTTATGTAGCCTATAGCCTTCCTCAAGAAATGGACTATCCAACACTAAAAGAATTTTCCAATTCCAACCAGTAGTCCCTGAGATTAGCGCGTTCAAACAAACAAACAAACAAACAAAATCTTCAGCTTTATAATATTAGTATAGATTAGCATATCGTCCTTATTATTAGAAGACGACATAAACAGACATATCTTTTGACTGCGTAGACGTAGAGGGTTGAGTTTTGTAGCCCTTTTTATTTTTGGGTTGGTTTTTTACGGCACAAAGAAACCACAGAGTTGAGTATATCGTTTTAATTCCAATATAAATATTGGCTGACAGACAGACAGATAGACAGACAACAAAGTGATCCAATAAGGGATCCATCTTTTTCTATTGTGGTACGGAACCCTAAAAATACGTAGGTATTATAGAAGATAACTCATAAATTACCTAAATAATATTGATAAAATTCAAATGGGACCCGGGATTAGGAGGACCCAAACATACAAAAAACAGTCGAATGATGAACCTCGTCCTTTTTTAAAGTTGGTTAAAAGTAAGTAAGTACCTAAGTACCCAGAAGATGGTAGCGGAAATATGGGAATACTAAATCAACACGGTCACACGGTACACGGTACACGGTAGTAGTCCAATATTATTTTAAAACGGTTTTCATGTCCTTGCGTCTAATTTACATAGCATAGCAATATTTGCATATTAACTAAAACCTAAGGTAAATATTATGAACAATGACTTATCTGATTCACGTCTATGTCATAATTGCTAAGTTCTATACGCATTTCAGTTTTTTTTTGTAAATATTATAGGAATTTACCGATGCGTAATATTGTGTAAACTTATATTCTCGCCTATATTTTTAACGTGTTATTTGAATTAACTTCGCCTTGGTTTTTGGATAATCCTCGGGAAATAACCTGGTGATGCGTGTTTTACATTTACAATTACGAAGCCGTGGTCGCCAGCTAGTTAATAATGTATTGACTTCTTTGTTGGTTTAGTGATCGCAAGCGTGACTGCTGTTTATCAGGTCCTGGATTCAATTGTCGGGAAGGGCAAAGTGTGACAGGGTTTTGCCATCACAAATTTCTTAGTAGCACAGTTAAGGACACCTAGTCTGCCCAACCCTTCGGGGATTCCAGTCGTGATGTTATATATAATTTAACTAAGTAGATACTAACATGATTCTGAACTTCAATGCCTTTCTATGAAAAAGAATTTAAAAAATTGTACAATATAAAACCAACATCCAAATAAAAAACTAAAAAGTGGAAAATAGCTTTACTTCCGGATGTGTGTGACTTTTGTTGGTTTCGTTGACTTTTTCGCCATCGACTTCCACATACCTATATCTATACTAATATTGTAAAGCTGAAGAGTTTGTTTGTTTGTTTGTTTGAACGCGCTAATCTCAGGGACTATCTAGTTGGAATTGGAAAATTCTTTTAGTGTTGGATAGTCCATTTCTTGAGGAAGGCTATAGGCTATATAACATCACGCTACGACCAACAGGTGCTGAGCAGCGTGGGTGAAACCGCGTGGAACAGCTAGTATCATATATTTTTTATCGAGTATTTGTTTTCCATTGTTTCTAAAAGATTAGCAGATCATCCAAATAGACATACCCCCGAATACTGAAACGTCACTTAAAGTTTAAGGGCTGCTTAACATTTGAGCAGCTCTTAAACTTCAGATTTTGTATTGACAAACGTCACTTCTGAGTATCTGTTAAATTTAAGTGGTACTTAAACTTTGAGTGACGTTTCAGTATTCGGGGGATAGAGAAAAAAATATGTATTATAGACGATAACCCATAAACTACTTAAGCAATATAAATAAAATTGATATAAGAATTTTGCAAATCGGTCCAACCTGCTCGGTTTTTTGAAGTCGGTTAAAAATTAATCGTATCCTTATTAAATTAGCTGAGATAGTGCTATAGTAGCTACGGCGTAGCATGTGCTACGACAACAAAACATTTAATATTGTTATATTGAAAAAATATCGGAAGCCGTAAAAAATAGAAAGTAAGTAGTACAAAACATAATGGTCAGTAGCTGCAAACAATAATATAAACATGCGCAAGAGTTTATCTCAAAAACAATGGTACAATCGTGATCGCAGGAACATTGATAACATAAACTATGATTCTGATTCTCTTCACATATCCGGATCGCGTCGCAACCTTTACTATTGTTTCATTTCCGACTGCGGATTACCACAATGGCGGTTGACAATTAATTTCAAAAGGATCCATTTCAGTAGGAATTTTTAATACTTTCATTCATTGAGCTAGATATAAAATTTGTATTGTTTATTTTTATTAGCTTTATATGTCCCACTATAGGCTTAGGTATTTCTTGAGCTATTTGGATTCGATTGGAGAAATAGGAAAGAAAAGGGAAAACTTAGCTTTGCTATTACAATAAATAAGGCGCAAGGGCAAAAACTACAGGTAGCAGTAACCTGCAAATCAGGAAAGGGAAACTGTGTTTTCTGTGAATTCGGGGTAACACAGTTCCCGTTGCGCGTTATTGATTTGTAATAGCAACGCCAAGTTTTCCCTTATCTTCACTCTTTCTCCCTCACATCCCACTTTTTAAAATACTCACTTTCGCTTTAATAATGTTAGTAAGGATTTGGTAGCTCTGAGAATCGGTCGTAAGTAATTTATTTTTCATATTTCTGAGTGATAAGGGTGACCCTCACATAAAATTGAGCTAAGCAGCGAGTGAAACCGTTGGGTATATAGATCAAAGCGGCAAGCTGAACCCTGGTTATATATATATGGTCCTATATATAAATGTTACACGTATCTTCAAAGATTAGAACAATAGTATGTACATATCTCGATAACTACCAGATGTTTACTATCTTTTGATTTGTTCCGATAATAATTACGATAACATATTATATAAATATCAGATAAAGATCGTTGGGTAATATACAAAACGGTGCATGTTACGTGTTAATTAGCTAAATAGATAATGATTTTAAGTAATCAGTTAGGATAATGGTTCAAATAGAACACTTATAGAAAACAATTTCTAGCTCATTACAAAAGGAACTAGCCAGAATGAACTTAGCTAATTAAGTGCGCACGTATAAATGAAAAAGAAAAAAATAATTTGTTGCAAATTAGATCAGCAGACAAAATAAAAAAAAACTAACTGGCGCACGCGGCTTCGCCCACGTGATGATCGAACAAAAGTATCCTATGTGTTATTCCAGACTATAATCTACCTCTAAGCCAAATTTCATCAAGATCCGTTCAGCCGTTTTGACGTGAAAGAGTTACAAACATCCATACATCCATTCTGACAAACATTCGCATTTAAAATAATTATTAGTAGTACATTATTGATCGAAGAGGATATGGAAGAAAAATAAAAAAAAACAGCTTGCACGTCATGATTGCGACAAGTAGGTCAGCACTCAGCATGATGTAAGTATAGATAAATTAGAATAACTCTCATATTAAAAAATAATTAAGTAATATAATCTGCCTGCTTGATATATTGGTCGCAACTGCAACTGCTGAGCATGTTGGCCTAGGTTTGATCCCGAGATCGGATGTGGTTATCCATCAATCAGGAATGTCCCAGTAGTAACTGTGACGCCCCAATTTTTGGCTGGTTATAGGCATATAAATAATATAAAATTAACAGGTTAAATGTGCGAGATGTTATATCTAATGGGTACCTGGGTGTTTAAAATTGTCACGTTAGCAGAATAATAATAGCATAATAAAAAAATCCTGAAATGTCAACGAAGTGACAATTCACAATATTAACTGCGTCCGTACTCTGTAACGATTTTAAGATTTTTAACGTATTTAATATTATTTTTCTATTATGATTGGCTATTTTCTTAGCGTTCTGTGCATAACCGTTCTGGGATTACGGCGAGATGTTATGTTATATTTAAGTTCGTTTGCTATCTCGTCTCGTTGATAGAGTTGTCACAAGCAGAGGCGGACTGTGAGTTTGTTGGGCCCTGGACTAATACTATTTGGAGGCCTGCTTAATTTACCAAGTAATTACCCTTATGTCAAAAACTGCTTTCGATAATGATATACCAGGTACATACGATGACACATCAAGCGCATTTCCAGTATAATATAGCTCAGCATTTTAGTAGTTTTGTGTTTGGTAGGATGCTTATGGTAGAGTTTACAGTGTTTGTTTTTTTTATTCACAATTGTCTATTGTCTTAAATGGTGACTGGGGGCCCTTCACCGTCAAGGGGCCCTGTGCTGCAGCCCAAAGAGCCCTTATATAGATCCACCCCTGGTCACAAAGGAGACAAGGGTTTGAAAACAAATAAAAACTCCATTCGTAAATCAGTAGGAAACAAAAATATGCATATTAACATTTACACAGATTGGATTATTAATTAAAATTAATTTAGAATTCCTTATTTAAATCAAAGGTCAGAAGTAAATTTTGCAATGCGTATATATATAAATATATGACACGCACATAATATATGCGTGTTTTGATTTAACAGGTGCTTTGATTTCCGCGTTATGAATATACATCGGCAATAATTTGCTATCTATACATGTCAAATAATATATATATGTCAAAAGCATGCCCTTAACTCTTTTGGCTTTATGTGGTCACCTACAGGCCCCTCTTTCCCACTGGGCACGTGCCCAGGGCCCTACTCCATTACCAAAAGAAAACCGATAGCTACTCTACTCTCGCCTGAAAATCTGTCTTAACAAATGCTTACCGACTATGGTCAATTTGTAGAATTGCAAAAACTTATGATAGAGATACATGGCCTACAGAAAGTTGTTTCGGGTCTGGCTGTTTGTGCATGTGAGTTTAAATGTTTGTAAACGCACCCACGATACAGGAGAAAATCCTAGTGCGGGACAAAGTTTGTTAAAAAGAAAAAAAAATACTTGCACCGTCCGTGGTAACAACTGTTTTTGTATGTGAGTTCAAATGTTTGTAACTGCACCCACAATACAGGAGTAATTCCGAGTGTGGGGTAACGTTTTTTTTTTCAAGCATAACAAAATCCACTGAATTTTACACGGACCTATACAACCCAAATGATTATTATACAATTATTGGATATAAATAAAAAAAAGAAAGAAAGAAAACATGTTTATTTGGTACTTGCCACAAGTAGAAGCAAAATTAAAAACCCGCCAAGAGTGAGTCAGACTCGCGCACCGAGAGTTCCGTACAAACTTGCGACATAAACAACCATATATTTTGACTACGTAAACGTTTGTTAAAAAGAAAAAAGTGTGTGTGTCAGCTCCGCCGCACGACTGGAGTTTACTCCTTAAGTACGAGTATCTAACCATACGCAAAAAAAAAACAATTGAAAAAATATTAATATCATATGAAAGGGTAAATTCACAATTCAATGAAAAAAAATAGCAATATAAATACATCGACACTCATAGAAACAAACAAGCCCAATAACATATAGTATATAGGTATAGTCGCCTATACAGGATACCATATGTACATCATAATACACTCACAGCCAAATTAGAAAGTTGCGCACTAAAGGTGTGCACCAAAAACGTGACACATTTTCGTTACTTTAGTAGGTTTTACCCCTCGGATTTTTCTCATACCGGGCGCCTTATATACGAAAATCAATTCTTAACGAGTAAACTCCAAAAAAAATACTTTCACCGTATGTAGCAACCCTATCATTGAGCGAACGAGAACGTAACGATTATGAAATCAATTTAAATATAGATAAACATAAATCGTGTAACTTTTACTTAGACATATTGCAGTTCAAAGAAAGGAGTTGCATATAGATATCTGTTGCGTCATAATCTATGATACAATACTCGTAATTATAGATTCATGAGACGAACGTGATAGTCTATTAGTGCACCGGCATTTAAATAGTGATAAATCAAAGGTTAAAATCGATACACTCTCTCTACAACGTCAAAAAGTGATAGTGGTTTCGTTAATTTTGTGATTTCGTGGCAAAATTGTTTCATATAGAAAACAAGCTTTTGGCCGCGGCTTCGTTCGCGTTAAGTTCGGGGTACCAAAGTTCGCCTTTCCTGATTTGCAGGTACTTGTAATAGCAAAGCTAAGTTTCCCCTTTTCTTCCCTCTTTCTCCCTCAATTCTCACTTAAAACAAAAACTGGTAAGTGATGCAAATATTTTGAAAAAACTCTTACCAAATTTTGGTTACGATAAAAGAAAAGCTTTCCTTACTAATATTATAAAAGCGAAAATGAGTTTGTTTGTTTGTTACGTCTTCACGCCTAAATGGCCAAACCTATTTTGATGAAATTTGGTACAGAGACAGTTGGGACCCTGGAGACGGACTAGGCTAATTTAAAAAAAAAGAGTGAGATAGGGGGAGAACGAGGGAAGAAAAAGGGAGAGAAAGATTTTTTTTTTCAACGTCCAAGTGTCGTAGCCATGTTACTTCCTGATATGTTAGCTCTCTTTTGGTGAAAAATTGTTAGAATAGTTCCCATTGTTTCAGAGTATTTTTGGTACAAATAAATAAAAAGTATTTCCAGTTTTTTCGATAGTAGATATCTATACTAATATTAAAAACTCTCGATTAATGCAATGGAAGGTAGATAATGTAAATAAATGGTGTATTTATTTAAACAATGTATTAATATTTAAATTTTCTTTGTTTCAGGTGTTATAATCTACAAGCTCAGCAACGTAAAATGGCCTTTGTAATTTTATGAAAAAAAAAAACACTTTAGATAATAGTAAAAAAAATAGGTGGTGAATCTAATAAAAGTTAAAAATGTCGAATACCGAGATGGTCGTTGACAGCAATATGAACAAAACGGACCTTGGGAATCACAAGTTTGAGGTAAGAGACTGAAACAAGAAGACCTGTAGGCCTACTATGACATCTTAATGCAGAACTTATTCCACTGAGTGAAAGAGATGGTGCTAGTCACCCTGTATAGCTCTGTCCCTTTCCCTCAGCAGAAAAAGTTCTGCTTTAACACGTCATGGTAGGGTAGCTGCTTTCTTTTCAACAGTTTGTTGGTAAACTAACACGCGGCAAGCTTGGCTCAGTGAGCGAATGACTGCTGCGCTGCAAGTCGTGGGTTCAATCCCCACACTGAAAAAGTATTTGTATGGCCTACAGATACTTGTTCCGGGTCAGGCTTTTTATGTATGTGAGTTTTAAACCTACGATACAGTAGAAATTCCTAGAGCGGACCATTGTTTTTGTTTTTAAGGAAAACTTATTAATCAAAACCCAATATGAAGGTTAAATATGTTTTCATAAAGGGTAAAACTTTAGAATAATAGATAGGTAATATATTATTATTTCAGCCTGTATTACCTATCCAGAGATTGTAGTTCTTCTTTTAAACGTCATTTTAAAAAGCGGAAAAAAGGTAGAGTTTTTGCCATACCTCACGAGGCATTCTTTACTAGTTAACCTTTGGCAATTTTTAGAATGGGGGTTGCGGGCCCTGCCCGGGCTTGTGGGTCCGTCCCGGGTTGCGGGTACTGTCGGCCTGCCGGGGTTGCGGGTTGTTAGAAAGAACATAGAACAACTCGTTCCACCCAGAGCGGGGGATATTTGATAATTTCCCATGCCTAAGAAAAGTTATCAAAAATGTTCCAAAGAACTTACACTAAATATCCGATTAATTTCCATGGATACTTATGCTGTTTATCTAAACAATAACAAAACCGGTTCGAGGCAAGCAGAAAAAAAAACAAATTTAATTAAATATAATTGTCGATCTCAAGTCCTTGTCGAATAGTTTTGTAACTCAGTCGTGTATTTAGTTGAATCGGACAACACAACTATTTTCTGTTTTTTGTTTTAAAAGACAAGGTATGTTATCTAAACTACTATCTACTCCTAACTTTCTATCCAATTATATAAACAATGGAAGTGTCACATAACATAATCAATACCCACTTTGTTTTGTAATATTTTTTTCTCAATTATAAAAAAAATGTTTAGGAAGGCTCTTACCAAAATAATATACTGGTAAGTACGTGATTATTCTCATTTTAAACTACCCTTCAATCAGGTCACAAGTAGTATACCTACTTGTGAAAAATATTATCTGTGGCATAATACAGATTAAAAACAATACAAGTCGCGAGTCATAGCTACAAAATAGGTTCCAATACCTCATTACATTACTTTTAGTATACTTAAGTACCTACATACATAGAGGTGAAACAGGAAAACGACTTGAAAATCTCTTGGAACATCATCTTTTCTCATCACGAAATTGTGGCGAGTTTCTTAGTAACAAACCGGTCTTCTGACGTCTGTGCTTTTATTATTATACTCGCTAGCGAAAATTTTATCCTTTGGTTCAAATGCAATAGTGGGTTGAATTTTGATTGTTTTAACACGCTTTTATTATGCATTTGCTTCATCTGTCATTTTATTTTAAAAAAATCATAACACTCCTTTTCAGTCTTGTAAAAAAAGCGGCCGCGCCATAAACACCAGATAAAACGGATCTCTCATTGTATTGGAAATCTATACAAAGCGAGCCATTTTATACTGGTAAATTATAGTTTGACGTGCCGTGTGTACCTATTTTATTGTTACCTCAATCGTTAGGTTACACTAATTCTTAATATTAGGATAGACTTTTAAAACCACAGTTTCTCTGTTCTCTCCATTCGGGCTGCAAAAATAACGATGTAACTAAGGCTGTAAACCTATTATTTAATTAAAAATAACGTTTCATATTCCACCACATTTATAGCACATTGTTTTCGTAACAAATGTGGGAGCTCTTTCGTTCATTATGTTTGAGTGTACTACATACATGTATACTTCATTAGTTTTATCGCACTTTCATCAGTGTTCTTCTTGTATACAATAATAATCTTAGTTTCTTGTCATGCCTCTCGTAGCCACAAGGCTCAATTAAAACTGTTACTTTAACACATACAACCACCGTTTTCATATTGTATTAGGCATGAAGAACAGGGCGTAAAGTTATCCATCGTCTATAGAAAAGGGAGGATCCTCCAACTAGACGGGGTCGTGTCTCGTGGGCTAAAATCCGACAGTTGTTCGTCTTTTTCTTCTGAATGGCATCTCGCCGTTCAACCTAGGAGGTTGTCGTCTGCTTAACCGGGTGATTTCTGTAGATGCCTTAAAAATTAAGACCTCCGCGTGGGAAGTCGTTCGTTCGGATAACTTTGCTTACCGAGATGTAGGAATTCGCTGTTAGTTCTTCAGTGGTTGCCTAGATGGCGCTGTAGTACTTTTTGCCAGATTTATATATTTGTGTCGCTACAATATTAATTTATGAATGCTAACGTACCTAATTCATATGATTCATTTGTTAAATGTTCACAAAGTGACAATTCGCAATATTAAAGTAACTGCGTCTGTGACCATTTTAAGAATTTTAACGTAATTTTTATTATGATTCTGCTAACGTGACCATTTTGGACCCCCTGGCCCCCGTAACCCTGAGTTAGAGCTGGGTAATACGATACCCCTTGGTAAGACAAGTTGTTACCCTTTTGGCAGACAGACAATCGGTAACAACTGTCAAAGATCCACAATGGAGTGCCCCGGGGCCATAATGCTATAATTTAATTAAATTGACTCTGAGATGCATTCTTTACTTCTGTGCCAATTTCAATTAAATATAAAACCTAAGTCCTAATTGACTTTGAGTATCGGTATAAATATAAGCAGGTAGAAAACTTTTGAGGAAATAATATCTTTAGGATTCATTTGAAAATAAGAGTCAAGTTCATTGTATGTATGAACATGACGCTTATTACAAAGGAAATAAACAAACAAAGAAACAATATACACTAAAGGCCAAAGGGATTCTGTCTTAAGAGTACAAATTGCAACATTGTCCGTTCTCAAGAAACTACGTAGGCAGGGATAAATCAAACAACTATGTAACACATTAATACATAACATTCAAATATTTATCAATTAGGTACTTCCTGTGGGTACATCTTCAATACTTAGGTATATTATACATAAGTTTATGTATGTAGGTAAAGATTCATATTTCATATTTAAATATTAATATTCAACATAGTTTTCCGGATTCGAATGATGTGTTCACAAAACTTGCATTTTAGAAGGTGCGAAATTTGATAACTTGTTGTTAAAATTAATATAAATATAACTTAAAAGAAAAATGTGATCTAACCTTTAAAGTGGTTTTATTGTTTCCAAGTGGCAACTTTGGTATGTATCTCATTGTTTTTTTTTATTTTCTTTGGTACAACACCGGGTTTTTCAGCGTTTTTAAGATTTCAAGGCCATGATCGTCGTAAGCATAATAGCAAAGCACGTAGATAATTGTATTTTAGCAAAAACAGTGGCAATTATTTTTGTTTTACAAAGTTAGGTAACTCGTGCATGGGTATATTCGTTAACAATCTACCACTGTCTTAAAATCCATAATTAAATGTAGCATTGTTCACTTATAATCTCTTTTCGTTAAGATAACATTCAAGTTGTGCCAAAGATGAAGAGAACTCGTCTTTGGCTTCTTCTAAGAATTCCGTACCTCAATAGGAAAAATCGGAACCCTTGTTGGATCATTTTGTTGTCCGTCTGTCTATCTGTCAAGACCCTTTATTTAGGAAACGCCTGGAGGTATCGAGTTGAAATTAACCATAACCATATACTCAACTCCGTGGTCCCTCTGTGCTGTGAAAAAATATCAACCCTCTAAAGTCCACGCTCCCAAAAGATATGGCCGTTTACATCACAAGTTTGTAAACCCTCGGTGCCTCGCTCTTTTCTTACGTGTTAAGTGTTTTAAAGATACCAGACCAAGAGACCATGTTCGGGCAAAAAATAATAGCGCTCTAAAGCGAGCATAGTAGCGTAGCAATAAAAACAATAGGTACATACTTGATGATAAAAAATCAATAGACACAGCGCATATATAGAATAGTCAATCAAATAGCTGCACTCAATTGTCACACTAAAAGATAAACAAGTATTGTTTATGTTTGATTTTCATCAGCATTATTATCGTCAGTCTGGAATCCAGTACTGGGTATACAGCTACTTACTGTCATACTTAACGCTTCCGTGAGTTTCCCTGTCGTTTTGATTTGCGTAAACTTTACTAGCCAGCCAAAACGACTACTGAAAATTTTAAAGTAAATAATGTACCTTTAAATGCGAAAGTTAATAAAGTATTATTGTATTTAAGTCATACTTAATTTAATTATTTAAAATTTAATGATGCATTTTTTACTACAAAGATTTAAAATAATAATATGTCCATTTAAGGGCGTCAAATAAATTCGTGTATATCGATGGCAACGGGAAAAAGTGCTAATTAAATTCATCTTAAACAAAATTAGCATCGAAATCATTGCAAAGTCCACTTCAATAATCCGGAGATAACCTGACAATCTTATCATTGTACGAACTAATCAATGGCACAGTCACAAGTAATTTGTTTATCCGATAACAACTTGAGTCTGTTGCTATCAGTGGAGTAGGCACGTCGTTTAAACTCATTTTCCTTTTCAGTTGAAAAACGGCGACGCAGACTTAGAAAAAGGAAAAAGCAGAGGCGAGAAGTTGACATCCAGCCTACCTTGGACTAAGCTGGCTATGGGGACTTTTGCGGTAGGCGTGCTGGTCGGCGCTTGCGCAATCACCTGGATATTCCAGGACTGGAAGGCTAGTATCCTGGTGCTAGCCATCCTGTGTGTGGTGTATCTCATTGCGTTCTACTATAGATGGATCTATGTCGCCATTATGACTGCTCACAGAGATTTCTCGTAAGTTCTTTTGTGTTCATTTGTTTTTTTTTTGTGTAATGTTTGTACGGTTAAATATTATGTCAGTTACTATTGACAGTGCCTCACAGGTTAAGGTTTAGTCGCAAAAAGTTGAGAGGTTTTGAGGATTTCTCCTTTTCCATAAAAAGAAAAATAATTGAATAATTATTTTATTGTCTTGTTAAATTTATTAATAACGGACTATGTTATTAATAAAGTCTATCAAATATGAACTGTTGAAACGAACTTGGGAAAATAGACTTAGAATAGAAAAAATCAATTTGATTTCCCGACACACATAAATAATTTTATTTCTTATAAGTGTTACCAACCGCTTCATTTTATTTTGCAGTGCCTTATATTGCTACATCAAAATCCTGAGGCTAACGAAGAACTTCACGAAGAAGAACTGGTCCATGCCTGACATCTTCCATCAGCTAGTGATCAAGCATCCGAACAAGGCGTGCTTCCTATTCGAAGATGAAACTTGGACTTTCCAACAGGTACATCTATACTAATATTATAAAGCTGAAGAGTTTGTTTGTTTGTTTGTTTGTTTGAACGTGCTAATCTCAGGGACTACTGGTTGGAATTGGAAAATTCTTTTAGTGTTCGATAGTCCATTTTTTGAGGAAGGCTATAGGCTATATAACATCACGCTACGACCAACAGTGCTGAGCAGCGTGGGTGAAACCGCGTGGAACAGCTAGTTTTAAATAACATTAAATTGCCCAGCTAGCAATATTTTCCTAGGTTCAATTATCGGTTCGGTAATAGTTTTTTAACGTCTTCTATCAGAAAGCTGATGGAGTTCACAGTAGTAGACCGAAGTCTAGATTCACAGTAGGCACCTACTCCTCCGCCTTCGGTGAACATCTTAACATCCTTGTTACATAATATAACATTACGCCTGTAAATCCCAAGGGGTCAAGCTAGATATGTTTTACTTCCCATGTAATAAATAAAATCCATCTATTATTATAAAAGCGAAGGTGAGTTGGTTTGTTTGTTACGTCTTCACGCCTTAATGCCCCACCGATTTTCATATATTTTGGTACAGATATAATTGGGACCCTGGAGATGGACATAGGCTTGCTTTTTAACAATAAAAGTGAGATAAGAGGGAGAAAGAGGGATGAAAATGGGAGAAAAAGACATTATAAATGCAAATTTTTGTAAGGATGGATGTATGGATGTTTGTTACTCTTTCACGTCAAAACGACTGAACGGATCTTGATAAAATTTTGCACAGAGGTAGATTAAAGTCTGTAATAACACATAGGATAGGTACCTTTTTTTAAATCACGCGGGCGAAGCCATGGGCGCCAGCTAGTAACTAATGATTTGGAAACAAAATCCAAAAAAATATAAAAGTAAAAAACTAATAGGGGGCGAGCCTACTGCCATCAACCTGGTTCAAACCCAATAAAAATTTACCCGAATAATATTCAATATCCAGGAACACATTTGCACTTGGGTCCACTCGTCCTAACCTCTGTTTTGCAGTCATATCATATTATATTGTGAAAATGTCTCCGATTTTGTTTACACTCAATTGTCGGTCGATTTTCATAATCGGTTGTACCTACATACAGGTAAAGATGTCAACATAATAGTCGTGAAACTACATAACAGTGTGGAGGAAGTTTACTTATGTATATGGCAACGGTTACAACACTCGTTAGCAACTTGCTGTGACAAATTGTTACGTGAAAAACTATGCATCTAACAAATAATACTTATGTTATGCATTGTTTTTCACCACCTTCGTAAAATTGGGAAGTTCTATGTTCGATCGTATTTTTTGTGGAGGCTAAAAGTCTACGAAACAATCAAAAGTCACCGACTTCCGGAAGTAATGTTTTTTTCTCCTTTTTATTATTTTCTGGAAGTCGGTCATTGTTTTTTCTATTTTTTTTATTAGTAGCTACAATGTGAATGTTTTTGTATAGAGGACAATTATTTTTATTTGAGGAAAAACAATAATTTCTTTGACGTTTAACGTAATTAGATCTGGCATTTTATCAGTCACCATTTCTCTCTCGGAATTTTTTCATCAGAAAGAAACCATCAAAAAGTTTTTTAAAAACCCTTTTTTTAACTCGGTTAAAAATAGGCAATCCTTTTCAAACTATAACGTATTCTACTCAACGTTTCCATTTTTTACTTTTTCTATTACCTAGGTACCGTTATCGTTATTAAAATATTAGGTAAGTACATACTTTGTCCCAGCAATCTCAAAAAGAAACTCGTTTATTTTGAAATATAAAATGTATAAAAAAGCATCAATATAAAAAAAAAACTATAAGTTGACATTTCAAAAACAAGTTATTTTTTCGCAGATTCCGCCTCTCTTGTGGTAAACTGGTATTTTCTAGTTATGCAAATATGTACTGTACTTTAAACTTGAAAGATTCTAGATCAGAATGAAACAATTTTAGATTCAACAGCTAGGTATAACGAACTTACAGGAATGCAGGATTTTATGTAGGGTAACAACAACAACATTTAATCGTATAAAAAAACCGGCCAAGAGCGTGTCGGGCCACGCTCAGTGTAGGGTTCCGTAGTTTCCCGTCCGTCACAATAAGTGTTCCCAGTTATGAGGCCAACCGAACAATTCGGTAATACCCGATCCAATGTAATAAGTACCTACAGCGCCATTTCTCGGGGAGTTGGGTTACTAATTAATACAAAGACGTGCAATTTCGGTGGTAATTTTGGATTGCGAGAACCGATTTCAATAATTCTTTTTTTGTTTGAAAAAAGATACGTTCAGGATAATAAAATATGTAAACAAAGTTACAAAAAATGCTTGCATATACGATTATACTACAAACTTAGTCCAGAAATTATTTTGTAAAACTTTTTGTCTTTTTTGTACAAAAACTGTTGTGTCAATCAAGTTCAAAATAATTTTCATAGAAAGTCCTTATAAAGTTCTACTTTTCAGATTTTTTTCATATTTTCTAAACTTATGGTTCAAAAGTTAGAGGGGGGGGGGACACATTGTTTTTTACTTTTGGAGCGATTATTTCCGAAATTATTGACATTATCAAAAAATGATCTTAGTAAACCCCTATTCATTTTTAAATACCTTTCCAACAATATATCACACGTTAGGGTTGAAATTAAAAAAAAAATCACTTCCAACTTTACACATAGGGTGGCTACCCTAATAAAACATTTTTTTTTAATTTTTATTTTACCACTTTGTCGGCGTGATTAATATACATATTGGTACCAAATTTCAGCTTTCTAGTGCTAACGGTCACAGAGATTAAGCGAGGACGGACGGACGGACGGACGGACGGACGGACGGACGGACAGACAGACATGGCGAAACTATAAGGGTTCCTAGTTGACTACGGAACCCTAAAAAAAGAAATAAAACCAAAAACGAATATTAATGTGATCCAAAAAACTGCTGCTTGCGTGATTGAGAACACACTGCTATATTTATTTTGACATAAATTTCCGTCGTTTGACATTTTAACAACTTCCGCTGGAAGCAATAAGTGCCTCAAGCGCAATTATCACTTTCATTAGTTTAATCTCAATCAAATTGGGAGCAATCAGGTTATTTACCTGAAGTTTTACACACCATTTCTTTTTAGTGCGGTTTCCGGTTATGAGAGGTCCTGTCATTTCAGATTGTTATAACATTGCAGCTATTACTATATTAAGCTGGCTCCCGCGGCTTCGCCCGCGTGATATCGAAAAAAAGTATTCTATTTGTTATTAATAATAATCCACCTTTGTACCAAATTTGAACAAGATCCGTTCAGCCGTTTTGACGTGAAAGAGTAACAAACATCCATACATCCATCTTCACAAAAAATTATATTATTTTTAATTATTAATTTTAATTAATAACATTTATAATATTATAGTAGGAAGTAGGATTAGTGCACACTCATATTATTTTCAACCAGAATGTTATCGAAAATAATAAGGAGTTCGTATGACTTAAAGTTTTGACCCCTTTCGGGGCAGTTCCGAGCCAACAGAGGTGTGAATCTCGAGCCCCTAAAGGGGTCCGTACAGACCTATACGGTTAAATTGTTTTAGCTAGCCTAAATGTTCCAGAGCTGGGCAACGGCCTCCCTCCTTTCCTTCCAACGATTTCGATTCTGTGATACTTTCCAATTCTCAAGGAAGACATCCAGTTTGTCCCGCCATCTCATTTGTTTTAAGTTGCAACTATAAAGTAGCATATTTTTAGGTTTACCGGTTAGTAGAAGACCAACACCCTCCGATTCAATAAAATCTTATAATCCAATCATGAAGAACTTCTTAGTGGATTTAAGTTGTCATCCTAATGCCGAGATAGCGAGACCGATATTGCGGCCCTGAAACACAATGTGCAAAGGAAGGTACATGGATGGGTTTAAGTCAGTAAAAGTCTGACACTCCCTCCGCTCTGCCCAGAGCGGGGGAAGTCATTTGATGATTGCCTATTCCTAAAAAAATCTAATTCACCTAACCACCATCCACCTCCCTTTGGAATAATCCATGATATGATCCAGTACAGATTTAAAATCAATAACTACACTGCCTTTAATTTTCAGGTGGAAGAATTCAGCTTACGAACCTCAGCAGTTTTAAAATCGAAAGGTGTCAAGCGCGGAGATGTGGTAGCTGTGATGATGGGCAACTATCCTGAGATGCCGTCTATCTGGCTTGGAGCAACCAGGATCGGTGCCGTATGCCCGCTCATCAACACCAACCAGACTGGCAACACTCTGTTGCATTCCATCAATATCGCCAAGTGTGATGTTGTTATTTACAGCGATGAGTTCCAAACAGGTTCGTTTACCTTTATGTTGTCTGTAGCAATTCGTTGATGGCCAGAGAGGCCTCCCCAATTACTCTACTCAGTTCGATCGAACTGCTTCGTTTATTTGAGCAGTTTCGTCCTCAACCCCTCCGGTTCATACATTACCAGAAATATTGTGAAGGTTACTGCTTTACTAACCTTGAGGGTATCCTAACCTGCTGTTCTGTATTCGCCGTCTTCACCCTAAACATGTTTGTCTCAACATCTATTCAGATTTTAACATCTTAGGAACTGGTAAAACCAGTCATGTTACTTTTTCAAATTCCGATAGTGAGGTAATACATAATTCATAGTGCTATCTCCATATTTTAAATTATGCAGCTAAATGGAACAAAGTCGGGGTTAAATCCTGATATAATTTAAATTTACATTAAAAACCTAAGACAGCACAACCTATTTTAATATTACGACTAGCGAAAAAGTCATTCAATTTAATTTTAAACCAACCCCAAATATACCTACTAAGAAATTTTCTACATTTCAGCTTTCCAGGACATTTCAAAAGAAGTTAATCCATCCATCAAGCTTTTTAAGTTCGTCCGCCGCCCCCTCAACACTTCACCCAACGCTGTGAAGCCAGTGACATCTGAAGACGACTTCACATCGATGTTGGAGAGCACGAACCCAGCTCCCTGGTCACAGTCCGACGGAGAAGGTTTTAATGGAAAGCTGTTGTACATCTACACTTCTGGAACCACTGGGTTACCGAAAGCAGCTGTTATTTCTTCTTCGAGGTAAGTTTGCTCTGTGTTAGGGCTGATATGAAAGAGGGTGAATGAAAGCGTGACTGATATATGGGGAGGAAGATATGTATTGCGCCGATCCTAATTAAAAGGGGAAATATAGTCAGTTCGGGTGTACAATATTAGATTCCTTGAAATTTATCGATTAATTGGTTATGTTGATCATATCGTGCTAGTATTATATTTTGATAAAACTATCACGAAATAACCAGTGGTAGAGGTCATTTTTTAATATACCTATAGCGTTTGAAGTTATACCTTCAACCATCAAAGTAATTAAACGATGAATATTTAAAGGCAGTTAATATGGACCTTGAAGTCAATAATAATAACTCATAACTATACCAAAATATGTATTTTTTTATTATTATTTCCAGAATGGTGTTCATGGCATCCGGCGTGCACTACCTCGGTGGTTTGCGGACTAACGACGTCATCTACTGTCCCATGCCCTTGTATCACTCCGCTGGTGGCTGCATCACGATGGGCCAATCTTTCATCTTCGGATGCACCGTAGCTCTCCGGACCAAGTTCTCAGCTTCCAACTACTTCCCCGACTGCATAAAGTACAATGCTACGGTGAGTGAAAGCTTGGAGAAAGTGCAGTGCATTAATGTGCCACATTGTAGCTAAGATGCAGAGAAATCAAAACTTAAGCGCTTGCGCCGGCCGATCGTTAAAATGATTTGCTTTGTAGTTAAAGTGAAAGCGTGGAAGATGATGTTTGATTTTAGCTTAAGCTTTACGGTATATATGTTCTTAACAGCCTTGACAGAACACACGGCATCTTGATCGACTTCACGAAATGTTGCACCATGATTATGCTTACATGCACGGTCTGTGATTGTTACGAAATTCGTAATAACAACGCAACTTCCAAAATACCACCGATGATTGGTCAATAAAATGCTTTGAATCGTAACCCCTTACTTAGACAGTTCTGTGGGACTGTCTATTTCAGGCTTATTTGGTGGTGGGCAAATTGAAGTTGTCAATAAAAATAAGTTGCAGCTAGTCCATAAGCTAATCCAATCATACATATTTTATTTTATCATTGTCTGTCTATCATACATATTTTATCGTTCCCTCCAAGTTTTGCAGCTGCAATACTCAATTCTGTCTGAATCTGTAGTTAAAGTTTCTTTTTGCAGTTTCTTATCTCTTTTAACTAATTAACTTATTGTATTTTCCAGGCTGCCCACTACATCGGCGAAATGTGTCGCTATGTGCTAACAACACCACCAGCAGCAACGGATAGGCAACACAAAGTCAGAACAGTTTACGGCAACGGAATGAGGCCTACGGTAAGATTTTTTTTTCTTAAAACCAACCAGTAGTCCCACTACTGGGTAAAAGCCGCTTGTCCTACATAGGAGAAACACGTATAGTTAAATCATTCGGCTAGATTTTTGCACGATGTGTTCAGTTACCATAATCTGCGTTTTGTTTCAGATTTGGCCCGACTTCGTCAAACGTTTCAACATTAAGAAAGTGGTCGAATTCTATGGTGCTACAGAAGGAAATGCAAATATAGGTGTGTAATACGAAATTGGAACAATAATTTATGAAATATTTTCCCAACCAAGGAAAACGTATCTAATAAAGTTATTGTCTTTGTTTTAGTCAACATCAACAACAAGGAAGGAGCTATCGGTTTCGTGTCCAGAATAATTCCTGCAGTTTATCCTATCGCCATTCTCAAAGTAGACCCTGAAACTGGAGATCCTATCAGAAACAATAAAGGATTATGTCAGGTAAGGCGGATTTTGGTCGTCACTGCTCCTCAATTTAGCAAACGGAACGTTAACTGCTGCCTTCAAAACGAGCACCGATTGTTATGCATGCTATGCTTCTCGCATCCAGTGGGTTTCCGCCACTTTCAACAGGGCTGCGTGTCCTGATATGATTCAGAGCTTTTCTACTACATTGGCCACCCGTTCTGCCACTTTAATAATTGGCTTAAATTCGTTTGCAAATCTTTGATAGAAAAGTTGAATAACTGTTTCCTCATTTGCAGTTGGCACAACCCAACGAGCCAGGAGTGTTTATAGGAAAAATTAAACCCGACAACCCATCAAGAGCGTTCCTCGGCTATGTAGACCAGGCTGCATCTGACAAGAAGATTGTAAGAAACGTATTCACTTTCGGAGACTCGGCTTTTATTTCGGGTGAGTATTCGCCTTTTCCTATATTTGCTGGGTGGGCGGTATAAAGTACAAAACCCTGGCTGTTCTTTTGTTATTTTTGAGATTTTCAAGCTTGTCAATGTGTAAACTAATGAGTACCCGCATTGAAGGTAGCCATATTTTTTTTGTGTTTATGTATTTCCTAGACGCCTATGGATTGATGACAAATAATTGTCATTTAATTTCTCACATCTGTTGACCAATAAGCCCTCCCATGGTATCAGCTTTGAGTAAATTTGGAGCTACATCTAAAAATATCGACTGGTTAAAGTAAACGTTAAGTCGTGAAGAAGCCACCAGATTCAAAACTTCTCAAATTACAATAAGTATCAATCTTGTTGCAGGTGATATTCTGACAGCAGACGAGTTTGGCTACTTGTACTTCATGGACAGAACAGGTGACACATTCAGGTGGCGTGGCGAGAACGTCTCCACTACTGAGGTCGAGTCTTCTATCTCCAGGGTCGCGGACCAGAGGGATGCGGTCGTTTATGGCGTTGAGGTCAGTACAATTTAATTTTCTCTGATTGTTACTTCTTCTGCGATAGGTATTTCTGAAGTCCTTCTTGATCTTCTTTTCTCACATTGCTTCAAACTAGCTGTGTACATTTCTTTTTCTGATCTGGGTGGAGCGGAAAGGGGTTACGACTTTTACTGACTAAAACCCACCCATGTTCCTTCTTTTACCCTTTGGGTTCCGAGGCCGCGGTATCTCTTTCTAACAACCCGCAACCCCGGCAAGAGCTAGTGTACGTTATGACATTATTACTGTGTGTGAACGTGAATGCAACACCGTGTATTGACACGGTGTTGCATTCCCGGTAGTCGCACCAATGAGTGCAGCGACACCGGTGTATCTTTCTACTACCTTGCCCAGTCTTCCTTAATTCACACAAGAACAAGAACATCATGTCAGTCAAAAAACGACCATACGAACCAGTCGTTTGGTTGTCTTTTGACTATGCTTCTCATCCAGCCGCATCTCTAAACCTGCAACACAGTCAGTCATCACCCTAATTTGACTCTATTTTCCTACAGATACCCAACACTGATGGGCGAGCGGGCATGTGTGGCATCGTAGACCCACAAGGGACATTGGACTTGGATAAACTGGCTAAAGACATTGCTAAAGACTTGCCCAAGTACGCAAGGCCTGTATTTATTAGGATCATGAATAGCATGGACATGACTGGTAAGTGTTACTTCTTAAATTGAAAAAATACTTATGATTTGCAATTTTTTCACTTGTATCTAAAAACCTTATAATGTTCTACGTGCTGGAAAAGGGTAGAGGGTCCTAGTCCTTTCACAGTAATTTACCCTCTTCATCAATGTCGGAATGACAGTAATCTTTATCGGCGAATACAATAAAATTGCTGGGTTCATACAACTCACAAGCTTGTCAAAATCGCAGTGATCATCATTCACGATGCCGTTGGTTGGTAGCAGAATCGCCTTCACTTCCGCAAATCTATATCGGTTTTTGAGACAATTTATTCATTTTTATTTTGCTCACAGGAACATTCAAAATGAGGAAAGTTGATTTACAGAAGGAAGGCTTTGATCCATCACAAGTGAAAGATCAACTATATTACGCAGATCCGAAAACAGGCAAATATATGCCTTTAGGTAATGAAGAGTATGAGAAAATTCAATCGGGACAAATAAGATTGTGATTTTAATTCTTAAAAATATTTCTTTGACTGCCTCTGGTCTACGTGAGGTTTTAGGTTCGTGTTTGACGAATTTCTCAGTAGCAGACCGAAGTTTGAATTTGTCCTCGGTTGATGCAATAGGCTCGCCCCCTATTGCATGAGATTAACCTCTCAAACATAACTGGAGAATTTTGAGTGTATGTCGTACGTAGGGCTGCCAACTTTTTTTACGAGAAATAAAGTATATTCAGTTCTGTGAAGAATATTAAACAGTATTCTAGAAAAATTAACAGTATTTTATTTATTAATTGTTTTAAATACATATTTTTAAAAACTTCATACCCCTCACCACATTGTATGTGTAATTAAAATAAATAAAGAGCTCATTTTTATCAAATTAATAGATGCTCTATTTCTATTTTTGCGGCACTTAGCATTCATTAGGTACTGAAAAAAACTCTGTCAGTAAATGTAGTATCAGTAAATGTGTTTGCAAGTTGAAAACAGTATTTTGTATGCTTTATTTTTGTTCAACAGTAAAAAGTATAATTTAGTGAAAAACAGTATAATACTGTCGAAAACAGTATAGTTGGCAACCCTAGTCGTACGTGCTATGTAAACTTAAACATGGAGATATTATTGTGCCTTTATTGTGTATCAAATATTTTGTGGGACTGTTAAGTACTTGTGAAATTGTAGCTAGTAATCACTAATTTCACTCTTTAAAATTTGGAATGCTCTTTTTCTGTTGATGATTACCCTGTAAGTGTGGTTATGTTTGTGCCTGTTAATACTGTCATTATTTCGTAGGATTATGTAATTGTAAAATGTGTGGGTAGTTATATACTCATCTCGCCTTATAGGTTTATATATAGGTACGAAGTGTGCCTAGCGGTTTCACCCGCTGCTCAAATCCCCTTCTGATGAGGGCCAAGCTTATCACTTTGGGGAATGAAAAATAGATAACGACCGATTCTCAAACCTACAGAATATAAATATTCATTATATTCGGTTAAGCAGATTCGAGAAGTATGGCAACTAAAAATGTGACACGAGAATTTTATATATATAAGGAGAAAGATATATTAATTGTTGCCTTATCAAATAAGCAAATGTTTACTAAGTAACATTTTTTGTAAAATATTGGGTAACGTCCATGTGTCCATCACAACGTTAATCAATCGAAAAGTAAGTTCATATGTCAGCTCAATTAAATGTAAATGACAACATAGTGTTTCAATCTTAGTAAATTATTTAATTTTAAGTTAATTTATTAAGTTACTGTATTTTAAGCTCCTTTTATACTTATTTCCTGTGAAACTACTAGATCTTAGAAATATGTTTTTTTACTGAGTATAAATGTTTACATGTTTTTGTACTTAGTTTAAGTACCTATGTTTTACGGACAAATGGTGTAACTAATAAATGTTTTAAAATTATGCTTCTCTTTTATTTATTGGGTACCTTTTCTTCTAGGTGTTCAATGGGAATCGACTGACTGACCTTCAAACTTACTTAACTTAAAAAAGTTACTTACTAAAAAAAATTATAGGTATAGAAATTAACTCCTGCTTAGTGTCTTTCGCCATGAGCAAAGCGTTTCATTTTATTGATTATGTATGATATTGTTATAAGATATCTCTAGCATGCAAATGATTACGAAGTGATCTAACAAATTGACAGCAATGTGTATACTTAAATCACCAGGATTATCAATGAGAATATGAAAATTGCTTGCCAATAAATTATAATATAATAGAGTAGGAGTCTCTCAGGTTAGCACATTAGGCCGAGCTCTATTTCAAAAGTGTTTACGTAACGTAACCAATAATCACTGTACCTTTTTGCATAAGATAATTTTATCCCTAGTTATTCTATAGAAACCAAATACAAGAATCACATACCTAATATTCAAATTGAAGCACACACATAATGCAATAATTAGGTAATAAGGCAGCTTGGTTGTCCCGTGTGTGTCTGTTGAATTCTTTGTAGATACAAAGAAGACAACAGATACTTAATTTATAAATTAAGCATTTTACAATATTACCTCATCACAATCTGAAACCATTCTTCTTCTTGGAATGTCTTTAGATTCTTGTAGCTAATCGGAAAGTGTTTAATGCTGCTTATCCAATCTTCAGAAAAAGCGAGTCATTCATTGTGTTAACTAAACGTAAGAGAAAAACTTTAATAGTAAAGCTATTGCACCTATAAATTCGACTTATAACATTATTTCTTTCAATTAGATATGTTTAAACTGCATTTCATAAAATTACAATTTTGATCTCTGTGTTTATCAAAACGCAACTGTCAATTTTATTCTCTCTCCTATTTTTCTCTATGGCAATGATTTATAAAAATAAGAATCTGGTTTTTCGTAAATTTTATATGAATTTATTTCTGTAAGAAAAATTAACAGCGGCTGAGTCTAAGAAACTCGTTTACAACAGTAAAGTGCGTTAAATTATGGAGAAGTTCAATGATTACAATTATTGTCAAGTGTCTTTCTTGTGGCAATAAACTGTTCAGATAGCAAAAATAGTACTCCTGTTACTTGTTTTGCGTCTTGAGAAGTTCTCGCAAACAGTGCGAGTGAATGAATTAAAGCCGGTCAACGAGCGCACAGTGCGCTACAGCCACAGTGGGTCGCCGAACAGCAGTTAGACGCGTTTCGTTGCGAAAGGCGGTCGTGATGGTACTCGTATTAGCCGCTGTTGCGGCTGCCTTTGCCGCGGTTTGGCTCTCCCAAGGATTCCTCTGTATGTTTGTGGCTATTATAATTCTCTGTGCAGTTTACCTCCTTGCATTCCAAACACATTGGTGTTACATCGCGCTTAGGACTGCTCCAAGAGATCTCAGGTGAGGGTTCTAAACTGGCACGTCATCGCATCGCATTTATTATTCGATAGAGTTAATCATTACAGAAATTATACTAAATCAATTACTATTGAGTTTAAATTCCATTCATTTGTGCTGTAGTTTGTATAAATTTTTCAAGACATAACTTTGTCAAAAAGTTTTAAGTCAACATCATTACATCAATGTTTGAGTATTAACCTTTATTTATTTTATTATTTTAGAGCATTATTATCATATGTAAAGATCTTATGGATAACAAGGAAGTTCAGCAGCAAAAACTTGACTCTACCTGATGTGTTTCATGATGTTGTGAACAGGCATCCTGATAAACCATGTTTCTTGTTCCAAGACGAAGTGTGGTCCTTCAAAGAGGTTTGTAACACTTTTGAACTCTTTGAAATCAATAATTATAAAATCTAGGTAGATTTTATAATTATTGATTTTTTTGCAATAGCAAAAAGTTTGTAACCCACAAAGTAACAAGTTTGATTGTTGCCCATTGTTACAAATTCACAAGCTGTACACACACAGGACATATTACAACATAATAGAAATCAAACCTAAGTAATCTATCAGTGTTACACATGCATAGAATGAACCTGCAAAACATAGAAAATTGAGTTTAAATTGAGAAGAAAGTGCCTTTTGAAATTGCTGATGCATTATCAAAGAGAAAGTCTTATACTGTATACATGTGTCTTTTGCATTTTTGTAATAACTTTTATACAATCTACATATTAAGCTGAGTCTAGTCAAATTTTCTATATTAAACAGTATATTGCTTTCATTTTGTAATTCATTATTTTCCACATGAATTTTTTATTTCTAATAAGAAAAAAAAAACATGGAATATATATTTAATTATTAAATCTTGATTTAGAATCTTGCTTTGAGTTAATTCTCTCATAAAGTACACTAATTACAACTGATCTTTATTTTAATTATTTTGTTCGTCATTTTATGACTTAACTAACTGTTCCCCACGGTTTCACCCGCGCTGCTCAGCACCTGTTGGTCGTAGCGTGATGTTATATAGCCTATTGCCTTCCTCAAGAAATGGACTATCCAACACTAAAAGAATTTTCCAATTCCAACCAGTAGTTCCTGAGATTAGCGTGTTCAAACAAACAAACAAACAAAGTCCTCAGCTTTATAATATTAGTATAGATTAAATAATAAGTAATAAATACAATTTCAATTTTGTAGAAATTACTCATTAACCATTGTTAAAATTCAGGTTCACTTTCCAAAAGAAATCTCTCTTAGTCCGTTGACTTTTTTTTTAATGTTACAGCCATTTTTCTGATTACAAATGAAAATGAAAACTATTTGGCAAAATTAAATTGATTTAGTCACTGTGTCATTCTAATTAGTGTTTTCATTTTCTCTACTGTCTGTAGTTACAGTCAATAAATTAGATTAGCAACCAAACTCCTTAGATACGGTTGAAATTTTCTTTGAAATCCATGATGTTTTAAAAAGAAATGAATAAAGATAAATTAAATTTGAGTTCAAGATGTCCATTGATTTTTAAGAAAAACAAACTAAATCTAACGAGCATGGGTTTTATATTGTTTGTTTGTATATACCTACCTAACAAAGTGTACCATGTATTAGAGTTATCTACATCTTGATGAGATCATCCACTTATCAGAGACATAAGTTTGCAGCCCTGAGAAAAACATTTATGATAGCAGACAAATCATAATTCTAAGAAAACAACTATTTTTTTATTGAATGTGGTGCACTGTGCAGAACAAATAACTTTTATACTGCTCCTAGTCAATTAAATTAAATATTATTCTAAGACAGATCAGTCAGATAAATATCCATATCTTTTTTTTTTACAACATTCCGGAATTAACAGAGTCTGAATTTTAGACAAATGCAGACATTACTTAAAACTACTTGCAATGGCTTATTTAGAGAAATCACATTTAGTTCAATTAAGAAATATAATGGATAAAAGTCCACTCCTTTTCTCAATTAGGAAGCCTAGATCCCATATGTGGCAAACATAATATATTAAATAGACATTGTACTTCTCTTTTGTGCTTGTAAAGTACTTAATGTAATGATTAGTACAAAGGTGTAAAGTTCTAAATCACACAAAACAAAGTGTTTAACTTAGTCATATTATTAAAGATAGATATTATACTGAAACGGCTGCGACTTGCGAGTTGAAGATCGCAGGTTCGAACTTAAATAAATTATTGTGATTTATTTCATCACAACCGCACTAATGCATACATCGTGATCTAGAGTCAATAACTTGGAGACATTTTTCGCTGGGCCCCGGATAATGGTTTAATTAAGGTATAGTCCTTCTCAAAGAGAGGAGATTTTTGTCCCAGCCGTAGGAAAGTGGTAACACTATGTACGGATTGGCATTCGTCACGGTTGACGCAGTGGCTGCTGCGGTACGTGTCGCGGGCTCGATCTCCGTACGGAACAAATATTGGTATGGCCTACAGGCCTAGCTGTTAGTGTAAGTGTTAGTCAACACACCCATGGTACAAGCAACTTTATTAACCTGTTTACCGTCACGAATTGAAATAAAATTTATGGTCAAAAAAAGTTTTTCAATTTTTTTTAAATAGTGCTTTATACCTATTTTTAATAATACATTTCGTTTTAGGTGGAAGATTACAGCTTGCGGGTATCAGCTGTGTTAAAGGCACAGGGTATAAAGAAGGGGAACATAGTCGGGTTGTTGGTAAACAACTGCCCCCAGCAGCCGGCGCTATGGATGGGGATAGCCCGCCTTGGGGCTGTCACCCCGCTCATAAACACGAACCAGCGAGGCAACGCTCTCATACATTCCATCAATGTCGCCAAATGTGACGCCTTGATTTTCTCTGAGGAATATCTACCAGGTAAGATGCTCAGACAGGTTTTTTGTTCAATGTGTCAAATGGCAACGTCACCTTTCAACGCAAGTCTCTCTCGTTTCGTCAACATAAAGTATATAGTAGTATAATAGTTTTTAGTTACAAGGTGTTTTTACACTGCATTGTTAATTTCTATATCTATACAAGTGAATGACTAACTCAAATAATTAAGTACTATGAATTCATAGTAATTCATTCAAACAAAGGTCTCATTTGCAACTTTGTACTTTTAAAGACTGCTGTGCCCTGCGGTTTCACCCGCTGCTCTGCTCCTAAGGATTGTAGTGTGACGTTATGTAGCCAACAGCCTTCCTCGATAAATGGGCTATCCAATGCTAACATATTTTTTTAATTTCGATCCAGTAGTTCTCGAGATTAGAGCGTTCAACAAAACAAATTCTTCAGCTTTATAAAACCTTTCAAAGACGATATAAAATTTGGATACTGGAAGTCTGTTGTCCAATTACTAAATGTGCAACAATGTTGGTCCAAAGTAAATGAATTATTTATTTAAAAAAAAAACAGTTTTGGGCAATATCATGAGACGGGATAGTGCCGAAAAATGCCATCCTAATGAATAACTGGTTGCTCAATTGTTATAGTTTACCATTTCCAACTGACTTGTGAAATTAAAATAAGGCAAACCAATTCGGAATATGGGTTTGGCCATCATTTCTGATTTACCTACGCATTTGTATAAAATGTTATTTTCACTTTCGTTTCTTTCGATTTATCCCAACATGGGATTTGAACATATCTGTTGAAATGTGGGGAACACTGCCTTTCCCTTCGGCGGAACAGGCGAGATGTTCGTTACCCATTTAAACACATTTTAGTAGTATTTCCAATAATATTTTATCTTCCACTTGCTACGGATGAACCTTGAACCTGATTGTTATAGCTGAGAAAACGATTACATATTTGTTTCAATATAAAACTATGTACATACTCGTATCTTCTTATCATATTTACGAGTTTACCGACTCGTACGGCAGTACCTATTCGTACGGCATACCTACTAAACTATTGACCCGTCAAAGTCTACACGGAATCGGCATGTATAGTTAAAGTCGAAGTAAACTAAATTAGGCAGCCGGTTGTAGTAAAAACTTAATTATTGAAATAACTGAACGCAAATTATTTAAATAACTGAGCGACAATTATTTAAGTTCATACAAAGATTTGAATGCGAAGGAAACTCCGTCTAGGTTTTAACACGCTAGCTAGACAACTCTACCGACATATAGGAAGCCTAGGGCCTAGATAAGAACATAGGTTATGAATAAATAGCAAACAGTGGATCAAATATGAATTCAGGTTTTAAGAATTTATTCTCATAAAGAATAATACAAAGGTTCACTTACAATGAGATACAAATAATCTTAATAAATATACGCCGCGCCTAAAGCGCTACTACTTACCACCAGTCTGTGGAATTGACGGCTGGCTTCTCTGTTCCCTGATCATAATAATCTAGTATTCTGGATATCTTCCAAGTTTGAGTAAATCGGCTTCTTCTAGACAAACGTTCTTCACCCTAGGCCGCATCATTGCTTCACAGGAGACACCAGCGAGAGGAAAGCTGGATGAGATATATCCAACTTTCCATTTTTATAATCTACAAAAAAAAAATAGTATAAAAACACCCGACAAGCTATACTGTACTGATTACACCGCATCTGCTTATAGTCAACACGACTGATTGCATGATAAGGGAAAGAAAGAAAAAAATATATAAACACATCTGTATTCTGCCCATCAGTTGTCATCTAAAAACTTCCCACATTTCGTAAACTCAGGATATTGTTAATACCGCAAAGATGATTACGACTAGGATGTAGGAACCACACATTGTAGAACAGTTTACCTTAACAAGACCAAAGTATGATTGATTACCAGAACATTCTGAATCATCTACGTTGACCTAGTTATACCCGTTTAAGAGGCAAATAGTCTGAACGACCTTGGACTCCGGACTTAGTTCGGAATACCAAACAACAGATTGTCATTTTAAATCCTCAACTTTTCGTTAATCATTTAAACTCAATACATGTTTGTATGACCAGATGAAAATGTCGTGAGAAGTTTTTTTAACGGTGCCCTACACTAGGAATTTCTCCTGTATCGTGGTAGCGTACACAAACATTTAAACTCACATAAAAACAGACTCGTAATAACCACTTGTAGTATACGCATACGCACAATGGTCCACTGAAAGGATCAAGTACCGAAACCTGACCCCCCAAAAAGCGGGGTCCACATGAAGAAGAAGACCACTTGTAGTTCATACAAATATTTGTTCCGTGCGGGGATGGAACCCGCGACTCGCAGCGCAGCAGTCGATCGCTCAGCCACTGCGCCAACCTTGCCGTCATAACACAAACTCATGTGAATGGGTATAGTAGGAAGAAGGTCAAGAAACGATGGATGGACCATCCATCGTTTCCTCTTTCTTTTCGTCCATCATGGACTGTGTGAAGGATGATATGGCAAGGAGGTGTCTGAAATAAAATGATGAATACTAGAGCAGTTTAGAAAAAGAAGACATACTGCGCGGACCCACATTGACTTGGAATCAGAGCAGGAGAATGCTGACACGCATGACCAGATGTATGAACGTAGACGAAATAAAACTGATTGACGGCACGCTTGGCGCAGTGGTTAAGCGATTAGCAGCTACGCTTCTTGTCCCGGATTCGATACCCGCACGGAGCAAAATATTTGTGTGACCGACAGGTAGTAAGTAGTTCCGGGTCTGTCTGTTTGTGAACGCAGCACGATATAGAAAAAATTTCTAGTGTGGGGAAAAGACTTATAAAAAAAGTTGAAACGCACGAAAAGTAGTTTCTGCTTTCAAGTTGAGCTGGATTCTGTATATGTATACCCTTATACAGTTTAACTTTTACACAAAAATAAAATATCAATAAAAAAATATTTCCTGTAAAATAATGTACTAGTGTACTTACTCGTGCTAAAGGCCACCATAGTAAAGTAAACGAATTCATTAATAAACAACTTAATTTACTATTTGTAAAAACAATAGTTAGGAATAATATTTAACTTCAAAAACCATTAAAATAATACATAGTTAAATTCCATTAGGTATTTTTATGTTAAAAGTATATTGTTAGTATCTGTTGACACACTTTTTTGTCTCATAAATATTAGCATAAGTAAGTTTCTAGTAATATGATTTGTTCGAGGTTGCTTTTTGTCTTATTTTTTGTATGGATAGTTCACAGAAAAATTGAAATCCATAATATATCTTTACACGATAAAACAAATGAAAATCAATTTCTGAATTCGTAATGAAATTAACTTCACCATATCCGGTCGTTGACCTGTTCTTTTTATCATGTTTTGATATCGATACCCAACACGGCTGTAAAGTGTTGCTCGGTAATTTAATTTACCCTAGTATGTTTCTCATAATATGTTTCCTACCATTTTCCAGCAATACAGGATGTAGCCAAAGAGCTGAGTACAACTTTGAAGCTGTTCAAATTCTCCCAGCGGCCTCTAAACTCTTCAAACCCAAAGGTGGATAGCAGTGGTGAGGGTATATCCGATTTCACCAATTTGGTGGAGACTACACCCCCTGCACCTTGGGCTCTGGCAGACGCTGACGGTTTCCAAGGGAAACTGCTGTATATTTACACATCTGGAACTACAGGACTACCCAAAGCTGCTGTTATATCTAATGCGAGGTAAGGAATAGATGTAGTAAAAAATGTTAATACACAGAGACAGTGAGCAATGGATAGCTCACCGTCCGTCCGTCTAGGTACGACAGGCCGTGACGACGCGCATTCGTGTTCCTCGCGCGCCTAGAGAGAAGAGATGTCAGTAAAGACGTCACACGACGACGACGACGACAGTGTAGACGAGCCCGCTAAGGCCACTGCCTGCCGGCGTTGCGGGTTTGTCGAAAGGGACACCGCGGCCCCGGAACAAGGGCAAAAACATCTACATGGATAGGTTTTAGTCACTAAAAGTCTGCCACTTCTTCCTGTTCCGCCCACAGGAGAAGTTATTTGATGATTTCCCATCCCTAAACATTAGTTTTATTTCCAAATTTTTAGATTCGTCTTCATGGCAACTGGTCTCCACTACATGGGCTTGGAAGGTAACGATGTCTACTACTGCCCCCTACCCCTTTACCACACCGCGGGGGGAGTGATAAGCGTCGGCCAATCACTGATAATGGGCTGCACAGTGGCGCTAAAACCAAAATTCTCCGCTTCACAATACTTCCCGGACTGCGTTAAGTATCAGGCCACGGTAAGTGGACTCGATTTACTTTATGAAATAATCCAAGAACCGTGCATTTTGGTCGTGTTTTGTTTTTTGTACGCCAGAAATATTCGGCTACGCTTAGCAAAGCATGGAAATTAGTGTTCATTGCGCCTTTGTTATCAAAAAAAAAGTATCATCATCATTTACGATATTAAAGCGAAATCTGTAACAATAATGGAGTCGTAAAATTCGATTAAAGTTATGTCAATCGATATCGGATCGTGAAAAAATACAATAGGAGGATCCTAAATAGCTAACGACGATGATGGTGTTATATTTTAAAGTAAAACTACCCAAGCAATATAAATTATTCAGAATCGCGTATCAAACTTACAAAAACAGATCGAATTCATAACCTCCTTCTTTTAGAAGAAGTCGGTATAAAACCGGCTGTCAAAAAACACTAAAAAGACGGAATAAATTTACCTCTGGTAATCGGTGACTTTTGTTTGATTCATCGCTTTTTTGCCAGCGGAAGAAAAAAATATTTATAATAGAAGATAACTCAAAAACTACCCAAGCGAAATAGATAAAATGAATAAATACGGAACGCCTTCGGGAGTATTTATCGTTTATAAAAAGAATTTCGAAAATTGGCCACGGTCGACGGAGAAATCACGTAACAAACATATACAAAATTAAAATAATACAGTCGAATTGAGAACTTCCTCCTTTTTAATGTCTAAACTAGCTCTATGGCCCAGTTTCGTAAAACATCTACAATTGCAAACTGATATTTTGAAGAAAACTCCTAATCCATTGCTTCGGATACATACACACGTCTCCTCGTAAACCGTCAACAACACGCACAACAAACGCAATGAATTATGTCGAATTGTCATAAGGATTGTGATTCGGTTTTAGGTATAATTATGTATAACCAATATCATTAAACGATTCTATTAACTATTCAACAAGTTTCCAAGGCTAGTCGGCATGCTTATCTACATAATTGACATTGCTATTGTACCTTTAACGCGGAATTATTTGTACCATCGCAATGGCTTCCATTTGTGCAAGCAATTTGTTGTGAATATTTTGAATGTATTTCATAATGGATTCAGTCAAGCGGATTTTTTATTGTAGGAATTAAATTTTTACTCTGTAGTACAAAACATCGAAACAGTGCAATCGTTAAGAGCATGTTTACCGCTTGAATATAATCCAGCCAGTATTGGTTTTAATTATCGAATAAAATTATTGTTTAAAAAAAATTCGCTTAAGGAATACTTTTTTAGGGTTCCGTAGTCAACTAGGAACCCTTATAGTTTCGCCATGTCTGTCTGTCCGTCCGTCCGTCCGTCCTCGCTTAATCTCTGTGACCGTAAGCACTAGAAAGCTGAAATTTGGTACCAATATGTATATCAATCACGCCGACAAAGTGGTAAAATAAAAATTGGAAAAAAAATGTTTTATTAGGGTAGCCACCCTATATGTAAAGTGGGAAGTGTTTTTTTTTTTAATTTCAACCCTAACGTGTGATATATCGTTGGGAAGGTATTTAAAAATGAATAAGGGTTTACTGAAATCATTTTTTGATAATGTCAATAATTTCGGAAATAATCGCTCCAAAAGTAAAAAACAATGTGTCCCCCCCCCTCTAACTTTTGAACCATAAGTTTAGAAAATATGAAAAAAATCTGAAAAGTAGAACTTTATAAGGACTTTCTATGAAAAATATTTTGAACTTGATTGACACAACAGTTTTTGTACAAAATAGACAAAAAGTTGTACAAAATAATTTCTGGACTAAGTTTGTAGTATAATCGTATATGCAATCATTTTTTTTACCTTCGTTTACATATTTTATTATCCTGAACGTATATTTTTTCAAACAAAGAAAGAATGATTGAAATCGGTTCTCGCAATCCAAAATTACCACCGAAAACCTCTTGCACGTCTTTGTATTAATTAGTAACCCAATTCCCCGAGAGATGGCGGTGTAGGTACTTATTACATTAGATCGGGTATTACCGAATTATCGGTTGGTTTCTCCTTGGCATTGGCGGTATCTTATAACTACATAAAACTTTTATTAAGAACATGCTAAGGCAATTTAGAACAAAACTAAAATTCATTTTTTAACACCATCAAAATGTTAAGGTAAAAACCAGTTCATAGATGGCGTTGTGTAATGACGTAATTTTATTAAAAGTCGATGTTAAGATTTTCCGTGCTTTCATGACCTACCGTGGTAAAGTAACTTGCACCTTAAATATATTCGTAAATTTATTTATGAGTGCATAATGTAATTAGTCATCGAGGTTTGAGCGCTCCCCTTTGTGTTCGCGCTAAAAACCGTCACAAATCGGAACTGAAGCTCCTGCCGCGGACTCGCGGAGCGTGCAATGTTGCACGCTCCTCCACCTTTAAACTCATAAGTGGGAACACTTATTGTGACGGACGTAAAACTACGGAACCCTACACTGAGCGTGGCCCGACACGCTCTTGGCCGGTTTTTTTTAAGCTGGTAACCTTTTTTGTAATCAATGTCCCTTTTGATTGACATAAATGTTGTTGTAATTTAAACGTGTTTTGTGCCAAATATCAACACTTTTTCGTCGGTGATATAGCGCGAAAGCACAATAATTGGAAGATAAGAATGACGTGATTTAGCTTTCCATGCATTGTCAGCCAAGCCAGTCAACTAAATATGTATGAAAAATTTCGACTTCTTCGGAAACCGGAAAATCTGTTAAGTTTAATTTCTAAGACTTTTACTTAATTTCAGGTAATACAAATAAAAGCATCTAATGTCATCAATGTTGATTCCACCATTTAAGTTATTGTGGAAATATTTTAACTACAGTACGGCCAACGAGAAGCGATACCAAATGTAAACAAAACCCATACTAAAACCCCATCTAAAATGGCCGCCCGAATGTTGGCGAACCCGTCTTAACGTTGTCATGTTTTTGCCGGGAGAACGAGACATTACGACACAGGCACAAGATGGAAAGAGCTAAATATTAGATTGTCAACGCCACAGTTGTTCTTTAGGTTAATGACCTTTCGTATCGCTTCTCGTTGGCCGTACTGTAATAGCTAATGTCTGCGGTTTCGCCCGCTTGAGGATCGAAAAAAGTATCCTATGTGTTATTCCAGACTATAACCTACCTCTGTGCCAAATTTTATCAAGATCTGTTCAGCCGTTTAGACATGAAAGAGTAACAAACATCCATCCATCCTTACAAACATTCGCATTTTATATTGACCATATCCTACTATCGTAGGATAGTAGGATATGGTCAATATCCTACTATCAAAACAGACTTTTCAACATCTATCTCTTTCTAATATACCTTTTTTCTATTATTAGTCATTGTGTAAACTTTATTTATTTATTCTTTATTATTTTACAATGATTGGGCAAACGGGTTTTCAATTTAAAATATTTTTCCTCTATATAATAAGATTTGGCAATTCGATATGAGCGAAAGTTTATGAGGATATAATGTCACATTTTCAACTGCATGTTTGTTGTTCTTTCACGCAAAAACTACTGAATGGATTTCGACGAAACTTTACAGTAATATAGCTTACATATCAGAATAACACAGGCTAAAATTCGTAAATATACTATTGCATCACCACGCGAGTGGAACAGACGCGGGGCGCAGCTAGTATAATTCATAGACCCTTCACATTGTTTCCTCGTTTTTTATTGATTGATTATATGTCCTATTCACTTATATTGTACTCGTCCCACAGGCTGCACACTACATCGGTGAGATGTGTCGCTACATTCTAGCTACGCCTCCCTCGCCAGCTGATACACAACACAAAGTACGGGTTATTTACGGAAACGGGCTCAGACCACAGGCAAGTAAACCGACCTTATTAAAACAGTGACTAATTGACAGACAAAAAGCAGCCTTAACGTTACTATAAATAAACTTTATTTATTGGAACGAAGTTCCTTATCGCGCGTTGCGAAAGGGGGCTAGACGGAATAAATTAAGACCAAAAGTTGTAACGACACTTTTTGCTATAGTTGTAAGCCGTGTGGCGTGCGCGTGTTTCTATCTGTCTCTCTCTCTCATAGAAAGCAAGCCAGTTATTTTCGTTTCGTCTTTCTATTTCACATTGAACAGAGTGGTGTCGCGACGATTATTTTTGTTGAGTGTAGACGGATTTTTTTGTACATATAATAAATAATAACTTCGTTCCATCCGGGTGTCCCTCAAGTTTTTGTATTATATTGATGCTTGTGTGAAGGTTAAGAGATGCTCTCAGAATATAAAATGTATCTAAAGTTATCAATGACATAAGTTGTTTTGCATTTAAATAAATGCAAAACTTATGTTGTTGCAAAAAATTCGTTGTGTATGCCCTTTGAATATTTAATTGGGTTAATGTATGTTATCAGATATATAAATCAAGATACATACATAAATCTTAAACATAGCACTGTGTTTGTGCTCAAGAAGGCAAATTTATTTATCTGAGACAAAGAATTTCAAAGAGATTAATTATATAATTTTGGTACCCTATCACAATGTTGTTGTATTTTACCCAAAGGTTGACTGGTAGAGAATACTCTATGGCATTAAGTCCGTCTATGTACCACTATTGTACTTGAAGTTGAAATAAATAAACGTATTCAACCGCCATACACATGTAGGACGCAGTCTGACAACCAGTCTTACAACTGGCATAGTTCTACCAGGTATTAACTGGGTTTCTACATATAAAATACTGGTATTCAACTGCTTTTGGTTAGACTGGAAACCGAACCCAACATAGTCAGGAAGAGGCTAGGCTAGATGGTGATCATGACACATCTATACTATAATATTATAAAGCTGAAGAGTTTGTTTGTTTGTTTGTTTGAACGCGCTAATCTCAGGGACTACTGGTTGGAATTGGAAAATTCTTTTAGTGTTGGATAGTCCATTTCTTGAGGAAGGCTATAGGCTATATAACATCACGCTACGACCAACAGGTGCTGAGCAGCGCGGGTGAAACCGTGGGGAACAGCTAGTGCACGATATATTGGTAGATGACTTACGTGCAAATTACGTCAGTTTGTCACTTTAATCAAATTTAGGTCGTGGATGTGATTCGATTCTGTATCGATTATTTTCTTATGTCCCGCTATTTATTAATTTTCTGCATAGCAATTAAATACAACACGACTTAAATCATTGACACCGAAGTGAATTCGTCATAAGAGTGAATGGTACACAAATAACTTGACTTCTGTGACCTTTCAAAAATATCCAAACAACGGTCAGTCAGTGCCCTTTATTGTTAAGCTATTACAAAGAGAATTAATGCATGCTCTGTGGTCCGAAGGACCTAAGGCACGCACATGTTAGGATCTAGGTGTAGTTCGGCCATAGTGGGGTGGCAAGGTATGGGTATAAATATATCCTTATTGAAGCCAGAAAGCACTAGTTCTCTCCGTCATTGCAATCATATTTAGGGTTCCTTACCTCAAAAGAAAAAAACGGAACCCTTATTGGATTACTGCTACTTACAGTTTGTCTGTCAAAACCCTTTATCTCGGAAACGCGTGGAGGTATCGAGTTGAAATTAAAACCATAAAGACAGACAATAAAACAATCCTATAAGGATTACGTTTTTTCCTTTTGGTGTACGGAACCTAAACAGATTATAGAATTATTTAGTTGGATGGTATAGAGCTTTCTGGCACTGGCACACGGTTTATACGTAACGTGAATTAAATTAAATACGTTGATTTTTAAATCGACATCTATACTAATATTATAAAGCTGAAGAGTTTGTTTGTTTGTTTGAACGCGCTAATCTCAGGGACTACTGGTTGGAATTGGAAAATTCTTTTAGTGTTGTATAGTCCATTTCTTGAAGAAGGCTATAGGCTATATAACATCACGCTACGACCAACAGGTGCTGAGCAGCGTGGGTGAAACCGCGTGAAACAGCTAGTAACTAATAAATTTTTAGTAAAATTATTTGCAACAAGCGAAACTAGTAATATCCAAAAATACATTTTTAAAATTAAGAAAAGGAGAAACAAATCTGCATAAAATATCGAATTATAATTAGTGCATTGAACTTTGAACGAGGTCAAGACAAATGTTATTTACGTTAAAACTCAAATGACGCAGGAATTTGAGTTGGTTTAATAACAATTAAACGGTGTAATTATGCATGTATACAGAAACTTTATTTCTTTGTTATAGGTTAAGACTGATAAAGGAATAATAACAAGCAATGAATTCTTTCTTTGTCAATGAGTTTGCAATTTTATGTTGTATGTCATAAAGGAAACGGTTCTGTAGGATATAAATGTTTGGTAATATAATTTTAAAGACAGGTGTGTGTCTTTCATTACCTCGCCGATGTTTTAAGGTTTCCTTTCTTCTGTTTGTTGACTATATTCCTAGACCATTTTTTATTCGTGCCGCTCGTACTGAACCTTATTAAGTTTTTGTACTACTTAATAGAACTATCTTATGGTGACCACTAACTACTTCTTTAAAACGATGACCGTACGCTAAGGGCACCCCCGCGTGGTATGGGCGGCCCTTGCGAGGTAGGACTTCATTGAGAGAAAACAGCTAGAAAAGGGCCGGGTCGGGTTATTATTAGAGACTTTTAGCTAAATCGCAGGTTGGCTCTAATAGCAAGGGTGTTTTTTTGGGGTATCATCAAATAACTTCCCCCGCTCTGGGCGGAGCGGGTGGAAGTGTCTGACTTTTACTGACTAAAACCCACCCATGTTCTTTCATTGCTCTATACGTTCCGGGGCCGCGGTATCTCTTTCGAACAACTCGCAACCCCGGCAGGGATAGCAAAGGGTTTGGCTTTAACTTTTGAACGGAAATAAAAAACGGATAGAGGTCTGTGTTTGTGTAATGATATTGACCTAGACCACTTATTTCATCATTTGTTCATATTGTTTCAGATTTGGAAAGACTTTGTCAGTAGATTTAACATCGAATCTGTGACGGAATTCTACGGAGCGACCGAAGGAAATGCCAATATTGGTAAGGAAACTGTGATCTTCCTGGTTATTGTATTTTTTTAAATGTCGTCCCACACTAGGATTTCTGTAACAAACAAACTCACTTTCGCTTTTATAATATTAGTATAAGGATTCGAAATCGGTTTCTAAAGATTATTTTGCTTTCGCATAGGCCTTCCCCATAATCTTCTACGTTTCGCGATCTTCTGGTAGATATCAGTAAAATAACGAGTTATAATATATGTTACAGCCAACGTAGACGGAACGCCGGGTGCCATCGGCTTCGTATCACGGATCTTCCCGAAGGTCTACCCCATCGCCATTATCAAAGTGAACCAAGAAACAGGGGAACCCATACGAAACGCACGAGGATTTTGTCAGGTAACATTTTCCAATGAGAAGTTATAGTAGAGAGTTATTGAAGTTATTATTTAAGTTTATAAGAATAAATAAAATTTGATTTTTGACATATCTGACGATCCTGGTTAATTATCTCTTTTGTTGATCGTACATCGATTTTTAACTGGCGAAGAGCAAGTCCTTTTTATTTTTTGCGGATGGGATCTCCCGGCGGAGCTTCTGGGCGGAGCGGGAGGAGTGTCAGACTTTTACTGACTAAAACCCACCCGTGTTATCGCTCCGTACCATGTACTGTACCAGGTGTGCGCCCCCGATCCCCTGTAGCTCGGCCACGTTGCTGCTCCGTCCGCGCGCCTGCCCGCCGGTGTCCTCCGGGCGTGAGCGACTGTGGTGGCAAATTAGGTGCAGGTACCTCCCACCCTAGCGCCCGACAGAGACTATGACTAGGCACCAAGTGGTTTCTCATTCTTGAAGTTAAACAAAATGTGTCATCTCCATCTTCTCCAAGTTCGAAAGATTGCATAATGAGAAAAAACTAAAAAAAAAAAACAAAGATTGCGTTACTTACCGTGAAACCTTAGCAACTTCTTTGTTAGATGTTTCCAGAATTCAACTTGGTGAACTGGTTTTTTTTTACTCAAATGTTATCTAATCTTATCAACAGCTAGCAGAACCAAACGAGCCAGGCGTCTTTATCGGCAAGATCCAAGCTAGCAACCCAGCGCGCCAGTACCTCGGATACGTAGACAAGGCTGCCTCGGACAAAAAAGTGGTCAAGAACGTATTCCAATTTGGTGACGCAGCCTTCATATCGGGTAAGTGTGTTCTAAACTCGTGTTAGGTTCGAAACCCAGGTCGTGGCAAAGTCTATCTTGGAAGGTAAGCTGCGTTTGCCAAGATGGGTCTGTCGATGTGTGAGTATCGATTACATACCGAGTTTCATCCGCCTCTCGGAAAGATACCGCTGTCATGGCTTTCATTTGAAGAAAATCTTTGATAGTCGTTTCAAGAAGACTGTGTTCTGTATTGTTCTGGGGTACTGTATTGCCCAGTACTAACAGGGTTGAGGACGTCAAATAGGCAGTCGCTCCAAGTAAAATACTACCAGTATATAACGCTAAGGAAATCCGGAATAAGCTAGGCGGATGAAACCCCCAGCTCGCCAATATAGCCAGCTTAAAGAACTGAACAAAGAGTCGATATAACGAACTTCTGAATTCAGCTGACTGGGTACATGTATTTGAAGCCGACCCATATAACACATATAGGACACACCTGGGACCTAACCCGCCTCTCAGTGATAGGAAAAAAGTCGTAATGTACCATGGTGCTCCAGTTCGGATCAGTCCTTGATTAACGATGATCTTGTAAAATTATTATGATTTAAAAGAGTGTCCATGGAGTTTCTTGCCCATTCTTCTCCATAGAGATCAACGCTTTGGAATGGGCAACTACAGTACCTACTTCACAAGTTATTTTACATTACGCCATTGTAACCATAGATTTAGCACTTTTTTATGAAACAGTTTGTTTTTTCAATTTTTGGTGTGCAATAAAGTATATTCTATTCTATTCTATGTCTGGGACTGTAGCTTATCTTTTTTATTTCTTGACATTCAAAAATGCCTGTAAATAGTTTGGTTAAAATAATTGTTTTGATTTATTTGTAACCAGCATTTTTTCATACTTCTTATTTCAAATGGTAGGGCTGTGCAGGCTACATACTGGTCCAACACAATATGAGTCTCATCGACACGAAAAGAAGAAAAATAAATACTTTTTTTTAATAAAAATAAAAACGGCAACCCAATAAAAACTTTTTTTTTTTATTCTTCCTTCTAGGTGACATCCTAGTAGCGGATGAGCTAGGATACCTGTACTTCCGCGACCGAACAGGCGACACGTTCAGGTGGCGCGGAGAGAACGTTTCTACGACGGAAGTGGAAGCTGCCATCTCTAGGGTTGCAGACCACAGGGACGCTGTCGTTTATGGCGTACTGGTAAGGACTTATTTAAATACTAGCTTTTGCCTGCGGCTTCGCTCGCGTTAAATTCGGGGTAACACAGTTCCCCTTTCCTGATTTACAGGTACCTGTAGTTTTGTTCTTGCGCCTTACTTATCGTAATAGCAATGCTAAGTTTTCCCTTTTCCTCCCTCTTTCTCCCCGACAGGTAATAGTAGAATTTAACCTTTAATACTTTTCGTGGATTGTAAGTACTGTATTTCAATGAATAAATAAAAAAAAACCCTCTTATTTCTACTTACGTCTGTTATAAACTCTGAAACCATCCAAAAGGCAATAATATAAAGATGGCTTTAGACCACTAACGTCACATTATGATACTAAGGAGCTTTTTACAACGGGTGAAACCGCTAGGCACAGCTAGTAAATAAAATTGTTCATCCAAGATTTCATCACACCACATTTGTTATGTGAATGAAAAACTATTCGCTGCCAACAATTACATAACAGAGCCTTCATTGAGTCATTGTGTATCAACATTGTAGTATTTACTCGTGTGTTTACTAATAATAGGACTGGTTGGTCTTGTAGTATAAAGGTGTAGCGACACAAATAACTAAAAAAGAGACAACGCAAAGTTATCCGCGAAGTTAGCATATATACGAGCAAAGTGGGCAGTGGCCCATCAGACACGACACCCGTCTGGTCGGAGGAGCCTCTCTTTTCTATAGAGGATGGAACTTTACTCTAAAAAGGCTTTCTGATTCGCTACATGTGTCGATCATAGCGTGAAGAAAAATTTTCATTGGTCAAGGACAGTGGCGAGTAACTGATCGGTTTACAGTATCTACTTATCTACTTCCTTTTTTTATGAATGGTAACTCGCTGTACAACCTAGGAGGTTGTCGATTGCTTGACCGGGCAATTCCTGTGGTTTCCTTGAAATTAAGGCCTCCAGCGACTACACGCTAAAGGCACCCCCGGTAATATACGTGATAAACGATAGTGGCGCTTCATATAAAATAGAATTTGATTGAATTGATCAAACTACAAATGTGGGTGTAACATGAACGTACATGAACTTGTTTTTGGTAGCGCCTTTATCTCTAAGCAGTAAGGTTTAGTTTACGGATTTTGATGCTATTGTTATTTTTGCTTTTAGGTGCCAAATACGGAGGGGAGAGCGGGCATGTGCGGCATCGTGGACGTTGACGGTACACTGGACCTACAGAAACTGGCGCGAGACCTCGGCACGGACCTGCCGGTGTATGCAAGACCTGTGTTCCTTAGGGTCATGGATAGCTTAGATATGACTGGTGAGCAATTATTTTTTTTCGTGTTAATAATAATTGAATGATTTTGGTTACTGTGGGGACTTATCTTTTCCGTGCATTACATCATTTAACTATGGCATTCATTAAGTTTAAACTTAGGATGTTAAGAAGCCGAGTTTCGGTAATCGTCGAGTTATTAAGAGGGATTAGAAATGTCAAAGCATTATTTTTTGAACCCACAAAAAACGCCAAACAGTATTCGCCTTAATTTGTTGATAATTAATTATATCAAACAAAAAATTCGCAACGATCATATCTTTAGCACTGCTAATGGTCTTTTCAAATGATCTTAACCCGTAGGTCGCAGTTAATTAACTTATTCTAAACAATAATATTTTTCCACAGGTACATTTAAAATGAAGAAGACTGATCTGCAAAAGGATGGTTTCGACCCAAAACTGGCTAAAAAAGATAAACTATACTATTTAGACCTAAAACAAGGTCAGTATCTACCTCTAGGGGTCGAGGAGTATGATAAAATCATTAGTGGACAAATTAGGCTGTGATCTGTTTTAGAATCTGTTGTTTCAGTGTTGTTAAAGTTATTACTAGTAGTTCAAATGACAGGTTATGTCTTGAAAACTAAGCTGTTTTAGCTGTTGAAACCTACGTATGCATATAATGTTCGTAAATAAGGTCTAAGACAAACTTTAAGAATAAATTGAGGCTCAGCGCAGATCTAACCTTACATTTGGAGGCTCCAACATGCTTAGCTTGTTGGGCACTCTCAATGTTAATGCTACTTTATACTCTATGCAGTGATAATAAAATTTATAATTAGATATCATCAGGATATCCCTCTAGGCCTGCGCTGAACATAAGCCGTTGATGTTCTTCCTTTTAATGAATATAATACATACACATTCTCATTTGTCTTGCATTTACGCTAAAACTAAAATGGAATTGTGAACTCAGTAATTACATAATTTTAGTAAAGCAATCTTCTAGTTTTTGTCTTGCTGACAGTAATAATCCATATTTTTTTATGTAGACTAAATGCAATATAAAGTACATACCTATATTATTTAAACACACAAGCGTTTAGCACATGTACCGCGCCGTGTTACTGTTCACACATTTATGTTAATTTTCGCATTTCATCCTAATCGTGCGCAGGGTAATGTCATGAGAAGTTTAACTTCAAATTCTGGCTGTATTTGTTATGCCTGCGAAAGTTATTTTTAGCTGAATTGTGAAACCCGCATGTTTCTTCAATAACGGAGGTTCTAAAATTGCAGTTTTAGCAGAATCATAATAGAATAAAATAAATAGTCATATGAACTACATTAAAATTCTTAAAATAATCACAGCCACAGTTAATTGTGACTTTGTAAACATTTTACGAGTGGTAACGTAATTCATATCGTTAACCTATTAAATACGGTCATTTTAGAGCCCCAGATATAATAAATTGAGAATGGGTGTAAAGACAGGGTCAGGCATGCATGTTTTAGTCGCCATATGCACCCTAGCATTTGAGTTAAAGTAATCATGCAGCCACAAATGTAACTCAAATATCTGCGTCAGCACGATACACCTACGTTAGCGACGTAAAGGCTGCGTCTACGCAGCGTCTTTCCCTCTCCTGATAAGCACTTTACACGCTGTCGTCCCCTAGTAGGATGTTGAGGAATAAAACCTAGCTTGCTTCTTTCTGTGCTCGTACAATATAAAAATCAAGTGTATCTAATATCTATCTATTTTTGTAATTATCTATCTATGTATAATAATATGTAAACGTAAATTTTAGAGACCTTACATTCCTAGCGATATTCAAAAGTATGCTTATGGAAAAATAATCTTTGATGTTTATAAATTTGGCAATATGATATTACTAAATGTTATAGCAATAATCCGTAGGATGTTGCAAAGTTTTCTAGAATACGTTAACGCATGTCATTAACAGCCGGGGTCATAATGAGGGAGGGGTGATGCATATTGTCTGTCCTACTCGAATATTTTATGACAGTAACAAATCTTGGCGTTTCGCATTTAACCTTTTGAACGCCATTGTCACATATATGTGACAAGCAAGCGAGTAACCTGGACGCCAACGGCACAAATATGTGACAACAATGTAGGTAGAATGAGTTTCGCGTTCGGTTGGCGCTCATAAGGTTAAGGAGACGGGAATCTATGAATTTATTAAAAGTAAAATTTTTAAAGGACTGATCTGTAGGCTGGTGTATAGAAATATGTATTTATGTGCGGATTATTATTATTCGAAATTGAATTTTCAATGTTCCGTTATTTATTTGTAAAAAAAAAATCGAATATAATAAGTTTTTGCTGCTGTTGCTTAAACAAAACCTTTTCATTGTGATATCTGATTTCTGCAAGGCAAAACAAGTTCTATTGATTTTAATTCTTAATATCATAGTTATGTACTTTAAATGAATTAGCCAACATTATACCTCAAACTTCTTCGAAAAGGTAGTTTGTTCAAAGGACTATTAGTTAGCTCAAAATCAACGCTTTGTAAAAAGTATTGTACTTAAAATACGTTATTTAATTTTCTGGTGTGGGAATATTTTAAATTGTTATCCGTTAAATCAAAATAAGTTTAAGTTAATCTAAGAGCCGTCGCAATGTTAATTACCAAGAATTCTCAGTTTTATTATTTTATATTTATGTTTTTCTAAGTAACTTATACGTTCAATACTTGCCTCGATAATACTATGTGTAACATGTTTTTTAATGATTATTTTACATTTTCAAGTTGTTCCAGTTAAATTATGTCTCTTCATTGTAATTTTCGATACATAAAATTAGATTGTAAGATTATTTAACGGTATGGGATATGTTGAAAAAACTACATTAAATGTATATTTTCATACACGGTGTTTTTTTGATTAATATGATGTTTTTTGTAACCTTGTAAATTAACTAAGCGGTTAAGGCCCAGACTCCACTTAAGCGGAGATGTGCAAAGCGGATAGGAGAGGAGATTAGGGTATCTACTGAAGCTGGGCCGAGATACATGTACGTACAGGGTAGACACGCCCAGTTAAGCCACCACCACCGCTCGCCTTTCACGTCTCTTTTCGTTGTGAGCTGCCTTCCAGTGCGGAGGCTGGCCCTATATACGATATCATCTCTCTGCTATTTGGCGTGGACTAAAACGTGGCCTCGCTTTGTACAGATTTCTTGCAAAGTGAGAGTTCCGCATAAACTGGTTTTTATAGCTTGATTGGTCGCCGTACATACCACCAGACTTACTGACTTACTTGACTGTAGCCAAAGTGATAGTCACGCGTGGTTGTAAGGATAGAGAGCGCCTTCCGATTTTTCGAATAAATAAGTGACATGAAAGCGACAATAGCATATTCGCGCGACCGATCATTTTAATAAGGACAAGGTAATCTTTTAAGATTGGGAGTGAGTTTTAAGCTGATATTTAAACATAACAAACGAGATATCGAGAGGACTATCAGTTGAAAAAAAATACGGGCAGTTATTTTATGTTTCGGCGGTTTGTAGATTAGGGCGACAGTAAAAAAAACAATTGGATACCTAGTTATTTCATGCTACAGATTCTGTACTAAACATACGTACTTAAAAAATACATGGCCAGTAAAAAATATGGGATGGACAGTTAGATAAATAGTTCTGCAGTTCACTGTTACAATAATACAGAAAATTACAATATTATCCAAAAGGGAGTTCGGGGTTTGGGTCACCCTGGCTCGGGCAGGTTAGGTTCGAAGCGGATGGCGGGGTCTCGTGAGCAAGCAAAGCGAGTGAACTGTGACCCCGCCATTCTATTCGTGTTAGGTTACTTTTAACTCTGCAAAAGTAGGAGCCAGGTTGACTACATCTTAGTACACAATATTGATATTATTTACCGTAGTCTGCCTAGAATCGATATCTTACCGACTAATTCCGTTTTTTTTAACTGCCCATTTAGTTATTATAATTGCTCAATATTGATTCAATAAACCATTTCATTATTTACTTTCTTTACGTGCCGAACTTGTAAATAAAAATGTTTTTTCTAATATGTAACTTACCAAAACTACTGTATACAACTGCAGCTTTAAAATATAGCCTTCAAGATTTCAATACAGATCATTGCATCGGTTTATTAACATTAGGTACATACGATCAATAGTCAAAAAATTTATTGTGTAACTAGAAGTTTGGAGACGGTTAGTCATTATAAAACTACATTACAATACAGGAGTATACTAAAAACCAACTTTATAAGGGCATAATTAAACTCGTCCTCAACGCTGTCATCTGGTAATGTGCCCAAGAGACTGGCTGATTTGCCACGTTGTACCTACCCAGCCGTTGGGTTTCGGGAAGCTTCAAATAAGCGATTTGATAAGTCCTTAACATTTATTCAAGCATTAGAACCCCATGACCCTAAAAGTTTCAACACCAAACGCTATGGGTCGAAATTTCATAACGCCTCTTGCTAGGGCAACTACGCATCAGCATAAGAAACCATGTAGATTATTACACTCAACCTAAGCTACCTTTTTTATTTCTTGTCTCTCGGCTCATAAAATTTGGGAAAGAATAAGTAACATCAATCCTAAATCTCCTTTATAGGGAGATCCTAAATCTCCCTATAAAGTATGTATAATGAATGATGACTCTAACTTCATATATTTCTAATCAGTTTCCGATACATAAGGTATAAGAATTTCCTTCCTCATTCTACAGTGGTTAACGTTGCCATGACCGTAGTCATTATTTAATTAATAATAACAAATTCCGATCGTGTGCATCGTCCTGTGAACCATTACACCGTGGAGCACCTGTCACGTGCTGGCTCCGGCTAACGGCGCAACGTGGAATCACTCAGCCGTGTGAGTGGCCACCCGAGCTTGATACTCCGCCGTGATTGACAATGATAAAATAAAGAGATAATATTTTAGCGCTTGAACACAGTTGGGTAATATAAAATAGCATAATATTACCTCCTTCGTTAAGATTGCCAGCGGCTTCAGTATTTATTTAATTTGTCTATGACGGTAGAAAAAGTTTTAAATTTGGAATGTGAAATATTTATCAAATAATGTAAAACGTCAACTAGTCGCTCCTAAATATCATCCGCGAAAAATTTTGTAACTGTCGTATATATATCGGTATTATTTCATTTTATACACAAGTTCAGATGAGTTAAACCGGGGTGGGTGACATAGCGCGCCTACCGTTCGGGGATCAGCTGTTGTCGGCGCATGTGCAGCTGGCGCGAGGGGGGCTAGGGGTCGGCGCTTCGCCATTGACGCGGCCGCTCGCTCGGCACTCGCACCGCTCCGCGTCCTTCCCGCATTTATACGAAACTGCTCGGTGTCGATGGACGCGCGCGTCCCCGGTGCGTAGTGCTCGCGCATCGTACTCACACGTACTGTTTATCTGTTACCGGTGTATAGTTAGCCGCTGCGTGCCCTACTGGGCCGATCGCCAGCATGGACGCTATACTGGCCGCGCTTGTAGCTCTCATGGCACTGGCCGCCGCGATGGCCGCCGTGCTCAGTACACTCTCTAAGGCGGCGATATTCGTCATACTCGCCATAGCGCCCTGCGTCTACCGATACAGGAGACACATTTACGTGTTTATCAAGACTCTTCCTAGGGACTCCAAGTAAGTACCCTTGTATTTATTATTGTCTGTCCCTAGCCTTAAACGAAAGCATGTATTGAAACACCTGCATTAACAACCACTGCGTCAAAAACTAATCGGTTTTCGTGCTCAAGGAAACCTACGTTAAACGTATTTTTAATTCGTGTGAAGATTAATTGAACGTTTTTGCACCGAAGTAATTATTTTCTCCTTTATTATCGGTTAAATATACTGCGCTACTGTGCTATGAATAATAACAACAATAGAGTGGTCAGACGTTAGGCCACATTTATATTTCATACTTAATATATTAAACTGGGATCCATATTAAACTAAATGTTTACCTCGTGTTCTGGTGTAATGCGGCAAAATTAGAAATGAAAGGTAGATGGCAATTTTGCGTCATTATGTCCTCTGTATTCAATTTTCTCGTGGTTAGAATTGTATCATAATTTTAATATCTCAGTGGAAGAAATGGCTACATATTATGGGAGATTTCCAAAACAAACCGTAAATTATCTCAAGAATGACAAGTGAACGATATGAGATGTTCCCAGACACTTTCAAATCTTTACTAATTTTAAGAATGTCAAGTGAGGGCTAAGAGAGATTTCCAAGTACCTATAAATCAGAACCAATCCCAAGAATGTCAAGTGTGCAAAAACGCAATCGACCAAGCTAAGTTACAGCGCGTAGTTCATGGGAAAAGAATGCAACACTTGTAATTTGTAGACAACATGCTAAAATAGTTATAGCCAATAGGAGTCGTTAGTTTTATTTTTGTATTTTTATCTCTGTGTTTTCATTGGTTAAGGTTTTTGATTTGTCAATTAGTTGTAGCCAATAAGATTCTGTTATCCTAAGATATATAGTTAAGCTTTTGTAAAATAAATTCATTCAACCTTCTGAACTGGAGTCTGCCTCATCTCTCTACCTACACTCCCTACATCGGTAACTTACCTCAACATTGATTTACCTCCACATTGGTGACCACCCGACATTGGTGAACCGTCGACGCTGAACAATGGAAGGACAAATCCCTGCTCAAATCGCTGTTGAGGGGGAGTGATATGGGAGATTTCCAAAACAAATCGTAAATTATCTTAAGAATGACAAGTGAACGATATGAGATGTTCCCAGATACTTCAAATCTTAACAAATTTTTAGAATGTCAAGTGAGGGCTAAGAGAGATTTCCAAGTACCTATAAATCAGAACCAATCCCAAGAATGTCAAGTGTGCAAAAACGCAATCGACCAAGCTAAGTTACAGCGCGTAGTTCATGGGAAAAGAATGCAACACTTGTAATTTGTAGATAACATGCTAAAATAGTTATAGCCAATAGGAGTCGTTAGTTTTATTTTTGTATTTTTATCTCTGTGTTTTCATTGGTTAAGGTTTTTGATTTGTCAATTAGTTGTAGCCAATAAGATTCTGTTATCCTAAGATATATAGTTAAGCTTTTGTAAAATAAATTCATTCAACCTTCTGAACTGGAGTCTGCCTCATCTCTCTACTACCTATCCCTACATCGGTAACATACACCAACATTGGTGATTTACCCCTACATTGGTGACTACCCGACATTGGTGAACCGTCGACGCTGAACAATGGAAGGACAAATCCCTGCTCAAATCGCTGTTGAGGAGCCTAAAGAAAGAAATCAGGACCACGTCGAGCTCGCCCTGGCTGGAGTATCCGTGCAATCAAGATTTCTTCCCTTCTGGCGTGAACTACCGAAGGCCTGGTTCATCCACTTCGAAGCCACTGTCAACCCGCTGCACACATCAGACGCACAGAAGTTCACGTACTTGCTGCAACAACTCCAGAGCATCGACCTACAGCATCTCACCGACATCCTGTACAACCCGCCGGCCACAGAAAAATACAACGCAGCTAAAGAGCGCCTACTCGCCGTGTATGACACATCAGACGCGAAGAACTTTCAAAAATTAATTAGCGGTCTCGAACTAGGCGACCAGAAACCGTCACAGCTGCTACGAAAGATGCGACAGCTTGGTACCGGCATGATCACAGAAGAGGGACTGAAAATCGAATGGCTAAATCACATGCCAGCCCAAATCAGAGTCGTGTTATCAATCAACACAGAATCGTCGCTAGACACACTCGCCGCAATGGCTGACAAAATGGTTGAATACACCGATACACCCAACATCGCTGCAGTATCAACGCACACACCCACAGAGTCCTCAGCTGTTAACAACGACGCGTTATCAGCGTTATCAAAACAAGTTGAAAAACTCTCACTTGAGATCGCCGAATTACGCCGTGGCTACAGTCGTTGGCCACACCGAAGGTCTCGCCATCCCTTTCACTCACGTTCGCGTTCCCGCTCGCATTCCAATAAGCAAAATGCGCGCCCACTTAAGCCAGGAGATTCAACGTGGGAATGCAAATACCATTTTAGATTTGGTGATCGAGCAATAAGGTGTGAATCACCGTGCAGTCGAAGAAAACGTACAGAAGAAACACAAAAGACGCCCGTCATACCGTTAAACTAGAATCGACATCGACTGTGGCGAGCGTCGGTGTCTCCACTACAAGTAATCGCCTTTGCATCCACGATCGCAACACTCACGAACGTTTCCTCGTGGACACAGGCGCCGATATCTCCGTGTTAGCAGCAACACCTAAAACGAGAAGATTAAAAAGCAAGAGAGACGACGCCTTACAACTCTTCGCAGCCAATAACTCTCCGATCGCAACATACGGAGAAAAAACTATCAACTTGAACCTTGGGCTACGACGCAATTTTCAATGGACATTTATAGTCGCCGACGTAAAGACATCCATACTGGGAGCAGATTTCCTTCGGCACTACAAGTTACTCGTCGACCTACACAGTAAGAAGTTAATAGATAAAGTCACCGAGTTATCCGTCAGCACCATTGAAATTACCACACCTGCCGAAACCGTCTATATTATCAGCTCCGATCAGGACTATCATGGCATCCTAAAAAAATATCCAGATGTGTTGCGACCCATGTCACTAAAGCAGCCATCAAAACACGAGGTCGTTCATCACATCGAAACATCTGGCCCGCCACTCTACGCACGTGCGCGCCCATTACCGCCCGACAAGTACAAAGCCGCTAAACAAGAATTTGACCGCATGGTAGAAATGGGCATATGTAAGCCGTCTATGAGTCCCTGGGCTAGTCCACTTCACGTGGTTAAGAAAAAAGATGGAGGACTACGCGTTTGCGGCGATTACAGACGCCTTAACGCAGTAACACAGCCAGACCGTTACCCGATACCACGCATACAAGATTTTACTTACCAGCTGCAAGGCAAGAAAATATTCTCCAAATTAGATCTCAAAATGGCCTACTTTTGGATACCTTTAAATAGTGAAGATGCCAAGAAAACCGCTATAATAACACCGTTTGGCCTTTTCGAATTCAATTGTATGACGTTTGGCTTACGTAACGCTAGTCAAACTTTCCAACGATTCATGAACCAAGTATTACATGGCCTAGAAGGAGTTTTCTGTTTTATCGATGATATTCTTCTGCACGCTGATGATGAAGAAGCAATGAAGAATATTCTACATCAAGTTCTGCAACGCCTAGAGAAGTATGGCGTAACACTCAATATCGACAAGTGCGAGTTTGGCAAACAGAAAATTAACTTCTTGGGCTACGAAGTATCGGCCGACGGAATTAAACCTACTGAAGAGCGCATCCAAGCCATATCTACATACCCAAAGCCGAAAACCATCATCGAGTTACGACGTTTCCTAGGCATGCTAAATTTCTACCGGGACTGCTTACCCCATCAAGCCGATCTACAAACCGAGCTCAACAAATACCTACACAACAAGAAGAAAAATGATAAGACACCGATTGTATGGACACCCGAAGCAGAGATTGCATTTAAAAAATGCCGCCAAAGCATTTTAGACGCGACCACGCTAGCATACCCGTCAAGTAATAGCGAACTTGTTATCATGACAGACGCCTCAGATAACAGCCTCGGCGCAGTACTACAACAGAAAGTCAACACAGTTTGGAAACCACTGGCATTTTTCTCCAAAACCATGAGCGCGGCACAACGCCGATATAGCGTGTACGACCGCGAACTACTAGCGATCTACGCGGCTATAAAACACTTCCGCCGACTGATAGAAGGCTGCGACGTCACTATTTACACCGACCACAAACCTCTCTCTCACGCTCTATTGAAACCAGCAAGTAGCAGTGACACACCGCGGCGAGAGAGACAACTACACTTTATTAGTCAATTCTGTACAAGTATCAAATACTTAGAAGGAGAGAAAAACTCAGTCGCCGACGCCTTATCACGCATAGAAGAGATACAATGCCCCACTTTGATCGACTACAATCAGCTGGCCATCGATCAAAATAACAATGAAGAACTAGAAAAGCTCAGATTACAACCGAACTTGAAGTTTAGCGCCATAACACTACCCGGAATGATACGACCAATCACGTGCGAGGTATCCTTAACTCCGCCTCGACCTTTTTTACCTGCAGCATATCGTTACGCAGCTTTCAAAGCGCAACACGAACTATGCCACCCAGGGGTGCGAACAACCCGCAAACAAATGTCGTCGAAATTTTTTTGGCCCGATATGAATAAACAAGTCGCCGAGTGGACGCGAGCTTGTATCAGTTGTCAACGCGCAAAAGTTAACCGTCACGTCATCACTCCGTTATCTACTTTCCCGCCGTCGCAACGTTTTGAGCACATACACATCGATATAGTTGGTCCGTTACGCTTATCAAACGACTATCGATACTGCATCACTATTATCGATAGGTGTACGAGTTGGCCCGAAGCAATCCCTGTACGAGAAATTACCGCTGAGATCGTCGCAAAAGCGCTGTACGAGCATTGGATAGCGCGTTTCGGTTGTCCGCTACGCATATCAACCGACCAAGGACGACAGTTCGAGTCGCAGCTGTTCAACGCTTTAATGAAAAAGTTCGGGATAACGAGAATACGCACTGCAGCTTACCATCCACAAGCAAATGGAAAAATTGAAAGGTGGCACAGAACGATGAAGGCAGCGCTCATGGCACGCGGCGCCACAACTACATGGACAGACGAATTGCCTACTGTATTACTTGGCCTACGTAGCGCAATACGGGACGACAACAACCTTAGTCCCGCGCTTATGACCTATGGAACCACACTGCGGATACCATCTGATTTCTTCGTACCTACACAGTCAAAGATTGAAGATGCGGACTACGTACGACAATTAATTCAAATAATGACGTCATTGGCACCGACCGAGCGTATACAAACGCAGCAACGAACGTTTGTGTACAAGGACCTCGCAACATGCAAACACGTTTTTATACGCAACGATTCTGTACGATCCCCGCTTACTCCGCCTTACGATGGCCCATTTGAAGTACTGCAGCGCAACGAGAAGCACTTCAAGATACAATTACCAAGTCGAACAGCCATAATATCGCTCGACAGACTAAAACCTGCTTACGTTTTTAACGAACAGGCGAACGATACAGTGTTGCACACACCCATAACGCACACCGCTAATGTCAGGACAAAGAACAACACGACCGAAACTCAAGTGCCGCAGAAACTTGACAATAGTGCGACCAGTCCACCCTCTGCAAAGTCGGACGCCAGTCTCCCATACGTCACACGTACCGGACGAATAGTTAAGAAGAAGGTACGCTTCGCTTGAGGGGGAGTGATATGGGAGATTTCCAAAACAAATCGTAAATTATCTTAAGAATGACAAGTGAACGATATGAGATGTTCCCAGATACTTCAAATCTTAACAAATTTTTAGAATGTCAAGTGAGGGCTAAGAGAGATTTCCAAGTACCTATAAATCAGAACCAATCCCAAGAATGTCAAGTGTGCAAAAACGCAATCGACCAAGCTAAGTTACAGCGCGTAGTTCATGGGAAAAGAATGCAACACTTGTAATTTGTAGATAACATGCTAAAATAGTTATAGCCAATAGGAGTCGTTAGTTTTATTTTTGTATTTTTATCTCTGTGTTTTCATTGGTTAAGGTTTTTGATTTGTCAATTAGTTGTAGCCAATAAGATTCTGTTATCCTAAGATATATAGTTAAGCTTTTGTAAAATAAATTCATTCAACCTTCTGAACTGGAGTCTGCCTCATCTCTCTACTACCTATCCCTACATCGGTAACATACACCAACATTGGTGATTTACCCCTACATTGATATACTACATTGGTTAAGGTTTTTGATTTGTCAATTAGTTGTAGCCAATAAGATTCTGTTATCCTAAGATATATAGTTAAGCTTTTGTAAAATAAATTCATTCAACCTTCTGAACTGGAGTCTGCCTCATCTCTCTACCTACACTCCCTACATCGGTAACTTACCTCAACATTGATTTACCTCCACATTGGTAACATACCCCAACAATATTATATTATTATTGATAACTTGACGCTTTAGATGGAAGTCCTTTGCACCACGAAGGACTGCTGACGTCCTTTGAATAATTAATTAATTGTTCGTCTCAACGTAGCACAACTTAAAAGGCTGTTGTCATACGTTTAAGGTGCTGTCCTAAACTAACGTATAATATTTATTGAATATTTAAATATCATGGTAAATCCACCATGGACTGTATAAATATGTAATATCTACCTATATTGTGCCTTTACGCTGATACGATTTATTTATCCTATGTAATGATAAGATTAGATATTGATAAGGTGATAAAAATGAGAGTAGGTAGGTACTATCGGTGCATTCTGAGATCGGGAGGTTTGCAAATGATTTTATTTAAACATCCGTTAAAGTCATCGGCCTGCAGTCGCTTTGTTACTAAAATATATTTATGAAATGAATCATTGTCCTTATTATAAGTCCTCGAAGCTTTTAGTTTACAATCCTGCATCGCACGCGTTTATAAATTGCTTTCATACATTACGTGGCGATACCACGTTACTATGCCATGACCTAGCTGTATTTTACATAATTACTTATCGACCCTCATAGTTTTCTAGACTTCCATGTATATAACATTACATATACCTACGTAATAGGAAGCAATATAATAGGTTACATAAACTATTGTTATTGAATATAGTTAATTTGTTTCCTCATTTGTTATGATTGACGTTAAAAAAGTAATACCTGTTTTCACAAACTTAAGGCAATGCTTCAATGATGCCTAAATGAAAGTGAAGTAGGTATTGGATTTTCAACGTTAGACTCAGTACCAAGCGTTTATATTCCGTTCCTATGTATAATAAGAATAACATTGAGCAACGCACGACTGATGTTCAACTTTGTTAACATAACCTTTCAAAGCGTTTTAGTCAACAAAAAGCAAAACAAAACTCGTTGTCAAAAGCATCAGACATGTCAAAGATGTCAATCCCACATTTTTGTGACATTTCAATTACCACGTGGTCAACAGCAAAACATTGCTGTCGAAAACTCGGATAGCATATCGACGGTTAAGAATCAATTTTGTCTATCTCACAAAAGTCAACTTTACAGTAGATAAAAAAAATATTTCTTTGCTTGAGATAATAAGTTACTAGAAAGGTGAAAATTGATAAAAATAGTAAATAAATGCTGGAAAAAGATAGGTAAACTTAGATGGTTTTCATATTCTTATATACCAAGATACCATAAGTTAGATAGTATTGGTTCAAATTTAATCAAAACGATTTAAATTATCTTTTAGATAGGTGTTATTGGACGAAAACAACATAGTTAAAAATCAAATAGTTTAATCATCAAAACTACAACTATACGGTTATTTTTCAAAACTAACAAATTAACAAAATTAAATGCAAGATATTTAAACATTAAATAGAAGAACTGCTCATTTATAAATGAGGCAAAGAATCATAAAAGTTATGACACTCTATTGGTAGTACTTGTTTGAGTTCTTGGAGATGTTGATATTTTGACGCAGTTATGGCAATCATGTTAGAATGTAAGGGCGAATACGATACATCATGATTTAAACGTTTTGGTCGCTGTGGCAAAGCGTACCAGTCTTGATCAAAATGGAGTTTCACCTCAATAATGGTTTTTTCATAGTTGTAACGAATGGCCCGCAAGTCGGTAACGGTGGGATCACCCGCTTTACGTCCAGGCCTTATGGATTTATAAATCCATGTAGTTGGATCAGCATAATTTTTAACAAAATTATGATCAACCTGAATAACTTCATAGGGATTTGATGACCTTGCTTCTAAAGTAGCAGAAATATAGTCGCAGGGCAAATTAATTACACGATTTGTGAGTTTTCGTTCAATCGCGCTGTGGACGGAGTCACACTCCATTTGTGTATGTCCACGTTCGAGAAACTTTTGAGTGATGCTTACTTGATGAAGAATACTTAAGTTAAGAAGCGCATTGGCGATAATAACGTTACGGTTTTGGTAAGTACATCCGTCTGAACAAATTATTATCGGTATTTTCTTATGTAAGCAATGTCGCTCTAAATAGTCCACAACAAATGAAGCAAAAGTACTCGCAGTAAGGTCTGCGGCCGTTTCTGTAAACCAATAACATGTGCAATGGCGAGATACCAGATCAAAAACCGTAAAATTATGGCATGTCAGCTTAGTTTTGAAGTAAAACGCGCTTGCTGTAGAATATGGGCAGACTTTGACCGATTCCAAGTCCATTGTAAGTACAATACAATGCCCCAATTCTGCATCCTGTTTATCTTTAGTTTTTTCTTCTCTAGCTCTATTTTTCTTGATTATGTGCTCTTGAAAAATATGTGCGTCTATATTACCTTCCTGGTGACCAACACAAATATCACACATATCTTTTTTGAGGGTATATAATGCTAAATTATTCTTATTAAAATGTCACGCACAAACAGCAGAGAGATGTAGACGTTTTAAGGGGAGATAGACCATATTGGCAGAAAAATTTACGCGTTCTTAACATAGGTGATATTTCTATGGCAAATAACTTAGGAAATATTGTGAATATTGAGATAGCAGCTTAAATAACCTATGCCAAATTGGACTTTAAATCCACTGATTTAAAAAAGTACAAAATGCAAAAAATTGAGATAGACATTATTGATTCTTAACCGTCGATATATTGATTTCCTTTGAGCTGTAATTGTTTTGTCAATCATGTTTATTTTTACCAAAAAAATAGGCACTATATTATACTGTTAAAAGGTAATTCCTATTTATATTATTTCCAATCCAATCTATAACTTAACATCATGCGTGTAATCTACGAAGAGGCAGGCAGAAATGTACCTTAAAGTACAATCAAATTTCGCCAGTTATAAGTATCATGTAGGCAATAGGAGCGACGCTATGGCCATCAACCGGACACGAATCCAAACTGCGTAGCTGCTACTTAAAAAAATCTAATTGGAAAACCTAATAACACCTTCCCCGACCCAGGTCCTCTTACTGAGCAGTCAGCAGAACATTATACCAAGAGGTTATAGGCACTAGCGAGAAGTCACAATGCAGTATTTCCAATCGATTTTGAATAAATTAGTTGTCTGTTTTCCGCAAACAAGTCCACTCTTTAGCCAATTAAGAGGACTTCCGACTTCACGGTTTCTTGATCCCAGCAGTCATTTTCCATTTTTAACCGACGAAAAAGGAGGTTCTCAATTCGACAGGTTTATATAGATAAGTACCTAAATATGCTTAATATTTTTTTATGTATGACCACGCATAACTTTTTTCTCCCATATGATTACAAACAACTGAAGGCTAACCTAACCTTACCTTGCCACCACTAGGTAAGACAATACAGACATAATACTAAGTGTATTATTGATTTTGTATCGGATAGTAACATATTAACTTATACGTGGAGGTATGTCTGGTATTTATCATTCATGTTTATTTCCTTTACGAGTACTACTTGATATTGATTGTCATGCTCACTTAAATGTCTCGCTGATGGTGGCGGGTGTGTCGGGTCATTTAGCTCCCTTCAAAATGGTCGAGCTGAATGGGGCTGATCCATACGTCATGTTCGTGAACGAGCGCTGTCGGTTGGGACTGGTCATCTCTTAGCTACCACGGTTTGTTTTAATTCTTCTATTAAACTCGTGATAATTATTGCTTTTACTCTGGACGCTCTAAATGTGCTCGTTTTTCTACATCGTTCTCACATTATGAATAATCTCAACATGAATGATGTATCCATGATTTTATAAAACATTATGATTTAAAAGAGTGTCCATGGAGTTTCTTGCCCATTCTTCTCCATAGAGATCTACGCTTTGGAATGGGCAACTACAGTACTTTCACAAGTTATTATGTCTTGTGACTGGGACTGTAGCAGCATCATTTCTTTTGTTCTTGTTTTTATGACATTCAAAAGTGCCTGTAATGGTCTAATTGAAATAAATGATTTGAGTTTGAGTTTGAGTTTGAGTTTGATACCACGTGATGTTTTACACTATAACTCACGCAAATATACTCAATACTCAATGATAAATGATGTTTATTTTGCAAGTACCTAGCTTTTTACAAACACTTTTACACATCTTTTTAGGGTTCCGTAGTCAACTAGGAACCCTTATAGTTTCGCCATGTCTGTCTGTCCGTCCGTCCGTCCGTCCGTCCGTCCGTCCGTCCTCGCTTAATCTCTGTGACCATTAGCACTAGAAAGCTGAAATTTGGTACCAATATGTATATCAATCACGCCGACAAAGTGGTAAAATAAAAATTGGAAAAAAATGTTTTATTAGGGTAGCCACCCTATATGTAAAGTGGGAAGTGATTTTTTTTTTAATTTCAACCCTAACGTGTGATATATTGTTGGAAAGGTATTTAAAAATGAATAGGGGTTTACTAAGATCATTTTTTGATAATGTCAATAATTTGGGAAATAATCGCTCCAAAAGTAAAAAACAATGTGTCCCCCCCCCTCTAACTTTTGAACCATAAGTTTAGAAAATATGAAAAAATTCGGAAATGTAGCACTTTATAAGGACTTTCTATGAAAATTATTTTGAACTTGATTGACACAACAGTTTTTGTACAAAAAAGACAAAAAGTTTTACAAAATAATTTCTGGACTAAGTTTGTAGTATAATCGTATATGCAAGCATTTTTTTTTAACTTCGTTTACATATTTTATTATCCTGAACGTATCTTTTTTCAAATAAAAAAAGAATTATTGAAATCAGTTCTCGCAATCCAAAATTACCAACGAAATTGCACGTCTTTTTATTAATTAGTAACCCAATTCCCCGAGAGATGGCGCTGTAGGTACTTATTACATTGGATCGGGTATTACCGAATTGTTCGGTTGGCCTCATAACTGGGAACAATTATTGTGACGGACGGGAAACTACGGAACCCTACACTGAGCGTGGCCCGACACGCTCTTGGCCGGTTTTTTTAAGACACATAATGAATTAAAACAAGATAAGGAAGGTGTTTGCTACCCGACTACCTTGAGAAAAAACAGCCGAAATAAACTTAGAGGTCATAGTCTCTTTTAAGGTCCAGACAAAAAATCTTTGTCAACTCACATGAGGACTATGCAGATTAGTGTCTGAAACGGTCTTTTTAAGAAAGCTCAACACAGATTGACTGGTCTTGATTGACCTGTCCAGTCTGTGCAGGCATTTGTCAGTTATCGTGTAGCTCGACTCGAACTATGGAGCTCAACGACACGACGAACAATACCAAAAAAGGAAATATGGTTTACTTAGTGCAGTTTATTATGAATTATTTGTATAGCAGGTGCTACTATTTACAATATAGCATATGGACAAGAACAAGTTATATAAAACAATGTATAGCATACGTACGCGATAAGATGAGCAGTACTGATGATTTTATTTTCATCTAACTGCGATGGCTTTGATCCAAAAAATAGGAAAAAATGTTCCGCTTGAGTAAATATAAACCTATAAATAACAATAATGTCAATTTACGAGCGAATTCATAACTCCAGAATTCCGTATTCAGTTTTATATAAAGGTTTTTCATCAAAACATAGCCAGAGGTTTACCTACCTGCGTGTAACGAAACTTTTTACTGAAGCCTGAAAAAAAAAAGTTGCTGAAAAGAATATAAATTAATTAAGTAGGTAGGCAGGTTAGGTAGGCGCAGCTCGTGGTCAAATAACAACCGCTCCAGTCGTTATTTAGGTTAAGATTTACTTGTCTAGGTTGTTCTGTGAATAGGTGAACATTCATTACATACCGAATTCCCTCCATGCTTCGGAAAAAAACATTAGGCCGTTGGTCCTGGCGATCATTTGTAGATCTTTGACAGTCGTTAGTTGAGAGGCATGCAGGTCTGCCAACTAGTCTTACCAAGGGATATCGGATTACTCAGTCCTATACTTGTGGAGGTCAGATAAACAGTCGCTCCATGTAAAATACTGGTATTCAGCTGCATCCATCTTGACTAAAACCCGATATTAACACAGTTGGAAGACGCTCTAGGCAGATGATGTAGGTAAGTTATCAGCATTTTTATAAATTGGGTCCAGTTTCTTGAATACAACGTTTTTTAAGCTTTCTGTTACTTTGCCTTGAAACTAAACTCGATAAAAAAACATGAATGTTAAAACTTACATGGAAAATGCTGGTTGGCTCTGAATTATATATTTATAAGTAACCCAGCTTTCATGTTTTTCATTGAAATGAAGACGTACCCTAGTAGTCTTAACTAGACTTGTGGTGTTTTGGGTACGAAGTATCGCTTTAGTTGCATTGAAATTCATTTATTGTTTGTCATAAGTCCTCCTTACCAATTTCGGTAACGGCGACCCTTTAAAAATATTTTCTCCCTTCATATATGGCTGGCCAGACCGAATTTGCTTTAGATCAGGTCTTACGATTATTACATAATATTTTTCACTTTTCCAAAGCGATTTTCTTGTGAAAAGACGGTTTCTACTTTGACATAGGACTCATATTGTATTATTATAGCTTCTAAAAACTGTGTTCCTAAAACGATAATCAGTACAGTAGGAGGAAATCGTGTTAACATTTTGGTAAGCGTATAGATGTTATTGCTCGTGACTGTACAATATCTTTAGCTGATTTGATATTTGTATATAACATTGGAAATTAATTATTCGTCCCAATTCCACGTCCAGCTATTCTGATAAAAATTCTAGTAATAACGAAAATTGGTCGCACTATACAATCTACCAACTAATTTGTTCTCCAAGACTGCCATTGTCATCAAGGTCTCATTAACCCTGTCGTTATTACTATTTCTTTCCCTGATTATACATTCTAGTACTAACAATTTAACTACTTACCGAGAATTGTCCGAGGATAGAAGACACGTGAATTGCATGGTCACGTTTTTGTCTGCGGCAAGAAAATACAGACATTACCAGTTTTTTTTTTCCTCTAGGTACACCGCATATTTATTAATGCTGTATAATATTAGCGATATCCGAAATATTAATGAGACTTGTTTGACATTTAGTTCTTGTCTTTTAAATATTAATAATGAGATGTTTGGCATTGAAGCGACCGTAGGGCGAGGGGACAGATTATACCCCCCGGTATCGATCCATTTTCAAACGATTGATATTGTCTATCCGTAATTTAATCACGTGAAATGTTAGAAACTTATTATTTTTGTTCAATTGATACTACTAGACAGACTTTGGACTGCGAACGTGCGGTTACAAACTAGAATTTAAACTTTGTTCAAAGTTCACACAATTGTAAATGCGTAAATCTTTTTCTATGGTCACTTCATATTGATTATGAACAATCCTCAGTACATTTTATAGCCGAGAAAACGTAATATTTTTATAAGAATTCTTGTCTTCAGAATTTCTGATCCTTTGTCATCAACGATTCCACACAATACATTTCTTTATTCAAAAGCTTTCAAGTAGAACCTGCATTAATAATGGAAACAAAGACGTGCGGTTCTTTTACGGAATATTATGCAAATACGTTTCCATTTCAAGTTGTCAATTCTTTACTTTCCGACAGAATATGTGATTTGACGCAATTTGCCTTATAAATATAGACTCTTTAAGTAGATCATAAGTGTTGGATTTGAGAAATTAGATTCTTGCGAATTAATATAGAAACGTAAAAAAAAATGTTTTTGCATTAGATGTTTGTACCATCCATGTAAACGTTTTGTGCTACGCGAGTGCTACGTGTGTGCTACGGCTACGCTCAGTACAAGCTCCGTAGACGTTGCCGTAGTATTATAGCGTAAACGTCGCGCAAACGCTACCTATTATTTCTATAAATTAATTATTAATACAATAATTCTACTGAATTTTGGTTTCTTGATTGATTATATTGTTTCACGTAACTCCTAGACCAAATCGACGGTTGATATTCTAAGAATATTTTCTAAATATTCAACTAATATTAATGTTGTAAGTAAAAATCCATTCTCAATAGGAGTATTTGTCTATGCCAGGCCCGTATTAAAGTTTCAATGTAATTTAGGTAAATTGTACCCAATGAGTAATTTCATTATGGAGCTAAATCGATCGTATTGGTGATGGAAGCCAGGTGCTTCTATTCTAAATTTCTGGTCTATTGTTATTGTATTCAAATTAGAACCTTAGAAATAGAGATACTAATGTTTTTGAGTTTTTCTACAATAATAATATTATAAATGCGAATATTTGTGAGGATGGATGGATGGATGTATGAATGTATGAATGTTTCACGTCAAAACGACTGAACGGCTCTTGATAAAATTTGGCACAGAGGTAGATTATAGTCTAGAATAACACAGGATTTTTATTTTGATATCACGCGAGCTAAGCCGCGGGCGCCAGTAGTAGCTAGTAACTTTTATAAATTTTTGATACATTTATTTATAAACATAATTTAATAAAAATACAATAAATGGTATGCATGCCTATTAGAGCGATTATTATTCTTATTGCGTATACGCAGCATTCACCAAAATGATAACTACATTAAGTTTTCAAATCTTAACAATACAATCATATAATATAGTTATGATGTTATGATAATTCATAAATTTAAATATTATGAATTAAATTAACTGAAGATTTTTGTAAACTATTATAGTTGCGCTTTAAACTAAGAACTGTTTTTGTTTTGAATAATAAAACGAACATTTAATTAATATATCTTTAGACTAATGAGAGGTTTAATGAACTTGGGTAATGTTATCATTTATGTAACAGTACTTAATTTAACTGTTATTATTACCAAGTGTTTGTTTTCGTAAGTAATTAGGTACCTACTCATGCCATACACTTTTAAGTTTCTATCTAGCCTATATTATCCCACTGCAGAGCAAAGCCCTCCACATTTTCTGCTGCTTCGTCCGCGGAATTATCTACGGGAACGAACTGACCGCGATAAAAAAAGCAAAATTTCATCAAAATCCATTCAATTATTAAGCCTAGAAAAGGTTACAGACAGTTGATTTCGTGTTTATTATATTAGTATCTATGGTTGAATGAGTTCAGGAGTCAAACTCGTCCCTCCGTCATTTTGATTTATTTATTCCTCTTATATCTGTGCCCATTCTGGTTTACCCATCCGCTGTATCCGCCCCTGTTCAAGGCCACGTTATCGCTCCAACAGGGCTGACACTTGCTGAAACGAGGTGCGTAAAATGTTTGAGGTCACTGCATCGGTTTACTTCAAGTTTTACACTCTAGCAGTCTAGCTGTTGACTTCGGGATCTTTGTATAAATATAAATAATAATACAGGTTTTTAACTATCTGTGTGCAAAATTTTATCCGAATCCGTTAAGTAGTTTTTGCGTGAAAGAGTAACAAACATCGATATATTCTCACTTCACCAACTTACGCATTTAATATATGAGTAGAATTATGATTTATTTAGAACTAGCTTTCCCACGGTTTCGCTCACATCCGCCCCCCATTTTAGGGAATTCGGGAGTTAGAAAGGGACAAAAAGTAACCTCTCCATCCCTTCAACCATCTCGACTTAATAATCACGAAATCAAATTCGTCGCTTCATTTTGCCGTGAAAGACGGACAAACAAACAGACACACATACACTTTCTCATTTATAATATTTCTATGGATTACATGGCTACCTATTGTTTTACTTTTTTGTCTGCTTTACGGACAGTTGAAAACCGTAAGAGTAAACATAGAGTTTACCGCCGGAGCTTCTCCATAGGAGACGACCAACCTGAACCGTGCACCTTTTGTCGACGTTTTTTAAAATATTTTGAATAAAATATTTTAATTTCGTAATAAATTCCTCATATAGCTTTTTGAACATCATCATCTTCCTGCCATCCTGTCTTCCCGTTCTAAACAGAGCCATGTTTCATGGGGCCAAAGCAAAATTCTTCCTGCATGCTCACCTATCAAGCTGCACCCCGAAATCCCCCCTATTTTTCGTATTATTCCTTACACAGTCCATCCATCTTTTCTTTGGTATTCCTATCCATAAGGATCAACATTTATATTCTTTACTCTTCAGTTATGTGCATTAATGTGTAGTAGGTACCGATATGGATATATTAAAGAACGAAGGTCATTTTGAACGAGCTCATAAAAAAACAAGCTAAACGTGAAAGTGAAGTTATCGTTGGTCAGTAATTAAAAACCGGGCAAATACGAGTTGACTCGCTGGCCGAAGGTTCCGTACAAACTTTCATACACTGCTAAATCTTTTAATTGCTTAGATTTCATAGAGTTTTTTCACAGCAGCTACAAGGAAATTTCAATACGATACTTCCTCGTGTTCCCGAGTTTAAGGGTCTTGACGGACAGACACACAGATAGACGGACAACAAAGTGTGCTGTCCTGTAAGGGTTCCGTTATTTTTTTTTTTAAGGAATGGAACGTCAATAAAATACAAATAGCAACCCTGGCCATGTGACCTACATTATTGTTTGGGAAGATCGATGGCACAAAATGCCGCGCAGTCTGCGATATGATGGCTACTAGCAAGCTCTTGCCGAACTATTGCAAATGGGATACGATTGCGTCACACCATTGCCTTTAGGCCTTGTTTGTTACTTGTGAAATCTTGGGTAACTTCAGTGTTTTCGTTCTTACACTGAAGGACGCTCACAGAGCACTGAATAATAGATCGAGACTGTGTTACGTCGGCGATGTTCTGAAAACCAGACGTAATTAAAAACGACCTTTTCTTTCTTATTAAAGTTTTAACCTGGCTTCCTGTTACTGTAAAATGGGAGAACAGTTTTTATGAAAGAAGAGATTATTTATTAGAAACGCAAGATCTTGCTAGGACGTTACGTCCTACAATTATTTAATTTATTTAATTGATGGAACCATCTAGATACTTGGTTTTGATGTAAAAGGCTGGAAAGAAACGGATGCGTTTCTTTAAGATTAGTTATCTATATTGTGCAATATTCTAGGGCATAACTTGATTTGAAAACAGTGTCCATTGAGTTTCTTGCTCATTCTTCTGAATGTGATTTTTTGAATGTCCATACACAGTTATTAACAGAGGGGCCTGCCAGGGCCACCGCAGAAGGAACTTGGTGATAGTCGGTACAAGTCTGACATGTCTCCCCCGCTTCAGTCCGCTTCAGTTATTTGATGATTTCCCATCCGCAGTTATTATGCCTTTTGGCAGGTTTTTTTTTTATAAAAATGTTGACCCACACTAGAAATTTCTCCTGTATTATGGGTGCGTTTACAAACATTTAAACTCACATACACAAACAGCCATACCCGGAACTGATCAGGACTGACGGATCTGTAGGCCATACAAATATTTGTTCCGTGCGAGGATCGAACCCGCAACACAGAACAGCAGAGGATAGCTCAGCCACTGCGATAACAGTGTCGTCACTTGATTGTCGGTAAACGATTAGAGTATGAGGTTGCCCTTGCATCTTTATACATTCCTACACCTCATATTAAAAATCCGTTCACTTGAAACCGTATTTTAGCAGCATGCGTGCCAAACCCTTATTAATTCCAACCTAAACATTATCTGCGTGCCTGTGTAAGGTGTAGGTAAGTGATCATAATTAAGGTAGGGTTTCACCTTTTTCACTTGTGAAAGCAAAGGCACATTATCATTATGTCACACAGTCTCGCTCCAGTACGAAAATGAGCAAGAATTTAGATCTTGGCTATCGTCCACTGCATGACATTTAGGCCCTATCAAAAAAAGCAATACAATGTACAAAGACACGTGGCTATTTATGATTACAAAGGGAAAAAATCATTGCATTTTAGGCGTAAATACTAGATGTGCCCAACGGTTTTGTCCTCCCCGCTCAGCTTCTTTTCTAGAGGGGTACGAAAAATAGATGTTGGCTGATTCTCAGAAACGCAAAATTTCATACAAATCGATCCCGCCATTTCGGAGGAGTTCGGTAACAAACACCGCGACACGAGAATTTAGATAATGTTCTCAATTAATTAAAATAATCTAACCATAAATCAAGCCAACTGTTTGGCCATGAAAGATGTTCAACATCAAACAAAAATTGAAAAAGCGTCGATAAACCTTACCTTACGGGTAAGGTTTATCGACGACGCTTTTTCAATTTTTCAAAAATTTCTACATGAGACCGAGAAGAATAGATAGGATCACATATTTTTTCTTGTAATTAATAATACCAGTCTATGTAAATACACTAACTAACACATACCCGCAGCGTTGTCCGCGTGCAGTTCGGGGTTTTAATCCCAGTAGCTAACGATCGCGGGATTAAAACTAACCATTGTGTTAACCCAGAATGTACTGTGTGCCGAATTTCATACAATTCGCATTCTGCAGTATTTGGGTCTGCAGTCTTTACCGGAAAGAGTAACAAACATTCTCACAAATTTTCGCATTCATAATATTCATATTCATTAAAAACTTGGAAGTAGGATTTTATTCTCAGTCTCAGTCTGCGTGTTTGCAGTACGCGAATCTCTTCCTGCTCGCGTGAGCCTTGTGCCGTATCTATTTATAATTGGATATCGTTTCGGACGATGGCTAAAGGACTAACAAAGACCGTTACGACGCATTGTTTTAGGTTAGGTAGTCTAATAATATGCATGGACAAGTAAGATACGTACCTAGCCTTTATAACTATTTGACTGCTCCGTTGGTCTTGCAGTCAAGATGTCATGGGCACTGCGTCATGGGTTCGCGGGTCGGGCAAACAGTGTTATTGGAAATTTCTCAGTAACAACCCGTAGATTGAAGGTTGGCGGTATGATACCCCATGCCTCGAAAAGCACGATAAGCCGTTGGCCCTATCTTCGCAATACTTGCCTCTTTAATACCTCTCGCGCCGATGGCTAATCTCCGCTGAGATTGGCCGCTGTGGCTGTAATTGGTCAGGAGGACTATATAAAATGCTCTAGCAAGTCTTTTGTAAGACTTTACCGCGTGAACACATTTGTTAGGCCATATTGTAATTTCATTTAACTAATAACCCCACTTACACACATTATCATAAACAAGCAGTTAACCTGAACTTCCTGAAATTATGTTTGCGTTGAATCAAGTACTGAAATTCAATGTATTTTCAGCGATACCGGTTTAATAATCAACAAAAATACTACGGTATGTAATTAACTCTCTCCATATTTAGGTAAATTTGGTAACTAACTTATTTACCTATGTATCATTTTGATGCCTGAAAACGCACGACCTTTTCAGCAGCTATCCGTCTCGTATCATCTCATACATTGTTTACCCACGCATTCGTCCGTGTGGCTATTTTCGACTTGAACTTTAGACGAAGTACGTATGTACACTGTGATTAGGCGAAACTAATCGTACGTGTGTGTGTGTGTAAGATTTGTTTCACCTAATCACAGTGTAAACGAACACTCTTACTTGTACAACTGAACTGAATTACGCATTCTTAATTGACTGTTTACACTAAATGCTTGAAGGCATGTTTCTATAGCAGACATTTCCCATTGTTCATATCGAAAGATCATCAATTGTGTTTAGAGAAATAGAGAGCACATGACGTATCTTTTTTCTCATAATAAAGTATAGTTTAACGAATAAGTAAGGTATCTATGGTGCTTCAACAGAGGTAAACACTTCTGACAGCAAAAACCCTGGAGCAATCATGCAATGAGACCACTGCATCGTTGGTCCAGTGTATTCCAAGTGCGACTAGTGGGTTCCATTCCTACGACGGGCATCTTCTTTAAAATAAATATCGATGTTTGTTCTTCCATCAGAAATTTCTCAGAAGCAGTCAAAAAGAGTCTGAATTGGAGCCAGGTTGAAGGTAATAGGCTCATTCCTGATATACATCATACTTATTAATAAATCTTTACTGAAAAGATTAAATTGATAAAAAATTAAAACGTAAAGGTAATGTAGGAAGGTAAAACAAAGTAAGATACCTGTACTAGGATGAACGTGTATCAAAGGCGGCATGAGTTTACACACATTACAATACAATAAGGACAACAGATTTGTTTATAATATTAAAGTTTTTTTTAATAGTGAGCTACATCATCATACGTCATACGAAACTTAATCATTACTAGCGAAATGTAGGTGTACCATTAGGTACACTGCTGCGAAACCCTTCGTGGATTACACGCGTGATAATATGTTAAGTAAAAAAGACTCTGATTTTCTTTGACTTCCAGGGCAAGCAGTCCAATAATAACCTTCTTGTTATGGCAATAAAGGTCAATGTAATTTACATAATGTTAAGCAAAAGTAAAATAAAATGTAAAAAATTAACTGATATTTTAACGGGAACAAAATATATGTAAAATATAACCGCTTTAATTAACAGTAGCCGCGAGCACTGAAAGTGCCGAAACACACGAGTTTCAGCCTTTGCCGTCGGAACAAAGGAGTTTTTGTTCAACCAATCAAAATAAACGTTAATATTTATACGAATATAAAACAAACCGGATCTCCGTGCCAATATTTTATGATAAAAAGTTTTCATTTAAAAACAGAAGAATATTGCGTTTTATTTTTGTGCTGATAAAAAGATCAGCGAGTAAATATTGCTATCAGTAGTTAATTATGGTAAGTACATAGTAAGTGTTTTCTTTACAAAAATCGTCAGCCATTACAGACATCTTAATTTGCAGCAGATTTTTTATGATCGTTTCCGAAAGCCATTGCTTGTGATATCCTTAAATGCCGCGTTTTTAATTGGCATCGCATTTTGGTAACTGCCTGTTCCGTGTTTGTAATCAATAATATCAATTCATTCAACAACTGTTATTTTATATTGACTTTGGAAGCAGGTACAGTCACAAGCTAGAACATAAATACATTTACCAAAAAAATCAAAAGCGATTTCCTCGTGAAAAACCGGTTTCTACTTTGAGTTAAAACGTATTTCGCAATAGTATGGCTTCCAGAACACTACGTTTGTGAAACCGTAAAACGTTAATCAATACAGTTTAGGGAAATCGCGTTTGACAAGAGTTTTGGTAAGTGTATCCATGTTATTGCTCGTGATTGTACATACATTTGTAAAGGAACACAATCAGTTATCAGCAATATTGTAACCTTCACAGGGCGCTACAAACACTGTTGACAAATGCCTGACAGACTGTTAGTTGTTAGAGCGTTTCACAAGTTATTTGATACGCAAAACAAACAGGAAAATAACGCTATAACTTGTTAACATAGGCTAGCACATTACTAGACTAGAATATTAATAACGATTAGTGGTTGGATGGGGTATTCCGATGGAGCAGGGTACGATTGCGATGCCCCAATACAAAGCATCGCTCAAATCCTGTCATGTGTAATTGCACCTGCACTTTGAGGGACCAGGGGCCTTAGTCTGCTATTACAATAGTGTCAGAATGGTTGATCACTGATCGCATAATGGTTAATTTGGACAAGTTTGGTAATCTGCTACATACTAAACTTGTCAAAATGAACCATTATGCGATCAGTGATCGACCATTCTGACACTATTGTAATAGCAGACTAAGGACCCTGTCCGAACTCTCCAAGAACTATCCAGGTGGCAGAGATCTAATCGAAGCCTATTTGATTCTTATAAAGGAAATCATCGACACGACAAAGGAGGCTGGTTGGTCTAAGTAATATGTTCGAAATAGGCAATTTATTGCTACTATCGCACATTAATAATGCCAGATCAACAGTAAGCGAAATGTTTTCCACAAATCGGCTGGGTTTAATGTGAGTTGACATGTCTAGCATTCATTTAAAAAAATGCAAGATAAGGCAATAACCAGGCTAGTAATTCACATTATTTGTTATTGAGATCGCTCTTTATGTGATATCAGCATCCTTTGTACCCTTTGTTTTATTGTCTTGCTCAAATATGTGCGCACCGCACTCAAGTACAAAGGTATGTCTGTTAACGCTTCGAGATAATTTATATCTGTTGTTATTTATTTATACTTATTTAATTATAATTATGTATGAACAAGTTCTTAATTGGGTTTTAACTGTTGTTCGTATTTTATAATGACTTAGTTCGCTACAACACTACACGAGTTATCTTCATGGGATCAAAGGTAGCAAATGGTTAATGTATTGTCATATTTCATGCTAATGAAGTAATATCAGTATTTTTTTGTGTATTCTGTGTGAGATAAACTCTGTTTTTTTAGCAAAATATCATGTAACATAGGTGAGCTAAGGGGTTAACCTGTCTGGTAAAATAAATTGACGTGTCAGTAAAAATCTCTCACTGAATTTCAGTTAGACATAGCGGTTGCGCGGATGTTAAAAGAAAATTTGGCATTCTCCATTGGCCAAGCTCTATATACGCAATGCTGTAGTTTACCCGTTACATAATTTACCAGGTTTTCCTGTGATACTGCCTTTTGGCGATATGTTCTCGGAAGCAGAAAATGGTTCTAACTTAGTTTTTATAAGATTGTGAAAATTGTGTTCGATTTTACAAGGGATTGTTAGCAAATTTACAGGGTAGATTTTCCTGGATTTCTATTTATAGATTATCCTAACTCTCCCTTTTGTTACATTCGTTTCCCAAACATTGTCTTGTAATCAATAACCAACGAGAGTTATTGGCAGTAGATGGATTAATGTATTTGAATTACATTTATCTAAGTATTATTTTCTTACGTCATAAATTTTAAATAAGTCACCTTGGTGATTTTTCTGTAAGTTTCTTCATTATATGTGTTTATAAATAAAAAAAACCTTTACCAATTCACTATTTCAGAAAAATGGCAATGCTTATAAATGACGAAATGATTCGATGCGGATACCAGAGGGAAAACGTAGTAGCATGCTCTAGTTATGTAGACGCTAAGATGATACCTCAGTGTTTGATAAAATATGTTGAAATGTATTTTGTTGGTTTTGTGTCTTTGTTAGATACATTTTCCGTGCACTCATATCTCTTATCTATGTTTTTAGATATTTGTTTGTAACTTCGTTTTACTTTTTTATTATGGAAGCACTAATTAATTTAGAGTTCTACCTAAATGAACATAAAATACAATCTGTGTAATATTTCATGAATCTGATTTGGCAAGACGTCTGTAATAACATAGGTACGATTGCATAAGGAACAATCTGAAACGAAAATTGCTCATCATTTGAGTTAAACTTCTGTAGTTCAATTGCACCATTTACAATCTTATCATTTGCACATAAAATTACGTTGGCACTAAAAATGTTAGTGTTTGAAGTAGCACATTGTCGATGATTTGCGCTACAAACATAAAGCGTTTTAAAATAGGTACATACTTAGTCGAATAATCTTCAGGTTTTAAGAAAATTTCAAAAAAAGATTATGGATTGAAATTTAAAAATCTTGTCGAGTTAGTCATCACAGCGCTTCTGAAGTCATCGAACCTGCAATTTTGACACCGCATTAGGAAATTCCATACCGTTATAGGAAAGGAGCGTGACCGTACGTAATAAGTAGAAATACTGTTTGAGAACTATAATGGAACATTAAGTAACAAGACGAATGCCCCCGGTTTGAAGACAGAAGGTGAATGTCTCACAAATCTCTTGGCAATTATATTAACATAAAATATCAATACAAAATCATAGTTCACGATTTGAACGACACATTTCAACGTCGTAAAGTTTTAGAACCGATGCTCACTAACTGGTATTAATTTAGTGATTTGATATAGGAGTAATCGACGGAAAGTGCGTGAATATTTCTCATTAACCTCTTAATGGCCTCCTTAATTTCAGCCTTTACTTAGGCTTTTTTATTTGTCTACACGACCAGGCCCTTGGAACTGTTGAACAGTTGTCCTTTTTTTTCGCCTCCTTTTCTATCTGAATTTCGTATGATTGAAGAGCAAATAATTTCGAATCGCTACTCAAATCTAGCTTTCGAAGAATGTTGTTCATGTTCGTATTATGGATTTCGTTCCTAAATATGTTCAAGAATCTGTTACGCTGTTTTAATACATTTAAAAAGATTTCTAAGGTTGTTGTGTACGAAGGTCGCATTGTAGTCATTTAATTATAGGATTACGAACACGTCAAGCTGGTCGCGTGACTGTGGGGCAAGCTCCGCAGCCGCAGTGCTGTTTATGGCTTCCTCGATATTAACGTTTCTAGCTCGCCCTACCGTGGATTGTACGCTACCATGCACAATGTTTTCGAAGCCAAGCGCTGTGCTTACCAAGCATTCAGATACACTTTACTAACTGTTCCGGTACGGTACAACCCGTGCTCGTTATGGTTATGGATGAAACGTAGCTCTTAACAGAATTGTAAAATATTCTCTCGTTGTTTAAGTTGATTGAAAATGTTTATTGAGATCAATAGAAAACACGCCTATTGTATCGTACCTACGTCAATATCGTTTTTATAACATAGATAAGTATCTTTCAATATAATTTTACCGTGGAAACCACGTCTAGATATATTATTGTTTTATTTTATTACCCATTATTTCATGTCAAAACTATTCATTGTTCTGCAATATTCAATTATGTAATAACATGTCACGTGCATACCTCTATCTTTTACCCAACGGTTTAAGCTAACACTCGTGGATGCAGGTAATGATGCAAGAGATAAAGCGGCCCCGAAATACAAGGATTAAAAGAATGAACATGGATTTTAGTCAGTAAATTCTGACACTTCCCCCGGTCCGCCCAGAGCCGGAGAAGTTATTTTATGATTTCCAATCAGAAAATAACTTCTTCCGCGGGGGCTCCGCCCAAAGCAAAGGATGATATTTGGTGATTTCCCAACCGAAAAAAAGCAAAACTCGTACGAATATTTTATGATGGGAACACTGGCCATGAGTGGAAACTAGGTATAGACGACATTGAAACAATCGATTTAAACCATTAACTGTCTGAAGTCCAACATCTGGAGCTATTAAACTCCTGGACTGATTTGTAGGTACCTACCTACGATCGATTTGAAGCTAATTATAGCATTACTGACCCAACGATATTACTTTTCTACGAAAACGCTAGATTGACGCACGTAGGTAGTAAGTTAATATCATGATTCAAGATCTAGGTACTGAAAAATTTATAACTTTTGTTTTAGTTATTATAGGTAATTCCTGAAAGTTCAGCCTATTCGACATAAGCTTTTGATGATTTAGTTGGTTCTTGTTATTTTTGATAATTTGCCACTTCAGTTTTTATATATTTTGTTAATCACATAGACAAAGAAAAGATGGATGGATTGTGTAAGGAATGATATGAAGGAGAAAGGAGTTAATGATGCCGTGACGTCTGATAGAATGGAAGAAAAAACATGTTACGCCGACCCCTAAAAAGAATGGGGCAAGGGCAGGAAAATGATGTTAATCACATAGACTATGAATTATTCTAAAATCGGAAGTTATTAAATAGTACTTACTCATTGTGTGAACAATAATAATTTGTACGATTAGATAGGTAATTATTTATTATGCTAGTTTATTAACGCAGTCAAAGTCCAAGACTTGGACTTTGATCTTCGTTACTGTGATTAGGTATCAGATATACGAACTATTGTAGATTTTCTACTGCTAGGTATAAAATACTTTACTGAAGAGTGAGATGATTCCCTAATCTAATAGGTTAAAAAAAGAGTTTTTAACTGGGCCTTCTTTCACCAGCATTTTTGACTGCGTTTTATAACTGTTAAATACGAGTTTCAAAATATACCTAAGCTTGAAAATTTAAAGATGTTGTGGGTCTACAGCAGTATACAACGCCACATATTGACTACGCACCGCCCTGACTGAACTTGAGGTACCCTCGCTCCTCATTAGGTACTCTATACTTAAAGATATTAATACTTTGTCGTTTGTCCCACAGATTCCTATGGCGCTACGCCAATGGCATGATCCGGTCGAAGCGATGGGGGCGCCACGATGCCACCGTGGCGCAGCTTTTCACCCAACGCGCCCTCAAGAACCCCGACGCACCGTGCTTCTATGTCGTCGGTGACCGTGACTGGAGCTTCGGCGAGGTTAGCTATACTAACATTTACTGTTCACCATCCGACTAAAATTTTTGTAACTATTTTGGGGTCAGCTTCCAACTTCTCTCTGACCTTTGGTGGAAAAACAGCAGTCTTAGTTTTCAGTTTAGACCTATTGGCATTTGAGGTTTTTGTGACGGAGCTTGTCTGGGTCTTATGATGGCAAGTGTTGCTTGTCGGACTGGTGATTTTTAGCCATTGCCATAAACCACAGTACACAGGCACATGAGACGATAGCTTTTGTACACTGGTCAAAGTTGAACCTCTAAGAGGCATTGGATGGGCCACCTGCCTTTGTAATATTTTAATAAAATCAGATTAACCTAAAAAGGCTCTATTAAGCCGGGCCTTAGAGGGAGAGTGGGCTCAAAGCTAAAGTGTTGTACGTATCTCTCCTAACTGAAGTAATCTGCTAGTTCAGAACACGAATGTAAATCATTCAAAGCGAGTCCAGTCACCGTGAAATTACTGTAACATGACGAGCCGGTTAGCCTTTGTCTATCCGCAAAATATTTACATAATTTGATGTTTACTTAATTCAAAGTCAAAGAACCATATTCTGAATTATAATTGCAAATTGCCACAATGCAGAACTTGTAGTGACCTTCACCTTTGATCACACGTTATAACATAACGTCGGTAATAGATAAATACTTGTAAGTTTTTTAAGTCAACATCGGTTGTTTACCTTCAATTTTAACAGGAAAGTTCTCATACGTAAATGTAGTAGATGTATGCTATTTTTAATCAAATTTTAAAGGTTAAAATATCCAGTTTAAGAATACGTAATCGTTTTAAAAACAGATTTTTAGCTTGTCCTAGAGTAGTCCTCACCGTACTTAGGTGGACCTGACTGTAAGGTTTGACAGGTACTACTCTTTAACCCAATCCTGTATGTAGCAACGCTACAGATTTAATCAATAATTAAACACTACGTGGGCTCACAGGCTCTTACGTGGGGATGGCTTTAGGTTTGTTACTCTTTCACACGAAAACTGAACAGCGATATACTATTACTTTTGACTAAGTATCTGCTAGTAAACATATATTTTCACCCACAGATGGCCGCGAACTCAAATAAAGTGGCCCGGGTAATGCAAGAGCACCTGGGCCTGAAACGTGGCGACGTTGTCTGCGTGTTCATGCCCAACTGCGGGGAGTACGTGTGGACGTGGCTGGGCATGGCCAAGGTCGGCGCCGTCTCCGCGCTCATCAACAGCAACCTGCGCCACAAGCCGCTGCTACACTGCATCCAAGTCGCCAAGGCTAAGGCTGTGGTGTTCTCTAATCATCTTGCTGATGGTGAGTAATTTATCGTACATGCTTACACATTGTATTAAGTTCCTCGTCTTTTCCCTACAGCAGAAACTACACAACATACCACCTTATCAATCCTTACATTAGATTCTTCTTTTGTTTTGTAGACGTTCATATACCTAGCTCAATTTTATCAATGATCTTCTTGTTTGCCAGATAGACTCAATTTATGTCAGTATGTATCCAACAGAGCAACTCTATCGTTGGCGTAGCCCTGCCCTGTCATTCAAATCCTGGTAGTGGTTGTGAAGTTTGGGTACTAAAACGTGAGTGGGGCATATCCTGCAGAGGGGGTCCATACTGGCATCCTACATGTGATGGGTCGAGGAATACTTATTTGGCCAGAATAATTATATAGCAGCGCGTATAGGCTGCAATGGGCTAAGAGATAAAAAAATATAATTCCATTCCACCCACCGTACCACCTTTTGCACATTAGTAGTGGACTTGTTTCCGAGAAATGGTAATTGCTTCCTTAAATATACGAGCAGTCCTGGTCTGATGATAAATCTTCTTCACAAAAATAGCAACCGTATTATAAAACAGAGCTTCCTCTCCTCTACCCTTTTACTGTGCACAGGGTCCATAATGATCTCTTTATTATAAAAACTACCACCTAGTACACATTATGGTAAAGCAATAAAGATATTGAGTATTGAGTCTTCGAATCCCACCCCACACAGTTTTCGCGACCTCCACACGCTAGTCATGCGTCGGTCCACCTTGTAGACAGTTCGATATTGATATCATAGTGCCTACGACAATCTCTAATTGTTTAATTTATTAGTAGCAGTAGGAAACTTTCCCATAATATAATATGCTGTAGTTATTTTGCACCTGCAGTAGCCACCAAGTAGTTTATATTGTATCAAATAATATTTTACTTTACGTGGCGTGATGACCCAGACGTTAACCGCCTCGCTTCTCGAGCATGAGGTTTTGTGGGTTCAAATCTGGGCAAGTACTATGTGACTTCTTAAATTTTTGTACTTTCTAAAAGTTTATCTAAGACTTTACAAACATCAGAGGGGCTGCCAGGGCCTCCGCCTGCCGGGGTTGCTGGTTGTTCGAAAGAGATACCGCGGCCCCGCAACGTAAAGGGCAATAGAAGGCACATGGGTGGGTTTTAGTCAGTACAAGTCTGACACTCCCTACCGTTTCGCCCAGTGCGGGGGAAGTTATTTGATGATTTCCCACCACAAAAATAAAGACATCACAAACATCGGTGAAGGAAAACATCGTGAGTAAATTAGTTAAATATAAGTCTGAAATCGCCTTCCCGTCTTGAGCAAGCTTGGTGCTCAATGCTGCTGCCTTCTTTGTATGAGAATAGGCCTTTGCATAGCAGTGGGACAGTTATATAGGCTGGTATTATTTCAGTCACGCAGTGCTTAAGTAAACTATATCCACCCTCTTATTCACAAACTCTTCCGAAACGCGAGCAGGTAACGTTGATCTCTTTACTGTGAGTAATGGACAGCTGCGCACTCCCCTTTTCGGTAACGTTTGAATAAAATCTGGTTTGTATTCCCAATAATTCAAACAGAAGTACTGTTTGAATTATTGAGAAGACACGATGTTTTGTTAACTTAACACTCACTTAAAGAGACGAATTTTAATTGGCAGAAATATCTTTTACCCGTCTTAAATTCTTTGTATTGTAAAATGAATGAATTTATGTATTGTGTAATGTGTTTTGTCTCTGCATCACCGTAAGGTAGACTGGTAGAAAATGCCTAAGGCATTAAGTCCGCCTTTGTAAAGATTTTATTTGTGCATTTGAAAAAATAAATAAAAAAATACCCGTACCGCTTATACACACAAGCATGATGTTACTTACAGAAGTCAAAATAATTTAACATAAGCTTTTGTGGGTTTAAGCCATAAGAATCATCTATCAGTTTAATATTAATTATTATTATTATTATTATAAGCCACTTGTGTCCCACTGCAGGGCAAAGGCCTCCCTTCCTTCCTCCCATTTTTCTCTGTCTTTTGCTAATGTCACCCAGTCCTTTTCGTAGAAGTCTAGCTCGTCACGCCATCTCCTTCTGGGCCTACCGCGTCGCCGGGTTCTGTTGTTCGGAACCCAATCGGTTGATATTTTAGCCCAATTTTGTTGCGACATGCGGCAGATGTGGCCAGCCCAGTTCCACTTTAATTTTGCGGCTGTTTTGCCAACGTCTGCTATTTGGGTCTTGGAGCGTAGCATACTGTTTCTTATACGGTCGGAAATTTTCACGTTTAGTATGCTTCGTTCCATAGCTCGCTGGCAGACCCCGAGGGCGGACTTTTGACGCTTTGTTAAAGACCACGTTTGCGCTCCATAGGTGAGGGTGGGAAGAATGCACATGTCCATCAGTTTCCTTTTGAGTGAAAGTGGGAGCGGTCCTTTCATGACGTGTTTCATCGACCAATAGCTCTTCCAGGCGTTTTCGGTGCGTCGAGCGACTTCTTTATCTTGCCTCGCCTGGAAGGAGACTAATTGGCCGAGGTATATATACTCATGGACATATTCAACCTCCACACCCCCTATGTCTACTTTGCGTTTCGTGTTGTTTGTCATTAACTTGGTTTTCGTCATGTTCATTTTGAGTCCGACCTCGAGGCTGGCGTGGCTCAGTTGTTCGAGCATGACGCCCAACTCAGCCGCTGATGTCGAGAAAAGGACAATGTCGTCGGCGAATCGAAGATTAGTTAATCTCTTTTCCCCCACAACAATGCCCTTGTCGCGCCAGGGTTCAACTAATTTTTGAAAAACTTTTTCAAGAGTCGCAGTGAAGAGTTTCGGAGTGAAGAGTTTTTACTTTAATATTAATTAATTAAAGTATTTTTGAAGACAGGCCATTTAAATTACCAAGGTACATAAGTTTCAGTTAAACTTATGTACCTTAGTAATTTAAATGGCCTGTATGTATTGTGTGTTGTACACCTGTGTACACCTGTATATGTGTAGTATTTAACAGCATCTGTTTGTTTAGTACTCACTAAGTATCACAGGAAAACCATAATCGTGTCAATTGTAAAATTAATAACAGAATCTTTGAAGGGGGCATAAGTAATGAGTCTTCGACTTGACCTATTTGGTAACTACGAACTAAGTGTCAGAGGAAAACCATAATCATGTCAGTCGGTTAATGAGTAATGCGTCATTAATGTTAAGATTTACTGAATTATTTTCTTTGCACTATTCATATGACTTAGGGAAAATTGAGTTTTTTAGAGCTATCAATTGATCATTGACCATGCTATAGAATATTGTCAGACCTGGGGCCTAAGTCTGCTATTACAATGGTATCAGAATGATCGATCACTGATCTCATAATGGTTGTTTTTGACAAGTTTAGTATGTAGTAGATTACTAAAATTATCAAAATCAACCATAATGCGATCAGTGATCGACCATTCTGACACTATTGTAATAGCAGACTAAGGCCCCTGATCGCGTTCAATTTCACCCTTTTTCGAAACAGATCCAAACATAAGCTCGTTACTGTTCAACAAAATCTCGTTACCAACCCTTCCGTCTATTTGTGACAGAATTCCGATAATAATGCAGTTATGGAACCAATGCCACCCTCACAAATTCTCGCTTGAATCGGCTGCCTATTGTACTTTCAGCCAATTAGCTCTTTGTGTTCAAAACTGCAGATGAAACCGCGATTTAATATTATATGAGATTCTACTGAGCATGAGATTCGGTCGGGCAAAGTGTTATTAAGTTTTTCTTTGAGGATTTCTTAAGTAGCAGCCCAGAATCGATATTTGCCCCGGTTTAGGACAATAAGCTCGCTCCTATTGCATTGGGCTATAACACAACTGGTGAAACATTTGTGTGCTTATAAGTATCTTTACAGCTTTGGCTAATCCATAGGAGAATACAAACGTGAGTTTATGTTCAATTTTCAAAGTTCAATCTTCTTTCACATGTTTTATAAGAAAAAAAAAACTGTTTCTGGTTCCAAACATCCCATTTAATATACGAAGCAGAGCCCTCTTGGGGTTTTTTGTACGTGACTATTAAGATTTCGGAAGCCGACCATATTTTTTGTCTGTTTTTCAACAACGTAATGGTAGTTAATGATCGAGAAACATCAACCGTCACACGCTTGTATGATTGTATGTTTTATCGAAGTTTCATGCAAGGACAGGTAGTCTAATGGTGCATACACACCCAAGTCAAGTTACTTTTTGAAGAACGTCATTTTGCTACTTGATAAGTTAATAATAATCTTAACGAAGGTAGTAGTTACTTGTGAAAGCGGAGAAAGATAAGCAAATCAAGTATATTGACTTGTCTCGCAAAGTTGTCGACATGTGGGATGTGGATTCAGTGGTAATTGTGGCGGTAGTCGTATCTGCTAATGGCTTAATTGCCAAGAGGCTCGATCAATACCTACGGAGGCTCTCGTTAGGCAGCTGGATACTCTTGGGCACGGCTCGTATTGTTTGTATGTTTCTTTCTCTGACCCCCTGACTGCCGGCGGCTTGGACCCTGGTTTTTTACCCGGCGGGCTACTTTAAAAATACATTATAGTACACCCACAATTCGCCCGTTATGTTTATATCCCATAGGGAGCGAGCCTATTACCATCAACTGGGCACAAATCCAAACTTCTTGGCTGATACTGAGAAATTCCTGAAGGAAAAAAACCAATAACACTTTACCCGACTTAGGCGCTGAATCCAGGCATCAAACTCAGCAGTCGTGCTTGCAACTACTATACTAACAAGGCAGTTTTTTCAACTCAACAATCAATCAACTTTGCGGCTGTGGGTACCTTTTTATTCGATATCAGTTGTTGCATAATAAATTCTTGTAACCTTGCTCCAGAAAAGTAAGTTCAGTGTGGAAGCAACTTTGTCGTAGTAGGAGTAGGACTGGTTAAGATGAAATTTTCAAATTCTAAAGCTAATTTTTGATGCATTCACATAAGGATGTAAATAAGTCGTTTAAAAAACAGGAGAATCTCCAATCCTTGTCCTGAAGAATATTATTATTACTGATTAATCACTAAACCTATACTTTTTCTCCACCAGCTATATCCGAGATCCGCGAGCAGCTACCAGAAGACCTGAAGCTGTTCCAGCTGTACGGCTCGTGCTCCCCCGGGGTGCTGGACCTGGGCGCGGAGATGGACAAGCACCCGCCGGAGTACCCCGTGGTGACGGACAAGCCGCGGTACAAGGACACGCTGCTGTACATTTACACGTCTGGCACCACCGGCATGCCCAAGGCTGCTGTACTGCCCAACTCTAAGTAAGAATTATTCATAACAATTATTTTTAAAACATTTGCTTCATTTCTACTGCTCCTGGTTTGTTGGTTTTTGGTCGCAATCGCGACTGCAGACAGTGGGGGGTTAGCTAAACCCAAGACTGTTCAATTCTCAGGCTGGTCAAAATATCTTTGGCTTTAACATCAGGAATACATGAGTTTGGAAGTTGGTGGTGGGACCCCGTACCTCGAAAACCACGCTAACGCTGTTGGTCCACTTCGGACCATTTATTTTTTAAAAGTGTACTTGCAAAATTGATTTGTTTTAAATATACAGATATCGACGGCTAGTCTCCTCTAGAATTGTCCGCATATTTAGGTGTATTCACCATGAGCAAAGATAGTCTAGATTTTGTTTCGCTATGTCAACTCATAAAACGTGTTTCACATGTTGACTTATCATCTCGTGTCCCCAGGTACCTCCTCGTGGTGGTAGCGACGGTGCACATGCTGGGCCTGAAGAGCTCGGACCGCATGTACAACCCGCTGCCGCTGTACCACACGGCGGGCGGGCTGGTGGGCACGGGCGCCGCGCTCATCGACGGCATCCCCTCCGTGCTGCGCGCCAAGTTCTCCGCTTCCAACTACTGGAGCGACTGCATCAAGTATGACTGCACGGTGAGTGGATCTGTTAATGGTCAAGTTGTGTCTAAGCTGGACAGGTCGCTTAATATCAAGTTAGTACACATGACGACTAAGACTTGCTGCTACAGCCAGTTATTGTCTTGATAGAAAAATAATATTTCTGGAACGGAGGGGCTCGTAGTTAAATAATAACAGCAGAACTGGTTGATCTTTAAAAGCCGTGTTTTCCAAAGTTGGTCTGTAGATGGGTGAGAAGGTTGCCTTTGTGCTTCGGTAATCACGTTAAGCCGTTGGTCCTGACTGTCATTTATATCTATTTTTATTGATTTTAAATTTTTTATTGCTTTGTAATTTTAATGTAATGAATATTATGAACCTGTGACTTGTAAGAATCCCTTATCAATAAAATACTATGACTACTATAACTATGACTATAGATCTTTGACGGTCATTATAGGTAGCTAGTAGCCCGAAAGTCTGATAAATCAGTCTTACCAAGGGATACCGCATTACCCAGTACTAACTGGGTTGTAGAGGTCGGAAAGGCAGTCGTACTATGTTTTACATGGAACGACTGCCTACTTACTGGTATTCAGTTATATCCAGTAAGACTAGTCCAGTAGAACCAGTTGTAGTTGTATTTATAAGGACCCCCTTTTTATCAAGTAATCTAAGAAGCACTTTACCAAACTTTGTTGAAACTCTTTTCTGCCTTAACCCGCTTGCCTATAGCTAGACTACTTAGCTAAGTGGCATTCATAGCGGTATTCATGTACTCTCCGAATAATCAATACCTGTTTTATTATACAGTTCAACAAGTGAAATAATTGTATCGTTGTTGTCAGGTGGCGCAGTACATCGGCGAGATGTGCCGCTACCTGCTGGCGCAGCCGGCGCGCGCGGCCGACGCGCAGCACCGCGTGCGCATCATGGTGGGGAACGGCATGAGATCCGCCATCTGGCAGGAGATCGTCGACAGGTACGGACGGACTGGAGTTAGGGCACACGAACCTAGTTAGAGCTATAGTTTGCAAACGTTACCAGCGCCAATCACAGGATTGGCGCCGTGACTAAGCGTTTGACCTCTGCGCTATGTGTCACGGGTTCGATCCTCGCATGGAACAAATATTTGTTTGACCTACAGGTAGTTGTTAAGGGTCTGGCTGTTTGTCTTTGTGAGTTTAAATGTTTGTAAACACACCCACGATTCAGGAGAAATACCTAGTGTGGTGTACCCTGTCTAAAAAAACGCCGCTAAGTACCTGCATTGAGTGGGATTAACACATTTTGTATGAGAAATCTGTACGAAATATAAAATAGGAAACCACCAATTCGCGTGAGTAAATATTAAGTAGTGGAATCAAGGGTGAGGACATTACCAATGACCGTCCAACATCTCACTTCAAATGTGTTCAGCTTAGATTAGGTATGTTCCTCCAAGATTGAGATAGCCTTATCTGAGACATCGAAGCCCGTTGTCACCACGGAACAGAAAACAGTTTTTTCAATTCCGTAGTTGTCACTAACATTAAATCACCACCTTAATTAAAAGAAGTCCAATGTCTGATAATCATAAACCGTTATCAATCTGCTTCCTGCTTCATAAATGATGCTAATTAATGAAGCCACACAGATGTCAATAACATTTGCTCACAGCATCTTAACCTTTAAAAGTTTCAACAAACTGCCAATTTCATCGCAATTAATATAGACTAATTAATTATTGTCCTATCTAGGTTCAAAGTGCCCCAGATAAACGAGATATACGGCGCGACGGAGGGCAACGCTAACATAAGTGAGTGAAAGTTTATTTATACAAACATAAGAAACACATTTACACACAATATGTAGTGTGTCGCGACACATTTAACTTTGTAATCGTGGATGTGTGCCGTGGGGTCATGTGCTGTTTCGATAATATTGTAATGTATTGCTTAATGCTTCCTTTAACACGATTAATGAATGAGCTTGTTTGGAAATTGGATTATGTTCACGCATGTTTTCGGTATGATAAATCTTTTTAAATAGAATTTGCTTATGGCCCTTTGTAGCACACTTTTTTTAAAGTAAATGTTGTAAATTCTATCGTAAGTTACGCGATATAAAGCTCACATTTTGATGGTTTTACAGTCTATGAGCGAAATCTTCTAACCTGACTCTACTACCCAGTAACTGGGTATTACAATACCCCTTTGTCTGACGGTCTATCATCGGCCCATCAGCTCGGGCAATGCGCTTTGCTTCCACACTAAAAAGCGGCTATATTAAACTAGAAGTACGCTTGGTGTGTCGTTGTATGTACATAGTATATCATTATCGAAAACAGTTTTTGACATAGGTAATTAAGCAGGCCCCCAAATAGTCCAGGGCCCCACAAACGCACGGTTCGCCTCTGCACAGCCGGGTGTTCTCTGTTCCCCGATCATAATAATCTGGATCTCTTACAAGCTTGAGTGTATTGGTTTCTTCTAGGCAAACGTATTACACCCTACCTAGGCATCATCGCAAACACAAGCCTATTTCGTGTAAAAAAACACTGATTGAGGGACGGAGACGGTATTGAACTTCATACGGATTGAGTACGTCACCGAGACAAAGCCGCGTGCAAAATGTAGTTATTCGTAATGCGTATTGTCTTCTCATTGGACATGGTCTGGTTAAGACTATGTCGAATGTTATTATCTACTCCGTATTCGAATTCTTTAACTATGAGCACTTGTTTAAAACTAAATATAATTACATACTAAACATGAATTGTGAATGTCATCCATTCCATCACAACGCGTAATTTACTATTTCCTTATTCTAGTAATAGTTGTAATACTTACTATTCATGCGACGTAGGTATGTAATTCAAATTATTATTTATTTATGCTTCATAATATTCTTAAATATATATTGCTTGTATCTAGACTTTAGACTTTGATCGTAGTAAAAAAAGTTCCAAGTATGATTCAAGGTTGTTAAAAGTAAGTTCATAAGTAATTTGTTTTGGATGTTACGAGTGATTTGTACAGTGAAGATTCCATGCGCTTTTACTTTTTAGTCATTTAAGTTTGTGCCTCGTTCCATAAAACTAATTGAATATTTTCTTTACTATCATAAAGCTAGGGACTCCGGGGCTATATGAAACCTTTGAAATAAAAGTTTTTAGTAATAATATTTTTTCTTCTAAATATTATCAATTTTTTCGAAACAAATTTTTTCTGCCTTTGTTCCTTTCTTTTTGGGGTCGGTGTAACACGTTTTCTTCTTTCATTCTTCTAGAAACAGTGTAATAATAATTACCTAAGTAATTTATAAGAAAAATCTTCAAGTACCTGTCTGCGTCACCGGCGAAATTAATAATCAAACAAATCTTTTATTGTAAAAGTTCCAAATATCCCCGGAGTCTTAGATAGCGAGGAGGTTATGTAAAGTTGGGGACTTTACATAACTCATACTTCTTCTCGACGCCGACCCCAAGGCAGCGAGGAAAGGGAATCAGCAATATATCAGTAGGTAGAAGGTAGTCCGGGATCTTGTTGTGATGATAAAAATATGACTATTTAAACTTGCAGTAAACGTAGACAACACGGTGGGAGCGGTGGGCTTCCTGCCGAAGTTGGTGCCGACGTGCCTGCACCCCATCGCACTCGTGCGCGCGGACGAGGCCGGCGCGCTGCTGCGCGGGCCCGACGGGTACTGCATACGGTGCAAGCCTAGTCAGTATACTTACCTACTCTATGTTACAAGTAATAGCTCGTTGATCTGGCGACCATAACCCTTAGTTACTGACGTAAGTTTGGTTGGGCTTTTTACATGTCTCCTATTTGTACCTAAATGGCATCAGGACTTAACCTTTTTGTATGGTTTTAGAAGATGATTTGCGTAATTTTTTGTTCGAGATTGATTTAACCAATCAATGATTTGTACTACAGTTGGTCGTGTCCTTCCTGACCTACTAATCTACACGTCACTATTTAGGTCATATTGTATAAGGGCGGAAGTTCCTAATAAGTATAATGTTTGAGGGCTATCCGCTTTAGATGCATCTGTTTCATAACCACACAGCTGATTGTGTGTTATATTAACGTTGTTTGTGTTTCAGATGAGCCGGGCATGTTCATCGGGCTGATCGCTCAGGGCAACGCCTCTAGAGAGTACTACGGATACGTAGATAAGGTATGCTACTAAATAATATCTACTTACGTCGTTTTCTTCTATTATATTGTGTTTCTACCGTATTCAGCCTTAAAAATAGGTCAAAACCAAAAAAACGGCTCGGTTATTTATTGATTATACCTAATCGACAAACTACTGAGCCCTTTTGTTAAATGTTGGGACCCGCCGATGTTCAGCTTCTGTTCTCACCAAAGTACCAATGTCAGGGCCATTAGTGCGAGGCCGGAGACCTTTTTTGTGAATGAGTAATCATCTCTGGGTGGAGCGGAGAGGGGTGTTAGAACTGTACTGACTAAAATCCATCCATGTTTTTTCTTTTGCCTTTTATGTTCCGGGGCCGCGGTATCTCTTTCGAACAACCCACAACCAATGACAGGTGCTCCGTGGTACCTTTCATTGACAAGTTCCAACTGTTTTTTGCCGAAACCTCATTCTTTGTATGTTTTTCCAGGACGACAGCAACAAGAAGCTAGTCCGCGATGTATTCTGCAAGGGCGACGCGGCCTTCGTGTCGGGCGACATCTTGGTGTCGGACGAGCTCGGCTACCTGTACTTCCGCGACCGCACGGGAGACACGTACAAGTGGAAGGGCGAGAACGTCGCCACGGCTGAGGTCGAGAACGCCATGTCGCCCGCGCTGCAGCAGAAGGCTTGTGTTGTGTATGGAGTGTCTGTAAGTCATAATACACATAAATATTACCTAAGTACTACATTTTGTTTACACTTTCAGCACAAAGTTTAGATGCGGACTTATTGCGATAGGCATTGTCTACCAGTCAACCTTTAGATGATACATTTCATTATTATACTAGCTGCATCCGGCGGTTTCGCCCACGTAGACTAGGATATTTAACACACAAACCTTCCTGTTTAATCACTATCTATTGCTGAAAACGGCATTAAAGTCCATTGAGCGAATATTTTATACTACGTTAAAATTATGTAGTTTTACAGACGTAGGTAAAATATTATTTGTTAAGATATGCTTCAGTGCCGAAATTAATTTGAATCATACTAGCTGTCGAGCAGCCTTTTAAGTAGGTGATAGTCAGATATCATTAACCTAAGATTTATCTTTATGAACATATCTCTGTGAAATGTCATGCAATGTGTAAAAACATATAACACATCTACAATTTGGCGATAAATAGTCGCCAAAATGAACACGTTCTTTTGAAATTAATCACGCAAAAGTTTGCCTGTTTTGCGTGCTTTATGATCAGCAAACTTGCTGGTAAAATTCTCGCTGCTGTTGATGTCACCACAGTTTTCCTTGCTTTTATATTCTCAAAGGGCCAGTTTGTACAACAGTCTGAGACCGAATGGTCTACTATAGAAATCCTAGTACCGACTAACTTTGTTTTACCGTTCGTCCAGATCCCGATGACGGAAGGTCGCGCGGGCATGGCGTGCATCGCGGACCCGACGCGCTCGCTGGGTCTGCCGCGACTGGCGCGCGACCTCGACGACTCGCTGCCGAGCTACGCGCGCCCGCTGTTCCTCAGGCTCATCAACGATATTGAAATTACTGGTCAGTACGCAACAAGGGAAATAACTACAAAACCAATTTAAAATACACACATTACGACGGTACGTTTGGCACAGTGGCTAAGCGATTGACTGCTGCGCTGCGTGTCGAGTGTTCGATTCCCGCACGGAACAAGTATTTGTATGACCTGCAGATAGTTGTTTCGGGTCTGGCTGTTTGTGTATGTGAGTTTAAATGTTTGTAAACGCACCCACGATACAGGAAATATTCTTAGTGTGGGGCAAAGTTTTTTAACGCAAAAAAAAACATTATTTAATAAACAACTGGACCAAATTCGAGCTACCCGCCTTTTCTGAGCCTTCTTGTTGCATGTCATTGTAGCCCCAGCGGAAAAGGCCGTGATTTAAGAGTTTCAGATAAATACTTATGTTATCTGCACTGCTGTCAAAATCGCTTAACTGTGAATGTTCTAGAACTGAATATCCAAAAACCCGCAGTGAGTTGGTTACGACCGACTCTTCTTACAGAACAAAAGCAAAATACAAAATATTGATCAGCTGATGATTCTGTTCATGCTTTTTACATTTAAATTAAAATGATTGAATATATCTCAGACAATGTTTCATATATGATGGAGTTTTTGATGTTATTTTTAATCACTAGTTCCATTTTAAAAGAATCTGAAAATAATGGAACTAATGATGCTTTTATAACACTGTTTCCACATTATTATTTTAGTCGCTAAGTATGTTACAATAATACTTTATGAAGTTTAGCTTTGTTTTTGTAATACTCTACTTAGGACGCCATAATAACCTCAAAGTAAAAAAAACACTCGTCTTACATCATTTAAAATTCATAACACATAAAATTTAATTGACTAAACAATCGTGTGAAGTTGACCTACAAAGCCAAAGTGCATTTTCATGTTGACATTAAGTCAATGGTTGTTGATAGATATCTCGAGCCCACATAATGTTCTAGTAACATTGTGATTAGATAATAAATGACAGAGGTCGGTCATTGTGCAGATCGAATGTTTGTAAATAAAACTACGACGTTGTTTTGCACACATTCGTTACATCCCACACCCTACGAGTTTGGGATGCACAGTCAATCACAGCTGTTACTGTAAGATAGATTGAATAATGCCGTCACGCTACTAGTCAAAATTTTGAGCCACTGTCAAACTGACTAGGAGGCTAGATTTGGAATCGATGACGTCGCTAAGTCACGCTATAAGGCTTAGTTGACATCCTGCCGGGGTTGCGGGTTGTTCGAAAGAGATACCGCGGCCTCGGAACGTAAAGGGCAATAGAAGGAACATGGGTGGGTTTTAGTCAGTACAAGTCTGACATGCCCCCCCGCTCCGCCCAGAGCGGGGGAAGTCATTGGATGATTTCCCACAACACAAAAAAAAGGCTTAGTTGACATCCACTACAATACCAGCCCTGGCTGGGGACCTTAATTTATTGAGGTCACTACAGGAAAGTCCGGTTAAGCAGTATAACAACTCAAGAGAGTTGAACTGCGAGTGGCCCAACCTACAACAATTTCTGAAAATCAAAACAAAAGCATTTGTTTCAAGTAGGCCAGTTACAGGCCATTTTTAACAATGGTATAACAATAATATGAAGCTACAGTCCCAGTCACAAGGCTAATAACTGTAAAAGTTTTGTAGTCGATTCCAAAGCGTAGATCTTTATGGAGCATGATATTTTCTAAACCGCTAGGGTACATTAGAGTCAAGAAAATACGTAAGTCTCCAGTAAAGTAAAAGTAGACGTAATTAAATGCTTGTGAATAAAATCTCGATTATTCCCATTTCCAGGCACGTTCAAGCTGAAGAAGCTGCAGTACCAGAAGGAGGGCTTCGACCCCGACGTGATCAAGGACCCGCTGTACTTCCGCTCGGGACAGGACTTCGTGCCCATCACCCCGCAGCTCTACACCGACATCTGCACCGGCAAGCTCAAGCTGTAGGCCCGCACCGCTAGCCACCAGGACACAGTACAGGCCAGGACGGGAGACAGGATACCTCTAGGAGCATCTGTCTAACCTTCCCATATATTGGGGTCTGCAGACGTAGTTTCCAGATATCATCTGCCTAGCCTTTTTCCTGAGGTCAGCTTCCAGTCAAACATAAAGTACTCATTCATCTTATATACGGAGCGACAGTCCATCTGACCTTCGCAAGGAATAACTGGGTAATGCGATAGATACTCCTTGGTAAGACTGGTCTAAGGCTGAGGTCCACAAACGTTTTGTTGAGCACTGCGGCTGAACTTTATTTCTGTCTCTGTCAAAGAACATGCTCAAGATAGAAACGAAAAATTGTCTAAGCCAAAGGACATGCTAGTGGATCTCGACCTCAGAAACAAACAGTTTAATTGATCAGTCAGCTTGTCAGTCCTAAAAGAAAGGTGCTTCGATTTTCACATAGCTTTTTCCAGTGCCTCATAGGTGCTTTATCCTCGTTCAATATTGCTGAAAACATAATTGTTAACGAATCTTCCGTCCTGCCTGTACTATGCGTCGGTCAATCAAACTAAATCGCCATGTGAAGAAACAAATATTCGGTACCGCTCAAGCCAACTCGTTGGTATATGTGATACACGAACTGTCGAAATTTTCTGTAATATTAATCACCCTCGATGGGCCGATGAGAGAATGCCTACACAGGCTGCATAGTTTTAGCTAGACCAAAATCACAGACTTTTGCGCACTATAACGCCGGCAGTATTTCGTTCTATCCAGCTAATTAATTAGCAATTTTAGGTAACATTTATATTAAAGTATAAACTTCGTAAATTGTTGTTCTAAACATTTTGTAGTTAAGGCAATGGTGGGCGGGGAGTGTGAAGACACTAGTTAAATTTTCATGTGTAACCTTGAAAGGAATATGAGAATACCAATAGGCTTATTTTTTTAATTATTGTAACTATCTGTCGAACCTCGTTGTAAACAGGTGTGACGTGTAGTGTCGTGTCGGTGTCGTCACGTGTCGTGTCATCGTGTCACGTCTTGTAACCAAAGAGTATGGAGACCTCGCCTGCATTTACTGGAGGCGGTGTCATTCATAATTTCTATTGTAATCGTGCGAGTCACTGCCATGTTTACTGGCGATCCGTAACGGCATTGATTTAATAATCACTGCCGCCTCTAGACGCTGCTGTGGCATCGATTCCGTGCTCTTTGTGTGTTACACTTGAACAAGTCGATAATAATAAATTGTTTAGGCGTAGTGGGGGGTAGACACTAGCTGTTGTTTCAAGTTTTCACAATTGGAAACTCAGTAATAATAGTTTTATGATTACAGTCGAAATCGGATCCTATCCTCCAGCTTTTTCCTTTAAAGCAAAATCATTATACACAAAATCATTCTAGCATTAATTATAAATACAGATTACTTCAAAGTAAAAAAAAAAACTGTTAAGAAAAAACATTAAAATATGTATGTAGCGTATTAGATGACATTCCACCATCTAGTCACATAAGGTGTTCTATTCATTTATCTTTAAAAAGAAATGTATGAGTTCCTAAGTATTGTTTTTGGGCACTTTAAAGTCTTATTATTAGCGAAGCAGATACCAAATAACTTAAATCCATGGCAATTAATCGCGATACGGACTTTGTATTTAGATTTTTGTGCCTTGAAACGAAAATCGCTGCACTGTAGTGTAGACTAGGAAAACTTTGCAGTTTACTCCTAAACAAAATTATTACGTAAGTTGTAAATAATATAATAAATGATTAAACGTCCATACTGTTTTATTTTGTTCCTCTCCCCCGGGATTAAGTCCCTTGACGTTTCCGCACATGACAGTTCTATATAAAATATTTGGCTGTCGCAAAACTCTTTTTCCTATACAATTGTAATTCAGCCAAAAGGTATGCACACTAACCAAACACAGCCAAGTGTATTCATGTAAACACGCTGCCACCATAGAATCAGCTGCAAGTTTAGGAAGGTTCTTGCATGGAATCGGGCGGGAGGGTACGCCCAGGTGTCACCACTGTGACAAGCCCGGAGGACACGGTTGGGCACCAATCGCCAGTTGACCAATTAGTCGCCAAGGTTTGGAAATGGATGGGTTCCCATACAGATCTAAGTTAAGCAACCCTTGCCAAGGTTAGGAAATGGATGGGTTCCCATACAGATCTAAGTTAAGCAACCCTTGCCAAGGTTTGAAATGGATGAGTTCCAATACAGATCCAGGTTAAGCAACCCTTGCCAAGGTTTGAAATGGATGGGTTCCAATACAGATCCAGGTTAAGCAACCCTTGCCAAGGTTTGGAAATACCCCATTATGACCCCATCTATTTCCAAACCTCAAATGGATCTCCTTCTCTTATGAGGTGGCAAAAATATCGATGAACCAAACAAAAGTCACCAACATTGTTTATATTTTTGCAATAAAGTTTTTTTTAACAATTTTTATTAGTATTATAATAAATATGTACCAGAGTATTTTCGAATCTAGGAGCATTATTAAAAGAAAACACATTTCTTATTGTAACTTTATTCAAATTTACAATAACAACACAAATATATGTTTGAAATTAGACAAAAAATAACAAATAAAAATATATTCATCGCTCTGTCTAAATTACGTGATCTCTTAAAATAAATACTGCAAAAATATGCGAAAAATAAAGTTCTTTGTTACATCAAAATGAATAAACTCTAGTATAGTAATATTCAAACAAGCTAGTACTAGACGAATGTACATTATATCGACAGATCCGGCGGACAACACATTTCTACATACATACATTACAAGACAGTGCTGCACGCTAATTTATAGGAATGATTTAATTTACAAACAGTGAACTATCATGTCCTTAAGCCCTTTGATCACCACATCCAAAATACAATAGCATGGTGTCCACGCCACGCTACAATTTCATCCTTCAATACACTTAAAAGTCTGTCATGTAGTTATGACTGTGGCATGCTGGACACACTGCTTTGTCATGTTAACGTGACTATGGCAGTCAAAACGCTAAGTTAATAACTAACCCTTTGTGTAAACTTTCATAATTATCTTATTTAGCAACTAAAACCATTTTTCTTTACTCACAAACCGCCATTTATATAACAATGTATCTTTCTATACTTTATTTAAGCAACGAACTTGTGCTTCCATTAATATAAATTCTTACAAAAGTGAAAAACGGGTAGACCCGAGTGATCTACCTAGTATCATGTGCTGTCGCGGTGCTTTCCAGTTCATTTATGCTTGAAATTATTATGTTTTACAAAATTACTAAGCGATTGCTAATATTGCTATTATTCCTGTTCAGTATCGGAGTTAAAAGAAAACGTTAAAGATACAAATAAACTAAAAACTTTCTATTTCAGACCTAGCAATACATGGGGTCATATTGCTTAACTTTCCTTACACCTGGAACTCCTTGAACCATCCCAAGGGCCGTGTGGCTACCTCAACGAAGCAGCAGCTGGGTGTGCTTGTGGAGTAGTCGCCAACAAATTTCCATCTCCTCTTTCGACTTCTTAGCCCAAAACATGCAGTCGATGTATTCTGTACCGACGAGGTGGTAATGGCTGTTGGTAAGTTCTGGTGTAGCCAACTATTTAAAATGGTCGTGCCGAGGTCAAGGAGAAGATGGGATAGGATATAAACCTTAAAAGATTGAATACCTACTCGAATCGAATGCTTTACAATTACGAATTTGAACCCATTGAAAGAGTTGTGCAGTTCAACAAACCATTTGTTCTTGTTCGCTCTTAATCATGCTGTATTTGTGTAGACTGTGTCATAACAATATTTATAGTACAGAATAATTGTATCTTCAACGTATCCCTATTTATTTGACAAAAGCTAAGTTAAATGTACATACAAGTTACAAAGGGGCAGTGTTATAATTTTATCACTTGAATATATTCCTTTACATTTATTTTAAATTTCTATAAATTATTCAGACCATAATTATAATACAACATGATGAAGCAATGTTACATCGATACATCAAAAACATAGAAAATAGTGCTGCATAGTTATTTTGGCGTGTGGTAATTATAAGAACTAATTATTACCAACAGCACGTCTTTGTTTTAACATTCTTCAAAAGCCAAAATAACCATGCAACTCTTTATAAATTCTCCCGTCACAATGATTGCAAAATAATTAACAACACAAAACGCATACAAAAAATAACCATTTACATCATAATTATAAAACAATGAATTATCTAAATAATGACTAGCAACTATTAAGGCAACTTTAATAAAATTTCCACAATGTATATTACAATAATGTTGTTCAAAAATATCATAAGATTATAAACAATACTTACAATTACGTGTAATACGATATTTGCTTATTCGGGTACAAACTAATACCGATAAGTAGATTTAATAACCTAATTTATCTTTATCTTTTGCCCGTTTTCGCAGATACTACATCTAAACAAATGCCTAATAAAACACTGTTGGATTTTATTCGGTTCAGTAAGTTGATATTCCAACAGTGCAGATATGTACCATAGAGGACACATACGCGTGCACAGCTTTCACCTTTAAGCCTTGAAGGTGTAAGGTTGAAAATTGGTCAGGCGTCGGTGTTCTCGATGGTAACTATGCATTCGCTTAGGTGTAATGAAACCATGCAATATATATTACCTGTCGAGCAACTAATATGGTCGCCATTTAATGGGGTATCAAGCTGTAATAACCCTTGTCATAAGCGAGAACGTTAATTATTACCAACAACTTTAAAACAAAATCTTTGTGATTGATTGTGATGTGAAACAAGAATTTGGTTTAGTTTCCCCATTTCACGAAGGAACGTTATTGCAATTTGGACCTTATGTAAAACGTCGTAAAGGCGCCATGGCGGCTTTGTGAAATAGTTACACCATACCAAATGCTTGACTTAAACGTTTTCTTGTATTTGTAGAGCGCTTCAAGCAAGTATAATAAACATGTCAATAAAAGAGGAACTTCATTTACACCCCTTTTTTGGGGATGGGAGTGGAGGGTAGTGCCAGAATTTTATTGACTAAAACTCACCCGTTTCTTCTATTGCCCTCTATGTTCCGGGGCCACGGTATCTCTTTCGAACAATCCGCAACCCCGGAACAGCCCGCAGCCCCGGTTTTTACACCCCTGTTCCTACTACTTAAAAAAATAATATCATAATACCTACTTACTTATATACGGGTACTTTGTTTAAATTCGTTGATCGGCAACTATAATAAAACTAAAAGAAAAACAACATAAGTAATCGAGAACTGTGGTACTATAATTTAAATAAACTATTTAATTTTAAAAATACTCGAGAATTTAAAGTGTTCATAAAATAAAATTGAGATAACATTTGTACACAGACATTCTAAAATAACACAAGACAGGTTTTATTAATATCGTGTCTGTTTCGTCGACGAATAAGCCGTTAGCTACCAAATATTTGTTCGCTTTCTATTCTTCTTCAGAAGTGATTCTCAACAACGGACTTTATCAATTTTAGGACAATGTTTAGCCAGCTGTTTTATCTCCCAAACATACCTATTGTTATATAATACAAGCGACCGTCATCTTAACATATAATAACGTCTGTCCTTACGACAGCAAGACATGGGACAGTAACGGGCAATAAAATGTATACACTTACCAGAATTTAAATGCGATTTTCTCGAGAAAAACGGTTTCAACTTTGAGATATATATCTTATTTCGTCATAGTATGGCTTCTAAAATATTTTTTTTCCTAAAAACTGTAATAAAATATCAATAAAATAGGAGAAAAACTCTTTTGAATGTTGGTATCTAAGTGTATACATGTTATTGTTCCTAACTGTACACGCAACCCTTAGTTGTCTATGAATTCGGGTAAGTGTTCTCGGTCTTAAAAATAACTTAAGCAATAAGCAACGGAAAGTAAGGCCGCCTTAAACAAAAAAAATCGAGTCCTAATTATTGAAAAAAAAAACATGATAATGTGTGATATATTGTATCATGAATACAATAACTAACGACATGTTGTGTATTCATTTGCGACCTCAACTCTCGCGTTATCAAACCCATTGTCTTGTCACAAGGATGTTATAACTTCCCAACTAGTCTGCACATGCACACTTATTTACAAAACGCTCATCGTTCTTATAATAATACAACAGAAGTGACGCACCGTTGACAAGGTTGCTTTGCGAGGTACTATGAACGTATAAAATCCATTTAAATTTCAGCTTTAAAGCCAGCAGCATTGGACCATGTGTCGTTGGTGATAAATTTTGAATCGTCTGCTTCCCGTTTAGGACATACAATTCCTCGTTGAATGGACGTCTTTCTACGAGTTATTCAGACAATAGCTGAGTTTAAACAATTTGTATTAACAATTTCCACTAAGTAACGAAAACAATGAAATAGAAGTGCAGCTGCTTGCAAACGACTATTAACAGATACAATTCACATAAATACATACAAAATAATACTGAATTTGGCTACATTGCGTGCGTTACTTGCTCGCTGTTAAAGTAAACAAGTCTTCTAGTTCCACATACAAGTTACATGCGTTCCTATGATCTGTTCACACGTTTCTTTGGCCTGTTTAGATCGATCAGGTGTTGAGTGAAGGGAACCAAGCGGCGAGGCCAGTGCGGGGCGGTAGGGCTGCTCGTAGAAGAGCTTCTTCATGAGCTGAGAGGCGCAGGAGAGCGGCAAGTGCGCGGGTCAGTTGTCTTGCTTCTAGCTCGCGCGCGGTTAGGAAACGAAGCACCACGTGTTTTAAATACCTGGAATAGATAATGGGGGTTGTTATATATAGTTTTGGGGACACGATTGATTACTTGTGAAATATTTTACAGGGTTATTAATGATGATTAAACGTCCAAGCTTACAGTTTAAGAAAGCAGATTAACAAGTTGGAACGTTTCAGGGAAAACTATACGACCATAAAGCTAAAAGTTGTTAAATCGGACTCTATTAGTTCACTTTTGATTACATTTAAAATCTCATTCTTTTAATTGGCTGCTGTTACATTACTGGTGAAATGGACAAATCTCATCATCTGTTCAGTCATTCCCCAACTATATTCCAATCCAGTCTATTTGTAGTCGGTCTTGACAGTCCTTTGACAGTCGTTACAGGCAGTCCGGGTGGCAATCAGTCTTATCAAGGGGTATCGTATTACACAGTAATAACGGGTTTGTGGAGGTCAGATCCATGTAAAACCAGCTGCATTTGGTCCTGCACATCATCGGGCGGGAGGAAGCGCCCGGGTGTCACCATTGTGACGATCGCCCGGAGGACACGGTGGAGCACACAGTGGCGATCTGCCCAGCGTGGGCGGAGCACCACCGTGCCCGAGCTAGAGGCGATCGGCGGCGGCGATCTCTCGCGTCCGGCCCTGGTTCAGGCCATGGTCCGGAGCGAGAGGGAATGGGAAGCGGTCACCACCTTCTGCGAAGCAGTAATGCTAGCGAAGGAGGTGGCCGGGCGTTTGAGGGAGAGAACATCTGCCCAACCCAGCCGCCGCGGGAGACGCCCATGGCGCCGGGCGCCGCGAGACGACTTCCGGCCACCGTAGATGCGGGCCTGTGGGCGGTGAGCAATGGGTAGTTCACCGTCCGTCCGTCGATTGACGACAGGCCGTGTCGACGGCGCGTTCGTGTTTCACGCGCGCCTCAAAGAGAGTCAGCAAAGCAGAGGGGCTTGCCAGAGCCTCTGCCTGCCGGGGTTGCGGGTTGTTCGAAAGAGATACCGCGGCCTCGGAACGTAAAGGGCAAAAGAAGAAACATGGGTGGGTTTTAGTCAGTACAAGTCTGACATGCCCTCCCGCTCCGCCCAGAGCGGGGGAAGTCATTGGATGATTTCCCACCCGAAAAAAAAAAAAAAAAAAGCTGCATTTGGTAAGACATAAAGTCGACCCCAAGAGATGATGACAAATAAAAAACCGGCCAAGAGCGTGTCGGGCCACGCTCAGTGTAGGGTTCCGTAGTTTCCCGTCCGTCACAATAAGTGTTCCCAGTTATGAGGCCAACCGAACAATTCGGTAATACCCGATCCAATGTAATAAGTACCTACAGCGCCATCTCTCGAGGAATTGGGTTACTAATTAATACAAAGACGTGCAATTTCGGTGGTAATTTTGGATTGCGACAACCGATTTCAATAATTCTTTTTTTGTTTGAAAAAAGAGACGTTCAGGATAATAAAATATGTAAACAAAGTTACAAAAAAAGCTTGCATATACGATTATACAAACTTAGTCCAGAAATTATTTTGTACAACTTTTTGTCTTTTTTGTACAAAAACTGTTGTGTCAATCAAGTTCAAAATAATTTTCATAGAAAGTCCTTATAAAGTTCTACTTTTCAGATTTTTTTCATATTTTTTAGACTTATGGTTCAAAAGTTAGAGGGGGGGGGACACATTGTTTTTTACTTTTGGAGCGATTATTTCCGAAATTATTGACATTATCAAAAAAATATTTTAGTAAACCCCTATTCATTTTTAAATACCTTTCCAACAATATATCACACGTTAGGGTTGAAATTAAAAAAAAAATCACTTCCCACTTTACATATAGGGTGGCTACCCTAATAAAACATTTTTTTCAAATTTTTATTTTACCACTTTGTCGGCGTGATTGATATACATATTGGTACCAAATTTCAGCTTTCTAGCGCTAACGGTCACAGAGATTAAGCGAGGACGGACGGACGGACGGACGGACGGACGGACGGACGGACAGACAGACATGGCGAAACTATAAGGGTTCCTAGTTGACTACGGAACCCTAAAAAGCGTGTTGCGCCGACACCAAAGGCCATTTTATTATTATTTATTATTGACCATGGAACAAGGATAAGAAGATTATAATGAAGAGAAATAGCTCACCTTCTGCTAATATCCTGTTCTTCGGCAGATGTGAGGTCAGACTTACTGCTCTGTAGTTCACGTTGAAACGTTTTCTTCATATCTGATATTCTGTTGTCTAACGTTTTTATTTTCTGAAAACATCATAAAAAGAGTTATTTTGAGACTGTTATTCTACTCAAAGACACACACTATGTCTAGGTCTTTGACCGCTCTGTTGGTCTCGCTCAGTAAGGGGTCCTGGGCCCGACTCCCGGGTCGTCCAAAAAGTGTTATCAGGAATTTACCAGTTAGTAGTAGTAGTAGTAGTTAGTTTAGTACCAGCCGGAAGTTTGGTATCCGTGCCTCGGAAAGCACGTTAAGTCGTTGTTCCTGTGCCTGATCTCTCTCCGGTCGTGTCGGTTTACCGTCCCATCAGACTGTGAGAGCGAGGGAACAGATATTGCACCTGCGCCTGCGCACACGCTTGTACACCGCCGTAGCCGAATGTTCGGCTACCGACCGATCGTGTGGTCAGGAGGAATCTATACACTGCGGGCATATCTAGCCCCTGCACAATCTGACTTAATAGTATAATAGAATAAACGTATTTAGTAATGCCTGAATGACTTTGATAAAATATACGACAGAACTGTACAGCCAGCAGCATATTCACGAACGATTCGATAAGTCATTTGTCTTTCTTTTTTTGGCAAAACGAAAGGGAGCGAGACAGACAAGTGACTTCTCGAATCGAAATCGAACCGAAGCGTTTGTGAATACAGGGGCTCAGGATAAAATCGGAGTTATCGATTCGAAATAGACTTTCGCCTAGATATTACTTTTTATTTGGCCTTATTTATTCCACTGCTGGGCAAAATCATTCCTTTCAAATAACTGATATTTTCGCCTAGTGATTAAAAATGGAAAATTTGTGTAAGTTGTGTTAAGTAAACTGGAACTTTTCCGGATGTAATTATAAAGGAGATTATTAATCAATTAAAAAGTAATTAACTTGATTGTTTAGAAAACTTCAAATATTGCCTTTTCTAGAATAGATGATTTTCTTAATATTTATACTAATAAATGACTCCAAGTCGTGATTGTGTTTCCTTGATGTCTATCTATGTGATTATTTTCCTTAGTCAGGTACTTTTTATGACTTACAAGCGTGAATAGTTAAAATCTATTACATAATCTAACAATATTAAGTATTACATCACGCTGTAAACATGTTTCGCTAATCTTAGCGACATAATATAAACACTTATACCCGATTTCATCCACTTGGAAAACCGCAAGTTATTGCCTGAATAAAATAGCTCTATTGAATTTAAAATTTTCAGCGCAGGGCCGAGTGATGAAATTCGAACAGAGCAGAAGAAAAACAATAAAAATATTTTGCCATTAAACTATAACCCATAAATGCCTCTATTGCGGGGTGCTCTAGAGTCCCGTTTCTACGGTGGCCGGGACTCGAATCGTCTCGTGGCTACTAACTGTCCTGCGTCCGCATCTCTGCTTACTGCCCCGCTCCCATGAGTAGTACCGTGATATAGCTGTCGCTATCTGCCTGTTGCTATGTTGTATGTATGCTTAAATCTTTAAAACTACGCAACGGATGTTGATGCGGTTTTTAATAGGTAGAGTGATTCAAGAGGAAGGTTTATACGTATAATACTTCACGCTATGACTCTTAGGAGGTGAGCAGTGGGTGAAACCGCTGGGCGGGTCGCTAGTAGATTATAATAACACAGTGTTAATGAAGCTTTAAAATGTCAAAAGCAGTAGTTTTTGACTTATTCGTTACATACAAATCTTCTCTTTTTAGAATGAGTGTAGATAGCTTCCCTAAATCATTGCTTACCTTATTTTTATCACAGATTTCGGTTTCTAAGTCTTGTATAGTTTTTTTGAGTACAGTCTCGTTTTCTATTAATTCGTCAATCTTCTTCTTTAGTTGTTCTATTTCTTGTTTGCGCGCTTCCTCGGTCTCTTTGATTAACATACACGCAGCTTGATTCTGTAATTATTAGAGATCAAAGTTAAATCATTTGTCCAACCCTGTAGGTACTTCTATAATATACAAGAAGTAATACAGTAAATAATAATAAGCAATAATTTCAATGATTGCTTATTTCGACCGTTCGTGATATAGATGACATAACTCCAAGACATAAGAGCAAAAGAAGGAATAAATCAAAAAAGAAATAAAGAAACATTTCGGCAGTATCCTCGGTGCAATGCACTGACTAAAATAAAGAAAATAATAAAAAGGTGAATAATTTGGGTGCGGGCGCAGTTACTCGTTATAATATGGTTAGTTGGAAAACTTATATTTAATCTAATCTTTCCAAACATCCTTTACTATAATGATTTTTATTTATTATCAGAGTGTGCTGAATTCTTTTACATGTTTCGCAACTGATTGGTCAGTTATTTCATATAATAGCAAGCATCAACAGGAAACTTGTTATCGTTTAAAAATGTAAATTGATGCTGAACTTCTGATCTTAAAACAGCAAAATTAATGAGTAAAACAAGTATTTCGCATAATTACAAGACATTCCTATATTTACTTGTTTTTTCCTTAAGTTTAAATAACTGTATTCTTTAAATAAAAATATGACATATTTGAATCATACTTTGTTAACGATTCCATTTTTATATTTTAGGGTTCCGTACCTAAAAAGGAAAATACGGAACCCTTATAGGAGCACTTTTTTGTCCGTCTGCTTGTCTGTCAAGGCCATTTATCTCAAGAATGCGTGGAGATATCGAGTTGAAATAAATACTATATACTTATCTCTGTGATCACTACAGTCTACACATTCAAAAGATATGGCTGTTTATGTCGCAAGTTTTTATGGCGTAAAACCTTCTCATGTGATCTAAATACAGGCCACCACTAAGGCGTAGCTACAACTAGTACGTAATAAATAAGGATGATGATGATGACGGGCCTGTTGGTCCAGTGGTTAGTGGCCCTGACTGCTGAGCCGGAGGTCGTGGTATCGATTCCCACCCAGGACAAACTTTGTGTGATGAGCATGATTGTTTGGGTGTGATTTCTCTATAATATGTATGTATTTATAAATTATATAAGTATGTATATCAGTTGTCTGGTTACCATAACACAAGCTCTGCTTAGCTTGGGATCAGATAGCCGTGTGTGAGTTGTCCCAAGATATTTATTTATTTTTATTTATTTATGTATTACCTCTTTATGTTGAGCTATGAGTCCCTCCAGCTCCGTGATCTTGCTCTTCAGCTCCACTATCTCGCTCTCGTGGTAGCGCACGTTACATTGACTCATTTCTATCGTTTGAGACATGTGCGCGTTCCGTAGTAACGCTTCGTCTTTCTCTCGTTTCTCTCTGTAATAGATTATATTGTTTATTATCAACTAAAAGTACCTTCATGTGAACTAAAAACCGACTTAAATAAATTTACTTCTAGAAGTCGGTGACTTTTGTTTGTATCATCGTTTGTTTTTTGTTTTTTAGGAAGTAGTCTTTACTTTTCAAAAAATGTTTTTTTAACTTCAGTTTTTTAGTTACGGTATGACGGTATCACAGACAAATTCTTATGGAGTATTCATTTTCCACTGCAACTACAGAAATATAAGTATATCATCCCCATACAGTTCAAGAAAAAATATGTATTGTAGAAGATAACTCATCAACTACCCAAGCAATATAAAAAATAATGATATAGAACCACATCGGCCACCCTTTCGATGATAAAATTTGAAAAAGGAATTTTGAAAATCAGCCCAAGATTGACGGAGAAAACGAGTAACAAACATACAAAAATACAATCGAATTGAGAACCTCAGCCTTTGTTGGAAGTCTTTTACTGACTAAAATCCATCCATGTTCCTTCTTTTGCCCTATATGTTCCGGGGCCGGGGTATCTCTCAAGAACAGAGAAGAATCAGCATAATTGAATAATCACATCTCGAAGTAATTTCTTAGTATTGAATTTTTAGCAGTTAAAAGCAACATACTGTGTCCATTAATCAATTTGTTAGGCGTGAAAATTACAACAACGCGCGCTCAATTGACACTGTTCAACTACTTTTTATTAGGTATCGAATGACGTGTTAAATACTGGCTGTTAAACTTGGTTGACAAAAGAGGCAAATAACCTTCAATTTAAAAAATGGTTATGGAATACACACATACATGTACCACTAGCATTCAAGGTAAGTAATTAAAGAAATTGTTCCAGTTTACATAATGAAAACAGCTGCAGCTGCACGGAAATATTGCCATAATTAATTTGATGTATTTGTAACGATTCAATTGAGAAGTCTTGTTGATCCCAATACTGTTTCAACAAGAAACAAACTAAGCGTTCTCGCATTTATTGTGCGAATTTATTCTTTGTTTCCTGATATTCATAATCTAAATCTCAAAGTTAAACGTTGCCCCACACCATGATTTTTGCCTGTATCGTGGGTGCGTTTACAAACATTTAAACTCACATATACAAACATACAGACCCGAAACTCTACCCGTAGGTCATACAAACATTTGCTCGGGCGGGAATCGAACCCGCGACACGCAGCGCAGCAGTCGATTGCTCAGCGACTGCGCCAACCGTGCCGTCACATTGGTTTCTTCTAAGCAAGCGTACTTCACCCTAGTCTGAGCCATAGCTTTATATAAGTAGAGTTGCAGCTTAACGCAAGCCTATTAAGTATTAAAAACATCTTAACATCAAGTACCTAGATATGTTTAGTCTTTAACTAATATTTAGAAGTTAATGAAGAAGAAGAAGAAGAGAAAGCAATGTTGTTGGTCAAGAATGGATCGATCAGGAATTCAGGACATGGTTCCTACAAACAATTTATTATGCATCCAAAACTAGATCTATTAATATAACGCTCTAGGAGTTTTGAGTCAAATTGCCAGTAATGAGATATTTTACAACTTACCAGTATTAAAAAAAACTTTACCGCACACTAGGAATTTGTCCTGTTTCGTGGTTAACGCAACCACGAAACACAAACACGAAATACAAACATTTAAACTCACATACACAAAACAGCCAGACCCGAAAAAACTATCTCGAGGTCATACAAATATTTGTTCCGTGCGGGAATCGAACCCGCGATACGCAGCGCTTCAGACAATCGCTCAGCCACTGCACCAACCATGCCATTTGTGAAGGTAAACAAATTCGTCCAAAATAAAATAACATTAATAAATTCTTTGATTGAATACTAACTCGGGAAGGTTACTAAATATTCAATAATGCTTATATATCTATTTTAAACAAACCTACTTACTTGTCGAACTTTCTCTGTATATCCAAGAAGTCGTGTTGCATATCCGTGACCATAGAGTTGAGGTGATTTACCTCTGCCTTGCTCTCATCATACAGCAGGTTTGATTTGTCCAACTTTTCCCTGAGTATCTTCACTAGAGTCCTCTCATTCTCCAGTGCCTCTGTCAACTCTCTGTTCTCTTGCGCCAGAGTTTCTATACGGCTTTCAAAATCCATTGTTTTATCCTGAAATAGTTACCTATGTTTATACCAATAGAATATCAAGCTATACTGGCCCTTGTTTTTAAAACCCATGAAATTCCCATTAGATCTGCTAACAGCTGAAACTATTGTTTGTATAATGGGACTTAAAATATCTTGATAACAATTACTCTTGTATTAACTACTGCTAAACTGTACTTTAAAAAAAAAATCCTCGCCGATACAAGTTTTTCTTCCTCATTAGGTGGTTTACCACATTGTAATAAATCGTATTGTTGACTTTATCTGGCGTGTGATTACCCATATGATAACATTAACACATGATAGCTTAGCAAACATATGTTTTGTTTTCTAAAGTATGCTCAACTACCTCATTCTTTAAAAGTAGAGCAGCATTTAACGTTGCAAATGCTGTTTATACTTTCTCTAACAAAAAGATTTGTTGTTAAAACATTTTTTGGTTTAATGTTCCCATGTGTAAAGGATGTCTGTTTTGATGAGTCATCAAGTAATTTATGATGAAACCTACGTACCAAACGAAGTGTAAACACGACAAAAATATATCCGCAATGTTTTCTGTCCCAGTCTTTATATAAACACAGCTAACTGCACTGAATCAACACACTTAGGCACTATTTTATCTTAAACATGGTCTGTAAGCCACAGAGCGATTTCTAAACACAGTTTTTTTACTATTTTTAACTCGAACCAATCTCATGAGCGTGTACTTTCTAAAATCCGTTCCCACAAGCGCTCGCCTCGACAGACAACAAGGCACTAAGGACCACAGTGTAAACATTCGCCAATTTACCGGTTTAGTTGCAACACAGCATACTGTATATATTTTTACCTGCGTCCGATAGTTACGCCACCGAACCATGCAAACCCATTGGATATTGTCACAATCACAATGTCATGCTTTAATAGCTGCTATATAATATCACCGGGGAACACTAACGGAACTGATATGAAAGTTCAATGTTAATTTATTTCGAAGGCAACTGTTAACTTTATTTAGTATGCGCGAAACGTTATATTTGGCTCTATCGTGTGTAGAAGATTAGGTAGATTATGTATCAAAGCGATCAATGAATATTACTATATTTTATCTCCACTCTTCTCGTATCAAGTAGGAAAGACCCGATCCAAGATTAGATTAGTATTAGTAACATGCACACACCAAACTAGCTTAGCCAAGCAACACCCATGCAAAATTAGGGGGAAAAAACAAAAGAAACATTTAAAATTTGACCAAAAATAATTTATTTATAAAAATCCGTGCATCACATCAAAACAAATTTTAACAATGTGTAAATATAATTTTATATTTTTTTGTACTTTTTAAGATATATAAATGTTTTTAAACTACTTACTTGGAATGGATATGTTTTACTTATATTAACTATGCAATGTCCGAAATTTGTGGACCGTTTCAGTGAACAATAGGTGTCCCCACACCTGTGCTAAGTGAATGACTAACCACGAACGTTTTTGTCGTGACAAAAGATCACGTGTGGTATATGTACATAATCAATTTATCAACGCGACAGACTCGATAACAAAACAAAGAGATATTGATACTAACCCGCATTGTGAAGCAAGCGATGTGCTTGTACCTTTGTGAGATGGCCAATTGCGATTCAATATAATAGACACATTTATAAACATTATCATAAACGGATGCAAATTCCTTTAATAATTCGCAACACAAATTTTGACCTCGATTTGCAGAAAGCTTATTTAAGCGGCATTTTTCGGGTTTTACGCAGTTTCAGCCCTTAAGGTTCGCTATCGTTCATAGACTGAAAATGTTACAGGTAACTTATATTAGATTTGACAGCAGATTCACCAATGTCGTGAATAAGATTCCTTAAGGGGGAAACGCCAAGGTAACCCGCGAAATTTAAATTTACTTAAGTTTTTTGTAATTCGCAGATCAGTATCAAGTTGTCCTTACGTCGTGTTGATTATAATCATTAATACATCTAAGTTAATAACATTCCATTTAATGACTATTTCAAGAAACGTCATTCAATGAGATTAGAAGAACTGAGAGGGTTGTATTGATGTTTTAAATGATTATAACAGTAAAGCCATATTTTAGGGTTTCGTACTTCAAAAAGAAAAAAACGGAACCCTTTTTCTCGGATCACTTTGTTGTCCGTCTGTCTGTCAAAACCTTTTATGTCGGGAACGCGTAGAGGTATGGAGTTGAAAATAAAAACCTTTTACTCACGTCTGGATCCTTAGTTGTGAAAAAATATCTCATATCTCTAAGTCTACGCAATCAAAAGGTATGGCCATTTATGTCGCATCCGATTCGCAATTGTTTATGATCGCAACTCATATTAGAATCAATATACAACTAAACACTGACCTGCTAAACTCAAAAACCGTTAGTAAATTTGAATTTCTGTCGCTTTCACCTTAAACCGTGTGTCGTAAATAATCGCAAATTGACAACCATTCAGCTGCATAGCAAAGTGGGCCAAACAACCAACTCAATCAACCCCTTAATCACAGAATAATTAGATCTGGAAGCTACCATTCACAGTTCAAATATTGCTTTTTCACTGATTAAATAAGTTTTGCACCAATTTCGGCTGTATTTGCACAGGTTTAAATATTACGAACAGTGTACGGTACGTACGCGAAACTTGCAGTCTTGCGTCAGACCAATTTTAAACCCAATTACTAAGTATGCAAGGATGAAAGTGTTCGACCGTCAGTGATCACGATTCCACCCCAGAGCGTAGTTTTTTCTTAGTCAAATTGTTTAAGAGTACATTAAATATTATACTATAAATGCCTACCAATTGGTGCAACACTCTTTTACCAGCGAAGCTAAGCTGCCCAATAACAAAATAGTAAAATTGGAATACCTTAACATATTAAGTCACAATAATATGAAGAAATCGTAAATAAAAACTATGTTTGTAAATAATAATAAAAAAATAATAACTAATTTTATAATAATTCGATATAGGAACATAATAATTAAGTCCGATGCCCACGAGTCAGAATTTGCACTGATACAATTACATATAACATTTTTATTTACGGACTACATTTGACGTCCAACATAAGAAGTCGTATACATAAAAAATAAATACATCACTGCAAAAATTGACACATGTGCATTTAATTTTATTAACTTGTTTCACTGTTGCTTCAAACATAAATTAATCTAGAATCAAATTTACTATAAACTCTGTTCACAATAAAACAAGTCATTGAAAAAAATCTCCATTATTTCTTTTTATACACACAAAGCTAGCAAGCTTGGCCAATGGTGCAATTTATATTATTATAAAGCCTTATAGTGACTTACATTAACAAAAATAAGGTTTATCCCGAAAAAATATAATAATACGAGACAAAGGTTTTGACTAAAAATTAGTCATAAAAATAAAAATATCTAAATGCAAACGATATAATCTATATACGACAACATATATTATATTCTAACTGTACATGTAATAACGTAATACTACATTACTGCAAACATGAACAAAAGATGGAATAATTTGTAAAATTATACTGGAATTCTGGCTAAATAGTGTACTAAAAAAAAAAATTCTGATCACTATATATGATGATTTCAAATATCTATAATATTATAAAACAATATAATTAACGTAATAACGCGGGAGTACAGCTCTACACATTTTTCTATTTTGGTTTTAAGAGCAATTCTCTTCACTTATTTACCCCCTTTTATACGGATGGGAAATAGTCACATAACTCCCCCCACTGGCGGAAGGAGAGGGTCACACTTCTATGGACAAAAACCCATTCTATGGACTAAAACCCATTCTATGGACTAAAACCGACACATGTTGCTTCTTTTACCCTTTATGTTCCGGGGTAGCTGTATCTCTTTTGAACAACCAGCAACAGAGGCCCTGGAAAGTCCCTCTGCACACTTATATACCGGGTAACAAACAGTAACAGGTTTTGTATTGGTTAAAATACGGTCCGCGACCATCATGAAAATCATCCATACAACTATCTCAAGTTAATTTTAATTCTACTGATTACTTTTTCATGAAATCGTCATTCACTTGGAGCTAAAAGGGTTGTTTTAGTGGTTTTAATGATTACCAAACCATATACTATAAATCTTTATTTTTTATGGGCGCTAATATTATGTTTGAATCAACATACAAAATGGATATAATACCCGCAAAATTCTTTGAAGTTAAAGAACAGACAAAGAGCAGTAGGTTGTACATCGTTCGAATACAATCTATCAACAATAGCCTCAATTATATCTATAGTATTTATCTATACTATAATATTATAAAGCTGAAGAGTTTGTTTCTTTGTTTGAACGCGCTAATCTCAGGGACTACTGGTTGGAATTGGAAAATTCTTTTAGTGTTGGATAGTCCATTTCTTGACGAAGGCTATAGGCTATATAACATCACGCTACGACCAACAGGTGCTGTGCAGCGTGGGTGAAACCGCGTGGAACAGCTAGTATGATGATAAGGGTGAAATTTCATTGACACGTATAGATCAGCATTTTTTTGTAACTTTCTGTCACTTAGAATTGCCATTCAATAGAGTGAGAGGTCCGATCGTTTTTGCTACCTCCTTTAGATATTTTACTCTTACGTACTACTCAGAACTACTGAACGAACCTACAAAGCTCATGTGTACAGCACTAGTATTACGTCATAACACGCAGTGTAGGAGTAAGTATAATATGTTCACCTTTAATGTCATAATTGGTAAACAAACACTGTGTCAAACACTTATAAGTAGTTGTCAGTGTCTGTTTATGAGAAACACATAATAATTTTGCCCGTTTTCACTAAAAATAGGCGACACATGAATAGTTTGCCTGAATAAATGTGCTCTGTTGGATTTTCAACCCTATACTCAGCACATAAGAGTTGGAATTCCAACAAATCATTACTATTTTATTTAAATTGAAATGAATGCCTCATTTCGCAGCCGCTTAGTGTTAGGCAAAATGGTGGAATATAACATGGTGAAGCAAGGATGCCAAAGGTCTTAGAATCTGTTATGGCAAGCAAAACCAGCTGTCCTTGTGGCGATACATCGCGAAAACCTATGTCTAGTTATGAACGTCTTTTAACTGAATTGATGCCTTATTACTATGAGGCATAAAAATGAAATTTGTTTACCAAATACGACAATTAAAGAGTACACTACATATGCTGGACTAGAGTGACTATATGGTGTAGAGGCTGGGACTCACGGCCGCGAGGTCGGCGGCGCTGCGTAGCGACTTGACCTCGAGCGCCAGCGAGTGCACCTCGCCGTTGAGACGCGCCACCTGCTCGACAGATTAGCACTAGCTTGCTGACTAGACCACGGAACACCAAATAAGACGACACATGAAAGATAGTATTTTTTGAAATGGGTAGAAATCTAAGCATTTTACACTACATAGTTGATTCTGCTTTCATTGCTGTATACATATATGTTGTAATTTTTTGTATCAACCAACATTGAGGATAAAATTCTCAGCATTTAAAAATTTAACTACAAGCCTTGGTAAAATTTTCACTGCTATGCGTTCATGATCTTGTGCACTTAATTTCATCATTTGTTTAGCCTATTCTCCACTAAAATGGTATCGGCTTCCAGTCTTACCGGATGCAGCTGAATTGCACTTAAATCAAGTACACACGAAGGCAGGTCAACCTATTCTAAACTATTATGGCCTGTAGGCCTACTATGACATCTTAAAGCAGAACTTATTCCACTGAGTAAAAGAGATGGTGCTAGACACCCTGTATAGCTCTGTCCCTTTCACTCAGTCGAATAAGTTCTGCTTTAAGATGTCATAGTAGGCCTACTGATCTCTCTACTACGGACTGCACACCGTAGTAGAGATCAGGTTAAAATGGTTTTGGGTAGATTGATGTGCCGTCGTGTGTACAACAAGGGTTTCAGTCAATAATTATTGTTAGTTATTTAGTATATTAAATATGTCATGCAAATAAGTCACTTAGGTCTTAAAATATTACCTGGAAACACTAAAGTTCAACAAGCAAGAAATTGTAGGTAGACGTCACGACTATTTAGACAACTACGAAGATAAGGCTATTAACACAACTACGAAGTTAGTAGATATAGGATACGTATAACCAAGTACTTCTGGCAATATTACGAACAATAATAACACACGAACTGAATACCTTAGCCTCACTGTTGACAAGATTCTGCTTGGATTTCTCCAACTCGGCTGCTGCACTTTGAAGTTTTTCTTGCATCTCTCTCTTTTCTATCTCTACTCGTCTCCTCTCTGAGCCTTCTTCTCCCGCCTGTCGCGACAGTCGCGCCACCTATGTGTTATACTCATAACTTAGCGTGATAATTATGGAAACACATTTACGATTTTTTTATAAATGTACACATTAATTCAATATATCGCATAAGGTATAATATGTGTTTTCTAGTGCTTAACAATGAAAATGTCTACCTACCTTACAATACGTAGATTCTGATGTGGTTAAAGTTGTATTTAAAATTTAAGCATAGTTAAATATAAAAATATTATTAAAAATAATAAGTAAGTAAATTTAACAATATTATAATCCCGACAAGAATTGAGTGCTGAAATCTCGCAATATATAATAATAATAATCAACGTCTCTTAATTTTATATATTTACATAGAAATTATATGTACAAAAATAAGATAACTGTAAGATGCAATTATTAGCTTCTGGCAAACATAATAAACAGAGGTCGGAATTAGGTAGAGTTATTTATGTACTTACACTGATTTCATACAGCGAAATAATAATGTGGATAAGCCTTAAATCCTGGGATTTATTTTAGAGGGCAGAAAAATCCCGTGTATAAGTAAATAATTAAGTTAATAATTTTTTATTTATTGAAATAAATAAAAAAGTTATTTACTTATACACACTAATAATATGATTCCTAATCTGCCGGAATGTTGAAATTTATGCATGCCACAAAATACTTGCTTAATTTCTCACAATAAAGTAAGACCTAACTGACCAAATATTCGGCCGACAACGAATACTCGGTAAACATGTCGAATATGCCGAATGCCAAATATGAAACGAATAAATATTGTTTTATTAGGTATTATTTATCTGTAATATTGTTGGCCACGCGGGACTTTCCATTCCATTAGAAATTCTGGGAAGATCCATATTAACATCAACATTTCGATGCAAGTACATAAATAACTCTACCTAATTCCTTGAGCCTTGATAATAAAGCAGCAGATGCAATTATATCATCAACTTCAGACAATAATAAAAACAGCGATCATTAGATGGTGTGTAAGTAATGTTTCATGCTTCGTGCACACGCCTTTCACATGCACATATATACAGACTTATATACAATATATGACGCGATTGATGGCTTATGATTGTACACCGGATTCAATCCACAATGCACAAAAACTGTCCGTTGAAAAAACCGCATGGCTTCTTTTACTAGCTGTGCCCCCGGCATGCGTTGCAATGCAATTTTTCTACCTACCTACCGTACCTTAACTACACAAAAACCTATACTACCTTTAGCTTTATTTTCTCGCCATAAAAACCATCCTTGGACTTCAACGAATATTTAAAAAAAAGAATTGGTGAAATTGGTCCAGGCGTTGTTGAGTTATGCGCTTACCAACACATTTTGCGATTCATTTTTATATTATAAGAAGATGGTACGATACCGTCATAACTCTCTCTCTTTTATGTGCACAGGATTTTAAAGTTGTACATGTGACTAATAATAAAAAAAAATACATATAAAAAATCTTCCGAATTGCTAAAACTGTAGCCGGACTATGAAATCGTTAATTATACTTAGCTAATAACGTCTTGAAAAATTGCACAAAAATACAAAAGTGCCAAAAACAGCTTCATACTTACAGACAAAATCAATTTTAAAGAGACCTAGTTTATTTATACACAGAAATAACGAGTATAACGTGACAATATCGTGTTTAACGTTTTCATAAGATGATTATACCTGTGTCTCCAGCGAAGCTATCTGCCCACTCCAGGATGTCTTGACGTCAGCCAGCGCCATCTTGGCTTCCTGCAGCTGTCGCGTGAGTACGGCCCGCTCGCGACACACGCGGTCGTAGTCCGCGCAGCCGGTTGGAGTTACCTCGCGTTTGTCTGGGTGCGGGAAAGTTATCAATTAATTACGGGGTACATTTGGACATGTTTAAGGTTGCCCTTATTCGTGGAATTAAAACTTTTTAGTAGGCACGCCATGCTTTAAAGACAACTAGGTCAAGAGGAGAGGGCAATGCATTACTACGGCAATTTTTTTAAAGTAAGAAATGAGGGAGAAAGAGGGAAGAAAAAGAAAAACTTTGCTTTGCTATTACAATAAATAAGGCGCAAGGGCAAAAACTACAGGTAGCAGGTACCTGCAAATCAGGAAAAAGGGAACTGTGTTACCCCGAATTTAACGCAAGCGAAACCGCGGGCAAAAGTTAGTATTAAGTATTTGAAATCAAACTTTATTGCATATTTCGCAAATCATTGAAAATTATTCAAATTCTTGTATACCAGTCTGTTATTATTTTATTTTACTATACTACTACTATAGTATATTTCAATTTTCCGCCTTTAATGTGTATTTAATGCCTGCTTCTCCCTAATGGAATACAGCGTATTAGTGAGTGCGTTACCGTCATCAGCCATGTGATGGTGCGGGTTGTCGGGCGGCAGCGCGGCGCTCACGACCGCGAGCCGGTCGGCCAGCTCGGCGGCGCGCGCCTCCGCAGTACTGAGCGCGCCGCTCAGCTCCGCTCGCTCGCGCGCCCACTCGCGACGACATTGTTCTAGCTCCTCCTATCAAAGAATTGTAAGAGGTGAGATTCATTTTACCCGTGCACACTACACTGTTACAAGAACGGGTAAAATTAATCTGACGAAGTAAATTGTAAGTGCGGATTACAGACGCATATGACGAATAATTTTCGATTTTTTTATTTAACCACAATTACAGCATTTAGTAAAAATGTACCATCATCATTCATCATTTTCCTGCCCTTGTATATTCTATTCGGGGTCAGCGCAACACGTTTTCTTCTTCCATTCTCCCCTGTTAGACGTCACATCATTTACTCGTTTTTCCTTCATGTCATTCTTTACACAATCCAACCATATTTTCTTTGGCCTTTCTCTCCCTCTCAATCCATCAACATTCCGATCCATCACTCTTTTGTCACATATGCTTCGTCCCTCCTCATTATATGTCCATGCTAAGACATACGATACCCTTATTTTTTTGTAACAGGCGTAACTTCCAAACTTCCTATAAAAATATATGTACAACAGGCGGAATAATATTTACGAATTGCGTAATTGAAGTACAAGGCTAATTAGCATTATGTAAATCCCTATCTATTTTTATCATCGCATAACAATACACATACTTTATCGGAGATTACAATTTTAACTTCTATTGACAAGGCTGGAGGGATATACCATCACCGAAATCATTAAACAATATTACGAACCCCAACAATTTTTTTCCCTTATTTAAAAAGTGCATCAGATCAGTTGTCAAATGAAAAATGTTACTAGGTAGGTATTGCTACTATTCTTACTAATATTATAAAAGCGAAAGTGAGTTTGTTTGTTTGTTACCTTTTCACGCCTTTATGGCTAAATCGATTTTGGTGAATGTTAGTACAGTGCTAGTTGGGACCCAGGAGACGGAAATAGGCTTTTTTTTTTAAAGAAGTGGGATATGAGGGAGAAAGCGGGAAGAAAAGGGAAAACTTAGCTTTGCTATTATAAATCAATAAGGCGCAAGAGCAAAAACTGCAGGTAGCAGGTACCTGCAAATCAGAAAAGGGTAAATGTGTTGCCCCGAATTTAACGCGAGCGAAGCCGCGGGCAAAAGCTTGTGTAACAATGTTTCTCTTAGAAATTATTGACAGTAAGTTTTACACCACGACATAGTTAGCCATAAACAAAATGTACCATGACCCTCACTTGTATATTCATAAAGCTAAACTACTCTGCACAGGATGTAACATTTAGTTCAATAGATAAGCCTGTATGCAACATGCTTACATAAGTGGGGCTACTGGAAGTTTCTGTTTTTAACACATTCTGTATAATCAGCTTGGTAACTTGCAAATTTTCTATTGCTGTGATTGCAATAATGCATTTGAACTTGCGCTTTTAACTTCATATTAATGACGTAAATGATTAGCGTAAAAAAAAAATGATTATGCAATTAATCATTTTTTTTTACGTGTTAGCTTTCTATACCATTAAATTACTAGTCCGAGAGCCAGTAACAGATTTATATGACCAAGTTCCTCTCAAGTGATAATTAGTAAAACGCATCAGATAATCGAACTATGAAGCCTCGTGAATGTCAGCTGAGGCTCGGTGGGGGGGATGAGCAGTTATAACCTCCCACGCTTGAAGAAAAAAAAAATTAATTCACTCATTTCCTCTCGGCTAAAACTTTATCAAGTTATAGCTAACCCAATACCTCAACAAAAAAAATAAGTCAGCTGGCTATAACATAGTGGATTGTACGTCAGCCGATGGCTAGATCTTGGGAAAAATATCTTCACCTTCAGTGATATCCTCTCGGCTAAAAATTTACCAGATGATAGCTTATATGTAACTATTGATAAATATATACGTCAGCTGGCTGTATCTCGGTGGAAAAATCGTCAGCTGATACTTTGAAGGTCGTTACGTAGAAGTTAGCCAGAAGCATTTTCTGACTATTTAAAGGCATCAGCTGACCAGGTTTCCCTCGACTTATTGCTAGCTGTTTTTTTTTTATTAATCACAGTATTATATTTAAAATCAGCTCACAAATTTTCGTGTGGGAGGAAATGACGCCTCTTTAATTATTCTTGTTATTTTTAAAGATTTAAACAACACACGCTAGCATAGCATAAACAGTATTAAGGTATCCTTGGAGGGGGTTAGTTGTGCGCATGCTCGGGGTATGAAGACCCTTTTGTTGAGGGCATCGACCATGTTTTTAGAAGTAGAAAAGAAGGGGACTATTATACGTTTAGAATAGACGAGCAAACGTTGTCTGACGAAAAGAATATTCTGGAAACATTGTTGCATCTGTGAAAAATCGATCAAAATGTCGAATGTAACGCCTTTTTGAGTTTTTTGCAAAAAAATTGATTATTGAAATATTGTAATATATCTAAAATTATATGATTATATACTTATAAGTCTAAAAAATATTGATATGGAATATTTTTATCACCTCAACAATCATATTGGAGTGCTATGCCGAATAATTAAAAAGACGTCATTTCCTCACACACGAAAATTTGTGAGCTGATTTTAAATATAATCCTTATTATCCTTACTACTATTATAAAAGCGAAAGTGAGTTTGTTTGTTTGTTACCTCTTCACGCTTTAATGGCTAAACCGATTGTGATGAATTTTGGTACATAGATAGTTGGGAACCAGGAGACGGGCATAATTTTTATTTAAAAAAAGTAGGATGTGAGGGAGAAAGAGGGAAGAAAAGGGAAAACTTAGCGTTGCTATTAAAAATCAATAAGGCGCAAGGAGAACTGTGTTACCCCAAATTTAACGCGGGCGAAGCCGAGGGCGAAAGCTAGTACTGTGATAAATAAAAAAAATCAGCTAGCAATAAGTCGAGAGAAACCTGGTCAGCTGATGCCTTTAAATAGTCAGTAAATGCTTCTGGCTAACTTCTACGTAACGACCTTCAAAGTATCAGCTGACGATTTTTCCACCGAGATACAACCAGCTGACGTATATATTTATCAATAGTTACATATAAGCTATCATCTGGTAAATTTTTAGCCGAGAGGATATCACTGAAAGTGAAGATATTTTTTCCCAAGATCTAGCCATCAGCTGACGTACAATCCACTATGTTATAGCCAGACTTATGACTTATTTTTTTTGTTGAGGTATTGGGTTAGCTATAACTTGATAAAGTTTTAGCCGAGAGGAAATGAGTGAATTAATTTTTTTTTCTTCAAGCGTGGGAGGTTACAACTACTCATCCCCCCCACTGCGCCGCAGCTGACGGTCATAGGGCTTTATGATACTGTTGCCTGATGCGTATCGCCAATTATCTAACGAGAAGAAATAATTAACCAAATTTGCACCTGGCTCTCGTACTATACCATTAATGAGTACCATAATTAAGTAGTTTGTTGTTTTTATGTACAGTAAAAATTAGTTAACTTAAAAAGGTACAAGTAAAAATTGTAACAAAAATAACACAATATGTGGCAGAGCGGAGTCTCCTGATACAAGCATTCCCTTCCTTAAAAGGAGGTTTCAATCACTAGCAGTTAAGAAACTCTTGAAAATAAAAATGCACCTTTTTTTTAATGATTTTAGGAAGAATATTGAAAATACTAATAACAGTATCAGATACATTGAATAATAACTTCACAGGTTGTATATCAATGTGCCAAGTATTGCAAATTCTAGAATTTCCCCCAAAAAAAATCCTTGACAAGTTTCAAGCTTGTCCCAACCTTACAACAATTCTTTTGATCATCCCATAAGAGAATCAAATTCACTCACATTCAATGCATCAAGCCTGTCTTGAGCTCGCTCAGCGGCTGCTAGCTGTGTCTTCAGTTCGGTCACCAGTCTCTTGGCTGTGTCTCTCTCTGTAGCTGCCTTAGCTGCCTCTGCCTGTGCCGTCCGAGCTACTGCTTGTGCAGCTGCTGCTTCTTCGCCTGCACATTGAAAAAATGCTATAAGTAAACTCTACCATGTTTATTTTTATACGCAAATGCAAGCAAACCAAAATATTAACCCTTAACCACCTAGCACCTATTTCTGTCCTTTAACCACCTACGTCCGGTCACACAGACCGCTAATAAATTATTGCGATCATTTTGGGATCTATGATAAGAAATTACAGTTCGGTTAAATAAAATGCATGTCTATACTTAATTGCTTTATTTAAGCGTCACAAATTAGCAAAATTAATATAAAAGTTTTATAAAAATGGAATAATATCTTTAAAATAAGGAATATGGCACCAAAAATAACTATACTAAGAAAATGAGATCTTTATTCTAAAATAATTAAATTTTTCGCTTTTTTTTCTTATTTCTTATAATTTTAATACACTAAAAATAAAATCAAATAAAAAAACTAAGCAAAAAATAAACAAAATTGCAAAGCCTCAACTTTTTCATTTTTTCGCGGCAGTAACAACACATTTTGTGAGAACACTCCAAAGTAATAGGTACTTTACACATGAAACATAGATAAGCCGTTTTACGTTTCTTTTTTGGATCACGCGTTAAGCATGTTTTACGAACTTCAAGTCTTTCGGCAGCAAAAATGCTTGGTAAATCTTCCTTTCCTTCAGACTCTTCAGCCTGCTCTTGATCAACGGTTATATCAGGTTCGACGTCGATGCAATCCTCGCCAGAAATGTTTTCTTCGTCCGAGATCTCTTGCTGAAGCCATCTTTTAATATTTTCGTGATTTTTACTCATTTTGACTTTAAAACAGTAATAATAAATTATTATAAAAAAAGTCAATCAACCACCGTCATGTCACACAACCACCTACGTGCGGTCACGGAGACCGCTGGCGAATTTATTTTACTTACCCTGGCCAAACGCGCTCACGTACACACTCGCCGGGCGCTAGCGCGACACAGAGTGGTGTGTAGAAAAGGTACACGAACGCACTTTGATGCACGCCACTCACACGCGGAAATATATGAATTTGAAAAATCGTAGGTGGTTAAGGGTTAAATATTTGAAATCATATTGCATAATTTCACAAATCATTGAAAAATATTCAAATTCTTGTATTCCAGTCTGTAATTATTTTGGAAATAATATGAAAGTCTAATTTTATTTTTAATTATGTCTGCAATCAGCCCCAGAGCTATAATCAGATTTGTAGATTATTAAACTTTTCTGTAACTCATCTAATAATATGAAAATAAATTATTGGTAATGTTTTTGAGATTTACGCTTATAAAAGTCACACTGACATGTACTAAACCAAGCTAGACCTAACTTTTAAATATAATTACCCAAGAATGGTCACAAAAAAAAGTTTCTTTGATTATAGCCATTCTATTTTATAACATGGGTTCAGAACTCAGGAGACACATACATTTTTAAAATCAGAGATCTGCAATAGTTTTAAGGAACATGACTGTCAAAAGCAATACTAACATTGAATAGACATACAATTCACAGACTCACTATTGTATACAATCAGTATCTATTACCAACTTGAATAAAAAATATTGGTTAACATCTGACCTTGCACAGAGGCGAGTGAAAGCTTTAGTTCTTCAATCTTTTGTTCCCAAAAGGAGTCTCTCTCTCGTAGCTTGGCTTCTAACTGTGCAGAGTACTGTTGTTGTAGTACTGCCTGGTCTACTCGCCCACCAGTGCGCTCGGCAAGGTAAGACTCCATTTGTGGAGATATTGACTAGAATGAAACAAGGTTTTTATTAGTATTTTCCTATATAGTAAACATTAGCACAAACTTAGTAATTCAAACAATTTATACAATATTGACGTTTTTATACCCTTTTATTGTTGCACTATTTTTTAATGCGATTAAATTAACTAGAAAGAAGGTGAGAATAAAAAAGTATGTTTTGTGTGTATATGTCTCATTATCATGAACAATCTCCTTACAAAATAAAATTATCATAGTTCAAATTCTAACTTACATCTGATGCAGAATCTCCATGTCCACCAGAGCTGGAAGGACTAGCTGTGGACTGAAAGTGAAATACTTTAAATTTTGGAGGACTTTGCCAGTTTATATAAACAAACGTACAAACACATTTTTAATTTAAGAAATTATAGAAATCTCTCATTTCACTGAGATTTGAACAATATATTACATTAAGAGGTGAAATAGATTTACTAATATTGAAATTCATAAATTATGCGTTCGGTGATTAGTAGCAAATACTTACAGAGTCGTCCCTTAGCGTTATTCTTCCTAAGAAAGCACCGTTTCGCCAGCTACTAGTTATTTTGCTTAAGTCACTACCCGTTTCCTCCTTTATCTTACTTTTCAAGCTCGCGAACATTGTAGCTTGTGAGTGATGCTACAAAAAATACAATAAAATAAAATGTAACTCGTTTTCCAATGTAAATGACCATGATAACGCTCGGTAACTTACCTGTTTCGATTTTAATAAATTGCAATACTCTACGTCAAGTTCAAGTTACAAAGACGTAGTCACAAAAATACATTTGTCGTAGTTATACGTATTATGTTTGGACTGAACATATTTGCTTCGCAAGATAAAATAACAGAACAAGTAAAAACTGTAGAAATCGTTCGCACAAAAAGATTACTGTCACACTGAAAATACAATGACAACTTGTTTGACAATTGGCTGACAACTGACTAATTGCTAGTGATGGGCAAAGGCTGTCCCGTTGGATTTAAAAAAGTAATAAGTCGATTTTAATTTTAATTTTTGTTGGACATGTAATGAAGAGGGACGAAGCGCATGTGACTAAAAGAGTTATAGATATGAATGTTGATCGTTGGAGAGGGAAAGGAAGGCCAAAGAAAAGATGGATGAATTTCGAAAGGAATGATATTCTAGGATGGAGAAAGGAGTAAATGATGCCGTGACGTCTGACAGGGGAGACTGGAAGAAGAAAAAGTGTTGCGCTGGCCCCGAATAGAATGGGAAAAGGGCAGAAAAATGATATTGAAACTTTTTTGTAGTACCATTAAAATAATGCAGATTAAAAAAAATAGGCGGTACCGCCTAGCAATATTATTTGAAAACAGTTCTGTCTCAATACATAGGTTGAGGACATTGACAAGTTTAAATTATAATTTTAATTCATTAATCGACTAACATAACTTTATAATTGATGTTATACATTTAACAGTGGGCCAGCGGTGGAGTTTACCAGAATTAAAATCATTAAAATGTTAATAGAGCAAAAGTAGGGTCTAATGTTATGTAGAAGATTTTTATATAAAGCGACAAAGCGTGGCCTATTGTAAGGCAGACCACCGTAAGTTAGTGTTGTCAGAAACAAAATGTTCTTATGCGCTCACATTCCCGAAATGAAATTGTACTGGTGTAAAGCTCTTCATCTGTGGTGGATTACTGCTTAAAAATTAGCTGTCGGGTTCTACGAAGGATTTCAATGTTAGTTCTTCGCTTGTATCATAGATGGTGCTGTAGTATTTTTGGTGTGGTACTCTTTTTGTAGTGACTTGCCGCTACAAAATAACAAAAGCTGTCAAGGTGATGGCAAAAATTGAAACTTTGATGGCTTATATCTCGGAAACGAATAAGAAGATTTAGGTTTCTTACAAACATATGCGAAGAGGAGTAGCGTTATTTCAGATTATTTCTCTCTTTTATCTGTCGACTGTCACATATTTGCTGGCAAATTCTCGATATATTTTGGTGCGCAGTCTTTGCCTGCGTCTTGAAGTCAATCTAAATCCAAATCCTTTTATGTACAAGAATAGGGACTAGGGAATAGGAAGTTTGAGCAATAAATAAATATGTATTAAAAAATAACTTCTTCGATTTAATAGAGGGACGTCATCACCATACCGCTAGGTCTGTCATTTTCTCATTGTAAAGTTAAACGCACTAAAGATATGCTTCATGATCAATTTTTTTATTGCGAAGATACTAAAAGTTTATGAAAACAATAACCTGCTTGGACAACGGAAGGTAGTGGAACATCGTGAATACAAGAGGACAACCAATTTTGAACCTTATGTACAAACGATAAGGATTACTTTGATCATGTCAGTCAAATCCGAAATTAAACTAACTCCAGTACCTATCCTGTCGTGTCGGTTTTAACCGAATTCAAAAAAGGAGGTGGTGCTCAATTGGGGCAATTTATGAATATTTTTTGCTTCAATAAACCATTCTGTCTTTTGCGCTACGCCGCAGTCGGATAAAAAAGTTTTTAACTAGCAATAATATGTTGCGCCAAACGATGCCCTATTTGTTTACGCGTCATATTAAACATCCTTATCCTTACTTCTTACTAATATTATAAAAGCGAAAGTGAGTTTGTTTGTTACCTCTTCACGCTTTAATTACTACACCGATTTTGATGAATTTTGGTATAGAGATAGTTGGGAACCAGGAGACGGACATAGGCTAATTAACATTTTATTTAAAAAAAGTGGGATGTGAGGGAGAAAGAGGGAAGAAAAGGGAAAACTTAGCGTTGCTATTACAAATCGATAAGGCGCTAGGAGAACTGTGTTACCCCGAATTTAACGCGAGCGAAGCCGCGGGCAAAAGCTAGTGTATTTATAAGTTTTATTTTTATTTAACTACCCGTCTACACTGCCTCTAGCCACATTTGTCATTAAATCTCCATCAATATCACCCACAACTAACTCATCAGTATAACGATATTATTGTTATTTTTGCAATTCATACCTAATCAATATTATAGTGCAACAAAAAGTGATGATTCATTTTCATGCAGTACCTCTATATAAGACTCTTTACTCTTATGATCACAAACAACGCAGATAGATAAATACGAGTTTTCTTTCATTGATCCCCTCAGTTGGCTCTCGGTTCAAGTGGCTCGACCTCAAATTCGTTTTAGGTCACCGTAATGAAACGCGTAGGTATGGGGGCCAAGGTCGCTTTGAAGGATGCCCTCCACTCTCTGATAACGTTATTAGATTGTTTGTTTCAGGTGGGTAATAAAAATACGGGGAAGATATTACGTATTTTTTCTGTTTATTATGGAAATTGTTTTGATATTTTTGCTTTTAGTCTTATGAAGACGTCTTGGCTAAATAATAGCAGCCGCTCGGTTTGATCTTTAGATTAGTTAGCGTTTGCCTTGGTTGGTCTGTGGATGGGTGCCCACCCGTTACATACCGAGTTTCCTCCGTGCCTCGGAAATCACGTAAAAGCTGTTGGTCCCGGTAGTCAATTGTAGATCTTTGACAGCTGTTACAGGTAGTCAGCGCCCCGAAACTTACCAAGAGGTATCGTATCGTATTACCCAGTTCTAACTGGGTTGTGGAGGTCAGACAGGCAGTCGCTCCATGTAAAATACTCAGCTGCATCCAGTAAGACAGCTGATGATTTACTTTCAGTTTCGTGTGGGTGGCTTGGTTGGTGTATTGCTTGCAAGCGGAACTGCTAAGCATGAGGTCTCGGGTTCGACTCCTACCTCGGGCCAAGTGTTATTAGGGTTTTAATCGGTAGCAGCCACGGAGTTTGGATGTGTGCCCGGTTAATACCAGCCTATTAGGTACACATCTGCGTAACCCTTTGTAAAATATAAGTGTGAGGTTATGTTCTGTTCAATCTGGTTACATTTTTTTTCTGGATAAATAAAAAATAAATAAGTTCTGTATCAACTTTTGTCTATCGCTACTGGGCCACTTAATGCGCTAAAGGTCCCTCCAGTGATTTGTTGTGCTTTTAGTTGGCAAGAATTTAGAAACCATCAGAAAAGGTCACCCTGGTTGTAGCTACTCTCGACTTTCAGCGATCAACCACTGTTCGGGTTAGCCCTTGTAGTATCAGTTATAAGGTTGAAAACGGTAATCAACATCTATTGGTTGTAGCTTTTGCAATTTCTGAGAAACGCACGATGTTTGTGATAGTACTCATCACTAAAACTTCACATTCTATCTTCCATCGTGGTAAGGACGGGCGATTTTGTGCATATTAAAAGCATTAGGTAGTTGATGTGTAATGTATTCACTGTGCTGTCTGATAATATAACTAAATAGTTTGTTGTGTATTTTAACTTCTATGTCACTGACATAAGGTTCAATTTGTATTGTTTATTATTTCTACCCCTTCTTGATTAAAGGATATCAGGTAATTATGTAGATTAAATGAAAGACACAGATCACATATTCAGTTGTTTATTATCTATACTGTACTCAAAATTGATCCGAAGATCACATCACATAGTAATTTCATAAATAATATTACAATGTCATGTACTTTCTGTGATTGTTCGTGAATAAAAAAATGTTCACAATATTATCAATACTTTGTTCACTGGACCGGTTTACCTTTCAAGTAGACTGTAGGTACATACTACATTATAAGATACCATTACTTTAGGTACTCAAACAACTTACAGTGTATTTGATGAGAGATATAATAATCAATTATTGTGTTGCAGTTCATTTTTTTGTCAATATATTTACAGTTTTACATTTTTTTTTTGTGATTTACAAATAAATTCTTGAATATTCAATTAGGTCATCATTATTCCATTTGGATTTATAATAACAGTACTTTATAGTTAAAAATATCACAAAAATGAAATATATTATGTGTAAGACACACGCAACATTAAAAATACAACAAAAAGAAAAATATAAAATCCACTAGAAACATTGGGCCAGAAGAGTCCCTTCTAAACAGGAAGGATACTTTCGATGTTCTATATTTCATAACGGCAATTTGATACCATAATTATTATTATCACACTAATTAATTATAAAAGTAATCGATTGTCTTACAATAAATGCGTCAGATCATAAAATTTTGATTATAAAAATTAAAGGCAACAAATAATTCATGAAACGATAAATTCCAACAAAAAATAAATGACAACTTATATATTTAAGACTCATAGTGCCGTATTGATAAAAGTGAACTGTTCACTTAGCCACTAGCACGGGACTGATAATAACAATCAACATAAACACAAACGCAACGAGTTACTAATGAGTTTGACTCCGCATCCGATATTCACCTTTTATCGATATGGCATTCCACTTACGTTACGACAATAAATATAACACGCTTACACATTAATCACTTCTTTAATTCCGACGCTAGGAATTATTTCATAATATATACCTAAAAATATAATCACGGCACAAGTATCCCTCCGACTAAATTACTAACGTAGTGTCACTTTATCAGGATTTAGAATCAAATATGTATTATGTATCTTAAATATTTCATTATTAATATATCATTATCAAAATATCCACTAAATGGGAGGAATAAATCAAATTATTAATATTTATTCTAACATTAATCGCATGACTGATCAACAAAAAGGATATGGACTAGGAATAATATTAGGCATTAGGCTTCCATGCCTTCGGGACGCGCGCGCCGGCCGCGGCCGCGTCGCACTCGCTCGCACGTGCGACCGCGCGACTACTGCGTCGCGCGACACCCGGCGAGTGCGACGCGCGCACACGTGCGACTCACGCGACGTGTTAGGAACGCGCGACTCGGCGCGCGCGCACCCGCCTCTCTCTCTATCCGCATATCACCTCTACATACATACGACGAGATAAATTTGATCAAAACGTTAATACTGTTTGTGTTGAAAACAATATAGGTAGCTATTTCTTTATGCTGTACTCACCGAGAGGTAATCGGACTCGATCGTCGGTAATATTTTGTGCATCGATAGACGGGAATCGACCGGTAAAAGAATGATTATCTAGCAAAATCTATCTGGAATAAAAGCCGACGTTCTATCCTAGAATTTAGGTAAATAGCTTGGAAGTATGCCTTCTTCTTTTTAATATTGTCCGATAACGTTCATTGTATTATGAATTTCTGTCCTATCACTCTACGAGTGTCGCGATCTATGCTAATGTGTGAACTGGGCGACGCCTCGGCGTCGTGGGACGTGGGATGTGGTGCGAACGGGATGGCTCCTTAAGGGAAGAACGACGTACCGACTAGTCGCACGAGTGCGCGCACGCAGTCCTGCGCACGCGCCGCTCGACACACGCGAATTGTGCTCCGGCGTCAAAAATTTCAGTGCCGAGGGAGAGAAGCGGCTACTCTATTGGTGTTTCATTACTGACTCACTTAATCTAATCTAGTGTAAAACTTGTCATCTAGAAAAAAATAATTTTATAACATACGTAAAAAAGTAACATAATTCTCACAAAAATGCTCACGTTAGGAGTGGGGTGATGCAATTTTGACACCGGCTAAGTCACCAGCTCGAGGGCTGGTGACCCAGTGCGCTTCGCACCACCCGTCAACATTACATCGCTTGCTTATATACAACAAAGTTTTCGTGCGACGCCCAACGGCGACCGCACCGATCTTTACAGGAACTCATATCGTATCTTAAAAAAAATAATATACAATAGTAATAAAACATTTGAAACCTCACTAACTACTATTCGACGATCTCGGTACGATCTCGATAAAATTACTCAAACGGCTCCGGCGTCTCGAAATCTATTCATATCACAATCGCATGACCGTGCCTGAGAATCATATCCCGCTACTTATGTACACACTCTTTCCCGAAGACTAACGCACTCCAGGCGGGAGCGGGGCGCGGCGCGAGTGCGCTCGCGGCCCGCCCCGGCCGCTAACACTAACCGATACTCTAAGATATCACCACCTCAGCCGCGGGAGCGACAGTAGGATACTTGCCGAACCTGCCTTTCCCGAGTGTGCCAGAGGCGCGATCGATATGGATAACGCGGGGCGCGGGCAATGCGGGGATGGGAGGGTTACGTGGTGGGGGTGAAGGGGGGGGGGGGCATGGAGAGGGTGCGGTGGTGGACGGGTGGCGGGGCAGGTTAGGGGGGGCTGCGCGCGGGCGGCAGCTGCACGGGGATGTGGTAGTAGCGGCAGGCGGCGCGGCGGCACGTGCCGGCGGCGGCGTCGCGGCACACCACCACGCGACACCCCACCACCTGCAGCCCGCACCCTGCAACACACGCAGCATCACGTTAGTTTGCTCACACAACAGAGCGTCAATGAGACGCATCCGCACACACAACCGAGTCAAAGATACACATGAAATGGGGGGCAAGGTGATACAGGGCCACAGTCAGATAAAGGTCACAATTCTAAAGTCAACTAATTATGGCCACGTTAACGCCATCTACATGACTATCTGTGCATATCATAGGGTCCATGTACAAAGTCTACATAGTATATGAATAGTAAAGCAAATACTAGTGAAAACTACATCACTGAACTATGTTCCAAAATGGTACATGAGTAATAAATATATGTACCTAAAAACTCAAATATCTAAACTAAGTTGGTTATATGTAGTCCAGTCTACGGATAGTTTTCTACTTTCAAGAAAAACTACGCTATTGATGAAATAGAATAAAATGTGGTGATCATGCAGATATACAAGGAGAGGGGGAAAGGGGACATTTCTATCCATGATCTGAAAACTTGACGTATTGTTGTCAATTAATATTAGTTACACAGTTAACAATTATTATGTGGTCTGACTATTGTTCTACGAAGTAGAGAAGGGAGAAAATAAAAAAATCGAAGCTGGATGCTCACCTTCACGAATATGAACAAATCTGCAGGTAGGTCTTGTACATCCTTGTCGATTAAAATCTTGGCACACCGGGAGGGTGTCCAGTAACTGCAAATATAACAATGTTCACATTAGTATTTATTGTCCGTTACTCATTTTCATATTCATACAAAACGATGGTCCCACAATGCTCGTGCTCTTTGACACAACATTATTTATTTCTCGATTAGTTTTTAGGCTTGTAACTTCCTGCTTATTGTGACTGAACAGTATTAAAATTATTCGTTGGCTTTTTCGTTGTCTTTTTGGTGCAAATTATTTCTATTTGCAAATATCAGGATAAAGTGCTTTCGTGCCTTTATTCTAGACTTGTTTGTTTATCATTTAACACATATATCCAACGACTTTCACATTTCAAATGATTGTATATCAAACTTGTTTATGTATACCAGAAGTGTCACTTAAATATTTGCATTGTGGAACAACTGTATGTATGTTTCTTATAACTATAATCTACTTCATAAACAGTCGATAATTATTCAAAGATAAAAAAATAGTTACAAACTACTCTTATTAAAGATTTGTGTAAATATGTAAGAGTGTGTTGTCGACATGAACTGACAAGGAACCGACGGTTTATGAATTCGTTATGTTAATAGTGTTAATGCTAAACTCTAGTTCATCACTGATTGGACATTCATACATCTGACACTGATCATTATCCTCATTGCACACCCGTCTGAAAAATAACGCTGAAATAGTTTTTGTAATATCAAAGAGCAAAGTATCACAAATGGTCCATCACAGTAACCTAGCACATTGTATTGTATTGGTTCCCTACTCATGTTAGCTTGTCTCAAGTGATCTATATATATTCGTATATGGAAAAAGTTTATGCGTGTGTAGTTTCTCAGTCGCTACATAAAATTAACACAAAACGGGACACACGGAAGGCGAAAATTGCTCGAAATCAAATCTTGTTGCTGCTTCAATATTACAAGAACTTTACAAGATTCGTTGCACAATATGATTGGAGCTTCCAAGCATTCTTTTATTAACGTGCGCGATGATATCATATCATGTGTGTCACCTTTATATTGTAGTACTGTCGAGATAATAGTATGCAACATTAAACAGAATAGTAAATCAAGAGCCCACTGTTGGAGTTATTCTCGTGAACGAGCTTCCATAACCGTCAGAGAGTAGTGTTAAAGTACGCTGCACTATGCACATAGGTATGAATATATAATATCTAAATGGCATGCAGAACGCTTGAAGTATAATCATTATTGCGCAGCCAATCTTATTTAAGCGTGACTATATTTTACAAAAAAGCTAAAGCATGATGCTAGACAACTTTTACCAGGGCGAGGGCGTACTAGAGGTTTGTAGCGTCCAAAGTGTACCCATAAATACCAACTGTTGCTATAATAAAGCTAAAAGAGGCTGTGTGGGGAGAGTTACGACATGTGTCTGCTCGGCTGTGATGAATTTAGATCTCCCGATGTTCTCAGTAGAGGAACAGAGGACGTCATGCTTATCGGTATCGGTAGGTCGGCATGGTTATAATGTAAATAGACAAATTAAATTTATACCTTTAGCTTACATGACAGTTCTGGACGTGACATGTTAGTGGTAGTACAAACTGCAACATAATGACCATTAGAGAGTGCGGTTACTGTACGACAAACAAAAGAAAACCAAGTATAGTATTACATCTACGTGAACACTTTCACAAGCGTCAGAGAGGCCTCAACAAGTCGTAAGCGAGGAATTGAAGCCGCAAGGGCGAAGCATTTTAAGCATTATGAGAAAAATCGAAGTGAGTGCAAAATATTACATTAGCGACACTACCTCAGGTACATTATACCCGTCTCTACATTACAATACATGTTCAAAAATCACTTCGAGTTTTCTTCTTTCACCATCGTCACTTCAACTACCAACTACGCATAAAAAATAATTGTTTACAAAAAGCATTTAAAATGAGTGTAAAAAAACCCCCTTATTAGCAGTTGATAGTTGATATTGGCCAAAAGTGAATTCCATAGGGAACTAAACAGTTGACTAGTTGAAAAATTATTCATTCTATTAATTATGTACATGTTATTTAGCAAATTAGGCGTTTTTTATTAATATGGCCAACTGTTTAGTAGTTCGTAAAATGGCTTCGTTAAATTTCAATTAATAAAGTGACCCTGTACTGAAACTGCCGTGTTCATTAGATATTAGAAGCATATTTAGAAAAGAAGAATTTAGCGTTTGAAGTTAATATTGCAATTGCAATTTCATGCGAGTGACAAAGCGGCGTGTTTCAGTATAGGCTCCAAACAGGAAATAACTTATACTGACGATATTATAGTAAGCTGATTGTATCTTACCGGGTGTAAGCAAGGCAATACTGTAGAGTGACTTCTTCCACATTTGAAAGCAAGTATGTCTCACTATACAAAAACTAAAAATCATCAACAAGTAAGTTGTAGCATCAACTGTTCATACAATATATAATCGATACAGTTACAGCACAAAGACTAGATGGTGTGATGATGACATAGATATCATGGGTCGGCGGACAAGCGATGCCACCCGCGGCGACCGCCAGGCCGTCCTCGTACCTCCACTGTACTGTCGTGCCGGCTTATCAAATAGTTCACCGAATAGATAGTGTCCTGCCTGCCACCTGTATCAGCAGGAAACGAAGTACTGTCAGTGGAGATGCATAGTATGATGTGAACAATTAGTCGGATTCCATATTGTCTTCCTTCGATGCGTGTAGTCAGGTTTATTAAGAAAGCTCATTTCACCAAGCGCACCTTGTCCCGCTGTTGTGAATGGCCCGCTTTAGTGGTGATCGTGTTTGTCTGTTCGTTGCTCATTGTTAACAAGCGTCTGTTTGCCTACTAAGCCCGCGAGAAGCGTCACAAACTAAAAACTAAATAGGTACGTCTACAGAAGCCGAGTGAAGAAGCAAGCTCTGAAGTTCTATGCGGAGTCCAAAGTTGGTAGATTTACTTCTTTACTTTTTGATAATTTATTCAAAGATGATGGGTATAGGCGTGTGTAACAAGGATATCAAACATTAATATCTGTATGAAAAAAAATGTATATTTTCGTTTAATCATTACTATATAATGTTAGGCCAATACATTTTACTATAACACACAATTACAACAACAATAAGATTTTTAGCAGGATTTCATTCAAAACAGTAGGTAATGATCAATTTATCGACTTCGAGCTTCTTAACAGAACATAATAAGCGGTAGACGCAGAGGTGTTGGAGGTGATATGCGTTCGATAGCGTACTGGTTAGAGCGAGGCGAGTGGTCGTGAGACGGGCGAGCCGGGAGCGCGGGACAGCGCGGGACTGCGCGGGACAGCGCGGGATAGCGCGGGATGCGCGGGGAGCGCGGGATACTGTGCCGTGAAAAAAGAGGCTGCTCTTTGCAACTAATCTAATAATTAATGTGTTAACGTTAAGCCCACATCACACGGCACTAGATTCGCTGTTGACAGAACATGGAGACGCCACAGAGTAGTAAATACAATATTACATAATATCGTTCATCGCTAATTAACAGTCAACGAACATTTAGCACAGTTGATTTGCTGATCAAATCTGCTTGTCACTGGATTATGTGCCTTATAGCATCAAATAATATAACTGGGTAGTAGTCAATTTGGTAGTGGTAAATTTTGATTTTTGTTTTTTTTTATTGGTAAATTTTGATTATTAATTGGTTCCACTTAATTGTAATTTTTATTTGTACTCAGTTGTGGTGTCTCAGCATGTGCATTAACATGAACAAATCATGAGTCGCGGAGCGGGCGAGCTGGCCTCTACGCTTGGTGTAACGCAAGCAGCATGCGGTGCTGGCGGCGCGGTGTGCGGTGCGGGCGGCGGCGGTGCGGTGCGGTGCGGTGCGGCAGTGCGGCACGCGGCACACGTTACCTGTCCGCGCTCGTCGGTGTACACCACGTAAGGCGCGTTTGGGGGCGCACAACCTTTCCGTCCCGACACAAAAAGCGACAAAAGATTGCAATGCGGACGCAGCCGAAGCGTCATTCGGAAGGCATGTAACAGAAAGCGTTTAACATAAATAGAAGGAGGTGCGACCGAAAGAAAACTGCGGGAGTGACGCTCGTCACCCCCGCGCCACTACTGATGAACACGCCGGCACACTTAGCGCACACAGGAGCCACTAGAATAATGAGAATAATACCTGATGAGCCAAACGTATAGGGTGGTGGATTCTATTCCATGCGAAAATTAGAAGGCGGCTGTGTTAGGTGCGGGCCTGCTGCTGCAAGCCGGTAACCACTAGTAGGTACGGGATCGACACATCGGCCAAAGCGCACCCGTGCGGAGCTCCTTCGAGAACAAGCGTGTACGTAGCGGGATCGACGGACCAAGCGCTCAACTCTCAGTACGACGATAGGTACTCACGATAAACGACGATCGACAAGAGGTAATAAAAAAACGTACAGTCATGCATCTCAAGCGTTATTATTACCGGGATCGTAGATACGAGAAATATACACGCATAGGGTAATAACGGTAAGTGAGTAGAGATACAGTAGTATATATATATAGCGTAAAACTACCGAGACATCCGCGAGGGCGACGCCGCTCGCTTCGTCCTTACAATAATACAATACAAATGTGACAACACGCCTAGCGCTAACCGCCCCGACAGGCCGGGGCAACACTCGGCCGCACACGTACGAGTCTCTACGCGGAGACCCCGCTCCCGCGCCCCGCCGACCGCGACGAGCGCGTCTATGTCGTCTTCATCTTTTTGTAGGGGTTCACTGCCGCCGCGGCCGCAGCCGCCGCCGCCGCCGCGGCCGTGGGCGGCGTGGGCGGCGGCACCGCGTACATGAAGGGCTGCTGGTAGTACGGCACGGGCATGGGCGGCGCCGGCCAGCCGCGCGGCATCATCATGTGCGGCGCGCGCATGAGCCCCGCGTGGTGCTGCATGCCGGCGCGCGCCTTCAGGGCTTGCTGCGTGTAGGCCGCCGCCGCCTGCGCCATGGCCGAGTGCTGCGCTGCGAAGGCCAGCGCAGCGACGTAGTTCTTCTGTGCCACTTCCTTAGCCATGGCGGCCGGGTCGGGCGTGCCCGCATCCCCCGCAGGAGGCGAGGGGGGAGGTGCGGGCGCGGGTGCGGGCGGCGGCTGCGGCGCGGACGAAACGGGCGTGGGCGCGGACACGGTCGGCATCGGCGCGGACACACTGGACTGCACGCTCACGGTCGGCGGGGCGGACGTGGCGGGTGCGGGGTACTCACATGATACGGGCACGAACGGCTGCTGAAGCTGCATCAGCTGCTGGTAGGTCGTCGCCGGCTGGTACACGGGCACGCCCGCTTTGTCGGCGGCGGGTCGTTTGTACGGCACCACGCCAGGGAAGGCCTGTGAAGAGTAAAGTAGAGTATGAGTGTCATGTCGAGTGGTGGTGGACGCAACCAACGCGTCACAATTATAAATCAGATACTTACGAAGTTATCGTAGTAGAAGGATCCGACGCTTTTCATGTCCATCTGAAACGAGAAACAGACGGTTGAACGGAGGGCTCCGGGCGGAGGGCTCGGTGCGGGCGGCGGCGGCGCGGCGCGAGGGGCGGGGGTATGCCCTGGCGCCGCGCCGCCGGGCCCGCGGCGGGAGGGAGAGGCGCGCGGAGGGATCGTGCGGGCAGGAGGGGGAGCGGAGGAGAAGCGTGCAAAGCTGGCGTTGTACCGGTGGCGGCTCGAGCTCGGCGGGCGCCGGCCGTTTCTTGCCCGGCTCCGACGTCGCGCTCGCCGTGGACTGCTGGGCTGCGGCGGCCGTCTACGTGAAGCGAAGCGTCGCAGGACGGGACAGAAACAATAACGATGTAGTAGATGCACAGAATACACCTAAAGCTCGGCGTAAGGTGATATTATGCGATAGATAAAAATAAAATAAAAGTGAAGCGTGAGTGCGACGGAAGCGTGGCGCGAGCCGGCGCGAACTGAACAGAACAAAGCTCTGCGAACGTAAGCGGCGTCGCGGCGAGCGAGACCAAGCGGAAGAACAGAAGCGAGCGCGAGCGAGCGAGGCGAGAGCGTGCAGCCTGGTGGCGTACCGCGCCGCGCGCCTGCGCCTTAAGGTGCGCCTGCAGGTGCAGGGGAGGGTGGAAATAGCGGCAGGGGTCGCGGACGCAGCGGCCCTTGACGGCGTCCATGCACACCGTGACACAGCCGTCGTCGTGCGCGGCCACGGGCGGCGGCGGGTGCGCGAAGCGACACTCGGACTCGGCGCGCTTGCACGCGCCGCGCTGGAACTCTCGGCACACCTGCACCACCACACACCAGCCATGTCCGCCGCTCGCGCCCCACGCTCTTCTACCCTCTGCCTACTCTCACGTCTCTCCTACTGCGCGCCGCCCACACACACCACGCGATGCAAGGGCACGTTGCAAGGCGTCACGTGTGTTTGCTATGCAGGTTTATTTATTAAGACGCGATCGCGACTTTTAGATTCAGAGATGGCGCATGAACAAAGGTCTATAGGTCTATGTGTGACATTATGTGCTTAGTTTTGTCACATTATACAATATAATTGCATCATTGACCTCGACCGGACGCCGCTTTGTGACTTTTTAAACTAATCTGGGGTCTATCTAATACTTTTCTGATCTAACGATTTACGCATCCGTCGCATCTTCAAATTAATTTAGTTGGGAAAGATTTCCAAATACCTATTTCTAGCCTAAAGTATTTGATTAACGAATGTGAAGCGTTCGGTACATCTACACTGTAAGCGCAAATCGACACATAGTAGCCGGTGTTAAACGATAGCTCGTTCAATTCACCTATTTGGCAGATATGAGCGTGTGCAACATAGCCGAGTTTGTGCCGACAGTGTAGGTCCTTCACCAGAGGGAGAAAGCGAGTGCTGCTCGCGAAGCAAACGGGCGCACCGGGCCAGTGCGCCCGCGCGCCACAGACACACGGGGACGGGCATACGGCATATCGGCCCAAAATTTGCTGCAGGGACCGACGTACTTTAATCTTATGCACTCAATAATCATTCGACAGTTTTAGCCGGAAAACAATTAGACCACAGGTCAATAGATATTAACTGCAAATGATTAAACATGGGTCGGTCCCGACACAATTAAGTGGCAACATGGGGAAGCACTACTCGAGTGTAGACGTTAAGAGGATTAACAGTGTATAACGATGTATGCTTACCTCTAAGCGGTCGGTGCGCGGCAGCTTCTGCTGCAGCACTGGCTGCTGCATGACGCCGAGGGGCGAGGCGGCAGCGCCGGAGGGGTCGTGGCCCAGCACGGCCGGCACCAGCTGCGGCGCGTAGTACTGCGCGTACGTCGAGCCCACGCCAGGCACGCCCGACAGGTACGGCGACGTCGCCTGCACACCACACCAACACTAACACTCAGTATACTTGTACATTTACTCATCCGGTAGCAACGATGTTAGTTTCTTATTATCAAAATACGCACTATCTTATATTTTATTGAACGCATCTTTAAGCCCACTTTATGCTTGTTTCGAATTCAACACTTATTATTTACATAAGCGGTACAACTACAAACATCAAGAAAAAAAATTAAATAAAAGTTAATATCCAGAAAATTGTTAGCCAAACAAGCAATCGCATGCAATCATAAAGACTAATAGAAATATTAAATAAGCATACGGTTTATCCAGTCTAGCTACCCACCGGCCACCAGAAGACAAAAGGATGGGTTATACCGGGAGGGGTGAGTTAGGGGTCCAATCCTAGGTTAAGAGTGCATTACGGTGCTGAAGGTGTGCCTATCATGTGTGAGGAAGAGAATAGGCATAGGATGCAAGGGGCCGGTGGTGTCGTCGCGCTCGGCGGCGGCGGCTATTACCTGCGGGGCGAGCAGCGCCAGACTGATCGGATCCAGCGCGGCGAGGTGGCTGGCTGCCGCACCCGCGCCGCCCACGCCGCCCACCTCGACACAAAACCACACAAACACGCTACTCATCGTGCGAGGCCAGGTCTGCGCCCGCGACACCGCCAAACTGCCTCCTCCTTACTCCTCGCACCGACTCACGGCTGAGTCGTATTGGCTGGACACGCTCGATAATATCAGACTACGAGATGCGAGAGGTAAATCCGAAAGCTACAGAGTAAGATGCGGTAAGCGACGGGCGCCGAGGCGGTGCGAAGAGAAAGGTCGAGGAGTGTGTCGGGCCGCGTAGTTAGCGACATTGTAAACAGTGAGGAGGACGATGTCCGGTGATTTTATTTGCATTACCGCTTATACCCAGATCATACACATGTGAGTAAGTTTGGAGAATAGTCATGCCACTTAAGGAACGATTCGTACAAACATGCTCAAGCAGTGGGGAGCGATCGGCCTCTGCGGCAAAGTTTAAGTTGTGCCTGAAAATTAGTAGACTATCTATATTCTAAAATAAACACTGATTACTCGTGACTTTGTTTAGCAGGTTCACGTACTCGAAGCAAAACTTTAAATTAAAGCTAGTTGCAAAAACGGCTATGCCGCCTTCAAGAAAGTACATTACCATTAACTTTCAACGTGCACATGGTTAAGTTTCCCAGAAAACTTCACGAGGGAATCGAGTAAATTTACTTACGGATGTAAATATTTTCATTGCTCAGAACCTACGAGTAACATACTATTTGGTATGTATCTAATTATATATCAAGTTAAGGACACATTAACGAGGCACAACTTAAACTCGATACGTTATAAAGTCTACGTGTTTCAATAATAAGAACGCTTATAGTAATAATAATAAAAATAGAGTAGCGAGTAACACCGAAAGCTGCGTGTTGCGTGCATACTGAATACCTACATTAGTGTGGAGGTCCGATCGCTCGAAGCTTCGGTAGTAGGAGGGAGCGTAGCTTGGGTGACTCACCACAGCTGGGACTTGGCCAGGCAGCACCTGGCCGGGCGTCAGGCCCATCTGCTGCATTAGTGCGTTCTTGAGTGCTAGGTGATTTCTCCCGTTGATTAGCAACTGATCCTTCAGATGTTGCGGTGGATGGAAGTACTTGCAAGGTGGTTTCTCGCGGTTACACCGACCCTGAAATTGACAAATATATACTTTTAATACACGGATAGCTTTACCAACACATTCATGTAAGGTTAACTTATAAGTAACGGTATGTATTAAGGTTCCTCGCCCTATAGATATGTATCTGTATCGTAATGTTTGGTTACGTTCCCTTTCGAGGGCGACGACGACGCTATTATGGCTCGTAAGTGGAAAATGCAATAGATATGAAGGCTATACGGAGCAGGTAACCGACATTTTTGGGCTTTAAGAATAGACGAAAATGGCGGACCTCATTCGATATCATTCCGATAAGCAATATGTGTAGCGGGGCGGCGGGCGAACGCGGTTTCGGCTCAATATCGGCCGAATGTGCGGAAATCCCTCCATGCATCACAATTGCCGTGAGCCGGGCACGTAGCCACCAGAAATCCTCCACTCGATTTTTCCTTATAACCGCGTCTTAGGCGGTGTCAAATATTTCTGAGGCGTGTCGGGGGCGGTTGCGCTCCTCGCTCCGCTCATTTTCGACGTCAATGAGGCGCGAGATAATTGCCTTTCGGAATCGAAGCCCTCCGCCGCACCCGTCTATGATGATTTATTTACATCCGTGTAATTAACTGTCGCACTACGTGACGGGAAGAGCTTCGCGGACGTTTTATCGTCGCACGCCGAGCCTCCTGCGCCATATTTTATTCAGTGAAAAAACGGAAAAGCGCTTATCGCAGTTCCAAAGAAATGCGTAAACAAACAAACGCCATCTGAATATTCAGTACTCCACTAGGGGACTCCCTTGCTGATAATGTCAGCGAAACAGATTTGGAGTGATTTACTGAGTAACTTTTCTAAAGCATGCCCGATGATATCACTATGCCTTTGCCGACGTGGTTATACAGTTCTAAGTATCTATCAGCAAACATCGCGAAGTGAGAATCTTTGGCTGCAGCTGAATCAGATGCAGACATGTTCCGAATTTTCTCAGTTATTAAACTTCGGCGATGCGTGCTACAACTAGCTCGTGGAAGCAGTCGGCTGCATTTAGATTAACTTGTTACTGGCAGGCATAATGTTAGTTGGACGGTCCTCTCACAGTTTAAGCTCGGGATAAAGTTATTATTTCCTGTTACTCCGTGCCGTCTACTTTAGCCGAGTTTCGATTCGAACCAACCCGTTTGTGAAACTTGAATGGGTGATCACGTTTCATCATTACTATGATAACTCTGTTGGGTTTATCAAACTTCTATTTATTAGCTGCCACAGTTTGAGGAGCGTTAGATAAGTTTATTGTTGAAAACATTGAGTTCCTTTTGTATTGGTCGAGTTCAGTCTGTTGAATGTTTTCCTCGTTCATTGTGAATAAAGTATAATTAATGTTTTTATCTCACGTGTGATGATTTGATATTTAGTGTCTGAGCTTAAATAGGCAGCCTATCTATGCGTATTATGGTTATTTATTTGAGTAATCGGGGAGTGCAAGCCGCTGCAGGTATATCGGCGCGGCGATTAGCGTGACGGATGCCCGCGCGGATACAAATGGCCGGCTGCCTCAGACGGATGACCGCGCCACGCTCGCCCGCCAAACGCATTACGACACATTAATTGCTCTTCGATCACTACGCCTCTACATTTGTTCATTAAACATCCCTTTTGTTGACTGGCTTTTGTTTTGCGCGCTACGTTAGTTAAATGGCTAAAAACAGCAAGCTTTTTGTCCCAAAAAAATCTTTGTTCAATATTAAGAAAAACAGAACAAATAATCCAATATAAGACGTAACGTAACGAAATACATGTTTATATGAAGCCCGAAAATTAAACTAAAACTTTCAATATGGCCTATTTGTTCGGGAAGGGCAACGGGAGGGTCGAACGAGCGCAGGGTGGGCAATAACCGCCCAAAACTAATAACATTTTTGTGTGATAGTGGAGGAGCAAACCGAGCGCGCTACCCTCGCCGTGTCCTTTATAACACAACAATGCGCACTTGCAATACAATAAGGGGTTAGCCGAGAGTCAGTTTCATCACCGCCTTCCTTCCTAGAGATAAAGAAACAACCTTCGAGGAGGAAAGGAATGTACCTAGTGTGCCGACTACCGAGCCCAAACGACATGAATCCAGAGATGAATATACGTCATTGTGACTTGGCACTGGTGCCCGATTAAAGCGAAAACGACATCAATGAAGCGAGACGCTCGTGTCTCGTTAAGGTGAGAGCAGTAAGGCGGCGGAGTGCTCTCGGGAACTATGACGTGAATAACGAACAACCCTCGAAAGTAACGGCGTCCGCCGGCTGTCGGCACGCGCCACACCTTGTTACTCCATCGGACCAGCCGCTGCCAAATGCCACCTCTTCCATTTTCAAGCCCGGAAACTGTATCAAGAGTTTATTACTGGATAATCTGAATCTCAGTTTGCCGACCTCGCTCATTAGGGAAGTTATGAATGACCTCATTGGCTTGGACTATGATGTGTGTTTGCCAACTGACTATTCCGAGGACTGGAATCTAAACAGGTAGGGTCGCATTCAAAGAAGAACATTTCACAATATCCTTTTCAGTTGAAATACAATTATTTGCAAAATGTCAGGCACGTCACTACAATAAAGTAAAAAACCATTGAGTCGTTTCATTGCACGTATTAGTGTGCAGTTCAATGCAAATGTCTTAATCAAAACAGCAATCAGCCAACAGGACATGAAGAATGCGCCCGTCAGACGAGGCGTGCGGTCGTTAATCGATTAGAACGTTCGATCACGATTGATGTATCGGTGACACGGCGTCGACGCGCAGCGATGCGTGCTCAGGCGTACGCACAAGCCGATCTCGACTCGTCTATTTTACTATTGGACGAGCGGACACGCGTCGGGATAAATCGACACGAGGAAAACAATGAGGTAACGAGCCGATGAATGACACGCTCCCGTCGCGAAACGGCTCGGACTCCACTTGTACGCACGTAAGTGGGTGCCAGAAATATTTGGGGACATACGGGAATAGAACCGGCCGAGGAGACGTGCCAACTCCTGCATCGAGTAGGCAGTAAGCGCACGCGACACGTGGCCCACACATATTGCTAGAGGTTTCACATTCACAACATGTTTTAAACTACTACGTTGACATAACTTTATTGAAGACAGATTATATCGAAATCAGAACAATGCAGTGACAAATATAACCACTATACAGGTTACCTAGGGACATGTGGTAGTCAGTTGAAATTAATTATTTTTTGTTGCTTTGCTTCATAGCTGCACTTTTTTCCAAGACTTACTAATCGATTTATCTTACTCTCACTTCAATGAAATAGTGTGCTCATAAGGTAATTGGCTATCTTTTTGTCTGATCTAGTCAATGTACTTTGCATTTTCTTAACGCTTTTGTGCGCTGACAGTGAGGGTTATTTAGTAAGTCCAATATGTATATTTAAAAACAACAGAAGACAAGCCAGATTTCGAATCGGAGTCGGATGTCCCGACGGAGAGAGGTTATTAAAAGGTCTATAGGCTTGAATCGAGTGATAGAGGTGGGAAACAGACTAAGATCCGGCGCCGGATGCCGCAAATAATTTTTTCGACAAGCCAGAGCGGAGGGAAAGGTGAAATCTAATTTGCAAAATTTTGTGGTCGGGAAGGGAATTAGGTAAGCAAAGTCAATTCTGAAAGTAAGTAGAATTTGAATTTAAAATGATTTATAGAGGCACAGGGGAGTGGCTAATGAGGCGTCATGCGAGAGGGGCGCGTGTTTACGCTTGGCGCTGAGCGCGTATTTTTTATCGCGGCCTCTGGGCGGCACCGCCCGCGTATAGCTGACGTAACAACGAACACGCCTACCAGACGAAATAATTAGCCAACACTATCTAATTGACTTCGAATAATCACACATTAATGTTGATTAGAATTTAAATCCATTTTACTCATTTGAATATCAAATAAGGAATTACCACGCATTGGTGCTGATTACTGCTGATAGTCTCGCCTGGTCAACAAACTGACTTGTAATGTTATTCAATCTTACTCCTGATTAACAGCTAGATAAGTTAGTACCGTATCAGTTTAAGACCGTACTTTCTTTTATTTTTTAGAGTCGCTAACACAGCCCTAACGGCTCATGAATTAGAACCTCTCTGAAAAGTTATTTTTGGAAAGATAATTTAGTATTAAACTTTTTGTTATTAAACTTTATTTAAGTCTTCACGGGAGCTAAAGAACTGATTTACTTTTGGGCGGATCGTACAGAACTCACTTTTAATTTTACATAAGTTTTTCTTTTCTTTCTCAGCTAGCCGTTGGTAGTTAGTTAATGTAATTAGCACTCATGCTTATTTAATTATTACGGTTATATGTAGACGTCGAGTAGCCCTCCCTCGGCGAAAAAAAAACTTGGTTGGAGCCTTAAAGTAAGAATTATTCAGTCCGGTGAAGTTCCCAACAAGTTTGCATGGCGGTACCGTAGCTTAACGTTAAAATATGCATTCGTGCACGGAGTTATCTCGGCCACTTTTGCCGTTGCCGCCGGCGAGCGCCCGCCGCACGGTCACTCCTTGTTTATCCCGGCTTTAATATTAGTTGGCCACTTTTAAACGGTAATGCCGAAGCTTAGGGTTCCAAATTGCCATAAAAGTTAGGTGCGCAAACAAATTTTGCAATCAAATATTAGCAAATAAATGTTCAGTAGTGTCGTAGGTGTAGTTGGCGCCGGCCGCGGGGACCTCGGGGTGCGAGATTAATGCAACGGAAGCAGGCGCGACCTCTCCAGGTGTTTCATTAAATTGCGAGCGGCACCTCGGCCGGCTCGTACGGCTATTATGAACGCTGCAAGCTCGAGGGCCATTCGCTTTAAGAACGCCCGCGCCACTTTGTAACAGCCTTAATGAATCTTGTTACTTATAGGCTCGCGTAAATTGCCTGTTTTACTAACGTGGCGTGGGGTGAAAAAACATTAGGTCAGTGAACGCTTTCGTGAGGAATGCCTTTAGCGCTCGCTGAGAGGTTTTGTGTTTCACGGCGCTGCCAAGCTTTTGAGATTTTATTACCTGACGGAAAGTCGTAATATCTGCATTAGAAACAGTTTCAAAGAACCACAACAATAGTTTAGCTAGTTAGGAGCCAAAACTAATAAAATACGGAAGATTACATAATTAAACACGCCTATTTTTCGAACAAAGAACATTTTTAGAGCAAAATATTCAACTATAATGCTCTATGTAAACTGACAGAAAAGAAGTCAAGTAAGAAACAAATCAACACAGACAATGTGTTGACTCTAACGTTCTATAAATAACTGTGCCAATTTCTAAAGACAAAACCGTCTACCACCTACGCGAATCTTTAATGTCTACCATAATTAACTTATTTATGTTAATGATGATATTTTCCGTGCCCATTTCTATTCCGGCGACAAAGAAAATAGCTTCTTGCATGAATGTACGTTTAACATTTCAGGTGTATTATGAATAACAGCGACGTAGTGAACATTTTGTAACGAATGACTCAGAGTTTCAGTGTAAGGAAGGCAACCAGGCGGACCGTGTGCACGTGTTTCACGTGCAATCTAGTGAACTAAGCGGCACAAGTAGATGCGACGCGACGATACGGAGCCACCCGGCCCGCCGCCTCGCACCGACTAACCAGTTTAACCCTGCTGCTGCAGTAATTAGTCTAAGCAGCTAGACGGAGCGCGTGATTCCAAGTACCGGTACTCTCTTTGACTTTCTTGCTTATTCAGGAGGTTAACACTCGCCCGGATTTCGGATTTCACCGGTCCAATCCGCACGGCTAGGACTGAATTAAGCCACCTTCGTTACCGCCTAAAGCAGGCTTAGACTGGTCTCAGTCTAACCTCTCAATGACAATAAGGTCATCAGATAGTTTTAGATCTAGACGTTCTAAAGATACTGAGATCGTTTTTAAACTAATTACAAAATGTTCCGAGACACAATAGAACTAGGTTTAAACACAAGAAGATTTTGACTTTCAACATCGGTTATCTGTTATAGTTACAGACAACAATAGTTGTATCACAACAAAGGTTTCTAGGACGTTTCCGTAACGGCATTTTCTCTGCTTTTGTACTGAAGTTAATAGAAAACGTTGAACGATATCGGGTTCTTTTCACAAAACCTTGGCGTCGGCGAATGGGATAGTTAGTGTCTATCTTGTATCTACCGCTATGCAGCTTATTTTGTGAGTTCAGCTTGCCTTGAGACTTTAATATAGATTTATGTAACTGAGTTGTTAATATAAGGCTTGATATAAACAGGTTTTTTTATACCTAGTCGGTTTTTTTGGTAATGAGATTTCTTCTATAAATGATTGACTAAGTAGCTATTTACCGACTCCTAAACAATTACGTCGCAATTTATGTTTAATTGCCGGAAATGTAATTAGTTACTAACTAATTAATATTAACTCACATACCTACTGTTAATTATTTCGGCAGATTCAAGAGATTGTTATCGTTTAATGAATTATTAGAATACATCGTTCGTTTTTGTTTATTTAATAAAAGTAGACCTTTAAGTATTTTTAGAGACCCGTACCGTAAATTAAAACCCTTATAGGACCACTTTGGTGTCCGTCTGACTGTTTTAATTAAAAGGAACTTTACAGTCGAGAAAAGCATTAAACATTTAAATTTAGCTCATTGATATAATGTAATAAAGAAATCAAATACTCATCGGACGAAAAAAACTAACAGATCACGTAACCTAGAAAAGTACGTAATCATTATGTGATCGAAGTTGACAAGTTGCCATGTCAACCAATGTCATGCCCCGTTTACATTAGCGTCATCGACTCGGATTTGTTACTGTCTTCGCAATTGAACTCGCATGTGGCTTTTGTTTATACTAGTCGTTCTAACTCATTTGCTACATCCGGTACAGAATGTACCTAAATCATAACAATTTTAATTGTTTGTTCAAATGAATTGATACTTAATGGGTTGTGGAGGTCAGATAGGTCGTCGCTCCATATTCAATAGGTACTGGTATTCCGCTGCTAGCCGAATACTGGAAACTGACCACAATGCAGTTGGAAAAAGGCATAGCTATAACATTTGATCTACATCAGTTTGTTTTCTATCTAAATTCCGGGGATATATGTGCGTATTACTGGATAGCTAATGTAAATTAGTTATTATTACTATAAACAGCTGCGAGCTAATTCCTAGACCCGTCAGAGCTTATCACTTAAGCTTGACAATCAAATAAAGCGAATAAACAGATCTATCGTAGAAACTATGTTCTGTGTAGAATATGAGCTTTTGTTTTCTTGTAATAACATCCTGTCAAGATTAATTTATAAAAATGTCGCAGCAAACAAAATCACAACCGAAGAAAAGATAAAAGGCGATAAACGCGAAGCGAACTAACTACAAAATAAAGAGCCTTTACTACGTACGATAAGGGAAGTTTAAGAGAAGTTTTCGGGCTCGGGTCGCACCGATAAATTGGGCGGCACTTAATTATGATCTCGAGCGGCATCTTGCAGGCGGCTAATGTCCCGGACTCGTTTAATGCGCGAACTTGTAGTCTCAGCTCCGGCGGGCGTGATAAATCTCCATCTGTGCCCTGTGCCCGACCCCTACCTTCAACGTGCCGCGACTCGACACACACCCGTCTAGAGACCGTCCAAGAACCACGAAATATAACTTGCTACTTACTTTAAAATATTTATGTGGCTTTGTTCTGTTCAGTTTGTGTTAAAGTCTTAATCTTAACAAACTCTTCCTTTTCAACTCATTATATTTACGGCCAAAAATCTAATAAGAACCCAAATAAATATAAAAATAATTATAAATGAACAAAACCTTTCCTTATGCTAGAGGTCTCCGGCAATGAAACGACCAACACATCTCTTTCCGTGAAAAGCGTAGCAAGTGCTACGCGAGTGCTACGAGCGCGTAGAACAAAGGGAAGCTACAATAATGTCACGCGGAAGCAACAATCTGACCGCAGTTGGCGTGAAAAATATTTGTATGTTTTTTGACGTAAATAGCAAGTTTACGTAATATTTCAACAGGCACCTGGTAAAATAAACATTTGTTCATATTAACTTGGAATAAACCGAACCCGAACATAAGGAAAAACATGAGGATAAATGTTCTATCTAACTAAACAAATGTTAACTCGATGTCTAACAGTAGCTAACACTTCAAGGTCTTAATAACCAGGTGTGTCTGGACTAAAGCGCGTGTTTCCCAAGTAGGTATCCCATTCGTTAACAACGTTCGCAGAGACCGTGCGTATTTCATCTACTAAAGCCTTAAAAGCCAGTAAATATGTAGACATAAATCAATTTTCTAAACAGAGTGAAATTATTAACCGCAATGATTTACGATGTAAAACGAAACTTTGCTCCGTTTACATTGCCCTTTTATGTTGCGAATGTGGGTAATGTAGGGAATTATTGTGTACGGCCGGGTACATTAGGAAGAGTGGCACTGTGTTATTGCATCGTGTAGCGTTAATGTCGCAAGGTTGCCGGCGGGCGACGCGGCGCGGCACGACACGATATGGGGCGGCAGGGCACAGTCGGCGCCGCATTATCTAGGTATAATTAAAGCGGGCAAGACGACGGCGAGACGTTACGCCCGTCCTAACGACTTTTATGGCGTATGTAACATTGCCGGCACATAAAATAAATGTGCCGCCTCCAGCACTCCGATATAGCACAGTATTCCCAGATTAATCGCCAAAATGTTTGCTCACACGCTATACGACTGCCGTTATTTAGACTATACCTCTACATAATGAGGTAAATATTGGAAAATGTTTTCCTTTTCCCTCACTGACACTAACGTAGAGTCATGATGGCTCTCGAAGTGTTGGATGAAAGTATTTCCTGAAGTTTATTTGTTAAAGTTTTTGCAATATAAGTTTCTATTTGGAAAGGGTTCAAGAGCTTTTTTGTAGAACGGAGGGCACAAAATACAGAGTATAAAAAGGTTGTTTACTGAAAACGTCGAAGGTCATTCATGTCGACTGCTCGTGTATTTGTACACGGGTGCGAGAGTGGATTTGTTTTTTTCTCTCTCAAGTGTGTATTTAACGCACACCCTTATAATTTGTGTATTGTAATATCGTCGTCTTGGGATGTTTGTACGTCAGTGAATATGAGGGTATACGAGGTGACCACACAGTCGGTTTCCCTGGCGCCCGCGTTCAGAGGCGTCATTTAAATCTTTATATGTCCACATTAGCTTTATAGGTGACGGGGAGGTTTCTCCAACGCTAGCGGCGCCTGAGTGCACTTTTATTGAGGATGAAATACCGTAATTGCCACTCGGCGCCAAGCCGTGACTGACGAGTTTTGTACGTGCTAATTGTGCCAACTCATCTATAAGGTCGCATGACCGCCGCCGAAAGGTCAAAACATACTTTACTTACTTCCTAATGGGGTCCACGCTAAATTAACTCTTGAGCGGGGAATTGATATTTGCTTTGATTAAGTTATAATATTGGTAGTGCTTTAATATTTCAGTGGTCGTTCAAACGAGGAACGATATTCTTATATCACCGGGCATCGTAAGTCTACGCGATATTGGATAAGGCATAAAAGGAAAATATTCAAAACAATAACCGCTTTTCATATCTCAATCCCCGAACAGCTATAATCTTGACAAATGACGGTCTTTGGAGTGTAGTCGGCACCACAGGCCGCATTGACAAAACTCCAAATAAACTGACACCGACACATAAATAAGCATATTCGATGTTTTATTGAGTGGAGGAAATACGAAGGAAATAGTTTCCTGGGTCATTACGCGGGTCATCAATCAAGTGTGGCCCTGCAGCGCTTAGATTTGGAAATTGTAGGACGTGGATCGATTTGTTTGACGGTCGATTTCCGATGGTTGTGTCGTGGGCGCAGGCTGGGCTGCTATCGGATGCTACGTGTCAAGCGAGCTTCGCGTGGTCGTAAACGGCAATAAAGGGCGAAGGCGTGAGGACGGTTGTCGGGCGTCGGTATGCAATGGAGTCGAATGCACGATATCTGCATTGTGGGGCGGCGACGCGGCGCCGGCGGGTCTGGGCGTCGCGGCGGCGGCGCATACATCAGGCACGCGACCGCCGCCCCCGCCCCCCCACACCGCCGCTTTACCCCTCGCCAATTATCATAGTTTTGTTCCTATTTTTTGCCGCATTAATGGTTGTTTTCAGACAAACACCCTGATTGTTCGTGCTGCAATGCGATTACAGAATAAATTAAGTGTCAAATCTTTCCATTTTTTTTTAAAACTTGCGTAGCTTTCTTCGACTGACTTTGTGTTTTCTTTTTTAAATTATTAGCTAGAGCACAATATTGCGTTTTTTATGAAAGATCCTTGACTTGACGTAATACGTTTGACCTCAAGAGTTCTCCACTACACTGCACTGTACCAATATGTCAAATATGTTTTTTTTTTCAGAGCCTTTAACCTAATACAGCTAAGTTTAAAGAATTTTCTAAGACACATTATTCGTAGGCAACCCGATTAAGATATCCCGAGATGACAATTGAGTTAATGCTTTTAGTTTGAAACCTACAAGGAATATCACAATAAGGCACAAACTCATTCTTGGAGGAGTTAGTATAAAATCCACAAGGGGCAGACGTGTCGTTACGTATGCAGCGAGTCAACCGGCGTCGGTGGCGGGTGCCGGGCAGGTAGAGTGCAAGGCGGCGCACATTGCGCTAACCGGCACTCCCCATTATCCTATGCAAATCCGGATTTCCCAAATATCGTGCTCTGCCGCGGGCCACTTCGCTATCGCGGCTATTAATAACCCGCCGTGTAACAAATACGGGCCTCGGAGCTGAGCCGTTTAGTCCGTCGACGAAATACACTAGCCGTGTGTTACTCCATACGCTCGGTACGCTCACGACTCCGCGCTAATATTAAGTAGCGCTGCACCGTATTTTCCAATTTTGATTAAATCCTTTTTCCAATTACGGAGCTTCGGGTAGGCGTTGGTTTTTATGATCGCTTTAGGATAGGAATTTATGAGAACAGTTTATACCGTACTTGCATTATGGTTAGAAAAAATAATTAACTTTCAGAAAACCGCCAACAATATTTTATAACGATATTGTTGTAAAAAAGTAGCGTAATATAAACTCGCGTTAATGCTTCTTCCCCTTATATAAAATACACAGTTGGATACGTAATACTTACGAGTTAATTTCTAAATGAGGAAACTGTCTTGCTACGTCGGTAATACGTGTTCTCGCGCTGTTCTACCTTTTACTTTGTTACGAGGCGCTACTGTAATAATTTCGCAAAATAACTTTGTACACTTAAGGGGAAGTTCGTTTAATATTCCACTAGGTAAAGTGTTTATCGCGCTAATCTCGTAAAACAGGTTAGTCGAATGAAGGGTGCAGATCATAGCGCCGAGGTCAGAGGATGGGGTCAGGTCGACGCGGGTCAGCCGTTGAAAATAATCCCTTACCGTTGGGGCGAATTAAGTATAATTCGTTCGATATAAGTAGGTTGGTATCGAGTTATGGTGGGTTCGTATAATTGAATTATCGAAAACAATTATCTACTTTGTGGTGCGTTAGTGGACGAGAAAATGAGGAGAAAAAGAATGGAGCAAACAGCTTGCACTCGCTCCTTGCAAGTTTTTTGAAGAGCGCGCCGGATAATTAGATTAGATGCCGCTGCAGCCCAGCCGACGGACGTGCAAACCGACACGAGGTTTTTCTTATTAACTCCGCGTACACGGTAACGACGGAATTTATATCGAGAGTGGCCAATTAGTGAAATTTTCTACTTTTCAATTGAATTTGGATACAAAATTATCTACCTGAATAAAGTTTTAACGACGATATGCACACTTGATGAATAACTTAAAATATAAACCACGTCCTCATACGTGGTTTTTATTTTATGTAGCTCTTATACAAAAACAATTCTAATGTTACTTGGTATTGTTAAGATTTTTTTCCACTTTGGAACACTTCACGGCAAATAAAAGGAATTATAAGAGTTTTAGAAGCGAATGTATGCTCACCTAATGAATTTCCTAATATTGCAGTAACGCGTATGCACGAGTACACAAGTCGTCCGCACAAAAAGGCTGTAGTCCACAGAATGGTCAGCGGCAACGACCACCTACCTCACAATTTAATTAAATATGGCTTCAGATTAACTCGGTAAGGCTTCATACAAACTATTCTGTTTCATATTTTCCACCCCCCGATAACGGTATCGCCCCACGCTTTATCTACCCTATTGAAGATATCACGTTAATATACATATCATACATACGTACTTTTTACCGGATACAGACATTTTCCTCCATAAAATTATATCACAGCATTCTAATAAGATTACCTGAAACAAAAAGATTACACAATTAGTCGGATCACGCGATTTGTTTACGCCAAAGTCAATTAGGGCAAACAATGTCGCTAATAATAACAATGGGAGCAGGAGTGACGAACCAAAGTTACTTGGGTGTACAGTCTTGACTTTGATAATAATGGGTTTGGTTGAGAGCCGCGGGTAGGGGGCGCAAGGGTGCAGGGGGGGGGAGTACGGGGCGCGATTGTATCCGATGATAAACATCGGCCGCCCGCCGCGCCATCCAAGAGTCGGCGCGCTAATTAAACAACAACGGAGAAAATTAATTTGATTGTTTCGGAACTACGCCTCTTTGTTAGGGCCTACCGTCGGTTTACCTAGGAAAAGTGCTCGCTGATGCCTCTCGACGTCGCGATGGAGACGATTTTTCACAGTAACACCATTTATATTGTGTTGAGAGAACGGCAGGCGAGCGCGCGACAGACGCCGGTGACAAACAACAACAGACTGAAGTCGACTGCTTGGCACCCAATGGAAGGCTTCTAAGTGCAACCAGATCGATGATACTTTATTAAAAGGTTATATGCGATAACGTCATGTTCAAGTTTATTTTTGCTACAAAACAGTAAACTTTGACTATCATAGTAAAGTTACTTGGTGTTTTTAATAGGTTTGTTGTTTTTTCCTGAATTCGGATTTCCTAGAAGTAGAGCTTTCCGGAAATAGATTCAAATCGATCCACAATATTGAATTCGCAAAACCGCAGCTACAAGGTTAATTGACATAAAAGTCACCGTTGTGGTAGACAACTAGACATGTGTGACAAATGAGAAGAGCGTGATGTGACGTCGGCGGCGCGACATGCGTGGCGTCGGAGCCGCTTGTTCCGGCCGCGAATCAGGTACCACAGAGTCGCGGTGTCGCCTTACATTACGCACACCCCAGCTAACATTACACAATGCCGCCTTCCTCGTCCTTATTAATGACACGCGGTAATTAATTAAACCTACGCGCTCAGATATTCTAGTCACTAACATATGTTAACAAGATCTGATATCCCCACTGAGCGTAACAAGATCATTATATTATGTTGGAGACGAAATAATACAGTTATTGTCATCTACACTACTGTAAATGAATAATTTATAGGGTTAACGCAGAGTTCGCAGCTTCGGGTGTCAATTAAGTAAAGTATTTACGAAACGCCCTCTCAATAAATAAGTTAGGGAATAGAATTCGGAAAATTAATCGTGAATAGGCACGGGGGGTCGGACAAAAACTTTAATGCGTGCTTGGAAACCTTTCGGCGTGAAAATGTAGAATTACATGCGGTATCCGAGTCGGGCAACTCGTGCCTGAACGTGTGAATTATTTACGCGACGCCGAATGCGGGCAGAGCGGCGCCGCCCCGCACATAGATTGGCGACGACTAACTTTTAGTTGATCCACAAATAAGTTGATTCGATTTAATTTGACCAAAGGGTGCCTAATGTTGCTGAACAAATTAGCAAACTTTATAATGTCAAAATATACATGGGAACAACAGTTTAATGTTTATTAAACATTGAAACAACTAGCTTACCACTACAATTTCATTCATGTTTTTCGTTCCGTCACCAAAATTAGAATGGGATGATTGTAATAGGAAATGACTGACTTCTCAACATTTGAGGTTAATTCTATATCTCTTCTTGAGACAAAAACTGCTTTTGTGATGATTAAACTAGATAATTGAGGATCAAAAACAAAAAAGGGTAAAGTTTATTATTATATTGATTAATAAATAGTTCCCTTATCTTATCCACCTTAATTTTCAGAGTAATGTTGACATAAACAGATTAAAAAACATAGCATTAAATAGCCCAAGTTAAATTCGAATGTGACTATTCAAAGTGAAAAGTTTAAGAGTGCATGAAATGTAGATGTCCGAAGGGTAGCGGCCGTATTCGGGCCGGGCGGGGAGCGACTCATTAAAGGACGCGCGGTTCATCTCATTCGGCCCGGACAAAAACGGGCCGCTGTCCGTTACGGTGTGGCTCGCAATTAAACACGACGACCGTTCATTGGAAAAGCGCTGAACAAGCGAACAATACAACAGCTATCTAATTACTTTGTGCCTCCTAGCCGCCTGTTGTCTCTACAATGTAACGTCAATGTAAAGTTGTTTGTGGTTTTTGCCAAACGCACACGCCCCATGTGAACTTTCTGGTAACTCGGCGATCCTTACGCTGCCGAAATTAATTAGTGGAAAAACCATACTAATATTATACAAGCGAAAGTGAGTTTGTTTGTTACGTCTTCACGCCTAAATGGCCAAACCGATTTTGATACAGAGATAGTTGGGACCCTGGAGACGAACATAGGCTAAAAAAAGAAGATCTGGGATAAGGGGAGAAAGAGGGAAGAAAAGGGAAGAGAATTTTTTTTTTTAGATCATCACGCCGTTTAAAGTTAGCGTTACCCCAAAGTCGCGGGCGGCAGCTAGTTCTTTATAAAAGAAAAAATGCGTTAACAAACGTATTGGAGGCGAACTATGACGCTTCTTGATTAACAAATGTGACACTAGTCTATGAAACGTCGTTATTATTAAGAGGCCTCACGGGTCATTAATTGGAACCGAAGTGGAGTTTAATACAATCGAAATCAAATTAAGTACATTCAGTTGCGGTAGACTCGGGTTCAGTTGATTCAGCGGTACGACCAACACGTGCGGCTGGCGCGCCGGCTTCTGACGCCGTAAAAAGAATAAGAAGTAACTTGCTATCTTGTGCATTGTTTTATAAAGTTTATGAAGATAGTGAACATGTGGGTATTGTTTTTTTATCACTGTCCGTCTAAATATTAAAGAAGATAGTATTTAAAATTAAAATCAAATTTTATTATGAATGTCACGGCAACATGGCTGCCACAAAATGAAGTCGAGACTGGCGATTATTCCGCTTCATGTGCACCCGACGAACCTTAATGCCGGCCGCCGACGCGGCTCCAGTGGAACGACCCATTAATATGCAAAACAAAACTTGCAATTAATTGGGCTTTAAAAGTTAAATCGTCACTACAGGCGAAAATTGTTCTTGTGAATCAAGATTTATCGCTGAAAACGTGACAGAGTTTGTCGGTGATTCAGTGGGATCGTAAGAGGGACTCGACAGCGACTAGCTGACTACACGAATCTAGTCGCAAACAGTGCAGCGCGACATCAAGTAGCTCCCTTGACGTATTAGACTGGAAGCGACGTCCTGGCGGGGGTTATGAGGTAAAGCGGCGCGTAGTTGCACGTCGGGAATGGATGGCCGAATTAATTGAAATATAGCGTCGCGCCGGTGTGCGGTCGTGCGGTGGCGGATTGGGGGATTAAAGTTGCAGCAGTTCAGCGCTGGAGCAGGTGCGGCACGCGCGGGGCAGGCGCGGGAGGGCGCGGTAGGTGGGGACTGCGGCGAGGGCCATCGGCTTGCCGAACACGAAGTCGAAGCGTTGAAAAATTGCGCTGAACGTCTTGAAGCGCCCCCCACAGCGTTGGCGCGCTACATACAAATAAGTCAGAGCTGTTCGTGTCGCCGCTCCGCAGCCGACGTCGACGCCGCTATCTAGACTTCGCATCGCTCTGCCGCGTAATCGACGAAAACTTCATAATTTATCACGAACGAGGCCAAAGTTCCAAGTATCGACGTTGCCTTTTTTATAATAATAGACACAATTGAAAAGAAAACCTCAGCAGAAGCGCTGGTCCTAAAGTGTTTTAATCTTTATGAAAAAAGTATTCACGATAGGAATTAATAACATAGCTAAACCGAGACTGAGATCAAGTCACTCAAATCAAAAAGAAGAAAGAAACACATAGCAACTACATTAGCTACACTCAAAAGTATGACACAATAATTCGTCTATACCGCAAATGATATCTGAAAGTCTTCGACTCGACTACGGAAAGGTCGAAGTAGAAAATATTGCTGCAAAGCTAAGCGCAACTTTTGCAATGACTCAGCGATCTCGCGACGTCGCAAGGCACCCGGTATCTACTCGAAATATCAAAATAAGATTATTTTATTTTGTGTCTGCTTCTTATCGAGCAGCTAAGAGGATGTCGTTTATCTGAAGTGATCGGTGATGACTGAAATTTTAGGCTTTTCTAGTGAGATACTCGTATAAATATAAGTTAAATAACAATCCGAATTATCGGACCTAAATCCGTAAGTGAGGGTATAAGCGAAAGCTAAACTTTATTAAAGGTCCGACAGCGTCAAGGGCCGGGGCGGCCGACCTTCATAAAACAAACTTTATGACAAACAATAACATTTATTACATAGTTGAGTATTAATGCGCACTCCATTTACAGCTGGGCGGGCGCCGTCGCGGCGCCCCTGCATTGTTGGTCGCGCCGCAAACATCTTTTTAGGTTTAATAACTCACCCCACGATACGGGACTCCTTGCTTGTGAAACGTGAATAATCCTAATCTAGTTCCCTATTACAGCGTTCGACATTGTTGGCGGTCTCTGTAATCATATCGTGTAGGAAGAACAACAACCTCACCTCTGATGTGTCGCTATTTAGAATGCCTTTAAAACCTTTTTGCAATCACACTTAAACATTGCAACACGTTCATAAGCTCATGTCTACTTATAGACGCAATAAAGGAAAGCAACATTTAATAAAAATACAAAACCTCCTGAAGCAAGGAATGGACAGCGACGCGAGGCGAGTTGTTCTTGTTCTGGACTGAAATAAAATTTTATATAGGACATTATACGTGACAAACGACGTGAACGACACGAATATCCTCTTTCCAGTAACGTTTTGGGTAGCTATTCTTATTTTACGCAATCCTAGCTGACGTTTCGTTGAGAGTAAACAGTAATATACAGCTAAACCACTATAAGCAATTAAATAGTTACATTTCACGAACTAATATCACAAGCAATAACCATTGCTCCTTGCAGCTACGAGCAATAAATGTCAAGAACTCTTTGTTCATTAAAATGAACGTGTTTACCCGCTGTTCGAATGAGTCTGAGTGCAAAATACTGATTGTACATGTACAATACAGTCAATTATAACAGGATAAATGTTCGTACATAACAGTATGTGTATAGCGGTAGATAAGAATTTAATGTGTCATGGATTCGGTGGCCACTAGACAGGGGGTTTGTATAAAGCCAGTGGAGGACATGTGTCAAGCGAGAGCTCTGCACAGGGAACGTTTTTCTGCCAGCGAGCTGCCGAGAATATCGTGCGGGTGAACGACACGATTTAGGGAAATCTCAATTTTCCGACCATCCAAATGTACAGGCTTTTGGACTTCACTTTTTGTTTGATAGTTAGGCTCAGGCCTGACATCCTAACAATACCGATACAAAAAGTTACTAAAATATCTGTTTGTTTAATATAAAACAGAATAGTAAGTATATTGAGTGTATTCAAATTTCCCTATTGTCATTCCTTCTGAATCATTCATGACGATCAACCAGACGAGTATCGGATATTTATGACTGGGTTTTATTTATTTTAGTAGTTCTAATATTATTCCGAGGACGATCAGAGCTTTCGCGTGTAGCACGTCATTAAACCGTAATATGATGTAGAGTCGCTGTTGTGAACTATTCGGAAAATTCTTTTGAAAAGAAAATGAACGAAAACTAATATTGCTTATGGTTGTACTATAAGTGTGCATAAAGCAACATGAAACGCACGTGTTAGGTACGTCGCAGCATCAGTCGGTGTAATGTGTACGCGTAATCGCGATGGCTGGCTGGCGGTACTTGTCGATGCTCATTTGCGTATCTAAGTGGGCCCGCGGAGGCCATTAGCCCACGATCGAAGGCGTCATTACTCGCGTAGTGGCGCGCGATAAGGACAGACCGCCACTACACCCTTAACGACACTGCCTGCGGTGGAAGTGGACAGCTACGTACCTTCCACCCTTCAGATTGCTATTAGAAAAAGAATTCAAGCAAATGTTACGGAAAATTGGGTCAAATTTTATGCTAAAAGCTTCTGGTTAATTGAAGTTTTATAAGAATTTACGATATAGTATATTATTTCATTTTTCCTTTTTTTCCAGTTAACAAAATATGTTCCGCAAAAATGAGTGTTAAAGAGGTAGTCCTTAAAACTAAGTATATATTACTCAGTTTTGTAACCATGTCTGACAAGTGGCGCAAGACTAGCTCCATTTTGTCAGGCATATTGTAAGGCAATCCCAGTGGACGTGAAGGTGTCTCAATGTTAAGCCCTGTGTTTATCACAACAATAGAAGTTCAGAACATGACAACATCGTCCCGGTGTTATCGCTATTAGCGAGAGTTAGGTACAGCTTATGGTACAAGTGTAACTACTTACATACTATTAGGCGAGGCATGTGATTTCATAAATGGTCGTGAAACGCCACTGCGGAGTTTCCTCGTAGATTTTAACGAGATTGCTGGTAGTCGCCGGTGCCTGTAGCATCGAACTTGCGGCGAGAACCCTCCAACACAAGTTTACAACTTATTAAAGAAGATCTCTCCGAATTGATATTAAAATCCGGGGAAATACTTTCCGTTTCTTACTTTTTACGAAGAATCTGAAACTTCTTACATTAAATATGTATTTTTATTGCAGGTAAAGATATTCTTCGGAGCTGCAAAATCATATTAAAGATTTAATTTCTTCGCAAGTTTATGAGCATACAACTTTTTTAGTATTCAAAGCATAACTGGTTACCGGTCTTCCTGGAACGGGTAACAGAATTTAGAAGTTAGCTGCTAAATAAATTAAATTCCAACACCTTCAAAATTTCCGTAATACTCGTCCACTGACCGCTTTGAAGAATCTGATTATACAAATTTATCCCTTCCTCATAATTGTCTCAAGACTAGGCAAGTCACGTTTCGCTAAGAGGAAGGCGGGAAGGCCCTCGTTTATAATCAATGTCGAGATAGTATTATCAGAAGATTGGTTGAAAATTGTGTACACGCTAGACTTAACAATAGAGGCTTGGTGTTTATGATAGGCTTATCTGTGTGTGAGGTCGCGCGGGTGACTAATGTGTGAATAAAATATAATCCGGAGAGGCGGACGATAGTGATCGATTCGCCGGCGGCTGGACGCGGAGGTGAGCTGCGAGGGCTGGCTGCCGCTGATCCGATACATGTATTATTCAAGCGGCGAGGAGAGGAGCCGCGGCCCGCGGCCGGCTCATTACAATACGACTGTACGAGCGAGCCGAGCCGGACAACTTCTGCGATGGCAGACAACGCGACCGATTAAAATTTCATCTCTCTTTGTTTAGCAACAGAGATAACGGATCGATGTTCATCACTAATGCCCCTGCATGCTCCGCGCTAATCTAAATTCAATTCATTAATTAATTGTCTATACGCATCTAGCTAACTTTGATAAAGATACCAATAGGGTTTATTATTCTGGTGCCTAATTTGTCGATAGTAAATAATACTTGGTTTAATTAATATTAACTAAACAAACGTTGCATTATGACAGGGATAACATGTACCTATGTTTGGTAGCTGATGGCATAGAGATTAGAGTATACTAGCAAAACAAAGCATGGTGTATGCGCACAGGTTTATCAAATCCAGCGACGAAATTGAAACACATGACACGGATATCGTCTAGTTTGTTTAAGCTTAATGTTTTGTTACACCGTACGCTGGTAGACTAAAACAATTATTTATGGCACACCATGCTTGAATGGTATAATCGAATCTACACTAAACTCGATAAACATACGTAATTGCATCGCTGTAAATTATACTGCGATTAAGAGCTTTTGTCTGCAACCTATGCAATAAAGAGGTTAATGTATTGAGAATACAATGTAATTTGCAATAAAGAATCCTTTGCTAATTGCACGACAGATGTTCTGTCCAAGATTGTGAGTGGCAGCTACGGCTACGGCTCGTAGCCGTAGCTAGACTTCGTAGGCAAGTGGCGTAGCAGATAAGTCCGCCCTAAGCGCTACGTAATTGTCAAAGAAAGGGAATATTTATTTTGTATGTTACAAGATTATGTGACTAAGGTGGAATACATTGTTGTATATCTGTGTAATTTAAAATGGAAAAAATCTTACAGCATTGACAGTGATAGGGCAGTTCTAGTTGAAGGATATTTGTTGAGAACTAGATTCATACCAATCATTGAGCGGTGAATGAAAGTGATGGTGACCTGTGCCAGTCGAGACTACAAAAAAATAAAGCCGAAGAGCAACGTCCCGCAAGCTTTTATTTTTTCCCGATCACTTGGTTCCGTTAAAACGGGTAATAAATAAATTTAACAGACAGGACATTCTCGCTACAACCTTCAGCCATCTGAATAACGCACGGTCGTCTTTGCAACATAACTCACGTATCTAAAATAAAAAGGCGACAAAGACGGCCATTTGTTTTGGTATTACGCTATCGGGGCGCGCACGGTGTGGGCTACAAGTATAGCCAGTGAGCGCGGACGCTTCTTTGCGCGTTCCATTTTGCAAACAGACGCCTGCCGACGTGAACAGTCGAAACTGTGAAAAATAGCTGCAATTCGTGTTGGATATTTAGGTGCAGACAAGAGCCGTTAGTCTTTTCAATCGTATGTTTACAGGGTGCAATTTCAAAATTAAGGAATTCACCCAAGTTACTTAAAAGATTAATTTGAGAAAATAAATCAACCTTGCTTTGTATTCCCGTCACAGCCGACAGCAGTGCCTTAGAAGCTATTACAGTGGCCGTAATGAGATTTAGAGCGCTCATATAAAGTTATTTATGTGCAGAGTGCGGCTACCGTGAACCATGGCAGGGAGTGGAGACAGCGTGGCTCAAAAGCTCTATAAAGAGCAGTTTCTTTAACGAACAATCACATGGTACAAGTTCATTATGCAAGAATTAAATCTCATTGATGTATCATAAAGAAGAATGAATGTCGTTGGATGTATGTCAAAGAGGTGAGCTATGCTATAGTGCGTTGATGTGTGGCACGCAGGGAGGGGCGGCCCTTCTGAGATCATCCATCAAACTTGTCCTGTATAGTAAGCTAAAATGATTGAGCTTGTTATGTGGCGGTGAAACACACAAACATTTCCTTTTGAGGAAAAAGGAAATAGTACTCCGTGATAAAATCATGCGACATCTTTCATGAAAACCGAATCTGTAGCTAGTTGGCAAACATTATGTTTACTGATATTTCAATATCTTACGAGATACCCGATGAACAATAAAAACATGAGAATGTCTGATCATTGTAAAGTATACCGACCTTGGGTCTCACGATAGTTAACGAAAGAAATGGGTGAACGGCGTAGGTGTACGGAGTATTAGTGTCCCAGCAGAATAATGTGAAGTCAGTCGACATTACATCAAATAACCGAAAGTATCGCTGACACGCACGCCTCGTTTGGACAATGGCCGGCGCCATTGCTCTATTATTTATTATTATTTTTATTCGAGGAGGTGATAGTGAGGAATGATCGATAGTGTAGAGGGCTCGCGGAAACGAACTTCTTTGTTCGGTGAGATTAATCACACGCACGAGCTATGATGGAAACGGCTGGAGATATTAATTAAAAAGGCCGATGTAAGGCTGCACCAAGTTTATAGAGAGACTATTAGCCTTTGTATATCGTCTGAAAGAACAACAAAGGCTGCCTACGTATTTTAAATGAATGATTATTCAAAATACTTGCGTCGTTCGTAGAAAAATATAGCTTTGTGCGCCCTATACTTATTGGACTGTCAGATAAGAAGGAACTATTCAAAATTGTGGAACTGCGCACTATAAAGGATCATTAAAGCTCAGTTCACGTACGGACTACAATTTATTCCCCGGGCAATTTAAGGAAAATTTCGTGGCAGTTTTACCTTTTCGCATGGGAAGAGGAAGAGCAAAATCGAAATGTATTTTAGACACCGTATGACGCCATGCTGACTTGGCATTTGGGTGGCTCCGCACGCGCCTACTCGATACCGACGCCGACGTGGCGTTTTTACAAATACAGATTATATATTATTATTTATGTATTTCGGTTCAGAAAGGGTTTAGAAGGTTATGTGGTGCACCCTACGCAATGGAAGCGATTATTCAAATAGTTCCAAATGTGTAGTAGTTTGATTTAATCCTTTCGGTAGTGCGGCAGCGACATCGGTTACGGCGTCGGCGGGGCGGACGGCGCGCCGGGTGCGGTAACGCGATATCGCAAACAAACGCTTGGACACCGCGCCTCGCGATGTCAATTAAGCTAATTAAACACACAGCGGGGGAGAGAGGACGCTCGCCCGTTACCCGCACCCTCCCACAATGTCCTCAACTGACGCATCATTTTAACAACAAAAGCCATTCCTCACAGAAGAGGGAAACAATGGTCCAACTATACAGATGAGCGAGTCAGCGCTAGTTAAAATACAAACATCACGTTTGTTATTAAGGCCTAGATAACGGTGATAGTTGCAGCAATCTACGAGAACTACTCTATAATTAGTAACGATCTGCAGACGGTCTCCATTATCCGAGTTTAACTTTATTTAGGTGAAGTTTACAATGCAAACGACGACAAAATATGCAAACACAATGAGAAATGCTCCGCGTTAGTGGTAAGTAATTACTCGCCGATGAAATTATGGAAATGAGCGGTGAAAAGACAAATAATAGAATGAGTGCTAACAAGAGATAAGACACGGCTTAATTAATAAAGTTGGCGCGCTTGTCTTGGGGAGGCGGCCGGAGACGCCCGCGATTCTGGATCCGAATCGGATAATCGCATTCGGCTAATTGAGCGTTAGATTGACGCTATCGGGCCAAAGTCAACCAGCTCACCCTGTGCACCCTGCCGGCTCTTTGATCCACCCACTAATACGACCAAATCATAGGATCAGGCTACAAAAGAAACTTCGTGGTGAGAAAACGACAAGAAATAAAAACTGCAATACTTCAACAGATAAAAGTGGAATGAGATCGAGTCGAAGACAGTGGTCGTCTAAGTAATGGGGGCCGAGGAAAATTACACAAAGGGTTGCAAGCGTGCGTCATATTCGGGAAAGTTTTAACGAGAGGGGCCGCTGAAGGGGGTTGCTTGCGTGTCGCGCGAGCTTCCATCAGAGTACTTTGAACTGTCATCGTTTGTCGACAGAACGTATAACAATTAAAATATTTTTATGTTTCTGACTAAATAACTTGAAGATTTTTCCTTATTTAGTACATTTTACGAAAAAGAGGTTCATGTTTCAGAATAGGAAGGATGGTAATCGCCGCATTTTCGCGTCTGGCTTTGTTGTATGTAAATATTGCAAGACTTCAAGGAAAATGTATGAAACTGAGCGTGAAAGACAATGCACGTGTTATTGAATGGTCTCCAGTCAAGGTCAGTAACTTTCGTTGCTTACACAGGTGCGAGGCGAGCGCGCCAGACGTATACGAACGTACGTGCGTGTCAGACATGAAACGGTCGTTTCGATCGTAGGCTGATACCAGTGCATGCGACTGTTTGCTACAGTTTGCAATTTGCGCTTACTTCTGTTTACATATACTCGCTAACACATCTCAAACAAAGTGTAGTTTACTGATTCAGCTTAGTCTATTTACAAATCAGGATAAAGTTCACAAGCGGCAGCCCTATTCCATTCAGGCGGAAACGCGAGCGAAATTTAATCAGAAATTAAACAAGTTATGGTTCAACATGTAACTGATACACTGTGGTAAACGATGTCTAATTAATTCATGTTTGACTTTATTATGTTTACATAGTCAGTTTCAATTTACACATGATGGTTGTTGGCGTAACAACAGCAATATTTTGGTTGTTATTTTAAAAAAATATATTGAAGTCACAGTAAAGGTCCTTATTAAACGGGAGTCTTTTCTGAGGGGCGACAGAGTGACTAAGTACATTATAAAAAGTGTATTTACACTCGACCTCACGCGGCGGACGGAGAAACTTTCGTTTCGGGCGCTTTATGGGCGGAAAAATTGAGAAAAGTTGGAGCGTAACGGCCGGTGGCGAAGAGGAATAGGGACTTCGGGCGACGGCGAGTTTAATATAATATGTAAATCGAACGGCAACACCGCGACCTCACGGTCGGAAGATACAAGCCGAACTCATATCGCTTGGACGTATTACATGGGGAGTCGTAAATTATCGTGCAAAAGGCAAAGCAGCAGTTTTACGCTGGAGCGCTACGGATGAGGCTGCATAAGCGGTAGAAGAGCGAGGAAGGGTTACGAGCCTATGAATGCAAATGAGCGTCGCCGCGCGGGTGGAGGTCGGTTTATCGGCAGACATTTACATAAAACCGTAGAAGCCGACTGGTGAGCACACTTACTCGCCTATTGCTATGATCATATGCTGATTATAAGTACCCGACACGACGGATAATACCTTTATTATTTGCCCAAATTTCTACCATCTGAATCTAAATCTTTGTCCAAACGAAACATAATAATATGTGGCAAGCAAAGTTACTAATGAGACGTTAAATATTTGATTAAGTTAACACAATGTAAGCGACTGAATAATAGTTTATAAGTAATTAAAGTCAACTTCTTAGTCATCCATTACGAATCCATTGTAACTATTTATGTGGACGTGACTTATTTACATAGTTACTGCATAGGTACATACGCACGTGTCTTTTTAATGTCTACGATACCTAATTCTGATGCAGATGTCTTTTCGATTCATTCATGGCTGGAATAGAGACATCTCAGTATCGAGGTCATGTGGTAGTAAACATTTTTGCCAGCTTATCCTGCATAGATGTAGGAAACGTTAGAGTTTAAACACAGATGACTTTACGCGCTGTTTATTCCCTGCCGTCACTATCTACGCTCGAGATCAGCTCGTAAAACCGTCGGGTTCGAGCATTGTTTTATTATCGGTCCCTGCTGGTGTAATACTGCACAATGACGCCGCTCTACAATCTGCCGCCATTCATTAAGTCCTACTGGCCGAATGTAATCTGAATCTGTGACCAATTTCGTACTGGCTACTTATGTATGAATATGCATAAAATCTAAGCAACGGCTATACAACCGGTTCAAGCGAATTTTGAAAGGAAGTCTTTTAATCTTGCCAACATATCTGTAATGGCGGACAGGCGACCCAAAAGTTTCCTGTTGCGATGTTTACAAGGCTTCCAACTCTACAAAAACAACGATACATCAAAAGTGAGTTACAAGTTAACTGGCGCTATCCGCCGCGGCCCACGGCGAAATTTCGATTTAAGCTGACACGGGTACAGACCGACCGCGCCTGGGTTCTCCTTGTTGACTTACCTACGACACTTTTCAAGTTGCTCACTCAATAGAAGTGACCTCCTCAAACTGTACCTCCCTGTCCTTTATAAAATAACGCGACATAATGACGCTTTACAATCCTTTTCTATTATTTAGTTACTATAAAGGTGAGCAGCGAATCATACGAGTCGTAAATTTATAAGCATTCAACGTGTCTGTTCAACAAGTAGGGCAGCGAAAGACGCGAAGGGAGGAGCGTTATAAGAGGACAGACGAAGGGCGGAGCTTTCTGAAAAACCAGTAGCGTGTCCACAACACATACAGACTTAACGGTCTTTCTGTTGTTGCTAGGAGATTACTAACAGATGTTTGTTTGTTCGTTACGTGCCATCGGGAAACCATTCGCTAGCCCTTAATGTCCGTTGAGCTTTTATTATGTGGAAACTTCAAAGCGATGAAGTTTACACACTGCGATTTGTTGGGAAAAGTAGATGTTTAAATTTTACGCAGATAGACGAGCCCTGCGAAGACAATAAAGAACATAAAGTGTACAGTTTAAAACTTTTGGCGAGGCGAAACACTCCGGCGCGACGCTTTGAAAGTTGCAAGACGAAGCCAGCGGCGCGCGGCGCGGCGGAGGCGCGCAACACCTCACCACCGCGATCCCGCTGTCAAACTAAGAAATATTGCCGTTCCGAAGTAGCTCCCACAGTTTTGTCCATCCAACTCGCAAAAAGCGTTTAAACTAGCCAAGCCGATGATAGCCACGCTTGTCTAGGGATATCTTCGTTTTTGTTCCAGATGTTGTTCTATTAAACAACAATATTACTTAAATGTTAGGATTAGAATCAGAGCGGATTTTGAAGTTGTTTGCAAATTGTGCATGTAGCTGTATGTTTACTAAGTAGTTACTACGTTGTTGGAACCAGACAATTACCTATCAAAATACAAGAGGCAGTAATTTTAAGAGCGTCGGTACTTTGGATCAGCACAGTAAGCCTGTGATCGCATCACGGCCCCCGCGTCACTCGCCCCTCCGGCGCCCGCTAATCCTATTCCCGCGACAAATTAATATGCTCATCGGCAGCCGCGTCACTAGATTACAGCGCGTTCATAGCGCGATTGTATTTTAAGTGTATTATCCAATTTGGTGGATATTGTGCGTGTGGTAATCCGCGGTCGTGGAACACACGCGAACGTTTAGTCGTGAGTCGCGGGGAACGCAACAACGCTTGCATTATCGCACGCCAGGCCGGACCGAGCTAGCGCACTTAATAGATTTTGTTGGTGCTGCATCTGACGCGGTCAGCCTATTGCAAACTAACGGGATTATCGCCTAAATATGAGTTTAGTGCGATAAGGGAATGAGTATATTTGTGTGTGTGAATACGGCTGTAACATTCTGTGCAACGTGTCAGCCGTGTAAATCTAAGTGTTGATGGTTACGGTAAAGTCCGACGAATCCTTTGAACGTCTTCGTTAGAGATCGGAGCTAGGTCCTGCCAGTCCTCTTGTGTTGAAGAGCGCTCGAGACAGATTTCGTCTGAGTACCTCATTATTTTGAATAAGATAACTTTAATACAAGCAAAAATTATACAGATACAAGTAAGTTCACAACACTACTTACTGTAGGTGCATTCATAATTTATAGCACACTAAAAATAACAAACGTTGCTGTTACAAAAGCTTACGCGTGTACTTTATTTTAGCTCTTTCCAAATACGAACGAAGTGAGCCAAAAATGGCGAAAATAATTAAAATCGGCGCAAACCATTAAAAGCGCAGTTTATAATAGGAGAGTGCACCGTGAAGTGTCCTTCATGTAGGTAGTTAAAGAGTTGGAGGAGCGCACTTGAGCACGAGGACGCACTGTAGCGGCGTCGCCTCGCGACTAACGAACCTGCCGACAAAAACTCTGTTCTACGCTACTGTGCCGCGATAATTCCGACGGTGAAACACTCGCTTTGTACTTAAAAAATCTCATCGAGTTAATTGTGTGCAAACTTGGGGAGCTGAATAATTGATAAATTACTCCGACCTGTGGAATTATTTTTAATTACGATGTTTGTAAGGTTATACACACCGGAATTAATTCCAGCGACAAGATTTTGGTCTCCAATACATTTCAAAACCTAATAAGACTGATAGAATGGAGATTTTTTGAAATTATCAAGAATAAATAACGATTGAAAACATTCACAGCGAAACTTATCAGAAGACAGACAGGTCAATGAACCAGTTAGTCAACACTTATCGGCAGTACTTAATGACTTTCGCCAAAACTACTAAACAGAAAAAGGTATAACAATCGAAAGAGCTATTAATTTTACGTTGTTCCACAAGAACCGTATAAGACAATAATGATCCATAGCACGCAATCCGGCCAGGGACCAGATTTTAATATAGAGATTACGAAAAGATCGCGATGTCATTAAAATGGTTTCATTTATAATTAGAATTGTAAACGGTCAAACAAAAAGTTGCCAGAGGCCAAGAATTTGTATCACTGGATCATTTGCCTCGCAGAGAAAGTTGAAAAAGCATGATCCTCAAATTTCAATAACACTCAAGATAAGCTTCCGCGACCAGCAGGCCAGCGTTCGGAAGCAGAACTTCAGTTCATAAAAGGTGAAGAAAAAAGGCCACAAAACTGGAGTAGAAGTGTTGCTAAATAATGAATGCTCACCACTTAACAAGAATGGTGGAGCGGGCGCGACTGTCAGCCGGCACTCATCCTCGCTCGCGCTAATTGAGTGGGGCATCTCACGACGTTACACGACAACGCCACGGAATGTAAACACCATCGTAAAAACGACACTGTCACATTATTTCGGGTGCTTCATCAACGACTTCCTCGTGTAGCCCGATTTAATCAAACGATTCAAAGTAAATTTTCAAACTACGTTTCACGTACAGCAGTTTATCTAGTTTATGTTTTCCGGAAACACGATGTTGGAACGAACGATCAATGGACGATAGCAGATATTTTGCAGGAAATTGTAAATACGATATAGCGGGTATGTGGTTATGTTGAAAAAGCCAACCACAACGATCAGTTTCTTTTAAACCGTTTTTACTGCCGTTCTGCGTCAGCACGTGACATTCATTATAGATAATGTGGGGTATAATGTGTCGTGGCTAGTTAGTTTGTAGTGAGGTGTGATCGGCGGCGATACATCACGCGCCGTCAGGAGATATATGGGCGTTGTCGTCTATCGGTCGCCGGTCACCGTGAACGGTAACACATTGTCCGATGCTCCACGTCCCACTTTTTGCAACATAAATAATGGCACAGCTCTTGTACCATGAAGAAGCTGCAGAACAAACGACCCCGCAAGGACTATCTTTCAGTGAGCTAATGATATTATTTATTAGGAAGTCAATGAGAAATAATTTTACGTCTATGGCAATGGCAGTAAGAAGTTGCTTATTATTTTAAAGATTACATTTTTGGATGACTTTATTTCTGAGTTCAATAACGTCCAATAAAACGCAATAAATGGCTCTGCCATTGCAACCTTCGCCTACGACCTTCAAAGGGCGAAGGCAGTGCATCGATTTTCAGTGTCTAACAATAGTTTGCTCGATTGTAATGGATTGGATGGCGTAGATTTAACGTATTGAAAAGTTCATGTGATATGAAATAAATGTTTCAATCTGCGTACAGTAACTGATCAAATTGGAATACATAAACGAGGAACATTAAGATCTAAACCCCGTCATCGTAACTAATTAAAATGAAAATGTAGACCGCGTTTCAATAGTAAAACCAACAGTTCGCCGCGTTCAACTGTGTACACACGTGTAATAAGTTGGTACTGACGCTAATCCGACTTATATCACACGACTTGCCATTGCATCGATTCTGGATGTACATAACATAAAGTTCTTTGTGAATACACAAGTTGTTAAATATGGGATTAGAGAAAAGACTGCGTCTGGCTTGGAGTGGGCAAAGCGCATGATGCGAAACGAAACCGGTTATACTTGTTTATTTTGCACGCATTCCAGGCGGCCAGGCGGGAGCGAGCGAGAGGCATCCCGGACGGATCAGGAACTCGATTCCTACGGCGCGCTGGCCTTGAATCCCAACTCTTCGTAGTGGCTGGTAAAAATATTGTGATGTTGTGTAACGTGTGTGCCAAGAGATGTAAACTAACTACCATTAGAACCTGCGTCATTCGCAAAGAACTGCTGGTGATTTATGTTATGTTAATGGGGTTTTCCTTTCCTCGAGCGGCTGATCTAAACAATCACCATGTGTTTCTTAAATTACTTGAAGCTAAGTATAGAAATAATGTGTTCAATTTGGGTACTTGTTAAAATAAAGATCGACTTGCTCGATATTGACATAGAATTGAAAATCGCTATTTGTTAGTTTCCGTGTATTCGTCTCGTGGTGGCTTCAATTAGATCTGTATCACAAAAGTTCCTTTGGATTTTAGCAGTAAATCTTAGTCGTTACATAAGTTTGTAACGGAATTATCCAATCTTGCGTCCATAGCAACCACATTGCAATCAAGTATGAACCACAGATGGTTTTGGACTACAGATGTGCGCTCTACATCTTTACATCTCAAACTTGTAAAGCAGGTTTTGCAACTCTCGACCAATAATGTCACTGCACTTTGTAGAAAGTTATTTTTTTAATTCGTTTAGGTAAGCGGGAACATATTCTACATGGCGAGTTTATGAGTCATTTGGATGTGTCATTTATTTATAGACGGCGTGTCATTAGCGTAGGCTTTGTTTATGTCGCGGCGAGTGAATCTATTTACGAGGAGCACGTCACCATTTATACGATCAGACCGGACATGAATTGGCAATGAATGCATTCATTATAATTAATAACTAGGAATTGTGGAAGGACTTATTTGCGTACAATAATTAAGGGGGAGTTCCTAAGCCGACAATCCTCTTTCCTGTGAAACCCATACAGGTTTCGTGTCACGTCCGCGATGAGAATTCACTTTAATTGGCAAATAATACGTAGGCCAATTAAGGATGCTAAGTTGGATGGAGGCGCGCGTGACGCGACTAGTGAACGTATTCAATTATGCAAACGTAGTCGTGAAAGAACAGCCCGAACTGCCGTCTTATTCTCTTTTATTGACCGTTGGGAACGAGCTGACGAAGTGCACTTCGACTCAGTTCCCAAAATTATGCAACATTTATCGTCACGTGTAATTGACATGCTCCCGACTCAACTTTCACTCCTTTCACTCGCTCGTGAGCAAAAAATATATATTACTAATATTCGAACGCACTTTCTCTTCATATAGCAACTTCGCTGCCGAGGGTTTACATGTACACACATACAAATACAGGGTTCGTTTTTAATAAAACATTCGATATTGCACAAGGTAGTGAAACGGCGAGATAGCGACGCCACTGGAGCATCTGAGAGTCGCGACGACGGCACTCGCCCCGGGGACATCGCAATTGTCATGTAAAGCGTCGTCGGGGCTAAAGCGTGGCACATCGAGCCCGCGCCTCGCCTCCGGCTGAAAATGCACTTTTGCGAAGCGATTGCCTGTCGATCTAAGTTATTCAGCGAAACGGTGAGTAGCGACCTAAGTATGGATAACGATCTGCTCCGACAGTGTTAAGCCCCCAGACACTCAGATTTATCGTCAACTGTATCGAGAGATGGATTGTAGAATAGTCCATACAAGTAGCCTAAAATACCGTAAGCTACGTAAACATAAAGTAAACAATAGCAATTATCAACTCGTCACGACGCGACGTCGGCATCGTCGTGACGATTAATTGAAAGGTTTGTTGACTCTGTTGTACTTGAACAAATAGTAGCCGATACAATTGCGGTAAAAGCTAGTATTGAGGAAAGAGATGCCTGATGCGATTCATTGTTCTGGTCGCGGCTATATATCAAATGGTTTTGCCGATTCGTGACCAATCACTTAGTACGGTGAGCCAATCTTATAGGGACATACTTTCATATTTTTATTGTGCAAGTGTCCAATTTGGCCGTTCAATTGAAACGCTAATAAAGATCAAAAAGTGAAAAAACGCATTTGTCAGTCGGTATGATAGATGTGGTTGAGATGAAAGAGACATGTTTTCCTCAAAATTCTTAATACGAAAAAATATATGATGCAAAAGTTTCAGCATCTATGGCGCCAAAAGTAATCAAAATCAACAGCGGAAAGCTGTTTACTGTCATGCGAATATGATTTAGGATGGCAACTTGTCGAATGCGATACAGAAACCTCGGAGCGGAGGCATAATTTATTGGCCCACGTAACTTTACAGTATATGGGTATACCAACTTAGCAAATGGTATCCTTATAGGGCTACTGGGGGACCGCATGATCGTACTGATTGTCCGATACTGTAAACTGGAGTCGTTCAATATTGCCGTAAAGGGTTAGACTAGACTTTCGCTATCGCGTAATAGTCTCGCACTGGCGGCGCGGGCGGCGGGTGACGTAACCGTGCGTCCGGCGCGGCGTCGAATTCGGCACGTTGTGTACGTGAATCGTGATGCAAGCGAGGTGCCAAGGTCGAGGCTGATACTCGGCATGCAAATGAGCGCAGATAAGTCGCGCTCATTACACCCTACACCCGACGCCGGGGCCTCGAGCATCATTACGAGCCCTGCCGGAGCCGCCTTTATTTTATTACGCGGATGTGTCGAGAAAGGAGGTTAATGTCGTCACATTACACGCATTGTTTCACCTAGCCATTGCCATGGAAACAACGAATGTTGCGAGCCTATTTTGCTTACCATTACTCCCGGGCGAAAAATTACTGCTGAGCCATGTTTACATGCTATGTTCTTTCTCACTTATTAGAAAAAGTATTTTGGAGCCTACTGGTTCTGCATTTACTTACAGGAGTCAGAATAATAGCTGGGTTATAAGGAAGAAATTCAAGTTTGTTATCAATAGGATGGACTGAAGCGAAGAAAATAACTTTGGGGCTATTTACGTGATTTTCCACGTTGGTCGTGGAGACGTGTCTCTCGGGCCTCACCGTTTAATTAAAGGGCGGAGGGGTGAGGGAGCCGAGGAGCAGGGCATAATGGCGGCGCAATATCGGATGGAAATGCGCGGCATGTAGGAATGCGCCGCGCGCCGCCCCTCATTCGCGAACGATTCGTGGTATTTTTTATTGACGACTCTGGAAATGCTATAGTGGGAATAGTCTATTCGATCTCTATTCTACCACAAAATCATGCTCGGGAAAGACCTCCGCTAATGAACATTAAGGGGTAATTTCTGCTATTGTGTTGATACAATTTGAGAGCATTATAGAATAATATTAACTGAAAGTGGAATGAAAGTTTATGTCGCCGTGAATACCATCTAAAAATATACTTTACCTAATGGACACGGCACGACAGTATTTTTCATCCGCGCTCTGCGCTCGGTGGAAAGATTAAATTTAGAGAGTGACGGTTTTAGAAAGCACGAATTCAGCGGACAACACCGAAAAATGATTTTCAGCGTTTGTAACTGGTCAATAGCTGAATTTTTGGTGAGAAAAAATACATGGATTGCAAAATAATACGAAGTTATTAGTCTTATTTTAAATGAATGCTGTAATATCGAGTTGTTGGCTAAGTGCATGTAGTGCGCACGAAGCCCGAGTGCAATTTGACGGCGAGTGGCGAAATCTGAGAGCGAACGGAACGTGACACCCCACTTATCACGCAACGAGAAAGTTGGACATCTTATTAAAATCTGTTATTTATAACTGCGTACGACTCTAGATTCCGGTCTTCATAAAATAATCGCACAATCGCAAGCCTTAAAAAATAAAACGTTCCGCATGGTTGGAGATTTTTGATTGCTCCATTTGCTGCGTTTTCTTGCTACACTTGGCAAGATTTGGGAGATATAAAAATACTGCATTCATAAACAAATGCCCATTAATAAATCAACACGAAGAAGAGAGCCACCGAAAACCCGGTACAATCAAAACGAGAACGACAATTTATGCAGCAATTACTTGAAGCATGCTGGCGTTCAATCCAGGTCAGATTAAGTGATTTTTAAAAACTAATGCAAACGATAGCACGCGACGAGTGCGCCCACAGCGCTCACTGCTGCACAAACTTAATGAACGCTCGCTCGCAAACGTAACCCTGCCCGATGGATCGTACATTCAGAGGTCCTAAATTGAGCTCCTCCATAAATACTCTTAATGAAACGTCTTCATTAGTGTTCATTATCTCCCGAGCTATTTAAGGATTTATCACGTTTACATATTAAGATTTTCTGTCTGACTAGTCAAGTCGGCGCCATGTCTAATAAATAAACATTTGATAGATAATGGCATTTCAAATGCATCGAGATCTGGATGATGTCCAATTAGGCGCTTAATATCGTTCAGACGATGAATGACTTTATCAGAACCCGTTTGATCGTTTCTGTAAATATCAATCCTTTTCAAATTACAGATTCTAAAGCGGAATACGTAGGCAGTAAACATTCCATAGCTAATTTCTCGTCATTGCGGTCTCAGAGGCAGGACGGACGGAGCGGACAGACATACGTATATCTATAATGAATCACGTAACGGTGCCTGCTATTCTAACAGAGCCCGCCGTCTCGGCCACGTCTACTTACCTATCTACAATGCGTGAAGGTTCACGAACAATCTCCAGTCTGAGATTGGTGACCTTGTTTATAAATCAGTGTACAAAATAGACTTCTAGGTTAATTATGAGACTATTTTATTTCGCTTTATAATTACATACATTATGATACCATCTCTGAGTGTGATTTATCTTCTAATTGCACGTTGTACAGTGTAATGGTCGTCATGATTGGCATTGCAGATACTGATTATAATGTGCTGGATAAGATTTACGGCTCCGTAAGAAATATGGCTATATTCGGAATAGAATGCTTGTTTGTGCAATCCGGTGTTTAGCAGTCCATAAAGTTATCCGACATATGAAACAATTCCAGCAATGCTAGCCAGTTGAGATTACTGGCGGCTTTTAAATGCTCTGAATGTTCAGTAGCGGAACACTTGGCGGACGAGTTTTGAAAACCTCTCCAGAGGAGTGCCCAAAGCAATAGCTTTTGCTCCAGATTTGTTAGCAGCAGTTTTGCTCATTTGCGAAACGGCCGAGTTGAGGTGATCGAAGTTTATCAAAGGATGCTTGCATTCATTTTCGAAAATGTTTATAAAAGGCAATAAATTCCCTTTGGATATTGGTAAATTCGCTGAAAGATCAATTCAAATGAGTTCCAAAAATAAAAAATATAGGTCAGTGGGAAAATTTCACAATATCGTGCATTTACAGAGTACTGATTGCTGGAAGCGATTTATACTTTCCAAGAACTGAGGGTAGGGATTTCAGCGTGCTACTTCGCTAATTTCGTACTGTGCGCGTTGTGTAATAATATCTTATTTGTGTTTAACTGGAGGCCCGGAGTGATAATCATCGGCGTGTTACATTAATTCGTTTACACCAGGATTTAAAGTTGTGTTGATTTCATTTGAGTTTTCAAAGTGGAAGCATTTCTTCTTCAGCAGCGAGTTTGCTTACGATTCAGTCGTGTGATGAAAGCGAGTGAGTGGGTGGACGAGTTGGTTGTGTACTTCTATTTCGAGTGTTGAGCGCGGAGTGGCGGCGTGGCGGCGACGGCCGGTGCATCTATCACTCCCACGTATGGCAACTATACTGCAAGCTGTGCGAACAGACCACCTGAACCCACGCACACTTTCACTGATGCCCTTTACAACGTAAATTATTATGCGTGCAGGTATTTCACAGAGTGCGTGGGTTTTCTGATTATGGATATTTAAACTTAGTCTTAGCTACAAATGGTGTTAATCCGTGGTGTTATATATATTTTTTTAATTCATTCGAAAACGGTTGCCAACGCGGTAAGTAATTAAGCTATATATGCAGCATAATCGTTAAATAAAATGTAATTAAAACTAATCCCAATGTTAAAAGTTACAACACGCCAACTTGGATATCACGCTATTTTATGAGTCTAAAGTGTAATGTAATTGTATTATAAAAACTGGTACGAAAATGACTTAGTCAACCATAACAGAGTTGTTAACTAAGATGAAGTCACTGTCTAGTTGATTTCGCAAGACAACGGCGACAACGTATCGCTGAATGACATAACCACTGCCAGTTCTATTCAATAAATTGATGCAAGCACGTTATATATTTACCTACCTAACACTAAAAATACCGGCGTGAATATTAAAAGTAGTATTATGCCTCTGCTAACGCCTACGTCATGACTCGCGGTCAGTGTTTCATGGTCGTTTTAATGTCAGTAAATTGAGAGTCGGAGGTGATGCGATGAGACGTTCGCGAATCCGGTTTGACAATACGACGCATCGGCCGCCAGGTAGATATCAGCGGCGCCGCGTGGGTTTAAGTGAATAAGGCAATAAGCTCGGTTTAATCAACACAACACGAAGCCTAATCAAATATGACCCCCTCGTCATATCGCGTAATTGAAGGCTTAATCACGGGAGACGTTTCGCGAAAGGCGCGGCGGCGCGGGACGAGGATGAGCCCCGGTTTTGTTTGATCAGCCCACGATTACGAACGTACTGACGCGGTGACAACTTTTGTGGGATAACATTCGGTTTGTTTAATGAAATACTTACACATTCTACAGTTCGGAAGTTGATTGGGACGGTAATTACCATTAATATCATAATCTGAATATATCATATTTAATCAATGCGAACAGTAGACGTCACGTAATGCTTCCCTGTAGCATCCCAACAAAAGTAAATTGTTATCGTCCTTTGTCAGATAGAATATTCGTATAAAATAACATTTGCAGTCCTACTCTACAATAATATGAAATAGAAATCTAGTATCTGTATGCCTTGCCAAAAGGCAATGTATGTATCCAGATATTCAAAACCAAAATTGCTTTAGCTTACTTGAGCTCGTCCGCTTTATTAGCTTTCTCGCAACAAACACAACACCTTCAGAGGAAAATCGAATAACAACACCGTTTCAGGTTTCAGTGATGAAAGAACGAAGTTTTCGCTTTACCCGATTAGGCGAGCGGCGGACCAGTGGACGGCGGGGCGGCTGCTCAAAGAGCCAGCACTAGTGCGCCTCACAAAGCCGTTGTTTACTTTTTCGTTCCCCCAGTTAAATATCTGGACGCTCCATCGCCGGTCAACAGTATAAGCGGCGTTCTCCGTCGTCGAGATGCTTTTTATCGTGCAGATTAGCGCCGGAGCGACGTACGATGCACTATTTCGCATTCTCCAAGGGATTATTTAAAGTTTCCTTGAGCTACAGCGCCGTCCAAGTGCGGGTTTACCTCTAAGCGCGGATAGAAACTGTTTAGGGTTGAGATGCGTACTCTTTCCAGCGTTTTGCTATATTTATACACTGGTTCCGCTGGAAATTGAAACGTTTAGGTCGAAAAATGTCTATCAAATGATAATGCCTCTTTTCATAGACGACTTCATCTAGCTATCGGGAATGTTTTATAAATTTCTAGAAATTATTAACAAGTAATAAAACATGTTTTCTAATTCTGATAGATATATTTTTTTATCGTCTACACAGAAAAGCCCGAGATTACCGATTAATAAGGTAATGGCATCGAAGCGAAAGCATAGTGGAGTGCAGACAGTGTGGAGGCGACGGCGCGATACCACGATACCACCAGGGCGCACAAAGCCCGCACAATGTACGACAGCTCATTGTTTAGAGTCTCGGACTAAACATCATGGCCGGCTTTGAGCGAATTACCTACTGCAGTCTCACACATGTAACTTGATGTACACTACACGATGTAAGATACTAGATAGCCAGACGTGATATATAGGGGGTAAGACTGGACATCCTTGGCTTGGCTTTACATATTTGATGTAATTTATTGTTGATGTAATTTATTATATTTGGAAGACTAATTTAGCCCGGTAAGACTTTTTCCAATGATTGCATTGTTTTGGGGAAAACAGTTTGCACTAAGATGTCAACTTGGATTTAGAAGCAAGACATACTACCAGACTAGACGACTGATTCCGAAACTAATGATACTTACAAAAATAGGAAGAGATCTAAATCAAATTTATCTGCATACCGACTGTCTAAATTTCTCTGTGGCAATAAAATTTACGATATAAAACACTAGTGCTGCAAAAACAGGCTCGTTGTTTTACCGCCCACATTGTGCATTGACGTACTGCATAGAGCTAGCCGGCATCGACGATGTATCCTAACCGTAACGTTAAAAACATGACCATATTGAATAGCACACGCGGGATGCCAGACGTGGAAATCTTTACCGGGCGCGCTGGCTCGCTCTCGATCCCAGTGCGTTTTATCTCTTGATCGCGTTATTCAACCAAGCATCAAAGGAAAATACGAAGGGAAATAGTTATTAAGAAATGAGAAAACGCCTTCTATTTATCTGTTTTGATTTGTTAAGCAAACGGTTTGTTGAATTGAAAATAATGAATAACATTTCAGGAGTGCTAATGCAATTTAGTGCGAGGAAAATACTGAGAGATAACGAGCTACGTATATTTAGCCAAATGAACGAACGGTGTTTTTTGGAGAGTCGAACCAGTGGACATAATCGCGATAAGGCCCTCCGGCCCGAGGCGCTGCAGCGGCGGAGGTGCGTGTTTACATGTCAGTTTTAATTTTTATCGCCCTCCATTCGCCCGAAATACCAACCTACCTACCCGTTATCACGTCATTCTACTGTGTTGATAACGCTATAGCACGTAATAGCCGAGCAAACTTACCGATAAACCGTTTTATTTGGTGCAAATCGATGTAAAACATTCATGTTTTCTCTGACATTAAATTTGCTAACGAACAAAATTTAATTCTAGCCTGCTGTTCATTTGAATTCGCAGAATATTACATAACTGGAATTAGATATTTAATTATACAGATAATGCGTGTTATAGTTATGCTCGTCTTTTAAAACAGCAACTATGTACATAATTTAATATACATATTATATGTAGAGAACAAGTTAAGGCGGCGAGTCATCGTCCTGCTCATTATGTTAGCGCTATGCCAATTCCCATACAATAGTAGACGAACGACGGCGACGGCGGCGGCGGGGATGACGTCACTTCAAGCTAGCCTTGGGATTGAGGTCGGCGAGCGGAATAGAGGCGGCGAAATGTCGCCTTGAGGGGTTGTTTCTTGTTTGACCGGAAAATCGCAGCTGCATAAGTTTTTAAAAGTATTTACTGTAAGCTCTGTCCGATTCCTTCCCATTATTGATAGAAAAGATGAAAACTCACCTTGATACTGTCGTAGCAGGCGGTAACTCTTCCATTCTGCACCTCCACGGTAGCCGGGGGATGCGCGAACTTGCATTCGGTGTCGGGTCGCGAGCACTTATTCCGTTGAAATTCGCGGCACACTTCAAGCTGCAGCCAACGTGAGTCCTTGCCGTTTAAGAGGTTATTCATGTTCACCATGGTGGCCATTGCTGCCATAAAATTCAGGGGCGGTAAATGCGCGCGCAGTTACGCAGAGCGAGTGCGGCGCATAGGCGGCGGGGAGCGAGCGCGCCCGCGCGCTCTCAGCAGGCACTGGTCACACGGAGGGAGAGACTGCTGCTGCTGCACTGGCTTGCGATCGCGCACCCTCACTACACTACGACACACACGCACGAGACGCGGTTCCGCGGCGATTCACGCGCGGCTACCACGCTAGGTACCTACTTACTAGTTGATTAATCTTACAATTAAGTTAGAATTAAAGACACCGACGTTGGAAGCTTATTTAGGCGAGTATTAAAATATTATTATCACACGCGTTCTTATCGATGTTGACGGTTGAGTTTAGTAGAGGGCGAGCGGTGCTTGGTGCGCGAGCATGGCGGCGGCCGGTGCGGGTCTGGGCAGGCGACGGTGGGGCGCGTAAAAAGCTAGATTAGCGGCTCGGCGGTCAGCGAGCAAGCCGGTGCGGTGCGGGGCTCAACTCTGCGAACAACAAAACACACTGGTTACTCTCCGGGCGTTTCGCCCCGGAGCCAAGCACAAGCGGCTACCGGGTTAGCAAGCGCGCGCGGCGGCCGCTCTTAGGCCCGCGCAAGCGATGGCTCCGCGCTACAGAGGCGCGTGCGCACATCTCAGCGTAGCGCGGTGCCCTCACCGGGAGCAGATTTTAGGCAAACATTATTTTCAGGTCTCGTTCTGTCGCTTGTTATTTGCCAGCCACATGATGCATTGTGAACACTACCAAAGGTGCGCAAGAGGAATTAGCAGTTATCAAGTTTTTAATGGCTGGCTGTGTAGGCACTAGGCAGAAAGGTACCTTCATACCGTAGAACGTCGCCTCCAACCTGCTACCCCATCATACTAATCACTAGTTATAAACTTCAGTAACATGAACAGACAATTTAGGTATGATTATGATATAATGATGAGGTTTTTTTATATGAAAATGATACATTTAGGTAGATAATAAGGTCATGTCATTTTTGATTTGGCATCGACATTATTACAAAATAAATAAACATGTACCGCAATGACAATTAATCTCAATTTTTGCTCATCAGCCCATCTGTCTCATTAACGTTATCGTTGAATATAGAAATTAAAACGTAGATACCGCATAATTAAATAGAGATCATTCAAGGTGCCTTTACTTTTTCCCAATCACAAATGTTTTTGAATTTCATAATCAAACCACAGCTACAAAGATTGCAACAAACAAAACACATCCGTTATCCGCCTCACCGTTTATTGGCAACAAAATCCAAAACTTTTGAACAGCGGAAGAGCAGGTTTTTGACGTCAATCTCATCAGAATAAAACTATGAAAAGATGTAAGTATTTTCACGGCGGCAACGCCAATAAGTGTCAGGGGAATCATCGTACAGAAAAATTCTTTGTGTGGGCGCCGCCACTAGAAACGTAACGGTCTGAGGCCGGGAACAGGGAAAAACTCGTGAAACCAAATCCTATCGTAATGCGCTATTTAAAGCATAACCTGGTTGAAAATAGCTCGGTGTGCGGCAACGCAACGTCGAGCTCTTCACCGTGCATAAATCTTCAAATTTTATTTTCAACGTAGATGCATCGGGACCGTTTTCACGTGGTGTGGATGCGCTTCGCTCGAGCTAACACATTTCCCCAACAATTCACGCTTGTTTTGAATTCTTTTTTAAACTTAGACGCTTCTCATTAACGACAAACATTTTGAAATAGTGGTAAATTATGGTTTTATTACAGATAATTGTTGAAATGGCACCAATTACTCTGTAAATTAGCCGGCGTGAAATTAGATTGTACTGTGTAACAAGGAAACAGGTAACAATGATTACGGAGTGCTGTGGTTGACCAAATCTAGTTACGCCGGAGTTCACGATAGTAATGGCCATTTGCGTCCGTTGTGGTTTACATTAATCACTACTTTTGGTAATTTTAATTGGTAATGTGTCCCTGTAAAATATGTTTCAAGTGAAACTGGAAAAATTTTAAGATAAGCGAAACTACTAATAACCAATGTACCGTGATGTTTTCGTTCTAATCTTACACGAGAACGTAATGTTCGTTTACTGTTTACAAATAAACATATCGTTAGTAATACAGCTACATAACTACAACATAAATAAACGCAAACCTTTGAAGCTGTATAGTTTTCCGCCGTCATGATTGCAACCTATCAAGTCCAACCCCTTGGAAACGCACACAAAGCAAATGGACGTCCTTTTATTTTCTACATTTAAACCAGAAATTGAGAATGGTGGTTTCAAATGATATCGGCAGCCGATTCTTTTCACGTCGGCGCCGATCTCTGGGAGATTCCTTCGGTGCTCGACACGCACGGGGAAGACATTCAATAACCCAGTGAAAAGATTACCAAGAGCAATCAGACGGAAGCGAATCTAAATAAGAATCTCGTGAGAGCGGTCGGGGACAGGGTGGGCGCAGGAGGGGGAAAAACAGTCGAGCGGGTCTTTGTAAGATCGCCGACTCGATCAAGTTACCATCTAGAGTATCATGTAGATTTAATAGTTAGGTAGGAGAAAAGTGCGGTGGGGTATTTAAAATTTTAATTTTACATTTCCTCACAAATGGCAACCAGACCATTTGCCCGCATCCACGGTCTCGACCGGGACTCGAACCTGGGTCTCCCACCGCTAGGGAGGGCGCTCTGACCACTGAGCTATCAAGACAATAAGAATGCGAACAGCTCGCCTGGAAACCTTAACGAAAATTTTACCTCAGGTATAATGTTCCTTAACAGGAAATATTTCAAGAAGAATAATGTAACATCGAACTGTAATAAATCAATTTAACGTCATTGAGCAAGAAATTCTTCTACTTTTCATTTAAATGGTGGATACTTTGGTATTTATTCATTATTATAAATCTTTTTCGGATTTTCAGATAATGTACCCCACAGCACTTTTCATTTATTTCAATAGACACCACTTACAGTAACGACCACAAGGAAATTTTGCAAGCAGAAAAGTGAACGCTTAAATATTATTTCTCGAAGGCTTAATAATTTGCGATTGAATTGGGTTCAACAGAAATCGGGGTAAGGTCGACCATACGCGTGGTGCAGCTGTTTGAAAGGTACCGCTTAATTCTTTACCTTCACCGATAAATGGTTCTGATACTTTATTTTTTGTGCATTACGTGACGCCATTGTATGAAGCAAGATTGGTAGCACTTATTTTGTAATTGCCGCACACTTTCAGGTACGCAACATTTAAGTGTGAAGTCTAATAAGCGTGTAATTATTTTTCCAGATTTAAACTGCTATAGAATCGAGAAAATGCTATCAAGCTTGCATTTTTTTGGCTGATTTCTAATGTCTGATGAATTCTACACATATTTGATGTAATGCCATCGTGTTTGTGCAATTGCAATAAAAATTGAGAAAAAGAAGCGGAATTTTGGAGCAAAAGAGAAATTCCAGGGAAAGCAAAAGAAGAAGTAACAGGAAGAAGAGAGCTTTGTAACGGGAAAAGACTAAGAAGATGATCATGAATTCCATTTTAGTCTTTTCGAAGAATTAAGAAAAGGAAGCAAGAATTAAGTCAGATTTCATTTGTATTACTTGGTCCACAACTTCTAACGAAAGATTGCAGCATCTCTAGAATTGTTAATATCTGGAAATATTCTTTTGAAAATACACGGATAAACGAAGAGATCCGTCGAATGAACGATGGACGAACTAATAAAACAGAGGGAAAACCTAGACACTTTGGATACATCCAAAAGAAGTAATAATTATGCGCGATGTTTTGTTCTGTATATTGAAACAACGGTGGTAGAGCGTGTCCTCCTTCCTTATCGTTAACGGCTAGACTTATCGCTGCCGGAGATGGCAGTAATCAACTAGAGCGTTCAGTTGAACGATAAAAAGTTGCCCAGACAGCAAGGCCGACGGACAATGGTAATACAGACGTAGAGCAGGGCAGACATGATCGCAAGGTGACCTTGGATTGTGGTGTCGCGGTTCGCCGCAGACGCAGTCGCAAAAACCACCACCGTGTTTACCTTCGACATGCTTGATCAGGAGTTCAGTCACGCTTAATGCACTCTCAGCTTTAGCATTATCTGCATAGAGATTTACAATCGATTTGAAGCATTTCACTGTGTGCTATTTGCAGCCGAATTGGATTAATTGTTCGATTAACATATTATGGTACTCCCAAATAGGAATAGGGCGGGACTACAATTAATTTCACTGAATACTAATTTAATTCGCAAGGCATTGTTTGATCCAGGTTAAAATTTTTCATATGCGACTTTTCCGTCTATCCAAACTGCCATTGCGATTTGTAATAACGTTCAAGGACAAATTTTCTGCCTCCTATATTGCAATTTTAGGTCATAAATCTTGTTACGATGGTTGAAAATTGAACGGTTTTGCTTAGTTTCGCATGTGTTCGGTGGCGTTGAAGTGATGTCACCGTTTGTTATTCCTAGCATGGCTCCATATTTGTTGGTCAGTGAGCGCAGTTGTTGACTCACATCGTTAAGGAAAAAAAGCGTTATCAATTACTTAGAAGGATGTTTACTGAAGTTAATTTTATGACTGAAATGCAAACAGAGACATTATTAGTTTAGCTACTATTTTGGCGTTGGTAACTAGCTAGTTCATTTAAGCTAAATTTTTGATTGGTATTATTTTGTGATATTCTCAACACTTTCAAAGGATAAATGGGCATACGATATTTCAATTGAAAGCCAAATCTACTATTTCTGGATGCATTCAAACTTATCAATCACAAAATCTTATTAATTTACATAGGAAATAAGATTGCCATCACAATTTAATACAAATTCTATGCAGCTCTAACTAAATGGTTTGTTGAACACGTAGGTGGACCATGGTAGCCAAAACAAAGGCTATTGTTTACCGTGTGCGAGGCAAAGCAGATCGCAACTAGCGCTACTTTCGCATTCGGGACGTGCACGAGGCACATTTAGCAGTCTCAGGGGACGTCGGTGGACTGGTAATTAGCGAGAGAGGCGAAAAATTTGCGACGGCTTAAATTTACGAGGCGCAAATTACACGATTCCGGCGCTATCGCTGCTGCACGCCCGTTAATGTGCACGCCTTATCGAACGTGGAGCGAGGGCCTGCCGACCTGCCACCGCTCTCACACTCTACAGTACCGTACGACCCCACAATACACCAACACTTATCACACCATGATTATTCATTATATGGATACACACACAAAGTTTGATTTTGAACCACGATTTGGAAGCAGCTTACGCAGTCTGTCAGATATAGAAGATCTTACTAGTGATTAATTGTGAAAGAGGGTGAATCTTATGCGAATTTTGAGCCTCATGGCCTTAAATTACTCTGTAAATATTAGACCCGCGACCGATAAGACTTTGCAAATGTAATGATGTGGTATATGATGATAAAAGCATAAACAAATTTTGCGCCCAGCTCTGAAGTGTTGTAAGATTACAGACACTTAGAACAGGGTATCGTAAAGAGCACCACCAGGGGCGAAATAGAATAGCGAAAAAAAGCAACGTAGACCGGGCGTAGAGCAGACAAGAATGGAAATTTCTGCACTGACAACAGCCAACTCTTAAATTAAAGATGATGCAATGTTACAATGAAAAGGCGTTTCTTATAGATCCAAGAAACACAGATGAATGTTATCAAGGAATTATCGGAACCAAATGTGATTGATTCAGCCTGTCTGTTTCTTGGTAAGTTGGATTTACTCCTAAAATTAAATTTGAAATACATATTTTAAAGCTGAAGCTATAAACTGGGAACTTACAGGGATATAAAATGAGATTGGGAAGATTTTTTTCATATGGACATTTGCGCCGTTACAATTTAGCAAAAAATGAACTTCAGTATTTCTAAAACTAAACATGGTTTTAAAACTTCCATAACCTTAGTGCAAACAAAGGACAATTATCAATGGATATATTTGGTCATGTATTTCAGTTAGACCGGTTTAATTTTACCCAGATAAGATAATTATACTGATAAGAGGAAGCTTATCGCGGACGGTTTAGGTTTTGTTCAATCTTACTTTACCGAGTTAGCCATTGTATCCTTGAAATCGTAATTAAATGTCAGAGTTTCCTTGTTTGCCCAATTTGCAAAAAAAATCCCATTCAGTTGTGAAACGAGTTTTGTGTCGGTCTGTAATAAATTCAATTCGGTTTCATTTCTTGTGAAGGACAAAATGTAGATGACGTCTTATAGATATGTCACTATTGGTATTTAATTTGTTTTATGATTCTTTGTCACTTTTGGTGACTTAGAATTTTTTCTGTGTCGCCTTCTTGTATCTGTTTAGGCATACCTTCTTCAATATGTTAAGCTATAATCAGTTATTAAAGTTATCCTATTTATTTCAATCATATTTTAGTACTGAAATCTGGTGTGATCATTTAATTTTTAAGCTCTGTATTAAGAGCTAAAATGGGGCAATAATAATAATGCAGAGCGAGCCCTCTATTGACACACGTTTTTATTGTTGAGCAGGTAGCAGGGCCAGCTGTTACCCTCGTAGTAAAGTGTTGCAAACAAACCATTCCACGTTTAAATGGATAAAGCCCTGCCATTTTTAAAATGAACATGCTCATATCTCATTTTTCAGTTTTTAAATCACAATTTAGACTTCGCGACCCAATTTACAACTTTTTGGCACACTTGGGTACATTTTCATCCCATATCATTTCTTTATCATCTTTTCTGTAAACAGTTATGACTGTAACGGATAAGTTTTGATTGTTATTATCATTATTATCAGTACAAATGACATCATCAGCTTAATTTGCAATTTTAAAAGAATAAACATCGACACATGCTCTTATAATTTCATGAAAAATCACTTTTATTAAAGTTTTTTGTCGGGATGTGGAACATTTTTATAAACTATTTTTTATATTCTTCTTGTATCAACGCTGTGTGCGTTGTTTAAGAGATAAGATAAAACCAACGTAATTTCTCGCAGAGATATGATAAAAGAACTTGCCAGTTTCGGCTTATCTGGAGATTCAGAAAATTGGGGATTTCTCCGAGATAATTTAACTGATTTACCAGATTTAAAGTCAATGAAAATGAAGTTATATGAAGATAAAAAAGCGTTTTCACATAGAATTTTAAAATAATTTATAACCATTAATCCTAAGATTAAAGGATTTCAATGTGAAGACAACCATACAAGTAATACAAAAGTATAAGTTCAGGATGAACTTAAAATCAACTTACAACAAGAAATACTTACATGTATTTTAGAAAAGCAAAGAAACATTAGTCACATACACTACTATAGAAATAGCCAAATGCACTATTAGAAATTTAATGATAAAGGAGTAAAGTTCCATCAGGGATTCAGGTAGAGTACTTAGCGAAACTTTTACATAATAGGCAATTTCGATGAAAGCTTTAACTTGGGTTTATCGTGCGAGTAGCGCAGGCCACTCTGTGCCTAGCAGGTTTGAACCAAGGCGAAAGCTCTCATGCGGCGGAGCGAGCGGACCCAGCAGCATTGCCCACTAGTAACATACCGCTCGCTCCTACTCTTGGAAACTTTTCCGTCGAATTTCGGAAATCGCCGACGGTTTATCTCCAACCACTCCAAACAAAGACAAACACTAACGAGACAGATGGGTACGAAACACGATTGCCAAAAAACACACTAGCCTTATAATCACAAACTTTCACGATATACACTTTGTCGCGAGTTCCGAATTTCGACGAGATTATGCCGCATTTAATAGAATGAGCGTAACACTTACATGATGAGGGATAAACAAGCCGGGTAAGGGAGTGTAAAATGTCCGTAAGTTAAAACATAGCAAGTTGCACGTAAGTTAGGAGAAACGTTTCGCCGGTAGCGTAGAGGTCGCGGTTCGCGGCCACAGCGGGGCGGCACGCGTCGTGTTCGGAGCACGAGTGCGGTGCACGGAGCAGCGCGAGTCACACAAGCACAAGCGGAGTCGGCGGGCGACTGACGGGAGGCGAGTGGCGCGGCGCGGGGGCTGCCGTGCGCGCGCACCCCGCGCCGCCGTCCCCGCCGCGCCCCCCGCGCCCCGCGACCGACGCCAGCCGGCCGCCTTATCACACCGCGCGGCGCGCCGCTTCCTTTCTCCTCATGCAGTTGCGAGCTTTTCGCCACTGCCACACTTCCGCCCGCCCCGTCGATTGTGTAGAGTTTTAGCCGGTCAATGTGTTGCACCGATTATTTCCACTTCTTGAACACAAGACATTCTTTTTAACGACGTTCATGTATGAAAACATTTTTGTTTCGCTTTAAACATACAAAATGTAAGCCGACGAGGTAAGGTATAAGCCAGTGGCGTGTATCACCACAATTTGGGTTGAAATAAAGGGTGAACTAAGTTTTACCACACATTGAAGCAGCATGGATAAACCTTTTTGAAATATCTGTCGCCGAGATTGCCAAAATACAAAATGGAGAACAAAGAACTTGATTGCAAGTTTGCAACATGTCCGGTAAGTTTGAGTTCTCCATGGCGGGTATTTCGAGGGGGAAGGGTACCGCGTGTGCAAGCGAGCTAGCAACAGACTCAGGCGCAGGCGAGGAGCGGCGAAAGTGCGCTGCGGAACGAGTTTGCGTGGCGCGTGACCTGCCCGAGGACACGCTTGCCTCCCCTCGCCCTCGCAAACTAACGTGCACTCTAATGCAACACATCTCATACCATTGTTGTTTAATTGTCATACTTAACTCAAATCGAATGTATTCCAAAAAGCGTTCGATATTTGTTCCCAGATGACCTTTCAATTTTTTTCAGTGAACTCGGACCGATATTCATAAGTAAAGTTTCATAGCAATATTTTAGAAAGTAATTCTAATCTTTAACACGTGCCAATGGCTGAAGGCCTTACAATCAAGGCATCTACAAGACAGACCGGTTAACACATAAAAAGTACTTTAACTGAAAGATTAAGGATTCGTTACATAAAATATGCTCAAGTTCTCATTGCACCTAAGTGTACTAATTGTCAATATATGTTCAGTCATTCCATGGCTTTCGGCCCGCTGAGATCATATTTGCTGCATACAACTATTATTATCTATCACAGTCCGACTAAGCTTTTTTATTTATAAGTTTCTGCTGTGTACAAAATCATAATCATCTACCTTGCCTTTATAAAACTACAATATTTCTGCATGTGCACTGATGTTAAGAGTTAGTTACGTTCTATCTATCAAGACTTGAATGCTAGGTTTGATTAAATGTTTCTCATTAGGCCAGCTATTGCGATATGTGTCAATAGCTCGGCTTGGTGCTGGCTGGCTGGCTGGGCGAGGCGGCAGGCGCGGGCGTGCAGCGAAGCGGGCGCAGGCGGCGGCAGTCACGAATGCGACGTGTGCTAGTTTCTGTGGCGCGCACGCCACCAAGCGTGACGTCTAAAAGCTCGTTTATACGCTTCTTATAGTCGTTTGACTCGAAATATCCAGCCTTTTTTTACTGGCTATCATCTTAATAATGCAGAGCTGCAAATCATTTGTTGGTGGACCGTGGTCAATGCCCGAGACAAGGCCAGCTTATTGTTACCTTCAATTCTACTTTTAATTCGTTGTATTTTGAGATAAGTTCTTCGGAATAAAGCCAAGTGCCTAACTTCGATCTGAACTTGCCGAGCCGCTTGAATCGTCGACCCAACCACTGTGTTTGTTTTGTAACTTTGAATGTGTCTGAGCCACAAATAGCTTCTTCAATATTGGATTAATCAAAGAGTCGATTAGTTGAATTAGAAAATATTTCGTTTATACAACACTTTGATCTCACTGTGATGAATATTTTGTAATCATCTAATAAGTTGAAAGTGATGGAGATGAAGCATAAAGTCCCATTTTATCATGCAATTAGTTGGTGGTAATGACATTAAAACTATATCAGTACCCTATATCGCGTTCGTGGAAGAGCACCGTTCTGAATTTTTATCGCACATTATCTTGGTTGGTGGCGGCTGCTTTCTTTATACTTCACCTAGACGCAAGCTTATTGCGCTTCACAAAGTAAGAAAGCACGCGTCGGTCATACATTCTTCTCGGATGAAAGACGGGAAATAAGCACGGCAGTGCGGTGCTAATTAGTTGTTTTTGAACAATTTTTTCACCGTCTAATGAGTGAGCAATGATACCGACAGCTGTTCCGTCGTGCCGCCCGCCTGCTCACAATGCGTGCCGGCAAGCCGTCGTCCACTGCTGACACGCGACCAAAGTGTTACCACCGTGCTTATCCAACGGCTACAGTTCTTTTAACATTATAAGCATTAGAGTTTTAATATTGCATTTTTTACCAATAACTGTTACGTCGTTCACCTAAATGTTTGTGCTAAGAATTTATATAAATATTGGAGAGGCTGCAAAATCCCAAACAATTTTATAAACAGATGCGACTGTAGTTCAATAAAATTGCAATGAAGAGGCTGGAAGATGCGCTCCGTTGGCAAAATTCGGTACCGAGACAAGCGACGGGGTTCAACGACCTGCCGTTCATCTCGAGTTCGCAAAAAATGCACTGCCCCGTCCCACGCCGAACGCAGTTCCCACACACATAAAAATATAAGTACATTGTACATGAACACATACTAAGAACGCGGTTACCAATCGGCACACGTGTAATCGTACACCGCACCTCTCTCCTTGTTCGGATACTCGATAACAATGTTTATTGCTTGCATGATGCTAGCTGGTCATGGCGGATACCATGTATCCTATATAGCTAAGTGCAGCAGTTAAGATGATTGGACATGACTTAACACCACAACAGTAACCAAAGCAAGCAAAAAGTGAGAGAGGCTACTTATGAATCCGAATATTATATGCCGTTACTTCAAAAATGTATGTCGTTGAATGCTAGTTAAGATGCTGAGAGGCCAATTGTTGGACAATAATAAATTAGTGGGGGTGCGCCCACACTGCTCATCTCCACATCAGTTTACCGCGCACGCGCCGAGTTTCCTGTACCATTCACATCATCACCATTTGAGCACCCACAAACACGATTGTCCTTTCCTTTTGTGACTTCATAAAGACAATATTTATCATATTTAAACATACGGTTGACATGACATCATCCTATAATCCATTCATATAGGTAACGTTGAATCACGTAACAAATTAGAACATAACTAAAACGTATTTATAGAAAGGTACGAATTCACTAATTCCAAGGGAAACAACAACATCGATAGCTTTCGTGTGATGAGTAAAAGGTAGGTTACCTTTTTACGAATCATGAATTCGGCTCCTACGCCCGTTTCAAACTAGTGCAATTTGTTTAGAGAGGCGTCCTTCGGCTTCTCGACATCGGCGTCGAGCCAACGACCGTCCCAAAAACTAAATTCAGGCTTCCGATTAAATTGACCTTGAAACAACGTCGGAAAACATGGAGCGTCTATACGAGTAGAACAATACCACTTAAGTGATAAGAGAAGAGAGTGCGCACGATGTGTAATTCGCGGGGGTACCGTTTCAAACGCGATTTCGCCAACAAAGAGGCTCCAATTCTCGGTCGACTGCCTGCCGCCGTGTATCCACACACCAATTAAGCTAAATTAAATATACGAAGAATTTAGAAACTGGTTAGCTTCCTTGAAGCGCGACGTTGTAATTGGCTAACCCCCGCTAGGAGTACGGACGCATCACTTGTGATTTATTGTTTTTTTTTTTTCTCACTCACTTGCAGCCAGATGAACAATTACACTTCGATAGAAATTATTATCTAGATATTGTCTAGTCGCGTTTTTCAGAGGATTGTACACCAAACTAATTGGGAAGTGATTTCATTAGCAATTAAAGTAAATTAGACCTGGGTTCTGTCCATTTATTGGTAGAAATAGAGGATATGAATTTTCAAAAGCGGTTTGGGTCTACCACTCGTTTAGATGAAATGACTAATTGAGCTCACCTACAAATTAAAATGAGTATAAAACATTTGTGAAATCTGATTACGGATTTACAAAATACTACATTATACACAATTTAACGAAACCATTGGATATCGGTGGCTATACTTATTTGGGAGACGTACCAGATACTCATGTAATATTCTAGCAAATGAGGTCTCCGGGGTTGCTGATGTTCTAATTGATGTCAATCAGCCGATTTGACTTCATAATGAAATATCCCTTGGTGCATATTTCAGGCAGGGAATTATATTTGTATAATTGACATATTTTTGATTAAACGCGTATATAGAGAAGGGTTGGTGTGCTGGTGAGTGGATTGTAGATGACTTCTTAGCGCCGCGGTACCATCGTTTAATTAAAAGCGGCGGAGCGAAGTCGCGCTCCTGAGCCTGTCTCGAAGGCTCCGCGCTCACGCCTGTTTGATGACTCCGCATAAACGTTAATTAACTCGCTCCATCCGACTTAACATTGCTACTCTGTTGCCTGCCTACTGCCTACACTGATCTGTTCACCAAATTCATCTGCACACAAATAGTAACTATTCCAGGAAATACGTTCGTCTTAAAATCACACAAGCTTCCAAATCGTTGCCTCTATCCCTGTATGTCTAGTTGCTCGTGCATCGTTTTATGTAGTTGAAACAGAAAATGGACAGCTCTTTTGGTAACACAAGCTGTGATTTCCTCGTTTTCGTATTTCGATGTACGTTAACCCATCTTTAGATGATTCGCGTGCTGAAATGGGTTCCGGATCAGTGACGTAGGCACGGAAATGAAAAACTTCTATTTGCTGATATTTGATGCTGTTAGAGTGGCCGACACTGACGTGAAAATGCCTCAGGTGTTTTGCTGCTACTCAATAGCTCTATAATTTCCGCTCAGCCTTTCCAGATAAAATGTATATATGAAATGACGTAAGCTGTTTTTCTCGCCTGATATTAATATTCATTATACCTAGAAGAAAATTAAAATTTGCTGCTACTTAAGAATCATTTTATAATTGGTTAGTTTATTTTTGTTAATTAAAATGTGTATTCAGAAATGCACGTTGTATTTGGCTGTAACGAGTAAAGAAGTTCTTTAGTTTAAAAATCTCAAAAAGACTCGCAAAAAAATTAAGTGTGATGTGATTCCTGCGTGCACTTCAGCAAGGCACAGAGTGTCGATGTCAAAAAGGACAGTACATACATATGTGTATAGAGTGAGTGTAGTATAAGAGCGGTCTCGGAGTAGCTAGTTATTACCCGAATTATTCGCTAAGTAATAAGAAACGCAGCGAGCGGCGCCGGCGCGGAGAGCGCACTGTGCTAAGTGGCTTTTAAGGTCGCTTACCTCATCTCACCGCCTCTAGTGAGACTATCTGACTGTTCATGCACGAATTTAGTCCGATAGCACTTTGTTTATTTGATCTTATAACACCTTGTTGAGTTTACAAAACAGTATTTATGTTTTTCGTCTTCCGACGGGCCTGCAAATGCACCGCGCTAAAAGAAATATCTCGTCGAGACCGTTGTTTTGCATAACAGCGAACAAAATCACCAGTAGTACCTTTTTTATAAAACATTTTGCTGTTTTACAAAAAAGCCGTTGAGTCATAACATTAAAAATATATAAGCACAAAAGATCCTTTGTGTTGCAAAACGCCAATCATCGCGTCTCTTAGAACCTATCATAGACTCAAAATTGAGATTTGTGAATCATGAAATTGACATGGAGATGAGCACTTTGATACAGACGATTATTAGAGAATATCGTACAAACAATGTTTTTGAAAACATTCAAGGACATAATATCGTCAGAATAAATAACAATTCTAAGTTTAGTTTCTTAGTTACAGATGTATTAGGTCTGACATCATACGATTTGGGTTTTTATAAGGCAGCGATTAACAAAAACGAATAAAAAATGAATCTTCTTAGTGCGTATCAATCGACGCAAGACGGCAGACACGACATCATCGAATGACTCAAAAATATATGTAGGTACATAGTTACTGCTTTTACTGTAAATATGGGCATGCCTGCCAAATCTGAACGCAGGTTTGCCGTATATGTAAGACTAGACGCGAATGTAATCAAGCATATTAGACGTCCAATTGTTAAAATTTAAACCCATTGAATATCGATCAAATGTGGTAGGATACAACAAAAACTGGGAGCTTACCGGAGCGATTATTCTGAATTTATGTACATGATAAGTAAGTATTAGGTTTTGCTGTAGTTTTTGTCGTCTAATATAATTCCACGGAGACTTTGCTTCAGTTACTTGGTTGTTTCCGGCTGTGCATTGCGCTGTGTGCGATGTGGTTCAACTCGGCTGCCGCAACTCGTAAATAATGGCGTCTCATTGTGGGCCATTATTAATGAATCTGCCACCCCGCGCTCCCGACACCGCACCCGCCCGAAAGCCAAATAACAGGTGCGTCTAACCCCATTCGCACAATCTATTTTCGATGTCTTATAGCCGTGCAGAGAAACGCTCGATGCGTTCTCTTGCTCTAAATATTCATACCATATGCCAGATATTGAGATTTGTTTGGGCGTCATCTGCTCGACATCGTCGTCTCTAAATAAGCGCGGTCTCGTGTTGGCTTTGCGAAGTTTCATTAGCCGTCTGGGAATACTTACTTATGGTATCATGTTGCTTGAATTGTGTGCGGAATTTCCACCTACCATGAAAGGAGTTCCAGCAAAATAACGTTCATTAAACGGGCTTGTGAATAACAGGAACTTAAAGCGGAGACGGATGTATAGATCTTACTCAATTCCAATAAACGAATGCTAAACTGCGAAGTTATGCTAATTTAACTTAATTCATACTTTGCAGTTCAAGATTTGTTTGAAGACCCAATGTAACCTACATTGAGTCTTTAAACGAATCTTTTGAAGGTATATACCATGGAAGCGGATAAGACAAAGTTACCTTGGGACACGTAAGTTGTCACGGGGTTGGATGTACGAGGCCTTCTCACTGTCGCTCTATTATTTACTCCACAGAAAACTGCTTTTCATATCACAAGCAGCGGCCCGCAGCGGAGTCGCACAAAGATGGCTCCCTCGCTCCCTACATAAATGCACTTACTTTATGAATGACGTAATCGTAATATTGTTCCGAGCTTGGATTTGTGTTCATGTTTCTCTGCAATCAGCTTTGTGTAATGGTTGTGGAACTTGACTATTTCCATTAAATAGTCGAGCGGTTATTTACTTAGAGGCAGACAAAAACCCGCTTGAAAGATTAGCGTGACGAATGAACGGGCGATAAGGCTAGACAAACTTAAAACGTAGTTTCATTTATCATAGACATCTATACGTAAATCGCGACTGAGTTTTGTTGTTGGTGTGTCAGATTTAGATTTAGCAAGGACACGCAGCGAGCTGCGGAGCTAGCCGGTATACAAGTGCGAGGTCGTAGTTGAATACTTTAACCAAAACCGTGTTTACATCTTATGGAACAAATTGCGTGAATCACAGGAGTGACGTAATGGAGGAAGTCTCCACTTGGCTGGATCCAACCTACGCGCTCCCGCCAGGTCGACCGCACCGTCATAATGTTTCAAAAATATTGCTTTGATCCGGCACCATTATTACTTAAACTGGTTAGATCTTCGCAATGGAGATTGAAGATTAACTTAATAATTCTGGTCAGTAAATTTTCGCAATTTGCCCCAAAAGGAATAAAGGTGGATTTGAAAAAATAAAGCGAGAGTATTGTTTGGTTTATGGCGTTCTGAATCCCTATGTTGTTGTGGTTGAATTGGTAAAACATAAAGGTACGTTTCCTCAATGAATCAGCTCGCACGGCCACGTGTTCGCGCTGTTTGTTCGCTACATACTCTTAACATTTATTTGCATCTGTCAATAGTCCAGGTGATTTCGGCGGAGCATCCATCGTCGGTAGATGTTTAGATCACCGCTCGTGTTAATTAGCATAATGGTGCTGGAGGCGATGACGTCACGTATCTAATTTGATTACACCCGGGCAAGGCCGGTGTGGTTAACAGTTTGCACCGACTGCGCAACTTTAACGTACCACATAAGTTTTCATAAACGGTAATGTACTATCTACTAACCTTTAGTGCAGTACCGCTAACTAAATAATAAACGTTTTTGCGTCATAACACGATCTCGTCCAAACTGCACTTCAAAGCGTTTAGGACTTGAAACTTTAACAAAGGATGCCTTTCAAAATCCAGTCACGGTGAGTGTTGCGCCGGCGATGAACCAGGATCTCATTTAACAATCATAACAATTCTTTTGTCTGTAACTCCAGCGATAAGGCAAAGTTTTCCTATTGATTTTGTTAGCAGTTAGACAAGTGATGGTTTTATCCACAATATTTTGGGTTTTGATGAGTTTTGTCCGAGGGTCGCAATTCATAAATAAATGTTAAGCCGACGTTGCTTATTTTTTATTAAAACATTTATTTTTGAAGTTAATCGCTAAAGCATCGCGAAATGCCGACGTTAGATAAGAACAAAGAAACTCTCACTTTAAATAGCTGCTAAAATTCCGTTACAAATTCTCACATTTCCTCGAATTCAGCAGGCGCTCGTGTGGATCATTTGAATTATAAAGTGAGAAGCGAGTGCATGCACAGTGCATAAGATACCTTGGCTATGCAAATGAGGCGAAGCTGCAGCCTAAGTAAGGGCGAGTTTACACCTGCGGGTCGCGACTGCCGCGCCGTTGGCTAGGGGGCAAGATGAGCCGACTAAGCCGGTCATAGTTCAATCACAGGGGAATACTGTCAACTACATTTTTAACTCGTTAAAAACGAATATATTATTGAAGTTAAATAATCGTTTTGGCTTTGCTTTTTTAACAACCACCATCAGTTCAGCAAGTTTTTTTTTTTATAACGATTGATCACCAGTTGTTTTCACAAGATGTGATTTGTGCAGAAGTCAAAAATACGTACAGCCAGTTTGGTGTAATTTCACTGGATTTTCACAGATTTCTGTAGTAATAAATTCGGTTGTTTCGTCTCAGAAGTAAATGAAACAGCATTTAATTGTAAGTTATCCAAACAAAACAACAAGACGGATCCCAATAAAGCACTCTAAACCAACAGATAGAGGAATAAGTTTAACTCTTACAACGATCCTGTGACCGTTACTCAAAACTTTGGGCCGGCTTTGTTCAAAACACGAAACTAATTTATTCGTATCTCAGCGTACCATTCCACCGTACTAAATAATCGAAGAGCAAATTATAAATGCGTATTAACGGTCAAGTCGTAGTTCAAAGATTAGGGCAGAGGCCAACCCTTTACTAGTATCGCCGGTAAGGTGAAGATTCAAATTATATCGGATCACTGGACTAGCTCGATGCATGCACAGACAATATTTGATATTTTAATAAAAGCCGTCGTGCCCTTTGTGTTTGGCTGTTGTTATGTTAGCCAACAAGTACCGGTCGTGCTCTTTTTGTGAACTTAGTGAGATTACTTCAGTTTTGTAACGGATTTAATTTGTGGAGTGGATGTGTTATTAAAATGAGGTTGTTCTCTTAAACGTTAACCGAACAGAAATCTTAAACGCATTAAGGAGTTCAGCCGTTATCGACTATTTCGTTTAAATTGGCAAATGTTTAAGTAGATGTTGAAATTTAAGCTTAAAGTCTGATTTAGCGTTTTGTTTTCGCCAAAGTTAAGCAAACATAAAGATCTCTTGTAAATCCTCATTTACGAATAGACCATAATGTATTATGCGAATAATACAAAAGGTAACTAATGCATAGTCAATATTCTTAGGATTCCCTTTTCAATATGTGCATATTATTACTTACGTGTTTGTATTTGTGTCGGTGATGACGTCACGCGCCGTCAAGTCTGCTCTATTTGGGTTGAACCCCGCGGTCAGTCACGGAAGTGCAAACTCTTATCGCGGATCGACACACAAGTGGTATCGGCAGTCGTCAAGGGCGGCGACGACGGTGGCGGCGGCGCGGCGCGAGTCGCCACCGAGCGTCGCGTGCGGCGCCCGTAATGGATATTGATGGCTATGGCGCGACTAATTAGCCCCCACAACCACCTTCCCGCCATGCCTGCTTAAGCTCTTTTTTTTCACGGTGACAACGAGCGATACAACACGCTTTAACCGCCGCTCATCAATCTCCCCGCAACCTATCTCGTTCGACCACTCGAAATGAATCGAGCGATCGCTGTCTCGGGATGACATCATCCGCGTGCGTACAGATTAGATTCTGGCTCGTGGGAGTGACGCCGATGCGCGTCCAAACAATATCACAATCGAATTAGAAGCCGGCTTGGTCTGGGCGGTATCAATCACCGTGGGCGGGCCGCGCGACATTGGACTTCAATTAGGCGGGCGGCGCGTGTGATTGCTCTCACTCCTCTACACGCTAAAGGGTTACTTGACCCACTTATTAGCCTCGACGTACGGTTCTCGCAAACCGGAAGCACGGAAATGAAGAAGTGATTCAATATTTATTCGCGTTTATAGTCGTGATCCTGTCTATGTTCTTAACGAATTAAAAGAAATACTAAGATATAAATTGGATTAATTTTAACCGTACGTTTTTACAATTAGCATTTAAGAGTTAACGACTCTTATAAAAAGAAGCTTATGAATACGAAAATTAAATATTATCGTATTCAGCTATCATGCTATAACAGAATGTGGGTACATTATGAAACTATGTACAAATTAAAGCGGCAACCGTGACGGGAGAGCAGATTAAAATAATGATCGCTTATTAAAATTGTTAATTAACTTAAACGAGTTAGAACATGCACTTTCTGAATCTTATACCTATCAGTTATTTTGTGAAGTTAACAAGCATGTAAAGTGTGACGATGTGACATACAAGTGCAAAATAACAGGTTTGGTAGAACTCTACACTGCGGAGCGGTTGAGACCGTCTCGTACTGCGATTGACCACAAATAGGTCGCAGATTGAATAACACTGCACCAACCTGTGCAGGTTTCTAAATATGTACAAAGCGATATTATTATAACCGCAGAGTATTTCGCAACTGTGATATCAACTCCAGTGGGTAAGGTACGTAAGTGACACGGTGGGTGCAAGCTCCCAAACTTTGTGGCAGCCACACTGTTGTTATATTACGCAAAATCTAGTTCATGTAATTTTGACATATTCTAATTTGCATTTATGCATGAAATTCATACTGCGAATAGTTTTAAACAAACATTTCAATAATTACATTGCATTTGGCAGAGCATTTTTTTGTAGTTTTTTATGCCCGAACCTATCCCTGCAAATGAAACATTAAATAGCTTTGATGTAATTAGTGTATTAAACCTGTAGCAGCAGTAATATCGTTTAGGGTATTGACACAGAATTGTAGTTTATAACAACCATGCGTTTTATATCTAGCTATTGGTGCAGTTTACTATCGTCTTGCTAAATGAAAATAAGTTATTTTCTAATTCAGTTGTCTGCAGCAATTCGTCGTAAATTATTGGCGGATTATAGTTGGCATGGGAACCTCTATAGTCAATTGATTTCGTTCTGACCGTGTTGTACTTTCACACACTGGTAGTGCATGTCTGTCCAATCTGTGCATTATCAACTAATGGCTTGTTTCGCCACTCCTGAGAAGTTTTGCAACTAATCTGGGCCTAATGTACCCACAACTGTGACTTCAGCCACCACATAATTTGATACTAGTTACGGGGGTCTAAAATTGTCGCTTAAGCAGAACCATAATAGGATATTAAAATGAATTACGTAACACGTACGTGTAAAATGACAAGTCACAATATTAATTGTGTCTGTGACCATTTTAGGAATTTTAACGTACTTAATTCATATTTTTTATTATTCTATTATGATCTTAATTTTAAACCCCCTGATGCCTTTACTTCCGCACAATTCTGTTATTGAACAAACATTATTATTAAAAGGTTAAAAGACTTATTGACATCAATGATCAAGAGCTGAGAATTATTTATACGTGTTATTGTGATGACAAACAACCTTATAGGAACTTCACAGAACTCTTCCAAGTTCGGGCTCTTTTCTCAAGTATCTTTATAACATTTCTTTCAAGTTTGCTGTTTCATGAATATTAATATTGCGAACACATTATTGGATATAAATAGGTCTATAAATAACAGGGTAGCACGGTTGATTTATTAACTGTTTGATAACAAGCAGTAAGAGTCACTCGCCATCAATCAATCAAGTTGTCGATACCACTATGTAAATGACTGGATGTGCAATATCCATCACTATTGGAAGGATGTATGTTATTGTTACTATATGCTGAACTTTCTAGAGCATCATGCACTTATTGTAATATAATTTATAAAAGCTCTATCGACGTATGCTACTGCAAACTGGTGGTAGCAGTCGACTTGACAGATAAATAAATACAGTCCTCCTAACAGTGTTCGGCCACGGCGCCCATTCTCAGCGGAGATTAGCCATCTGCGAGGGAGATATTATAGTGCACAAGTGTGTGCGCAGGCACAGTTGCACTCTGTGTTCCCTGACTCTCATTGTCCGAAATGACCGGAGAGAGACCAGGCGCAGGACCAACGTCTAAACGTGCTTTCCGAGGCACGGAACCTTACCGATAACTTCCAAACTCCGGGCTGCTACTATGAAACTTTTTGGCCGACTGAGAAATCCAACACAGGACCCATGTGCTCAGTAGTCCGCGAGAGCAACGAAGCAGTCAAAAAAAAAACAACAACATTATCATAACAGCCGTAGTTCCTATCGCAAGTAATTTAGTCCGTCATGTACCTCAACAACTCGAGAACAATAGTAAGATAATCTCTAACATCCGAGTTTTATTCCACATTTGGCCTTCTGGCATTTTATTTCTACATAAATTCATCATTTTATCATGTTTACAGCTCTTAAAACGGTGTCGATTATAATCATGCAGCCTACAAGAAATATTAAAATGTAAATTTTATCGAGGTTGACGCACAAGGTACTTGTTGCTAGCCATTTGTACTATCTATTAGTTCGCAGTATACTCTCTCTGCGGACGACGCTCTCCTCAGACTGACATTAATTGACATTCACCTGAAAGCCGATGGAGTTTGCGTGTTAATTGATAGATCTCGGTAGTGAATCCCGAGGCTGGAATAATCTCTGAAACTTCGATCCTATTCAGTGTAGCAAATACGCAGTCAATTTTCTGGTCAGTTCTCGATACCTTCAATGTTGCAGTTTTTTTTGGCACATTTTTATATAATGTCAATTATCTCCTTGAGGTGTCATTCTGGGTCAAAGATAAGTAGACGCTTAGGTCGTTCACGATAAACGAATTTGATTAAAATTTTAACGTGCACAAGATTAGAGCAGACTTTTTAATCAGTTGAGAACACGACTTCATTTTTACGAGCTTCGTCTTAGCAGTTCTTTTTTAATTGCCTCTCGACGCGCCCGGGCCGTGTAATGCGCTATTTAATGATGCTTCAAAATGTAAAATGCATTGCTGCACCAACTTTGTTTTACTGCCCCTTACTAAAAAGATCACGCTAAGTGCTCGTGATCTTTTGAACTATATTAAGTTTGAATTCAAACTGCTAATAATTCTCTACAGCTTTGGTACATTAACTACTGAAATTAGGTTTAACGAAACAATCTTAAAATTTACTTACACATACAAAACAAGGTAGACATTACTGTGCCTAATGAAAACGAAGTGTCGAACATAGTCGGTAATGGTCATTGTAATCAGTTACAACAAATCAAAATCGAGACGCATTTGAATTACTTTATCTGACGCAACGCGGTGTTTTGTTCCGGTTCAGAATCGACATTGAACAAATTCGATACGCCGACAGTCGAGAACAGCTAGTAAAAACATGACCAATCTAAATTTTATAGTCAAATGACAATTTATATAAAAAAGGAAATTGCTTTTTAATATAACAATACACTAACAGTCAATGTCGTTGAGCTACGCAAACAAAATACTGGAAAATGTTTGCCGATTGGATATCGTAACTAGGCATCGATTACTACCAACAAAAAAAGGAAACACTAGTCTAATAAATCCATCACGATAAAAAAAACAACGTACAGCGGAGGGAGTAATCCATCACCTGCGTGTATTAAAAAAAATAACAGGTGGGCAATTCAAAAATTGTTCGCAGTATAACAAGGGTTTTGTCGCCTACGCACATCCGTTTATTTCAATGAAATAATGTCATAATATTACATGCAAAGAAAAACGTATTTCGAATTACGTATGCACCCCCTTACTAGCGGTTGTAGCTGGCACCTAATTAGAATATAAATAATTCCTACCGGCGCGACGCTGTTTACCAACTGACCCTGCCTTTGTAATCTTAATAACCAGACACTCGCCAATAAAAAGTGGCACAATGTAATTCGCATTACAATTTTGTTCTCACTCAAGTGCTGGAGCTGTCAATAACGCAACACTCAATTATTGGCTGCGTTATTAATTGCGTAAGTGGCGCATATTTTATCTGTGACAGATTTTTGCTCTAAAAACCAACGCGTTAAACTAGAGTTAGTATTTTAATTGGAGGGGATAAACTGGTTTTGAACGTTGATTTTTAGCATTAGATCATAAAGATACTGTGCGCATAAATGCTGGCTTCCTGAGTGTTTGCTTGCATGTTCGGCGCCGGCGCAGGACGACCGCGACCGCGGCGACCATGTGAGCACTTGCAACAATGAGCTCACACAACCGGTTGCAGGACCGTTACAGATGAGCCACCGGCGACTTCGCCGTCGCCTGTGAATATGCATGAGCCAAGATTTGACCTCGGGTTATTAGACCGCGCTCTCGGAGCGTGGGACCGCTAAGGTATAACAATCGACATTTGACATTTGCGTGACACTCGTCGACTGACTTCCCGAAGTTCACGTCAAATATATTTTGAATTGATTTTGATGCAGAATTATTGTATTTATGAAAGGGGGACAACTAATTAACATTCGATATCGTTAATATGGCCTAGTTGTGTGCTAACTCTAATAGTTTTTTATTACTGATTTATTTCCTCAATATACTTAAACGATTTTCGTAATAAAGTAGTGATAGATGCAATAACAAACGAAACGTAATTATTTAGAACAAAAGCTGACGGAAGACAAATACAAAAGTTGATGGAATTATTGAGGAAATGATTTTCCGAGTTCTTATTTGACAGCTTTACCTCCTAAATAAATAAAATATCCACAGAGCATTTCGGGTAAGGCGAAGTGCAAATCAAATGTAAGATGGGTAGTCAGAGCGTGAACGGGACGTGGCCATCAATCAGGCGAGAGGCCGCGGGTCAGGCCCCGCACCCCGACCACCTGTCGCGCCCGCGCCCGCCAGCTCACACCAATTGCTAATCAGTCACTAAGTTACGCCAAATCTCAGCCTGACAGGGGGACCTCGCACCGCCGCCGTGCGGGTAATGCTATTTTGACGAACAAGGGTATTAGCTGCCGCGACAACGCGTTTTGTCACCAACAGTTTTCATTCAAATCGGCCCCTCTAGGAAAGTTGCGAGATTTTATTATTGCATTCAACTTTAATGGTCCACTTGGGTCACAATTTTATTTTTCCTGTATCAACTACTATATACAAAAAAATAATCGATAATTGGACCGTTATAGCCTTTTTAACGTCGTCCTATCGCAGAATTTCCTTCTAATACCACGTAATAAAAGTAATCTCATGGACCTTTCACCCGTTGAACAAAAGAATTATTGCTCATCGAAAGAGCGGGAATTCTCGCGTAAAATAGCAGACATTTTTGAAATAGCGGTAGCTTGTCATTTGAAGCGTCGGTATCGGACTCCGGCGAGCGGCGAGCCGCGGCGATCGCTGTAAATTTCATCGCAATAGTGAATGTACACGCGAGACTAAAAATAAACATGGCGGCCACAACGGGCGTAGTCAGGCGATACTGAGATAACTGCTCCAGCGTGTATCGGCTATAACAGATCCGGCGCCACTGTGTTGTGACATGCGAATACGCTTCACACAACATTTATTGTTTAATTAGTTGAGTTAAATTTAGTACACTGGCGTCTTTTGAGTGGGCGCCAAAGTTTTTATTTAAAAGACAATTTCGAGTTTGTTATTTCTTCAAGTTTAAACGTTATATATATTAACTACGACTCCAATTCAATGTAAGAGCTCGATTTAAAGAAATCTGAAAATAAACGCTGGATAACTTAATATTGGAAATGAATCGAATCTGAGATTTATATCTATGGAACAGAGTTATAATAGCTTTAAAAGTTTTTCACAAAAATAATTTATGGGATGGCAGAGCGCCTTGAAATCAGGCACGCAGAAAAAACAAATCTGAATCCTGAAAAGTTTTCAATCTCTTTCATACGAGGCCAATGTGTGTTCAAAGAGTTTCTAAACATAGTTGGATTTTATTTGACGAGTAGAAGAAACAGAATTTTACTGAAAAAAAAAAAACATATTGTTTTGGTCACATTTTCTGATATTTTACTGCAAACCGTTTGTCATTGCATCGTTGTATTGGAAACTAAATCTTAAGAGTACCATGATGTATAGCGGTGAGGCCAATGCTACAAAAATGTTATGCTTTTACGTCGTATACGTCTCGAAAACAAATGGACAAGGAAATTCTCGCGTCCATAAAGGAAATTTGTTTGCAGAGTTTCAAGAAAATTGTTTCATCTGTGGTATACTGGTAATACGCAAAGCAGCAAAAGTGTGACAGACAGAAACAAACTCGATTGAAGAGAGGAACGGAGCTATACCGTCCGTGGGATTCATCTCGGCCAGATCACGTTCGAGGAACAAAAGGAGCGCGCGGCGAGCCGACACAGGCAAAACGAACAAAAAAGCTTGCGTTCAAATGGAGCTTTTCATACTTAACCAACTCTATGCACTTATAGAGTACCCCAAATGACGTAAGCGTCTCATACTGAACATCTTGAGTATTTGTGTGTACGCATTCGATATGTACTACGAACATCTAAAAAGTTTTAAGGAAGTTAACCGTGAATACCTTCGGCAAAACGGAACGAACAAACGGCAGCTCAAAATGTGCAATGTGACAACTCCATGCAGCATTAAGAAGACATTAGGGGTGGGGTTAGAGCGACGACAGAGGGCGCATTATTTAGCAATTTATCACGTATCCGATAGCAAAGGAATATGAACTTTCTGTAACTCTTGCCTGTATATTATTTCAATAGTTTTCAACGTAAACTTATTTTCCAACTTGTATACTCAGAATTTACATGTTATGTCTCCTGATACGTAACGAACAGTCAAATAGAATGTTTGTGATATACATTAGAAAGCAAACATTATAGCTGTCACTTTCGCTTGTCGGGCTACAATGACTCGCTTGAAATCCCCGCGTGAACCTTTCATCGCGCGTCACTACGAGCTTTCAAAAAGCTTTCAGTGGTCGATCGCGCTCACTATGATTATGAGCGTTGCCAATATACGTTCTGCGATTGGAGTTATTGCAAATATATGAATAAATGTGAAATGTTGGAAATTGCTGCTGTACAAGTTGACGCAATGTCTACCACGTTAACCTCTCAATTTGTATGGGTAACTGTGGCCCGCCACAAAGTGCGGTTGCCAAGCGCCCGCACCGGAAAATTTGGCGGAAACCGATCGACATCGCGGCTCAAAACTATGCATTTTAAGTCAAATCAATCGATACGCGGTCGCGGACGCACACGTGTGCTAGTTGTTTATGTGCCACAAAAACCGCAAAGTTTTGCGAGACTGCCAAATGTGGAAGTACAGACTTCGCATGAAGTGGCTTTTAGGGCTTCCCATGAGAGGAGTTAGCTTACGTTAGTGGACGAATGGGGCACAACTCACGCGGCGTCATTATCGTTACAGTTCAGTGGTCGGCGCCAATTTGAGCGGGTGTGTAACGAGCACTGCGTCCACACCAGTCCCAGGACTTGCTTAATTGAGCTCTCCATACACTCTATTTCTTTATATGAAACTTCAAATGTTATTCAAATAATATGCCATTCAAAATGGGCTGCTGACGTCGATAACGAATTCGCGACGAGGTTGTTAAATTAGGGGGACTAAAAAGAGCCAGAAGATAAGTAAAAATAAACCTTTTATTCGTGTTTAAACCCTACTAAACCTAAATTTGCATTGAACAACAAAATTACCGAGTGTAGTAACGTATACAGAACTATCGTCGAGGTTGATGGAGGTAGATGGCCCGTGGTGGAGCCGGGTACCGGAGCGTGCCTGCTCCCGCACCCATAAATATTTTACGGTGCACTCCTTTATGGTATTGTGATTAGATTGTCACGCTGCTTGTGCCACGCGAATCTATGGTATATCGAATTTGGAATAAAGTGAACGCGTGTCTCGAGTATTTCGCGTATGTAATGGAATTTTGCCAAGAACTACATGTGTTGTGGGGTCCACAAGCTTTGCTAGTTTCATTTTGTTGTTTCATTAAATTATTACAGGTGTCACTTTTATGACCAGACATAGCCAAATCGGAAGGCTTATTACATGGGGTGAATCAGTGTTTACATGATTTTAGGTTTGGAGACCAGAGTTTTCTCATCTTGGTAAAAAAAACTTATATGGTCTACATACCTAGAGAAAGAGAACATTTGTTTTTTTTTAAAGTAACAAAGAAAATTGGAATGCGGAAGAGTATTTTTATCATAAATCCTTTTTATTGAATCATAAATCTGTTACTCGACTTCAACTACTAGCGATTAAACTCAATGCAATATTCACAATGCTGCTCCAAACAGAGACCTATAAATATTTTGACAAGCCCCTAGTATGTGTTATATTTTCGTTTCAATATCGGAATAATAAATATGGAATAGCGCAAGGTGGGTAAGATGTGTTGTAAGTGTTCAATGTTCGATCTAGGAAAATCGGGGCGCTGGCGAACATCATGTCTACACGATGGCGGAGTAGGGGAAGTGGTAAGGTCGCGTTACGCCGTTTGAAAGTGAGATGCGAGGCGCCAGGAGAGCAACAAATTAAGTCCCCGCGGGGAGCGGCGCCGCCCACACCCGCGTTGAGAGCCGCCCGCGATAACGTCTCGCCGAAGGGAAAACTTGAATATTTCCAACGAATTACGTAACCAAATTCGCCGAATAAAAGTTCGCATACGTGCCCCGACAACCGGCAAAGTATTATTGAAGTTCTCTTTACATTCTAATTAGGAGTTTAGAAGCGTTTAATCGTAGAATATGTCCCTTCGAGAATCCATTACAAATGGAAGTTTATATTGAATACAGTAATTGTACAAGTATCTGCTATCAATTTTGTTTGCAAGCGACTTCAGTGCTCCAGTAACGTTATAAATACGTTAGCACTCTCCAACTTTCACGGATATAATATAACACATAATATAGCATGTCATCGCTTCGTTTTAGCTGACTGAAATATTTTTTATCTTTGCACTTTTTATAGACTTTCTGTCGGTTTCTTAGACACGTTCTTTCTATATTTCGCCGAGTACTAAATAAAAGTAATTTTAATTCATGCAATGACAAAGGGACTTGACCAGGTTGTCTTAAAAAGTATCATCGGAAAGGAAATGTGGTGTTCATGAAATAGAGCAATGTTCATGCAAAATATTTCACCTAAGTACAGTTAAACCAGAAAAGTTTTGCGCTTTGTTAATATTCGTGTTTCAAAATTAGCACTGTGCAACAGAGTAACAAATACAAGGTGTTGGTAATAGAGAGAAAAGCAATAGAATTTAGTAAATGCTAGGTAGATATTTTTGTATATTTATGACTCTTAATGTCAAGAGTATAGAACATATGATGAAAATATGTTATTTTATTGGCCAATATTCCCTTATTTTATATTACGTTATTCGAAAAAGTTATAGTCGTTTCACGAGAGAAATAAAACTCTTACCGCAACATAAACTTTATCACATAAAGTCATAAATATTTTGTACCAATATCACTTCCCCCGTTTGAGGTGTGGCATTGGCGTTCCCTTCTAAATGTGAATTTTAAAGTTTATTGGTATCAAACTTTATTTTTTATTCAGCGCACATTTATTTCAGTAGCATTTCAGAGAATCACCAGCACGATCCTGTTTTTCAAACGAATACACAGGTACAAATTCTATATTTGATTTTCAAATTGATGTAAAAGTACAAAATAGAAAAACCTATAAATTCACTGCGAATGCCTGCATTTGAAACGACACTGCTGGATTAACGAGCAGATTAAACAAGCGAGAAATAATAGACGCACGATACAGTTAATGACGGGACCCATAAAAAAGAAGGAAGAAATCTGCCAATAGCAAAGCTTAAGCGAGGGTATAAAATTAAATGGGTAGAAGGCGTTTTTACAAGTTTATCGAGCGTTCCACATCGGGCAGACGTCTAATGGGCTCGCAGGCGCCGCGCACGCTGCCTGTCTGTCTCGGCAGCCAGTGACGTGCGCCCGCCCGCCAGACCGTATGAAACCGACATTTAGACCTTACCAATTTCCGATCGATAGCCGCCTAGGAAAACGTTTCACTTATGATATGTCACGCCATGTTACACTCATGATAGTGGAGCGATAATAGATTAAACAGTTCCTTATGAACAAGTGACTGTAGCGAGAACAAAAAGGTCGGAATGGGGGCTACTTACACAGAACGGCGCGGTTGGCTGCCCCCTCGCTCCGCTTTTAATGCGGATTTATCGACTCAAATTAATCGTGTAAGTAGAGAGCCGGCCGAGGAAAGTTGCGTGAAACGCGATAAAGGACCTCTATTCGTTCGAAAAGCCGTTCATTGCGATTTAACTAAATTGACCTACGTTTGCTATAAACCTGGTTGAGTGATCTAACCTGGAAGAGTATCTATTACAGACGAAGAAGTGTTGTACGCACTAGTAGTAATGCACCCAGCAGTGAATATTTTCAGCCGGAGTCACCGAGGTAGTTCATAGTCAGTTAACCAGCAAGCTCAAGTGGCAGTGAGTGCATTGTCTTATCTGTCAAGAGACACATGCCCGTCGCAGTGTACAAGACTTTGTTAGGGGACTGTGAATCGGCAAACACAGCGTCAGACAACCCTCCAGATTTATCCAAAACATGTAAAAGTTAGTTAGTTAGAGGTGGAAGATCAAAAATCAGTATCGTAGCAAGTTACACGAAAGACCAGGAAAGTTAGAGTCAGAGTTTGGATACGGCTTATTGTAAAATTAAGATTAATTTGAAATATACTTACATTTTTTTTAATAAGAAATACTTAGTAAGTAAACAAATAAAATTCGTCTCAAAATGATAAAAACTTACAAAGCTCTTGTCTGAAATCGCTAACTAACGAGACTACATGAATCTCCCCAACAATTTGATAGAAAAGTATGTTTTGTAAACAGCGACTAGCGTGGCGGTGCGGTTTCGGGTGCGATGTCGAACGCGACTGGGTCTCCGGAACGACACGTCAGCCCACAATCTCATTTGTGCTTCCCACTACAACGAGCGACACGTAGGAAATGAGATGCGATTAGCTTACCCAGCCGGCGAACATTTGCTCTGTACATCGGCACAACATTCACATAAATTTAAAATAGCTGTGACAACAAACCCGTAAGGAAATATTGCCTGTTTATCAGCACAGGTACACCCTACTTTACATTTAACATGTTTGAAGCGAGATTTTAACTTTATAAGGCACACAATCGCCCTAATCGAGCCGTTTCACTTACACATTCAACTGCAGTAAGTTACCATTGTGCGCTCTTTTGACTTTTGATAAATGATCCGATTAAAATGAGATTGCTGATAGTCTCTTTTTAGTTATGTAGCGGTTCTATATACCTGATCGAGAGAAATGGAAGACTGAATGCTGACGATGGGATTCGAAACGATAGATATTACAAATGGTTATTATTCAAAGTGCTTCGGATTCAAGTACGAGTATTCGCAAGATCTCCCAATATCTTTGACTTAGTAAGCTCAAGCTGAAACTTAAAACACGATAAATAGAATGCTTCAGAAGTCACGTTTGTTGCCAAAAGAAAACACTGCACTAAGTTACAATCATCAGATCCGTCGCAAGTAATTCACAAAAGATATTTGAAACGAAATGGTTTCCACCAACTTTTGGAATAGAAAATTCTCAAGGAATAGCTGTGTTTTCTTCGACGGGGAGTGGGAGTGATTCCGAGCCGCTTACACTGGCACCCGCTCCAGGACTGCATAATACATTGCGGAGAATGCACCGCAGTTTGATCCCTTTCTAGACAAGGTAAGTACGACTGTACCCCGAGTGGAAAGTTCTCTTGATGTTACCTCCACTTTTCTACCAAGTAAGGACATGAGCTAGTAAGGGGCTTTACGGTTTCAACGTAAATTGACAAAGTTTTGAGTATGACATCTCTTTGTCTTCTTACAAAGGAATATCGACCATGTTCAATTATTTATGACTAATTGTTCTTACAACTTTGGAAGTGCAAAGTTCGAGCGAAGGTATTAAAGGGATACGTACAAACTTGTGTGGGAATAATGAAGGCATTTAAGGTACAATGTACATAGTCAATAAGGCCTTCAGGAGCTAGTGAAATACTGTGTTATTAGTACAATATCGAGTTATTGTCGAGTTTTCGTAGCAGCAAAACAATCTTTGGGTTCAGTCGTTAAAGAGGAATGTTAAAGAATTTAGTTCCCGGCCACGTCCACGCTAGCTCTACAGCTCGTAAAAGTTTGGTGTGTGGATAATAAATATGCTGTTTTTACCCGAAGAGACTCCTAAAACGAGCTGTTGTTTGTTCACGTAAGCGCTGCATCTATTAATAAAAACATTTTTACGACGATGCTTTTACAAACTTTAGATGAAGTACATGTTTAATAAAATTTTACTTGAATTTAATAAATTAAAATTTGATCTGCTTACCTAAATGTCAATTTGTGCTGAACAATACTGAGAGAGACAAGGACTTCGAATTATAGCTGTCAAGCAACAAACAGTTAATTTGGTTTCTGTTCCATTATAAATTACAAAGTTGCTTCGGAACATTTAATTAAAACATGAGATAAAATATTGCAATGACATAATTATGTTGAAATAAGTCTGTTTCGTATTAAATTTCCAATAATATTTATTTTAAAGACCAGGGTTCTCAAGTGCGACTGCTTAGCATGATGTCTTAGGTTTGATTCCCAAGCCGGTTATTGGGTTTTCCCATCAGAAATATGAACAGAGTCGCGCGCGGCCTATTACATGGGACTAAACATAACTAGCGAAAAGTGGTTAACTTTCGGCAAAAATATGTTATTTATTTTTAAACTGAATATTAATAATGCACTCATTCAGACGTTAACCTGATATTTTCATAAAAAAATCTTCAGAAAAAGAAGAATTTTACAGAATCTAAAGACGTTTGAAACATGTTATTCAGTAAGAACAGTTCTTTCGCTACAGTTGTGTAGGCTCACGGAGAGGCAATCTGGCATTTATTAATGTGGATCGGTCCGGCAGACCCAGACAATGGCGCGCATGTTTCTCCGAAATTGTGAACCGGAGTAGTAGACCTGGCCTTCGTTGCACGTACAAAAACCTTACGTAAACGAAGGCCTACATAAGTAATTCAGAAGGTACGAATAAACAAAACAACTAAGTAGTCTTCTTTCATGCATATAAGAGTACCTTTGTACCTACAATTATCTATTTAAAAGTTAGTTAAATGTAACGACACGCGGTTTACCAATCAATTCAACAAAGGACGGTGTTTTTAAGCGACATCGTGCAAGGTCAACCGGTGTTTCCTCGTTTGACAAAAACGTTATGTTCAAAATCAGGCTCAATCAAGGCAATACTTTTATTGAATTGCCGTCTGGTTACCTTGACAGATTAATTTATTGATCCTAGTTTCCGCTGACATTTTGATAGCATCAAGCCAGAAACAAACGTTAGTCTACATTTTTTTATTTGGAAATTAAACAAGGAAATGATTTATTTAACAAAATATACGTGTGTTGGTTCTACAACAGATAGAAAAGATACGATTTGTTTTTTTTTTAGTTTTTAAGAAGCATACAACAATCAGGAAGTAAAGTAATTTCTCACATGTTTGGGACATAAGACAGAAGACATATTTATGACAAAAAGTGATCATCAAATGAAAGATTCATTTTAAAAACTCCCGTTAAAATATTGAGAAAACTTGAACCATTTTGCTGAATAAAAGTTACGAAAGATAAGCGAGTAAGATCTTGGTATTTTGCCAAGAGAGTAATCATGAAAAATATGACGGAGAAACAGTACGATATTAAAATACGAAATAAATTTTCAGCTAGACAAAATATTACAAAAGGATAGATAGCATAGTAGGGTTGATTTATTACGAGCAAGGTATTGCGATTGATTTGTCATTGCGGTAGATACCTACATCAAGAGGACTGAGTATATGAATGTAACGTAGATAGGTAAAGGTTGACTTACTTTGAAGAGAGCTTCTTTACAATGATATATGACTCCGGGCAAAAATCTGAAACAAAGAACACAAATATTATAAAATTGAATTAGACTTTACGCGTCGTATATTTTATTATCTTTACAGTTAATGCAGTGTACATTATCTGTTATTACAAAGTATACGTTTAAAGTAAGCTATAACCGGATAAGATAAATCGCTAAACTGATATCATTCTTAGAACAAATTGGCGGTGGAATATAAAACTAAACCAATTACAAGTTTTCCAATATGCCCGGCAAATTATACCAATGTTGAACTCGCAATAGCCGCTCCACACGGCTTCTTGCAGACTTCTCCTCAAATTGAAGTTTGGAGCGTTCGCGACGCACTCGGCCTGATTTATTCACACATACAAACATACTGAAGATACAACCATATTATACGTGCAGCGGAAAGCATTTTAAGTCAACTGTGTTGCGGTGCGTGACTTTACACTCGTTCTTTATTTTCTTTCGACCGTCTGGCTGTTTTAATTCGGTTCTTGCTGGATGATACGATGCATTGGTTTAAAGATTTGTTTTTATCTTTAACCTGTGTTATGAAAACTGCCTGATTGTCCTTACCTACGGTAACAGAAACGGTGCATAGATAGTATATTCTTTTACGTTTATATTAAAGTCCCAAGTCGAGAGTTAAAACAATAAAATGTGTACGAAGCCTCCTATGTAGTGTTTTCTGTGCAATCACGTCGCTATTCTAGTAACATAATTCCCTTTTACAGCGCACAACGAAAAAGCTGCGCTTAAAAACTCCATTACTGGGCGGCATTCGTTTCGCCATGACACAATACGCGTTAACCGACAAAATGAGAGCGTGGTAGCTAGTTACGGAAATAAAAGCTGTCATTATGAATCGCAGCGATGGCTGCGCGGTCGGTGGCGGCGCGGGCGCGGGCGCGGGCGGAGCCAGGTAAACACTGTTATTTGCATTACACGCCCCGGCCCTTGGCTAGGATTTGTGACATCCGCCGGTAAGCTCAGCGAGCGCTCTCCCGCGGCAACTCTAATTATTGTTGAATTCATTACGGAAACGGCGACATGTACAAGATTGGATTTTGTGCAAATATCTTTACAAGGTACATTACCTTTCTTCAGTATGCGATTGCTATCTTATTGCTTAGTGTAATAGTTAGCTAGCGAAGCGAACTCTACGACCGCGACGGTGAGATACTGTACCGTAAGAGGAAAGCTTCACATTCACATTTATTAACTAATTAACGCAATGAAACGGTGGCTGCGTCTTAGAACGATAGTTTAATTTAATTTACACGACTGAAGAGGCAGACACATACTTACATAAAAGTTAAAATAATGGGGAAAGGAAACAAAACGGGTGTTAATAAGTAAAAGTCTGTATTAGGTCTGGAGAGATAGGACTAATAAGAGGTAGTGGAGCGCGGGGAGTTGAGCAAGCTTGTTGAGCGCGGAGGCGGCCGCAAGTGTGCAAGTTTCACGCTTGTGGCGGCAACGTGTTACGCGTCTTTTTACAGAACGTCTGAAATGGCGAGCGGACGGAATTCAAAAGCTTGAGCTAGTTCCGTGGCGGCGCGACAGTTCGGAGACAAAGGCCCTACGCATCCACAAAAGCGTGCCTAGCAATTTAATTTTCACATTTTTCAGACATTTCATATGTGAGATTTTTGCGAAGCTTACTTGGAAAGTTCATTGTTTAAATCAACACGTGAACAGTAGATAGTGCTAGTAGCAGTTTATATGTCCCTCGTTGTAGCTCAGAATTATAGTTTGAGCTTGTTTGTATGTATCTCTTGTGACCTATGGCTCGAGATAGGGGGATCACCGCTGAGCTAGCGTCGCCCAGACAACAATAGAGAAACTTTACACGACACACTGAACATGAGGAATTGGCTTTTGCTACGGTTAGCATTTATGGTTGTAATGAGGAAGCTATGTTTTAGAGTTGTTAACTGTTTGTAAAGCAACCGTTCAAGTAAACTACGACTATCAAAATGATCCGAGAAGAATTTTTAATGGACCATGTTAATTTTCAAAGTAATTGGCCGGTCGTGCTCAAGATGGAAGAACATCTATTAACTGGTTCCTGTTACAACAATATTTGTTCAGTTAGTGTTGATGAATAAACGATTATTATGTTCAGTCGAACTAACTCTAATTTGTCTACAAATTAGGAGAAGTTATTCGGATCACTTATGTTGTTGAACGATAAAGCAGTTCTTGAACTGATTGCATTTATTAAAGTTATATCCCGTTTCACTAAGTTACGCTACGATGGAAGAACTGATTGGTGTTGTCTTTAATTGTTATGAACTTATGAAGCTTAAAGCTTACCTAATTTTAAGACAAACAAGATAAATATTAATGCTAACGAAGTTACGGCTGAAAACTTTTAGTAGTGTTATTAAAACAATATTTTCGAAGAACATGTTGCAAATACCTACTTAATATGCGAGTTAGTCGGTTTATTAGCATAGATGGGAGTAGCAAACTTTTGTATTTTCAGAAAAAAACTTTAAAACAAGAATTTTATTAGTAAAGTTATATAACGTGCTTTCAAAACTCAATCGAAGTGCGCGGCACGTCGTACGTAAAACTCGACGAAAGTATGACTATGACAAAAGCACGTGCGCACCCGAACCTTCCAAACTTCCCGAAGGACACCGCGACGTTATTTAGGGGCGTTTCTGAAAGGCAAGGTGTGTCGTCTCGGGCCCAAGGGAATTCACTACGCTTTAAAGCTGGTAATTTGATGTGAGTCTTTCGAGATTTTTCCATCTTCCCGGGTCGTTCGGGGAGCGGGCGGATTAGGCCACGCACGGCATGGGCGAGGGCGGCGACGCGCCAGATTAATGTCGCGAGCTTTGCGCCAAATTTAAAATGTCACGTTCCATTTTTCCAGCCAACAGAGCCCGTCAACGACCCGAACAGTTAATACTTCCGATTGCACGCATTCCTTACGTAATAATAAATGGACACGCGGATGGAATAAAAAGTAACATGCTCAGACGCTCCATTACTTACAATACATTATGTACAGACTTTTATTTATAAGTAAATATAAGTTGCAAAATACAACTCAATAAAGTTATTTCAGTGTTACTTAACAAAATAAGCAATCTTGTAGATGACGACGTGATAAGACTAGAGAGAGACTGAATAGTCGTCCTTGAGACAAATAAAAAAGAAAAAACTGTCAGAGGTCAATGATTCTTATGTGTGTCTGCAGCACACATACGCACACGTATTATCTAAAGTGTAGTCAACATGGAAACAGGGCGTAGGAAAAAAGGCAAAGTCGTAAAACTGGCGCCCACCAATCGCCAAATAAGGCCGGCGAGGCACCGGCGAGCCGCGCGGCGTCGTCCTTGACTCCCGGCCAAATGACATAAGTTGGCCCATGGGCGCGGATTCTTGACTAATCGATAAACAAGACGGAATGGATGAAGAACCCAAACGTTGAATCGCCGCACCCACGCTAAGCTATTAACTTGCCGACTAATTTGGTCATGATTCCATAAAACTGTTGAATCAAACGCAAACAGCGTAGACAATGGCAACAAGGTCTGTTAAACTTATGCAGTCCAAAAATTAGCACAGCACTTCGTTGTCCTTTTCGAAATACAAGGCATCTTGTAAACATGATCTCACTTAGCTCCAAGTGCGGAATTATGTTAAAACGCTGTCTTACATCTATCACTAGAGGAGAGTTCATCGCAGTTATATTTTATAATATCTTCCATAATATAGGCTGGCGGCACATAAGTCGGAAACTTTTCCAATTTTCATATTCCGCCAGAAGTCAACACTCATAAAGAGCCTTAATTTTAATAATTTCACATTTATAGTATATGGAGTGCGTGTCCGCAGCAGCTATAAAATGTGCGTGCGGGTGAAAATTGATGCGTAGGGATATGGTGTAAATTTTGAGCTTATTATCGTAGCCTTGAATTTTGATAGGTCTAATGGGGCATAGCTTGATACACTTTTCACACGATCACAGCTTAGTTTGTTTTACTGTGTGAAGCATTCATAAAAAGCGTAGCTAAATGAGTTAAAGAATAAGAAATCTTGAACATTGCCTGTTTGAACGCGACGACGCTATGCGACGCCACGGATAAGTAAGTTATTGTCGTGTTGAGCTTGATCGCCACAATAAAAAACAAAAATACCAAGTTGGCCCATCTATTTGTCTACAAAGTTTTTAATGGTCGATTATTTGGTTAACTGTTATGGCAGTGCCACAATGTAGCTAAACAAGGTCGTATCGTGGAAGCTACGTTACGAAACCGATGCCTAATGAAAAATAGCGTGATCCTACATAATTGCAGGTTTAATGAAATTCCTGGGGTGTTATGTAGGGGCGCAACAAAGTAAGATAACTTGTTACAGGCAAAGCCAATAGTAGGATTAGCATGCAGAGCGGAAGCGCAAGCGGCTGGCTTGGTGTCAAGTTCATTGGCGAGCCCACGTCGCCACGTGCTCGGTGCTTCGCCCCCGTCAGCAAGGTGACTGACTTTACCATACTACACTCATACGACATGTATGGTGAGTAATTACATGTCTATGTCTCTGTAATGCCATGTCGGTCAATGACTTTTATAATATCTAATCTAGTTACACATATACACAAGGCTTTGTCAATCATTGAGATTTACATTTTCTGCAAAAAGAAAACTTGTCTGACCAATACATCTTTGGTTTATTTGGCAGCATTTTTCGGTTGTTTGAAAAACTTATGCTTTTGTATCATAAAGCCAGTGCTAAACAGCTTATAATACATATTAGATGATATCTTAACATTATTCAGTCATCATCTCATATTTTTGGTTTCAAATTATTATTATGTATGACGCAAATACATCTTGTTTGCGTAAAAAGAACTGAAAGAGGTGACTGATCATAATAAAATAAAATCATGATCATAATTGACTATTTTCTTAATAAAACTACTTTACAAAAGTTAGTTGAACAACATCATAGAAGTTTTTGATTTCTACATTTTTTTTCGTTTTTCTCTCCAATGTCAATGTATTGCTTGCACCATAATTCGTGTATTTCATCCCGATCGTTCCACACTATCAGTTATTTACAGAAATTAAGTAAAGTGACGATGCAAGCTAGTCAGAGTACACGAGCTTTCCCCGGCACCAAATCAATGATTCATCGATCAATAATTGAACAAAGCGCATTAGTGAGGCGATCGCTAAACGTCCACTTCGCCGGTGAGTAAACACCGCGTGGTGAGCACGAAGGCGTAATCCGTAGGGCGGCACTTAGAGCGCGCCACAAGCTCCGCACTCTAATTGCACACCAACTAATCTGTTTGCGTTCCCAACGCATCGAATTACCTATTCCAATCTATAGATTTTGACGGTCAATTTCTGAAAGTAAATTTCCGCTAGTAATACCATCTCCTATAATTGGGTGACCACAAATCTGCTCTGTGGTGTCCTCCCCCATGGAGCAGAGTACTCACTGTCTCTGTAGTTCTGTACCGAGTTAAATTATTGAAAGATTTTTTATTTGCACGTGTTTCTGTCAGTTTTATTACACTTTAAATCCAGACACTAACTGCAACACAAAAAATAACGCCAGACCTGCGTGCTTTTACCTGTCAGAATTCACAGGCGTATAAAATGCGAATAAAATGAAAAGTTCAGAATTACCATTACCATTTGATGCGCTTGATAACGTCATGTTCAAGCGCATTGCGCCCGCGCATCTGCAATCTTCACGGTGCGGACATTGCACCTATGACATCATTGGTGAATAAAATGGATGTAGTAAAAAATCTGGATTGAGATATTTTCAAGAGATGCTCATTGAGGTTTTGAGAATTTATTCTCAGGGAGGTGAACAAATTAGTACGATTTCAAAGTTTACGATGCGATTTCATTGTTTGTTAAGTTTATGGGCATTTTCACAAAAAGTTATAGGTATAAAAGAAGTAAGATGTAATTTTAACTTCATTTTTTATGCGAAATATTACTTGTTTGTATTGCCTTAAACTCTATATTTTACGATTCCCAGCTTAAAACCAATAATTAATCACGTAATAATGAGAAATTAAATAAAATAGAGGGTAAGTCAGGGATATTTCGTCAGGTTTGTTACTTAAATTAAATGCGATTAAAAAATAAACAATTAAAACAATCAAATTTTCTTTAATATAAAATAAAAGAACACAAGTTGGATTAGCTAAATCGATTTTAGAAAATGCGATATATTATAATTTAGCCAAAAAAAAATGCCTCATAATTACAATTTTGTTACCAGTGATGACATTCGAACATTACAATACTCTATTATTAAGTTAAAAATACGAAAGCATACAGCATGAATATAAAACTTAGCCTGTCATTAATTTTCTTCATTTATTTTATATATCGGAATAAGTAATTAATGCTTTAAATTATAATTAAAAAAGATTTTGACTTAAAAAATAGGGGGACAGTAACAAAGCTGACGGTAACAAAATTGTTATGAAGCATTTACACTAGGTTATGTTTTGTGGTACAATTTTAGATTTTTTTATCACTTTTTTTAATCAAACACAATTAAAGTAGTTATGGCTTTTTGTTATTATTAACAACACGCTTACGCCCTACCGAAACATTATCTATAAATCTTATATATTAATATAAATTATTTAACATTTAATTATTTAATCTTATATTTGGTATCATCAAATAATACTACTAATAACGACAGTTAGTTGTATTTTAAGTTTGAGCAATTATTTAATATTATTATTATGTATAAAACTAAATTAGACATTTATGTATTAAATTATATTGTAGGAACTGAGTTAAGTCTTTACGTATAAGTACTTATCTTAAAAATACCTTGAGATTAAGTTTAAGAACTATACAATTATTTAGTCTTACATTGATTGTACATAACTTAAAAATTATATATAAAAATCGTTTCACAGAAAACATTTTGACCTTTTAGCCACCAGAGTCACAAATAAATGAGAAGACAAATTGTACCCAGACACCATGGCCTTGTCTTTTAGTCAAGAACCTGGTGGGCTGAGCAAAATCGGCATGAATTTGTGGTTGTGGCAGTTAAAAGACTATTGCTTTAGTAAAAAAAAACAAAATCAATTTAGACAATACTGACATTCATCAATAGGGTAATGATCGTAGACACTAAAATCGCAATAAGTACACCAAAAATATGGTGATTTTAACAAAAACTTAAGATCTTGTCTAGTCATAGGTAGAAAGAAGTGTTTTAATCTTGAATTTGTCATAGCCACCGTTTTCTTGCATCCATAGCAATATTTAGATAAAATAAAATGGGTCTCCTTCCATGGCCATCTAAGTCTGTTTTCATAAAATAATATAAAATCGTTTTGAGTCAAAACTTTATCAATATCAATCTTGATTCCCATATCGTATAATCTTCCAGTTGGCAATTATAACAGGATTAGCACTAGTTAATCTGAAAATAAAAGAAAAATATTTAAAATTGACTTTAAATATTAGCGTAGACTGAACTGTCTATTAAAAATATATTCGAGTGAATACCTTCATCTGCAAAGCAAGCGTCACAAATGTAGTCAAAGTAAGTTGGACCCTTGACACAATCGTCACAGTATACATTTTTACAAGCCAAGCATCTTATAATTTTGCCAAGGATCGAACACGAACATTCGTGGCACTGTAGAAAAGTCTTAGTGGAGATACATTTTACACCATCTTTGGTAATATTTAATTTATCTTCTTGATCGGTATTTGGTTCTTTATCAGGTAATGAGATCAGGGGCAGCAATTCAATATTCATCAAATCGGATTCTCTTTCATTTTGGGAACAGTCATTACTAATACTAATGCAGTCACCTTCTGCACTGTACATATCGATGAAATCACGAAGTTGAGCTGTGTCCTGATTATCTGTTGCTACTATTGTTAAGGGCAGTTTATCAGAATTACGCTTGAATAGTCTAGTATTAATTTTTGAAGTTGACGGGATCGCAATATTTTCTTTGTTATCGTTATAATTTGGCTGAAGTAGAATAGTGTGGATTTGGGGAGAAAAGCATTTGCATTCCCCTCGTGCTGGTTCACAGAAACAGCTCACATCTCTGTATTTAATAGTGTTGGTCTCAGTTGTGGTTATGACCTGGTGTAAATTCATAGTCCCCTTCAAGGGAATCAAACCATTCGGAAGTATCTCCGCGACTTTGGTAATATTTCCTTCTTCAATCAAAAATACTTTAACGTTTTTGACAGTGGATAATAATATAGTATATGCATCAACGGCATTTGTTACATCAAATCCGTAGCATATTTTTTTGTCCAATATCCTCTTAATACAACCGCCAATACCATCAGCTACGCTTTTACCGTGGCCACTTTCAAAAAATGACCACGAAGATGATTGCAAATTATATAGTTTTGTGAAGTGTGTAAATAAATAGAAATTATTCTTTTGTCTATATTGCGATGTAGGTCCGTCGGAAAAAAAATGTATCACATTGACATCAGGAGAATTTTCTTTTATAAGATCGAGAATTGGGGTTAAATGTGCCCATATGGCTGGAGGCTGGTGATTATTGCTGTCGGAAATGGAACAAAATGATTGGGACATATTTTTCCAATATATCATGCCAGTATGCAGGGTTATTTGGGACTTCGAAGCGCCAAAATGCATGGACTGAATTTCTTCAGATAGTTTTGCTTCATAATTTTCTGAAAAGTCGCAGACAATAAGAGCTTCATTCTCTTTTAGTGTCGCCACGGCATTTTGGTATTCTTTCAACTGTTTTAGCATGTTATAGTGATGTTTTTTGTATAATTTTATTGAGCTTTCAAACGTTTTTAATAATTCTTCAATTGTGCCTGTTTTAGTGGATTTTACAGTTTTTTTCGTCTTAATAAGTTGTTGGTCATTATTATTTGATTTAAAGTAAGTATGGTCTTTTCTTTCCCACTGATACCAAGTGGCCAATTTATTTTTCTCGGCTTCATACGAGCCTGTGATTTCTATTTCTCGTCCTGCACATGATTTACAGTCGCTATACATGCACGAATAATTCCCCGTATTACAAACCAATTGGTTCAAAAATTCTGAATGCTTGGTGTGTTTTAAAATACCACGTTGTTTGAGTGCAACAAACAGAAAATTAAAATTACTATGTTTAATACACGCACATGTTTCTCTACAGTGTATGTGTGGAGATAAAACAAAAAATGGTTTTTGTTTATAAAATGTAGTAAATCCATAACGACCGCCTTCCTTTTTATACTTCTTATATAAATTGACCAAACTATCCAGTAAATATCTGATTTGTTTTTTGTCCTTTTGTTTAGTTTTTGTTTCTTTTTTGCCTGCTGTATTACGGCTTACATCGTCTCTCATGTAAAAAGATCGTATTTCTTGAATTATTTTAATGCCAATTGTCTTCTTTTTTCCTTTAACATATCCGTTTTTCAGTCCTATTAATTTTGCAACGTATGCCTTGTTACTTGAGTTATTGATTAATTGTTTAAATAAGCGTTTATCATAATGTTTTTTACAATTTCTGTATGTATTCTTTAATGTATGCTCTAAAACTTCTTCACGCGCTTTCATCTTGTTTAATGTGTCTTCCATCATGTTTATTTTTTTTGTAGACTCCGCTTTAATTCTTTGGTATCTCTTTTTATATTTCTCTTTTAGTTTATTTACTTTTTGCAAATAATTCAAATGTCTTCTGAATTTATTTTGTAGTATTTTATATTTGATATTAAGTTTTTTTATTATTTTTTCTGAATCATTAGATTGTAATTGATGTCTTTCCATTTTTTCTTCTTCTTTTTGATCATTTAGTTTTTTTTTTCTACATTTGGTTTGGTAACGTCGCCAGTTTTGCCTTTGCACTGCTTTTTCTGTGCTATCCATCTCCGAAACTTTTTTCTTCTTGGATTTTATTCGTTCTAAATTTTTTTTTCTCTGTTCCTCATATTTTTCGGGATTTTCATTTTTAAGGCGCTCCCTATATCTGCGCATTTTTTCCGCTGCGCTTAATGGCATTTAGAACGAGTATCTACAATGAATAAACCAAACAGCGTCAACTCTTGCAGAAGAAAATTCAGTAACAGCAATACACGTACACGCGGCTACACATCAAGCTATACATAACTATACTCCTTTTGAGTAGGCACTTATCTAAACAACAACAATCTTGTTATGACCTTTATTTAAAAACTCAATTTAAAAATAAAAAACAGTTAAAATAAATTAAAATACAATAATAACAATTACTTATATTTAATTGAATCATTATTTTAAGCAGTAGTTTATTTTTGTAATATGCATTCGTATAAAAAGTCCTATCAAGATTGTTTACCTTTAGTTAAGTGAATCCAAATGGAGTATAGTATAAGCTGACCGATAAATTTGTAGAAAGATTATATAAAACGAATCCAAGACAAACTGATTTTGTATAGCTTGATGTGTAGCCGTGTGTACAATTCGGTACATATTTCATAACAAAAACTTATTCTTGTACTAGCATAATAATGCAGGTTAAAAAATATCTGTGTACCAGATTTCAGCCAAATTCGTTCGGTAGGTTTTGCGTGAAAGAGTAACAAACATATTATGTTAGTATTAAATATTAGTAGAATTATTCAAACTATACTAAAACTAAAATCTTAAACTGCTCAGTACAAACTTACATTTAAAATGCAATACGTAGACTCAAAATGCAGATCTGAAATAAATAAAAAACTATTTTAATAGCCCATTAAAAATAAATAATTGTAAGCACTTCTAAAGCATTTTATAGGTACTATGATATCATAACCTCCCTTAGACCAAGTTGGTAAAGCAGCATGTGTCATCTTCTTAACAGTCAGTTTTGTTACTTTGCTTGTCAGGCCTCTACGTTACCACACAAAACTGACGTAACGTTACCTTACCTTTGCACGAATTATAATAAATTGAATTAGGTAGAATTGCAGTGATCCGTCATTAACTATTTATTTATGGAGCTAGATGTTAAAGCTTCTAATAACTAGCACAATCATGTTATTTACATATTAAATTATACAACATTTTGGTAACTTACCTTGACAGAATGTTTTCTACCAAACGATGTGAGCTACTGCACACGCGCACTTCACACAGTGTCTAAGGCAAAACTGACCAAAATGGTGGATGACTTAAAGCTTCCGGTGTTGCAATTATAGATAAATAAAATCTAACAAACGTTTTAAAGTTTCCTGGAAAAAACATGGTAACAAACTTGACGTGTCAGGTTGCTCACAATTTAAATTCTATAATTAAATTTACATAATTTAATTAGTTAAAGATATAATATTTTAATTATGCTTTAAAATTGTCAACTACGATCTCTTGAAGAAATGACATGAAATGACCTGTGGTCAATTCTAAGGATAAAACGCAATTATTGTATGTTCAATATAGCTGTACCGTCCAGGGACAAGTCAAAAAGCTATCTCCCTATCACTTAATTAATGATAAAATTAAATAATCGAGTACTTGGGGAATTAAGTGATTAATGGCATAATGACTAGATGTCTTCTAAAACAAACGGTAATCGTTTTTTGTTGAAACTCGTAATATTGAAAAAGAAAAACAACTGTCTTTTCGAGGGACAGGTCTAAATACACACCTATGCATTTTTGTGAAAATGCCCTTATAACAAATATTTATGTTGATGTAACAGTTCATAAAACCAAGAACAAAAACAAACCTATTCGATAATACATAGAACGAACATATCGTCTCATTCATATCGAAAATGTAACGGATGATGTTAACGCGCCAATATCTAATAAAACGAATAAAATACAAAACATAATACACTGAACTCTGAAGGAGAAAAAGCCAATAACTTGGAATTATCATTGACAACATATACAATACACTTTCTCTAATACAAGGAAAAAGTAAGGGGTAGGTACTTGTGCAAAGTACAATACGTGCCCTACTCGAGCTAAGGTTCCAAGAGTGTTCACATTGTTGGTGATTTCTTCGAGCTGAGTTGGAGAGCTTGTTCCTTAAAAGGTACACATTCGATTTTTAAATATCAACAATATTTAATTTTAAGTGACGCCTGAATCCGTCCGACCACCAGTGTGTACGGTTTTTGAACAGATTTTAATTTTTCTGATTTGCGAATTGCGTATAAGCCGAAATTAACTTTGGAATTGATGCCACAAGTTTTGTAAAGAAAACGAATGAAAAACATTTTTGGTAAGATATTGGACATTTGTCACAGTAGTACTCATTTTACGTTTGGCATCAATACATTTATTTCTTGGAATTGGCGTTTGGCAAGAATTTTGATTATCTAAAATCAATCTAGGAAACTATTGAGTTATTATTTTTTTTGTATGTTTTTATGAGTGATACTTTTTGGGTTACCGTGCACTGTTAAGTACCTTATATAAGCCGTTTGTCGATTTATTATTATTCAGTTTAGAATTTCTGTTGAGTCAAAAGATCGTTGTCTTAGAATAAATACATGCCTACATATAGCGCTCAGTATATAGTAGGCCCTATACTAAACTGAGCATCGCGTTTGGAGTCTCTAAATATTTAGCAAGCGCTTTAAAGCAAAATACTAACAACAGTTCGTTAAAATAATGTAAATATTTCCGTAAGACTGTCTTGAGAAACAAGAGGGTAGTTTAACTAGTGTTGATTTACAAACGATTGAATTTGTAGTGCTTCACACTGCCTCGACGACAACGGCGTCTTACTCATCAGGCTTTTGTTGAATCACACAGAAAATAATGGAAGATTTATCGAAACGTACTCTCTTTGGAAAGAACAAAGATATATTATTTCAAACGTGTGAATGTCTACTACAAATTAATGTATATTATGGGTTTATAATGCCTATATTTTAACGGATACGAGCAACAATTTTCCTCATAAAAAAGTGACAAAAATTAACACCTACTATAAAATCAAACGTAATTTCAGAAAAAAATTGCCGTGTGTTTTACTTCTAAATATTTGTTTGCAGATTAAATTCAAGGAGGAAATTCAAGCTATTTAATGAATATATATGAGCAATTGTTATGCCAATGAATCCTGTCTGCAAAATTTTAAAATGGCATTGTGTGTAATGTTGCGTATCGCCTGACAATGTATCTGTAAATATTTATTGATAGATTTATTCCTCAAGTTGCTAAGCCCTGAACCAAGCGCTGATTCTGAGCGCGAGGACGAAATTACACGCTGAGTAATCGAGTGAGTCTGCTGTTCGTCTCGCTTGATGATTTCGTTTTATGGGCGCTATTTTTTGTTTGTGTTCAAGTGACTGATTCTCTATTTAAGTACCTCAGTAATTTATATTTGTCTCAGTGCAATGCATTCGAACGGACAGTACTGATTACACAGCATGAGCAATGCTCTATTATATGCTAAGTTGGGTTTATTGTGCTACAGTTTGCGTTGAATCCGTTTTAAAAATAAGCTTTATAAATCAAGTAGAGTATTCCAATGAATCGTCTACACAGGATTTGTTTAATGGAGCAGAGTTATTGAAATGGAAAATGTTGGAGCTGACGAATTGCACTGCGCGTCGCTTGGCCTTCGGCTCCATAATAGCCGAAAGTATGACTCAGTGTGATTGCTGCAATGTAGACCCCGCTGTACTGCTGTAGTCAGAGAGTAGTTTCTTCTCAGAACAAACGTGTCTTTTTACAAAATAGTCTATTACTTTCAGACCAGGTTTTTGGTTACAACAACTGCATTCAGCATTCATTAGCTAACATATTTTATAATGATCAAATGCAATTGCCGAGAATAAGTAAAACTTTCTCGTGGCATTATAGCATATACGCAAGTGTTCGGAACGGGAATGACTTTTACATTAGATAAATTAGAGGCAGCTAACAATGGCGGCCGCTAACTAGAAAGTGAATCGAGCTGGTGCCGAGAATGGTCTTTCCGATCGTATCGATCTTGGGTTCGTTACCCCCTTCATTATTCTCTCAATCACAATAAGACCATTTTACTTCAAGTAAAGATATATCTCACGCTATTAAAGTCGGTCCATCTGCATTGGTAAAAATTTAAGTCTGGAACGTAACCGTGCAATGGAAAAATATAATGTATTCAAAAGGTAGATCGGAAATAAATCTGATCCGACCTCTTACATTTCCTAAAATAACAGAGGTCAACGTTCACATTCCGGACACTGTCTTTTAATTCAAAGACTTCTCTTTTATGGCTTTTGCCGCAACATGCAATAAATTAGCCCTTTACGGAAAAATGGACATCTGCTCCTCTGGAAAAAATCCCTCCTTGGAAGTAAAAGGACGAAATTTACGATCCGTGTAACCGTGGGTAGTCGGACCTCGCCCACGAGCCACATGCAAATGGCTCCATTGGAGCGGAGTACCGTGGCTACCAGGCACCAAGGAAGATTAAAATCGAAACACCTCGCGACTCCCGGCCGTCCGACTTGCCGGTTTGCTTCGCGATCCGTTTGCGACAACTTGCTAACCTGTGCAGATTTACTTTTCAAATATTATGGCTTCACAAGATACACTCAAGATCAACCAATTTAAGTCATACAATTTTGCTTATGGAACGCCTTTACACTCGACAAAGTAATAGAAACAATGTACATGTGTTAAATCAGTTATGAATACGCAGCTAAGCGAATTTGAAATGTTCTAATTTTAATCTAAAACGGTGTTTCTAATTCAACGCGACGAATGATTTCCAAATATAGAATTATTCAGTGCAACCCACATAGTGTCTCTGCCTCGTCGAATATCGCATTTATAAGCTCGTCATTCGCTGCCCATTTTACTATAATCAGTATTAAAGTATTAATATATCATTGCATCAAAAATTTTAACAAATTTGAATCTTTTTCTTTAATCATTTGAGGATGATTGAGACAGACTGATAACTTGGAACTTGTTCAGTCTAAATTTCCTTTGTTTTTAAGGTTCTGTACCTCAAATGACCCTTATTGTATTTTGGGGCGCATGAAGATAACGAGTTGGAATTTAAACCAGGGGTCGGCAACCCGCGGCCCGCGGGCCGCATGCGGCCCGCGGACGTCTTCCTTGCGGCCCGTGAATGTTTCGGAAATAAGTTATAATTATTATCAAAATCAACGCATTAAAAGCGCACCTTTTAACCCCTCTGCTGGGCAACACTTTGAAATGTGTCATACTATCTGATATTCTCAAAGTTCCTTCTATGAATCCAATGATCTTGTTATATGACATCTGATTTGACGAGTTGAAAAAGTTTGCTAAGCAGTTCATTACAATTTTTCAATTGGCAATTATAGAAAAAATAAATATGCATCTCGTCTTACTGATGAGCAGTTGAGCACTATTCTACAGCCAAAAATACCACCCCGGGACCCAATGGCTTGTGCGGCAACCCTGGGTCCTGGCCTTGGAGGCTATCCGGCCCCGACTACTAGGACTACTAGGGCTAAGATACTTGCATGCTTGGAGGGGGGCGCCAGTTTCTACTTCGTTAGAAGACGGGGAAGCTGGTCCTCATACAGATGGGCGCCCTGCGGACTGTCCGTCTCCATTCCAGCCCATCGTGCAGGTCGACGAGGTGGGCAAGCTCTTTGAAAGAGTAATTGCAAGCTGCCTCGTCGGGCACCCTGTGGGGTCGGGGCCGGATCTTGCGGAGCACCAGTATTGTTTTCGCAAGAGGCGCTCGACGTTGGATGCCTTCATGCGTGTGAGAGCCCTCACGACGGGGGCTGCAGTGTCCAGGGGAAGATTTGTCGTGGCAGTGTCTCTCCGCATTGCCAACGCGTTCAACACCATGCCTTGAGGCTGCATCAGGGTGGCACTCCGGTACCACCGGATACCTACCTTCGTCGTGTGGTCAGGGCATATCTGACGGACAGGGCCTTCATCTACCTCGGTCGCTCTGAAGAGTGGAACCGGCGAGACATGTCGTGCGGTGCCCCACAGGGGTCGGCCTTGGGGCCGCTCCTCCTTCCTCCTCATCGGTTACGACTGGGTGCTCCGCGCCTGCCTCCCTAGCGGCGTCGCTCGTCCTGGCACAGGGGGGGTCGCACCAGGCGGCAGCCGAAACAATGACACGCGGTGTTGCGATAGTCGCGGAAAGGATCCAACTACTGGGGCTTGAAGTGGCATTGTACAAATCCGAGGACATGGTCTTACATGGCCGCGCGAATACGCCACCGTCGGGATCCCAGCTGATGGTATGAGGGGTTCGCATCGGCGTCGGGTCGACGATGAAGTACTTGAGAATCGTTCTCAAACGCTGGAGGATTTTGGTGGATCATTTCCGACGTTTGGCTCCCAAACTCGAGCGGGCTGGGGCTGCTTTCAAGCGGCTCCTGCCCAATCTGAGGGGCCTAAACGCCTCGTGCAGTAGGCTCTATGCCGGAGTCGTGCGGTCCATGGCACTTTACGGGGCCCCGGTATGGGCGCCTCCTTAAGGGCGGCGTGCCAACCACTACCTGAACGCGCCCCAAAAGGTTTTAGTGTTTCACTTCAAAGAGATGTCAGCAAAGCAGAGGGGCTTGCCAGGGCCTCCGCCTGCAGGGGTTGGTTGTTCGAAAGAGATACCGTGGCCCCGGAACGTGAAGGGCAATAGAAGGAATATGGGGTGGGTTTTAGTCAGTACAAGTCTGATCTGACACTCCCCCCGCTGCGCCCAGAGTGGGGGAAGTAATTTGATGATTTCCCACGCATAAAAAAGAGTATTACGTGTACCAATTAAATTCCCTATGTTTTAACAATTTTCAATGGCATTTTTATTTATTTTTTATGGAATATGACCAATTATTATTAGCAGCTATATTTGGCTACTTGGGTTTATGCGAGTAAAATGACTGCGGCCCGCCTTTAGTTTAATTTGTCACCTTGTGGCCCTTGCTTGCCAAGAGGTTGCCGACCGCTGATTTAAACCATATATTTAAGTCTGTGGTCCCCTGGAGTTGTGGAAATATCTAAGTCTGCGCTGTCTAAAGATATGACCATTTATGTCGCAAATTTGTGCGGAACTCTCGGTATGCGAGTCCGAATCACACTTGCCCGGATTTTTTTGTGATTTTTGGTACATGTGGACCTAAGATAAATGAACTGTTTAATTTAAGAACAAAGTTCAGTAAAACAAGTCAACAGCAGGAAAATCATCAAAGCATTTCATGTATTTTTCCTTCTTTTTGTCCTAGTTGTCACAAATATAGTTGCATTATTGTTATCAAATTATCCCATTGGGTAAAACTTTGTTATTGATCGTAATATTATTATAATAAAACTTCAGTGTATAAAGGAACTGCATGAAAGTAATAAAGGCAGCAAACTCAGTAGTAGTGTCGCCCACCCGGCAGACTTTAGGCGCCACCACACATGACATAGTTACTCGAATATACGTAGTCATACAACTCGGATGTTGCGGATATACTTATCTTAATGTAAATTAGTATTATTCACAGGAAACGCGTTGCCAAGCATCCTTCATGAAATTGCTGTACGTAGGTTCTAAATTACTGCACACGTTGCATAATGTAATCTTTATCATCTTGTTACAATCGATATGCTACCTTGACGAGCGTTGCACAACGTTTATTAGACCAGAACCAAGGAATGCAACTTCACCTTGCTATATAAGCCGAGCTGAAAATATCAAGTTTCCAAACATGAATATTTTTAGTGCAAAGCAAAATTATTACATTGCAACACATTTTTAGCATTATTACGTGTTTTACTGTACTGAAACGAGGTTGAAAAGAACAGTTTTATATGAATAAGTGGCAACGCAAACTATTACAATGTTTGACAAAGGAATTTAATATGTGGAAAGCAAGAACTTGAATCTTCCATTTCCGAATGACATGTGATCAATAGTTGTACATTCTGCGGTTTAATCATTCTAGAACAACAGATGTTCAAAATAAGTTAAAAAAGAAGAACGATTCGGTGTCATTCAATTCCAACTAGAATGTAAAATATCTAATCATGATAGTGGTGGCTGTACTATTGTGATAATTTATAAATATAAAATTATAACCTATTTGGAGTTGGGGCCGCAAATTCTTTATGTTTGAAATATGTGTTTTTTTTTGTGCCAAACATTTTGTGAGCGCAGAGATCTTATGCTTCCTTTTTGAATAATTGGAAGAATAGAATGATGTCATTTTACTAACCTGCATTGTGGTTTTAATTACTTATTAAAAAAGGAGGTATAAGATTGTCATCCAAACTAAACATATATCCAAAATTTCAGCTCAATCAAAAACCGGGAATTTAGTCAAAATCAACTTGTAAGATCTTTTAACATGGTAAGTTACAAGTGAAGCTAATACAAGTGTGTTAAAAAGTATAATTATGATCTGTATTATCTATGCAATTGGTTAACAGCATTCAAATATGATGAAAGTGGGTCAAATTTAACTTCTTCTTTTTACATAGTTACCAGTGAAGCTAATAAAATCGTGTTACAACATAACTGAAATCAACCACAGCATGATTCATATACTAAACAGACCTAGTTAGGTTACCTACCTAGGTACAAAAGTTTAAACTTGTTTTAATGTCCCTCCTAAAACTGAATATCAACAACTGGGACATTTCCTTTTCATTTATTTTCCTCCTACATTATCCCTAATGCTATTTCTAACCGCTGCTGCTGTTTTAAAGCGGTCAGATAAACTCAAAAGTGTATGCTTCGTGGCTTACTTTACGACAGATATAGCAATTGTATACTTGTTTTATAGCATAGTGAGTATTAGTCTGAAGTGGAAAGTGGAGCAGCATTGCACTTTCTCTTGCCAGAAAGCCAAGTGCGCATAAGCCGTGCAAATCACATTGTACTTATACTAACAAACACAACAATGAGCGACCATCTGACTGCTCTTTATCCTTTTAAGCTGTCATATTATCTAATCAGCAGAACATGACGAAAATTCAAAATTAGTCATGCAGCATGCGACGGAAACATTACAAATGGTGCTGAAATAATGAACACATCACCGAGATAGTTACGTTTGACGGCAAAAGATGGAAAAACAAAGTGTAGAACGAGCTGTATTGTGTGTTTTGAGTTTACTGACAAGCAATCAAACGCGGAGAAGTTAACGTGGTTGCAAAACTGCCTTACTCGTTATGTCAGTCCTACCTAAATGTTGTCTGTGTGCACTGTATATGCACAAATGAAGTAATACAGCGACTACATGTCTGGTTACGTAACCGGTATAAATATAAGTGCACACTGCAAGTTTTAACAAATCGATATTGTACTAGTCAACACGTGACTGCTAAATTAAGCTGAACAAACATGTAAACGCACTCGTCTGTCACATTAACGATAGTGAATTTACAGTTTTTTCCACTTACTAACAAGTTTAAATTATTGAAAACATACTTAACAGTAGCAGATGGCAGAAAGGTACAAGAAACTAACAAAGGTGCTAAATTAGCAACACGTAACTAAGAATTACGAAATAAAAGGAGATTAAAAGAACATAAAACTGGCTAACTTTGTTAAATCAAATGTTATGTCAGACTTTTATAACAGTGTGGATTAAACAGACGGAGTATATGAAACGTGCAGAGTTGGCGGGCGATGTGGCCATGCGGCGGGGGCGGCGAAACCGGCGCTCAAACCAGTTTGCGAAAGAGCCCTTCTGTCGAAGTCGGTCGCCATGCCGCCGCACGCCGAGGGCCGGTGCATTAGTCGGGTCATCTGCTTATGCACCGCATTAAAATCACGATTTCATAAGGTAAAACGCAGTGGGTACCTTTTATGGACTCGTTTATATGGTACTCCGCCTTTCTTCTTGAAAAAATTGTTACTTGGACTTGGACTGAAGCATTTTGTATTCGAAGTTATTTGAAGGCCACTGTATGTACACATATGAGAGCAGTACGATCTTTTGTTTGCGAAACCCGAGACTAATCCGCAGCGATGTTCCAAAATAAGATCTGTGAGACAGTGGCTGCATGTTTTACAATACAAGAATACACATCCGCAAGCTTCTATTATTTACAAAGCTTTATCTGGAATAGCAAACAATGACTGCCATACTGCAAGTCAATGCATAATACAGTCCCAGCTCCGGACACCTAATGATTCCCGAAAAAACTTAGACACATTTCTGAAACTGAATTGAAATTATTGTTATTTGAATTATGAAACAGACAGAGAATTTAAGCAATTAACATTTTCTCAAATGATAGTGCATTATCATTAGTGCACAACTAGTTGTGTACACAGCAGTATTGCGAGTCCAAATGTGCCAGGCAGGCAGGCTCATGGCATTATTTCACAACGCAACCAGTTTTGTGCATGCGATGTGGCGCACCGCGCACAGCAAAACAGTCTTATTGCTCTATTTGTTATGATGCCGGTGTTTTATGTTGCAGGAAATGAGCTCATACTGTCGGTGAGATGTTTTTCCAGTTTTAATCCGGTATGGTAATAGAAAAATGGACACATCCAACCATTCTTTGCCACATTGAAAGCGAAATTAAAAATTATAGCGCAAAAGCTCACCAAAGCTTTTAATTAATTCACATTATTAATAACAGTTCTTTTGTGGCAGACATAAAGGAAATGAGAGAGAAACGTTTAATGCTTAAAAACACAAAATGTGCATCATTGTATTCCGTGGAATGGAACGCCAGTAAAACTGTTATTAGTCGTTTACTGTTCAGTGTCCATTGGTATTAGGTTTAACTTGGATCGTGTTAATGATTTTATCTTTTCAGACCCCCAGATCTCTTTTATACGTATTTACATATTATTTGGATTCTCTTGTGTGAGGTTTATATTGTGATTCACCTTCGCGACCTTTTTTGCAATTGTTAAATCCATTTGCAGTTATTTGATATTTCATCAAGCCAATAATTTGCGATTTACAACACAAAATACACATAACAACCGTAAAATCGAAATGTTTTAAAGTTGGATAACTTAATTTGAATACAATAAAATTCAACTCCTTGGCATGATCATAAAAACGCAAGAGTTTATCAAGAGCAAACTGTTCGAGAATTAGTGTCTGAATGACGTCTAGGTACTTTCGAAGTGGTCATTGGCGGATACGGCGTTATAATATCACTGAATCACCTTGCGTGGGTCAAGGTGGCTGCGAAGTGAATGTAAAATTGTGATTGTTATCTACACTTATCCAATGTGTCGCTGTAAGCCTGCAGGCTGTTGGGGACAGGGGAGCGGCGGACACTTTCAAATTAACAGTATATTGGCTTCAATAATTCAAATGCGTGTTTATCTGTCTCACTGCCATTTATCACTTGCTCCCCCGACCTATTAAAAATAGACCGGTATGCAACGGTACATAATGTGGTAGTTTAAAACTAGATTCCATTTTAAATATCACCAGATTAAATGTTAGTGGGTGTTTGGCATTGAATATCAAATTTAACTGATTGTAAAAATAAAGCGAAAATATTTTAAGACAAAGCCAACATAGTGCAACTTTAGATGTTTCATATTAAACCTAAAATTACTTGAGAGCGTCCATGCAAATATATGACGGGTAACGTAGGACTCTTGATGAATGTAGATGTATATTAAAGCTCTTTGAACAGTCTAGTGTTGCGGTAGCTAGAAAATCTCATTACTTCTGTACATAGGTACGCTTCGAGTAAATCTAGATAAGCCAAGACTCCGATTCACGAGCAAACGAGCGCACTCTGCTCGAATAAAGTGACGTAAAGACTGACGCGATCAACTTAAGCACAAAGCAAGCCACAATCGGAACTGGAGCAATCAAGATACACAAACGCGTACACAGTACACTAACAGTGCTTAATTCAACTTAAACTTCATGAAAGCGTACAATGAGTCAGGCAAATATTAACTTTTACTTGTAATGGAGAGCGACGGTTAAGTCATTATAGTTATTTATGTTAAACATATACCACCTAATAATTAAACAAACAGATGAGTGAAACCTTTGAAGTCATCAATCAAACTTGAAACGCAATTTTAAAACGCCATTACAAAATGAAAAGAGTTGCACTATGACACAATCAGTTCCTGAATTCCTAGAAATAACCATTAGTATAGTTATTGTGTTTTTCAAACTCACATCATTAAGGCTAGTGCATGATTTTTTCATCAGATTTGCGGTCGGTCAGTGCCCTACCCCAGTTTATTTTGCTGCAAAGAAATTATAGGTAGAGTGCTTTCCCCAACAACCCCTTGATAGGAAATTGACGATTTTACGTTGCGATATCGCGTTAAAATTAACCCTTCGACGGATATGACTCATTATGCGACTACCAGGAAATGTCATTAAATTTTCACGATGGCGTTTTATGTTACCCACGCCACTGGTTTCGCCACTTCATGCATATTTATCAAAATAATTTTGCCGATTGAAAAGCTGCATAAAAACACGCACAGAATTGCAGAACGATGCCAGAGTCTGTCGAATTGGAGTTTACTGTTGTGGTTTCGAGGGTGTACATTCGCACGGTCGTCCAGGTTGCATTTCGGAGGGCGGTCGTTGTCCGGTAGTCATTAGCGAACGCACCCTCTGCGAAGGGTTGCAGGGAGTTCCGCGAATCGTGCGCCGTGCGGCGGTGACTCAGACCGCGATAGCGACGGGAAAATACCGATCGCCCACTCGATAACCACTTTCGATGCAGCACGATTGCGTTACTTGCACAATATCGACCTGGCCAAATTACTTATTACAATGTTCGTGCGGATAAAATCATTGGCTCAATAGAGCTGCTATTGCAATTTTAGTACATAAAAGGAAGGTTGTCGCAATTTTTTTAACAGGATTGTTTTTACATTGCATCAACATTAAATAAAAAATAACTTTATTTATAAAGGCATCTGATAAATTTATGAAGTCTGAATTTCAGATAGGTAGATAGATGAATACTCGTAAAATTGAAACCAAGTTCCAGGCTTATAAGCATGTTTGTGAATTTATTTTAAGTTGAATAAAGGCTAGTCTAATTACTGAATAATTGAAGTTATTTTCATAACCATAGAGCGACCCTTGTCTTCATAAATGTCCATTCTCTGCCTGAGCTGAAACTCGACAAACTGTCTAGACACGTGATCAAAATAATACAGTCTATTTGTGAGGCTGTACACAAACTAAGAGTTATGTGGCTTTGTCACAGTAAAAGTGAAATTAGAACTTTCTCTAGCTCAGGAAGCAGGAACAAACTAACGTAGGTAGTGGGCAGGCCTCGGGAGAATAGCTAGTGGCACACGTCCACGCCAGGTGGCGCACGATGCCAGCGAATTTACAAAATTGGCGAAAAAATAAAACGTCACCATACCATACAACAATTTTTTCATTGTGTCAGAGCTCCCAAGGGTCTGAATAAAACAGAGGCTCGGGACGGCCGAGTTGGCGCTAATTTCACCCGACAACGAATCGCCAGTCGAGTGACACAGTCGCTATACACATTACGTATGCATATATGACAACGGTTTGCACATTCTGCTAAATATATTCTTCGATTATGCGTTTTTCAATGACAAAAATATTCAACTCATAATATTATAATGGCACTTGTGTATGTGGGTGAATGTTAGGTCAAGCGAGTAGATGCCAGACTAAAGAGCACATGTGCTAGGCAGATGTCGATGTCAGGGTGACTATGAGACCATTGAGCCGTTCCAAGTGCGCCAATTTGGCTCCAGTTAAATCCAATAGTAAATATTGATCATCTATTTATGGATTTTATAATTCGTTGACTTGTTGGAAAATCTGGAACATATGTACGTTTTATGGTTGACATTTTTCCCAGTGAGTTACATTTGCAATTTAAATAAACAACTGGAACTCTTCTCCAACTTCTATATTAAGCGATTAGTTTTCTCGTTTAATAAAACTGCAGAAAAACGTTTCCTTCTTGCTTTGACTCAAAAACTCCTTGTTGGTAACGAAGCAAATAGGCGCTCAAGGACTGAATAACAAACTTTTCTCATCCAATTTGTCGCACCTCATACTTTTATTCTCGGGAATGTGCCTTTCAGCCTTATTACTCTGCAATATAGACCGAAAAGTAAGAAAATTGCTTGATCCGTAGCATTGTAAAAGTCGCCCGCTCTCGTAAAACTCCCACATATTTCACGACAAATAAACTTCTCATCCTATGAAATTTTCTTCTCGGGAGCAGTTCACTGCAGGTAATATTTCAAAACATGTGTCATTCATAACTTTCACCTTCGCAATGTCTGTCGATGGAGCTCGGGCGAAAAGGTCTCAATAATAAATTTTTCGTGAGCCCGCTCCGTTATCCCCGCGAGCGAGCCCAGGTACGTTTTACGGCCGCGCAAGGGAAAATAAACGAAAAATAAAATAAAAGTCAAAATGGTCGACATAAAACTATTTGCCCGAATATATACTACGCACAAAAAGTTTTAAAAACGTAAAAGGACTGATATTGGCCATGGTGTCGGAATAAATTAAATTACAGCTGGTTCAAAACGTTGGGATTCCAGATTCAATTAAAGCTAATAAATAATTGATGTAAAGATTTCTTTCTACGTTTCTTGATTACATAAAAATACATGAGTTCAATACTGTCTGTAACTTGTGAAGATTCAGCATTTAATAAAAAAAATTCTTTGACAGATCTATAAATATCTTCTATCTACCCACAATTCTCAAATAACAACCGAAACGCAAATCTTAATTTGATAGCTTATCTCAAAGTTCTAACGGCGTGGTTAAAACTAAGTTAGTGATTTATTGTATCGTTAAAGCATTAGAGAGTTTTATGGTACATACGGACATTACTGCGACAACAATGAGGACTGCTACCTCATAAAATACTAAACAACTTTTGTAACTACCCCGTTGTCGTCGGTCGTATGAAATTTCAATCACGTCACAATACAGCCACTGTGTTATTACGTACTCTGTTACGGATATAATGTAGCTACTCAAAGATTATTCTAACCATTGTTACATTGGCAATAACTTAGTATTACTACGTTCGGGACTTTATCAGGCTCTATACAAAGGGGATGGAATGGAATTGAATATCAACACGCTTTACTATTCTTGTATGAATTTCTTATCTGCTGTCACTTGACTGTTATGAAATAGGTACACTCGACATTTGAATGTTGTTTGTTTAACTAATTGCACAGATAATACAGATCATATCTAAACTTTTCAACACACTTGTATTAGCTTCACTTGGTCACTTACCACGTCAAAAAATCTTAGAAGTTAATTTTGACTCGGTTCCCGGTTTCCGATTGGGCTGAAATTTTGCATGTATGTTTAGTTTAGATGAAAATGCATGGTAAGCCAAATGTCGTCATTCTAAATAAAATATGGCGTATTCCCAAACTGTCGGATAAGTTATTATTTATGCATACCCATGTAAAGGTCATCAAATGAAAGACTTTGCCGAGTACAGTACGAAAAAGTGGGTTTTCTGTAACCGTAATATTTTATTACACCATACAGTTCTGAAAACTATTCGACACGACGTCCATATAACACCTGAGTAATCTTTATTAATAGAACACAATTCATTTGTTTAAAGAAAACTTCCTGCATTTGTAATCATGCAAATTGTACGAGTATAGCAAGATCATGTAATAAGAAAAGCGTTTATGTAATACATAATTATATAAATAAATAATAGTTACTAGTCTAGTAATAATTGTTTTATGCAAATGTGTGCATCGGTATAATGGGACATGTATGCGCAACAGAATCATTATAATACTTGTTTTAATGTGGAATGCTAATGTCTGTCTGGCTGTCTATCGAAAGAAGCTTTGCTTGTCAATACTGGATATCAGTTTTAATTAACTTTTTTATGGAATAGAACTCTCGCAGATGAGGTAAACAGAGACGGGGATAGGAAATGTGTCGGTGAAAAACATCAACGGAGGCGGAGAACGATTGTGAAAAAAAATATTATTACGTTATAAGAAAATAAGCTCATAGCTAAATAATAACAGCCGCTTGAATTGATCTTCAGGTTAAGCCGCGCTTCTATAGGATCTTTGGGTGGGCGATGACATTTTAAATACCGAGTTTTCTCCGTGCCTCGGAAAGCAATATAAAGCGTTGGTCCCGACTAGGATTTGTTGATATTTGACAGTCGTTAAAAGTAGTCAATGACCCGACAGTTGACAACTAGTTTTACCAAGGTTCGGGATGAGGGTTCTGGAGATCAGATAGGCAGTCGCTCCATGTAAATACTGATATTCAGTTGCATCCGGTTAGACTGGTAAGAGACCCCAACATGTTTGAGAAAAGGCTCTGCAGATGATGTTTAGAAAATAGATTTCTCAATTGCTTGTTGAAGAGATTTGAAAGACTGAAGAGAATATCTGTATCCAGATTCAGTAGATTAAATCCTAATAACAAAGGGCGAAATTGCGGTCGAAATCCTTACTAATATTATAAAAGCGAAAGTGAGTTTGTCTGTTTGTTTGTTACCTCTTCACGCTTTAGTGGCTAAACCGGTTTTGATGAATTTTGGTACAGAGATAGTTACAGAGATAGTAACAGGAGACGGACATAGGCTAATTTTTAAAGTGGGTTTGAGGTAGAAAGAGGGAAGAAAAGGGAAAACTTAGCGTTGCTATTATAAATCAAAATCAATAAGGCGCAAGGGGAACTGTGTTACCTCGAATATAACGCGACCGAAGCCGCGGGCAAAAGCTAGTATAGTATAAAGAACTTAGATCTGTTGAGAATGGGGACAGGGAGAAAGGGGGGCGTTAACTAGATGCTGTAAACAAACTTTTAGTTACAAATAAATTTTACCAATGGCGTGTAGTGTCGCGTGATGAAGAGCATTATGGTGTCGGGCACGTCACGGCATGCTCCGTCGGCCGACCCGCTTCGCACTTGATAAACTACCTCATATTGCCACCCGTTCTCCACTTACAAGCACTGTGTCAACGTATTAACAGACATAAATCCATACTGCACGCGTATTTATGAATACGAAAGCAACGCCTGTCTTTTAACTTTTTACGCCTTAACGGTGAAGCAGATGCCATTTAGGCTAGACTATAGGAGCTTATGCCCAGTTAGTTGGACAGATGACGTTGAAAAGGTGGCAGATACACACTGGATGCGGAAAAGGGAAGACAGGGAGTCGTGGTATGGGAGAAGTTTTTGTCCAGCAGCGGCCTGCGATTGGCTATGTTGAACTATATGGCCTTGGAAAAAGGATACATCTTATCCCGGTAGTACGTTCTCATAGGACAATTTCTGACTTCTACGTGGGCGAAGCCGTGGGGAAAGGTAATAGAAATACCGTAACGTTATAGAACGCCTGTAATCCCGGAAGGGTATGGCAGAGGTGTAATAAGAGAGATAATAAGAGCTCTAATACCTACTACACTCATATTTCGTTTGTTGTGTTTCAAGTACCATCTAATAGGAGGTAAGCATATTGCCATCAACAACGCACAAATCTAGACTTCATGCCTAAGAAATTCCTGGTAAAATATCCCAATTGGCCAATCCGAGAATCGAAAACAAGATCTTATGCTCCGCAGATGCGCATGCGACCACTCAACCAACGAGGCAGTCTTTGTTGAAATAATACATTCACTATTAAATCTGCTCGTCAATCGAGCTCAGAGGGATAGTACGGCTTAAACTACAGTATGATGCTATTTAAGCTTGGTATTAATCTGTCAGTCCCAAGTCCAAATATAAACTCGAGTATTGTCAATGGCGTTTATCTTTTTTTTTCGTTAACTGTTTCGCTGATTCTTTTTGTTTCGATAACATATTTTCATTTATTCAAGTTTTAATAAATTGGAACTTTAGTAGTTTATATTATCGTTTATCTGTATGACTCAACAAAGTACCAATACTCGTTTACGTTATAAATCACGAGTGAACTTATTTACAAGTAGCATATGTTTTTCATTCCATCGTGCTTTATTTTCTAATCGTTAAGCCTTGATCTACTATAGTGATATATCCTGAAGTTTTTATATGAAAAAATATAATTGTAAAAAAAACATACACTCGAATTCAATACCCTTTTTCTAGAAATCGGTTTAAAATCTATATTAAAATATGATGGTTTAATTTTGATATTGAAATTTTTAGCTTCGTTGAAAATATTTAAACAGACAGTCAACAACCTTTTGGTGTAAAAATATTTATAATAAAGGCATCTTCATAAAACGTAAGTATCAAAGTTCATAACGGCAGAGCTGTTGAAACTTGTATCCAACTACATTGACAAAAATCTTATTTTAACCAGAATAAAGAAGGAGAAAGGATCATGACCATTAACGGTACTAGTTTTTCTCATGCATCAAGATAAAAATTATATCACAATTATTTTCTTTATTTTTGAAGACATTCTGCAATTAGAATGCCAATTTTGTATAGGGGTTTATTTTGTAAACTTAATAAGTTATGAAATTGTTTTGATAAAATGAATTACCTACTGCCGGCTATTCTGACGTTAAAGTGTTGTCATAATTAAAATATAAGTAAATATATTGAGAACTGTAATCGATTTTTTTTGCATACGATTACAAATTAATATAAATGTAAAGTCATTGGAAAGGTAAATCGCGAGGTTTTTATAAATAATAAAGCGAGATGATACTACTGTGGTGTGAAATAATTAGTATTTCACACACACAGTAGTCGTATTAATATTTTGCTTTCAAAACCAATTTCACTTTGCTGGCTAACGATACAAATGAATGATTGCATAGATTTTTTTTTTAATTATCTTGCTTCGGTTTGAAATAAATCGAAACTTTTTAATAAATTAATGATTATAGAACTAAATCAGTCATTTGAAATAATTATGTGTCGAGTGTATTTATTCGAGTAATCGATTTTTATTAAAAATCTAAAGAGCAACATTAGTGTTGGTGTCTCAAATTGAATTGTCATTGTCAAAAAGTCCAATGACAATTGCGCGTGGTGCATGCTAAGTTTGTTCATTGCGATTTAAATATTACATGTTTTTTTGTTTTGATCGAGGCAAGGTACTGATTTATTTAAGTCTCTATCCCATCAGATATGCTAATTAATCTGCTCTCCAAACTACGACCTATAAACTTACCTCTATCCACGACGGATATTTCTATTTTGAGGTTAAGTTACGTTTTCTAAAAAAACTTGGAAATGCGGGTTTTGATTCCAAAAAAGCAATTGTAGATGGTTATTTGGTTAATTTATAAACCATCTAAAACAACTTTGGAATTGATGCAACTCTGAACCGTGGTCCATATTGTCGTGGTCATTCTCCTTTGTTTTTTTTTTCCTAAATGTAGACACTGTAAGGCAAAGTTTACGTACGTTATAATGAAAGAAGTGAATTGAATACACACTGTATATAAATTAACTGTAATCATCTGCCTAGCCTTCCCAACTATGATGGCGTCTACAAGGAGCGACTGCTTATCTAACCTCCGCAACCCAGTTAGTACTGGGTACTACAATATCTCTCGGTAACACTGTTTGTCTCTATCACGCTACTGACCTGAGATATATACAAATGACTGCCGAGAACAATGTCTTAACGTGCTTTCAGAGGCATGTAGGAAATTTGGTACATAATGGGCGGTCACCCATCCACGGACTAACCTAGGCAAGCGCAGCTTAATCTAAAGATCAACCTGAGCGGCTGTTATTGTTTAACCTCATAATTTATACTAATCACACAAATATTAAAAGGCAAAGGTTGGTATGTGTGTGTGTGTGTGTGTTTGTTAATCCTTCACGCCCAAACGGCTTAACGGATTCCGGTGAAATTTGGTATAAAGATAGCTTACAGTCTGAATTAACACTTAGGCTTACTTTGATGAAAAATGCGGTGTTCGAGTGGTTTGATCTAATAGCTCAAATATGGTTTATTTTTTAACCTAAGGTGTTTAATTGGTTGAATCCACAGGAACTCCTGCTTCGAAAAGAGAAAAAAAAATGTGTTGGATATCACAAGCTCCGAAGTGAGCAGAGCAGGGGGTGAAACTGCTGGGCATACATAGCAAGAATTTATATAAACATTAGCTGTCGCCCTCGGTTTCCCCAGCGTAATATCGAAAAAAACTATCCTGTGTAATTCCCTACTATAATCCTCTGGGCCAAATTACATCAAGATCCGTTCAGCCGTTTTTGACGTGAAAGAGTAACAAACATTCATACATTCATCCTTACAAACATTCGCATTTATAATATTAGTAGGATTGTACTTTGATAAGTTATAAACGAATGAACTAACAATACATGCGATACGGTATACGGCCCTTCGCAGGGACAAGTATTTGCCCCCACATGTCTCGCGGATTTTCACTTTTCTGTTACGCTCACGCACAAACACCAGATTTCACTTTTTCTATTGTGTTAAAAGAATCTTTTTGTATTAAATTATAGTTGCTACTGACAGGAATTCTCGGATCGGTAGCTGAGATGTACTTGAATGATACCAGCAATTTTTTTAAGTAATTACTTGATGATTAAGGATAATCCTACTAATATTATAATCCTACTATATTATTATACATGCGAATGTTTGTGAGGATGGATGTATGGACGTTTGTCATTATTTCACTTCAAAACTATTGAACGGATCATAATAAAATTTGGCACAGAGTTAGATTATAGTATGGAATAATAGAAAGGATACTTTTTTTCGATCTTCACGCAGGCGAAGCCGCAAGCTTCAGTATCACATATTTGTAGGAAAACAAAAAGCTCAAAGCAAAAGCCTTTTATAATTAATGATAATTTTAGTAAATATTTTCTAACAGCTATGAGTAAGAAGGGTTGATATAATTTGATTTCAAATGGGATTCTGTACTGCGGACTCTACCTCAAACGGCCTCCTCGCAATGAACGTCTGTCTGTTTATCCCATGTCACAACATTTTACGTAATGATTACTGGGACCCGAGTCCCTTCGGAGACAGTACCATTGTTCTCATTTCACAATTTATTGTAATTTGTACGCGGTTCAGGCTTTTACACGCGCGTTGTCTCCCGTATAATTATTTGTTTTACTTTTAATTTAACAGGTGCCTGCTAATTGTGCTAATTTCGTCTGATTTTACAGTAATTAGTGTGTTTTGTGAGAATTTTAGGAGCGTTACACACAGTTTCAAATTACCAATGCTAGTGCCATTTGGATTGTATAGGTACGGTAGTGCAATTGTGGACTATATGTGACGTTGAATAGTGTCGGTGTCGGAGGGCAGGTCGGAAGCTCGCTGGCGCTCCACTGAAAGCAGGCAGACGTCAGCGCACCGTGAGTGACACGTCCTTCCGCCACAGAGCTTTCTATACGTAGCTACCGCCACTATCCAGTTACGCCATGTTTGCGCTTCAGTCTGTCAAACAGCTGTAAAAATCAGCTCGAATCCCGTGCAAACAAAATGGAAAACTCAATGGTATAATGCTTATTAACATTGCCTTTTTATAGTAACTCCTTATCCTCGTAAAATGAAAGCACAATATTATAGCTATATTAGACATGTATCCGTATAAAATGAAAGTCGTGTCGCGAGTCCTACGCTCTAATAAATATGGAGCTCGAATGCGACCCTAATCGGGAAGGCAAAATGGCAACAATGCAAACAGGCGTGGTATCAAATTGTCGAGCATGCAAACACATTAAAGGGCGCCGAGTAAACGACGCTTAATGATTATCTATACATTGGTTGCGTACAATAAAAAAGAAACGTGGTGAAGGTAAATAAATGGGGGTAAATAAATAAAGGGCCGAGCGGCAGCTGGACGCCGGGAAATGTCGCTTATCTGACGCCGCACCTTTTGTCGGTAGGCGTTGACCCAATTCGAGTGGCACTCTGCCGCGGCGGCGGTGTCAACAGCGTCTTCATTCAGATCACTTGGAACCGAATTGAACTGACTGATTCAATCAAAATATGCGTAATCTTAATCATTTATTCCACTTTACTTCTATTCCATATGCAATACTATTGTGATTTACTACACATAACTCTGTCTTTGGCCGAGGATCACTATGAAGGTGTATGCATTCTTAAGATTTTAACAGCTGTAAATTAGAGCTTTCTCCACCTTAATTGCACCCTAAGAGTACAAACGCGACGCTAATTTGCGGCATTACACGAAAGGTTAGGATTGTGCGCATTTGCAAACAGTGCGGCACATTCACGCGATTAAAACGGCAAGTTTCTGCCGAGGCCGATCGCCGGAGCGATAGGTCGCGGGGTCAAAAATAGCGCGGGCCGTACCTGGTGCCACCCCGCGCCGTTCAATGTCAACTTTCAATCACGGCGGGCGGAAGGAAGAGACCGAACCGAGCTCGTGCGCCGATGCCACGCCGCGCGGGGCCCGCACTCCACCGCAATTATTGCTTTGCCCTTTTTTACGACAACACCGTGCCTCCCTTGTCTCCTCAAAGTTTACATTCTGTCAAGTTAAGCCTCTTGTCGCCGAGTACCGACTGTCAAAGTCCTGACACCCTGCCACCATTATCCGCGGTCGACACAACCTCTCTAACTCCATTAAACGAGCTGTGGTCAATAATTACCACAAATTGATGTCCGAATTACAGTTCAGTGTTGGCCACAATATTCCTCGGTAACAGACTGATAAAGAAAATGTGTTAGACATGTGAAATAAATGAACGCCCAACAAAAGTTTGAATTTGGTGAGACAGTAAGTTTTAAAACAACAAAAGCTAGTTTGCTCTTACTGAAGTAGTAATTTTGCAGTTTAAACTGGAAAATAAATAAAACTTTTATTACTTTTTGCTCCAACCTTTTTGCCCTCTTTGTTTACATAGCTGCGAGCAAAGCCTCTCCGTGCCAACAGTCGCTTTGTCAAGCGTCGAGTGACATTAGCTCGACCCACTGTCAGATCATTTGGAAACCAAATAAAATAATTCCCGCCTGTATTTGTTTCCGTAAAACACTGATGAAATTGAAAGTCTTTATAGACAATTAAAAGAATAGGTTTTGTAAGTGACTAAGTCCGGAGTTAAAATCTATCTTTCGTTTTATTCATCAGTCTTATTTTCGGTCGCACGAAGATTATGATCAGGTACCTACTGTGCCAAATAATCTCGTCCGCAAACAAAGGTATCTTAATGGCGCGTAGGTGGGTTGAATCTGTTATGTGAACTTTACCTCTTAGAAACATTTCATCAATATGTCAATTAGTTTTCACAAAGAGTGACCCAACACAGGTGTCTCATGCTCGAGCCGTTTGCCAGCCCATTAAGCAAATAACGAGTCCGCAGGATAAACTTGGAGGCAGTAAAGTTTATTAATGGCTCGATTACAAGCTCGACCCGAGGTGGAAAGAAGTGCTATCAATCAGTCAGGTGCGCGACGGCACAGGCACCTACCCCCTCAGTAACGCTAATAACAAAATTCCGACGCCCCTGTTTGTTGCTCCAGAAAGGGGTGAAGATGAATATCCTAAGCGCTAGATCGGTTGGTTTCCATTGCGATAACAACGAATTCTTATGAATTTGTAATAATGTAGAGGTGGGCAACAATGCAAGGGTGTGTAGAAAAGAACGTAGGTAGTTGAGAAAAACATTCTGAATTAAGTCATATTGAAAGGTAATACGAACAAGCCATTCGGAAAATAAAAAATCTGTGCAACCGGCAAGTTAGCGCAAGAAGATAATGTTGATATTGTTTGTAATAGATACAACGACACACGTAAAGTGGTGGCTGAGCGGCCAAACTACAGAGGCAGTAGAGCGCGGCTCGCCGCTGTCCGAATGGCTCAATTACAGTTAATTCGCAGCGCACACACATTCAGAGCGAGGTGCATGCATGTGCAGCGTCCGCATTAATGTATGTAAATGCATGCGACCGCCCGCCGACGCTCACAATATTGCGACATTAAACGGAATATGGCCGACGAGACGGACATTTTCGACAAAAGTCGACATTTGCAAACGTTATTCATCTACTCATCTGTATTTAACAGCATTTCCGAATGCCTACGTCGCCATTAGCTATCGTGTTTTAGAGATCAGGATTAAGCACGGAATATTCAAAGTATTGTTAATTTATGAAGTATTGATTAAGCTTCTGATGTTAGTTTGGTAAGCTTAATTATTAAAAGTAAACGACGTAAACAAGTTCAGGGCTTTCGAGTTTGAATGGAAAATTAACGGTTCGACTAAGAGAAACACTCTAAAGTGCAGTCGAAAGTCACTTTGTTATGAAACCTATGTTGCTTAATTAACTGCTGTACCATGTTACTTTGGTAACTAGCTTTTGTGGTTATCTATGGTACGAACCTGAAAATTTTTAGGGGAACCTTTTATCACTTCGTCGTCCGTCTGTCTGCCTGTTAAGACCATTTATGGATTTTGGACATTTATGGTAACGCGCGAAAGTAAATTAAAACCATATAGTCAAGTTTATAGTTCCTTAGAGCTGCGTCAAAAATCAACCCTCTAAGTCTATGCAGTCAAAAGACGTAGCTGTTTAAGTTTGGTTCAGTGCAAACTTAAACAGCTACATCTTTTGACTGACTAGACTTAGAGGGTGCTAGAGTCCGTTTTGCACTTGGCTAGTTTTTTTCTTTTATCTGCAGTCAACAAGAGAGAATATTATGCTATACGTAATCAGTTCTGTCAGCTAATCAGAATGAAGCCAGGTCAGACATCGGTACATAACTTCTGAATGAAATTTTTGGTTAGTTCTATGCGAAGGTGGACTTATAAGAATTGAAAGCAATCAAAAAGGTCCTTAGAAAACTGTTGACAAAACAAAAACATGACCAGCTACCCTACTATGACCTCTTAAAGCAATTCTTATTCCACTGAGGGAAAGAGACAGAGCTATACAAGGTGTCTAGCACCATCTCTTTCACTCAGTGGAATAAGAATTGCTATAAGATGTCATAGTAGCCCTCCTGCTTATGGTGGCGACTAGTCCGGTTGAGCAGCAACACCACAAGAAGGCCATTAAAAAAAAATTGCCGAAAAATTTGTATGCAGCTTAAATAAGATTTATAATTGTTAGTAACAGTATAATTGGTAGTATGGACAACAAAATTAAATCATGACATGAAGCCGCAACCATATAATATATTAATTTAAAAGCTCTATTTTTTTTATTATATAATCGAAAGATTTACCTCCAAAATCTATTCTTACATTTTATGTTATTCCACATATAAATTCTGAATCATTGCCAAAAATTTGATACATATTTTATAGTGACCATCTACCTGTCTTCGTAAATACCTATGAATCGGACGGAAACATTAATAAGCTCAGACAAGCATGTGTTTTTTTTTCAGGCGTCCACTATGAATATTAGTGTCATTAGGAAGCAGTTTACAGTACGAGTTTTTCAGATATTAAATACTAGCTTTTGCCCGCGGCTTCGCTCGCGTTAAATTCGGGGTAACACAGTTCCCTTTTCATGATTTGCAGGTACCTGCTACCTGTACTTTTTGCCCTTTTTTTTTTTTCGGGTGGGAAATCATCCAATGACTTCCCCCGCTCTGGGCGGAGCGGGGGGGCATGTCAGACTACTGACTAAAACCCACCCATGTTCCTTCTGTTGCCCTTTACGTTCCGAGGCCGCGGTATCTCTTTCGAACAACCCGCAACCCCGGCAGGCGGAGGCTCTGGCAAGCTCCTCTGCTTTGCTGACTCTCTTTGAGGCGCGCGTGAAACACGAACGCGCCGTCGACACGGCCTGTCGTCAATCGACGGACGGACGGTGAACTACCCATTGCTCACCGCCCACAGGCCCGCATCTACGGTGGCCGGAAGTCGTCTCGCGGCGCCCGGCGCCATGGGCGTCTCCCGCGGCGGCTGGGTTGGGCAGATGTTCTCTCCCTCAGACGCCCGGCCACCTCCTTTGCTAGCATTACTGCTTCGCAGAAGGTGGTGACCGCTTCCCATTCCCTCTCGCTCCGGACCATGGCCTGAACCAGAGCCGGACGCGAGAGATCGCCGCCGCCGATCGCCTCTACGAGGGCACGGCGGTGCTCCGCCCACGCTGGGCAGATCGCCACTGTGTGCTCCACTTTTTGCCCTTGCACTTTATTTATTGTAATAGCAAAGCTAAGTTTTCCCTTTTCTTCCCTCTTTCTCCATCATATCAACTTTAAAAAATCATCAAAATCGGTTTAGCCATTTAGGCGTGAAGACGTAACGAACAAACGCTTTTGAGTAAACTTAGCGGTTGTCTGATTAAATGACGAAGCTTTCAATAACTGGATACGTCATTGAAAATTGAAGACACACAGACGGACGACAAAGTGATCCTATAAGGGTTCAGTTTTTTTCCTTTTGAGGTCCGGAACTCTAAAAAGCCAACCAAGAGCGAGTCAGTCTCGAAGGCAAAAGGTTCCCTTGTATGTCAATTTACAGTAAATTGCGAAATGAATTTGTTTTTAATAGAATATTACTGCAGTTTTACGAATAAGTCCAATCGATACCTCAAAAACTAAATATCAAAATAAGTAAAGCATATTTCAGCGATCATTATCTTAAGAAATAAGTAAAGCAAGTATTTTAGGAACCACCAAAAGCTGTCGATAAATACACTACACAGTTTAATGTATATGTAGGGCAATATGGAGGGCCTCCTCGTTTTTATTTAATAATTTCTCTTCGTGTTTTTTGTAGCGGTTCATAAAAGCCATCTACTCTCCAAATTTCAACAATGTCAGGGTAAAATGGAAAAAATACGCGAACGTGTAAACATACAGATGGACAGGGCCAGTCTTGCCATTTGACGGAACGCTAAAAAGGACTATAACATATAAGGACATTTTATGGAAACGAAAAAAAAACAGTTTAGTTTTTTTTTTTCTTCTCCTGTCGTGGATGAGTTTACAAACATTTAAACTCACATACACAAACAGCCAGACCCGAAACAATTACCTGTAGGTCATACAAATATTTGTTTCGTGCGTGAATTGAACCCGGGACACGCAGCGCAGCCGTGGATCGCTCAGCCACTGCGCCATCCGTGTCGTCTAAAGTTACTTTGTCTACGGAAATAATTCGATATTTATTGTATTTCATGTAAAATATTGGTAGGTATTCTGTTAAGACACCCAAAATTGGGAAAAGCTAGACAGACGATGATGACACAAGATTAAATAAAAAAACCATTTCTTAACATTAAGCCTGTACACACGGCGACAGATCAACCTATACAAAACCAGTTTATGCTGCTCTCTCAACAACGGATCGTACACCATAAATTTCAAGTACAATGAGAGATCCGCATAAACTGGTTTTGTATAGGTTGATGTGTCGCCGTGTGTACCTAATCCTCGGAAGGGTTTGGCTATTTAAACATCCAATAACACTTTGTTCCACCCGTGAATCGAACCTAGCTGATGCTCAACAGTCGCGGTTGCGACCACTCAACCAAAGAGGCATGAACAATCTAAAAACTGAAAAAAGAAATAGATACTTACCTACCATCATTACAAATAAACTTACACAGCAGCCTACTGCTGGACATAGAATAGCAAACATTCAAAATATATATGATGGTGTTAGTAACCAGTCAACTAGGTATCTCAACCACAAATCATTTTTAACAATTTGAAAGTAGGTACCTCTAACTTGTAATAAGGTCGGTTTTCGTAATTCAAGTGTATTAGCTCACTGTTTTTTTTTACTATAGTCGTGAAAAAATATAGTTATAAAACAATTTAATTCATCCAGAAAAAAAGACACTAAGAGCATATTTTAATCTCTTCACTCAGAATCGTGCGCGTGAGTAGAAAATCATACGAAAAAGTTTAGCGGACGTCATAATAAGATCTCTGATACATCCATTGTTGTGTTACCCGTACTTTATGGTACCTACTGTTGGTATGTATTTTAGGTTTCTTTGTTTATGGTATATTGGGCACGGTCCTTTTTTAATGATAAGTAACAGTTTTTGGCCTACCAGGACGACCTTACAGGCTATTAGCTAGGGCGGTAAGCACTATTTATTGTATTGTTTACAATCGGTATTGGAATCCATTTACTTATAGAAACAATGTTTGTTAAGCACGTGGATGTGTTTAAGTAAGCATAGAACAAGTTATTTACAATAATCACTTGATAACAAAGGAAACATGTTTCAAAAAGAATAATACACGGGGAAGTAGGTGCCTGTGTAGATAATTTAAAAACCAATTTGGTGGATGATAAAATTATGTGCAAAGACAAACAACACTGAAGGGCAGTACATGTTACTTAGAGCAATTTTATTTTGTTCGCAATTTCTACCAAGCAACGCCCCCTGTGGGAACTCGATGGCATTGTTTTATCAAGCAAGCATTGTCATGGTGATTCACTAAAGAGTCAACATTTCACCGGATTTATGCAATTATACTTCCTAAAATACTGAATTCCTACATAATTCTTATCCTAATTCAGAACAAAATCACTTCAAACAGGTATTATTGAAAACAACATTAGCTTAATAATGAAAGAACTGCAGGATTCTTATCGAAATCATCAATACGAAACATAAACATAAAGTTGAACGATTACACTGAATGGAATCTTTATACTCACATCCGATTCTTTTATAAAGACTCTTATCCAGCTCTACAATTCACATAAAAAGCTAAACGACTGAAATTGAGCATCGTACGTGATGTCAGAGAGGTTATGTTCGCGACAAACAAAAATATTAAGGCGTTTACCTCTTCCTTTCCGTTGTCCGGGGCCTGATACCACTGTTTTATTGCACAGTTTCATTCACAATAACGTAATAATATAAATATTAGTTAAAAAATCGGTTTGCATCACAGAAATAACAAAATAAAACGGAAAACATTGAAAGCGGACAAGAAGCGCGACACGAAACGGCAAGCTAAGCAGCAGCTGACTACGAGCGACGGCCTGACGTGACTTTGCATCGGCGTTCAAGGTTTGTTGATTTTGTTCGGTGTTGTGAATAGATATTTCCACACCATAGTTAAAATATTGGACCTTTTTAGTATTTTACAGAAATCAAAGTGTGTTTTTATTTCTGAGTTCAGTCTCTATTCAATAATAAAATGTTTATGTATATTTTATTCCAAAATCTTATTCTAAATAATCCGAACTGTGCTCTGCCATATGCATGTATTTTTTTGAATTGTGTAACGTACTCATTTTACAAAATTACACCCAAACTAAATTCTTGCTTCGCCAGCACGTCATTACAAGGTTTATCGTACGGATGCGCAACGTGGAGGAGTGGAGTGGGCGCGCAAGGCGCGTTGCCGGCGTTGCCCTCTAGCGGGCATATTGTGAATTATCGATTCTCCGCGTGCCGCCATCCGCCATTGGCTCTGCTCGGTAATTGGTTTATGTAGCCCGTTCGTAACATGAATTCAAATTTAGCGCGCGCTGGGGCTCTCGAATGAACAGAGCCGAGTGTTTGTACAGGGGAAATTACCTGTTTCAGATAATAAAATCTAGTAAAATACTATTCAAACTTTGTTTTACACTCGACCTGATATTTCCAGCAAATAAAATATGCATGCGTCCCCACGGATTATAAGTAATACATTTTAAAGCCAGTTTTACCCGCAGAATAAAAGTGTCGCGAAAGTTAACTTGTATTTATCTAAAACACTTTCAATATTATTCATCATTTATAGATAAATTATAAAATACTGAATTTGAAATATGCTAAGTTTTTGACTACTATTTTTAAATCTTTTACAACTATGAAAAAAGTTTTAATAAAATATTTTCGTTGAGTAATGTTTACTCCCACTGTGTTCGTAAAAAAACGCCCCCTAGCTGTTCCGTAGAAGTTGCCAGGTACAAAAAAAAAATGAATAAATGCTGAATGAATTACTTAGAGCAGGTTGATTTGTTAGGAGCGCCGCGTACTGGCGCTAAATTGGGGCGAGGTGGCACGGAACAGATATTTATGCACGTTAATAAGACCAGGGTACAGACAAAGCCTACTGCGGGCCCCGTAAGGAAGCTGTGTATTAAAGTTATTACTTATTATGTATATAAGTAGGTACGTGTAGTAACGGATCATTGTTTTGTTACTGTCATGGTGTAAGAAGATTAGTAGTTTGTCGAATAGTTATAAGAATAGGAATAGTCAGTATCTATCCGGAGAATAAAATGGTTTGGCAAAAAAAAAAATACCTAGATAACATTTTTTGAAGCGGTTCATTGCAAAGTTTGTTAAAGACCTAATAAGTTGAGCAATTATTTTGGAATGTAATAACTTTACTTTTTTAATAAACTACGAGATTAAGTTTTCAGTTAAAATCACCATGGGATTGGAATAATTTGTAAACGTGTGACACCAGTGGCCAGCGGTAAAACTTGCAATAAAAAAAATACGCTTCCTGCTACGATATAGAAGGTCAGTGTAATTGTTAGCTACCTACCAATGATGGGCGATTGACTTTACTATAGTTTAAAAGGGCTTACTGGTGTGCCAGACAGACATTTATTAATTATGCAACTAGCTGTAGGTACGCAACAACTTCCAGTCTTTTTTTTTAAATTTCATTTAATATCTGGCTATACAAAAAGTATAAAAGTATTTTCTTTTACATACATACCTAAACCTATTCTGTAAAAGGATAACACCTTTCCCAAATAAACAGAGTAAATAAAAGGGGAATAAAAATTTGGTAGCCGGAAAAATAATTTCAAATTGTTTATGCAAACAGTCTTGTAAAGATTACGCGAAAAAATAAAACAAAGGGTCTGACATTTAAAGTCTTAGAGAATAAAGGAAAGAGTGATTGTACGGAACCTTCGGTGTGAATATCGACCCGTGCCGTCAGTCAGTAAGTACTTACTGATTAATTGTATAAAGTGCTAAGTGGTTCCTCCATTATTATTTTTTTTGAGAAAAATAGAGATTAAGACAATATTACGGTAATACTCCTAATCTTAACAATAATAAAAATATTGACTCCAATACATGTAACAAAAATATTGGTTGCTAAACTGTTTTTGCTGCTAACTGTACTTACATTCCTAATTTGACATCTGTCACTTAAGTAATATTTTTTTTGTTGTTTTAACCTAAAAATAGGCCGAAGTTTTGCCGAAGGCCGAGCGCTAATGTTGAAAAACCTGTAACGAATGTGAAAAAGCGCTATGGGCCGAAAAACATAACTGCGTTGCGGCACCACGGTTGTCTATTCTGTGTAGAGGTGGGCTTCACTGGCGGCACTGACGGTGAAGAGGCTACGCGCGGGGGCCATAGTCACACATTTCCAGCTGCTATTATTTTTAAACAAGGTTTATTAAAATCATGTACCTATCTATTATACAGTTAAAAAAGTTAAAAACATTTTTTACCCAATCTTTAACTGGATTTATTGGCTTTGGCTCGATATCGACCTTCCAAAAAACTAATTTCCGAATACAACAGCAAACAACTCCTCTTAGTTTCACATTTTCAAACGGTAAAAGGAAAAAAATAAAATATTACCGTTCCCAGAAGTTCCCAGAAGCAACCGCATGATTTTTACCGACTATACTTTCAGGAATTATTATGACAAACTGTCGATGATGAAATAAATAGATTGACACAGTTTTTAAACAATAATTTTCAACCTTACGACTTTTAAATATGACTCAAACTCCAAGGTTTTAAGTATATTCCATCAATGTACACACGACCGCAGGTCAACCTACCTACACAAAACCATTTTAACCTGATCTCTCTACTACGCATCGTACACAGTAGTAGAGAGATCAGGTTAAAATGGTTTTGATGTGTCGTCGTGTGTACTTAAATTCCTAACAAACGAAAAACGGAGTCCATACGACCATCAGGTATAATTAACATCTATGAATAAATTAAAGATTACAATAACAGGCTTCTAAACGATGTAGAAGAGCATTTAGAGGTTTTCAATCACGTCCTATTTGAATAAAGTGGTACCAGTAAATTCACACTTCTATACCTACTCATCATCTACCTACAGGAATACCGGATGCAGCTACCAGTATGTTACATGGAGCGACTGCCTATCGGACCTCCACAACTCAGTTAGCTTTGGGTAATACGATACTCCTCGGTAAGACTCTCTTTGTCTATCTATTTGATCGGATGATTTCGATTGATATGCACTACGGTCTACAGGTTAGGTAGACCTTGACTTGGCAGACCTGGGTTTGCGTGGAACATACTCTTTATCCCGGTAAGTAGTACGTTCCCGTTGTTTAGTTCCGGCCTCTGGGGTGCGCCATGACTCGGTTAAAACGATTCTTTTTTTGCGGATGGGAATTCATTAAATAGCTTCCCCTACGTTGGGCGGAGCGGGGAGTACTATCAGACTCTTACTGACTAAAATCCACCTACGTTCCTTGTTTTGCTCTTTATGTACCAGGGCCGCGGTATCTCTTTCGAACAAACCGCAACCCACGGTTAAAACACACGCGCAATATAATATAATAAATAAGTCAATAGCCTTATGAAAAGAAACAGCTATTTGCATTTTTTTGTTACAAATACGTCTGCATTTTTACAACTAGTGATTTGATGCGTCACCCCATCACATGTGCGGATAGCGAAACATCCCCGAATACGTAAAATTATCCATGACGTCAACATTATGCATGTTGTCCAGGAAGGGGACATACAACAAAAGGTTTTGACTTTATTTAAATCTAATAACCGAAGCAATGTTTTCAAAAAGGGCGAAGGGGAACTCGGCGCCACGCTGTGGCTTGCAGACCGTCCATTTCTTTAAGATACACGCTTTGTTTCAGGAAATCTCCCACGAAAATAATGAAAGGAACAATGCAGACCTGGTATTCGCCACGTCCGACCTGTGGCCTGAACAAACTTTTTTAATAAATAGTGGAACTTATGCCGACAATAAATGGCAAGAAGTTCACTACTATTCAAGGAATTGCTTTATGCCTTGCTAACAATCTTTGAATAATTTATTTCCTGTGACTTTAAATTCTCTTCGGTTTTATTAAATCAGGTAGGTACTTAGGTATTCCTATTAAATACTCACTCTACCGCTTTGAGCTAGTTCGAGAATATGTAGTTTGCTATTCGTAAACAAACCATATTATCACCTTACTTGCAAAATGCGTTTAGTTGAGGAAACATTATTTAAATGAAGAAATCCGGAGCGAAAAAGTTAGCGGAAGTCTTCGCGTTCGCATGCATCGCGTGCCCCGATACACCAGCGCGTACAAAACTTTTGCACTTTGCAAAATGCAAAAGAACTTCATAACATTCAGTATAGAACCGCAGACATCTATTTATGTAGTCTCTTTTCAAATACGAATTAATAGTCCAAACGAAACATCCGCTACTCATCACTAATTCTGCAAACGGTGTCGTACGATCATTACAGCGAGACCAGAGCTTCGAGTTGCAGTTTTCGCGAATTAGAGCAAATAAGATAGAGGTAGTAAATTTATTTTGCCGGAGGGTACGTAGTTGTGAATTTTGCACAGGACGGTGCATTATGCGGCGCACGTAGCCCGCTGTCTGCACGCGGGCGCGGGTGCGGGTGCGGGCGCGGGAGCGCGAGTGGCTGCGGCGGCACAATATTCAGTCGGCAGTCGTGCCGCCCACGCTCTCGTTCTCTTCTATCACCGAGTCTCATTTATTATTTAAAAGCTCGCTACACTGGAACAGTCGTAAGTGAAGCTGACTTCTGAGAGCGTTCCCTTTATGACAAATCGATACTAGATACACACGATGACACGATACAGGAAAGTTTGAGATAGCAATTTGCAGACTATGATCAAACTCAGCTAAAAACTCCGACTGAAAATGTTTAATCCGAAAAGCAATCTCCAAAGAGGCAATAGGAAGAGGATTCCGTGCATATTTATTACCGGTCTCTAAACCGTTTCTCGGGTAATTCGGTACAAGCAAAGCGACATTATTTTTGTAGTAATTTCGGCGAATGTCCTTTAAAATATTCAGAGTGCTGTAGCTGAGCCCATTAACGTGCCCGGGCGCAATTCGGAGCGGGGACTCGTCCGCAAATGGCGGCGATATCATTAACTTGACCCCCGCAACTATCCGTCGCCCCACAAGTTTTTCCCAATATTACACAGGAGAGGTATTTGCGACGAGGCAACACCACAAATATACGGTATCCCACAACATTTGTTTAGGCCTTTATACGTAGCATACGTCTCAGACACAAGGTAAACGTAATTCAGGGAGTCAACTGACACAGGTAATGCTGGAAAGCATTTCTTCGATTTAAAAAGGGTTCGCATTATTGCTTTTAATTATGAAAGTTATATTCTGCCAACGGGACTCATTTATGTATGTAATATTATAATGAATTAAACGAAGACCTGCAACACAAACATGGTCCACCTTTGACATTTAGAGACAGCTGCCTACTGCTGTGTGAATGTCAAATGTGATGTGGTTTGTGTTTAAATATTCTAGGAAGTACTTAGGTAAATGTTAGTCCTGTCTGAAATGACTGAATACTGTAATAATAGGCAAACTAAAGTACCTATTACATTTTCCATTTAATAAATTAGAACAATAACATTCATATTTTTGCAGTTCTTCGAATCAGAAATTGATAATATTATAGGCTTATCAAAGCCTGCCCTTATAGAATATACTGACGAGTCGCGAGATTTTCACAAGGAAACGGAAACTTCCCCTGCCTCCCGTCTACACAAAATATGTGGTGCGATACGAAGATAGGTGTACGGAATTCCTAACTAAACTTGTGCGAGGGGATTTCTCAGCTAAAGAAATAATGTTGAAAACTCACTAGCTCGCGACCTACGAGACTGTGATCAAAGAGTAAAGAGAAGATACGATACGATATGTATTTTTTGCTCTTTATTCTTTTATTTTGTTAAGGATGTGCAACTATGCGTTCTAAGAGATTGATTATGAGGAATTATCTAGATATTTGTTCTCGGTTATTGTCTGGTTGATACAATTGAACAAATGACCTTTAATCTGTGATTTAGAAAGTTGTTCGAATAAGATAACGAAAATTGTTTTAAACCAAGGTGCAAGGTTACGATATTTCTCGATGGCATGTTATGCCAAGTCTGAAGCCCATGGCACTACTAACAACTACACACGGTAAAGAAATAAATCCTTGAATAAGAGTTTTTACAAACAAACGTCTATTAGAAGCAAACGTGCCGTTCGATTCTTTATAAAGTACAATGACTTAAGGACATTGAACATCTTTCATCGTATAACATAGGTATATGTTAACCCTAAAAATATGCAGTCAAAAGAAAGGCCAGTCTTTCTTGCAGAACAAATTATAAGTCGCCCACTGAGTTACCGTGTAAATTTAAATTCTCAAACTTTTACTTTAAAATGAGCTCGGTCTATTAGAAACGTGGAATGGCTGCATAAAATTGCACCCGTGACCAGGTATAACACTGGACTATGCTATGTTCACAAAAAATACGAGCTGACAACTTATATAATGTTCATTTTTATACTGAAATGCAAAGCCGCCAAGAAAGAAATTCGTATGGAAATATGAAGGAATTAAATTAGAATAATGTACTTCTACATATTGTTTTATATAATGCTCTTCGTAAAATTGTATTTCTTTGGTCGATTAATTTTACGGCAGTTTGAACAGAAATCACTGAACCTTTTCTAATGACTTGGGGACGTTTCGAGGAAGTTATGGAACCAATGTTTGAAAGTTCTTCAAGTCTACATGTGGAGGAAACTCTCTTTTGTCTCGGATCTTGTGCTAGCAAAAGCTTTTGCATATGCAACCAAACAATCTATACAATTAAGACCTGAACAGTCAATAAAATGCCTCGGACATTCATGATGATTTGTGGGCTTAAAACTGCAGCGTCGGTAGATCTTAGACCGCCCCTGCCATCATCTCTCTCCCCTCCTTAACCCCCATTGTAAGAAGAAATTGTATTTGCCAGCGGGGGCTCACGGACTTAATATGAAAATATGGTTCACTACAAAGGATCTTGCATATAATTTGCATTAGTCTGTACAACATTTATGAAAATAACTTCTAGGTATTCTGTAAACATTGACTGTTAACTTACTAAAGATTAATGTAATGAAGTTGTATTATAAAGTCCGTTTTCCCAGAATCTGTTATTTCTAGTCAGTTAAGTCCCGTATTGTACTTTTAGTTCTGAAATATTCGATTTAGCCCAACCAGTAAAATAAAGTCGTTCTGTATTCAAATTATAATTGCCTTCATATTAGTGGACAGTGTTACTTCCTGAAATACCCCTCAGTTATTGGGTCATCCCATTATGAAGGGCTAAAATTAAAGTTGTATTTCAAACTCCCAATCCGCACGGATGGGTTAATCACATTCTGCCACGCGTAATAACAAGTTTAACAGCTTGCCTGAAAATACAATCTCGAGTTTTCAAGGATCCAGGTGAATCGACGTAACGGGTCGTGAGCTTAGAACTCTAAAGCACGTTATATATTAGTCTGAACAGTTTAAAGTTACTTGTGGGCTCGCAAATAAGCGAGGGGTCCCGTTGGCAAGTTGGTCCGCCCGCGCTAAATTACAGATTGTCAACTCGACTCAAGTAACCTGTTGACACTGCGTTAAGTCACGATTTGAGAGGCCTGTTTGCTGTGGACACAACTTGTATCGCCGCCTTCATAACAACGGGGTATCCTTAGTCATATTGGAACAGCTTTTAACGATGTCCTAACCCTTGATAGAATGTACTCTGCACCCATATTTTGAAGCATGAACTCAAATATCAAATTAGGTTTCAAATGCGATCAAAATTTGATCTGATCTTAATCCTGTTGTATTCTAGAACTCTGTATTGCTTTCAAAAATAAATAATAATATTTATTTTTGAAAGCAATACAGAGTTCTATAACAGTAGAATATCGTGATACATGCAAATAATTTCGAAAAAGTCTGCATCCTGATGTCGTTTCGTCGGCTGGGACTATCCTGGCGCGCCGGTGCGATGCCAGTTTAGTTCGAAATTTCATTCTTCTCGAACACATATCTCGACTTCGTCCGGGAATCTACTTTACATTTCTCATCCTAATGGCCATTGAGAGAAAATTGGAAAAGAAGTTTTCGCGTTTCTATTCTAAGAATCAGGTTCAATAGAAACATTTCAGGATAGTATCAATGCGATTTCAGATAAATAGACAACAGACAAGAGAACAATGCGTGTGGAAAAGGCGGAATACGGCGGCGTATCGGGACAAGATCAAATTGATGGACGATATTTATTTATTCAAACGTCTCGTCTTTTGGTTTTTAATCGAACATTAATGCGGCAATTTATTTAAATAATGCGGAGCATTAAACTGCAATAGAAATGACGGAACCGCATACAATAACTTTCATCTTTGTGTATCTTTCAGCTCTGATTTGAAATTCCATTACCTGGCCTGATTTGTAGATTATGAGTCAGAACCATAAATAATTATGTACCCGACAGGTAAAATAAAGAATAGTAGGGTTTGCAATGTTTTCCTGGAATGCGTCGTTCGGGGAGAAAGCGCGGGGCGGAGGGCAGTAATGTGTGGCAAACACCCTCCTGAGGGTTCAACCTCATGGCTGATGCCTATGGTGCCGATGACCCCTATCGATTCGGCCATTTCTACGAACATGTAATTGCAAATTGTGAACAAGTACTAGTACGATACTAGGATCCCTAACATTCACGACAATTTCTTGGAACTTTTGCACCCCTATGAAATTAATAATTCAGCGTGATTATAGTGTCTGGGATATGGGGATCTACAGTAAAGAGAATAAAATACTTAATAGTTTTAAACACTTTCATTGAATTACGTCCGCCCGGCCTTTCCAGTTGGCAGTTGTCTATTAATGATTTTTGAGAGTTCGATAATATAGTTCTCCTGAAATCTTTATCAAAGCGCCGATTCGAAGAAAAATATCGCCGATTATCAGATAGTTAACATTAATAAATAAAATATTCTCCTTTGTTTCAGGATAGCGTAAATAGATATTCAGATTTAAATTCCATTATTTTTTAAAATTCCCGGATTCTAAGCTAAGAGTCATTACAGTTGCTATCAAGTACTTTTAACATTTTTTCCAACGCTCTAGTTTCTCAAGTAATCGAAGGTATACGAGAACGATCCACCGGGGAGTTCTCACCGACTCCTCGCGAGGTTCACGGCAGTGGTTTCCAATTCGCGGACCGCACACTCCCGCCTTTAATTTACTGCGGTGCTAACCACGCGGCCCGCAGTTTGTATTCATTACCCACCTTAGTACCACCTCGCTGCAAGATTTAATGCTTCCAACAATCACTGCACTCATTTGCCACAATTCAAACATTTATTTAATTTATTCTCCCCGCGTGGTCTTTACTGAGCTCACATAATGCCTCAGTTATCTCCCGTATTCTTGAAATTAATAGGTGATTATAACTCATAAGTAGTATAGTGCTACTAAGTTTTCCATGTGTAAATATTTCTTTAACCATTGTAGAACTCCCATGAAAGCAGCTAAGTTTTTCTAAGACTATAAATCTAAGAAAATTGGAATTATGATGTTGTTATAAACAACTACTATCTAAACTTTCCAGAGATAAATAAGCAACAAAAGTTCTAATAACAGCGTTGAACTCCATGTAAAGATGCTATAAATTATACTGACAAGCTGACTGGTGTTCGTAGTCGGCAAGCAAATTAGGTGGTCCAGAGTAAACGAGTTATGGCGAAGTTGTGGGCACGCGGCTCCGCTCTGGGACCAGCCACGGCCAGTAACTAGGACCCAAATGTTCGTGATGCCAGCCTAGCGGTAACTGGAGTAAAGTAGCATTAACTACTGACGCGGCAATCAAGTGCGTTTAGCTTGCCAGTTGCCACTTGATTAATAACTGTATCTGTTGCTAGTTTGTAAGTAAGACCAGTAGCTTTATTAAGAGTTTATACCGAGATTTACGTGGGTTTAACCAAGAGATACCGGCAAGAATTGCTTGCTATTTACGAGTAAACAAGTCTTATATTTTGTGCCGAATTGTATGTAAAGCACAATAGATTTTCCGAGTAAACTCGGTCTAATGATAAAACTCAGGCATTCGGCAATTCAATGACCGAATTTTCCTCATGCATTATCTGATATAGGAAAAAAACACTCTATGAAGTCGCGAGGCAGGAGAAACATTTCAAGATCCGCCCGGTGGCGTGCCGCTAACACTCCTTATAAATACTGCTAAGCCCCTGGCTTTTGTGGCTAATCTTTCGCGTGAAGATCGCCATTATACCGCTATTTATTATTTTTACCCGTATTTTTCTTTTTCTAAAGTCAAGTCGGAACGTGCTTGATATTCTTGAAGGATTTTTACGCCACTCATTCCTCGCAAAGTGCTGGTGAAAGAATTAAATATGCCCCTTTCAGTGGCGTGCTCTCCGCAATGAAGTATTTCATACGGTTTTGAATTTTAAATGATGTTAATTTAAACGCGGAATTTTAACCGACCGACGCATTTGCCAAATTTTATTTGCGTTTAATAATATTTACAACATTTTAATTTTAATACTGTCTGGTTCGGGGAATGGAATATAAAAGTGTTTTCTTAACGTTTGTTTAAATGAAAACTACCACCAATATAATATTTTGAACGGTAATATTATAACGGTATTATATTCACCGTAAGTGTTAAAATAGATTTTCCTTAAACTAAAACAAAACTCCGTATAGATAAATAGGGTAGGTGGGTATCTGCGTTCAATTAGTGGTGAAAATCACCACTACGACAGTGTGTGATTACAGGGTCGCCCTTCCTCAACAGAAACAAATTAACTACGACAAATTGTTACAACTTAATCTGAACACTTATTGCTCGAAAACAATATTGCGAAGTGGTGACACTTTCATTAACGGTGGAGACGACCCCATATTCACGTACATTTTGATTAGCTTCCGTGAGTACGAACAAAAGCTGCGTTAAATGAAGCAGTATGTGTCTGTGAGGCAGGCTCGGTGTCGTAACCGACTAAGTTATGACAAAGTGTGGCGTGGTGGAGGCGCCGAGCGTCCCGCCACCGCGCTGCGCCGCGCAGAGCCTGCTCGCTGCCTGCTAGAGCGCACAACTCTTAAATTAGTGCGAACTTAGACCACTTAGCTTCTTCAAGTTTTGTTTGTAGACGCCATAAATATTGTATGTAACGAACGCGATACAATACCAGCCGTCGACTGCTCGCTGCATTGTTCGCGAATCAAAGCGGCCTTTGTTGCTTAACAGTTGACTCGAATTTTCTCGTTGTTCGCTTTGCTTTATCGGGGGGAAGCGATGAAAAACTACCACAAATCTCAACGAAATGCTTTTCGATTTGATTCTGTTTGATCGCGAAGTTCCGTCGTTAAAATGGAGTTAGTTGGCGCGTTTTTTAAACCATGGGGAATTGGGGAATTTTGATGAATTTGAGGCCTCGTTGCGTACGAAATAATCATGAAAGCTGTTTAAGTATTCAGTAATCATGATTGATTTAGTGTCCCCGTAACTGTATTTGGTCATTGTTCTGGAATAGCAATAGGAGTGCGTAGTATTGAATGGTCGCGGATGGCCAATAATTCGATTTCGCGGTTATTTTAGCTCATGTAGGCAGCGTGGGACGCAGGTGGCCGTTCCAACTATAATGATCAAATTGAACAATTCAATGTGCGCGACCCGAACAACTTGCATTGTCTAGTAAACTTGAAATATATTGTTCATTCGCATGTCGATTTTCCAAAGAATTCCCTCTAGCCTATCTCTAAACAGACCTATTGAGGTAAAATAAAAATTTAGAAGCAGAGGCCCATATTGTCATGCAAATGTCTGCTTATGTATTCGTCTTTTTAAATTGGTTTTACTTCGGAAATGGAAATTATTGTCTAACTTTCGAGTAAAGACAAGACAAATCTTTGTTAGTCGAATGAGGTCTTATTTAATTTGAATAGGTTAGCTATTGACTGCGGGTTTTTTTTTTAAGAAAGAGAGAGGACTTTTCTTTTTTCTTTTGTTTGTAGATCGAAAAACGAAAGTAAAGTGGACCCATGTCCTCGGAGCACGAATCACTTTTTACAAAAAATAAGAGTGTTATGTTTTCAAAAATCATGGGAGTATGACTGTTTGTGTGTTTCTTTACTCCACCATAACTTCTGAACGCTCGACTGGATTTTGACATAGGTAATGAACATATAAAAAAAAAATTAAATCGTGGATTGATTTTATAGAATTCACTCCTTATTGAATTCCTTACCAGCGTTGTCCTATATTTATTTAATCAGAATATACGGAGAAAGACACCATTTTCAGTTAATTATTATTTGGAGGTAGGTATATTAAGTTTCAAGTAAATTAACACGTGTTGCCTCATGATGTTTAGTATCTTATTCAATAGTCTTCAGTATAAATATTGTCTTTTAATTCCTATAATGAATACGAGTGAAAGGCTGCTTAAAACGCTTAAGTAAGACACGTGCCAGTTGTTATTAATAATACCAACGTTATTAAGTCAGTTACACACAACACGAGTTCGACCTTTCACTGACACATTGCTCGATCATCTTGCAACACCTATTGTTCCGCATCGGGTGACGGATAACCTCTGTAGCCGATGTAAATTCCACGTTGTCGCTCCGATCCAAGATTTCCAGATTTAACAGTGTTGCAGCAAAGCATATTTCAGTTAGACGGTGCAGGTGTGCCGTTGGCTGCAACTTCGATTAATTCCCATAACGAGGCAGGTCCATCACGCGCGCGCTCGTTTGTCTCCGGCCCAGCTATAAATATATCAGCGTACTTGCAATTTAATCCGTTCTGTTCCGCTCTCGTGAAGTGCTGCTCTCTCCCTCGCACACTTCCACCGTCCTGCATGTTTCGGTCAGCGAAAGTTGTTGCAATTAATCTCTTACGTAGGTGGAAGCACCGCTAACAATTGTCTAAATTAGAACATGTATCTTGTTTAAAACTAAACTCCCACTTTGTTTTCTAACAGAAATTATGCTTACCTACTTAGCCGATGTTTTGTCTGATAATGTTTCTATTTTACACATCAATTCATTGATGCTACAGCTACAATAAGGCCGAGTCCCTGTTCGAAGTAGCAGTTCGCAGAATATTTAACAAATTTGCGTACAAAGCGCAAAGCACTGGCGGGATCGTCTTTGTATGCAAATATTATTACAGGAGTCTATTGAAGGACCACACCGAACTCACGTATTGAGCCGAAGTAGGTCCGGGCTACACGGCTACTGGGACTATAATAAGAGACCCGTCCAAGAACCTCTGACATTACGCAGGAATTCGCAGGAATTTGAGTGTATCTCTCCCCAAAGATCGCACGGGACAGCCTCCCTTGAACAACACTCGCTAATAACCGAACTGAGCCAATTAAGAATACTATAACCGGTGATGGTCTATCGAGCAATAACTCAATCGAATTGCAGAGTTGAACAATTCGTAGGCAAATCTGCTCTAAGCGTGTTAACATGGCTCCGGGGTTATTGCGGTGTGCCGATCCATGTGTCTATGCAGCCCACACCGTACTGTACTTTAGTACGTATGTACTGTCTACCTACAATCTACATCGATCAACAGAGCCGACATAGTATCGCAATCCCGGCTACCTATGTATATTTACACATAATCACTGCATGATTAAACTACTTGAAAGGTTCAATTAGTGCACGGCCTGACCGTTTAGCTATTCAATAGAGAGCCAATTATTCCAATGCCTATATGTATCGGTATTGTTATAAATCTATCTAATTTAGCGTTTCGATTAGTGGGATGCCAGAGTGGGCGTTGGGCTGTTCTATTTTTCGTTTGGTCGTGCATCGTGCATCGCATAGTGATACATTGTTGAGTTACGCATGTAATTAGAGGTGACGATGTTTGGCGTGCGATCTGTGGCATAGGTCGGCGCGCGCGCGCTGCAACTGGCGGCTCTCAATCACTCGCGTCATATGTGTCACCGGCCCAACCCGCAATCGAAACTCTACTCTAACAGTACCCGATATAACACATTATAAAAATCCGCAACTGAAAGTAGAGCGTCCCGCTCTACGCTTGCAGTCTCTTCTTTGTATTCGAGTCGTTCCATTCATAGAGATAACGGCTTGCTCCGAGGCGACAACGGGAAACAATTACGCTATTACAAAAGGCCTTAAGGATTCTAATTACGAGTGGATCCTTTCATCCGTAAACCCGGATCGGATACGAAGCCTTCCCATTATCGCGTGCCATAAACATTTCTGGATTTCATATCCGCGGCACGGCTGGGACCGCCTCGCTTATTACCTCCGCGCGGAAAAGAATAACATCGTTTTGGCACTTTTGACGCGAATTCCGGATGCCTACGTTCATATTGTGCGCCGTTAATATTCTGCGCGACGCGTCCGACCTTTTTTATTTGTATCTAAAATTGAACATTTTGTCGCGACAACGAGCGCATGCGACTCTCCCCTCCGCCGAAGGAGCGATAAAAATACAGAGTCGGAGCGTTTGAGGCAATCGGCAGCGCTAACGACCGCCAGCGAGCGGTTAATTCACGTACCTACACCTGTACGGAATTAGCCGCATGTGTCTTTCTTTAGCGCCAGCACTTGCCTTGACAGCTGACTGCAAGGCTGACAGCGGAGAAACCGATACCAGTGATATTTAAAAGTTTCTAAAGCTTTGGAACCAATACGAGAATTATACAGTGTGTCTCGTTCTTACGTTAAATATTTTAATACAAAAGAAACGATATTGCAATATTTCTTAAAAGTACAACTAGATATGATCAACCGCTATTAATTCTTCATTTTATCATAAAGCACTGAAAGCAACGAAAGCACCAATTCGTTAATAAAAGCTGTAAAAGAAAAATAGTTCGTTCATTCTTTATAGCTTATTGAAAGAAGTTGCTCCTTTAGTTTGAATGGAATCTGGAGAGAGAAGGATTATAAAAAAAAATCTTCGTTGAGTGAAATGGCCGAGCGATGAAAAAGTGAAGTTAGCAAAACAACAAACAACGAACTCGCCTGTCTGCGGCATTTCGTGGCCACCTCTGCAATTTACGGCACTGTCATTATTCAAAGTTTTGAAAAAAAATCAGCCGCGAAAATTAGAAAAAAGAGGATTTCTCCTCAATATGATCTTGCGAATCTGCTGAAGTCGGTTGCCTTTATGCTGAAGTAGCAACTCCCTAAGATAAGGGGAGGAGCGGACAAATTGTAATAATTGCGAGACGAGATAAGAAGTGACACCAGAAAACAAATGAAGGCGGGCGGCTCCGAAGGGCGCGGTAGGGGGGGGGGGGAGGCAAGATGAGGGGATGCGTGACGTCACCACGCGCTGAGCTGCTAACTGCCGAGTCGAAGCCACCCCATGCCAGCCAAACACTAACGGCCATGTGTGACTTTACATTTACTACATTTACATACGTTACCGCTTCACTGGTTCATAGCGAATCACTTGTTTTTCAGGCGATTACATAAATTACAGAGTGATTTGGTTAAAATTGCACAAAATATAAGAAAATTATCACAGTAATTATAATGGGAATTTATTTGTTAATTTTATTTTATGTACCCACAAAATAATTATTTAATACAACGGATTTGAATTTAAACCGAGGGCCGGGGCGAATCCCGCGGGATCCCGAGGGCACACCTCGTCCCGTCGTCGCCGCTCGCCAAATTAAAATGATAAATCAAAATCCGTCAGGCGGCCGCGCGCACAAATGCTGTAAAACGAACTAAGGCATTTGCGAAACTTGTTTAAACTTCTATCCTTGAAACAAATCAAAAATTTCCTTGTATATATTTAACCTTTTCAGCTTCGTTTAATGTGTGTAAAAATTGTATGAATACATGTTAGAAGCAAGCTGAGTTTGAAACTGCTCTGAAGGGGTAAGTTGAGAAAGTTGAGAGCGAATCACCAAGCACCAATAACGCGTTGTGATGTTCACTGCAACGTTACAAATATTCTCCAAGGACACATTTCAATAAGAATGTTTGGCTCTTGTGAGACATAAAATGAAATAACTACCGTCAATAGTTTTTGCCTGAAAGCAGCGTAATCTTAAATATGGAGATTCCAGAATTAATAATCTTCAAAGGTACATTTCAAGTCTTAAAGTTATATCATATTTTCCACACGTTTCTGTATTATACGAAACAAGCAAAACTCTTTAAAATTTTATTTTAAATGCACGCCAGCGCTTTCTCTCCATTTTATTTTCGGCGTTCTTATTAAAAGAAAAGACTAAAAATTGGTGCGATTTAATCATTTCATTCAGAAACCTGCCGGGAAAGATAATGCTGAAATTATTCTGTAACAACTGTAATGAATAACAATGAATATTTCATTTGCACAGAACACTGAGTTGTTCATAGGAATTAAACATAACAACTGGTAGGCGACCACACCATAGTTAGGAAAAGGCCAAATAAAGATGACTATTATGTCTGCCTAGACTTTTTGGGGAGGGGCGAGCGCCCATACCAGGTAACACAACCCAGAAGCTGGACAACACGATACCCTTAGGTAAGACTGGTTTACAGAACTTCAGCTGGAACCCAAAAGGCATGACAAAGACCCACAAATGACTGCCAGGACCAACCGAGACACGGAGTTTAGGTAATAGATAACCACCTATCCACATCTTAACCTTCGAAAGCGTTGCTTTACCTAGAAGATCGACTAATGCAGCTGTTATTATAAAGCTTAATATGGGCTTGTGGCTTTATAACAACAGCCATATCTCAACGAAAATAATGCCAGAAAACATTATCAAGACAGCAATAGTGTGAATAAACTCTGCGAACTTATTCGTGTACAAATCTCCTATTCTGAAATGTAAACGTACTTATTCGTTGTGTACGTTCTGGTATAAAGTGGAAGGTTCTGTTTTGTGAAATTCGGCCCGCATTGGAATGAAAAGTTAGATGAAAGTTTCCGTGATACAAGGAAATGTGCATATTCTTGAACTAGTTCATACACATGGTTTATATTGAAGTGGCAGGAGTAACGAATGCAAACAGTTTGTAATAGGGTACTAGAACTTGCAAATATTTTCATATGTTCTTGAAAACTTTCTTGCTGTCTGGCTTGCTGCCTAATGAATAACTGAGAGTTACTGGTTGTATTAATCTTACGAAATTAATGATTTTGCAAGCTCCACTTTTGACAAGCAAGGTTGCTGCATCCATATTAATATTCTAAACGCGATAGCTACTGTCTGTCTGTTATCTTCTCTCCCCTTAACGGCTGGATGGCTTTGGAGAAAAGGAGATTGGCGTACGCTTATAGTACTTAAGGCAGACCCAGTTAGTGAAAGGTGAACGCAGCCACGATACAGAGCAAAGTTTTTTTTTAATAAACTTAATATTTATGTTTATCAGGGAAATAAAAAGATTAACCAGGTACAAAAACAAGCCAAAAGAAATTGGGGACTTTTTATACACTCTATGAAATAATAAAATATTCACTTCTTAACTTATAACCATCTAAATAATAATTTCCACCCACTAATAAAAACAGACACCCTGTATCATAGTTCAGTACATTTAAATATTTGTTGGACACAAATGCGGTAATGGTAACATGCTAAAACTAATTGTGTGGTAAATCAGAATGATGCTGCAATTTGTCAAATGTCGAGCATCTGTGTGCCTACACACTATGTTAGTACCTATGTATGGCATATTTATTGATTTAATTTAATATACTAGCTGAGCCAAACGGTTTCAACTGCAGCTCAGGCCACCTTTATCACTTAAAGGTATGAAAAATAGAGGTTGCCAGATTTTTAGACCTACCCGATATGCACACAAAATGTCATACAAATCGGTCCAGCCGTTACGAAGGAGTTCGAAAACAAACACCGCGACAGGAGAATCTAATATATAAATTTCTCGTGTCACTCTTGTCTTTCTCATGCTCGTTCTCATACTCCTCCGAAACGGCTCGACTGATTCTTATGAATTTTTTTATGCATTGTCAGTCAGTCTGAGCATTGGCTACTATCTATCTTTCAAACGTCTAATGATAAGGGGGACCTGTGTAGCGGGTAGAATTGCTGGGCACGGTTAGCTTTATTTGTAAGAGAAAATCTTGCGTTTTTTTTTTAAAAAAAGGCCAGATTGTTTATTTCTGACACCCAGTTCTTATGATCCATACTAATAATATAATATAATAATCCATATAATATAGGTACTAATACAAATGTGAAAGTAATTATGTTAGTTTGTGGGAATGTTACCTTTTCATGACTAAAGGGATGATCAAATCGTAATGAAATTAGGGAAGAGGATAGATTTCAAATTGAAGAAGGATATAGGCTATATACGCAACTTTTCTGGAACTGTCTTGACATATGTTAGAATATGAAGCAAGATTATCGTGAACCTAACGTTGTTTAAACCTAAGTTGTAACTGTTTGAACCTAAGTTAGTTATTACATAAACGATTGTTATAACTCGGGTTGTCTGGGGTTGCTAGTTGCCCGGGGTTGCGGGTTGTTGGAAGGAGATACCGCGGCCCCGGAACATAAAGGGCAAAAGAAGGAACATGGGTGGGTTTTAGACAGAAAAAGTTTGACACTCCCCCCCATCGCCCGGAGCAGTGGAAGTTATTTGATGATTTGCTATAGCGATCAAATCAAATCAAATCATTTATTTCAATTAGACCATTACAGGCAATTTTGAATGTCAAGAAACAAAATGAATCTACAGTCCCGGTCACAAGGCATAATAACTTGTGAAAGTACTGCAGTTGCCCATTCCAAAGCGTTGATCTCTATGGAGAAGAATGGGCAAGAAACTCCATAAATCGATCGCTGTAAGATACCTGTAAGGTGTAATATTTCCGGGGTTGAGGGATGTTCGAAAGAGATACCGCGGCCCCGGAACCTAAAGGGCAATAGAAGGAACATGGGTGGGTTTTAGTCACTAAAAATCTGACACGAAGTTATTTGATGATTTCCCACCCCAAAAAAAAAAGGTGTAATATTTGTTTGGATTCATCGTTCATATATGACTTTTGTCTGCAAGCATTACAATCTGGTTCATATTGTCCACTAAAAACCACAACTTTGTGTATGCTTCCGGCAACAGTTGAAATAAACCACAAGTAGATATCACAAGCTACTATTATTTTGCGGATGTGGTGTGCCTTTCGTGTGGTCTGATACTATTAAAAGCTTTTGAATCTTTTCGCCGCCATTGTCACATATATGTCACAAGCAAGCGCATCACCGGGCACCAATGACACAAATATGTGACAGAAATGTAGGTTAAGTGCGTGTCTTGGCACGCGCATGCGTTTACGCTCTGGCGTTTAAAAGGTAAAAAAATATACTTTGCAAAAAAAAGTGTTAGAATGCATTTTAAGCGTGTTTTGTACTAAAGGTGATGAGGTTATTTACAATCAATGATACTCAGGTGGAAAGATAATTAATTTTGGAAATTAATAACCAGTGCAAGTGCAAATATGTACTCTAATTTCAGGCAGGAACTACACACATTTGTGCGCTAACATTGATTAATTAATAGTAGGTGAGTGCCAACAACATTATCTGTTCCTTACCTATCTGTTATGAATATGAAATATGCCCAGATATGTCAATGCCCGTGTTTGAATATTTATTGCTTATTTCAAGCCTAACTGGGTTTACAAAGAATATCTCCATGCAAGCTTCTCTTTTCAGATAAATGCGTCATGTGTAGTGTACGCGGTTATCGAAAACCGTTTTTGAGATACCCATAATGTTTTATTAAATGTCATCCGCAATATAATGAGGTGCGAGGGATCCAACATCTGCGAGAGAGGCGCTACAGAAATATGTGCGAAGTGTTATAGAGTGCCGTTGTAAGTCAATGAAGCGGCAAATGGGGTGCTCTCGCCACTCCGGCGCGGCGGTGGCGGCGGGGGCACACTCTAATAAATAAAATTATGCCTCAGAAATTACAAGAATACGCGTGCCGCCAGCGATCCCGCGAGATTGGATGCTGGAGATTTTCATCGATATCCTCCAATAATGAATCTAATATGTAGTAACGCCATGACTATGTCGTGTCGCCGCGAAAAAATGAGATTGTCTCCTCGGCGATATCGGTCGCTGCAAATGGCCGCGATTTACCGCTGTTTGGCATTTACTAAATGTCAGATATAGCTTGTGTAAGAGAATATTGTAATAAATTAGCGGTAAAATATATTAATTTGTGTAAGACCTTGGGTCTGATCCAAGATTTCGTCCTCAAGGCTATCTAAGATCAGTCTGAAAGAGTTGTTACTTAGTAGTGAGACACAAAATGTAAATAATGCGTGGAACACCATGGCGGATTAGCTACGTAAATATAAAAGTTTAGTTGACTGAAGTTCTATATTGGAACTGAACACATTCAGTGGAATTCTTTCGGCAGTCGGTGCACGTGCAACGTTAGACGTCCGCGTCGGATGGAATCGAATTTCAGAAGAGTCGAGTTTTGAAATGTTCTCACTCTGCAATCATTTCATATGCGTGTTAAAAGGGACTTCGATATTCAAGTAACTGATGGTTGTGCCAGGGTTAGTGTCTTAATTTTACGTAAATGGAAACTCCCTAAAAATTATACAAGAGTATTTTTAAGTTGTTGAAATAAACATTTTATTTTGTTTATTCAATTGAACGCACAGATATAATTTTTAAATATTTCTTAATAAAAACATAGAAAAAAAAACATTTAAAAATATAAAATATTAGCCCACCGCTATCGGGAACAAGCTCAAAGCGTTCCAAGGGTTTTATTTATACCATTAAATAATAACAACCGTACGATCTGGATAGATCTTCAAGGATAACACATCCTATTATTTCATATTTTGACGGGCCTGATGGTCCAGTGGTTAGTGGCCCTGACTGCTGAGCCGGAGGTCGTGGGTTCGATTCCCACCCAGGACAAACTTTGTGTGATGAGCATGATTGTTTGTTCTGTGTCTGGGTGTGATTTATCTATAATATGTATGTATTTATAAATTATATAAGTATGTATATCAGTTGTCTGGTTACCATAACACAAGCTCTGCTTAGCTTGGGATCAGATAGCCGTGTGTGAGTTGTCCCAAGATATATATATTGAAACTCCTCCGTAGCTCAAAAAGCCCGATAAATTAATTAGTCTCGGCTGTCACTCCATACCAAAGGGCAGTATGCTGCTCAGAAGCTGGGTTGTGGAGGTCAGATAGTTAATGGAAGGTCAAGCAGATGATGTTACAGGAGGTTGTGTGTCTGTCTGACAATAAAGCAATTATACAGCTAAATACATAACACCGTAGATTATCATGGCATAGCATGTAGCACATTCATGAGTACCCATTGTGCAGCGATGACGCGGAACAATTCCCGCCTCCTCACTAATGACGCGTCTTATATCGTAGCTGTAAATCAAATTGCCCTTACTACGTACATTAACAAGGAACTGCGAATTGCCTTTTAAAGGCTCATATTGATTGAGTAACTTGAAGCGGTTAAGTTAACCTAATCCCACTAAGTCTTGCTATTTATTGATATAAAGGAACTAATCCGTAACTAGAATATATATGTGTGTTTATATATTTGTGAAGAAAACCTTTTTGCTAACATTATCGTTTTTCTTAACCATTAATATGTAGATGTTACTTTTGACAGTGATATCTAAGAAAATTCGCTTAGGAAATTAAAACAAACTTAATATTGTAAAACAAATAACTTCACCTGAAACAAAGGCTTTAAATGTTGTTTTTTGTCTTTACAGGTGAGTGATAAAAGTTATTAAGATAAAAATGTGCAAAACCTTTTGTGTAAAACGTCTTATTAATAAATTGTTTTGTCTTTACAGAAAACGCAATTGTGTCCTTATTCCACTAAATAGAGTGTTATCCTATTACGTATTTATCAATTCAACCGTTCGGGTTCCGGGAATGAGTCAAATTACTAACAGTTTTTGTGTTGTTTTTTTTAATGATTAGTTGAAACGTCAGTGGTGTATTCTTAGTACGGCCAACGAGAAGCGATACCAAATGTAAACAAAACCCATGCTAAAACCCCATCTAAATGGCCGCCCGAATGTTGACGAACCCGTCTTAACGTTGTCATGTTTTTGGCCGGGAGAACGAGACATTACGACAAAGGCACAAGATGGAAAGAGCTAAATATTAGATTGTCAACGCCATTAGATCAACCAGTTGTTCTTTAGGTTAATTACCTTTCGTATCGCTTCTCGTTGGCCGTACTATACTTGTTGATAGAAAGTTCAGGGTGATCTATTTATGAACTAATTGTAACTAAACTAAATAACTAACAAATAAAAGGAAACAACCTTATAAACCTTAGATCTTTGGTGGAATCAAAACTAAGACCAAGAAACATAGCAGTGCTACGTTGTATCAGTGGGAATTGTCTCCAAGGCTATAATAAATAATATTATATCGGAGAATTATGTGGAAGCAACCCTTACACTGGCGGTGTGTCGCCGTGTGTCGCCCGGCCACCCCTCCGCCGTATTGTGTTAAAGTAATATTGCTTATATGCTTACCATTAAGGCTATATGTTTCGACTAAATTAAGACCAATTTGCACAGGTTTTGCACGAATATGGGAATTAAATTTATGAGCAGTATGATGAATGTAATTTGAGTGAGCTCGTAATCAACGTCTTTAATTCGGTTTCACACAAGGTGAGGATGCTCTATGTTTTCATTGTGGATCGCGAGGGTTGCCTTAAATGTAATTGCTTCAATAACTCATCAACGATTCTTTTCTCAATCTAATCCGATGTTGACAGACACAAATCAGTTCTTGGTGATCGATGTATTTAATGTTTCTCGTTAACATTTAGAGTAGACAAATGCTGCTGATATAATTTATTCATTTATTCTGTCCTCACTTCAGTTACCGGCGGATGATATTAAAAAAAGATTTTGAATAAAAGCCGTTTGATGTGGTGGTTGAGCTGAGTACCGCCGAGGAGTCAGGAGAGCTCAGCGAGTAGCAATAGCTCACCAATCGTGGCGCGATGATCTCAAGCCCGCACCTAACCCCGCATCATTCACGATAATGGCGGGGCCTATGTCTCGACCGTAAATGTAAATCGCTCTAATTTATACGCGCGATAACGTTGCCGCACTGCTGTTAACTGTAATTATATTACCAAGCGAGGACGTGTTGATCAAAACCCCTGATTAAATGCCCGTGATGCGAACCGGGAAAAATTCTGCCGGGCCGTCGCCCTGTGGAAATGAACTCGCGAAAACATTATATTTTATTCGAATATTTATTAGGAATTAATCTTGAATGTATTCACGACTATGAATTAAAGGGATTCCGGTGATTGGCGTTCATTTGATTGGATTACGAAATCCCTTTTTGTTATTCGAATAAATATTTATGTCCTGTTATTTTATGAATTCGAAAAAAAATAAGGAGTTGTGGTCACTGTGGCAGTGCTCTTTATTTTTTGGTATTTTATATTGTCTTTACTCGTCTATATTTCAGTTGAAGTATATCTAGTAGTTCTATTATCCTGTTATTGATATGCCAGCCAGAAACATTCCTAATATAATGCTGGCACACAGAGACAATGCCCCAATGGGCAATCTATTTGAGTAATTATCCGCTAAGGGCCATTGTCGGCCATCTTGTCCGCGTGGAATGAGGCTTGTTCGCTGAATGCCTGCTGTTATGAACCTAGTCCTACATGCTTTTGGCGATCGCAGCGACGGTGCCCCCGAATGTCTTCAATGACAATACAAACACTTTATTGTCCTCAGTTTGCGTAATTCATGACCCCGATGCACTCAAATGTAACTGTATTTTCCGTTAGAGGAATATGTGAATGTAAAATGGTTGTATTCGGACTTTAGCATTCTTAAACTCAAACGAACGAGTTTCCGTTGTATGCTTTTCAGTTTTGTTGAAAAGATAAGACTGTTTAAGACTTTTATAAGACCCAAAGATGGAATAAAAATAACGTTTTTTAGGGTTCCGTACATCAAAAGGAAAAACGGACCTCTTATTGGATCACTTCTTGCCCGTCTGTCTGTCTGTCAAGACCCTTTATCTCGGGAGCGTGGTAGCTATCGAGTTAAAATGACTACTCTTACACTTAAGTCCCTCAACTTTGGTCCCTTTGTGCTGTGAAAAATTTAACCATAATTATAAGTCTACGCGGACAAAAGGAATGGCCGTTTATGTCGCAAGTTTGTACGGAACCATCGGCATGCAGGTATGACTCGCTCTTGGCCGGTATTTTTCAATATGATGAGATGATAGAGTTTAATGCTTTGCCTCTTTAATGAATAAGGTTATAGGTTCAATTCCGGCTAAGTAAAAATTAGACTTTTCAATTCATGAATTCATTCTAAGTTCATTTTGGACATCTCAGATACCGGTGAAAGAAAATATATTTAGGAAACCTGTACGTCTTATTAGTGTATACCCAGCGGCGGGAATAATAGGCTGGTTTTATAACAAGATGTTATTATTTTTCATACTTAGGTATGTTTCTTTTGTTTTCTAATCGATGAGCGTAGGAAGTGCAAGTTAAGTTATATTCCAGACCATGCAACGGTAGTGATGGTTACTTCTTGATGATGTAAGCTAACAACATGAAACATTTTAATATATTAAGTTCTCCTTTTAGAGACTTAGAGGTTAAATGTTTACGCTATAAATAATTAAAGATGAATCGTTTAAAAAAAAAAGTTAGGTGTTTTTCTTGGAACAAAAGATGTTGTTGCAAAAATATATTAAGTACTAAAAGATGGTTTCGACAAAGAATGACTTATTTAAAATGACGGCACAGTTGGCGCAGAGGCTGAGCGATTGACTGCTGAGCTGCGTGTCGCGGGCTCGATTCCCGCACGGAACAAATATTTGTATGACCTGAAGATAGTTGTTTCGGGTCTGGCTGTTTGTGTCTGTGAGTTTAAATGTTTGTAAACACACCCACGATACCGGAGAAATTTCTAGAGTGCGGCAACGTTTTTGAAGTTATACTTCTTTTGGCGCGATGGAGAAAAATGATGAGAGTGAATTTTTACGATGCGCGCGCGCACCGACAGCGACATCGTGAAGTTAGTTGTAGGTGGCATGAAAATCGATAACTATGTTCAAGTTGTATATTCTAGTATTTTTATATTTAGAACATGTGTTTCGTAACAGTACAATTACACAGTGTGAATAAATAAATATTATTGATTATTTTTTATATTTATCGTTAATCACTACAGCAATTTTGTTTTTTTTTTCTATACGCCAAGATGTATAACTTCTAACGCGTGTACATATTTTTTTTTTAAAGGAGAACGGAATGAATTACTCTAATAAGAACTTAAGTTTTAAAAAAGGCGACAGTACCTACCATTACGTTTCATACTTTATGTGATTAATAACAAATGCGTAATCACACACATGCAGCTAGACCAAATATTCAGAGCAAACGGAACCGTACATTAAGCGTGAAATAACTTCTCATTACACTTGGAAAGCAAATAAAGAATGAGGCGAGAAATGAAACATGGACGATGTTTAATTATAACACTAGATAAGTTAACAATCTCGGAACCAAAGTCAGACTGCGGCTTATCTGACGCCAAATGTTTCAAAGGAACTTTTAACGAGTTTAAAGTTGGGCCAAGTGTAGTGCACCCGCAGCGCTTCCTAGCTTAAGATTAATTAAACAATTGCACGATGGCTCCTTGAAAACACTCCGACATGTCTCGGCCTGTCGTCGCCAACCTTGCCAAATTAAACTCATAAATCAAAATCCGCCGACCGGAAACAGAAATGTAATAATGAAGAACTAACTTCGGTTACCAGGCGCACTCGCACGACACGACACTTCTGCGAAATTAATTCTTTTCGCAGCGAGAAATAAAAGTAACACGTGATTTAGTACCACACCTCATCGAAAATATTACTACATGTTTTTCGTTTACACCAAAATTACAATATTTATTGGAAAGTAAAATACACGTGCAACTGTAACGCAATCATCTTGCGCATAACTGATGCAAATTGCAAGTGTCAGCATGCTACTATTGAACGTAATTATTTTCAGTTTGTAATAAAAGTAATAAACCGGGATATTCAATTGGACGATGCATTTTTACAATTCGATTATTTGTTTTGAACAATTCTCCTAGTGAAGCTGAAATTTACAGCGGGGAGAAGGTGACTAGGTACTTATGTACGCCGTACAACCGTGGCATCGGTATCGTTCGGGGCGGCTCGTAATTCACCCACAATTTATGTGCGTGCGCCGGTGACGCGCTAAAAGATTAGTCGCTCGCCACCGACCGCGGCGCCGAGTGTACTCATGTTTACATAACGTGACACTGTTTTGAAACTTTGTCACTTACACACTTCTTTCATAAACAACTTGTCTACGGTGTCAGGTCACAGTTTTGTGATTTGTTTTGAAAACCGTGCGAACTCGTTATCGTATTAATCTTTTTGGCAATACACACTAAAACATGCAAAAGTCCTTTGCTAATACAGACGCTTTCCGACCTCTCTACAAACGCTAAACTTTATCCTGAAAAGAAACTACGTACATATTTTAAGAAGTGTCGTGTACGCCGACTCAAAAAGCGGCAAGTGCATTTGACTCACTCGAAAGCAAAACAGTGAAACTTTATAGTATCTAAATCACTTGTTTAAAAATGAACGCCCGGAACAACGGACGTGGGAAGTCGGGCCAAAGTTTACGACTATGAAGCAATCCGGCGTACGTACCAGCATTGAATTTGTTTCCGTCTGATTCCGCCCCGGCTATTGCATAGTTCACTAGTGGCGGAATACAGAATCAACCCCCGCCACATTGAAACCGTAACGAATGATTTGCGATGTAACAACGATAATCATGTTTACAATTCGCATTCTAGAGTGGCTTTTGTGCTCCTGAAATTGCTTGTTAGAGATAAATAATTTGATTTGAAAATTAGGTTTTACTTAGAAAATGCTATAAAGAAAATGTCAGAGAAGAAAGGACGCAAGCGGCGGAGACGACAAAGACACAGAACAACAATCTTCCATAAAAGTACATGGCCTGGAAATGGAATCAATATCTCTAAATAAAACAAATCCCATGTTCACTCCATTCTTCTTTATACTAAATACAGAGAACACAAGGCTATAAAAGCGGTTGTGATGTATCGGACACAATATTCTGGTGCCCAAGTGCCCGTAGATCGGCGATAAAAGCTGCAATTGTTTTCATTTGACAACATGTTTGTGTTCCGTTTGACAAATGGCTTGTAAGATCGTAGCGACATAAGAGTTTCACTGAGCTCTGCTGTGTTTGCCACGAATATATTGAGTGTCACTCATTTGGCGGGAAGAACGAAATATTTCGGTACGACTTTTCTTTTTTTTTAACCAAAGACCACACAACAACATGGCGTAGACCTAGTTTCTATTTAAATATGTTTGACAGATACGCGTGTATCTACTTAATTATTTTAGAAGTGTGATTATAACGATTTATCTCCATGAGATCACGCGAGATTTCGTATATGTGTTATGAAGAACATAATTCCGCTCTCAGAAATTTTAATCACTTTGCATGTAAGATAAAGCACCTGAATGTTATTAATTTCTCAGAAAACCCTACACTGTGCACTTTAAACGAATTATTATTTGAAACAAACGCGTCTATCGTAACTTTAGTATGATTTAAATATCGAACCTCAGGGTTGCAGAGCGCGTAATGAAACAAGCCAGATGTACAAAACATAGAATGTTCTTTATGGGACACGCTTTCGCTATTACAACGTATCCAATTTGACTAGACCTGTCATATTGTACCATGTTTTTGCTGTTTGGATGTTATGGCGAAGAAAAGGGGGGAGCGGCAGGTCAGAGTACAGTGGTGGAATGGGTCGGTTTGTTCGTAGGCGCCAGCGGGTTTAGGCTCGTCCCGCGCCTATTGTATGCGATTGTGTCACAACAAGCCTTCATATTATATTCACAAACACAAAATCCGTGGCACATATCTAAATGAAAAAAATAAAAAGAAAATCGGGAAAATCATAGATAAAAAATGTTCAAAACAAATTCTAACCTCTTTGAAAGGCTTTGTAGTACCATGACAAAAACTGTAGATATTAATGAAATGGATTTTTCGGGTTCATTTCAGTACCTACAAAACTAATATAAGATCTAAAAACAAGGCTCTTAATTAATGAGTTCACATATAGAATAAAGTAATTGATTCCAAATTCAATCATTTAGAATAGTCAAAACAATAGACAAAAATAACCGGCCAAGTGCGAGTCGGACTCCCGCACCGGATTCCGTGCAAACTTGCGACATAAACGGCCATATCTTTTGACTGCGTAGACTTAGATAGTTAATTTTTACAGCTCTAAGGGTCCACAGAGTTTAGTAAATGGTAATTTCAACACGTGACCTCAACGCATTACCGAGATAAAGGGTCTTGACAGACAGACAGACACAAAAAAAGGACAACAAAGTGATCTTATAACAGTTCCGTTATTTCATTTTGAGGTACGTCACCCTAAATAGTGATATTATATTGACCAACGCTTGATCTATTTGAAGTGTAGTGTGTAAAACTTATATGTGCACATGTATCCTTACTAATATTATAAAAGTGAAAGTGACTTTGTTTGTTACGTCTTCACGCTTAAATGGCTAAACTAATTTTGATGAATTTTGGTACAAAGATAGTTGGGTCCCTGGAAACGGATATAGGCATTTAAAAAAAATTAGAAATGAGGGAGTAAGAGGGAAGAAAAGGGAAAAATTGGCTTTGCTATTACAATTAATATGCGCAAGGGCAAAAACTACAGGTAGCAGGTACCTGTAAATCAGTAAAGGAGAACTGTGTTACCCCGAGTTTAACCCAAGCGAAGCCGCGGGCAAAAGCTAGTTTTTAATAATGGAACACGTGTGCACACAAACAAAAATCAATTCATCGCCAATTATTCCGTCGTCGGCTAATATGTAGGCGTCAAACAAACACCTTCTATTAGCGACGGATTAAAACAAGCCGTTCAATTAATATTTAAATGAAACTTATCAATTCAATCGTTTACGATGTCTCTTAGTTAACAGTAGACCGTAATAGGCTTAAGTTTACATTGGAAAACAATCAAATACCGATTCCAGGCCTTACCATTAGGCAATGTACACACAACACGAGATTTGCTTACACTGAATAACAATTGATGAGGTATTTACAGAATTCCTACATGGAGTGATTAAGCAATAATTGCGTCCTAAATTTTTATAGGTCATATCGATAGAATGGCTGTGGTCGAATTCATTACCCTATGGGGTTCTCAGTGGGGTGAGTGAGGGGGCCGACGGGACTTCATGGCGTCGGGCAGGGGGGGGGGGGGGCGACGGGAATGTAATATCAGTAGAGTAGTGATATTGCGGTTTCTAGTTCGCGTGCACTGCTGTGGAGTCGCTTGGCTACTGATATAATTGTGTGGACAGTTAGAAATAATATAATTTGTTATAAATACTTGACTTTGATCTCTTGTACTTTTATATAAAACATAGCGGGAGTGATAATTTATAAAGTTGGATTTAATCTCTTAGGCTTTAGATTAAATTTAATTTTAATTTCGTTGGTAATCCTAAATAAATAAATTTACTCAGCTCATTTAAAAAAAAAACCTTCTTTTATGGTGATGTTTATGAAATCGTTTTCGAATACTATTATTTAAAGTTGCACCGATCGAAGTCCAACGAGCATGAAAATTGGAAAAAATAAATTTCGCTGAAAAACTAACATCCCAATTGACTCTGAAGCGTAACGGTTTATCATAAAACTAGCTTCATAAATATTAACATGCTCCCGCAATTTAAAACCATATGGATTCACATAATATACAAACTCTTTTTATATAATCCTCTGTATCATTAATAACACAGTTCTATACCAATTAATAAATTCAGAATGACGCGCGTGCAAATGGAAAAAACAAAAACAGAAATATAAATATGTTTTGGTTTTCACCAGTCCAGTCTGTTGCGTTAGATTTTATAAATACACTCAAGGTGTTAACGAAATGTTTCAACATTTTTATAATAAAACGAATACTTCATCGAATATTAGAATTCCGGGGCTTTCGAAAGAATCTAGTTTAAATATATCATCTGAAAGACAGACTATGCCAAGTTTCTTCAATTTGCATGCAACATCATTTGCTCTCATTATAGCGTCTTTATTTGTCTCTTTTCACGTGTACTAATCAAAGCGACAGACGCGCGAACATTATCGAGTTTAAATATCACTTTTTTCTTAGGCCTTTGGCAGATTCCGTCTGGTGACACTACGAGAACGCGAGGTGTGAAGGTCGTGTGATCGCGCGGCGATTGTTTTAATTAAGACGTATCATCGTATACATATATAAACACATATGCATCGTAATTAATGACAACGTTTTTCTAATTTCATCCTGAAAAGAGTCTGGTTTTCTGAAAACTCTACTGGTGTAGTAATTGTAAAAGATTTTCTTGTAACCCGATTAGCCGTCTCTTCTAAGTACGTTTAAATTTAACCGTTGTATCTTTTTTAACCTTTTGTGTGACTGAACTTCTTCGCAAGTTAGTTAGGTAATTGGTTACTAGGGATGTTCCTTCTCTTAGTTGATTAAAGGGAGTATTTTTCAGGAAATAAAATCAGGTACTGAACACAAAGTTGACTGGAGCAACGTAGCTAGAGCTTTAATGACGGGACTTGAAATGAATCTTATTCAGAATTTACAGTTGAAATGGTAAAAGAATCAAAGCAATAAATCATAGTAAACCGAAAAAAAAGTTGTTTTCTTGAACAGCAGGTCTACTATGACGTCTTAAAGCAGAACTTATTCCGCTGAGTGAAAGAGACAGAGCTATACAGGGTGTCTAGCACCATCTCTTTCACTCAGTGTAGGGTAGCTGTTCAGTTATTTTATGGGAATTGATTAGTAAAACTTTTGATAATGTCACGAATAATGAAAGCAAGAATATTTTTTAAAGTTCTTGCTTACGTATCAATAAATTTATAAGTAAAGGCGACTGCACGCATTTCTTTGTCCTCACGCAAAACTAATGCCAAGTGGGTCGGGTTGCAGTGCGGCACACGCTTGGTCCCGACCACTGCAAGGTCCATCACTGTAATTATTTGTCTATTGTAAGTATACCACCCTTTCTTTAATAATCTAAGTATGCTAGGCCTAGGTCTTGATCGTAGTGTTCAAAAGATCCTAAGTATATTTGGTTTTTAAAACTGCTATGTATTTGTGGTAGAGAGAAGAAGACTTTACATTTTTAATCGACTTTTAAATTAAGGAGGTCCTCATTTCGTCGCAACCTATTTTGTGTATATTCGCCGATTACTCAAACGGCTGGACCGATTTGGAAAAAGATTTGAAAAGGTAAAGTTTCAACAAGTCCGGATCGGTACATGGGTTCTGGAAAAATCGAGGAAACATTTATGGCATTTATTTTTGTAAGCTTGTGTATGTGTCGAAGATAAATAACTTAAAAAGGGAAAAAAATTCGTTGTCGTTGACTTAAAAAAAGTACCAAAAGTGTAGTGTTGGCAAAAATGAATCAAACAATCTCTAAATCTCTAGCTCAAGTTATTATTTTTAATTTTACTGTGAAGTCGGATTAATTTTTATTGTTAACTTATTGTAACAGTTAAATGCAAATGACCTAACGGTGACGTAGACGTAGTAAGCAAGGGAGTTTGGTAACAATAGACAAAATACATACATCAACAAATAACTGTCATTAGAATATCAAGTTAATTTGATAACTAAATCATTTCGGTTGCCGGTTAGAAATCAGTAGTCCCGGCGCGGTTACACAGAGTTATCGAGTATGCGGGCTCAGGAAGCTAATTACTGATAAACAAGTCGATGGTCGCCTCCCTATTGACAGTTTGACTTATGAGCCTAATCGACATTCGGACGTCGTAACCACTCACGTTCGGAGCTACTCTCGTCCCGAATAACACCGAAGCTGTGTTCGTGTTCATTTCAACTAAAAATAACCTTGTTATTTAAGAGCCAATTTGTGTAGGTGTCCATTTAAACAGACGTTACGACTATTTATTATTTTCACAACAAACTAACTGAGGACGATAATCACTTCGTCATTGATTTCATACCCGACCATTTCGAGGACTTAAACTACAAAATAATACAGTTTTCATATTTATAAACGTCAGTTTCGAAACGAATGGATTCCCCTGCTGCATATTTCCCGGTTTCGCCGATAAAACTACGTACAATTGCCCCGATTTTGTTCTCTTTTATTCTAAGTTTTATTATTTTAAAGTATTTTAATTAAAACTGACATTGTTTTGAGGAAGGAGATTATGACAAGCCGCCAGCTTGACTCAGACAAAAAGATTTTGTGGAATCCGCTTCGCCCCGCAGGGTTGGAAAAGGTCAGAATTATTAAAGTTTCGTTGTATGATTTTAAAAATTAACGATGGCAAATTGTCGTAAAGTTACAGGAGTATTATTAGAATTAAAACGTTTTGTCCTAACAATAAATCTTTAAGACCCCGTCGTCTAGAATGTCGAGTTTTGTGAATAACGATAACTCGATGTCATTAATATTAATAACGCTTTTTGTTTGGCTTTTCGTAGTCAGTTGTAATTCATGATCTATATAAGATTCGTTTCTTTTTTATCTTTGATCAGTACTTTCATGTAGTATGTACTACATATTTGTAACTAAAAACCACATTAAACTCTATTTTTCAGAAAATAAAACTGAAAATCGTGGTTCATACATGTTTATTAGTCTATATTATGTTCTTTCGACTTCATAAGCATTTAGGGACAATATCACACAACTACATTTAAAATAATTACTTTAAATTCTTTTGATGCTTCAGTATGTCTAATTCATTATTGTACAACAATGAGGCTGGGCCAAAAGTACATTTAAATTTTGAAACAAATTAAAAACAGTTAATCATTAATTATCCACGCTGAAAAGCAATGTTAATTTAAATGTAATTGTTTAAATGCGACTAAAATGAAAGACTCACGAACTGTCAACCCTGTAACATCCGACACTTCCGTAGCTGACAAGCGGCGGGTATTGTTTCGTACAGCAGAGCATTGGATCTATCCATTTCATTGTAGGGTTAAGTTTCCTACCCGCCATTTGTTCCGAATACTTGACTTATTTTCTACACGTATTTTCTTGTTTACTCGTAACGTAGACCTTGTTTGATCAGGGGTAATCTATGATAAATGTTTCTAGACTAATACGTAGGTAGGAGTAATATGGCTTGGAGGTATTACGCTTGTGATTTATTTTTATTAGAGGGTATTAAATGATTTGTAAGCTAGTCTAATAAAAAGGGATAAGTGTAAGTAGTGTGACAGGCCGGTCCGCGCCTGCCGCCGCTCGCCTCGCTTCGCCTAGCTCCACCTCGCTCCGTAAGATCATTGTTATTTATCTCGGTGCCTCCCCGCTTTTATTTCGTCCCTGTCCGCCTCGGTTTATTTGTCTTCGGGATCTGAGGGTACATTAACGTATTTTTCTTCTCTATTAGGGAGACGGTCGTCGGCTCACCTTCAAACTTTGTCTCAAGATCCACGAAATCCGAAACCCAACGTTTGTTTACTTGTTTTTTTATTTCCAAGATAAGTCAAATAAAAGTTGACGATTGATTGTATTGTAGGAGCGGTCGTAATCACAAGGAACAGAAGAAGTTTTGATGCGTTAAACCGAGAGTTAGGCTTATAGTTTACGGTGGCGCGGGGGGGGGGGGGGCTATCAATGCGACTCAGTTGAACAAAACTGCCAAAGTTTGATATTTAACTTACGATCGCGCGATTATTATTTTTATATGTCCGTGTTGAGTTGTAAATGTTCGGCCATTAGGTTTATTTATATGTACACACCGCATAACAGTTTCTTTGGAACACACACTGATTCATGTTGTAATAAATAGGTACACTATTTTAAGACGTCCTTCGCACGATTTCTGAGCGCCCGTTAACATGACTGGAAATTACCCGTGCTGATATTAACCCAGAATCCGCTCCATTTACATAATACACTTTTTTCAACAAACGGCTTTTATTAAATGACTCACTATCTACATTTGCGTATCTCAACAGACCGTTACAAAGGAGCCAAGTCAGTGATAAAGTCTAGAATAGGTGAATTAACCACAAAAGCTCCATTAGCCGCCTAGCTGTTTCAAAATTAAATTATCTCGAGCAATAGCAGGCTAGGGAGTTACGAGCAAATTGCCAGAAAGAATAAATCCATTCTCGCGAATCGGTTGCATGAAAATTGCAACAGCAGGCAATAGCGGCGCGCCAGCGAAGCGCACAATTATAACGAGACGGTATAAATCAGAATGAGTTGTGGCATGTTATTAGGGCTATTCCACCACGAAATAGGAAGACGAAAGCGAGCTCGATGAAACTCGTAAACTGAACCGAGATGTTGCTTGCTCATTTTCAACTGATTTTTGTGGAATGGAAATCTGTGTACTTGTATTTTTATTTCCGACGCCACCGTCAAGTAACTCGGTGCCCAAACATGGGGAACAAGCGTTTTTGTATATTCAAATGAATCGAGAACATAACACTTAAATTTTATTGTTTCCTCGAACAAAGCATTAGAATCGCATTAGGAACAGAACTCGAAGATGTCTTGAAAAACGTATCTTTGAATTTACCTCTCATGTCGATTGTCAGCGTTTTATTTTGTTTACTTATTATGTAACAGCGTGAGAGCCTGAGGACAAAGGTTTTACAATATTTTTCTGTTAGATTCTCATTTGATATTCGCCGTTAAAAAGGATCAAAAGCTTTGAGAGGTAACGGCTCCCGCCGAGAAATAGTTCCCATGCTCGTGAATACAAATAGATGCTTATGAGGACTTACCTTTCGCAAATTATCTCCTGGCTACAAGGCGGCAACGTAACCTGAAAACAAAATTTTATAGACAGCTTATTTAGTTTTCGTAGAACGGAATCTTCACATCGGGGGATTGGAGACAATGTCGTAGAATATGATTATCATCATCGATATGTCGAGTGGGAAAAAGTTTCATAAAAATATATTTTTATCTCAGTAATTGGGGTCAGGTAAAGGTGAAAGAGGCAATTGAAAAAGATACTCCGTTATTTTCAGTCTAAGATTAAATAAGCTTAGGATATTTTGTGAGTGTTTCATTGTATATTCTGTCAAATCTGAAAGACTTCGATCAAAACCAATCTTATATAAAATAACTGATTGCTTACGCCATCAGAAATTCTTCAAACAAAAATATAAACGGGAACACCGGGACAGCACTATTGTTGATATTGAACCAATAAGTAATAATATCTTGAGACTTATTTGTCATACAAGTTAATAGGTCTCGAGTCCTAGCGGAGAAAAACCAAAGTAAATGATGAGATAGTTTGATATTTTAGCGTTCCCCACAGGGAGAACGTAAATGGAACAGTGAAATGGAAATTGACATATTTGGAATCCCACTGTGGATGGAAATTTTAAATTGAGTCGGGATCCTCTGTTGAAAACATGGTCATCATCATAATTATAATTGTAGTAATATAATATTCTCGGCTGGCAACACTGGATTTTTGCCCAATATTGTGAAACGACGGAAAAACTGTTGGTTATTTTGATCATGTTCTTAATTTAAATTTAAAGTTGTCTCACAAATCAAATTAATAATCCCAATTAGCATTAATAAACCAATTTAATGACACCGTACGTTACAACAATATACATTACTAACAAACAAATGAAAAAATAAGTTCTTATTGCAACATTTGTACGCTAGTTTACGAAACCATAAAATATGATAAGCATCGGGCAATGAGATTCAGACGGTATCCTATTTATTTGTATTTACGAGCAAATCGAGCCTTGACCCGCCGCCCGAGACCTGGGCCTACTCAGGAAAACAACTTTTGCCAGATAAACACATAGCCGAATTCTTTTGTTGTGTCACCGTCGTGATTTACTGCTCAATATGAACTGGGGCCGACGAGAGTCGATTATGAGCGAGCGAGTCTAGCGTGTAATCGCGGATTGTCGTGTTTAATAAGAGCGGTTTGTCGGTGCGACGGTGCAATGTGCATCGGAGTTGGATGCGGGCGTATTGCCGGTCGCCGGCGGTAAACAACGCTCGCTCGGGCGGCATCGGCAGGGCGGAGGCGGCGGGCGGGCGGCGCGCGGCATCTGCTAGACCGCCTGCATGCGACGCGCAATATCCCTCTTACAAAATAAAGGAATTCCCCGCGACAATCGTTCGCCTTCTTTACCCTCACCCGAGAAATACAAACGCACGCCTCCGAATGACTTTACAAAAATTTGCATGGCACCAGCTTTTTTTTCTCTATATTTTCACGTTCAGAAAAGCAATTTTTGTACGTCGCCCGCGATACGGAACGCGGGAAATTGCACTCGTTCCTCGGTGAGCGGAGAGAACACTGGGAATGGAGTGGCACGGAGTATTGTGCCGAATAGAGGCGACCGATTGCTTTCGGCTAGCTTTATTGGCCGATACACTTCTGGAACTTTGATTATGTCTATACACAGCCATTTTCTACTTTTAACTAAAAATAAGTTAGCGTCCGTTATTGCAACGTCTTTTACTTTCAAGTTTTGGAAAATTTAAGTAATTTTAGTAAAAAGTGAAATCTTCAGTGTTTTAAAATTTGAGTGCTTCGTAGTTTTTGTCTTTGAAAAATACTAAAAACAAAACAAAAATACATGCACATGTTTTTGGCTTGAATTAATATTCTAGGCAAATGCTCAACTTCACGTATCACTAACAAGTGGAACTAGATCAAGCCGAGCTTTGCTATAATTTTGATTCACGAAAGAGTTTTCACTGCAGTGGGAGTTATGAGTTGATGTTGTTTGATTCAATTAGACCGAGGGCCGCGTCCCACTGCGGCACAATACTATATTATCTAAATTACCAGTCTCAGGACAACAAAGTAACAGCGAATTACTGAAAACTTACAGAATCCTTACGAATCCTTACTCCTTACTAATATTATAAAAGCGAAAGTGAGTTTGTTTGTTACCTCTTCACGCTTTAATGGCTAAACCAATTTTGATGAATTTTGGTACAGAGATAGTTGGGAACCAGGAGACGGACATAGGCAATATTTTTTTGAAAAAAGTGGGATGTGAGGGAGAAAGAGGGAAGAAAAGGGAAAACTTAGCGTTGCTATTACAAATCAATAAGGCGCAAGGGGAACTGTGTTACCCCGAATTTAACGCGAGCGAAGTCGCGGGAAAAAGCTAGTACCAAATAAAAATATTATTTGGTCGAGCAAAAACATGAGATTTTCATTTATTTGTTGCGATTGCGAACAGTGAGCCTTTTATTTGGGCTGTGTTAACGAGCTCCGAGAGTTAATAAGTATTGTTAAGGACTTAAATTGTTGTGATGAAAAAGGAAAACAATGAGTTTTAACATGCGAGGGAATCCTTTATTTACTTCGTGAAGTAACAAACGTAGGGAAATAATACAAAAGAGGCTGGTGATATGTTTTAGCTTCTATGGTTTTCAATATTGCAACAAAGGCCTCGAGCAAGTCGAACTGAAACTCAAAGCATTTCTTTTAATTAAACGTAATAGGCACTTTTGAATGTCTAAAAACAAAAAAATGCTGGTACAGTCCCAGTCACAAGACATAATAACTTGAAAGTACCGTAGTTGCCCATTCCAGATCGAAAATTTCTATTTGGTTTGGAAAGGACACAGTCCATGCAAGAGGGAATGGCAAGCATTCTCTATCTTCTGCGAAACAGTTATGCCAGCGAATGAGGTGCCCGGGCGATCGAGGGAAAAAATCTCAAACAAACCCGGCCACCGCGGGAGTCATTCCGGGCGTCCGGCGCCGTGAGACGACTCCTGGGCACCGTAGATGCGGATCTATGGACGGTGAGTGCAATGAGTAGCTCATTGTCTGTCCGTCTATTGACAGGCCGTGTCGACGGCTACTAGTTAGTTTTAAAATAGCCCTAGCTAGTTTTAAAATAATCGAGTGGGTTTTGTAAGTTATAATAATGTAAGCAGTTAAGTTGACAGCACAAATTAACGATTCACCGATTGAGATTTTCTATGTCAGTTAACTCAGTTATACGGGTATACTGTTGTATGTTAGTACCGTATAGCCGAGAACTTCAAGCGAAATTAGTAATAAAATTTATTTGAAATTTTACCGTAACAAATTACACATTAAGAATGATTCATACTAAGTGTGTTTTTCATTATACCAACGTTTTACCGTTACATAACGACTTTCAAATATTAACTGGCCACCTTTAATGAAATTACAGTAAAAATAAACTTGTTAGATTATTATGTTGATATTCTGCGAGAAGCAGAATGTAAATTATCAGAAATCATTTTGATGTAAACAATTTATTTTCGTTACAAAATTACAGCATCGACTAGTTCATATTTTTGTATCATTCCCAATGTTAAAGTTCTGGGTTGATTTCTGTAACCAGGTGATATAAATGTGTAGTTTCAAGAAATGACATGGACGCTCGTACTTAAGATGGCCGTGTCCTAAATTTAGAGAGACAGTGTTAAATGGTTCGTAATATTTTGTTTATATTAACGTAATTATAACAGATAGGCCGCCGTGCGAATCTCCCGCGAAATCGTGACGAGGTTGATTCGTGGTTCAGGCTGACTGATGACAAATTAGTCATTTGTAATGAGTATTTCTGAGTTAATTTGTATGTAGCGTCACGCTCCCCCGCTTTACAGCAAAACTGAATTTCCAACGGTTAAAGCAATTAGTTTATTGCTGCTGGTTTTAAACCCTTTTTTCCTTAGTTTAATATTTAACTAACGAAATGTGGTTATGGTTAAAATGCAATTCATTGGCACGCGTGATTTATGTGTGTCTAATATTTACAACTAACATTTTCTCAATTCAAAAATAGTCATCGTTATCAAATACTAGCTGTCTTGCGCAGTTTCACCCGCTTCTTTAGCTGCTGTTTAGCTCAAGTGAGTAACAGCGTGATGTTGTATAGCCTATGTTACTTCCTGATAATGTAGCTTCTTATTACTGAAAACATAGTTAAAATCGTTTCTGTAGTTTTGGAGCCTATTCGATACAAAAAACAAATCTATCATCTTCATTATACTGGTTTCGACTAAATAGTGACAGCCAAAAAGTTGGAAAAATAAATCCGAATTGTATTTTCAAACTTAGAACAATGAGTCTTTATTCCTTGAAAGAAATCATCAATATCAATTCCACTTGTAACTTTCCTTCTAATTCTAAAAATCTCTGTACTCATATTTCTCAGTTGTCAGTCAAAGTTTTGAGTGACAACTGAAAAATATGAATCAAAACTGAAGTTTAGTCGACGGGCGTATCCGTCAGTTAGTAAATCTACGGTGGAGGTATTATTAGTAATGATTTATGAGCATGTCGCCGCGTTTCGACAGACACCCGTTAATGACGCCGGTCGACGAAGTGCACTCAATTTTATTTATTGGCTTTCTTGAAAGTCATTTTAAACTGGCAACACACGGGGCGCGATGCGAAAACTGTTTGCTGCGGTTTATTTGAGAATACGGCACGTTCTAGATTTAATTATTCTTGTACTTGTACATATTTTAATTAGTTTATGTTTATTTGTTGTTTGTAAATAACATGTATGTATATATAAATAAATATTAGGTATTCTTTCATTCAAGTCGATAGTTTTAATTGAATGTATTTTTTTTATTGTTGATGTATTTCAGGTAATTCAGTTTCTACCGCATAACTATCTTCTAATAGGTTATATTTATAGTGAATTTAAACATTGTTTTTGGCATTAGAATTTCTTAGGTCAGATTTTCTCTATTTTGTTTGATATTGTTAGAAACAGTTCGAGATCTGGTCTGAGATTTTCTTTTAGTTTCACTTAGTTTTGCTTGTCATTAAATATTGACTTCAAACTAACATATGTAAATAGTGGCGGTTAGTTCATAGAGCTTCAGTTACGCTATAGCTTAAGTTACTGTAGTGTATTAAGTACCCATACAGTTAACGTTATATCCGTGATTCACAATAATACAATGTCATCTTCTCTCATAAAATCTATTTTGTAGTGTAAAACATTAATATCGGTTTTTATTACGATTTCTCGGATGTCGGAAATTAGTTTTCATTGTGCTCTCACTCAATTACGATAATGCGTGTATTAGGTTGTTAACAGAACTATTATACACTAACGGAGTAACTAACTAAGTGAGAAAATATCACTAACGGAGTTTTTAAAAGTGTACGGTAAAGTTAGAATACTTTTTAAGACGTCGTCCATCTGTTGACGACAGGCAGTATCGCTATAGTGTTCCACGCGCGCCTTGAAGAGATGTCAGCAAAGCAGGGAGGCCTGCCAGGTCCACCGCCTGCCGGGGTTGCGGGTTGCTCGAAAGAGATACCACGGCCCCGGAACGTAAAGGGCAATAGAAAGAACATGGGTGGGTTTTCAAGTCTGACACTTCCCCCCGCTTCACCCAAAGGGGGGGAGTTATTTTATAAATTCCCATCCGCAAAAAAAGTAAGTCTTTTTGTTCTTAGATACATATGGATTTTGCGGGATCCGTATCTCAAAAAGATTAAAACGGAATCCTTATAGGATCAACTTGTTGCCCGTCTGTCAGTCTGTCTGTCTGACAAGACTCTTTATCTCAGGAACGCGTGGAGGTCTACAACGAGGACAACTCACACACGGCTATCTGATCCCAAGCTAAGCAGAGCTTGTGTTATGGTAACCAGACAACTGATATACATACTTATATAATTTATAAATACATACATATCTATACTAATATTATTATTTTATTATCTATACTTCTATACTAATATTATAAAGCTGAAGAGTTTGTTTGTTTGTTTGTTTGAACGCACTAATCTCAGGGACTACTGGTTGGAATTGGAAAATTCTTTTAGTGTTGGATAGTCCATTTCTTGAGGAAGGCTATGGGCTATATAACATCACGCTACGACCAACAGATGCTGAGCAACGTGGGTGAAACCGCGGGGAACAGCTAGTTATAGATAAATCACACCCCGACACAGAACAAACAATCATGCTCATCACACAAAGATTGTCCTGGGTGGGAATCGAACCCACGACCTCCGGCTCAGCAGTCAGGGCCACTAACCACTAGACCAACAGGCCCGTCAAATTGAGTGTGTGAGTTTAAATTGTGGCCGAATATTCCAGCCATGAAACATACTTAAGAATTTTAAAATGTTTGAGAGCAAATCAAATAAATCTTTTGACAAATATAAATTTTCACCTATTTGTCAGTTTGGTACACTTAACAATATAATATACATTTGTTGTTTTTTTTTTTTAATATTTAATTTAAAAGGTATGAATTTGGTTACTTGTCAAAAACACCTCAAAACATATTGAAATTGGCAAAGATGTATTTCCAACCGACTGTACTTCGTCTGACGAACTGGATAAAACTGACGACTCAAGGAAACTTCAAATTCCAACTGTCGAATTAACTTAACTATCCAATCAGCGAAACTACAAAACAACGAAACGACGAATAATAAAATTGAAGTGTTTGTAATTTCAAAATATCAACTTTTCACTGAATAGTGAATGCTTATGAAAGTAGTACATGTTCGGTTCTTGTAATAAAAACAATACATTTTTAATTATTAACTGCCTGTCTGTTTGTCCTTGTTAATCTCTGGAACGGCTGTACCGATTGTGTTGGGTCTGGATTTATTATCAGATAGCTGATGATATATGGAGTAACTTAGTTTTTTTTTTAATAAGGTTGGTGTTGCTTGCCAGACAATGAAAACCCATGACAAAGTTCATGGGTTTTCATTGTCTTAACTTTGTTTAACAAATTTTTTATGGGGAAGGATTCCTTTACAACAACTTTATGCAGGTGAATGTCGCGGGCAACAGCTGTGAAATAATTGATTGATTGGATTAAAAAAAATAAAACCGACTTCTAAAAAAAAACTAAAAACTGGAAAATAACTTTATTTCCGGAAGTCGGTGGCTTTTGTTGGTTTCGTTGACTTTATTTACCACCGACTTCCGGAAATAAAGTTATTTTCCAGTTTTTAGTTTTTTTTTAGAAGTCGGTTTTATTTTTTTTCTAAAAAGTTTTTATTTCAGCATTTTTAGTTATAGTATTATGATATAATACGCAAACACGGTTAAAAAGTTTTTATTTTTAGCTTTAGTCCCGTCTTAGATACAAGTTTTAGTTCCACATCAAGCTATAGATTAAATACTAAGTATCTATATTATGCTTTAGTATTAAACCAATTATTCAGAAATCATATGCATCATCCCTACCCTGGCGAAACCCATACTTATACATGTGATTGCAGCAATCACGGCAGATTTGCTGTCATTTATTAAAGAGTGCCGTTGTATATCACTGAAGATCTATCACCAAATTAAAATACAATCACCTCAAAAAACTCCGATGACCTTCCAAACCATAGTAGTACATAGCATTTTTTGATCATTTGTCTTTGACAACTTCTAAAATATAATCGACGAATGAGTATATCATCAACGTACACGAAGTCAATCTAATACGCATTATTAAAGATAACTCAAAAACTACTTGTCGGATCTTGATATTTTTTTTATGGGACCAAACGACAATCACCAGCTTTCGAATAAAAAAAGAATCATCAAAATCGGTTCACTCAGACCTGAGTTATGAGGTAACAAACACAAAAAAAAAAAAAAAAAAAAAAAAACATACAGTCGAATTGAGAACCTCCTCCTTTTTTTGAAGTCGGTTAAAAAGGTCAATAATTAAAAGCAAGCATGATGACCGGTAATCGTGTATTTATTGTGAAACAAATATGAATTAACTAGCTGTACCCAGTGGTTTCACTCGCTGCTCAATTAGGGGTATGAAAAATAGATGTTGGCCAATTTTCAGACCTACCCGATATGTACACAAAATTTCGTTTAAATCAGTCCAGCCGTTTCGGAGGAGTATGGGAACGAAAATTGTGACACGAGAATTTTATATATTAGATTATTAGTTTAAAGAAATATTATTCAGGAGTATATAATTTAACTCTGCCTACACAAGTATTGACTACAGCAATTGTAAGTCATTCACGAAAAAGCTTCCTTTCTTCCTTTTAAGAACAATATATCAATCAGTAAAACACTTAGCTACACATTATTATTTCACAGTAAATTATGAACAACATCAATTTTTCAAATGTCTACGGATCTGTCCGTGGAAGTCGATAGACTTCCATTAATTTTGGATGATGGATGTCAAGTGTGCCACAAGTTTATGTTGTAAATCAATCAAGAATTAATCAAGGTCTTGATGGCTACTTATTTTTATTAATACTTCTCGTTCATGAATCTCCGAAATAATAATAATAAATATCTTGGGACAGCTCACACACGGCTATCTGATCCCAAGCTAAGCAGAGCTTGTGTTATGGTAACCAGACAACTGATATACATACTTATATAATTTATAAATACATACATATTATAGATCTGTTTTAACGCATGTGTTAATTTTGTAAGGTTTTCATCATTTCTCAGTGTAAGTACATTGAGGGCTGCAATATAAATCTTTGATTTTCTTTGACAGTTCTCGCAACTTTTTTTTTCTGTGCTGTTATTATTATTATTACATATTATAGATAAATCACACCCAGACACAGAACAAACAATCATGCTCATCACACAAAGTTTGTCCTGCGTGGGAATCGAACCCACGACCTCCGGCTCAGCAATCAGGGCCACTAACCACCAGACCAACAGGTCCGTCCAAAATGTCCAAAATGTCTGTGTGTCGATAAAAACTTTGCTGGATAGGGCTGAACTCTGTTTTAAAAGTATTGGACGAAAATGTAAAGAAATGTGGCGACCCTATCCGTACTGATTTAGAGATCAGATTTGCAAATTTGCATTCTTGAACTCGAATTTCTAATAATAATTTACCATGCAGGCCACTTTTATAACCCCACTAGCTGTGCCCCACGTTGTTAAACGCGGTGTATAAAACCATATATTTGAGTTATTTAATCATCTCACGGCAACACTAATTTTTTCCGGGAACAAAAGTTAGCCTATGTCTTAAATCAAAATATAAGTTATCTATATAAAAAAAAATGATACAGATCTGTTAAGCCATTTGAGCGTGAAGAAGTAATAAACATACACACACACCTACTTTCAAACTTTCGCCTATTTTTCTTACAACTTCTCCTGCTCTGGGCGGACTTTTAGTGACTAAAACACCTCCACGTTCCTGCTTTGACCTTTATGTTCCGGGGCCGCGGTATCTTTCTGTGTGATATTTCGTTGACTTCCAATACAACTAATGTTAATCAAACAATAATGTTGGAGTAAGAGGAGGACATCGTTCTCACATATTTGAATAATCTCAACATGAATGATGTAAATACGATTTTGTCATAATATTATAATTTAAAAGAGTGTCCATGGAGTTTCTTGCACATTCTTCTCCATAGAGATCAACGGTTTGGAATGGGCAACAACAGTACTTTCACAAGTTATTAATGCCTTGTGACCGGGACTGTAGCTTCATTTTGTTTCTTGACATTCAAAAGTGCCTATAATGGTCTAATTGAAATAAATGATAGATTTGATGTAAAGTTGAAAGCTTCTAAACCTCTTCTTACCGATCTTCTAACATATGAATGTGTTAACGATCCTTTCTAGTAATTAATTTCGTAAGACCAGACCTAATGCACCGAACTAAATAAAATAGGATAAGGGCAACTGAATAATTATAACTCAATTTGTTCACTTTCATCAAAAACTCTTGGAGCACATTATAAGATGTATGTTTGTTTCAATACTGTAATCAGCAATTTTACATGTTGATAACATTCCTTTGGTTAAATAATTTCTGAGAGGTCCTTTTATACGCAGGTCCTAAAAAGGTCCACGTATTCATTCTCCTGACAAACAAACATAAAGTTGCTGAATCTCTTCATTCAAGAAGAACATAAAACATTCTTTAAGTTCGTGCGGTAATTTCGAGGACTAGAAAACGTAAGGGCGTCCTTTTTTAAGACGGCTGTAAAAGAACAAATTGGCGGTTCCATATTGTTCGCAGTAAGACACTATACGACTATGCTATGTTAAAAGACTCATAATAACACGAGGGGCCTACAAATCATAATAAATTCGGGGAACTTATTAAGTCAGCCGCCAACAAACAATGGAGCGAGTTATTGGCGATATACCCTCGTTTTATCTAACGCCCCCCCCTCCCCCTTCTACCACCTCACAAATGTCCCCCTCCGGGGCCAACAAGTGGAGCAATCTACGTTTTATCGGAAAAAGCTCAGGGAATCAAGAATATACCAATTAACAGAGGCAAAGAGTTAACAACAACAGATGTTTAATAGCTCGAGGTAGCTCTCAATAATGGCTGCCGAGAACGGATTTGCCTTTAGCTCTCACTTATTTACTGATACTGTAGAACGATTCACTTCCGACGATATTCTAAATTGAAAATAGTAACCTTTGGCTAATCGACACTGTCCTATGGTATTACTTTACAACCAGATTTTCCTTTCAATATAATAGCTGTTATACATACACCCTCGGCCAAGATACAAATACGTATGATCAATCCTTTGAAAATCCGTAAATACTTTTCGATGCTATGCGGCTCTGGTCGGAGCTGGGGCGAGTGTCAGACTTGTACTGACTAAAACCCTCCCATGTTCGTTCTATTGCCCTTTATGTTCCAGGGCCGCGGTATTCCTTTCGAATAATCCGCCTGCCGGGCGGTACATTGGATGCATTATTTACTAATTTTGTGATATTTCTAAAATTGTCACAGTACAGGTGTATTTTTGTGGCATGGAGTGTCATCTTGGCTCAGTGCTGGTAGATGTGAGTCATAATGACGTAGTACTACACCACCTGGCCAGATCTAGGTAACATAAGACGCAAGTGTATATCATTACTCATCAATAACGTCTGCAACTGAATAGTGAAGGATGACTACAGGAATCCACACGCCCATTAAAGTTCCGCTCTATTTAAGATGTTTCTGTTCAACGAGAAGTAAACTACTAATAACAGTCAAACAAATTAATCGTAAAATGATCACAGTTTTAAGCAAACATTAATGTCACATTAAAATAACAACTTTCCGGCCGTTAATGTGGCCGGTGTTCATCGGTCACATTACATTTGCTAGCAGTGATGTTTTAATTTATATCATCATATGTTACTATTATGCTGTCCACCGACTGAGCTCTTTGCCAGCGCAATTATGTATTGGTTGCTAAATTAGTAGAGCATTAAATAATTAATAAAGGTGACACAGTTGACTGTTGATTTGGTAAATATTAGTACGTACTACGTACGCCACGTTAATGTGGCACAGCAATTGACTATATTTTCAATATACAACACACAGGCATCCTTGTGACGTGATACACGCAATATATCTGCTATAAATAACCAGTATGCAGCAACATTTTCAAGACTGCAAGTACCAACAAAGACGGAAACGATAATTAATCTTAGTGCAACAAGAATTCAAGCAAGTACAGGGAGTAACGATTAAACGCTCTAGTTAATTAATACGCCAACCAAAACCGTCGCTCAAGCGAGTGAGTGCGAGCCGGTAATGCGCCTAACATCTCGCAATACCAAAACAAGAACAAACCATTAAAACTAAGCGAACGAAATCGGATTCAATCTAACAAAATAGCAGCAATTACAATCCCAAACTATATGCCGTAGGATGTAATGGCCGCCCTTCGATAACATATAAATAGAAGGCTCCGTACGACTCCGCCAATAATAGTCCAAATATCGTTCAATAATGGGACACGAGCGGACCAAAGTGTAGGGCAAACAATAATGGGCAAAGACAGACTGGGCACGTACACCGAGTCGCAGAATTAATCAGTTAGTCACACTTGCGTCGAACTAAGGAAGAGTCGATTAGGAGGGTACCTTGAGGATTATTGAGACATTGCGGCGCATGCCAGCTGCGGCCGCCCAACCGCCCAACCGCCCAACTTGCCGATATTGCCGCCGCGGCCAGGGCTGCCCCAACTTGTTTTCAACTGCCCAAGAATTCCCAGCTCCGACGAGAAACTCCGTCGTTCGATCATACTTATTGGAAAAAGGGTTCTCGTTTTCTCATAATGTTGCCATCGTTGTACGTACCAGTATTAGGATATTTCACTTGTTATATTTTGGAATGATGCCATGTTCCACTTTATGGGCTAGGGTTATTTATACGTACAAAAGTTGTAGGATTTCATAATACTGTATCATTCGTTTGTTTCTATTTTCCTCTATAATAATTTGGGTTATCACGGGTATGTGGAGGGTTGTGTTAGGCGAGGCATTTTAATTAACAAAGCTGTGTTCCCCTGCGGTTCGGATAGTGCTGATGGAAAAAATGACATTACTTTCATATTCAGCACACATACGCGAGTTTAATTGATAGTTCGTTATCTTCCCGGTGACGAGGTTATTTAGTTATAAGCTGAACCGGGATACGGCTCGAATGTAGTTCACGTATTCGCGTATCGAGTAAATTTTATTTGAATTCGTCAGCTGACTATGATCCTCGCTATGCTTACTATTATAACTCGCGTTTTGTAGACTATGTTTATGGAAACAATTCTACTGGCAAACAACAGCCATTTTGCTTTCAGTAATATAGTTTTAGTTTTCTCTTAGAACAAAATAATAAATATTTTTCTTCTATCCCTTGTTTACTTAACTGTGCTTTTCATTCTATCAGGAATGCTTTAATTTTTTGTAAGGTTTCATACCTCAAAAGCAAAAAACGGAACTCATATCTTAGGATCACTTTGTTGACCGTCTGTCTGTCTGTCAAGACCTTGATCTCGGGAACACGTGGAGGTATCGAATTAAAATTAAAACCGTATACTCAAGTGTGTTGCCCCCTGTGAAATCAAAAATCAACTCCTTAAGTCTTCGCTGTCAAAAGATATGGCTATTTATGTCACAAGTTAGTACGAAACCCTCGGCCGGTTTTATTAAAGTTAACTTAACTTTAAAGTATCCCTGTGCCGTGTAACTTAAAAGCCACGTTAATCTGAACTTATTTATAGTACGAAGTTAGTGAACAGTGTACCCTGATTGACAATCTGATGGCTCGGTTATTATATTCAGACCGGGAGTGTTGTTGAGCCGAAACTCATCAACTAGGTTCAACACTTGAATATAAAGCCTTAAGTGGTCGGGGGTGGTTGGACGAACGACTAATGCACAAAGCGGATTCCTCTGCTATGGTGATTGTACAAAACAGATTGTGGATGCACTGCTCCTTGTCGGATAGTCGGCTTTGCACCAGAATAACAATTGTAGCTGAGGCTTCATCGATATTCCTGTACGATTGATAATGAGGTTTTATTGTATGAGTGTCGTTTTTAACCGATTTCAAAAAACGAGGAGGTTTTAGGTTAGGTGTTAGGTAATGGGAAGATTCATTGATGCTGGTTTTAATAATAGATCAAATCTTATCAACTAATGTATGGCTTTTAAAATTAATTAATAGCTTTTCAATTAATTACTAATAGCTTTTGACGTGTCCCCGAGTTTTTTTTAGCAATTATTTACAAAAACAATAGCGATTTATCATTATGATTTAGTCTATACAGTTAGTTGTACAGCGATGGAATCAACACGCAGGTCAGCGCACTTGAAAGTTTTAAAAGATTTCAGACGTGATAAGTCTCATAAAATCTTAAGTCGCAATCCTTACTTCCTTACTATATATAATAATATTATAAAAGGGAAAGTGAGTTTGTTTGTTTGTTTGTTACCTCTTCACGCTTTAATGGCTAAACCGATTTCGATGAATTGTGGTACAGAGATAGTTGGGAACCAGGAGACGGACATAGGCAAATTTTTATTAAAAAAAAGTGGGATAACGAGAAGGGAGAACGAGGGAAGAAAAGGGAAAACTTAGCGTTGCTATTACAAATCAATCAGGCGCAAGAGCAAAAACTGCAGGTCTGCTTGGTGTGTTATACCGAATTTAACGCGAGCGAAGCCGCGGGCAAAAGCTAGTCACCAATAAATGTAGAAGTCATTGCCTTTCGTTAATAGCACTTATTGTACTTCTTCAAAATTGATTCAATAATTCTATGACCAATTTCATTTCCCACAACTTCGCACTACAAGAATCTTTTAAGTTAACAATAAAGTGAGTGCGCTCGTAAAACGATCAGTTAGACGAAGACGTTGAGAACTGTCAGAATCTATTTTTCTACTTTTTTATGTTCGTCGTGTCATACGACAAACGACACGGATACGGTAGATTCGTCGGCCGGGCCGGGATAGCTGTCAATCATTGCAAGTTGATTGGATTTCGATATTGGCACCAATAGTTTGCCGGTGTACAGCACAGGTGAAAAGGTCAAATAAAACAAATTTAGAACGGGATTTTTATTGTTTATCTGTCACAGATTTTAAGTTTCTGAAAATTGTTTTTATTCAAAAGTGACAATACAATTATTTCTGACAGATGTCAAAAATGTGATGATGACTTGTTTTTGATCTGTATACAAAAACAAAGCCTTGATAGTGTTTCCCAGATTACATTTCAATAAAATGCAGAAATGGTCGTTGGAACACTTAAAACTAATTACATTTGAACCAAAGAATACGTTTAAAATAAACTCAGCCTTTATCCAACACGAGTCCAGTTCTAAATTAAGACCTAGATTGGTTGCAAAATCTCCGCCGGATCGAAAATCTAGGGTGTATTTTGTGGTCTGCGAATACAGCTTAAAGCGAAGTGCCCAGCTATAATTGATTAATTAATAACGTCACTCAAAGTTTCACTGAGTGCTGGCCGAAACTGAACTTTACGATTATTTTGGGAGTGAATCATAAATGTAGCAGAGTCGTTATTGCTTCATATCGTTTTGTGATGGAGACATAATGGTCTGATTGGAGAAGCGATCGTTTTAGAAAGGGATTGTGAGGCAGTAATTTAATGTCGTAACTTGAATTACTCGACGTGCACTTAAAAAGCTAGGTAATATCAGTAATGTCCCAAGAATTAAACTCGATTCGAGGTTTAGAATTTTGTAAGTAGCTTGCGATTGTGTTTTGTTTCAGCAGGTAATATTTAAATAAAATAGTAATATTTAACAAAAGCTTTACGCGCGCTTAAGTAACTGATACATCGCGATTTAATTCGCCTATCAAAACAGGATCAACCGAAACTACACTTTAAGGTGCGTTTAATAGCTTTCATTTTTGACATCAACTGTACAAAACACATCGACGGACCAGACTGGAATATAATCGATGCAGTGTTGTGTGAAATAGTATCATGGAAAGCTATCAATAACGAGGGCTCGTACTAAGTGCTCGAGACATTACCAGCTTAACGCGCTAATATATTGAACAGCTCGTTTGCAAGGTAATGCGCAAACGCCACGAGTTTGTATCAGCTGGCGACTTGTTAAGAGCTGATGCACGTTTCGTGGTACAGGCGAAATTCCCTTTAGCATAAAGGTGCTACTCTGTGAATCTTTTATGTCAAGCAGCTTCGAATTTTGGCCACACGTTTTCATCGCAAGGAAGTGCACTGGACGTTAGTAGTTCTCAGAAATTCAACATGTTGCAACATTCTAATAAATAATCCCAATAATAAACTGGAAAATATTTCGGTGTTCATTATAAGTTGGCGCTCCCTCGGGAAATCTAAGAGTAAGAGTTTGGAATCCAGGGTCGTAAGTTCTGTTTAGAAGTTAATGTCTTAGGGACTATTGAAGTTTTTCGAACCCTAAAAAGTGCCTTTAGATCAGAGGAGTTCATCGACTGACCTTTTCTGGATCTTTAACGCGACATATTGAAGGCATGATTGCAGCAATATTACGTAAAGCCGAGAACTTGTCCTAACATGAAGCAACTGATTCTACACTCGCTAATAAGCGTACAACTAGTTCCTTTAAGTCAAGTGGAAGTTCCAGAAAGTCCTTGGCGACAAGCCAAGAAAACATTAAGACGAAGAAGTCGACAACAATTACGTAGCTTGTTTAATTTGATTGAGGAGATATGATCTTCAAAGATGTTGGGTCAGACTGTCTGACGCGGCAGCGGCCATGGCAACAAGCGGGTCCGAGTTCTGGTTACAATTACAGATGTATTATTTATCAGGCGGCAAAGCGGGGCCTCATCCGGAAAAAGGAATTGATTTCTGCATAATTTAACAGCGAAAACACCTCCCTGAGACCTCTCTCTAGTACTAAAAACAAAACATTCGTTTGTATTTTACTACGTTCCTCGGAATAAATGCATTTTTTATGTTCATATACGCACTCCTTACGAAATGAAGGAGAGTTGATGTGGCTTTTGCTGTGAGATTTTTTAGAGCCTCTGGTTTCATTAACCAAATATTTTATTATTTTACACCGCGTGGAATGAAGAATGCTTAATTCCCTTTGACAGGCCATGTCTAATATTTTATTCAAAAGAAGGTTTTCGTTAACATAATAATTAAATGTGCTTTATGAATATAAAGTCTTAATCAAAGTCTCCTAAATAGCATAACTTTTCCTAGTATTCTGCTCGATATACATTATGCATATTAATTGGGTGCGCCTGAAAGGGAGAATGAATATTCTCCCTTTCAGGCAGCAAATAGGAAAATAATAATTCTTAGAATAATTTTGTCATTGAAATATCTATTCAATATTGTGATTAAATCATTCAGGTCGGACATATTTTATGCTTGAGCTGGTCTACAGCACACTCCACCGCTTTCATGTTGAAATTGTATCATGATATTATTATATTCTGTCATTTAATTCCACGGATTAATTATACGTACTAAATTCAATAAAACAAAGATGCCAAATAATATTTCTAATTAATTTCAGAAGCTGTCCAGAAGCTACACTTTTGAACTGCCCGTTTGCACCTGCAGCGTCTAGCAGTAATCGCATCAGATTGATTAGCGGTGTGCGCACAACAAACAACCGGCTCTGGTGCGGCCGGCTTTGTTGTCGGAGCCGGCTGAGTCAGATTCTTGTAGGTAATTAACCGTTGCTATAAATTAGTGCGGCGGGCGTCGTCCGGCGGGCCTCATTGCGGATGCGACGCACGGCCCGGACGACCGGCGAGGCGACCGGCGGCCGGCCCAAGGATGCGGCGTCCAAACATTGTCACTGCACCGCAACTGCAGCTGTGTTCACTAGTTAGTGCCCCACAACACTACGTGTTGAAATATTGCCATTGTTACCGCTAACTAAGGAGGCGACACTTCATCGATATTCGATTACGTCATAACTTCTCATCGATTCCATTTTGTGGATGTTCTTGTCTTTTATATGACAAGTTTATTGTACAATTACGAGTTTTCAAATTCCTAATTGGACATCAAACTTTTTAGTACAGTTAGGTATACCGCTCATTATCCCAGACAAAAGTCTATGTGAAAATGAGAAAAACAAATATATTTTTAAGACAGTTTCAACTTATTTTATGAGTATTGTTCATAGATGTTTGAGCAAAAAATCGAATTGTGAAAACAAACAACTAGTTGTTTACGAGTTTTCAAAGTCCATAAATTTTATCACGCATCCGGTAATTGTTGAAGTATTGAGTAAAACTATGGAAAAACTGGAAACTCTATTAAATTATATGGGAATTGTGATAGTTACTTGAACTCTTGGCGACTCACGAACCCATTTTATTTAGACATCGTTATCGTCTCTGAATCGGAAGGAATAACCTACAAGTCTACGTGCGTACGTCAATCACAAAGTGCTTAATCAGGTCGTAAACGGCTGAAACAAGTCTTTGTTTCAAAAAATGTTAGACTACTTATCCGGGAGAAAATTATATATCGAATTGTTTATAAAAGACACAATGTTAATATAAAACATTGGTAATGCATGTCACCGCGCCCTCACGATCTAGTTGGCTTGAGGTAATCGCTCCAGCTCACGTATCTGATGGAGTTTCCAAGCTTCCAAACTAGTTGGACTGTTGTCGGAAACTTCCGACGATGCTCGGCGCAAGGTGCATGTTCAACCTGTCTCGATAAGGAGGAGGATTCCACCTTAAATCCTAACACGCGCCCCGATCTGTCTAGGTTAGCAAAATATCCACTCCTGTCTTCTCAATTAAAACTTTCTCCATACAATGTAAAGTCGATGAAGATGTTGAAGGATGTCAACGCTCATATCCTACGTTCATTATCAGCTGAATTAGTGAGGGCGTCACGCTCGGAGACGCTGTTTTATTCAATGTCTTGAGACAACTTATATGGCAGACCATTACCTAATTGAAGGCTGGCTCGTCGAGCCACCTCAGCCAAAGTGTTATTGCAAATGCGAGTCACGACACGGCGTGAACTTGTTGTCGCGGGGCAGCGGGACGCGGGGTGTGCGGTGCGGGATGCGGGTTGCGCGGGGTAGGTGTCACGTGACGGGGATCTGCGGCGTCCCGAACGTTGTCGAGGCCATGAGACTTATGAGGATTACGGGAAAATGTGTATTCGATGACATTTTTCGGGGCCGTAGAAAAAGATGAAATATAAGGAATTCTAAACGTGACCGGAATATTGTATAAGGCGTCGCCTATTACCGGTCTATGCGTTCTTTTCGCGGTCGGGCGGACGAGTGCCGATGAAACCGAGCGTGACGTTCCATTCCTGATATAAAATGTAAGTATGAAAAAGCTTTGTTAAACGCGACTTGGCTTCGGCGAAGTGGCAAAGTTTGAAGTGGAAAACTTTTCATGGAAAAATCTTTGCAGAAAACGATTAAATTTTAAGGCTATTTGTACTGTTTTAAGCGCGGCCGAGGACAAAATGTCTCATTTAATTTATGTTACTCATTATATTTAGTAATGAATCCCCCACCGATTCAACTCCGCTAATTGGCTGCAATTATGTAAATGTACAACTTGATAGTATAACTTGCTTCACACTCGTGATGATATTATTCAATATAGTGCAGAGTGCAGACCTCGTAGTCTTTAGAGAAGATTATTTTAATGAAATAATTGAATGAGCGGAGTACGGTGGACAGTGGACGTTGGCAGAATGTAGAGCAGGCGGCCTCTGCCTTGCCGCCGTGATTACATTTGGCTCCCAAAATACTTCGGCCTTAGTGCGGTAAAGCTGAAACTAGTTAACACATAAAACCGTGTCTCATCAAAACCTCAAATTGGATTAATCGAAAATCAATAGATAAGATTATCGAGACAAAGACACGACACTCGGCCGAAAGGCGTCGTAAGAGGAGATTCTTACACGAAGATAAGGAAAACAAGCCTTGTTGTGGAGCGCACTGCTCCCAGGGAACATTTAGTGCGGGCTTGGACCCTCGTTACAATCAGCGCTGAATTATTTACCAGAGCCCAGCTTACTGGACCGAATTGATTTCTGCATAATTTACAGGAAACGAAATGTTAGAATCTAAACATAAAAACAGCGATAAACCGTTGCGCATAAACGTATGACAATGTCGAATTGGGTTTAAAAATTTAAAATGTTTGCAAAGGGAGTGAAGCGAATCATCGGACGTCTGCCGATAACTATTAGATAGTTGAATCAAGAATGAGGGAGGCAAAAATAAAATCAGTACAGGTGGTATTAGGATTCAGTGCACGTAGCGTATCGGAGGTTTCGGCGGAGAGGCTGCGGCGGCGGCTGCCGCAGTGCGCCGCGGGCCCGCCGCACCGCACCGCGCCGTGCCGACCACCGACAGATAGCTATTCGTGCCTGTTCTAAGACAATTACCGCTACGTAAACGGAAAATTGTTCGAGAGCTCTCTCAAACGTGTTTTCTAATCTTCGAGAACGGGATTGAAGGGGGAAAGAGATGCCACTCTTACATTTTTAACGTTCGAACGAGATTATTCGTTCTGTTACAAGATCGTTCCGCTCCTGAAAGGATAAAGCGAAACCCTTATCATATCTTGAGAGTTGTTAATGTAAATATTACAGAAATAGCGTTTTTATACGCGGTGAGCTCAAATTGACCGGTTTTTATTGTGAGAGCCTTTTGAATAAAAGATTTTATAATAGCTCCGCTCTGTATTACGGTATCTTGTTCTCATAATACTGGTATCACATAATGTGTGCAAAACAATGAAAGCGCGAGCTGTGCGAACAATTAATATCCAACACAATATTTTCACAAAGTTTCACTTCCGGAACTACATCCTGTGCCGTTTGGAACAAAGTGACTCCTCTCTGTAGACTATTTTACGGGTCATAAACTGCGAGAGGGACAGACAGAAACTCGACCTTAATGCTTTTAACAAATATTCACCTTTATCGATATGCAAATGTATGTAGGTATGTGGAGGTTGTATACTTGCAGCGTATTGTTATGTTTGTAGGTATGGTCGTGTGCAGTAATGTGCTAAGAGCGAGGTTGTGTTGACTCCTCGTCTAGAAAGTTACAACGACACGGAGGAGCGAGTTGTTAAGTCTTGTTAGCACGTGGAATCTCTGTGTTATCACAGCGTAATCGCGATTCAGAAATTGCGGTGTATCTTGCGCGAGAGAAAGATTTACGAGTCTACGCAAACACGTTAATTGATTAAATATAATAATCGTTTACGACCGATATTGATATCACAAACAGTATCGACGAGTAAATTAACTCGACGTCAGCTGTTCTGTTGTGTGTAATACTGTAATCCTATTTGTGTAATACGGTGTCTGTTTGTGTAAGGAATTCATCGCGTTAAATGTCTGACTATGGGCCATTAACAATAAATCCTGTTGTTTGTGCCGTCCCTGGTCGGCTGCGCGGTTCCTAGGTTGCTCCACACCCCTCCTGACGTTAATCAGCTTCCTCCTCAGATATCTAGATTATACGTCTGTCTAGATAGAGCACTATTTTTATTTCCGAGAAGGCGAGGTCAATGTGAGCACAATCCTACTTCAAGTGTCCGTGGTTGTTATTAGATTTGATTCGAAACTCTTTTTAAAAACGGTTCCTCGTGGAGGATTTTATTTAGAAGAAATATGAAACGTTCTGTCGGTTCTCGTTATTTCCTTGAGATAAATGTTGGTGTGTATTTATTTAAGTTTATATTTTGTAAAGTAAACTATTCGTTGGAGTAATCTCGAAGGTGGAGAGCTGAAACACTGATCCTAAATGTAATTACTTCTGCTAAAAGTTTAGTTTTAAGTTGTATTAAATACTTGTTATGTACTAATTCCGTCTAAAATGTTGGTATGAGAGAGCGGAACATAAACTTTAACTCGGAAAAACACAGACGGCCACAAGCTAAATTCAAGTTGTAGGAAAAAAGCAGCTAAAACTGAAAGCAAAACGTTAACTCGGTTCCGTAGCAGGAAATCTCCGGGGAGCTGTTTTTAAGCTGCACGAAACATAAATTTTACAGCTCGTTTAAGTTTAGCTCATTATTTCATTACTCGCATTATCTGCTGCGAAGTTCTCTGCGCACTTGTGCTACATATGGACTGATAGTTTGTGCTGATATGAATTTAATACATAGAACAGAATATTCTTTATTGCTCACCAAAAAACTAAGCATAACTGTTTTAAAGAAATTGCTAATTTGATGGTTACAATTGCGATATTATCGCTGATAGCGAAATCTTTCAGACAATCTTTGGGTAGAGGATAAAAAATAGCGGGGGGTAGTCAATAGTATACCGACTGCTCATAATACACAAACAATTACAAATAAGTTATTTATTAAAAAATATAAATACATATACATAATAACTATGTGTATTAAGTACTTTTTTTTTTCGCGTGGGAAATCATCCAATGACTTCCCCCGCTCTGGGCGGAGCGGGGGGGCATGTCAGACTTGTACTGACTAAAACCCACCCATGTTCCTTCTATTGCCCTTTACGTTCCGAGGCCGCGGTATCTCTTTCGAACAACCCGCAACCCCGGCAGGGCCCACAACCCCGGCAGGTGTATTAAGTACTTTGAACAGTTATTATAGTAATTTTAAATTATGAAAGAGCGGAGTCTCCTAATACAGGCATTATTCAATCATAAAATAATGTTAGACATATTTTGGTACATAAATAATAGTTATTTGTGCAACAGAAGAGCAAAGTTATTTCTTTGTACAAGTGCTGATTTTGAGTCCCGAGTAAGCAAAGGATTGTATGATTGAATCACGAGCGTAGCGAGGGTTTTAAAAGTAGAATCCTGACCGGTGTGTACAAAGTCACTAGATGTAAATAATTTTGCTCTCGTGTAACATAACTTTTCACTTTAGCAGCGATAAGACATAATGCTTGGTTCTCATCACGCAGCGTGTATTTCACGTTTTACAACGAACAGGGTCATATACCATAATGATAATTGTAATGTTTCTAAACTAAAGTTTTTTTTTCCTTTTCGTGCTTAACCAAGATAAAGTAATGACCTGGAATTGACAGGAATAGAATGAAATAACTTTTGTAAGCACGTTCTGAAAGAGCACACGTCATGTTTTATTGTTACGTTAAATACGTTATATGTCTATTGCAATAACTACGTTTACGTTTATAAACAATAGTATTTTTCAAAATGTCTTTAATATTTTGGTTTCTACATGTTTCCGAACGTATCGATGAAAATGTGTGGCTCTCTTAATTGGAAAATTATAAGGTTACTTTGTCTCACATCAGTGACCAATATGCGATCTTGCTCACTGCGTTTTGCTTGCAAAACCAACAAAACTAAAACCTTCATCCAAAACGTACATATTTGAGCTGCTGAAGTTAAAAAATATTTTGTATTGTATTGTATTTACGCTTTTCTTGTCATCGGCTTGAAGATTTCTCGCAAAATGTCGCTAAAAAAACTAACTTCATAAAAACCAGGATCTCACTCAATCATAATGCCACATTTAGCAATTATAATACTTTTTATTAATTGTTCATTAATATCTTTTGTATGAAACAGTTATCTTTTATTACCTTACATTTTCACATTATAGTTAACAGATACTTTTTTAATTAAAAAACCGACCGTTCAATTTCAATTAAGACGGGTCTGGTGGTAATGTAAAAACAAAGTAATTGCAACGTTCTTCTAACAAATCTCTCCGACAACGGCCTCTCGTTTCTCTTATAATAAGGCTATTTCCATAAAAGCTGCATGGTTTACATACAGCCATGAGCCACGTGTGATGGCACAAACCCGTATCATTGTATGGAAAGCGTCTTGACATTCGAGTCACGTTTAATATTTCTTATTTCCTTTGTCTCATTTGTCCTCGACTCAGAATGACATCAAGCCTTGTATCCGAGTGTTTTTTGTTCCAATTCCTTGGATTGGAATTTTTTACTCCACATATAACTATAAAAAATAATGCTACGACACATTCGGAACCGTTCTTAATACTGCTAGTTGTTATTTTCCTCGTTTTTGATCTAATGCCTCAAACAAACAGTACGCTCTCTTATTTTCCTTGTGGCCCCATTTGGTACGACAATTGGGTAAGTTAAACGCGGCCTAGATAAAAAAGGCTTACTTAAACTAAATATACTCCCTCAGTTTACCCGGCAAATATCGGTGTCTGACGGGAATTCTTGATGGCGACTGGACCACTGGCCCGGTAACTTCTAAAGTTTATCTAGATTAGATAAATCTCGACCAAAGCAAATATCTACAACGTTTTTGGGTTGGCGATGTTCGACTTTCTACTCATTCATCCGCATAGACCGTTTCAAAGCGAAACAACATGAAATATTTTAATTCGTCAAATTTGGATGTATGCAGAGATGAAAGTTTCCCCCTTTTGGGCACAGATCATAAGTTATAAAACCTTTTAGACGCAGGTGAAGGCGCAGCATTAAAAATCTCATTTAGTGGATACAAGCCTGGCCGGTGGGGTCGTGGCCGCCCTACCGCTCCCTCTGGCCCTGTATCCAAAGGAGTCATTCGTACGCATACATGTAATATGAGTAAACGCTTTGTACATTTCACCGGTATTGCTTCCATTTGATATTGGATAGCAATTTATTTATCATACATATTGCGGCTGGGAACGAGCACCGAATCTCGCTGCAAAGGCGTCTTTCTTTCTGCACAGAATCAGGAATCGAATACGTGTGGGGAATTCGGTACCTGACGGTGTCGTTTAACTATGTTGATAGCAATACACATTTTAAACATATGTTCAATTGATTTTATCGTCTGGAAACTTGCATTGCATTCACTGGGGACCATGTTTGTTATTCCTGACAACGTTCGGTAAATTGTATTTTTCGTTTATTAAGTCGAGCCGTTTTTGTAGAGAATGCCGGGAAATGCAGGTTGAAAATTGGTGAGCTTTAAAAAAGGAATTGCGAGTCCATTTTCATGTATCATTTTAATTAGTCTGGAATATTATTGAGTGATTAAACTATGCTTTTGAATTGAGGTTTATTAATTAAGCCACATGAGAAGGTTTAATTCTGATAACAAAATGTTATAATGTTAATGGTTGCGGAAAATTCTCGGAAACTCTTTGAGCTTTAATTTGGTGTTAAAATTATCATTGATCAAGCTTTTGCTCAATGTAATGTTAATGCTCAACAAAACTGTACAATTATTGCATGTTTTTATTTAATATGTTAGATATATAGTTTATTTTAAATAGGAAACTAATTAAATAATGAACTAAGGGAAAAATTAATGAAAAACCACATTGCAATTGTTGTCGTTTATGTCACAGCTTCGAATATTCGACGTCCTTAACTTTCAGCAATAAGTTAAAACAATAACCATTTAAAATAACGTTACGAAAACCTTTGAATAAAATGTAAATTGAATATCATAAATCTTGGCCCACATTTGGCTGAAATTACTTCTGGCCGCAACCGTTTTAGGTTGTTCTCGTATTTAAATATCGAATATTGCCGCCTGTAAATGGTTCTTCATTTACAGGCGGCAATGGAGACTTTATCGTACCGACTCCATCATCACAATAACTCGTTCAATAAGTACTCCACAACATTGGTAATATGGTTTCATTTAGAAAGATGCAAATGTCGCGACGCCGGCCACGCTCCACCGAACGCGATATTGCGCCTCCGTGGCACTCGGGACCTCACCCCCCCCGCCGCAGGCTCCGCCTTACATCTTGCCACACTTCCTCACCTCGACTATCTTCACTTCTAATCGCTCCCCTGAGAATTTATTAAAAATCGTGCTCGATTTTACCTCAACTACCTGCACAAAATCCAAAGTATTTAGCTCAGAAGCCGAACAAAACAGATCTATCCGAACATTTGTCCACATTTACGCTCTCGCAGACAATTTTAGGGGAATCGAAAGTTGGCAATTCATAAATCTTTGTTAAGACGTAAAGCATAGGTGTACCGGAACGTAATAATTTAAAGAGTTAGCCGTTGAAAACGTCGGTGAAGTTGTAAAACTTCATTCTGCGAATTCCGTACATTTCTAGGGTGGAGTTGTAGGTTTAAGTTGAAAATTTATGCCGTGCGAGTGTTCCCAGTGTTAAGCAAGAAGGAGACCTCGTGAGTGTCGCATAGATCACGCAGGACGTGGCGTATCGCGCGCCGCATGTGCACCCAGACACGTCTGACGTGCACGCGTCCTGACTCCCTGTATCGCTGTTAATAAATAATAAGCTCCCTAAGTGTGTACTGCGACCAGCGGACCCGCTTGCATAGTATAGCGGAGTTGCATATGTATAAGCTTCGACTGTTTCAGCTTTATCTAAAATTCGTATCAAACTAAGAATTTCAAAAGCAATGCACAAACTAATAGAAGTCGCAAGCTCATCACACAGGAAGGCATTTTCCTTCGTCTCGGACTCGAATTGCAAGCTAAGAATTGTTTTCCTAAGACGCCCGAAGAAAAACAAAGGATATGTGCGGTAAATACCGACCTCTTTGAAAACTCATTCGTCTGTCGAACGTTTAACTTAGAATTCCTAGTTCGGGGCCATTTACATTCCGAAATGTGAAAAGTCATGGCAAACGAATGCGAGCTTCGTATCTTGGGATTTTCTAACTTCACGTGCTTTTCCGTATATTTCCTGCACGGTTCTCCCCCCGGCCCGAATCAGTCCCGGGTTCGTTAAGGAACTAATCGGCTCATTGTGCAGGAACTGCACTCTGACCTCGTTCGATCTGCACCGATATCTATCGCTATCTACGTAAATGAAAATTTTATTTCTTATTCTACCGTGAATTTTGCTTGGAATGAGAAACTGCAAATGCTTGAGACTGCACAGGTGTTGGAAATGTGCTTTGTGTGCCATAAAAAGTGCTGGTTCGCGATCGGTACCTACAATGTTCAATTAGCTAATGTCTTCGATTAGCTGGAACATTTACGGCACATGTGTGTGATGCTGTCTACTATATCTGCAGATCATGTTTTCTATTTGTACCGTTAAAACTTGATTGTTTCTGTAACATTTTATCGTCTAATGAAACTAAATAAGTAATTATAACCTGTTTCGTGGATGAACACACGTATTTGATTCACGCGAGTTATTTTCTTATATTGCACCACACGGCACCCAATTAGATGAATTCCATAAGTTTTTATAAATGACAAAATCCCGCCAAGTTTAACAGAATATCCGTGTCTTTAACAGCGTGCCTATTTTAAAAAAGTATAAAATTTTATGTTATATGAAGCGAAGTCGCGAACTTGGGTATAGTGAGCCTTCACGTCAGCGACGTTATAATACGATCGTAGAAGGAGGTTTTGGCGCGCAGTTAGTAATAAAAACTTTTGTAATTATACTCATTTAGGGCAAGGAACCCGTTGCTGACGTGGTGTCGTGCCAAAAACGGCAATTATTTTTATAACACCAAGTCAACTTACCCGACCAAGTTCTCTCTCTGATTCTTTCGTGCTTGTTGACACATAAACTTCGTGTTTCAAAAGACGATGTATTGCCGTGGATTTTTAGGACGATAATGCACAGTTTGACTGAAATTACAAGCTGTCATCCTTTTTCAGATAAGTAAAGATTTTTATGTAAAAAAATACGACTTGACATTAGACCTACCTATTTTTATCAGATATAAATCAAATTAACATAAATATCTTCCAGCACATCATGATATCATGTGAATTAAATGATCAAGACAGTTAAATTACACGTATAAAACAAATGCGCAATCTCGCAAAACATGTGTATAAAGTTTTGAAAATAAATGTACGTAAACATTCCGTCTCAGTCGTGGTTAGAACACGATGAACATGGGAAGCTTATTAAACAAAGCAAATAACAAAACAAGGGAGAAAAATACTGTAAACAAGAATCACAATTTGTAAATAATTTGTACAGTAAAATTATAATCCGCGTCCGGACATGGGGGGCCGTGCCAGGCGGTGACAAGCGACGACTTGGCAAGGAACCGCTCGTAAAAACTTTTCTAATTATGTACATTTTGGAGCTAAGAACCTCGGGTACTCCACCACATTATATTTTGTAGTTAATTTGCCGGATCTGGTGTGAACGCTGAGTCGTATAGCCGTCGTGAGCCGCTGTTCGCGCGCCGTCGCCTGATCTCCGATGTTACTCACACAAGCCAACAAACTTAAATGGAAACACTGATTCGTCGTAAGATAAAACTGAGATGTGTGTGTGTACCTACTTGATGTAAATGCTCAACTGTTTTTCAGATAACATCAAAAAATAAATAATATTTTACCGTTGTTTCGGAAATTATTTCTACTCAGCACCGTATGAATATGATGCTGATCAATATCATGTTTGGAAAGTTGGAAAAGTTTCAGTTAATATAAAATTGCAATGGTATTGTCATTTGGCAGAAGTAAATATATTGCCTATTTAAAATAGGCCAAAAAATTAAGAAGGACAGAGAAATGCACATTTTGGCAGGCAATTAAGCCCCAACTTATTTCGTACGAAATAATGATATGCAATGGATTTCAGGAGCCAAGTTTCCATGTTTTAAGTTGGTACTTCTATCGTCTGAGAATCTATTACCCGTTATTATTAATGGGTGAACTAAAAGGCGCCTAGAGGGATCCTTTAAACGCTTTTTAAAAAGTAAGTTTCGGAGTAAAAACACTGACAGAAAAAATAACATTATTTAAAAATAAAATTTTGTGTACCCATAATACGCAGTGGCACCATTGTTTTTTCGGATTGGAAATAAAAATGGGGGGACTGTCAGACTTGTACTGACTAAAACCCTCCCATGTTCCTTCTATTGCTCTTTATGGTCCGACGCCACGGTATCTCACCTATCCGCGCCTTAAGATAGACAATAAATGCTTTATCAAGGAATTATTCATGTCTATTAATGACTGTAGAAATATGCAAGCTAAAGTTCCTTTGTTATTGTGATAATTTCTTACTGGACCATATCATACTTTATGGTGACGGAGATATTAATAGCTTCAACTTTTTTTTCATAAAACCATGGTTTTTCAAAGCAAAAATAAAAATAGTTTACCAGTTATTTTATGATTAGTGAATTCACAGAATGCGTTTATAACAAACTAGCTGTTCCACGCGGTTTCACCCACGCTGCTCAGCACCTGTTGGTCGTAGCGTGATGTTATATAGCCTATAGCCTTTCTCAAGAAATGGACTATCCAACACTAAAAGAATTTTCCAATTCCTACTAGTAGTCCCTGAGATTAGCGCGTTCAAACAAACAAACTCTTCAGCTTTATAATATTAGTATAGATAGTTGTGTTAGGTTTGCCTATATCCTGCATAATAACATCATTGATCACAAAACTGTATTCCAAGTTAATAATTATGATTTATTACCTCTTCAAGTACCTCTATTCCATTGTTCCGTATCATACCTAGTTCCCAGTTTTCAACAATAGAAGTTTACGACCCACTAAGACTTTAATACTAAAACTGAAATCAATAAACTCTTCTTATGCAACTTATGTTAAAGTTTCAAGAGTTGTAACAAGTTACGACACTTGAGCAGTTACTTTTGCGCAAGAGTAAAAGTAAAGTTGACAGTTACTGGCAATAGTTGTGTAATCTTGTTTCCTGGTTAACTAATGAAAGAAATTATAGTTATCATGGATATCATCTTGAGGGGATTAGTTATGGTGCCTCTAACTGTGGGCTGCGACGTGTTATTTTCTTGTGCGATATTATTATGGCGTTTAAATGTTTGTTTTAGATTTAATATTGAGGTCTAAATTTTCTTATTTTTTTTCCGAAGAGGAAAATAATGGAGTGAGAAAATATACCTAATTAAGCCAGAAAAGAGTTGCGCTTAGGTGATCATCGTCTATTTTTCAAAGCTTTATAACTATTTCACAAACAAGTTCAGAAACATTTAATTCCACATATACAAACAGCCTATAACTATCTGTAAGCCTTACAAATAATGGTCACGAACGGGGATAGAACCCGCGACAAGCAGCGCAGTAGTCGATCGCTTAGCCACTGCGCCAACTTCTCGTCAATCTATTTTCTGTGGCGTTTTATTTAAAACCTCTTCTGTTTTAATATTTGTAATGAATCAATTCAATTGTGTTCAATGAGTAGGTTCTGATTAGATTGTAGAACTGTTTTCTTTGCCCTCATTTCTAAAGAAAACAATATTCCATTTCGCATATGTCCTAGACATAAAGCCTTGAACTTCAGACAGAGGCTGAATAATAGAAGACTTGGTAATTGCCTTTCGGGAAAGATATAGGCAATTAACGAATATATTCTGGAAGCTGTGTAGGAGTGCCAAATAAAAGAACATTAAAGAGTTAGTCACAGATAATAAACTGACACATGGCTATGACAAGAAATGCGACATATTTCTTGGCATGCTTTCTGTTGAGTCTTCAGTTGTGCTTACGGAAAGATCTAGCAAAATAAGCTAGTTTAAGTTTTTTGAGGTCATGCTTTATTTTGTGCTAGCGAGCTCAGCTTTGCAAGGTTTTTACTTGACAAAACATCGAGATTTAGTTATTATTGTTAGTTTATTGTTAAGCAATGCACAAAGTCAACCTGAGTCAATTATGTTAGTGATGGTGAAAAAGATCATCAAAGTCACTGCAGACGTTAAAATCCGCTTTGATTTTGACGTAGAATCTTGTCTGTTTAATCAAAGCCTTTCACCAAAAAATACGGTAATTGTAGTCAACTCTTTTGAAATTAACAAAAGAACAAACAAAATCATCTCATAGAACAAGTTCCCAAATCCGACCTAGTCCAGTTGTGTCGCATATTTTTTCGTAAAACACTTCCAACGTAATCCTTCATGTTCATACACAATTTTAAAGCACGAATTTTCCAAAAGGCTTCGTACAATGAATGCAGTAAAAAAATGTTAAAAGACAAATAGATTTTGGCGAAAAATACCTCACCTCCGAGTCCTCACGAGTGGAGAGGAGTACCCTATGGACAAAGAGGTCCGTAACGCGTCCGCTGTAAACGCGGAGTGGCCTGTAATCTGTTACTTTACGGAGCACTTGTTTTGTTTCCACGCGATTCCCGGGAATATTTTTACAACGCGAACCGGACGACCCATCCGACCGAACGATGCTGCGTCTGCATAAAACTCCAGGAAATTTTACGTGTTTCGACACAATGATTATGGAACACTCGTAAACTTGAACTAGGATTTTTCCCGTCGTACTCTAAGGTATCCATTTTCTCGGCGACTGTTTTCGCCGGATTCGAAGTTCTCACAAAGAAGAAAAATATAAAACGAAACGCCATTAAGAGTTGTTTACGCGGCATGCATAAATACAAATGAATGGCTCTAAAGCATCGCGGTTAAGACTGTAGTGAGAAAGTTTTGTAATTATTGTAATTACGAGCGAGGAGCATCCACCGTCGACACAACGTCATATTTCCTACTTAATCGTGCCGAGTTGCCAGCATTATTATAAATAAATCAATTTATTACGTTCGCAAGGCACCGCATTACTCACGCCATAATGTTTTAACTTTAACTTACACCTACACGCATCTGTAATAATAATTATAACTTATTTAACTGACGCAGTTAAATACATTTTAAAGATCTCCTTTATTATACTGAAAATTACATTGAATGTGACTTACGTGCTCGCTAAATATTTAAATAATTAGTTTATGAATTGTGTTTTCTATGTAAAACTGGTAGGTGTAGGCGCGTGTGTCGGCTTTGTTCGAGCCAAACTTAATTCTGACAGGAGTACGTCAAGGGAATACACACAGTGAGTTTTTCAGGGTAATTTTCAGTCAACTTGCAACTGTGTTTGTTACAAACAAACACAATAACCTACTTTTAAAGCTCGTAGAGAATAATTTGAAGCCTTACTAACCTTAATTTCAAAAAGATTTGACATATTTACATATGTTTTAAGTTATTTTGATGCAGCATTTACTGAAATATCGGTCCTTAATTTTCAAACCTTGCTTTCATAAAAGGCTATAATTTGGCTTTAAAATACAATGAATTATCAACAATGAAAATTGACTGATCAGTTCAATGATTCAGGGTTTTCAATACATGACAACAACACTGTCATTTTATTTTATATCCTAGGTGAGCACTTACGTAAATGATTGACTTAAATCAGTTCACATTATTGATGACGAAACGCCGAATCAATATTGAAATGTCATCTGATTAATAGCAAATCGATATTAACATGGAGCAATGACACTAGCACGTGGGTAGTTACATGAAGTAATACAATCCGTGTGATCAATCTCGAACGCATTTAAAACTTTTGCACATAAATGGGTGCACTTAACGTATTAAATTCGCTGACAATGACTAACGGGGCGGGCTGGCACAAACTGTAAAATATTCATCTTAAAAAAGCGACATTTAAATCTCCCCCTGTAATATGAGTAACGGCTTATTTGAGTTCAAATCGTAGAGCGGTCGTTCGTCAAACAGTCCCAATGAGCGACGCAATCACTTAGAGTATGTTCTCCACTTAACTACCCAGTAACATGTTTACAGTTTGTGGAACGAGCGACAACTACACTATTTTCAGATTACGGTTATGCTCGAGATTGTAATATTTAGAATGCTTGTTTTCTAACCGCAAATATACTGTCTGACGCTGCGAATATATGAACTTTAGTTTAGGGTTCGTCTACATGATTTAAACAACATTAAAGTGTACTCTTTCTCTTTTGTAATTATGGAAGAAAACAGACACAACGGCACAGAAACGCTACGTTAAATGAATACAATAAATTAACTAGTGCGGAATAAACGAATGCAGTCAGTTTATCTCTTTCAAAATGCCATAGTAACAACACACCTATGTCAAATTATCATGCTGATGTAAATATGGAGTGAAGGGGCAGTCTCATAACAGATACTACCAACATTTTTTCTATTTTTAATCTCTTATAAGGGTGAGTGCAGACCGTAGGATCGATGCGCTTTTCATCGGCTTTTTTCACCACTAATTAATCACAGGGCGATGATTAATCAACACAGCCGCGGGCACATTTAAAGCAGCGCTTTTAATGATCCGTTTGTCGGACGTTAGTATTTCTTCCTAAGCACGGCACGTGCCGCGGACGGGTTTATGCCGCTTGTTTTACGATAATTTACAAGTTCAATGAATTTTTAGCGGCGCTGTTAACTGATGCGAACTGCTTTGTTAGCAGATCGAGATAAGTTTAAGTGATTCTATATTGAACGTAATTACAAGCTTCCATACCAATTACACGTCTCAAAAGATGTTATTTGATGTTGTATTCAAAAAATAAACAGTCATTATCCATGAGACTTTGATTGAAATTCAATTATTACCTACCTTTTGATTTCTCGGATTCAATATTCACAGAATAATGTACAACTTGTTGTGATTGAATGTCGATCAACCGTTGAAATTACCTGGAACAATACAAAACAATCATTAATTTTTGCCCAAGCTGACAAAGTACAGAAATAATTACAGTACTGAATAACGCCATTCACAGTGGAGTGATGAAAGAAAAACATGGGGGAGGGATTGCGCTTTTATTGAAACCAATCTCACCACTTGCCTCGACTGACTGCGCCCCGGGCTGAATGCGCGTAATTGCTTCGTCATTCAGATGATCGCAGCTTTACCGGCTTGTCTTGTTGACTGTACTTGTAGGCACTTGCTTTGTGCACACGGCCTTACGTCGCCTGACATGTGCTATTGTCTCGCACAGTTTCGCCGCTCGCTTTTATGACTGCAACAAGTTTCAGCTTGCATTGTAGACTACCCCTTAACGATAATTGCACAATTTCATCATTTACCACTGGAACTAGTGTTTTTGCAACCGCGAACTAATTTAGCACAATAATCGCATCATATTTCGTTACTAAATCAACTCGTTTTAATTAGTCTCGTGTACGCGATGTGTTTACAAAGAGAAACATAGTGAAAAGTTTTCATCACGATCTTAACTCAAACAAGTAATTTAAAGTGATGAAAAAAATTAATGGATTAATTAACTGGGGACGCTGAGCCGAATTTTTATTTGATGAGATCTACGCCTATTTTGTTCGTTAAGAATTTTCATTTATTCAATTAGACTTTCAAATAGTTTGAATTACATTAGTTGCTCTCGTTATAATTATGTTTTATTTACAACTCGCTTAGTGGATTCAACTTTCTAAACAGTTTCCTCGGTTAGTTGACTTTTATATGAACAATAGCGACATTGTTTACGAACGGGCACTTCATTTCTTAGGGACAATATTGATGGATCATGGGTCCTACATGAAAGTGGCTATCTACATGGTTTTTTTCGTAGTAAGAGTGCTTTGCCCTGGGATATTGGATCTTTTTTCTTTTTTTCTGCACGAAACATGGCAGTTATTTGCTTTCACGTCGCTCAAATCAAAGCCAAGCTAAAAACGTTTGGCAAGAGATCCCAGCAAAAGTGAACACACAGGCTTTTGTTTGTTAGGCTGTACGTACTTATTTGTAAGACCTATAGATTCAGAATATCAAAAAAATAGACATGTTTTTACTGATAATTTTTAAATCCACGACATGTAGATTGTAGGTACTCATGTTCATCGGCGTATGATTTATTTGCCAATATTTACAGAGAGAAGTCCAGAGCACTTGTGTACGCAAACATGGCCGTCACCCGTCGCGCGTCGCCGTCGGTCATAACGCCATCTGTACTCCGCTCGGCAGCCATTCATATTTTCATTTTCATTTCGAAAATCACAAGAAAGTGAACGCTCGAGGAAAAAAGACAAAATGAAAGGAGAGTCTGTGTTTTAATGGGTTAATTAGCCGACGATCCTCCGGTCGGAGCTTTAATTAAAATGAAAAATTTTCGTGACTAGACTGAGAGAATTAATTGCTCCCTTTCGTGAAACTATTCAGGTGAGAAGAGAGTAAATAAAGAGGCCGCGGTGCTCCACTAAATATCAAAACCTGCGCGACTGTGTTATTTTATACATATAACCTAAAATTAATAACGTTTCGTATTAATTACACAAACGGATAGTCGTTCATTTAAAGTTATAGATCAGTTCCATTTGGGCGCGGGATCAATAGACTGGTTGGTATATGTTCCATGATTGATTACATGACAAAACGTCCTGTTTACTTATGTTCAATTAGAGGGGCATAGAGCTCGTTAATTATAAACTTTTTCGCTTAATGCGGCCAGCCCAAAAATATTCAGATCGTTAGATAGAAAAAAAAACTTTCCTTCCATCACGTCACGAACGACGTAAATTGTTTATTCCAAGATAATGGATCGCTTTAATTCTGTAAACCGATATTTAATTATGGTCGCGAGTGTATCAGCGCCGTAATAGGGTTCCGTAGCAGCCGCTGTAAAGTTATGCACAACACAAGTTGCATGCGGAATACTGAATACCAACGAGACATAAATCCCAGCGTGTCTACTTGCGTATTAACAAATTGCGTTCTTAAACCGCAATAAACTATGTAAATACGAAATTTAAATTACAAACACCAATGCGACAGTGTTGGGGTCGTTCGTCGGTGGTACTGTGGTAGGTGGTAGCTACGTCCGTAGGTGGTGGTGGTGGTTACAAGTAGAATGTTGGTTGTTGGTGCGCGTGGCGGACTGGTGCGATAGCGGGTGTCGGCCGGGTGAGTTATGTGCCGCGGCTCGCGTTAATTGTCGCTGACGAGGCGGCGAGGCGCGGGGCGGCGCCTCACCCGACTTACCTACTTTACTTTTCCCTGCAATGACGCTTTTTGTTATTAAAAATACAATGACAATTAAAATCAAAATTAAAGTTTTCCAGGCAGTTTTAACCTTTGTCATCTGAAAACGCATCAATTTTCTCTCTGTTTCATGTTTAATTGGCACTTTTGGTCATTTACAACTGATGCTTATTCAACCAATAGGTATACATTTAATGAATCTGTTTTTGCATCTTAGCTACATTCATAACAAAGTTGGCGTCTGGATTTTGAATTTAAAACCATAAACCGCGTAAAACAGGCACTGCGCCAAAGTAGTCGCAAAAAATGCATTTTGCAAAAACAGAATGTAGTGTGCGCTCCACACTAACAGTAGGAGTTAACACAAATCGGTTTTTATTTAGCTCGGCGATATTTCACAAGGTTTGCGCTAAATTGTCACGGGTTTAAAAAGGTGGCGGTTGTCCGCGTCGCGGGTAACAAATCGTTTTAATTTGCGCTCAAGTCGTGCGACTTGTCGCCTTGTTGCCATCGCGACTATTGTCACCGATTTGTCTTCAAATGTTATAATAACTTAAGTCCTCTCTGATACGTATTTTTCTTTAATATTAAAGTGGATTTCATGAGGTGTCTGTTTGGTTATTCATTTCGTGAAAACATCTTTTGATGGGTGAGAAATATATTGCTCAAAAATCTTTTGATGTAGGTAAGTACTCAATTCTTTTCTTTGTGTTTTAGTCGATCTTTTGAAAGAGTGTCAGACACTTTTTCTTCTCTTTCGAACTCAATGACTCATCGATCCTCTTATTACAGTTGCTCTGCGCTACTGTTTGCTTAGGATTGGAGAAAACCTCAAGATAAACCTCCATTAAGTTCCATTAGATGGGCTAAATTATTTACAATAATCGGTTGTTATAAGATACCGCAATTTCTGTACTAAGAGGACCCCAACCTGTCTGCTTCCAAATGACTAAAGTTTTAACAATGTATTTAGACGAATGAGTATTAACCTGTCAGAGGGCGGCCCCAATGGGCCGGCTCATAATGCCGCGATGGATTAAATTAAGTAAGTATCTTACAGGAAATCTTTTTAAACTTCCTCACTCACTTCAGTTGGCTGATCGTTTAACTAGCGTTTAGCGGTTAGTTGTAATTAGTGCCGTTTGTATCACAAAGGCGAGTGTCTAATGCAGTAGATTAGAACGTTATTATTAGCAGTTTGTGTGAACCAGAAGCGCATTGAACAAGTCGCGTCCAAACTTCACGCCACAAATAGGTATCCCAGTGTTCACAGCGTTGTTTTGGAAACATTAACTAACTTGAGAGTACGCCAAAAACGGAAACATTTTAACGTTCGCCGACGCCGCGCGCCGTATTGTCACTGTTGTTCCTATTACACGCCAAAAAAGTTGGGCCGTTATTATATCCCTAAAATAAAGCCCGCCACAGTCAACACAAAAATAATTTAATCGAACGGAACGTTTCTAACAAATATTTGCGATGAAAACCTCAATGGTTGTAAAATTTCGGCTTCATCGGCCAGCACTTGACATGAGCAAATAAAAATGTTTTATTGCTTTTAAACTTCCATTTGTCCGTCGCTTCGCAGCCAAATCGCTGCGGTTTAGGCGCATTACTCGCCTACCTATAGCTGCTAGATCGTAACACTGCTCCGATGGCTATCTTGTTTGCTTTTATCCTTATAGAAAATTTCGTGCATCCCAGTGAATGCATCGACGAGCCTTCCAATATCAGGCGGATTATTCACTGTAGAACGTTGTAAACTTTTACGGTACGTCCGTGATTCCCGACCTAGTATGGGTAGCGTAGGGTTGGGATTTGCGTGGCAGGTAAAAGAATTTGTATTTTGCCTAAATATCGGTAACGGATTGGCGTGGCTATACGTGGTAAGATAAGAGTACGAGTTGCATAGTGATACATTGAATGGATTACTGTGCTGGGGTCTGCTTTGTGCGCTTCAAGGGACGTGGGTAATGTTATTATTTTGGACAAAAAGTCCCAACGATACGTGCACGCTCGTTCAGAGAGTGTTTTGGAGATGCTTGTGAAGATAATGTTTATTTTTAAGTTAACATTGCCAAGCTGGCATACGGCCCGTTTCACAGTAAGTGCATGCCATACGTCATAGTCAACAGTGGCCATTATAATGGTATTGAATATTATAATGGTGTGCTCTTGTGGTATAAACTGAAGCGATGGTGGGCGTTTAAGTAAATTGATTTCTGTGTAGCTTTTTATAAATGAGCGTTTAGAATTTTCTATGGTATTATGTATAAAATAGCATGTTGGTATTGATACTTCGAAAAGAGTCTTTGTATTAACAGTGAAGCATTTTCCCGGGTAAAAGTGCCACTGATGTTTTTCTATTAAGTGTGGAACAATCCAGGCTTCTAATAAATTGGTTCCCGGTATCACTACATATTAGACGAGTCATGTGTTCCCATTACATTTATCTCTTATTGTTTACTCAAAATATTTGGAACGTGACATGTTTGTACAAAGAACAAAAATATCAAATACGTTCAACTCATCTAAACGCAGTTTATTACACAACATGATTCTTCTGCCGAGTCAGGTGTTTGCTCGCTAAGTATTCACGTCAAAAAGTCAATGCTGGTCAATATTGATGTTGGACGACAGTGAACTGGTCTAAATTCGCGTGTTTGCCTGCGATATTGGTCGCTATATGCATGGTCGGCAACCAAGTCGCCTGACAGCCTTGTAATGGATTGTTTACCTCGGCGCGGACGCCCGCCGCCCCCGTCGATCACTGACACCGACCTAATTACATGTAAATAAATACAGGCCCAACCGCCTGATCTGATCCGGTCCGGTCTGCCACATTTGTTGTGTACCGATTGATCTTACGTGCTCTTTTTTGACGTCGATTTGGGTTAGCGCTGGTTAAAATTATGGTGGATTTGATCGTTTGGTTGAATTAACTTGAATGGCCCTTAATACCCAAACGTCTGTTAATTGGCATGGTAATAAGGTTTCGGTTACCAATCAAATATACTGCGTACTTGTACCAAAAGTTGTGCTAGAGAGACATTTTAATTAAGTAAGTTACAAAAAATAACCGCCAAGCTCTACGTTCAAATACAGAATATTAGAGGACCCATAAGGCAAATCGAAATGCATAAAGTATCAATATCATAATTATAGCTTAGCAATACATAGGGGGAGCAGCGAGGTGGCTCATGATATCGAAGCGAGAATCCCATGGGCGCAGTAAAGTGGCTGGCTCGGTTTGCGAATTGCGATATCGCCTGGCGAGTGCGTGGTACATCGTACACCTGGGTCACGCAACTGCCCGATATTATTCAGCTCGGTACTAAACCCCACCCTACCCTGAATACCAAACCTAATACAAAAACCCGCCCTTAAATATTCTAGCTCACAAAAAATACGACGAACAGTCTAACTTTCATTTTATTCCTAAAAATCTGAGCATGAATTCATACTCTCCAAAAACATTAAAAGCGTGATTTATTTATAACGAAGGTGTTACGATTATTACTACAGACTTACAGAGAACTTTAACCGTCTCTCAAAAAAGAAATCATAAGAGACATAAAAAGTTTTCTAATCGTCCCGTACTACAATAGAGTGCGGGAACTTCACTTATGCTTATTAAATTTTATCTATATACAAGAAAATGTAAAACGGGTTTCCACGAGACGACATGGAACAAGGCTCAGCAGCGCGGCACATTGGCCCGACACAAAATATTGTGGAGCCGGGTAAACGCGCCGCTCTAACTTCCAATACAATATAAATTGCACTTTGAAAATGGCCTGTACTTCAAAGTGTGCATACGATTCGATACTTTAATACTGTAAGCGAGGGCATGTTTCGGGTCGCGCACCCTGCCGCCCGTGCCGACTAGTGCCATAATACCGGTAATGTGGTGTCGCCTTTCTGTGGCGAGATAAGGGTACGCGACATTGACTATTCAAAGGGTTGCGGTCTTCAAAATTTGCGCTCAATAAGTCCAAAATACCTGCGCTCCAAGTTTGGGTCGACGCGCTATTGCGCTGCCGAGCGATGTTTTAGCTTAAAGCGTTCGTTTTGAGTTTATTTACCGATAATATTTTAATCATGAGTCATTCGAATCCGTTGAACGCGTGGTTGCAAACGTTGCTCGTTAGAGCATTATTGTAAGCTCAGTTAATGCGACCCATTTTGTTTCATTTGTTTATTTGCAAGTGTTCGCCAGTAATATTTATGTATGAGCAACTCTTTATTATATATTATAAATCTCTCTTCACTACTGGTTTACGACAACACACGACCATTATTCGCTAATTCATAGAAGGTGAATTCAGGTCAAATTTTCTAAATGAAATTAATTCACTCCCCTCGACAATCTGTGGTTCAATCTCAAAATTAAATTGATAAATTATTGAGTTGGCTTTCACTCAATCAAGGCGTCTTTCACGTGTTTCAAGGTATCAATATTTACTTAGTTAAGAGTACCCCACTGAATAAAGCTTTTAATTAAAATTCAACCATATTAAAATGTATTAAGAGGAATTATCAGATTTCATCTATTGGGTCGACAAGGCAATAAAATACAATAATTATTTATGATTCTTGGAGAAATGTACAGGTTGACTTGTTGCTTTTTACGAGAGCTGCTGAAATATCTTATAGTGTTTTTTAGGCAAAACAAAGAATGGAACCACATCTTCAAGTCCCACTAGTCTACTATTGCCGCTAACAATAACTCAGTCTAACCAAAACACCTAGGTAGGTAATTAGATAAGTACGCACGCTTATATATTCCACACGTGTCTGCAGAGGTGGCTTATTTATTTGCAATTTGTAGGATATCGCCTACTACGTAGTACCTTAATGAGGCAATAACAATAAATAAAGACCCAAAAGTTTTCTCAGGCCCCCGCCCCCTGCCCTCCGCCCTCCGTGGTCCCTCCGAAGAAACCGCCTGAAACTCATACGTAGCTGGAAAATGCTATAATTATTTAGCAGGGCCCCTTACTCGCATTATGTCGGTAATTTGCTGGGGTGAATACGATTTGGAAAATTTTATCTTATTGGATACTTATATGGTGGAATGTATTTATTTTGATTTATGTTATAAACTATCTCCCTTTGATTCAACGCCTTCTAAAAATTATTAAGTGTAAGTGAACATTTGAAACCTGAGTTTGTTTCGGCATTTTTTGTCTGGAATACTTAGTCAGATAGTACAGAGAAATGTCGACTACAAGTAGTTTATGTAATCTGTTACACATCAAAATATGAGGTGAAAAGTAATTCTGTATTCAAACCTACAGGATAAAATAATAGCATTCCATAAACGAAAGCATCTAAGCCGTAATAAACAATTGTCATTCGATCTATCTCCCCGACTTTAAAAGCTAAACTCCGCTGCGCTGGTCGCCTGCCAGCAAATAAAAAAGCTAGTGAATTCAGAGGTGAAAAACAAGTGAACTATGACACGATCTGTGCCTCAGTTGAATGACGTCGCTTGGTACAAATCACTGCAGTATTCTATAAGGGCGTATGTGCATTTGTGGTCGGATTCACACCCCTTTAGAACAGTGTGTCCGAATCCATTCCTATGTAGCTACACATATACAAAGTACAAATCATTGTATTACTCCTGGCTCCCTTATACATGTAGGTACTTGTGGGTACTTGTAGGTATGTGCGAACAACGATGTCGGGGCTCTGGGACGTTCATGTAAAATCAATGTGTACAGTGCAGGTGTTCCGGTAGTCTCAGGGGCACAGTAAAGTCTCCCGGTTCGCCTTGCGGTTCCGCACACGGGCGGCAGTATCTTGCTCTGTAGTTTATTGTACGGTTTGACTTAGAAGGGGACTTTCTTGTTTTCATTCGTACCTTCTGCATAAAGTAATTAGGTCTTACATCAATGATTTATACGTACTGCATCATAGTTCTTTCTTCGGCGATTGTCGTGCAATGTCAGGAAGTCATCGTCATTAATAAAATTAACTGTGGATATTGAAAAAATAACTTTTAGTTTTTCATTAAACCACGTGACAAAATAACTCGATAACTGTGGAATACTTTGCAGTCTGAAAAATGTCGCATTCTAATTCGGAAATTAGAAAGATTTATTTTTCTTCGAATGCTAGTAAAGCTTCGACTCAAGACGTTTTGTTATTCAAACATAGAATTCCGAAATCGGTTTAACGAATTTATTTTTCTTTCGATATAAGCATTGAGGTATTTAAGAATTTACAATTTGACTCAAATAAATAAAAAAACACAGTGACCATAGAGAGTAAACAGATCAAACGAAAAGAAGACAGTTCTCAAACTCAAAAAGTAAACAAAAATTTCTTCTATAAACACGAGCATTTTTGCAGCGCAAAAATCAGTATTAGTTGTTTCACACACCCTTTCATCTCCGGGAAATGTTGCGATAAATATCAATAGGTATTCTTCTGGTATAGCGACATCCCGGACAAAGCTTTATGCATGTCAACTGCGTTTATCCACCGCTCCTCGCGCAGGCCTTTATGACGACACGATAATATGATGGCTCTCTATATAGGCCACCGTTTATGGTTCACATTATGCAAATAACGTGAACATTATTTCGTATTTTGTTTGCCGGCGGTGTCGCGATCCCGACCGCACTGTATACAGGCATTTCATTACGAATACATTGACAAGCGACGCATTAACGATTAATATATCACAATAATGCACAAAAACACGCCATTATTTAACAAATTACAAAGTTATTTACTGTGTGGCTTTAATTCGACTAATTAAATTATTTTGGGACATCAATTACGGTTACTGTGTTTTTATTGTGCTGGCGGCTGGGATTTGCGAATGCCTATAGGGCACCCCTTGAACAGCTATGTACTATACTTCTATACCGTAGGGTGTGGCAGACGGTGACCGGACGTTTAAGCGAGATAACCTCAAACCAGCCCAGCCGCCGCGTGAGACGTCCAGGCATCGGGCGCTGCGAGACAGCTCCCGGCCTCCGTAGATGAGGGTCTGTCGACGGTGAGCAATGGTTATCTCACCGTCCGTCCGTCTGCAGAGGGGTCTACAAGGGCCATTGCCTGCTGGGGATGCAGTTTGTTCGAATGAGATACCACGGCCCGAGAACACAAAGGGCAAAGGAAAGAACAAGGATGAGCTTAAGTCAGCAAAAGTCTAACATTCCTCCCCGATCCGCCCAGAGCGAAAAACAAAGGTGTGGCAGACGGCAGACAGTACAACGAGTTTTCTCTTAAAGTTAAATGAACCGCACAAAGTTCGATTGTAACACCTAGAGTGCGTTACATATTAACAGTGTTTTCAGAAAGTTTTATGCTTCGCCGAGTACAAAGAACTCGTAGTGTACATAGAGATAGAGGCGGCAATGATATAGTGTCGGGCATGCGGCCGTTCCCTCAGGAGCGATAAACCCTTCCCGGCGCTTCCCGTCTACTCTTCTTTATGGGGAGGCCGGAATGGCCAGCCCACGTGAACAGGTAGCTAGATTGCGAAAGTATTTTTAGAACATCTTGTCGGTCGTCGGGTGTTTTTCCTTTGTTATCAAATGTGAGACATTGGAAGTGAATTTTCGGTTATGGCCGCTCCTAATGTATCCGTAAGGTTTCGGAGCTCACAGTTGTTCGCTTTTATGGTGTATGGATAAAGAATATATTGTACAAAGCAGGTTTATTAACTCGCGTGTAAAGGTCAAATAGGTGTTTGTTGATCTCGCAGATAAGGGTTAAATTAAATTCCTAATTGGAGTGAAAATAGCTGTTTTTGCTTATCTTACCTACTAACGTTTTACTTTCGACATTTTGAGAAATTCTTTGCGTTCTTATTGTGAATATATTCGTTTGACGGTTCCCGAGAGAGTATCCACGTGAAGTCCCGCTTAAAAACAATTACCGTGAGTGTACCGTGCACGAGCCGGACTGGGTAGGTATATTGGTAACTTCATGGAACATAATCTCATTACTGGCTCTGTGGAGTTAATGAATTATTAAAGCTGATTTAAGCCACATAGGTCCATTTGTTCTCCATTTGTTATTTCCATTTGAAACGGCGCAGGTTTTTATCGCATGTTGTGGCAAACGTTCGTTGTTTGATATCTTCCTAGCTTTATTTGCAAATCGCGTGCCACGAGTACACGTTTACACTCGTAATACTTGTTGAATTACCTTTGTTCAAGTAGAATTTCGTTTGAAATGAATGTTTTATTTTTTACTGGTATTGGAAACCCTCGTATATTGTCGTGTTCCCTGTCCCAAAATGTACGTGTTGAAGTAAGTTCTTTACTCGAAAAAAGCTTGCAGTAGAATTGTGAGAAGGAAAGTGGTCGACGATATAAATGTAAACATTTGTATCGACTTGACACTGGACGGGGACTTAGTGCCGTCGCACTAAAGTTTGCTACGTGGAAGTAAGTTGATGTCGCAAAGGGTTCCGTACGTACATTCAGCAAATGGGATAAGCCATCAGGCTCGTACGAAATATACACATGAACTTTTCTTTGACACCGATGGAAGTTTTTAACTCAAAAATCATTGCCCACTTCCCATACATTTAAAAACCTGACAAACCAAGTTTATGTATAGTTATAAAGTATAGTAGAAAGACTACCAGTACGTTTAAAAAATAATGTCATTTGTCATTTTACGAGTTAAACGCTGCGAAATCCTAAAAATATGAATGTGTATATTTAGGTTAGCATTTGACGTGTCTAAATTTCTTAATTCAAACCATTAACGGTCGAAGTTTAGTCTAAAATAGAAATATTTAACTAGGTATGGCTTAAAACTTATTCTTTTTTACTTTGTGAACCCCTTCAAAATAAAAAGAAGTAACGCACGAAATGGATAAAATACATGGAACGCCAACGCAACAAAAACAAAGGACTGCGCCGATGCGGCATCACAGAACATGAAATGTCAAAAAAACCGATACAATTGTGAGAGCTCAATTAAAATAATTATTTATTTTAATTTGTTATTATACAAAGACTAATGAAACTCAATACGGAGTTGAATAAAGACAAGTATCAGTGTGTAGAACGGAACGTCGAACGTGGAACGAAAGTCTAGTTGAGATGCGTTCAAAACATGTTAATACGTTACCCCTTGATGTAGAAAATAGGCTTAGGTAAAGAAAAACTCTTTTCTTTAAACATTGTGATAACCGTTATTTCTAAACAATTCAAGAAGCTGAATTTTAAGACTAATTTTTTTTCTTCATAAGATTAGGTGAATAATTAACATTCTTCTTTAATTTATTTAATGAACTGTGATTTTCTATAAAACAAATTTAACATATGGATTTATAAAAAAAAAAACTGTATTCAACGGGCCTGTTTACTTGTCTCTATTGCTGACTGTACTCAGGTAATACTCCAAAAGATATACAGTAACAGCGCTAGTAATATCTACATAAGGTCACGGGTTATTTACTTACAGAGATAGGGTCACAATATGAGAAAAAATACTTTCAGGTAAGGTCTACTCTCGAGACTAAATAAAGGGATGCCACGGAATTACCTTACCTTTTTTTTCTGAAACAAATAAACATTACCAACAGAACAATTGTAATATAACATTGCGCCTTTAATCCCCGAAGGGTATGGTAGATAGAGGTGTACCTAAAAAATGTATCGTAAAAAAAAAGTTCGTTCATTATTAACGTTTTGTGAAGCTTGGCTGCAATTTTTCGCAACAAGTAACGTCACACGCAACTTTAATGGGCTATATCTTTGTCATTTTTGCTCTAATTTACAAAAAAAAAAATACGTGTCCCTTATTTTTGAATAATCTAAAAGACGGACTAAATAGAATGTAATTACTTTGACCCTGGAAACTACCCTATTGTTTTTAAGTCTCATGTAATAAGGGGCGGACCTATTGCCATCAAACGGGCACAAATCTGAGAATTTCCTGATAGAAAAATTCAATAACACTTTGCCCGAGAATCGAACGACTAAGACTTCACGTTTGCAACCACTAGACCAAATAGGCAGTCAACGACATAACAATGTTCTTTCTACAAAATACACTGTTCATGTACTAAATACACTACCAAATTTTTGTACCCTGCATACATTCCTACATATAATAGTTAATTCAAAAAGCCAAGAAAAAGCACCATGTAATATTTGAGTGTCGGTATGCAGTTGGTGCGTCCGCATAGTTCATGAATTCGTAATGAGAATGTAGGGAGTACTATGGGGTGCTGCATTTTGCGGTGTCCACTGTCCACCTCCCATGGACTCCTGGCATCCTGGTACATTTACGCTGCGTTAAGTAGTTAGTTCTAGCCCTACCCTACTGAATAAACAGGCTGTAAAACAACCCTTCATGCATTGTGTACATTAAACTAAGTAACACTACGCAAAATTAAAAAGTTTTTTTTTGGGATGACAACTTTTTACAGAACTCAATCTTATGAACGTGAAACATTGTGCTCGTGGATGCATTCTAAAGCATGGGGGTTGAGGAGGTGTTGGAAGTAAAATTTTAGTATCCAAAACATGGATTTAAAAAAAACTCCCAGCCCAAACCACCGTGAATGGCAGCCATTTTGTTTTTCAATGCGACTGATCTAGGGTGTGTTCAATGTAATCATAATACCTTTAAGTCTAGAAGACCGAGAGACGTGAATTCAATACCTTTCCAATGTTTCAGAGTAAAAATAGATCACTTTGTGACCCGTTGGTAGATGAGACTAGAGATCAAGTTATGTGTAGGTACACTGAAACATTACATATTTATATAACGTTACAAAAACGTGATATCATCCTTTTCCATTTTGTTTTTCCTTTACCTCTATATTGGGACAATTACAAGCCAACATTATTAAGCGCTTACCCAAAATTCCATGACAAAATTGTGCCAAAAATACCTTAATTCATTTTGGTTTAATTTTAAACGTACACTACATAATATTCCGTGAAGGGAATATTTTGATCGCCGCAATTTTATGAGTGTGGTGATCTGAACGATCAATTTGCATCGTAATTAGGACTTTGCTCTGTTTTAACACAAATTAGCTTCAACTGTATAGCCGGTTATATTCTAAAAGCAAACACGTGCGTCGTTTTATAGTCCATTGTTATATTGGATCATGAGTTAAACAAATATATAATTTGGGCTCGACGTTATTTTTATATTGTTTCGTTTACAGGTTGTCGTTGTTTTGTATTGATTCTGTAGCTTTTACTGTTGTGTTGGTTACCAAGATACCATAATATTTATTTTGTTTCGTTGGCATTTCACACAAGACAGGGACTTTATGTTATACCAAGGGGTTGATAATCTGTGTCAGACTTATCACTTCATTCAGCACTAACAAACCAAATAAAATTGACACCTGACTGCGAATATGAACAATCTCCCCATCATATTTCTTTGGCAGAAGCAGAGCTCATGTCGGGTCGATCTTTAACTCAAGCCATGTTTCCCTAGGTTGGTCTGTGTATGGGTGAATACGAAACCCTTATTGAATCACTTTCTTGTCCGTCCGTCTGTTAGTCCGTATGTCTGTCTATCTGTAAGTCAAGACCCTTTATGTCGACAAGGCGTAGAGGTATAGAATTGAAATTAAAACCATATGAACTCTGTAGTCCCTTTGTGCTGTGAATAAAATCATCCCTCTAAGTTTATACAGTCAAAAGATATGGCTGTTTATGTCGCAATTTTGTGCAGAAGCCTTGGTGCGCGAGCCTGGCTCGCTCTTGGCCGGTTTTTTCCCTACTCCTCTGCTATTCTTTTCTGATTATTTTTCTGGGACTTCATCGAGCTTCGTCGTCACTGTTGATCCCTATTCGGCCTTTTAAGAGTAACGGTAGCTTGTTGCGTAAAAAAACCTTAAGCATACACTTTCTCGTATTTCTCTCAGCAAGACTTTCATTTGATATCCACCATCATTAAAAGTCTACCATGTGGAATTAACAATGAAATCACATAAACCGTGCATTTTCATCTAAACTAAACATGCATACAAAATTTCAACTCCACTGAAGGAAATTGGGTCAAATTAAACTTCTAAAATTTTGTTACTTAGTTAGCTAGTTACAGACGTAGCCCAAACCGCTAAAAAAGCTACTTTCAGTTCCTTTATCCAATGTTTCCATTTCCTCAGAGCTTGTGTTTAAATTCATATAATTCGTTTTGTCTCATCACGAGTCCTTTTATGAGAGTCATAAAATGTAATTTTATAATATCACAGGTTTTCGTCACAATTTCATGAAGCTGGTTCTATGGCTGCCAATATTAAGCGCATGATTGTGTATAAATTGATACGTTATCTAATTAGCGACCACGTCAATTAGTGTCTCACTAAACTGTGGTTATTGTCACTAACGCGTCGAATTTTCGCGTTATAATATATTGAATACAGATAACATGAAAAAAAAAACGTTTACAGTAGATGCAGATAGGTAAAGGCGCTACTGACCAGCTCCTTTTAGTTGCGGGTTGTTCGAAAGAGATACCGCGGCTCAGGAACGTAAAAGGCAATAGATCGAACATGGAGCGGTTTTAGTCAGTACAAGCCTGACACTCCCGCCCGCTCTGCTCAGAGTGGTGGAAGTTATTTAATGATTTGCCATCTGCAAAAAAAGGCAACAAGGAACACAAAGTGCAAAAGCAGGATCATGGATGGGTGTTACTCACTACAAGTCTGACACTATGTTTTATGTTTTTCGACATTTAAGTCTTTTGATGTTTCTCCATCATCAAAATAAAAACAAAAATCCGAGGAGCTTGGATTTGTGCCTGTTGATGGCAACTGACGAATTAGTGTGGGTGTACTATTCGATACACCCCTTCGGATATTGTGTGATGATGAGGACATCATCACAAAGACATCATCAAGAGGACCTCTTAAAGTATAAAACTCAACATAAAAACTTCATTGTGTAGTTTTGAAGAGCCACGCTATCACAAATACAGACACAAAACGCGACTTTTCTTTATGAAATCACCGTGCTACAAAAAATATCACAGAAAGAAAATGTCAGACGAGAGTGCGTTGCACCCTTATTATACTATGGAGTTTTTATACCGATCGACCGCTCCCAGCGACAATATTTAATTCCATATTCTCTTTCAAATTAATCTACGTCACAGAAGCCATCCAATAACCAACGGACAAATAAAAAAAGTATAAAAGATCAATTTCGTATTTACAGTTTATTCATCGACATCATAAAAGATGAGCCTTGAGAGCTTGTAGTTTAAGCCTGACATGCAAATAGCTTGAAAATAAGTAATCTCTTGAGGCTAAAATGCTTTGTTCAGTACCTAGGTAGACTTTGTTTTGTTGTAAAAAGGAACGGTATTATAATTGTCTACGTTATTGTGGCTTTAACGAGGAGCTCGTGGCTAAATAATAGCAGTCGCTCGGGCGGATCTTTAGGTTAAGCCGCGCTTACCTAGGTTGGTCTATGGATGGTTAACCACCCGTTCCATGGCGAGTTTTCACCGTGACTCGGCATTGTAGCACATTTGTAGATCATTGTCAATCGTTACAGGGAGTCAGAGTCCCGAAGGTCTGACAACCTACCTAGTTCTGTCAGGGTTGTTGAGGCAGCCATGTAAAATACTTGTGGTTTAGGCTGAAAGCCGTTCCCAACTAAGTTGGGAATAATCTAGGCGGATAAAGACGTTATTGTGGCTTTATTCTAACTAAATGGCCTTAAACACTATAGACTTGAGCAGAGGAGTACTTTATATTGTAACTACATTTCAGTTTGACAGTTTTGTCTAAGTTCTATATAATAACGGCGATCCTATTGCCTACTGCAGCTACTGAAGAAACCATGGTGGAAAAAACCAGTAGCACTTGGCCCGGGATTTGAACCAACTACTTTATGCTCAGCAGTGGCGCTTGCAGTGTGCAAGTTTGTATTTAAATCGGTTGTACAGACGCCTGCAGGTCAAGCTACCCGAAACTGTCAATTTTTCCCAATGAACCTTGAACCTAATACTTTAGAAATAAAGTCGAAAATCTATCAAAGAAATCTGACAGATTGTAGTAGCTTGATGTGCAGGCGTCTGTACATAATCTGGATTCAGGAATTCTGGGACGGATTAACAGAGTGACAATGCAAGCAATATATTCTTCTTCTTTCTTTATTGTGTGGTTAGTGAAATTGGTGTCAGACTTACCTTGCCGACCATGGGCCTCTGACTTGCTTAACATACCGTAGAGAAATATCTCACAGGCACGCTGGTTTCCTCACGATGTTGCCCTCATTGCAGCAAGTGATAATCATACAATACGCACATGAATCCAAAAAAACTGAGGTATGTGTCTTGGGTTCGAACTAGGGACCCAAGTATGATTTGGCAGTCCAACGGCCACACAGGTATAATTACATTACATACACTGCTTACAATTTAATTGAACCCTTAATACGCAGATTTTTAGTGTTTGTTAATTTGAAACTTAATTTCATAATTTCCATCCTTGGACAACACACATAAGTTTGTGGACATAAATCAATCAATCATCCTTTAAAACCGAACCTCCCCTAAAATTAACTCCCAACCAGCCAAGGACTTTAAGTATGCCTTTTTTCTCAAATGAAAGGCCAAAGTATAAGGCTGAATAGTGCGTCTCCATCGTCTATGATCCGAGTGAAGCCGGATGTCAACATTTGCTCATGCGATTTCACCCCTGGGGCCGGCCGGGAAATGACATGCGCCTTTTATTCCCGGGCTCCCGGCCACTCTTTACTGCGCCGAGATGCAATTGCATGCAAAATTTCAAAGAAACAGACCCCAGTGAGATGAAGTAGTGACTTTTTAAGCTTCACTTGAATACTTTTAATTTTTAAATTAGGTTGTCAGTTTATTCTTTTTGGTTTTTGTTTTAAGGTAACTGTAGACTACTGGCTGGTTTTTTAAACTGTTGTTTTTTTTTGTCTATTGCAACGTTTTTGCAAAGGCAGTTTAGGTACGTTTTGAGTTATTTAAAATTGAAAAGCTTGCCGTGCACAGAAGTAAGCAAGCAAATAAATTAGCAATATAGCCTATAATACTTGTGCCCTGTTAATGGCTATGAAATTTCACGAATTAAAATATAAATATACTTAGTATAGAGTAGTTATTATACCTATACCATCGCCAACCTCCTCAAGGAAAAGGCTGCTTTCATGTTAAAAACACAAAGATTAATATCCAGAATTATAAAAAACGCTAGCAATATCGTTCAAGTACCAAGAAACTATCAGTTTTACAACCGTAGCTATTTGTTCCCGGTTAAAGTATGGTAGGAACAAAAGGCTATTAAAACTAAAAGTTTTATAAAACCTGGTTTACCTGAACACAGGAGAACGGCTTAGCATAATATATTATTTTATATTGAAAACATGTGCTTGAGTTAGGAACCAGTTTTAAAACATCAGTAAGTATTATATCCTTTCAAAGGATGTCTGGAAGATATCGCTATCAGCGAGAAGACCGCCATTGTAACCATATAATGTTCTGTTCATACTATATTTCAACTATTAAGCAATAAAGTACATTATATTCTATGTCGGATTGATAGATCTGTAAATAGTGTGCTACGATTAATAAAATTTGGGGTACGTTAAAACCGTGTCTTAGTGATAAAAACAAAAATACACAGTTAATTGCCAAGTTGAATACTTTACACGACTTGTACCGACACTAACCAGTTGATGGTTGATGCAAATGGACCACGAATGTGCTCGCTTTGTACCATCCCTTTTTTACCATTTTTGTGCTACTGCTGGCTAAAAGCCTCTCCCATATCTATCCAACTCTCTTGGTGTTTAGTCCCCTCTAGAAAATTTGGCAGGAACGAGTCCAAATCGTCACGGCAGCGTTTTTTGGCCTTCTTTGGTGACGACGACTGTTTTCAGGCACCCACTTTGTGACATTCTTGCCTTTCTGTACTACCTTTAGTATGTACTAACAGTAGTACAGAAAGACCATAATTGTAAAAATCAAAATTAAAAAGTATTGAAAAAGAAAATCAAAATGTATACATTTAAATACTTTTGATTTTCTTTTAAAATAATTGACGAAATTGTGAGATTGTTACAGAATCTGCTGTTATATAAATCGATGCAACTGTGTAGCACTATAGAGACATCAACAGGCCTGAATAACAACATTTCCTAGTAAAAAGTAATAAAACGTAAAACTCTCCGTCAATACATTGAAATAACAGCATCACTATGCACTTTGACGTGACGAATTGCCGGACAGTTGTCCCGAATCCAGTCCGATTTCATTTAACGTCACAAAAACCGTGATGCACATTTTCGCGAAGCGGGAGAGCGGGGGAGAGAGGAAAGTGCGCGTCACCGGCCGAGGGGAGCAGAAATCACGACAGCAAACATTGACTTTAGACTTTTACTCTTTCACTCACTTAGCCTAACTCTCCCCGCTGCGCTGCAAATCACTCCAATAGAAACGAAGAGGAAGTTTTAAATTCTGAAATTTCTTTAAATAATTTAAAGCCGTCTGCTATGAATCGACTTAGTGAGTTATTGAATAGTTCGCGAACTCGTAATTGGGTTCATGCGTTACCTTTGTTCTATAGTCACTTGAATACCTAGCTATAGGTATAGTAAGCACGTACCTATCTTTGAATTTATAGTTACAAATGACTCTGAGTAATTGAATGGGTAAATTGCTGGTTCAGAGTATAAGACACAATAGGGAGGAATTGAAATTTGAGAAGCTGTTTGCTATCTAAATGGCTTTCGCGGAGGTCGATAGATATTGAAGGTCAGGCAATGTTGCCATAGTGAAGGGTGAGCTTACTGTTGTATGGTTTTATCTATTTGAAAACACGGAGCTTTCGTGGAATGTGGGGAGTCATGTTAAAATCTATATTCATCAATCAACTACATTCAAATCTTTATACGATTATTTCCAAATAAGTAGAATCTATAGTTACAGAAAAACCCTTAAACGAGATAAAATAAACTCTAAGTTAACAAATAGCTGATCAGACTGGAATAGTCAAAAACGAGACTTACACCACTATCGCCAATCACACGATCGACTGCCTTCAAAACTAGCATAACTCATAATTAAGCACTTATTGGCCACCTGGCTACGGATCTACGAGTTATTCAAATATCGAAGTCAGCGATCTAATGGGCGGGGGAGGGGAATCACTCCTCTTGAATAACGGCGTGCATTTAATCTTTTCAGACGTTCTCAAATACTCGCTCATTAACCCGTGTAGCCACTTCAGACGTCGCCGATTTGTTACGTTGGATGTGCCGATAGAATGAAAGAAAACGCAGATTTGTGAACATACCACCTTATTTATCCGTCTTTTATCAACTTGGGAAACATTTTTAAAGTGAAAAGGAGTTGTTTTTTTTTGTTCGCTGAAACTTATTTGCCATGGATATGTCGATCGAGGAGCGTTAGTTTAACTCCAGTCCATAGATAGCCTGGATTTACGTATTTTGCTTCACACTGCCTACTTTAGATGAAGGAAAATAGAAGACTTTGAACCAGCATAGTATTCAATAAGGGAGTAAGTATTCCTTTTTAGGAAAAATAACCTTTTTTTTGGGACTAGCCTTGTTTTTGCCCCGCTCTGTGCGGAGTGGGGGGAGTGTCAGACTTTGACTGACTAAAACCCCCCTGTTCCATCTTTTGCCCTTTATGTTCTGGGGCCGCAGTATCTCTTTTGAGAAACCCGCAAGCCTGGCAGGCGATGGCCCTGGCAGGGCTCTGCTTTGCTGACATCTCTTGCGAATAGCCTACCACTCTATTTCCATACCAATGCATCTGCTGAAAGCCAGAACCAACAGTGGCAACAACCAGAATAGCGCAGAGACAATGAAGCTCGGTGAACCCCAGAATAAACAATGGCTTATGTTTAACTTACCACCAGATATAGTAAAAAATAGCAGACAAAATAGTAAATGATCACCAAAATGAAACCCGCATTTTAATGTAAAATTATAACCAAAGTTTTAACACTTTGCTATCCTATTTAAGCAAAATGACTCAAATAAATCGTGGTTAACCAAAAAATAGTAAATGATCACCAAAATTAAACCAGCATTTTAAAGTAAAATTATAACCAAAGTTTTTAATTCTGGGTGGTTTAAAAAAACCACGAATGCTAAAGCGGGAGCTTCGCTCCGCTACGCTCCCGCCTTAGCCTTCTAACCTGACCTATCCGAGTCGTGGTGTTAACCATATTGAGGTTATAATTCGATTAGATTTGGTGATCATTTACTACATTTGGTGGTCAAATACAATTTAAAGTGCAGTCGTGACTAAAATAGCTGGTACTATTGTAATTTTAAACATTATTTTTCTGGTGTTAAATATATACTTTTGGTTACACAACTAAGGGTATCAAAGCATTTTATGGTGGTCATTATATTTAATCCCACAAACAATTTTCCTGTCTTGGTTCCCAAAAATGACAGTAAAGAATATCGGTATATTGTGAGCATTAAAATGTTGGTCTAATACTAATAGCGGTTAGATGAAGCCTTTGTGGACCTTATGTCACTCTCACTTCACCTGATTTTTTGCTAGTTAATCCAGATTCAAGGCAATCCCAAACAGCTTAAATAGAAGTGCATTGCGCTGATTACATTATTGCCATACATTATTGGCCCTGGAGCCAAGAGAATCGGAAATGATGTATTGTACTTTCTATTATTAGTAAACTCCTTTATGATCTGTGTTATTCTGATGTACAAGCTATATTTTTGTAAAGTTTCATTAAAATTACTTCAGCAGTATTTGCGTGAAAGAATAACAAACATCCAAACAAACTTTCGCGTTTATAATATTATAGAAGGAAGTAGTATTTTTATATCGGACTAGCTGCAGAATAGATATTTTTGATGATATGATTTTTCATAACTACGAGTGATTTTTAAAAACTGAAAAAATATAGCATAATATATTTAGTTGTTTTTAATACCTACGAAAAAAATGCAAAGGTACCTACTAATAGTCTAGCCATTAGTATGGTACCTTTGCATTTTTTTCGAACGCCTAAGTGGATATCCACTGTTTCAATGTTGCACTTTACACACACATTAGTGCAACATTGAAATGCATAGATCGGTACCTGTATTCCTAACATTACGCATAGATAAATAGATTAGCGGCTGGCGGATGTCATTAGCCGCGTAAAGTACTATAAAATGTACATTTTGTCATACACCTACTTCGTGTTACAGAAGTATTTGCAACTTACATAATCAAAGACAATTAATTATCCTGTACGATACTCTTTATTGCACATAACCATTTTGGACATTGTCCTTTAAAGCTATAACTAGACCTGATAATATACTCCACGGTGTGTAACTCTTTGTTATCTAAGTGCACCAGATACACTTGTACACACGATGGCAGGTCTATTATAACCAGCTACCCTACCATGACGTCTTAACGCAGAACTAACTCCACTGAGGGAAAGAAACAGAGCTATACAGGGTGCCTAGCACCATCTCTTTCCCTCAGTGGAATAAGTTCTGCTTTAAGACGTCATAGTAGGCCTACTGATCTCGCTACTACGGATCGCACACCGTAGTAGAGAGATCAGGTTAAAATGGTTTGGTGTAGGTTGATGTGCCGTCGTGTGTACATACAGTGTTGCAGGGGGTGCTGTAGTGTGATGGTGCCCCTGTGTCAGATGACGTCACAGTGCGACGTGGCTTAACGAACAAGCCCAACTAGTGACATAGGACGGTCGGATTATTGTTTACGTACTCTTTGAACATCATAACATCACGCCTGTAATCGTTGAAGGGCTAGGCAAAGGTACCTTATAGTACGCTCGTATTTCGCCATTTATGTTTAAGTCCCATGTATCAGGGGCCATCAATCGGGCACAAATTCAGACTCTGTTGCCGGTATTGAAATTCCTTATGGAATAACCCAATTCATCATCAAAGGTTTGATACAGGGTATTAGCAGGTTGTTAAAGTTGCGGGTTGATCGAAATTGTCGAAAGAGATACCGCGGCCCCGGAACATAAAGGGCAGAAGAGGGAACATGGCTGGGTTTTAGTCTGTACAAGTCTGACACTAAATCCGATTCACTCAGAGCGGGGGAAGTTATTTGATAATTTTTCATCCGCAATAAAACTGTACAATGACATCATCATCTGCCTAGCCTCTTCCCAACTATGTTGTCAGCTTCCAGTCTAACCGGATGCAGCTGAATATCAGTATTTTTACATGGAGCGACTGCCTATCTGACCTCCACAACACAGTTAGTACTGGGTAATACTAACTGGTTAAAAAGGGTACAATGACGATTTATCATAAACTAGCTTTCGCGTTGAATTTGGGGTAACACAGTTCCTCTTGCGCCTTATTGATTTGTAATAGCAACGCTAAGTTTTCCCTTTTCTTCCCTCTTTCTCCCTCACATCCCACTTTTTTTAAATTAAAATTAAAAAAAGCCTATGTCCGTCTCCTGGTGCCCAATTATCTCTGTACCAAAATTCATCAAAATCGGTTAAGCCATTAAAGCGTGAAGAACTAACAAACAAACAAACTCACTTTCGCTTTTATAATATTAGTAAGGAAGTAAGGATGTCATACGTGAGAATGAATGAATGAAAAGTGGGCTAACTTGCTTTACTCAGTAACATCAATGTTTCAAAATACAAAGTAAACAATGACAACTCTATATTCCTGGCATTGTTGTTGGAATTGCACATACAATAGTTTCGTGCGAGTACATAGTTATATACAAAGAAAACTTAGGACATATATTAGCAGCTTATTGTTCCGTAGTAGTTAGAAGATACAACTGTCAGGAGTGGTTTTATAAATAGTACTTATAACTTGTGTTGTTATTGTAATGTTGAAATATTTTCAGGTTTAACTTGAAACTTTCAAAGCAAAAATACTAAGACTGTTTTAAAGAACGAATTTGTTTTTTTTTATTATAATTCCTATGGTATTTATGTATAATGAAGGTTTTTATGTATAATACATACATATTATAGTAGAGAAAAGTGGGGATTTTCAAAGATTTGTAACACCCGTGCGAAGCTGGGACGGGTCGCTAGTGTCATCATATTTTTGTTCCTCTCTTCAACCAACTTTAAAATGGTTCGTTCGTGGTTCTCAATTCGACCTTTTTTTGTATGTTTGTTACGCGTTTGTTAATTGCGGGCTGATTTTCATAATCGAAAGGGTGTACTCCCGCAATGGTCCCATGTCAATGTTACCAATGTTTTTTTTTTTATAAATGGCAAGTTGCAAGTACGACTCAGTAGTCGACTCGAGTAGTAGAAGACTAGAACTGCAGTCTTCAGTAGCTGACCGGAGTCTAATTTTTTGGGTTTGTTCACGGATTATAAGCTCGACAACTGTTCCATAGGAGTTTAATTCAACTGAAAAAATGTGGGCTTATTTGGTGTATGTCTCTGCCACTCTTTTTTTGCGCATGAGAAACTATCAACTAACTTCCCCTGCGGGCGGAACGGGGGGAAAGTGTCAGATTTTTACTGACTAAAACCCTCCCATGTTCCTTATTTTGCTCTTTATCAATCGGGGCCGCGGTATCTCTTTCGAACAACCCACAACCTTGTCAGGCAATGGCCCTGGTAGGCCGCTCTGCTTTGTTAACATCTCGCGCGTGGAAGAACGCGCCGTCGACACGGCTCTGCCTAACCCTTGGGAGATAACAAGTCTGAAGCTTATCTGCAATAAAAGAAAGAACATACCGTCCCATTATAGTAAACAAATTATAGTTAGGAGTGGTGTTAAGAATAGCTTTAGTACACTTGTGAGTGGCACGCGTGTATTTTATGTGACTGTACTACGATAACGGCGGGAACGTCTTGAAATTAGTTTCGTTACAAGACAGTTACTGTTACTAGTCTTTGTTTAATACGTTTTAGCTCATTTAGAGTACATTTTAATGGGGGTTTCTCTTTGTGTAATTATTATGGAGATGATTAAACCCAGGTTTCTGATAGTCTATTTTATTTTATCGGGTCTTGTTAAATTGTAATTTGTTTTTATTATTTTGGTCACTGTTAATTGCAACAGTTGAATTAGAGCTAGAAATATTGAGAACAGACTGGATCGGGATGCCAAGAGGAGGGATCACGAAATGTTGACCGGCCACAGCAGTCTATTTGATGAACTTTGTACCTACATTTAGCCAGGTAGGTACTCCTTTAATATTTTATGTTTGTAGTGACCAGCGGTAAACAAGCTATCGTGTCGTAAGTGTCGAAACGTGATGTTATAAATAAAAAAAATGTGACCTACATAATCTATGAAAATATCTATATTTTTTCAATTTGAACCAGTAGCTTTTGAGATTAAAGCGTTCAAACAAACAAACTCTTCAGCTTTATAATATTATAGCAGAGTTGTCTTAGCCTGAAACAATATGCTTCAGTTTTACATTAAACATAGATTTAAAAAAGCCTCAATCTTGATCCTCTACAAAGCCAAAAGGACAATCCAGTATTAAGTTTAATCTCTCATTTATACAACAAACAGGTAAAACGCTGAAAATCGACTTCGAAGTCTAGTGATGTTCCTACCTTCCAAGTTATCGACCCGCACAACACTACGACAAAGCCGAGAGGTACGGCTGTCTAGCAAAACAATAAATATTTGAATATTTTAACGCCGAATTCTGATAAAGGGATGTAAATGACTAGCTTGTCCAATTTGCATTGAACAGATTAACGTCATAATCGTGCGATTCAATCAGCGATCCCGGGAACACTCTGGACAGGGGGCAGGGGGTGATGTTGTGGGGTGAAGGGGGTACACCAATGCCATTTAACGCGGATACTAATAATTTCAGATAAAATGCTAATTTTGTGTTCATTCGATTTGGGCGAAGAAGATAGGCGGATCTGGTGGACTAGTACCGGTGAATCGGGTGGTGTGATATTTTGATTTCTTCCCCTGGCTGTTTTTATTTGAAGTTTTGATCTCACTAATATTATATTACTAGCTTTTGCCCACGGCTTCGCTCGCGTTTAATTCGGGGTCACACAGTTCCCCTTTCCTGATTTGCAGGTACCTGCTACTTGTAGTTTTTGCCCTAGCGCCTTATTTGTTGTAATAGCAACGCTAACTTTTCCCTTTATTTCCCTCTTTTTCCCTCATTTCTCACTTAAAAAAAGTTAGCCTATGTCCGTCTCCAGGGTCTCAACTATCTCTGTACCTACCTACCAAAATTCATCAAATCGGTTTAGCCAAAACAAACAAGCTCACTTTCGCTTTTATAATATTAGTAAGGAAATATAAGGATAAATGCGAAAGTTTGTGCAGATGTACGGTGTAAAACCTTGTGACCGGGACTGTAGATTCATTTTGTTTCTTGACATTCAAAAGTGCCTCTAATGGTCTAATTGAAATAAATGTTTTGATTTGATTTGAAAGCTGCGTAATGAATTTAAATAAAATTTGGCACACAGATAATTTGTAACCTCGATTAATACGTTATGATACTTGTAATCCCGGTCGTACGATCTTGAGTTCGTGCCATCATTATCCTTTAACATTTTTAATAAGACAATCGTGTTGCCCAGACACAGGGCATTTTTTTTGTATATGTAGATACAAGAATACATTTTCTTTTTAAACCACTGTGCGGATCAGATCCTAGAACAGTTATCACCTTCTCGATCAATCGCAATATCAACGAATTACTTAATCACCACTTAACTTTTATAGCAGCTAATATTTATGAAAAAATAAACCCCCTGAACTCGATCGCCCTCGATTCAGTGGTAGGAATCCGATCCGAGTGAACGCTTGTCATATTGATTCAAAGACGTAAGCGAGTGTTTTCGGTAGCTACGATAAGACGAAACGTGACTACGGAACCCGTCGACGGACCAGGCATGTGGACCTTTATACTTTACACTCATATAACCTTTTAAGGACCTGCCTGCCCTTACAACCCCAGGTTGACTTACAACAATGTGAAACTTTATAGTCATTTGCTCCAGAATAAGCCGTACGATTCGCAAACCGATTTTCGATAGTCTTGCTTGAAACAGCGAAATAAATTGAATATGTCAGATGCATGATATGGAATTGCATTATTTTGCTTACGGGTGAAGTTTTGGAACGTTTTAATGTTTATATAAGAAGATTATTGAACGTTATAAAATCTTGAAGATTCGGTTTCTAATTTAGTTTAATTACAAACGAGTTGCTTGGCTAATTGGGTGATCAAAAAAGTTGAACCGGTGCTTTTAAAAACCTATTTAGTTAATTCGCTTGTTGTCCTTAAAAATACGGCACGACAGCACGGTTGGCGCAGTGGCTGAGCGATCGACTGCTGCGCTGCGTGTCGCCGGTTCGATTCCCGCACGGGACACATATTTGTATGACCTACAGATAATTGTTTCGGGTCTGGCTGTTTGTGTATGTGAGTTTAAATGTTTGTAAACGCACCCACGATATAAGAGAAATTCTAATGTGGGGCAACGGTTTTAAAATTAAAATAAAAAACAAACCTGTATTCATAAACTTGGTGTTGACTAAAACATTGTCCTTGCTGAGAAAATAAACCGTATTGCCGTAAAATGTCTATTTATTAACAAACTTTTCTTTACGCATAAATAAATTTCCCACAATAAGTTACGCGCCGGTGTCAAGACATTAATTTTATGATCCACGAAATCCTGGCTCTAAATTCGTAACCAAACTTAGTGTTCGAAGGAATATTGTAACGGTAAGTTAACACCGGAACTTTAAAAAAGGAACGTACAATAAATAAGAAAAGTAAAAAAAAAGTGACAGTTAAGAGGTAGACTTTTTGGAAGTTCGTGAAGTAAAAAGGCGCTCTTACGGAATTATAACTAGATTAATGTTCGGTGACTGGAACTACCCTGGTGAAACTTTGAAACTAAGTGGGAACAGAGTTTTGTATTATTTTTTAACGAACCGAAGCGCCTTCGGAATTCATTAGCTTGGAAAGTATTGAGGAAAAGTCTACTTCCAATATGTGCCGACGGACCTCGGCGACGACGAAGCGCAGCTCTGGAACCATAGATGACTAACATTTTTTCTTTTTTAATCATTTTTCTTCAGCCCGTATATACCTTCCCTCCCTCACTTTCAAACTAACTCAAAGTAAAGAACTTTAACTCTTAACAGAATATTTATTTGCAAAAAGGAAAACATACAACCTAAGCACACAATAAAACAAGAAAGTTTTTTGCTGAAGTATGATTTCTAGGAAGTTTTAAACGTTATTGTTAGCGTCTAATATAACTGTTATGAAGACTTTTTAAGAGCAAGAGTTTCGAAATATATTGCGTACTTTTAGTAGTACCAATTTATGTGATGACAGCTAAAAACTACTGTTATGTATGCAATTACGTAAGTATATAGTTACTTAGTACATTGAGTAAACAAAATATATCTTAACATTAATCTGTAATAGTGCTAGCAAGCTATAAAAAGGGGTGGGGGATTAAGAATGTACAATATGATAACACAGCGCAGCCATCTAACGTTTTCAAATCAAATCAAATCATTTATTTCAATTAGACCATTACAGGCACTTTTGAATATCAAGAAACAAAATGAATCTACAGTCCCGGTCACAAGGCATAATAACTTGTGAAAGTACTGCAGTTGCCCATTCCAAAGCGTTGATCTCTATGGAGAAGAATGGGCAAGAAACTCCATGGACACTCTTTTAAATTCTAATATTTTTACAAAATAGTATTTACATCATTCGTGTTGAGATTATACAAATATGTGAGAACGATGTAGAAAGACGTGCACAGTAAGAGCGTCCAGAGTAAATAAAAAACAAAATTCAATTTAAATCTAAATAAATTAAAAATGACCGTGGTAGTTAAAAAATGACCAGTCCCAACTGGCAGCGCCCGTTCACGAACATGACGTATGGATCAGCCCCATTCAGCTCGACCATTTTGAAGGGAGCTAAATGACCCGACACACCCGCCACCATCAGCGAGACATTTAAGTGAGCATGACACTATTAACCACCAGGGCTTCGTCAAGTCAATGATAATACATAGCACTCACATATGGGCTTAATAATTATACAATACTAGAGAATTGATTCTATACATTGCAAAGATAGTCTTACAATCTTCTGCAGCTTCCACTATAGCTTCGGATACTTATTAATGAGTTTACCCCTATGCTTGAGGAGCAGGACCAGCATTGAGCCAAGCATTTTTATCATCAATATAATCCCCCAACTTATAATATGCTTGCCTACATAGTGTGCGTTTAATACAAGATTTAAATTTCGTTTCATTCAGTTGAAGAATGTGGGGAGGTATTTTATTGTAGCATTTCAAACAGTACCCCATGAAAGATGAGTCTACTTTAGCTAACCTGAAACCTGGTTGAACTAATTGGTCCCTATTTCTAGTATTATAATTGTGTCTGTCACCTCTTTTACTAAAAAGATGCGAGTTTTTCCTGTCATACATGATGTTTTCATAAATATATTGACAAGGTACTGTCATGATGTTAATATCCTTAAACTGTTCCCTTAAAGAATCTCGCCTACGTAGGTTATATATGGCTCTAATGGCTCTTTTCTGCAGAATAAATATAGACTCGATGTCTGCAGCCCGTCCCCAAAGTAAAATACCGTATGACATTATACTATGAAAATAACTAAAATAGACTAGTCTCGCGGTATCTACATCAGTAAACTGACGGATTTTTCTAACAGCATATGCTGCTGAACTAAGGCGTCCTGCAAGAGATGTTATATGCGGACCCCATTGTAGCTTTGAATCGAGTGTTATTCCCAAGAAAACAGTTTTTTCGACAAATTCTAGTTTCTCCTGATTCAATACTATGTCACACTCACTGTTTTTGACATTTGGTAGAGCAAATCTTATACACTTCGTTTTTTTCCCATTTAATACTAAATTATTAGCGGTAAACCAATTATGTACCTGCATTAGGGCATTATTTACGTCGTCAGGATTTGTGGCACGTCTGTTTATCTTAAATATTAAAGAGGTATCGTCAGCAAACAACACCATTTGTGGTTGGTTTTTAAATAAATGGGGTAGATCATTAATATATACTAAAAAGAGGAAGGGACCTAATATCGATCCTTGTGGTACACCCATCTTTACATTTAAACCCATTGAATTGACACCATTTATTTGTACTTGCTGCTGTCTATCATTTAAATACGATTTTACTAAACTAAGGGCAAGTTTCCCTAGGCCGTAATGTTCAAGTTTCAAGAGAAGGGTTTCGTGGTTCACGCAATCAAATGCTTTTGAGAGGTCACAAAAGATCCCTATGGCATCCTGTGCCTCTTCCCACGCAGTAAATATGTGTTTTAATAGGGTGACACCGGCGTCAGTGGTACAACGTCCTTTGGTGAAACCATACTGCTTTTCATGTAATATTTTATTGGTGTTAAAGTGGTTGAGCATTTGGTTAAGCATTACCTTTTCAAACACCTTGCTGAAAACCGGCAAAACGGATACGGGTCTATAATTATTGGTGTCTTTACTGTCCCCAGATTTGAAAAGCGGTATTACCTTGCTGTATTTCATAAGGTCCGGGAAGATTCCTTGGTCCACACACAAATTAAATATTAAGGCTAAGTACGGTGCTATAGTCTCAATGATAGCTTGACAAACTTTAATTGACAATCCCCAAAGGTCTTCGGTTAATTTGATTTTTATTTGTTTAAAAGCTTTAATGACTACAGTGGGGTTAATATGCTTAAACTGAAACTCAACCGAGCATGGTAAAACGTTTGCTCTTAATAACTCAACAGAAAGCAAGGGTGAGGAATTTAACGTTTCTGTAGTTTTAATTGGGATACTAGTAAAGAAATCCACAAATTCTTGAGCAACTTCGTTTTTAGTGGTTAGAAGACCACGTGAAGACTCTAGTGTAATATCATTATTATATTTTCTATTTCTATTAGTTTCGCTATTGATTATTTTCCAAACCGTCTTAATTTTATTATCAGCGGATTTAATCTTGTTGCTTATGAATAAGGCTTTAGCTACTTTGCAGGTGTTTTTAAACATTTTTGAGTAAGTAGCAACATAGCGATTGAATGTTTCCGAGTTGATGTAAGGCTTAAGGCCGTAAAGCTCAAACAGTCGTTCCCTACTTTTTCTTATACCCTTAGTTGCCCAATCACTAAACATAAACTTTGGGCTAATAGATTTAGTTTTTATTTTTAGCGTATCATTGAACTCTGTGTAGACAACCGAAAAGAATTCCTCATAAAAATGATTTACATTATTAATATCATATCCCGGAATGCCTAAATTACTTATTAAATTATTGTTAAATTTATTTAAATTGCTTGGTGTTATTTGTCTAGACTGTATCTGAATTTTTTGTGATGATGTGTAGGACTCGAAAACGACGGTTTGACCGCTGTGATCAGAGGGAAGGTAATTTACAATGGATTTATCTAAGAAGTCGCAGCAACAGAAAACGTTATCAATACATGTAGCGGTATTTGTAGTAATTCGGGTTGGCTCCGAAAACACATTCAACAAATTAAATGATTTAAAAAGATTTAAGAATCTACTGCTATTTGAATTTTCATCTAAAATATTGATGTTAAAGTCACCACAGATGACTAGCGATTTATTACCTGTTGCAAGTTTTGCCAAAGCATCTTCCATTACTGACTCAAATATCGAGTAGTTTTGTTTGGGGGCCTGTAAACACACACTATGACATGCCTATCCAGCTCAACACAAGACAATTCAATATTATGTTCAACCGATAGATCAATTATATCAGTACGACTTCTAAATTTAATACTATTTTTGACTAAGATTAGTGAACCCCCACGCGTCTTAGATTTACGGTTAAAGCAACTGCCTACACTGTAATTTTCATAATTAATTAACATTTCATGATCTTTTAGCCAATGTTCGGTGAAACATACAATATCAAATTTGTTTTTTTCTAAAAACAATTCAATCTCTAGTTGTTTTGAAGAGAAACCTTGAATATTTTGATGAAATAATTTCAAGGAATTCTGCTTAGCCCCTTTTTTAAATTTAACTATTTGAGAGCCAGAAGGTACCTTGGTGTCTGTTGTCTTACTAACATTACATTATGGTTGGTACATTACTACACACCGACTTACTAGGACGAATGAGGTTGTGGCAATGTAACCTTTTTCATTTACTTAAAAAAAGGCATCCAAGAAATTAAAAAAACATAATTTAAAATTGGTTATTAAACGCGCATAGGACAAATAAGAAAAAATATAAAAAGAACAACAGAAACCAAAGTATTTAAAATAATAAGACTTTTAATTAAATTGTTACTGTGCGCGGCAAAAAGCCCCATTATTTTTATATATCAAAAATATAAAAATAATGTTTCTATCTTTATCTCTTTAAGTATAAAGTATAAATATTCTATTCTAACTACAATTCTGGTCCCTAAGATACAGACTAACGTCTGGTCCCTAAGATACAGACTAACGTCTGGTCCCTAAGATACAGACTAACGTCTGGTCCCTAAGATACAGACTAACGTCTGGTTTGGGAATTCCAGTTGGTGCTATGTATGTACTAAATAACTATATATATTGTACTAAATAACTATGTATGTATGTAAAAATAATTTTAGTTTAGATTTTGAATACATATATTTATATGTTCCATTTAAATTGTTTGGGTTTTATTTTGTTAAATGTCGGTCGTTGCTTATTAAAACAAAAATATGTTAGCTTCTGATTTGATTTTGAGCGTTTGTCTTGAAAATATTTTTTCTATAATACAATCAATGTGCAAACAAAGGGTTTAAGAGTACTCTTACGAAGCCAAACCGCTTTTTCTAGACCATAGCTTTTTAACTCGTAGGAAAACATCAAATAACTTCCCCCTACACAAACACTTAAGTACTTACTAGATACTTATGTCCTAATACTAATCTGTATATTTTTTTAAAGAATAGAAATAGATAATTTTAAAAGCGCTCGGCCTTTTAATACAAACCGAACAATTATTCGGAAGTCTGCTGTCCATTTCGAAGGAAATGGAAGTCTCGCAATAATGCATGCCCAAGTTGGAAGCTGATACCAGTCCACAGGACAGACAATAGCCAACCATCTCTAAACTATTCACGAAAAGAGCCCGTCTGATCTATTACTAGAAAATGGCTGATTGGATTACCTACTGCATTCTAAATAAGATTTTGTGGGAAGGTTTAGGTCAACAAAGAACTTATGGCGCGTGGCAAAAATTTTAACTAACGCTGCCGCCATTTTGTTTATCCGTCAATGCCTCCCTGTCAACATTATTCGAGCACACTCACACTCAGTTTCGTTTATCGCTTTTCGTGAAAACTGTCTTCAGTATGTCAAACTTGGTATATTTATTTAGTTCTGTATTTTCTCGCCTGAGATAAGTTGGTTGAAGTTTAGCACTGTATGTAGGTAGGTGCCACTAATCTTAATCTTATTCCGCTAATCCTAATGACTGCAGCAGCACTTCAAAGTTATCTACTGTAATATCGCGAAACTTCCCTCAGCAAGCAATCTCCATAATACTCACTCAGTACGTGTTAGTTATCATATCTTTAAACAATTGTTGTATTGTGATCAAGTCGGGAGCTGATATAGAAGTTAAACACAAGTTTGCATAATGTTCTTGTGCGGAGTTAGGCGGAGAGTAGAATCGCTCCTCATTAGGCAAATCGGATAGCGTTAGCTCAACCTATTAGCACAGTCAATGTTTGGCCAACCCATCACCCCGCTTCGTCACTCCAAAGCTGCGATAAACCATCTTTCAATTATCTTTTACACGGTGATTGACTTTCAACTTTAATTTCACCAAGGAATTTAATTAAAACCAAACCAAAATTATATTATAGCGTAAACCGTTTTACTTCTTTGATGAGCTTAGTGGGTATTTAATTTGTAATCAGTAGGTATCTAACTCTCGTTACGAATAAATACCAGCTTAAGCGCTTAACGTTTACATAGAATATTTGTGAACAAACTTCAGTATTAGATAGACTCGATTCTTGAAAGAGAACTTTACCGAATTATAAGCGAACTTTAATAGCAGACACGAAAGGTGAAAGTTTATTTTAAATAACCATCAAAAGCGAACATTTTTCCGCGACTTTATGAAACGTTTCAGTAGATTTATGAATAAAACCTTTCAGGGCGGATGCGAGCCCGCAATGTAATTTAGGTCGTATAAGGAATAGAGCCGCAGCCTCCAAAATTAGACCGTTATCATTCCGCCGCTGTCGCCGCTGAGATCACCAGTTATATGAGCCAATACACCGAACAGAATAAATTTGCTTTATACAGACAGTTGACCTTCATAACCGATATTGTTGCCTTTATACAAGGAAATATTTTGGAAATTCCCGACGTCCGCCCTCCGTACTCGGGTCTTGTGTCGTTTCCTTTTTTTTAAGTTATTTGCGCTGCAAAACCGAAACTACGAGTATATGAGAAAATTGGAAGAATCTTTAGTAATTTTTTAACTTTCTTGGAGAGTCCGGGGAACCGTTGATTTTTAAGACGTTGATTTATAATTGGATGTATTTGAAAGATTATTGTGAACAAATTATTAATGTTTTTTATTTAACATATTGATGGTAAAAATCATGATAGTAATAACAGAATTTTCCACAAGTAACTCATCATCATCATCCCTAGCCTGTTCCCAACTATGTTGGGGTCGGCTTCCAGTCTAACCGGATGCGGCTAAATAAATAAATAAATAATAATAAATATCTTGGGACAACTCACACACGGCTATCTGATCCCAAGCTAAGCAGAGCTTGTGTTATGGTAACCAGGCAACTGATATACATACTTATATAATTTATAATTACATACATATTATAGATAAATCACACCCAGACACAGAACAAACAATCATGCTCATCACACAAAGTTTGTCCTGGGTGGGAATCGAACCCACGACCTCCGGCTCAGCAGTCAGGGCCACTAACCACTAGACCAACAGGCCAGTCAAAAAAATATTATTAAATATATATATAAATATCAGTATTTTACATGGAGCGCCTGCCTATCTAACCTCCACAACCCAGTTAATACTGGGAATACGATACCCCTTGGTAAGACTGGTTGTCAGACTTTCGGTACACTGACTACCTGTAACGACTGTCAAAGATCTACAAATGACAGCCGGGACCAACGGCTTAACGTGCTTTCCGAGGCATGGCGGAAACTCGGTATGTAACGGGTGGTCACCCATCCACAGACCAACCTACGCCAGCGCTGCTTAACCTAAAGATCGACCCGAGCGGCTGCTAATATATAGCCAAGAGCTCCTCAAGTAATAATAATTTTCTACAAGTAAGTCTTAAATAAAAAAAAAACTCATCTGAGTTTTCTAGGAACTGTATAGCGAATGAACTCATCCGCACACACTGGCGATGATACCACACGTCAGCGGCACGGCACGTTACGGGCACAGCGGCGGCGCAGCGAGGGCCTTTGTCTCGATCTGCCCTTTTGTGAGAAATTCCAATTAATACGTTATACTTTTATGAGAAAAAAACCCATGTATCGATTCACGCTCTGAAATTGGAACAATACCTCAACACTATTGTGTACCTGTCAAACGTTCACGGACCAAAATTCATATATGAAGCGATGGTTAGACCTTCAGGAGTTTAAAATGTATCGTTTTGTTCAGCGGAGACTGTATGCGTTACAGTACATTGCGCTCATTGGCCGCTTTCATGTTTAATTCATGTGCTACGCGACGCATTCCAAATGTAATCCAACTCGCGAACAGTCCACAGGTCCACGGTACATTTTTCGCCAAGAAACTTCATTAAATTACTGAAGATTCAGCCAAGTAGATGTACACAATAACCAGTTTCCAACTTTCCATTGTATTTTAAGGAGCTTAGACAGAAAAGGATGTTAAATATGAAATCAATTGGAACGGACTTTTCCATTAATAAAGGAACTCGGGAAGAAAGGACGCCGTGTCCTCTCTAATTAGAAGTCGCGAGTCGAATTTTCAATGCGTCTCCCGCCGCTTTACTAATGGTGAACTGAAATAAAAGTTTATATTTACTGTGCGTGGCTTCTTTCTCTAAATGAATATTTATACTTTCTCTCTTCACTTTATTCACCTCAAAGCCAACACCGCACCGGCTGAAGTTTTTACGGGTATACTTTTATGGCGGAATTTTTCTTTGACTTTTCTTGATGTTCAGACTGAGCTGAAACGTGTTCCGGGATATGTTGCTCTCGGATACATTATTTTTATTATCTGCTGCTGTATTTACGTATATGTACATTTGTAGATGTTTGTAGGTACCTATGTCTATGTTTACTTGCAGCAGTTTCGGTACAAAACAAAATAAAACAGAGGCCGAGTTAATTTGTTAAGGGAGGTTGTATATTAGCATGTGGGTGTGAAGCGACGCGTCGACGTGCGACACATCCCGGGCCGTCACGTCGCCTCGCCAGCGGGGAATCATTTGTTAGAACAGCAATAAAGCGGAGGATTAGCAGCCGTCAGGAGGCGACAAACTTCCCAATAAGCCGCCGTCTTCCGGTACACCGCGACTCGCTTTACAAGAGTAATGATGCTTAATTTTAATGACGCGTCGCCGACCATCGCGGCGCGGGCCTCCCACGCCGCCCCGCCGCCGTCGCCCGCGACGCGCACCGCCCGGCCGCGCGTGACCCGACTGCACAACTAACACTGATATTGGAAGACTCAACGACGACGACCGAAAGTCTGACGATAAATTTAGTTATTACTTGTGAAAATAGACGGAAGGAGATCGCTAACTTGTCCTCGTGAGAAGATAATGGATCATTGTGGGGGATGTTTTTAGTTACTTTACGAAAAAGGTCTCGTTAAAAGCCCCGTTATGTGAAGAGTTTTCGAATTGTATCCCGGAGTTTCCCGTTTAAACCAGAATTGACGATACAAATTTTATTTTAGTGGTAAAAGTTTAGATTATTTTAGATCCGGTCTCACTAATCCGGCATTTTATCACGCAAGTTTTTCCCGTTGTAAGTCTTTCATCGTCTTAGAAAACGATATTATGGGAAAGAAATTTGAAACTTGTGCTATTAGGGAGGTAGGCTTTCTTAACATTGTTTGCGTGAAAAATAATTATTTGCAAGTGGAAATTAAATGAAGGCCTCATTAATTTAATAATAATTTGCCAATTAAACAGCAGGCGGCAGGTCAACAAATCAAACGATGCGTGGTAACGTTCATATGTTAACAAAGTCAGATAATGTTTGTCATCGAATATGTACCAATTTATTGAATCGGAACATTGGGAATGAACATTTTGGGTGTGCAAACAACAGACTATATAAAATTAAAGACAGCCGACGGCGACACGCGGCGGCTCGCGGCTCGTCCATCCATCCATCCGTCCGTCCGCGCTCAAAACTCGATGAATATTGTTTACAAATGCACCGCATCCATAACGAAAATGTTTGGTTGATACCACCCAACTGATGTATCGATACTTTTCAATATTTCATCACGACGTAAATGGTTCTCGTGTTGTTAACTAGTTGGAAATATTTGATTTAATCAATTATTGTGTGCGATATTGTCACGGTGATTGATGGATACGTTGTCAGTTTTCTCGAGGGCAATTTTAAATAATTAAAAAGGTTGTGATTTTTTGGGGAAAGCCTTTCCAAGCTCTGACATAATACCTTGTACCTTAGATTAATTCCATTGTTAGATCTTTACACATTATAGAATGCAAATAGGTATAAAGATTTGTAAATGAATAATATAGGGTAGGTTGAAAATCTTAGAACCTTGAAGTGGCATAATAAACACGATAAAAATGTAAGATTGTAAAGCTTAGCTTGCCTGAATGCATAAAATTGCTCTAAAGCGGTGCATTGTAGTCTCCACACGACAACGCCAACATTATCTCAAGGAAACTGTAGTGAGACGCGTGTAGTCGACAGCAGTAAACGGTGGCAGGCAGGTAACAATATTTCCCACGGCAGCAAATTGAATAAACACATCACCGTGCGCCTTAAACGACGAAAAGACAAGTCCAATAACGGCGGGCACCGTAAGCGATAAATATCCCGCTATCTACCGCCGCCACGCTCAACATATTTATGCTATCCTAGTCAGCTTTACTAGCTCGCTTAAGATATTTGTTTTTCTCGGAATAATACAATTACAACAATGTTTTTGTTACGCATTAAATCCTCCAAGTTTCTTTTGCAAACTGCTTTTGTGCTTTCTGTTGATTTGATGAGTTTGGCACAGATTTTGGCGGAAGTGCTTATAGATCATGTCAATCTTTTTATTTGCTTTCTCTCTTATAAAATTAAAAAAAAAACACCCACACACGAAATAATAAACTCATCATAAAATCATTTGACGTAGGCACGCACAGATGTAAGTACGTAAGTAATATACCAACATACGCTAAAAAAAGAGATTCCCCTTCGAGAGAATTCGTGCTAAAACTGACAAACACGCAGGAGGGCTCCTAATTTTCATATCGAAAAAACCAAAATGGCGTCGTTGTACACATGTTGTTGCGTGAATTTCTCTTAGGGTCACGTATTGGCATCGTCTAATACAATTTGTTCGGAGACGCGCGGCGCCCGCGGAATGCAAACACACCAGCGACACTTCATAACACATGACGATTATTCGCAATTTGTTGCCGGGACATGGGCGAAATAGAAAATATTGATGTGCCTCACATTATATTTATAAACGGCGCGTTTCCTAAAAATATAAGGTACTTTTAATCTTCATATAGCTTTAATTTTTCCCAAGTATATTTTCTTGGTAAGTTTTTACAGGAAAACCTGGATGAAAAATAGCGAATATTCTTCCGTAATCAAGATGGAAAAGCACACTTTGAAACGGAAATATTGTGGTAGGCTTTGATAAAGGTCAAGTAAATTCAGTTATTTTCCTGAACAAAAAAGTCGTCACGCGCAATCCGTAAAATAATACCTCATCATTATCTTGTGCCGCTAATTTAGCCACAAACAACCTTCTATTTTTAGGAAGACATTCCCACGAATCTTCAGTAAAGAAAAACAATTTCCACTTTGGTTTCTGATGTGGGAAGATTTAATTTAGAAAACGTTTAGCAAACAACATTTGCGTACTTTGGTAAAGTGTTGAGTACATCGATATTACTCTCGAATTATTAAGTCTTGGCGGCGTCCGCCCGCAAAGCAAACACGTGAATAATAGCTATGAGTAAGGTAAAGTAGCGCGATGTGCACGGCCAGGGATTATCGGAATTTATGTGGCAGTGTGTGACGCACCTCCCGTTTGTTCGGCGCGAAGAAAAATATTGTGGTCTGAGAGCTTAAATATTGATGGATTTATGAACGCTCTTAAAATTATGACAGGCTCGAGCCACCGGCAACTTTATTGAGTCTTATCTCGGCGCTAGATTTATTGGTGTCTGCATCAAGTTTAGGGGAATCATTTTGTTGTTTTTACTTACGATGGAATAAGAAAGTTGCCTTTGAAGGGTAGGTTATGTGATTTAGATCTGTTAGGGAACGCGAACTGAAACAACAAGTGCACTGAAACTGAAATAGTTTTATAGTAGTGAATGTCTTGCAGAGATCCGCAAATCTGTGTGCTTCGTAATGTGAATTTATGTTCTTCGTTCCAGTATGTGTGTCTTTGTGACTCGTACACGCGGTGTACAACAAAGTCTTCGATAAACAACATTTCAGGCGAGGTATTTGACGTTACGCGAGTCTTGTATCAGATATTCATACAAGATACAACAATATATTTCCCCAGCAGGTAATAGTGAAATGTGATTGTGTAAATCTCAAAACGGCTCCTGTGAACTTATTGTCGTTATAGAAAACGTACCGACGTCGAGCCAACCATTGTGCATTCATACGTCTGACGAGCAACAAAAGAAAATATTTTCTGAAAGAGTACTCCCAAACTAAATCATTTGAAGCAAGAATATAAGTTGCGAGTAGCAGACAGATGGCGCAAGTTGAGGTGCGAATAAAGTTTGAGTGGAAAAACTTATTCCTCAGCGAATCGTCAGCGGGGCGCAGTCTGTGCCCTCGGGACACCTTTAACAATTTGTAAGTTATTTATTGCTGCCAAGAAATATCATTAACCCTTTTAAATTTAACAGCTTTACACAAACTTTTGTTTGCCACTGGTATTTACTTAACTCTTCAAGGGGTGTGCATTTAGTTAGTAGGAAGTGATTCCACTATCAACATGTTTGCGACACTTCTATAAATTACAATAGTACCATCTGCCCCAAAACTAATATAACTTTTCCAACTATTCGTTACATTCTAAATATTTCTGAGTAATCGTCAAGTTGGCTCGTTCCGAACAAAGTTGGCGGGGTTATTTCAACTAAACTAAACTATTACTTATGAAAACTGAGTTAACATGCAAATCTTCGTCCATTCCGAGAGGATCTTGCTTACGTAAGCGCTGTTTAATACTTCGCGCATACTTATACTTTTCTTTCTTTTTAAGTCTTTCCAAAATTAAGATTTTACGACACAAAAATGGTAACCGGGTGCTGAGGTTGCTCATCTTAGTGTTATCCAAGTTCTGCAGTGTTATAAGTAGTGCTAGTTTGTAGAGTTATGAGCAAATAGACAAGTACAGAAGAGGTACTTTTTTTAAATATTATATCATTTTCCGATCTATTGACATCAGCCATTCGGCTTTTAAGAACTAGTCGTGTGCATTTTCCAGTCTGCTCATGCATGAAATGATGGCGCGTTTATGGCTGCACAGTAAAGAGTTTTCAGTACCTATAATGTTATCACAATTGAGAGGCAAATACTGGTGCTTAAACCTCATTTCATTTGTTAGTCAGTAAGTTAGTTCACGATAAATATGGGGAAGCATATTTTCACCGGAATGCAGTGGATTTTTATGATATTTCTTTGATTTTTTATTTGAAAATATGTATTAAAGTAGATGAATAATATCTCATTTAGACAATTGACAAATATCACGCCTGTTATCCCCGAATGTCTTGGCACAGGTGCAGGGCCGGATTTAGGGGTCCCGAGGCCTCGGGGCAACAAAGGAGTGGAGGCCCCCTTGCCCCAAATTATTTTCCAAATAAAATGAACAATTTTTTTCAGTCGAGTTATTCAGTTAATAATTTATTGTGAAACCAAGTAGATTCTCTTAGTATTTAACAAAAACATATGGATATAATCGGAAACAAGTATTATTTGAAATTCAATTTTAGTGTTAACTACGTTAGTATTATATTACTGTGGTGTTAACGAACGGAACCTTTCGCGCTTTTTTTGCCGAAAAATCGTTGATGATTTCGCTGAAATCCAGTTTTCGGAGCAAATCGCTTTCAATGCTCAGGAGAGAAAGCTTCGATAGACGGTCTTGTCCCATCGTGGTTCGAAGCCTATTTTTTATAATTTTCATTTTTGAAAATGTGTGCTCTCCAGTGCAATTTGATGCCATCAAAACCAAATACATTCTCAATGCAATTTCGAGGTTTGGGAATGTAGCTCTGAAATTTTGATCTTCGAGAATTTCTGATTGGAGTGAACAAATATAGATCTATGATTTCTGTTTCTGTTAATATTTAAGATTAATATAATCAAATAATCATGTATGTATAAAGTACTTTAAGCTGTAGGTAAAGGTAAAAAAGAAAAAAAAATATCAAAGGAAAAGATGTTTACTAGGTTTACTGGTTGAAATTTGAAAGATTTTTTTTTCGATGTCTCTATTGTGGCGGCCCCCTGCTTGTGGAGGCCCCGGGGCTTTCGCCCCGGTTGCCCCCCCCCCCCCCCCTAAATCCGGCCCTGCACAGGTGTACTTAATAGTAACACCCATACAGAGATGCACACACACACATGCAGACACGCATTTACAGCCACGACCTAACTGTACGAAAGAAAACTAACACGGAAAACCAGTCCATCTACGGGATTGCTTGCAATTTTCCGATTTAAACAACCTACACCGCAACAATCACAAACATAATTTCCCTAAAACGTTAGTCAATAAAAACACCATGAAATAGTTCACGGAAAAGACTAGGTATAATGAAATGACCTCACTTTAAACGAAAATTAAATATGCATTTTCAATCTTCTTCCATTGCGGGACAACCACATACTATGGGTAGCTAAGTATCGCTGCGGAGGTCACAGTGGTAAAGCTGCGATTCAAAGAGTATTATTTTAAAGAGTTTTTTTTTGGCTAAATTGTCATGTGAACGCATATACTAATCCCGTGCAGGAATCGAACCCGCGACACGCAGCGAAGCAATCGATCGTTCAGCCACTGCATCAACCCTGCCGTCAAAATGCCAGAAATATGCGTTTGCGTCGTAGAAAAGTTGTTATGTATGTTGTAAAGTTACCTTATATCTCTCTAGTTATCTAATATATAAAATTCTCGTGTCACAGTTTTCGTTCCCATACTCCTCCGAAACGGCTGGACTGATTTAAACGAAATTTTGTGTGCATATCGGGTAGGTGTGAGAATCGGCCAACATCTGGTCTAATATATAAAATTCTCGTGTCACAGTTTTCGTTCCCATACTCCTCCGAAACGGCTGGACCGATTTAAACGAAATTTTGTGTACATATCGGGTAGGTCTGAGAATCGGCCAACATCTATTTTTCAGACCCCTAAATGAGCAGCGGGTGAAACCACTGGGCACAGCTAGTACTTATATATAGTAGAAAATAACTGACTCACTCATTACAAATCTCAGAAGTTACAAGTAAACCACAGCTAAAACACTAGGAAGTGGCGAAGAGCAGGGCGTTTTTGTGGGACTGTCTCTTGTAATGTGACGTTCAAAAAGTGCTGATTATCAGCCTAATTTGAATAAATGACTTTTGATTTTGAGTGTTAAGGATCTCAAATTTTGTATGACGGATCCTTTTAGGACTACCTGTGTGCTAAAAGGATCCCTTATACAAAATTTGGCTCACTAAGACGGGATTTCCCAAAATTGTATGGGCAAAGTTTGTATGAAATAACACGATTCGTTGTCCGGATTGACTTGAAATTTCGCATGGGTATTGTTTCACAAAAAAATATAGACTATAATACTATCACGCTTCGAAACTAAGGAGCTGACCAGCGGGAGAAAACCGCTGGGAACAGTTAGTAACTAATATAATCTTGAATAACCATAATTTGCTTAAAAATTACACATACACTAAGTCGTTCAGTACAAATGTTTGCACAAAATTTCTTAGTTCTAATTGCCCATTAGTAGAGCCGATATCTTCTAAATCTTTCAGTATTTTCAGGGGCCATTACTGTTTTTATTTCTTAGCTGGTCTTAATGAATGCAAGGACTAATTTCTGTTAGTGCCATAAGTCTAGTACTTAAGCTTATATGCACTCGTGTGATATTTCAATTTTGCTTAATTTTTCCGTTTTACGTTGCAAGTTTTAATGATGTGCTTTGCTTTCCTTTATATGGTTTTTGCAAACCAAATAATTACATAAAAATTTTCTGTTGGAATTGGGTAATTTTTAGGGTACATATGGCTGTAGTCGCAAGTTTCTAGAAAAATTCTCGGTGCGCGGCGCCGACTCGCACTTGGCCGGTTTTTTTTATCAAAAGCAAATATATTATGATAGTTCTTATGAATAAAGTGCTTTACCCTTTATGAGTCGCATTTATCTGTAGGTACACGTATATTTATTAGGCACATTCCAAAGTCGCTACATTCGTATGTGTATGTCGCGTTGTTCTACAGAACTACTTAAGACATTTTGATGTGATTTTCACGATCATATAGAGAGCGAAACTTGGAAAGTAAAAAATTAATAAACAAACAAGTCATAAAAAAAATACATATTAAAAAAAAATGTTTTGACGCTGGTCATAAAAAGCGAGCGACCGGACCACTATGTATTTCGTAATAAGAACATCTTTGAGTTAGTAAAAACCTTACGTGATTTCCTAATTACTTAATTATTCACTGACTTCAAACATATTTCACATTAATAATAACATGATTTAACTTCACGAACTAACAAAAAGGAAAACACATTTAATTTTAGAGTTTTCTATAGTTCCTAGGCTACCACGAAATATACCTCTCCCTAATAGTTCATTAAATCAGAAATTTTACAAGAAATAATAAACTTAAGTACGTTGGCTCACGCCACGAATTTAGCGCGGGGCAAATTCATGGGTTCGTTAATGCACGCCATGGCATATCTAAACATGCAATGCACCATAGAACATAGTCACCTACTATTTAACTGCATTTTTAAGTTTTTTTTTTAAATATTAAATAGATAGATATATATATAAATCATTTATTTGATGCAATAAAAGACAAAATAAAAGAATTGACACAAACAAAATATTAAACTGAAAAATAAATTTAAAAAAAGTAAGGTAGAAGTTAGATTGACCAATAGACATGTAGACACAACACAATGGTCGCCCACTACTGGGCGGTGTGCGTCTCAAGATTGCACCAAATAGCGGAGTCCAGCTCAGCGTCAGGCCAGGGGCCTTAGTCTGCTATTACAATAGTGCGTGACAAGTTTGGTAATCTGCTACATACTAAACTTGTCAAAATAAACCATTATGCGATCAGTGATCGACCATTCTGACACTATTGTAACAGCAGACTAAGGCCCCAGGTAGACAGGCATACCTGACGCTGGTATTCTGCTGAATCCTGCCAGTTACATAGGGATGTCGAGAAAACGCAATAATCTAAAAAGTTAAATTGCTACACTTAGTTAGCAATAAAGAATTTGATTTTTACTTTGACTTAAAACAAAATATGGTTTTGTGCGGCGAATATTATGAAGGTGGGTAAGTATCCACATCTAAACTGATATGCATTTAATATGTACAGAAGGTTTAGTAGGATGACTGATAAAGATGATAATTTATCATTATCGTTTGTTAATTTTACACATGTTTTTTACATACTTTTTATTAAAATATACATAAAAAACAAAATACAAAAAATAGTAGCCCGGTAGTACGTATACATTGATCATTATTATTAAGCCGTGGTTACTAACTTTCTCTTAATTCCTCATTAGATTTGAACATGGTTAGAAAAGTCGGACGGGAAATCATCAAATAACTTCCCCCGGTCTGGGCGGGAGGGAGTTTCAGATTTTTACTGACTAAAAAAGCACGGCCTGTTGTCACTAGACGGACGGTCGGTGAGCTACCCATTGCCCACCGTCCACAGTCCCACGTCTAAGGTGGTGTGAGTCGTCTCGCGGCGTCCGACGCCAGGTGTGTCTCCCACGAAAACAAACTAGATTGCGCGTGTATATTAGGGCTGTTTTTGATTGTAATAACAAACCTGCCATGCCAATGCTGCTATAGTGATCCAACTCTTCGAAAAAAGATAGTTGAATAACGAAAATGTACTGTTTGTTCTGTCAGTAGGAGTGTGATGAAATTCTGCACCTGCTTTAGAGCGGAGAATTTTCAAACGTAATTCGAAAACTGATTTGCAAGATGCAGGTTCTTTACCTAGTTTGGAAGTCAGACCCTCATTTAGTTTTCAGCAGCCTTTTATAATAACCTTGTGTAGTCATGTTTTGTTCTAGGCTATATTCTACTGAGTCCAATAAACGAATTATTATATATTTTTAAACATTGTGTTTTATAACATTTCATTGTATTTTTTACAAAGAAACCCCTGTAAATAAAATCAAACAAATAATCAGAAAACCGTATAACCACCATATACAATAAAAGCATAAGAATTACTGTTGCGAAGCATTATAGAAGCTAAATCTCATTTCGAAATTAAAATAGGCATATAAAGATAGCTATTTATTGCGAATATAAATTCTCCTAAAGCAACATACGTTATTGTAATTGTCTCACCCGGAAATCGCACCCCGATCACACCGCTCAATAAGTACCGGAGGACTTACTGCTGCTGTTAATTTTAATTGGTATTTCCTAGACATGCTTTGAAAATTAACGCAATTTTATTAGCAATGCTTTATTTATGGATAGTCATTAAAGTATAGTGCGTTCCAATTATTATCAAATGCCAACTAAACTGTTAGTGCTTCATATCATGAAAGAGCATAAACCAGATTGGATTGTTGATCTAATGGCCAAGTGTTATTGGGGGTTTTTAAGGAGCCGTTCCACATAAGGAAAAATCAGAACCATTATTGAATCACTTTGTTGTCCGTCTATCTGTCAAGACCCTTTATCTCGGGAACGCATGGAGGTATCGAGTTGAAATCCTTACTAATATTATAAAAGCGAAAGTGAGTTTGTTTGTTTGTTTGTTACCTCGTCACGCTTTAATGGCTAAACCGATTTTGATGAATTTTGGTACAGATATAGTTGGGAACTAGGAGACGGACATAGGCTAATTTTTATTTAAAAAAAGTGGGATGTGCGGGAGAAAGAGGGAGAAAAGGGAAAACTTAGCGTTGCTATTACAAATCAATAAGGCGCAAGGGGAACTGTTTTACCCCAAATTTAAAGCGGGCGAAGCCGCGGGCGCAAGCTAGTTAAAACTAGAAACTCAAGTCTGTGGTCCCTTTGTGCTGTGAAAAAATGGCGGTTTATGTCACAAGTTTGTACGGAACCCTCGGTGCGCGAGTTTGACTCGTACTTTGCTGGTTTTTCTATAAATGGCGCAACGAATGTGGAATACTATATACACTAAACTAACTTCACCGTATGGGGGTTGGAAGTATCATGTTATAAAAATATGATGGTTCTAAAATATTTCCTACATAAAAAAATATTATAATATAAATTACAGGGCTGGTCCATGCTAAGAGTATTACTGAATAATTTCCTACGTAAAAATAATTGACCTAATTAAGTAAAAGTATGTCGTTAAGCTTGGGGGAGGCACTGTGGCAGTTTCTTTTTCTGTATGCAGCCATTAATTGGCCTACCATTTTAAAAGTTTCATCATTTATAAATTTTTCTTCCAGATCTTGAAAGGCTAAGAAGAAAAGGTCAGGTATAGGCTCTTCAAAGTCTCAGTTTTTGTTTCAGTCAGTAGGATTGACCACTAAGTACCTACTAGATTGAACTGATTAAGATTTTTTTACCCGACTACGGAGAATACCAAAAGGAGGGTTATGTGTTTGACTTGTAAGTATGTATGTATATCCGTGTCTTTATTCTATTTCCTTGTAAAGCTTAAATGGAAGCTCCGATTTGGTTACCCATTTAAATTTAAAACAAAAAGAGTGATTTTGAAGCGACAAATCATGTAATCGTTTACAGGGATAAATCGTCTGCGAATTCTTTCACACTACGTAACTAAAAAGCTAGAAATAAAAAAGTACATTTGAATTTTAAAATGTAAAATGGAATGTTTTCCAGCCAGGTATTTTACTTTTTTTTATAACAAAAAATAATAGCATAAGCCGTAAAATAACGGTACATACATACGTACCAAACAAGAAATTCAATAGATGAATGCTCATAAACATTTGAGCAGTCAGCAGCTTCCACAGATTACAAATAAACTTAGTCAGTACCAAATGGACGTCTTAAGAACTATCCTGCAAAACTAATTCACTTACTTTGTGCAGTTAAATAAACGCTCTTTTACTACAGACTTTCTCATTTCCTATACTAACAGATGAAAATAATAAATGCAAATATAAAAGTTTGCATTTCTTGGCTAAAGTGCTATTAAAAGTAACTCATTTACTGAGGTGAAGTCTGTTCACAAAATAGGTTTAACTCAACCACGACCGATTTGATTAAGTTAAATTTTTGGAAACTTTTGAACGGTTCTTGTTAAGAAGTACAATTGTAAATTTTAAATATTTTAAACTGTGAACTAATTCAATTTACGCTGACAAGTTGACGGACATAATTAACAGGATTGGCTGCGTTTATACGATTTTAAATCTGTTTAAACTTATGATTTAAGGAATAATAATGGTCTTTCCGACTTCTTCCGTTCTTACCGATCGAAAAAAGGGCGTTTTTTTTTAATGGCAATTCACAATTCAACCTTTGAGGTTATTAGCTGATCAACGGGATTATAGAAAAAGAGCCTAGCACGTGGGAGATATTAAGTGCTCAGTGCGTGTGGAGAGTCTAGTGCACACTCTCTTCCCTCTCTCTCATAGTACAATGGAAAAACTTTTTTTTTTTTCGTTTGGGAGATCATCCAATGACAGACTTGTACTAACTAAAACCCACCCATGTTCCTTCTATTGCCCTTTACGTTCCGGGGCCGCGGTATCTCTTTCGAACAACCCGCAACGAACGGCTTTACTTCACGATGGAAAAGAGATCTGGCGCAGGACAAGCAGAAAATTTTGATATAGCTCTTATTTAAATGTTTAGGGATGGTAAATCATCAATTAACTTCCCACGCTTTTTTTTGTGTGGAAATCATCAAATAACTTTCCCCGCTCTGGGCGGAGGGGGGGGGTGTCAGATTTTTGCTGACTAAACCCCCCACCCATGACTGCCCTTTACGTTCCGGCGCCGCAGTATTTCTTTCGAAGAACCCGCAACAACTTCCCACGCTCTGGGCGGAGCGAGAAAGTGTGTCAGATTTTTATTGACTAAAACCCATCCGTGTTTCTTCTTTTGCACTTTGTGTTCTAGGGCTGCGGTTTTTTTTCGACCAACCCGCAACCCCGGATAGCTGAGAGCGATATTACTTGCACCTAAAATTTCGTTTTGGGAAACAATATCTTAAACTAAATATATTATGTAAGCTAACTATTTCTATCCTTAGTCCAATATCTAGGTCAGAATTTACTAGGATAGGTACCAAAGATATTTCTATAAGTTATTAACTTACCTCGTTTCCCCCAGCGTAATATCAACCGAAAGTCAGATAGATTTTCGCCTTACCTGGAACCAAAAAAACATCTTGGTAAGTATTTTATTATCAAAACTCTATTATTTACAAAATAAACACGCATTTGGTAACTTTTGACATTTATTGTATACAGAACGTTTGAACATTTGATAAAATTAAGTTATCTAAGGAAAATGAAGAATCTTTTCACACGATAAAGAAAACGGGGGTTAGAAAACCGGATACCGAAAAAATATAAACAGTTCTATACGCTAGTAATATATTACTTCTTATGAATATTATATTCCTCGTCGCCATTTTTGCTATTATGGTAACCATTAAGAAAGGCAGTAATAAAAAAAAAAAATTCTCGTAAAGTAGTTTTACAGGAATTGAGGATTTATATTTATTGAATTTTTTACCTCTAATGAAAATGGTTTTCTTTTTCTTATTAACATCCGTGTTTTGACCTTATCAACATCCAATTTTTGTCCTTTTTTCCATTGAAATATTAACCCAAGTCTTTATATTAATCTAATATAATGAAATGTTAATCATATCTTCTTTACTTATTTAATAATGTACAAATCATAATGTTCAATTAACATGGCCTAACTCATGAGCAATCTTTCGCAAAGTGGAATCTTGCCCAAGATCATCAGAGCGGGTGACGGATGGTTGCAGACACGCAGTCATGACTCCGGGACTATGATGGATGTGGCAGACCGGAGTCCCGGAGTCCCGGAGACGTGTTGGCTTATTACGAACAATAACGTACTTCTCAAACAAAATCTCCGTGTGTGACGTTCCATTATTTTATTAGATTAATGTTTATGTTCAACGAGACAGGAGATTTTTGTAGTTTTTGTGAATACGACCTTATGTCTATTATAGTTTGTTTAGGAAAAAATGGTCGCCTTTTTTTTCGCGGATGGTAAATCATCAAATAACTTCCCCCGTTGTCCGCGGAGCGGAACTTCAGTAAAAGTCTGATAACGGAGTATCAGACTTTTACTGAAAAAAACCTACCCATGTTTTGCCCTTTATGTTTCGGGGCCGCGGTTTCTCTTTCGAATAACCCGCAACCCCGGATTGGTCGCTTAATAATTAAGTAATATTTTAGAAAAATCTTAAAGAACTAGTGATTCATCATAATCTAATAAAATAAACGTTCCCAACTTTTATTTTAACTCAACAGGCATACCAAAGTATTTATTTAAATCTACTTAATTATAACAAGATTACCAAGCGCAAAGTTCAACTCAAGTTCAACCGGTGTCTTCTCAACAATCAACATGATATTAAACTCACTATTATTAAAGTTATGATAGTAAACTACAACGGATAAAATGGATTGTCGGAGTTAAAAGTTTAGCTTCAGCGTCAAGTTTTAGGCCTGTGGCAGGCCTCCGACGACTAGCGATAATGGCGCGTCACTCATCCGCAACTGGATGCTACAGATTTACATCCACGTGATTTATGACTTCTTCATAGAGAGGGGAAAAAATATACAGGAAAATATACGGAGGGAGGGCGGCGGCGCCTCCGCCACTTGCTGGAGCGGCGCGGCGCTGAATTGAAAATACTGCTAAGAATTTACCAATCGCTACAATAGAATATTGCGACTGTTTTGATATACTCAATTTGAAATAAATCGTCAAAGAGGGTGACACGTCCTTTTCTTTACTTTATTTATTCCAACAATTGTCTTTCGGAGATTATAACTTTCCGTATTTAGAATTATATTAACCTAAATACCATGTGCGTGCAGGGGTAGCGGAATTAATCTTTGTGTACGTCCCTTTTACGCATTCTAATAATTTACTTCGGGTTGTAGTACATATAAGGTTTGAAAGATGGGCAATTTGGAAGACTAATGGCGTGGAATCCAGAGGTCCGGTATCGATATTCAAAAATTGCCGCAGGCTTGCGTTTATCATCCAGCGGTATTCAGATTATGTGCGTAATAAACATTGTACCATCATCGTAGATAGGTACTTGTGACTAAGTTTAAATCCGTAACCATCCGCTTAATAAAGTTTCTGTCATAAATTATATGCAACTCCTTTTGCAAAAAGATTTATCAAGTGTTTGTATTTTTTGTTCATATCTTGTGAAAACTCAGACGTGAATATAGAGAGAGGATCGCGCGATATGCTTCACGAACAAAATAGAAAAGGATATTGAATCGGTAAGAGAATGCCGTAACTTAAGAAAATGTCACCCTCTATCAACCCCGACGTGTTGCTTGTGTCGAGCCGAGTTCTGATATTGTAACCGACAAAATAAATTCCAAAGATTTTCCAAAATAATTCCATATTTTTTCAAAAATTAACACCACATTATTTTCGTTCCAGCTTCATTTTCATACCGATATTTTTCGGGAAAAAATCCCGGATCTTTCCCAAAACAAATGTAAAAAGGTCATCCTTTTATCTCACAATTTGCAATTTGAATACGCAGACAAATTAATCCGGCAAAAAATTAACCAAAAGAATACAAAGCGGCAGCGCGGGAACAACGGTCTGCTCCGAAATATGCGACAGAGGATATCATTACATTCTGTGGTCACTGCTTACACGCAGCCCCGTAGCCCCGTTGCTAACCTGACTTTATCACGTTTTACTTTTTCCTTTCCAAGAAGTGGATACGTCCACTTTACCACAAAAGACGTAGAGAAAATAATTTAATTTAAAAGTAGCGGGAGAGTCCGGGACAGTAAGGTTACCGGATCCTAAACAACTGTGTCTCACGACATGTGCGTACTCTTTGATATTCTGAGCGCGTACTTCAATTTCAAAGGTGGCGTTTGTTATTCCTTAACAATGAAAATCACGCAACGCATTCAGACAAAAACAAGAAATCTTCAGTAACTAATTTTCGTTTCCAGTCTCCAGTGAATACCCGAGGACGTGTGGAAAATATCCGAGGTTTTCTGACGTGTTTTGGCTCGTTGGGAGATAATAACCTGTCTTGTTTCCCGTCGTGCTCGTCAGCGTCTGCCCCGTCTGCGCGCGCGGCACGGGAGGGACGTCTGTACGTCGTTTTGTCACTAACGCATCATTTGCACTGTTTGCCAGACCGTTATTGGGCTTGTTTTTGGCAAACTCGCAGCGTATTGCGCCGCCCTGCGCCTTTAAGCCTGAAATGAAAGACCGTTTCGGTTCAGCCCCGAGAATTGGTTGCCTTCATTAAGGGTCTCTGTTTGCGCGTCTGGCGAAACACTGTTATTTAAACTAATTAACTGAGTATTGTGATGTGATAGAGAGAAAATAACGAACATTAATCTTCACTACCACCCTTTTATTAAGAACGTAATGCTTTCATCTGCTTTCAAATTGGCTTTGTACGCCGTTGTTGTTTCGATTAATTCGGAGCGAACTATTGTCACTGCGGGCTTAACGTTGACGTGAACTTAATTCACCTGTAATGGCTGAGTAACTGAAATAAATAAGGCTAGCTAATTTTATTTTGTTGTTCAATTTGTGATGAAACTGCGGCCCGCCCGTCGCCTCGCGCCCCCCACCCCGCCGGTGGCCCCGCAGCCAAATGTATATTAATGTGCCACCCGAACCACAACACTAATATTGTTTTCTTTTTATATCCACGACCTCGAAAGCTTTTACTAGTGTCAACTATTACGCTTGTTTTACGGTTTGAAGTAATGTCATTGTATAGACGAAAGAACAAAGGAGACTGACATTGGCGGAATACTTCGTAAAAATAAGACTTTACTCAAAGGTTCCAACGAGAAAATCTCGCCTAACGACTGAATATCGTGAGCGAGAAATGTCACGATCCGCGCTGTGAGCTGTAGCTTGTGACTCTGGTTTATAATAATTTTATTTTAGCCACCGTGAGATTTTATTACCGCACAGGATATGAATTGTACGAAACAAGGCTGGAACATAGCAATTGTATATTTTATATAACTCAAAAGTTAAGAAGCTTGAAAACTGAATTTTAGTACGTAAGTACCTACAGAAGAAAGACGGAGCAGAAGGCACGAATTGCCAATGGGGACCGACCGCAGTCAAAGTCGCTAATTAGTAATTCCTAATTTAAAGTAATCGCTGCCTTACGGAATCAAAATTCAACTTTGCTAATTCGGGGGAAATGATCCGTGAATTAAATAAAAAAAAACAAAGCAGATGAGGCGGTAATACCTTGAGCCCTGGGTCCGTCCGTCCAGTGATGACGTAAGAATTTTATTACCTACCGTAGCCTCCCGCAGACCGCACTCCCCCGCCACTGGTTCCGTTTCAAGAGGATTAACTTGTAATCCCACAGGAGGACCAATATCATTCATTAGAACGCTATTCCCAGCTTTATTACGTCTGACACAATGTTTTCGTCGGCATTTGAAAATGGTTTTAAATTACTTTTTAACTGTGATTCATACGGAAAATATTGAGTGGACACCCGGTATTTTAGGACCTTCCATTTATTAAAAATCTAAATTTATGTGTACCGTTATAAATATAACGTTTTATAAAAAGGAATCTGCAGGAGTAAAGTTAAATTATATTATAAAATATCTTGGGATAGTTGAAAAAATAACAAAGAAAATTTTATTGTGTTAACGGCCACGCTAATTATAATAAATGGCCCGATGTTGTAGCATAGCTCTAGTTCTGCCTAAGCAAGCAATTTAAAAGACAACTCAAACACTGGCTGCTATTTTTATTCGAGTCTTCCAACTTCCACTATCCGCTTTAACTTTATTTAAAAGACATTTTAAAATTCGAACTCCAGTAGCTTCTAGTATTGAATTTATCGGCTTTTAAAAGATTTTTTCGAATACAGAATGCAACTGTTTACAATGTCGCTCCATTGAAATTCTATTTCGAGAATACATTCTCGATTTAAATTTTGAAGTAAACCATTGGCTAACAAACATGGCCGTAACCACTGACAGCTGTCATCTCTCAATACGCAACGAGCTGACACATTAGAAATCTTACAGACAGTTCAATTAACAGACGGGGTGTATTCACACGTAGTGCGTAGGCACAAGGACAATGCCGAGGCAGGCCGATCCGCGATGAGCCGTGGTATTAAATCTAGATTACCGTTTGGCGTTTCCGCTCGGCTGGATAATCAACGGGACTATATTAAAGCTATCAGTCACGTGACGCATGACAAGCTACGCGTGTTGTCACGCGGAACGTTCGCATATCAAACGTAAATTGTGGGATAGTATCGTGACAATTACACATTTTCATGGGTTAAAGGCTCGTACCACTCCGCTGTACATCGGTTAGCTATTGTTTGTATTGATTCAATAATGTGGCGAGTATTTCAAAATGTTGTTTGTGAAACTTCACGTTATGTGCTTAATTAATGATAAATAAATATTGCATTATCAATATAATATTACTGAGGATTAAATTGTTGAGGTATAGAATTACCTACATAATAAGTAATCACAAAATTAAACGCACAAACATAAAAAGCTTTTAATTCTAAACCAATCCACGGTAACTGCTGAACGATTCCCGATCATTAGTTCACGACAACGACCGCATTACTAACTTTACGATGACATCGACGCGATCGATAGAATTAATTCAACTCCTCAAATTACAATCTCTCATAAAACATGGGGAATTGCGTCGCATTTTTTCCATGCGTCGTTTAATCCAAATCGAATATTTGAGTTAAGCGGGCACCATAAAATATGATTAGTGGTTATGTGGGGACCGGCGCTGGCGACACCAACGGCAAATATGGCCGGCCGGCCTAGACAAACACGGCCGGACCGCCGCGGGCCGAATCCGCACCATTCACAAATATTGTTTGGCCTGATCTTCATGTTTCTGACAGTTGATGGGAGTATATGTTTGATTTATAGGCTACTATGAAATACACAAGAACATTTGCATGGAATTTTTACCTCTGACATTTATTATTAAACGATTAGGTAGCTTCATTAAAAAGGGAGAACCGATTCATAAATGTCACTTAGGTACAGTTCGAAATAGAACAATCGTCTCAAATGCACAAAAGATATCAATGTAGGCTTCCAAATAAGTCAACATAGTAATGTAATACATGTACATGTTACTTACTATAAGTTCTAGTTAAGCCTCACGTGTACGCACTTACGCGTTCCTATATGACCTCTATTCATAATGATTATGGCAAATAATATCTTTTGTGAGCGGAACACTATCAGGTTTTATGTCATAATTATGGCGGGACGATGCCCGGGGCGGATGGCGGCCGGGCAGCCGGGCCGCTCGCCCGGGCGGCTGGCCCGCCAATGTGTTTTCATCCGACACTGCGTAAAGGCGATTTTTACAAACGGCGCAACTACCCAACGCCTGCATTAATTGGATGCACTGACCGCGATGCTGTCCGGATGAAAATATTTACGTTCTCCGCAAAATATATTGGAATATTTCCAGGTGAACGGTGACGGGTCTATTATGTAAGTACGTAGTTGGGGAATCAGGCAGATGATGCGAAAACCAATCTAGGTTTGGGCTGATAAACAGGCGCGGCGGTTTGTAATCCACACGGCTTGACTGGGTAGCTGTATGAAGGGAGATAATTAAGCAATACGATCGGTGCTTAACGCGACACTACATCTAAATTCAGAGATAATGGCGTCATACAATTATGTTCGAGTGTATGACGCTTGATCTGTTGTTGTGTTAACCGCTACTGTAGACTGTAGCGTATCGATTGCACTGTGCTTTTATTGAAACAGAATTAATAGTTAATCTGCTTATTAGATGATGTATAAAATAAATAAGCATTTGCAACATTCAATCTCATAGGTTCAATTTAAGAGGTAAAACAATAATTTTGTGAGTTTTCTTTTAATAGTGTTTAAGTCTTTTGTGCATTCAAATCCATAACTAGCAAGTAGGTTCTTAATCGCGATCAAACACGCTGATCTCTCGCTCTTAACTGATTAACTATGACAAATAGTATCGTAGAATGGAGGATTTACACGGTTTCCTGGTAGCAATAATAATTAATTTGCCAGTTAATTAGTGCGACTGCAGTTGGTGTAAATCAAGCGGTGCCCTCCGGCATGATTTCTGCATTGTTATGGTATTTCACTGCGTCTAATGCCCATGGAAGTTGCAGGGTCTTTTTTTATTCACCATTAAATAACTTCCCCGCTCTAGACGGAGCGGGGGGATCGTCAGACTTTTACTGACTAAAACCATGTTCCTTCTGTTACCCTTTATGTTCCGGGGTCGTGGTATCTCTTTCAATCAACCTGCAAACCTGGATGTAGGTTGCAGGGTCTAATGAAAAAAAAAACATACACCCTAGTATAGAATGTATTTCTTTTTTGAAGTCGGTTAAAAGTAGCTGATAAATAGTTTCTTCCCTATGAGTTTTACTGAAACCATTGGAATTTTTATCATAAAGGTTTTTCAGGTGATAATTGCACTATAAATTATTCTTCAATGGCTGTTGTGTTAATGCACAATGAAAAGTTTTTTTAAGGTAATTATTTTATTGATCATTTGGACTTTTGATCTATTGGAATAACAGCAGAAGTAATTGCTTTCAATTTAATTTAGTATTTTTTTTTAATCGCTGTAAACTTCCTTTAAACGGCTGTCCAAAAATAGTGAAATTCAAATGAATTTTATCATTTTCTCTAATTTTTATTCAATCTGTATCATACACTGCTGAAAATAACCAACAAACTGATCCATTCTATACTCCCATTATTATTTAAAGTTATACATTTCCCTACTCAAATATACATACACAATTACTTGACTGAATTGTCGAAACAATATTGTTTGTATCAATTCAGCAGCTGAAGTGGCTCTTTGTGCGGTGGTGGCTGTTGAAATCTCCCCTGCTTTAAACACAATGCCTCTGAGAGCCGGTGCAAGCGGCTTATTTACCTAAATGAAGGCCTATTAGAGCTTTGCTTAACCCGAGAACAGGAATTCCATGTTTAGAGGAAGATGCGTTACTGTATTTTGTGGTGGACAGTGTTCTGTATTTAGGATAGGGACAAATCTGAGTTGAAATAAGGACGTAGTAGAATTTTGTGAGCTTAATTCCGCTATATTGTTTCAAGTTTATTTGTGACGACATTCGGAATTTGCTCGACGCTAAATCCTTACTAATATTATAAAAGCGAAAGTGAGTTTGATGGTTTGTTTGTTTGTTACGTCTGTACGCTTAAATAGCCAAACCGATTTTGATGAATTTCGGTACAGATATAGTTGAGACCCTGGAGACGGACAAAGCATGCACCAAGGCGGTAGTGCCCGCTATGGACCGGACTTGAGTACTGCATCGACTGTACATCGCACGAATCAACTGCACATACTTCCCATACCACACGTACTTCCTCTTTCACCTACCCGACATCTAATTTAAATTTCCTTTGTTTTTCAGGAAATTAATTAAACACATACGTACGTTACACTGAAACAGTTATTCTAAATAAATCCGTGGAAGTTTTGAAAACAAGTGAATGTTGTGAATAACTGTGAACGGCACCGGTGTATGGAATCTCCAGCGAGATATCTATGAGATTCCGCTTCCACGAGGCGCTGGGACATAACCTATCGGACACACGGACTTTTAGTTCGTACAACATTTTAGAAATAATCGCTCAGAAGGTAGGCTGTGAAATGAAACGGCGAATGTAAATATTGGGTTATGCCTTGGGACATGTTAGATTTAAAACGGAATTTCAATGACAAATCTCCAATCTGCCCCGAGCATATCCACTGTAAAGGATGTGTAGCGATATCTCTGGTCAATAAATAAAAGCATAGCGCATCGTCATACGTATTTTCTATCGCAATTGGTTGAAATATTGTTCCCCTTGCCCTTTTCCTTGATTTTTGTATTACTTTGGACTTACTGTCGTAATTACATAGAATTCCGCTCGTGAACCTTGTCCTTATCGCTGCTGCTATAAGAACACTTAATATATATTTTTTTTGTAACCATTAATCAAGAAATAGGTGGACAATCATTTTCACAAAATATGCAAAAAATTTACGGAGCACAAACTCAATACCGCCAATTTGACGTTACACGGCTTGACTTATTGTTGATACATATCGTCCGTGTGTCCCGACAGTTACCTGCACAGAAACTATGTTTATTACTGAACACTAACCACCAACTTGTGTACGTACCCGGCAAGAATTTAGCCGAAATACTAACTACAAATGGCATACGGAACGTATTTTCAGATGTGTTTGGCTTGCTTAAGCAATTAATGTGGATGGAGGTATTTTAGCTGGTTTATTATAGTGATTATAGTTATTTTCTTAGTTGTTATTTTTTGGGGATTAGTAAAATAAGGGTTACTAATGCTGTGGTGACTGCGTATGTCAAACTTAGTGTGGGTCCTTCTAGGGGTTCTGAAATGTTATAGAATCTGGCTAGGATTTTTAACCTCAGAAGGTGACTGGGTAACATGCGCATAAAAGAGGTATCAGTGAGTTTCACTATGTAAAATACCGCTGCATTCCGTAAGACTGGAAGTCGACCCAACCTATTTATGGACATTGTTATCACGTTGTTTTAGTAAGATTGCAGAATATTTTTTTTTTTCCAAAAACTTGTATGGAACGATGTTTTAGCACTAACAGTCATACTACCTGCCGCTAGAGTCAAAAGCCATGGTTTTTAGTTTCGTATGTATTTATAAATGTTTGTTATGCTTTGCTTGATAATTGTATTTTTTTTTTATTGTTTGTGCTCGTATTCATTGTTACTAACATTTTTTTTTCTTTCTACTAGCTAGTAAAAGAGACGACCGAGTTACTCTTTTCCAATAAAAAAGCCCATAGATTTGAAATTCGATAGATTCTATGAAAACACATGACTTTTATTTTTATCATCAAATTTTCTCCGTTCTTCGCTTTTAGATTGAAATAGAGTAAAATCGTTTGTAGAATCCGTTACAAGCTATAACACTCAAAATTCTGCTATGGGTTTTTATGCAGCAGTTTCTGAGTGTGAGCCACTCAAAACTACAGATATGTTTTGTTTTCAGTCTCTGATGGTCCAATTTTTTTTCGTTGCTATTGTATCTTTTGTTTACAACCAGTATCTAAGTATCTAATTATTTGACTATCTAGTGTAGATTAAATCTGTCTTGCAATTAATTTAATTTCCAGCAGACAGCGTTATACTTCATTTTTATATTTTAAGAACCTTATTAAAGTTGTTTTTTAAGCTAAAAATAAACAGCAACTTAATACTTTAACAGCGGCGGAACATAAAAAATGAATATCCCTATATTCAAGGCGCGTCAAAAATCAACGAAAGAGGAGTTTTTAAAATAAGAGACTGGAACGTAATATTTAAGTATGTTTATAACCACGATTTTCCTGGGAAGTAGCTGATGAAAGCATCATTCTGAAATAAACAAAATGTGGGGGCTTTAAAAAATAATAGTTTGGAGTGAAAACACTTAGTTTATACTATTTAAATTACCATCTTATGTCTGTCGACCCGTAATGTTCCCAAGATACTGGTGGCATTTCCACGTTGTATGGCAATGCCACTGCTCAGTCTTGGGTCACGGGAAGTGTCAAAATCAAACTCAAAGCATTTATTTCTATTAGACCATTACAGGCACTTTTTAATTTCATAAAATAAAATGAAAAGATGCTGCTACAGTCCCAGTCACAAGACATAATAACTTGTGAAAGTACCTACTGTAGTCAACTAAACGATTCCTTACTTAAAATGCCCTATGACCACACGGTCCTAGAGTTATTATTTATTATTGTCTTTATTCACTTCGCATCTTAATTTTTTGTTAAATATTTCTTAGAAATTAAATAAAAAAAAACATTTAAAAAATTATTATTTTATTATGACGTTTGATTATGTATATACTATGATTAGTATCATTATCGATTAGTTGCGATGCAGAAACACGAATATTTTTAGGATTCCGTACCTCAAAAAGAAGAAACCGGTACCCTTATATATTTACTTTGTCAAGACCCTTTATCTCGGGAACGCGTAGAGGTATCAGGTTGAAATTAAAACCATATACTCAAATCTATTTTCTCTTAGAGCTGTGGAAAGAAGAACTCTCTAAGGCACGTCGCCCACACGACCAAGAGTCGCGTTAGGCGGGTCGCCCACACGACATTTGTATTAAAAATCTCACATCGGAGTCACGCCGCAACGAGATTTTTTTTTACAAATGTCGTATGGGCGACGCGCCTAACGCGCCCGCGCCCCGTCTGCGCCTCGACTCTTGGTCGTGTGGGCGACGCGCCTAAGTCTACGCAGTCATAAGATATGGCCGTTTATGTCACTAGTTTGTAAGGACACTCGGTGCGCGAGTTTAACTCTCACTTGGCGGTTTTTTTACTATGAATATTGTCAAACAAAGTCTAAAACTTCACTGTCGATCAGTTCCTCAATTAGGGCAAATCAAATCAAAATCATTTATTTCAATTAGACCATTACAGGCACTTTTGAATGCCATGAAAATAAAAAAATATGCTGCTAAAGTCCCAGTCACAAGACGTAATAACTTGTGAAAGTACTGTACCTAGTTGCCCATTCCAAAGCGTAGATCTCTATGGAGAAGAATGGGCAAGAAACTCCATGGACAGTCTTCAATGGCAATTCTCACTCTTCATGGCACTAAGCTTATTTCAATACCACCCACTGATCTTTCACAAAATAATTCGTAGAACATTCTAGTTAATAAGTATGGCGACAAGAGTCTATATTCCGATCCTCAATTTTCTGGATTATTAGTGATATATAGCGTTTCGATACGAGCTAATGACTGCCGCCGGATACGATGCCACTAGGGGTTAACTGCTTATTTCTAGTGATTTATTGACACTAGTGTTTCGTGTGGAAATCTTCCGATATTTTATTAACTAATAACTGATTTTCTGAATGTGTCTAATGGCTGAACGGATGTTATGTGCAATGCAAACATTTTCAAAGGTCAACAAATTTTGAGTTAAATTTTAATTTAAGTTTTTCAATGACTAATAAAGTTTCTTTTTAGGTTAAAAAACGAGCTAAAAGAATAAAAACAAAAACATTTATTTAAACCTGTTTTTGAAAACTATGAACATTTTTTTAATATAAAACAAGGGCAAAAAGATGATGATTATTATTTAGCCTAATATTTATTCTAGGTGTTCGAAAATAAGTCTTAAATTTGAGAACTTATTTGTCGTGTCAACAATACTATTAAAACTTTATAAAATTAAGCTAAAGTACATTATTATAAAGAAACAAAGTATAAAAAAAACGAGTCGTGGTCAGAACATTAACTTATAAGCTTATTACAAAAGACAAGCAGGTACTTCGAAGATAAAAGATAAAAGAAAGCTCCTCTTAAACATTTCATCAGAAAACGTCGAAATTTAATTATCTAATTAACATTACTTGGGACGACATCGGGTGAATAAAGTCATTGGAGGTGAATTACGACAAATTTCTTTTTAAAAAGATTCCTCTCTGAGATCACAATAATGAGAGCTTTGATTATTTCCTACCTGACTTTTTGTTTTCTTTGTTCAATTTTATATTACTACTGTTGTTTACGAAACTTGAAAATGTGATATTGTCTGAAAAATTCTGATATTTTTTTTATTTACACAGCAAACTGACTATTGCCATTTGGGTCGATCTTTATGTTAAGTTGCGCTTGCCTAGGTTGGTCTATAGATGGGTGACCACCCGATACATACTGAGTTTTTTCCGTGCCTCGGAAAGCACGTTAAGATCGATATGGATCTTTGACAGTGGTAACAGGTAGTCCGTGTCTCGAAAGTCTGACAACCAGCCTTACTAAGGGGTATCGTATTACCCAGTACTAACTGAATTGTGGATGTCAGATAGGCAGTCTCTCAATGTAAAATACTGCAGCTGCATCTGGTAAGACTGGAAGCGGTCCTCAACATAGTTGGGAAAAAGGCTGGGTAGATGATGACACAGCAAAGTTCCTTTTTTATTTTAATATACATATAAGTGACGTCTGATAGCAGAGAATGGTAAAAGAAAACGTGTTGCGACGACCCCAAATAGAATGGGACAAGGGCAGGAAAATGATGATGATACATATAACTGATACAAATAAAACCTAGCTGTATATTTTGACTGCGTAGAAGGTTGATTTTATTCACAGCTCCAAGAAACCATACAAGGGACAACAAGGGACTTAAGTATTTGGTTTTAATTTTAAATTGATACCTCCACGCCTTCCCGGAATAATGGGTTTTGACAGATAGACAGACAGAATAACGACAAAGTAACCTTATACGGGATTGTTTATTTTCTTTTAGTGTATGGAACCCCAATGGACTGGTGAAGCATGGTATCCTAAGAAAGGAGGTGTCTGAAGAGTTGACAAGTTATAGAGACATGCTAGACCAACCCCAAATGAAGAAAGATGAGGAGTAGAATGATAATGGTGAATGATGTATAGTATGGTACTATGATAGCGGTACTTCTGGGAACGGCTCGTATCGTTAGGAGGGTTCTCTCTCTGGAGCCCTGACTGCCGGTATCTTGGACTCTGTTCCCGATAACGGTAGGCTACTATTCTTATATATTTATAAATGTTTTGTTTATGATTAAATAAGAAATATTTAAAAATATAAATGGGATCAGATTGATGTGCCGTCGTGTGTACAAAAATGAATAAATAAAATATGCGCAAGTACTATTTGAAAAATCATTCATAAAAGAGGTTGAATAGAGGTTGGAATATGTAGAAGAGAATTCGCACGAATTGTTACACTATCAATTGTTTTTAAATATAGGTTAAAGTATCATCAATCAAGGTATCAAATAAGTAAGCCTTTTATACACATGAATGAGGATTAGTTTCAAAGCGCGCTAAATTAAAATACGGCAGAATTATGTTACACTTTCAGATTTTGGAACCTAATCAAAACAGTTACTCCTAGGGACCTTCTGCGAGAAGTATACTAGGTAGGTACCACTTGCGGTTAACATTATATACGGTAGGTAATGATCAATCTTTCTCACGAGTGCTTTTATTTAGAGAAAGGTAAAACTTTCTGATGCTTATAGAATACTTAGAAATATTTATTTTAAGCTTCGAGCTCTCCAGGGTTGCGGGTTGTTCGTAAGAGATACTGCGGCCCCGGAATATAAAGGGCAATAGAACATGGGTGGGTTTGAGTCTGAAAAGTCTGACACTCACCCCCGCTCTGCAGTTATTTGATGATTTTTCATCCGCAGAAACAAAATAAAAGGTTCGAGGTCAGGATGTATTTTGATCAACCTATTGATGGTTGTAAAGTTTTAACTAATTGTAGTAGGTATGTTGCAGTAAATATTACAACTGGAAATAGGCTATGTACAATCATTGGATTATGAGTCGAGCTACACGATAACTGACAAATGCTTGCACTGACTGGACGGGTCCACTCAATCTCCGTGGTGCTTTCTTAAAAAGACCATTTTAGACACTAATCTGCATTGTCCTCATGTAAGTTGACCAAGTTTTTTATCTGGACCTTAAAAGAGGCTATGACCTCTAAGTTTGTTTCGGCTGTTTCTTCTCAGAGTAACTAGGTATATCTTGGGTGACATCGGGTACGAAACACCGGCCTCATATAGTTTTTAGAAAAGACGTGTAAAAGTGTTTTTGAAAACCTACTTGCAAAATAAACATAATTTATGACCTTTCCACGAATAACCAAAGTTAAAAGTAAGGTAATAGATAAACACAATATTAAATTATCAATATTATAAACACCCATTATATTACAATAACACGACAAATAAAGACAGGAGAAAAAGAGTTTTGATGGATATAACATTTACTACGAAGACTCTTGAATTTTGACGAAGGTTAAGCGACTTCTGATCATATTCATCTTATCCATATTTGACTTCTGTCGGACAACTTTTTTTTATACTTAATAAGCTCGCGATTGACAGCAACAGCTCCCCTGATGCGGAGCGATGATGCTATTGTCTAAGCAAAATGTTATAACAACATCGTGTAACCAAATGATTTAAAAAAAAAGAACCATGGAGTTTCTTGCCGGTTCTTTTTTCAAAGGAAACGACTATCCCGAACCGGGTATCTTCTCTCGATCTTTTCTATGACTTTGTTTTTTTTAATAAGTGCCATGTTGGCCAGTGTCATAAATTTATTTATTTTACTAGTACACGTTAAAATGCAAAATAAGTACTATTTATACAAACTACAAAATCTAGAGTATACGAGGACAAGCTTGAGGAAGAGCCTGCGCTAAGTGATTTTTATAGAGGTAGTCCTCACACTTTAGATTTTTTATTAATTGATTTTAAGACAATGTTAAATCAACAATCTCGAGATATACTGAGAGAGATAACTTTTAAGTCGGAATGTCAAATAAAATGTGCTCAAAAAACTATCATTCATTTCAATGCGAAGAAATTATTCTAGGAAAAACGATTAAGTGAGTAAAACATAACTTTTCTCCCAATAATACACCCTGGGGCAGTCAGTTGCTCTGACCCCATGAATTTTAAACCTGATTACTTAGCTAAGAGCGGTTGACATTCGGAGTGCCCCTAACTACTCCCATGTGGGATTTTTACCGCGTTTTTTATTTCACTTAGACGAGTATGTACATTTTAACCCTGTTACGTATGGTAATAGCCGAGAGAAGTTTCTGTTGAGCTGAAATCTACTTAATAACGAGGAAATAAGGTTCTTTGCAAGCTGTAGAGATGGGTAGATCGATGATCAGCATATAAGTTCGTGCAAATATGTTTGCCTTTCCTATGTTTATCTTGGAATATTTAGATGCAAAAATAAGATTAACTTAACATAAGAACACGCTTGTAAATCCCCAAAGGCTTCGGCAAAGTTATTCCCTTAGTAGGTACACTCACATTTCACCAATTATATTTATGTTCTAGTAGCTGGTGCCCGCGGCTTCGCCCGCGTTATATCGAAAAAAAGGATGTATTTTTCCACACTACATTCTACCTCTTCGGCAAATTTCATCAAGATCCGTTCAGCCGTTTTGAGGTGAAAGAGTAACAAACATCCATACATTAAAGTAGGATGTAATATCGGAAGAGCCTTTGTCATCACAATCAACCTGATGGAAAAAAAACTTTGTCCGACCTAGGAATCGAACCTAGTACATCATGCTGGTCAGTTCCGCTTGCGACCCCCTAGCCCAACATGGCAAAATTAAGATTACTTGTTCAGTATTTATACGGCTTTCTTCTAATTTGTTTTCCTCAATTCTGAAATAAATTAATTGTCTAGCGTTTAAAAATCTGCAATTACATTAAACTCACTTCCGCCCGCGACTTCGTCCGCGTGGCATAGTTACATTGGGCTAACGCCAACTTTAACCCGCATGATGATCGAAAAAAAAAGGTCTTTCTCTCCCCTTTTCTCCCCTCTTTCTCCCCCTTCTCATTTTTTAACCCTGGAGACGGACATAGGCAATTTTTTTGAAATTTGATACAGAGATAGTTCTCTGTATCAAATTTCATCAAAATCCATTGGGCCATTTAGACATGAAGACGTAATGAACAAACACAAACTCACTTTCGCTTTTATAATATTAGTAAGGATTTAACCACATTTAATTCTAGCTCGAGGTGAGAGCCTGGGGATCCGTCACACAGGGTATCCTAGTATGGACTCCAGTCTCTCACAAAGGAACATATTTTTTGCATTTGATACAATGTTATTCTCATATTTGTATTTATTAAACCTATATGCCGATGAGTACCTTTGTGAAAAGAGAAAATAAAGATATATTACTAGATTATAATTCTAGGTAAACAGAAAAATAACTGAGCTGTTAATATTTTATAAATTTATATTTCTGTATCGTGTGGGCAGGTTTTTAGAACCATCTAATGTTTTCTGAGAACCTTGACGAGTGAACTAAGTAAATAATACAGGCGTTGGCTCACAAAGTTAATTTACGCAGAATTCTCTTCAGTCATAATAATTGAATCCTGGTAAGCTTGTGGTTTTCAAAGTATATTTGCAGATAATATGTTCTCTGAACTTGACGTGATCGTGGGAGCTTATGAAGCATCTGTCATGAGCTCTAGTATCAAGAATTGTAAAATATTACGTGTTCTATAACATCTAATAAATTATTTATAACAAGGTACTTTTAAGTAATTTGGGATCTAAAATGGTCGGTTTAGCAGAATTAAAATGGCATAATGATTTTGTAATACGAATCTGAAACCATCAAATAACTTTTCCCGGTCTGGGCGGAGCGTCAGTATTTTACTGATTAAAACCCACCCATGTTCCTTCTATTGTCCTTGTTCTGGGGCTGCCGTGGTACCTACCTCTTTCGAACAACTCGCAACCCCGGCAGGCAGTAGCCATAGCAGGGCTCTTTGCGTCCATCTCTTTGAGGTTTGCGTGGAACACGAACGCGTCGTCGACATTTACATTTTTTTGCGGATGGAAAATCTCTGGACGGAGCGGGGGTCTGTCAGACATGTACTGACAAAAACCCACCCATGTTCCTTCTATTGCCCTTTACGTTCCGGGGCCGCGGTATCTCTTTTGAACAGCCCGCAATCACGGCAGGATAATCATATGCATTACGTTACAATTCGTATTATAATGACGAAGCATATTTACTAATTTTAAACAGTTTGTGACCATTTTGTTCTTTTTCCCAATGTTCGGCTTCTAATCAGAACACAAATATTTTACATGGAGCCTACCTAACCAACGTTGCCTCGTTATAAATAGGTACTACAATGCTCCTTGGTAACTGGTTGTCATAGGCAAGCGCAGCTTATCCTGAAGATTGACTCGAGCGGCTATTATTATTTAGCCACGATCTCTTTAGATAGTGAAGTAGCCTGTATAGTGTAGTAGTTTATTTTGGGTTAAGAATACTGGGTGCAGTAAAATACAGCTTTCAAAAACTACGAATATTCATTTTTTTTTTAAATTTACTCTTATATGTGCTTTTTTTGGTTTATAATCCACAAAGCGGGACTCCGTCCGAGTCGATTGGTCGGTCGTTGACTTTTTGTTTCTAACATATAAGCCAGTTTTCTTCTTAAAATGTTTATGTTTACCATTTTGAGGAACTTGGTGATATATAAGTTGATGTACCAGCTTGGGTTTAATCGAATCATCCAGGACTTAGGTACTAGGGGATCCACAATTATCACAGCACCACTACTGTACCTTCGTATTTCCTCGTTAATGGATTGAACATACTCCTTCTACGATAATATTAATCACTAGGAATTACTACGTATCCCTTTGTGCAATTCTAATCTAGATTAAAGGCTTAATTTCGAAAAGGCATGTTTCTATTAAACTCTTTGAGATTCTGCTTACGGCTCTGTGCGTACCTAGAATAAATTATTCGCTTCTTTTACATAATTAGTGTACTTTATTTACTCCGTCTAAGAGATATTTAAAAGAGAATATCAAGCGCAAAGAGGGAATTAAGGAAATGAACAATTTTCTTTGTCCTTTTTTGCTCAGATTAACAAGTAGCGCCATCTCTTATTGGAAGGAGAAACTAAATGTTTTGAATTCCTGAATCGAATCCCTTTTTGTCGTGAATAGGATAATTACTTATAGATTACAGTTTTTCGAAGTTCTTTTCATACTAATAATGAATACTCACATACTTGAACAACGTTCTATGTTCAAATTAAATTGATAATATTATGCTTTATTAAATTTTATTATAAATATATGTAAATTTTACTGAATCTGACGGCTTTAATTACATTAACAAATAAGTTATTAACTCAACAATTTCGTACACTAATTTATTAGCAGATAGTTAGCTTATTTTCTTGCGTTCAAACTTTTCAGACAACTTGTGGGTAAGATGAGTCTTTGTTCCAGTTCTAGATCTTAAATACAATTTTAGTTATATTTCTACTTGATTTGTTAAACTTCGTAAACAGACTTTAATTTTCAAGAAATTGGATTTATATTTTCGATGGTTAACTTACATTATTGTAACAGACAGCAGAGATTAAGTTTAGTCAATGTTAAGTGTCAACATTGGTTTTGGGGCCAGTGGCTTTCAAATATTTGTTTGAAGTAAAAAGTATTTACTACATTTTACCAAGTTTCTTTAGTCCGTGGGGCAAAGACTTTTCTCATGATCATAGGATGTTCTTCCAATTAGAGATTACCTAGATGTTTGTTGATAGAATTAGCTTCCGCCCGCGACTTCGTCCGCGTGGCATAGTTACTTTGGGCAGGCGCACTTTAACCCGCGTGATGATCGATAAATATCTTTCTCTCCTCCTTTCTTCCTTCTTTCTGCCCCACTCACTTTTTTTTAAATAGCCTAACTCCGTCTCCAGGGTCCCAATTATCTCTGTGCCAAATTCATCAAAATCTGTTCAGCCATTAAGGCGTGAAGACGTAACAAACGAATAAACTCACTTTCGCTTTTAAAATATTAGTAAGGATAGTAAGAATTGATTATTATTTTTCCCAAAGCTTCCAGACTCTTAACAAATGATTAAAGATGTACTTTATCATTAACTCCTACAATCGATATCAACACACATTTAACCCCGTGTAAAAATTACACGTACACACAAGGCCACAAAACACAATAGAAGCAAAAATCAATAACAAAGCAATTTCAAAATGCTTAACGACTAATGGATATCATATCAACAATGTTTACCATCTACTGATGGCTGATTACATGGCTTATGAGTGCCGGTATCCACGCTCGGGTGGTCGTAATCAAGCCCGGATAAACAAACAAACAACCGGGTAACCGGGCGATACTACCCGGCTTCCGGAAATTAACTTATGCGTCCGTGGCATTCGCAGCAGATGCCTTTTCTGGTGCATTTTGTGAAGAAGTGTCTTTTAAACGCGTTTGAGCACTGGTCTTCAATGATTTGTTACTCTTGGATTGTAGGCACCTTCATTTGTTTTTTTATATTTTTATCGTTATCTTTGTACTTTGAGTAGCTCGTGGCTAAATAATAGCAGCCGCTCCTGTCGATCTTTAGGTTAAGCTGCGCTTGGTTAGGTTGGTCTTTGGATGGGTGACCACCTGATATAATACTGGTATTCAGCTGCATCTGGTTAAATTGCAAACCGCCCCAATAAAGGCTAGGCAGATGATGACTTTGTACGGCAAAAACAGTGGGTAATTCACACCGTTCTAACGGATTACAGACAAGCAGGGTTTTTTAACATGTTCCTTCTACCGCCCTCTATGTTCCGGGGCCGCGGTATCTCTTTCGAACAACCCGCAACCTCGGTAGGCGGTGGCCCTGGCTGGCCCTTCTACAGTCAAGCAGGGATGATTTTATCCAGCATTTTAAGCATATTTGTCAACAATAAAATAGTTACCTACATATTTTTTTACTAGGATATCTATTTTGTTCATACGCGTTATTTAGATTTTTCCCGTAACCTACGTTTTTCATTGCCATAAATTCTCGGAAAAACCAATGAAAACTAAATCGGGAGCGCGGATTTTTGCAGATAGTACCTACACATAGATTTATTCATTACCTATTTTCGTTTTTTTTACATATCTACCTACATGTAAACGATCAAAATTTATCACCAGTACCCAATAGGCTGGCAATCTGCTTGATGCTAATATAATCTAAATGTATGACGCTGCTTGTGTCCGATACGTGGCGCTACTTGTCACGTTAGACATGAACTATGGGAGCTGTGGTACATATGTATGTATATGTACCGTAACACGCTCATACATTAGTGCCAGACATTCAACAGACTATGTCTATGTCCAATTGTCCAGCGATGGACGTCTTGCAATTGATGATATGATGATGACGATTTAGTAGATGTGAATTGCCGTTTTTCTGCTACTGTTTATAAGCATTTAGGGGTGAAGGATTTCAAAAAACAGGCCTCCAGGTATACGGAAGTTCAAACTTGACATTAACGTCTATACCATTGACTGCGTAGTCTTACGGTAAATTATTTTCAGTTTCAAGGGACTTCAAAGAGATGAAAGAAAAGCAGAGGGTCCTGCCAAGGCCACCGCCTGCTAGGGTTGTGGGTTGTTCGAAAGAGATACCGCGGCCCCGGTACGTTAAGAGTAATAGAAGGAACATGGGTGGGTTATAGTCAGTACAAGTCTGACACTCCCCCCGCTCCGCCCAAAGCGGGGTAATATATTTGATGATTTCCCATCCACAAAAATGGGACCACAGACTTGCGAATATAATTTCAACTCGATACCTCCACGCAATCCTGAGATAACGACAAATGTCGGACAAAAAAATGATTCTAGAAGAGTTCCTTAAAAGAAACAAATATAAGATTAGGCACAATGGAGAAGGTAAATGCTGAAGGTAAGGCTGATTGGGTTAGTTAAGTTCGTTAGGATAAAGCTTACCTACGTAAGACAGAAGATCAAGCACTGATTATAAAAACATGGTATATTATGGAAGAAACAGCAGTGGTTAGAACAAGGCTGCGAATCAAACGATGAGGTCGATACATATTAAAAACGTTTTCGTAAATAATCCATCACGAAAAACACAGGCCACATAGGCATGAATGAAATGCTTATAAAGCAAAGAAAAAATAGGTCGTACGCTTGCCGCGAAAATTCAAATAGTTAAGCCAAATAATTTATCAAAGAATCAAGAGAAAAAACCTTAAAACTTAACAAGACAAACTGTACGCAAAGAGCCTTCAATCCCGTCATCAGTGATTTTATGCTGCACGTAAAAAGCATCAACTTCTTCTTCGACTTACGGCAGCTCCGTAGAACATTTTCTAATCAACATTCAAGTAGCGAGGTATAAGACGGTGTCCCCATAAATTACGTATCAAGTATGTGTAGAGCCTTTATGAAAAATGTTTTCGTAACGCGGTCTCCCAGTGGATACTTGCGGAAACTCCGCCGGCGCGACCGTGCATACGCGGCTTTATGCAAACAAAATATATTGGCCCTTTGATATGTTGGCTTCTTAACTTTACTATTAGTTTGGTTTAGAGTTATTAAAATGGCTCCGTTGGCGCGTATGTTAGATTAAATGTTTGAAGTATATATCTTTGCTACTGTTATTGTATCTATTAGTTTAAGTAAGGAAAAGGGCAGGAGAATGATGATTATAGTGTTAAGAAGTGTTGACGCATAAAACCTCTTCTGATACTTTTCGGTTTTACTATTTTATTTGATTTTTGTCGTTATCTCAGTTTCTTCTGTTTTTCTGTCAATTTCTTTTCTGTGTTTTTTAATAAAACGATTAACCGTCACATTTCATATTACTATAATTATCATCGTCCTGCCGTTCTCTCATTAGACTTGGGTACTTACAGCAAGTCATCTCCTTCCATACTTTTCCATTACTCGTCATATCTTCAGATATTTCATTTCTTGCCATATACCATCCTTTATATGGTACAATCATTGCTTCTTTGGCCTTTTTCAACCAGTTCTATACATTCATACTCAAAACTTTTCTTACGGCACCACAATATCAGAGTAAATATTTGGCTTCCTTGCTATGTTTTTGTTTTATAACGCATTATATTTCATTTTCAGTAAGTGTCACATTCTCTCCATTACGAACATTAAAAAATAAATATTTCCTACTACAAGAAAGTCTTAAAAGAACCTACAGTGGCAACTGATGTCACAAAGTTATTTTAAATTGCCTCAAATTCATAATAGTTACAGCTTGCGTGTATACAAAGTTTAACTTTAACCCATTTTTTATTCAAAGCTTTTAACCCGCAAAAAATATCGAGATCACAAAAAATGGTCACAAATATTTTCCAAATAAATTTCAAGTTCTATATCAATCATAATCCGATTTGAAAGGAGAGGATTTAGAGTCGGGACACCATAAGCAATAAAGCACTACACGTCAGATTGAGAGCTATACGATTCCAATCCGCTTTTGAGCCAGAGACAAAGGGAAACTTCGATGAAATTGGAACATCAGGCTTGATTCAACGCATTCACAGAAAAACCTTTTGATATCTAAGTTAATCAACTGAAAGATAAGACTGATTTAATTTATCGCTATCGAATCACTCTTGTTAAAGTAAAATGTAGAATAACAATCCCAAAAATTTTAAAACGAATTCAATGCGGGTGTAACGCCGATATGTTGTGAATATTTTAAAGTCCAGCGTTCAATAGCGTAAATCCGTAAGCGTAATTCAAACTGTCGTTTTGCGCGCGTGTAGCCCGTGCCTAATCCCGGTCGGACGGGTACAAACGACATCGTCAGGTGATATCAGTTGCAGCTGCGACGTGCTCGCTCCTAGATTCACTTACGGATTGATGGCAATGCAACGCGATATATACTCTAAGCTACAAATCACCGAACCATTCTGTTCGAATCGCACACAAGAATATTGAAGATGCCTGCTTTATTACCTCAACATACACTTGAGTCGAGCATATTTGAAACGAGTGGTATAAATATATCGAGATACAAAAATATCAGTTTTTTTTTAAACCTCGGATCATATTTTATGTTCAAATCGTGCCTACATTGTATCATGCATAACATTCACTTTTGTTGAACGTACGGTTGTGACGACCATAAAAATAAAGAGGAAAAACCCTTAGTTTATGCTCCCGACACACGATAGTTACGCTCCAAATGATATTGTTCATCGTTTTTCTCTTTTCATTTGTAGAGGTTTGTTTTACATTGTTTTCATATTATTTTCAATTACACTGCGTTATTTGCTCTGCGAATGTTATGTTATTTGTTAAACTCACTACACAGAATATAACGATATTGAAAAATGGTAGGTATTGTTAAATATATAAAAAGAAATGAGGCACCAGATTAAATACTTTTATATTATTGTAAGAACAAAGAGTTTTTATTTCAGCAAAAAGTTCGCTGGAAACGTTCACATGGGAAAGAGAACGGTCATAAAATCACATTCATGACACGTTAAGAATTTATAGTCACAAATAATAAAGTTTAATTTAAGCTGAGTTGTCATGGAGGCACATAACTGGCTCATTTTCCGGGAGTGCGTTAAGCATGTAGGTCATAAAGGCGGGCACACACTGCCGCCACTGACGGCTCTCATCAAGCCCTCGATATTTCACCGAACATTACAACGTGCGGGGCGACTGATGTTAATTGGATGCGCAGGCCGCAGCAGGCATGGCTATGAAATATAAAACAGCCAGTTTCCAGGTGACTGCAACTGCATTATCCTGCTGCAGACGTAACGTGTCAAGTGTAGTTAACGTTTCGTAATAGAGTGGTTTTGGTTAAACGGTTTGCGGGACTTTTAAAATTGCTCAGAAGAAAATATCAATCTGAGTTGAGGATATATAGTACAAGCTTGCATCTGATAATTTCTTTGACCAGTTTTGTTTTTTTTTCACGGTTGTAACACCGTGTCTCTTTAAATACATTGCTTAAATTCCAAAAGAGGAAGTAAACCAACATGGTTCCTAATACTAACTATAATACTCCATCCTTAATCATATACCGCTACTTTATTTGGCCCATTTCCTCTTGAACACGATCCAATTCGGATCATTTCGACTGAAAATCCTGTCCATTTTTCACTCTTTTATTGCTGCATATATTTTCTGCATTATGTATTTCAATTTTCTAACAGATAAACCGGGACTTCATCAAAGCGGTGGGCGTGGCGTTAAAAACGCAGCGACTCAAACAGCAACGTTACCCACACACAATACAAAATATTGCTATTTTTGTAGCGCATTCGCACACAATGCGTTTGAAACGGACTGTATAATAACGGCCCATCAAAATTTCTACGGTACACTTGCCGAGCCGATCGGAAAAATTCACTCGACTCGACTCGGCCCCAGTCGACGCTAGTGTCGTAATCCACGTGCCCCGCTATGTGTGAAATTGAAATTAAAATTCTATTAAAGCGGAACGATTGGAATAGAACGCGACGTATCCTATTTTTATACAGCACTGATAAATTGATTATGTGATTGGACTGCCTCAGTGGGATGGTAAGGAACAGGACAGAACCATTTGAACGTTCCGCTTTTTATTATACGAAGCAATGTAGCAGTGGTCATATTTGATACTAGCAACTTGGTAGATAAAATGTAGTTGGAAATTAATAGCCTCATCATTTTACCGTTTTCGAAACTTCGCTATTAGTTATTGTGATGTTTCGTAATGGACAACTTTTAAAAAGTTTGCAATGCTTCTTCAAAGAAAGATTTTGCAATAGTTGGTACCTTGAAGGTAAAAGTTTCGCGACGTGTTTATTTTATAACTATTAATAAAACGAAGTTAGGGAAACTTTTTGCGTAAGCTTACTCCTTTGCGTTCAATATGAGTCACCTTGAGTTTTATTAGTTACTAAGCCATGATTTATTGCCTACCTTAGCTGATAATACTTTTCAATTTATAGGGCTTCGAACTTCATGACAATGTCACCCTACTAAGAGACTTTATTTTCTTTTGAAATAATTAGTTTCCGCGAAATAAATAAATCAGTAAATTAGATTTGAAATTCTAGTGTCAACCTAAGATTATCCTGCCAGGGTGGCGGGTTGTTCGAAAGAAATACTGCACCCCGGAACGGGCAAAAGAAATAACATGGGTTTTTGGCAGTAAATGTTCGACACCCCCCCCCCCCCCGCTTCGCCTAGAACGGGGGAGGTTATTTGATGATTACCTATCAGCTAAAAAAAACGCACTGGCGTGGGTCGCACTAAGACAGTGCGGGGGTGGAATCTATGAAGTATCGGTCCAACACAATTTTCCGCGTGAAGGCTTTCCATTGCGGCGTTTCAAGTCTTACACTACTGCGCGTGAGTTGACCTTCGATATAGTTTTTTCTTATTGTTAAAGATATAAGTAGTATTCTTTTTAGCCACAAGTAATCTAGGAAAAATGCTTTTTCTTTACGATTTTTTGCAGAAAGCTATTTGGATAATCTCAAGTAATATTATACCACTTTCAGTGATTTTTCTAAAGGAGCAATATCGTTAATTTCCAACATAGTAGGCCACACCTGCGAGTGCGATATCATGTAATTTACTAGGGACGTTAGCTCGCTCAATTGGACTCCATGACGAGAAATTCTCCGATGTAAGAACATAGTCTGTTCCACGCTTTGGTACAGATTTATTGACATCGCGATAAACTGCTCTGTGGAGCACCATTCGTCGATTAAATGACGTCACAGGCTCAGGGTAGGGTCTTAACTGTCCTTTTGTTATTGTATTCATAGTACGGTCTCATATCTCACTGCGGAGGTGTTGAGTGGTAATGTAGTTGGCATGGCTCGTATGTATAGGATAGACATAGGCAGCCGCAATATGTCCGTGATAATGTATGTAAGTGCGAACGGGTGCGTCTATGAATACGTGTGTTGGATGTTTCCATTGTTCATGCGTTATCGAGAATACCTACGACGGTACAGTATTGTTCAGGAGTTTCTTTGCCCAGAAACTTATATGGTATTGAGAACTTGAACTGTTATTTAACAAAAGAATTATGAAACACGACAAGTAAGTATTTGTGCTGGAATCCAAGTGTCGGATAATCTTAATGTTTTCCTTCCCTTTCTAAAACGGCCTCGAAAATCTTGTGTCGAGCGGAGATAACGGAAGAGGACAAAAGTTTTATCATACTTTATTTTTCACTTCAGTTCCCTTGTGGGCCGGGCCAAAGTAACTGGCGTCTAACTACTGCAAATATTACAAAAATATACTTTATGAAAGAATACAAAAAGAAACGCTTTTCATTTGTTGGATTCTTGAAAAGTTTTTGCTAAGAATCAACTATGTCTAAACGGCTCAATGACACATGTAAAATTGTATGTGGTACCTACCGTGCTGAATTTCAGGCTGGAGATGAGATTTTGGCTCTGATTCTTAGATTTGGTAAAATGTTATTGGGTTTCTATCAGAAATTTGTCAGAAGTAACCCGGGGTCAGGAGCTGCACCCAGTTGATGGAAACAGGCTCGCTCATGGGTACTACAGAAATATTTGTACTAGGTACATCCAGCAAAAGAAATAAAGAACTAGGCAGGTCAGATATACTTGAATTTATCTCAGAACCCGATGTTTTCTATCAGACAATCCTTACTAATATTATAAAAGCGAAAGTGAGTTTGTTTATTTGTTTGTGACCTCTTCACGCTGTAATAGCTAAACTGATTTTGATGAATTTTGGTACAGAGATAGTTGGGAACCAGGAGACGTGAATAGGCTAATTTTTTGGGATGTTTTTTTTAAAGTTGGATGTGATGGAGAAAGAGGGAAGAAAAGGGAAAACTTAGCGTTGATATTACAAATCAATAAGGCGCAAAGGGAACTATGTTACTCCGAATTTAACGCGAGCGAAGCCGCGGGCAAAAGCTAGTTTTTAATATATTCGATAACATTCATGGTTTTTCTAAGAAAATTTCAATTGTATCTGACGTGGCTGGTAACTTATCTTCTTTGCTGATTGTACATTCACCGCCGTCTACCCGTTCAGGCTTAGTTATGTGATGATATTTCATGTGAAAATTACGAAAAGAAAAATCTTTCTTTTCCGAATCTCATACGAACACTTACAAAAATCCTATGACAAAACTTCAGCGGAACGTGTAAATTATCTTTACACAAACCTTTGAAACAATATTTCAGCTAAAAGTCTGAAATTCGAGCTAAGAAAACAGAATAAGTCTTATCACAATGCGTGGCCCGGTGAAATATAACACTCGCTTGTATTTTCACTCGACTTAGTCCAACATTTGTTTGCTTAGGATAGATTATACGTAGGAGTAATTGACAGATCAAAGTTATCCCATTACAAACAATTGATTTTCTTTCAAAATAAATTTGTGAGAAAGATTTGGAGAAGATTGACTGTGATGGAGCAGTGATATAGGGTCGGCTTGACAAGGTCGTGAGTTCGAAACCAGCATTTCTCATGGGGTCTGCAGACTCACGCCGAGAACTTCCGAAATCACCCTTTAATGTGGTTGTTTTCTCGCTTACTTGTACTCCTGCTTACTGTGTCTCCAAAAGGTTTAAGTCTTTAAACTGACAGGGTTACTATCATTATAATTGACACTTGAAACGGGATATTTAATATGATTGTTAATAATTTCGAGTTTCCGATATTTCGGTGATGTTGCAAACGCCATGATCACGGATGAACCAATAGGTGTCGTTTTTTACCTGCTTTAAAGGTTTTAAAAACACTTTAAGGAGTCGGTTGCGTGATAAATAAGATGGGATAATGAATTAGTTCATAAAGTATTTTAAAACAGAGCCCATTTGTGGGATGTTAAACATCAAATAGGTTATAGCATGCTTATGTATACAATATCAAAGCTGCAGTACTGTCGTCTATCCAGGAAGACGAGCGAGATCCCAAGTGCGAGCGATTCTCGCAATATGTTCCTACGAGTCATCTCGCCAAGACTTTGTGAGTCATTAAGCCGAATTTATAAATTACTAGCTTCCGCCCACGACTTCAGCCGCGTGGTATAGTTACTTTATGATCGAAAAAAATATATCTTTCTCGCCCCTTTTCTTCCCTCTTTCTCCCCCTTTTCTCACTTTGTTTTAGCCAATGCCCGTCTCTAGGGTCCCAACTATCTCTGTATCAAAAAATCGGTTGTGCCATTTTGGCATGAAGACTTGTTACGTCTTCATGCCGAAATGGCACAACCAATTTTTAAACAAACTCACTTTCGCTTTTATAATTTAAAGTAAGGATTTATATATAAAAAAAATAAGATGCGTGTATTGAAAGCCTGTTCCCCAGCTAAAAGAATATCAAATGCTAATCATTTCCACGTTATAAGGTTCAACCTCATTAATTACCTTTCAATTAAGAGTGCAGAAATGGCTGCCTTTGGATGTTTAACTTGTAAGTTTGCACAATGTGGACCCATGTGACCCACCAACTGGAACAGGGCCCGTGTGTACCACCAGGCGGGCCCAGTCCGGGTTGGTGGAACACATTTTTTTTATGAAAATACCAGTGAGTGACTTGTACTGACTCAAAATCCAACCATGTGCTTTCCATTGCCTTTTATGTTCCGGGGTCGCGGTATCTCTTTTAAACAACCCGCAACTCTGTCAGGCGGTGGCCCTGGCAGGCTCCTCTGCTTTACTGACATCTCTTTGAGACGCGCGTGGAGCACTAACGCGCCGTAAAGGATCACATGTCTTCGGTTTTTTATACCGTAAACCATGGTTATGCTACTTCAATCAAATCAAAAAGCAAAAATAAAGTAGGTATGTAATTTCAGCTTTATTTAAAGAATTGTTCAATTCAGAAGTGATAAGGAAAATAAGGTGGTGGTATTTTGTATATTTCTTTTTGTATAGGATTTTGTGATATCGTTTTCCGGGGGAAATAATTCTGAAAAATATTTTTTTAACGGTATGATCTTGTTTTACATAGGATTTTACTCACGTTTTTTCCTGTCAGATTCGTGTGAGCGTTTTTGATTATTAAATCTTCTTACCATATATTGTTTTCTACGTCTTCAAACAATATTTCTTGAACTTTTATTTGTAAGGTCAAATATTATGTAGTCACATAAATTACTATTATAGTAGACATTGTCCACCTAGATATTGGAAGTAATAAATGAAAACCATTCCTCTTGTTATTTTTATCCCAAACACCAATCAATTCAATAATATTAGGAACAAACGCAGGAATTATACGACCGCGATATTTCAATGAAATTAACTTATTTTCTCAGTTATGTATATGAGGCAGACGGGCTGGCGCCCCGGCTGGATTACGGAGGATTTGGCGCGGAACGGTGCCTACCTGTTAATATCTACATACTTGTCAAATTACCTTGTCAATTCATGTGACGGGTGATACAGCCTACTTACGTCTACGCGCTGCTACGCGTGTGCGTAGCCGTAGCGGAGTTCATTGCTACGCCGGTGCTACGCTTTCGTAGCACTTCATTGGTACAAATGTAATGGTTTAAATGATACGAAAGTTAAGAGTGAAAAACTCATAAACAGTATTTAAAATAAAATAAACACTAAGCTACGCAAATAAATGTGGTGTAAAGTAGGTTTAATAAAATAGACATAATTCGAATGTGAATTGCCCCACATTTTATCCGTGCGGTATCTAATGTTCCCGTCCCGCACAACTTCACGGATGTAATGGGCTGTGGAAACGAAATGTGTGTGGCTCGCAAATGTGTCATCTAAATCAAAAAGTTCGCTAAAAACCCTCGCACCAATTAATTTCTAGTACATCAAATAAAAAATACTCTTTAAGTATCCGTAGACTAATTCAAACTTTGGGGTTTATCAAAGAGATAAGCAAGTTTTTCTTATTAAGTATCAAGGGAGCTGTCGTAAATACAGAAATTAGCGCGAGTATCATCGTCAGAGCGGTGTGTAAACATGAAAACTTCGAAAGTGGCGCGCCGTCGTGCCGGCGTCGTGGCACGGCCCGGCGACGGCGACGGCACGGCGACGGCGGCCAATCTCGCCCGCCGTGTAAGTTGCCGGCTTATATTAGCTTATCGCATCAACTTGTGCTATTAGTTTTGTTACAAGTTTTATTCTACCTTGGTTAAATTATATATTTAATATGTAGCGAGCACAAGCTTCTTGGGTTGTATTTTCTCATTACCCAACTAAATATATACAATTAAATCTAAAGTCGAGTGTTCATTGTGTATAAATGTGGTGCGACGAACTGTGGCGTTAGGCGTCCTTATTAACTGCAGCGGTCACGTTGCACTGCAGGCGCCGCCTGATTAATGGATATTAGACTTTATATCTTCGCGAGCAAAGGTTAAAATAATACTTGGATACCGTGTGTATTGGTGTACGTTAATTAACTTTATTACTAAGCCGTAGATTTACTGCCAAAAAACGTATTGCTTCTAAAAGGATTATTTTTGATTTGAAAATTAACTCTGCTCTCGAAACTTACATGTAAGTAACACAAATAATAATGAATAAGGCAAGAACAAAGCGTTGTCGGTGTCGGTGGGTGATGGCGCGCCGCAGTCGGCTCGGGTGGTCTCCCGGTCGGGTACTCGGGTAGTCGGGTGGTCGAACGTGGCGTCATATTATGTTATTTACGCGCCCGCAGAGGACAACTTTTTAATGGGGCGATAACAGACCACCCGAGACCGGCGCGTTGCTGTTAAATCTCATGCTCATAAATACGTTATGTAAACCCACCCTAATAATTAGTGGCGGTTACGGCATGTAGTTAAGTTTTATGAAGCCGGCGGAGGCTGCGAGCTCCTACACAAAAATGTTCCTTAATTTGTCTGCTGCGTTCCGGCGCGATCAACTGGAAATGGTTATGTTTATTCAGAGTGTCTTGTGTTTCTACGAGTAGCTACCCTTTTTATTTTTTCCGCCGTTTTAATGCGATTGGGTTTCCGTAGCACCGTAGCGCGTAGCCGAGATCACATTGAATATGTATAGTTCAGTCTGATTTCACGGCAACCTTCGCTTTCGATGCCCTCGGCTCCACTGAATACTGACGAGATCAATTTAATAAAAAACATGTCTACTTCATCATACGCACAGAATTTGGATTACACTCTTATCCGACAAATAACGGCTCAAGAAACTTTTTATTGCTCTGTTTTATGATGTCAGTCTTTTCAACAAAATAATATTACGTCGTAGAAAGTAAACACAATAATTCCCGACTTACAATAAAGTTATTACCAAAACAATGTTCACGGGAATTGATGCTAACGTACTCTCTGCGAATTTTGTCAGACTCTGATAACACTTTTATACTTACCGTAAGCCAACTTAACAGGTTCGACAAAGATTTCGTGGAAAACGGATATTCTGCATCCGTGAACATGTTTATGTTTCATACCTTACGACATACATAGGAACATAGATATACATGCTTAGAACGTAAATAATGGGGTTACAAGTCTTGTGTACAAATTGCGCGCCACATGATCGTAGCGGAAAAGTCAGTGACAGCCGTCAACAAAACGGCGTGCTAGGGCGCCGGGGAGGGGGCCGGGCGCCCGGGGGGGCCAGGGGGCCGGCAGACACAGTACCTTGCTAGGGCGCCGCGCTGCACGCCTGCACTCCGGCTCTTCACTGCTTCCCCACTTTTACTTTCCAAAAGTTTTTCAACTAGTTAGTTCACAAACTTGGGCGACGAGTTCAGTTCAGTGACCGAGTATGAGGCGTTCTGGCGGAAGCTAGCGTTGACAGCCGTGGGGAGAGGGTGAAGCGCGTGCTGCACGTACACAGGTTACAACGAGTACAGCGACGAAGCGAGATCCGGAGTCATGCGGTCAGCCAAAAGGACACAAACCTACTGGCGAGCTGGGTGTATCGGCGCTGCGGCCGGGGGCGGCGGGCGGCGGGGCCGCGCCATTGGCCCGTCGGGGCACGCCTCCGACGTCGCCGGTGACGCCGTCGCCGCCGCCGCGTCGCCTCAGCACCGCCGACCCGACCCGACCCGACCCTAGGCCATACACTCCACAGTTCCACACCACTCCAACTATCTTTGCTCGCACTTCAAACTTTTTAACCGAAGATTTGCACTTCCTAACTATTTTCAAATTTCACTGCGGATACTACTAACAATAGTTTTATTTTTTTAAGTCTATTTTTGCAAAATAACACATACCTGCATACAATGGTTCCGCCGCAAAACACCCCGTACACCGTCAGCCAGGAAAAATAACCGCGTAATCGGGTCATCCGGCAGTCACCGCACAACACATCACACACAGCACTAACGAACTGGTCAACTTGACAATTAATCAACTTAATCACCGTTTACCATAATCGCGATAATTAAATAAGTTTGTGTAAGTAAAAAATAAACCGCGTCGGTGGCGCGGCACGCGTTTAGTGATTAGCTGTTGTGTTCATTTGCACCTACCCTCATATAATACATTTGTCAAATAATTACCTTCTCTTTTCTAATATCCGACTGTCGTTTCATTTTACGTAAGATCCATTAAAATAAGTGTTTTTTCTTTGTTCTACTATTGCACAATAAGAAAATAAATAAAGATTTGATTCGCTTTTGCGCCCTTGAAACTGTAAGCGAATCGACACACTTGCTGAAAATTGAGCGATGGAAATAATGTGTGTTCCGTTTTCAAATTATGGCATGGGGTTCATAGGAAAAAATATTGGAAAGTAAGGAAATCGATCTAAATTCTTCATCTTAGGTGGATGTGTTGCTATTCTTATCTTTTTCTTTTTTTTAAAGATTTCTGTCTTTTATTTGGAAACTCTCCCGCGCAAACACTTAAGGAAGACAACACAATATGTAGATAGCAATTTTAGGATTTAAAATACAATTTTATATAGATAACTTAATTTCGAATGAACAACAATATTGTTTGTTATAATCTGTGAGTGTGTGGTGTGTCAAAATAATCTATGGGCGTAGTTAGGTGTAAACAAGCATAAATACACTCGAAAAGTTATTAAATAGTTATTAACTTTTACCTATTATTTGTTGGCAGAATATGTTTGTGATTGTAGTAGTTTCTTTACTTCAATGATGTTTTCAAGAATGAGTTCCGATAGTCAATTTGTTTATAATTGGTAAGTAAACAGTGGGAGTTATTATTTAAATATCTATTTTTGGTTTATTTGAAGAAAAAGTGTCATCGTCTGTCTAGACTTTTCTCAATTTTCGGTTGGGTCAATCTAATTGCATCTGTGTACCAACATTTTACTTGACTTGACCTCCACAATTCACTTAGTGGTTACTGGTAAGACTGGATTATATTTAGAATACAGAAGAAGAAGAAGAAAATATGTTTTACTAGCTGTGCCCAGCGGTTTCACCCGCTGCTCATTTAGGGGTATGAAAAATAGATGTTGGCCGATTCTCAGACCTACCCGATATGTACACAAAATTTCGTTTAAATCGGTTCAGCCGTTTCGGAGGAGTATGGGAACGAAAACTGTGACACGAGAATTTCATATATTAGAAGAAGAAGATAGTCGATACCTCATAAACTAACTAACTTATTTGAATAAAATACCCTTTCGAACAAAAAATCATGATTAAAATCGGTCCACAGTTCCCCAACTGTAATAAGTAAGTAATTTTTTTATGTGTTTGAAAATACGGTCAACCATACAATCTCTTCCTTTTTTTAGACTCGGTTAAAAAAACATGAGTAACTTAAAAAAAAAACGTTTCAAGTACGCCTATAAATTTAAAGAGTTCCCTTAATTTCTCCAGGATCCCATCATCAGATTCTGACCTCATCACCATAAGACCACCGGCTAATTAAAAACCTAGCCTTTTTTAGAAGTCGGTCAAAATTATCATGAAGATGGAATACGTAAAATACGAGTATTTTGTACGATCGAGCTCCAATACAACTTGATGAGAGAGTAAACGCATCGTGCAATATCATTGGCATTCAAATTATGGATTATTTAAAGGTTTCATCGTATTTAACATCGGCAGAATCGAAACTGTATTATTGGTAATTTTGTAGTTGACTTTAAGGCTACCAATATCAAGTAAATCGGAATTTGCCAGTTCAATGAAAAATTTCGTTACAGTTTTTACTAGGTCATTTCATCCTACTAATATTATAAATTTGAATGTTTGTGAGGATGGATGTATGCATGTATGAATGTTTATTACTCTTTCACGTCAAAACGGCTGAACGGATCTTGATGAAATTTGGAACAGAGGTAGATTATAGTCTGGAATAACGCATATGATACTTTTTCTTGATCAAGTTTATGAAATATATTTTAGCTTCGCTTCATATTGGCATTTTTAACACAAGTATCTGATTTGAGAAATCTACTTTAAATTTAAGAAATCCTTTCTTTTACTTATCTACAGGCAACGTAATACTAAACTAGTAGTAGTAGTCAGCAAAGCAGAGGGGCCTGCCAGAGCCACCGCCTGCCGGGGTTGCGGGTTGTTCGAAAGAGATACCGCGGCTCCGGAACGTAAAGGGCAAAAGAAGGAACATGGGTGGGTTTTAGTCAGAGCGGGGGAAGTTATTTGATGTTTTTTTTTTTACTAAAAAATCGACCAAGAGCGAGTCGTACTCACGCACCGATGGTCCCGTAGAAACGCCTTATTTTTTGACTAAATATACTTAGAAGGTTGATTTTTTCCTAGCTCCAAGGGACCACAGACTTAAGTGTCGTTTTAATTTCAACTCGATACCTTCACGAGTTCCCGAAATAAAGGGCTTTGACAGACAGGCGGACAACATAGTGATGATTGAATGAATGAAATTTGTATTCATACCGGATTGAAATAAAGCGATTTCTAAGAAAAAAAATCGTATTATTATAGATATCTAATATATAAAATTGTCGTGTCACAGTTTTCGTTCCCATACTCCTCCGAAACGGCTAGACCGATTCTTATGAAATTTTATATGCATATTCAGTAGGTTTGAGAATCGGCCAACATCAATTTTTCATACCCCTAAGTAAGCAGCGGGTGAAACCGCTGGGCACAGCTAGTGTGTATGTAATATTATCCCCTATTATAGATAGGAGATAATATTATGTTCAATCCTAAAAATACCCTTATAAACGGATTATATACAATTTCGGTATAAAACTATTAGTAGGTACAAGCAAAAGGCACACTCGTGTAGTCACGTAATTTTCGCGTGTTTTATACAAATTTATTAATTAACCCAATTAACAGTTTCACACACGCCACGCGAAGTACCAACAAGTGTGAGTAGGTACTCGTTCAGTGAATACACAATGTATTCAGGCTTCATGAGTACATCTTGCAGTCTTTCCATAGTCTTCGACAAAGAGCTATTAATAGGGGGTGAAACGCTGAAGAAATTCAAACGAGCGCTGAGGCTGTAAGTATGCAGCTCACGTGCACTCCCAACGTACATACAGACACTGTACCGGGGTAGGCAGAAGTATTACTTAGTCATTTACCTAAAGAAACATTAGATTTAAAAAATTACAGGTTTTTAGCCGACTTCTTAAAGCAGCATCTTTTTTGGTCATGATTGGTTCACGTTAGGCCACCAGCATCCTATCAAACATTGACTTTATAATAATAAGTGGTCTTAGTCATCAACGCGTTGTTGAAACGTTCAATGCTTGTAAATTAGTAGTGGTCAAATAATTTATTTTTAATCCATTATATTCGATTAAGTGACGTCATTCTAAATTCACAAAACTCAAAATACAAACGAATGCGACGCCGACGAATTTTTTGGCGCCCTTTAATTTTTATACTTGTACATATTTTTAGTATTAGTTTATGTCTACTTATAGTTTGTAAATAATAGTCTTAAGTTTATTTAAAAAAAAAACTGAGAGAAGTAAATATTAACGTTTATAAATACAAACCAATCTTAAAATTCAACTCACTAGAAAAACCATAATTCCTTTTCCAATATTTTCTTATATTTACATAGCAGAATCATTAAAATGAGTGTTACACATTGTTCTCGTATCGTTTCGCCTCACTTTCATTGTGCTCCTAAACCCATCATGAAAACAAAAGAGGCTCGGCAGAGAACAAAGAATGGCCAGTCGAAAGGTAATTCGCGTCGTTACAGCTATTCAAAAAATAAATAGCGAAGATTAGACCTACAGTTTGAGGGGTGTTGCTAATAATTATCGTGTTTTGTTGCTGTTTTCATATTACGCACTTACTTATGAAGTAGTTTTTATTTGAGAAAATGATGGAATTGGTAAATTATATTAATCTATATATTATCTGTAGTGAAACTTGACCTGAAGGGTTACCATGACGTCTTATAGCAGTTCTTATTATTGTGTGAGAAAGAGACAGTGCTAGACACCCTGTATAGCTCTGTCTCTTTTCCTCAATGGAATAAGTTCTGCTTTAAGACGTCATGGTTGTGTAGCTGGCTCACGAGTTTGTCGACAATTGGTATGTAAACTCAGCGATCGTTGTGTCGAAAGTCGTTACAGCCAATGGCTTAATTGTCAAGACCTTCGACAAACAGCTGGGGAAGCTCTCGTTAGGCACCTGGATCAAGGGCTTGATACAGAAAACGGTACTCTTGGACAAGGCACTAATTGCTAACAAGTTACATTCTTTGGAGCTGACCGCCTGTAGCTTAGACCCTATTGACCATACTAGTGGGGTATTACTTTACCATTTTCAAAGATATCAGAGGTAATCTCCGAAACCTTTTTATTTATAAACACGTTGATTTTTTCCTGTATCGTAGGTGCATTTACAAACATTTAAACACACATACACAGCCAGACCCGGAGCAACTACCTGGAGGTCATACAAATATTTGTTTCGTGCGGGGATCGAACCCGCGACACGCAGCGCGGCTGTCGATCGCTCAGCTACATTCGATTACAAAAATTATTTCACTGATTGAATGCTATTCTATTACCTAGTATCTTACGGTGTATGTCTTCGACACGGGCGAAGTGGGTACAGAAACTAGTTCGAAATATTCGTTCTACAGTATTTTTTTTTTTGATAGTTATAATACATCCTAGACAACAGTCTAAACAAACCGTGCCCAAGATGGAAAACATTCCATCTTGGACATGACTTGTCTACCTTTATCACGGATCCTGACTGGATCCGAATAAAATAGCAATCGAAAGATTGTTGAGTAGTTTACGAGCACTATAAGTAGGATCCGATCCTCATCACATCAGGTAAATAAACTAATTGATCTAGGACAAAGATTTTCGCAAGACAATACCATTATGTTACGGTCCATTGCTTGATTTTGCTATACCATTTAAGCACCTCTTTCAAACAACTTTGGTGGCCCTGGTATCTTTATATAACCGTGACGTCACTGACAGATTTCCTCAGATTTCGCCGTATAGAAACACAAGATACATGTAATAAAATCTACAATATTTATAGCGTACATATAATAGAAACAGAGAAAGTATAATAAAATCCGCACAATAAAAAACAGTAATATACCAATTTAGTTACTGTCTATCCGTGACTAGGGTTTTGTAGCTGTGTATAAACTAGAATACATCAAAACACCTATAAATAGTGACATAATATTGTAAAGGTCAGTTAAATATTAATTTCTGTTTGTTATTGCAGGCTGAGAAGTGATGGAAAGAAAGGGAAAAATAATCTGAGACATACTTACAGAAAAAATAATAATAAAACTGAGGTCAGAAAGTTATACAATAAGATTTCGTTGTACGAGTTGCTTCATGTAAAATACTAGTATTGAGCTACATCCGAACTAAGGTGTCAGTTTAAAAATAATACTATGAACCAACATTGTATTATTTTGGGCACTAACATAAACGAAATGTTTACCATGTCCATTATTTATTTTGAGTTTCCAATATTTCAACGCTATTGCAAATGCACATATAAACTGAAGATTTCTCGGGTTGGTTTTTATAAGCGAAAAAAGGTCACACGACATGGTATACATCCATTTCAAATGTTATTATTAGTATTATATTATTTCCACATGATACGCTCTGGGCGTTAGGAGCAGCAAGACCACTCCCGGCCACCGTAGAAGCTCTGTGGACGGTGGGCAATGGGTCAATTGCGTCAATCCGACTATTATACATAGTAAGACAACAGGCCGTGTCGACGGTGCGGTCGAGTTTCACGCGCAAGGATGTCAGCAAAAAGAGGGGCTCTTCTGGTCCACTGCCTGCCGGGGTTGCAGGTTGTTCGAAACAAAACCGCGGCTCCCTAACACAATGGGCAAAAGAAAAAACATGGATAGGTTTTAGTCAGTACAAATCTGACATTTTCTTTTGCTAAACCCAGAACGGGAGAAGTTATTTGATGTAATATATGTGTGACCTACAGGTAGTTGTTTCGGGTCTGGCTGTTTGTGTATGTGAGTTTAAATATTTGTAAACGCACCCTCGATACAGGAGAAATTCTTAGGGAGTTTAAAAAAGAAAGAATTGTTGAAACCAACCGTAATTTTTATTGACTAAATTATCTATAAATACTGGAAAATATTAACTTTAAATACTGTTGAACTTCTGTTATCAGTTTTCAGTCATAAGTTGGTGAGTTCGCTGAAGTCTGTGAGTTCAGGTCATTGTGATGTACCCGCAGTGCGCCCAAATCGATGTAATTTGTATAAAAACTTTACATTCTTACACGGACCATTTTTGTACAATTTTCTTTTATTTTCAGAATTCGGCTATATGCAAATGATGAATGTATTTACTGGTGAATACAGTTTTAGAATATTGTGGCATTTTTAGACCATTTTTAGGGTTCCGTAGTCAACTAGGAACCCTTATAGTTTCGCCATGTCTGTCTGTCCGTCCGTCCGTCCGTCCGTCCTCGCTTAATCTCTGTGACCGTTAGCACTAGAAAGCTGAAATTTGGTACCAATATGTAAATCAATCACGCCGACAAAGTGGTAAAATAAAAATTGGAAAAAAATGTTTTATTAGGGTAGCCACCCTATATGTAAAGTGGGAAGTGATTTTTTTTTTAATTTCAACCCTAACGTGTGATATATTGTTGGAAAGGTATTTAAAAATGAATAGGGGTTTACTGAGATCATTTTTTGATAATGTCAATAATTTCGGAAATAATCGCTCCAAAAGCAAAAAACAATGTGTCCCCCCCCCCTCTAACTTTTGAACCATAACTTTAGAAAATATGAAAAAAATCTGAAAAGTAGGACTTTATAAGGACTTTCTATGAAAATTATTTTGAACTTGATTGACAGAACAGTTTTTGTACAAAAAAGACAAAAAGTTGTACAAAATAATTTCTGGACTAAGTTTGTAGTATAATCGTATATGCAAGCATTTTTTGTAACTTTGTTTACATATTTTATTATTCTGAACGTATCTTTTTTCAAACAAAAAAAGAATTATTGAAATCGGTTCTCGCAATTCAAAATTACCACCGAAATTGTACGTCTTTGTATTCATTAGTAACCCAATTCCCCGAGAGACGGCGCTGTAGGTACTTATTACACTGGATCGGGTATTACCGAATTGTTCGGTTGGCCTCATAACTGGGAACACTTATTGTGACGGACGGGAAACTACGGAACCCTACACTGAGTGTGGCCCGACACGCTCTTGGCCGGTTTTTACTGTTGTGGGGTCTAACTTAGTAAGTATTTATTCATATTTAATACACCCTTCTTTCAGAATAGTTACAGTACTGATGGCAATTTTGTGTCACTTGTTTATTACAGTCTTTTTATTATCTTTTCCTATTTCTTTTTTTTTCGTGGATTGTATATCATCAAATAACTTCCCCCGCTCAGAGAGGAGCTGGTCAGACTTGTACTGACGAAAATCCACCTATTTTCCTTCTATTGCCCTTTCTGTTCCGGGGCCGCGGTATCTCTTTCAAACAACCCGCAACCCCGGCAGGCGGAGGCCCTGGTACTACCTCTGCTTTACTGACATCTCTTTTAGGTGCGCGTTGGAACACTAACGCGCCGTCGACACGGCTTAAATAACTCCTTGTTAAGATTCTTTTTTTTACAGATTCTTTGTGAATGAGTGATTGTGTGCCTTGGAGATTCTGACATGTTTGTTGATTTTTATCATATTTTACGTTTTATAAAGTAAGCAATCCCTATTTTCGGGCTTACGCTATCGTCTCGTACTAAATAGTAACGCTGTAACAACAACGTTTTAAAACCAAATAATTTAAAAAACATACCATAGAGTTTCTTGCCGGTTCTTCTCTATAGCAAACGACTAACCCGAACCATGCACCTATTAACGACGTTTTATAAGTGCCCACGTAGTCCAAAATATTTTTATATATATAAAAATATATATATTATATTTATATACCCCTACGTTTCCTTATGCGTCGTAGAATATTATCAAATGTAACTAATAATTATATCTTATTCGCATATAAGAATAAATAACTTCTCATCATTTATTCGTTATTCGCCATTGAAGCACATCCATACGAGGATTAACTTTCAACTAGACTCTTATAAATAAAACTAACTGATCCCAGTAATAGTCTTCTTACAATATTTCTTAATAAAAGTTTCCCTTTGAAATGAATAGGGTATTAACAAAAAGTTCCTACTTAAGACTACCCAAATTGTACTCAACACCGGAGCGGGCAGTATGGCCCAGTTAACTTAAACAACAGAAAGAAAGAGCCTTACTTTCTTTTACCTCAATTATAACAAAAGGTTAATTATGAAACGTACTTATTTTAAGCTTGGTGAGGCTAATTTTACATCTGTAATGATTCTTTTAGCCTTTATCTCTATTGTGTAAAAAATATATAAATTACAAAATGGCTTATTGACTGTATGGCTGCATCTAAATCTTGACTGTTGCATTAGTTTAGAGATCGCAAGCGCGGCTGTTGAGCCTAAGGTTGCTGCGTTATTTTCCTAGATCGGGCATATTGTAATTAAGTTCCCATCAGGTTTTTTTTTTAATCGTCGCTTCACACTAGGAATTTCTCCTGTGTCGTGAGTGCGTTGACAAACATTTGAACTCACACACACACACACACAAACAGCCAAACCCGAAACAACTATCTGCAGGTCGTACAAATGTTTGTTCCGTGTGGGAATCGAAACCGTGACACGCAGCGCAGCAATCAATCGCTCAACCACTGCGCCAACCGTGCCGTCAAATTCAAACATTAAATTTGTTAGTAGCAGCCATTTTATTTTTAATAAGTAATTTGTTTTTAATATCTCGAACTGTACTAACTCTTTTATTGATTGGTCTGGCAATAAAAAGATTTAGGTTTTTAATCAGATCAGGATCATACAATTTTGCTATCACTACTTTGCTATGCGGAGGAATGAGGAAAATGTCGTGAGGAAAGATTTGAGTATGAATGGAAGTATCCGATGAAAGGGCACGCCACAATAGTGGCGGTAAGTCCCGCTTTGAGGAGTGACTGGAGAGGCGTCATGGCGTCCTCACCATCAAGTTTCGGGAGGCCTTTACCCGCGGAGGGATTCTTGGAAATTAAATTAATACATACATAGTATAATATGATTAAGAAAGTTATTAAAATAAGTTATTTTGTAGTTCTTTTGAATACAAATATAAGCCTTTTTTATTTAATGGGGGAAGAAGACATGCTGCGCCGATCCCAAATAATTTGGGACAAGGGCAGAAAAATAATGACTTTGCTACCTTTTTTAAGTAAGTAGTTGTTTAAGTTAAACCAACTAGCCTGACCTTATTAAGTGGATGTCTCCTATCTCTTAAGTAATAAGGTTCTTTTTACAAAAGTAAGTACACTGGAATTTTAAGCAAACGGCTTCACTAAACTTTGTACGTGACAGCTAGAATCTAAGTCCCAAGGTACTTTTATAAGTCTTGACCTAGCATTTATAGGTACGTACTCGTACATTTGCTTTGGAGAGATGTTTCTAGTTTGCCAAGTTTACGTCGATTTTAAAATTAAAACTACTCGTATCAGTCGATTTTTTTCTCATGATTTTATGATTGCATGTAGTGATGGCCCAGAGGTTAAGAACCTCACCTCTTATGCGTTGTGGTTTCATATCCGGGAAGGTAAAAAGCTACTTTTCAAAGTTTATCTAAAACAACACATACATTGGTGACGGAAAACATTGTGAGGAAAACAGGGCTTATAATTAACCAGCTTGCACCCGCGGCTTTGCCCGCGTGGTATCCAAAAAAGTATCCTATGTGTTATTCCAGACTATTATCTACCTCTGTGCCAAATTTCATCAAGATCCGTTCAGCCGTTTTGACGTGAAAGAGTAACAAACATGCATACATCCATCCTCATAAACAATCGCATTTATAATATTAAAATTAGCATAGGATATAAGTTTGAAATCGGAAACCCGTCTTGAGCAAATGTGGTGATCAATGCTCGTTTGTATGAGAAAAAAAGCCTCTTCTGCTCAGCAGTGGGACAGTCCGGACAGTAATAGGCTGGTATTATAATACTCCTTTATTTATTTATATACACATATTTTTACATTTTTAAATATATAAAAATAGTGATCCGCCGGTATCGGGAGCAGGATCCGAGCTACCGGGTGGTGAGGGCTCCAGAGACAACACCTCCTCACGCAGGCCGTATTATTATGATTAAATATGATGATTATGTAATATATAACTATAGATGATACTATTGTGCTTGTTTAAAAAAAACATTACGTTTTTTGGATTAGATATTTTTCATTAAAAATATTACGTATTGCGTAACATTTACACCGCGTGCTCATAAAGCGTCTTGACAGACAGACAGACAGACTAGCAGGCGGACAAAGAAGTGTTCCGATTAGGTTTACATTTTTTAAATTTTAAGGTAAAGAACCCTTGAAACGAAGGCAAGTCAACGATTTACCTTCAAAAATATTGACTGTATCAAATCAACCGTATGATAGCAAATATTGAACATGAGGTACCTTCAAAGGTTGATAATCGAAAAATACATTTATTTTTGGCAATAAAAAATTACATATGAATAAATACGATGTGAGTGTAAGTATTGTGATCAAGCTTACAATAAAAAAAATATCAAACGTGAAATATAAGCAGAGGGGCTTGACAGGGCCTCCGCCTCCCGGGGTTGCGGGTTGTTCGAAAGAGATACCGCGGCCCCGGAACATAAAGGACAATAGAAGGAACATGGGTGGGTTTTAGTCAGTAAAAGTCTGACACCCGGAAGTTATTTGATAATTACCCACCCCACAAAAAAAGTGATATGTTGTACCTTTATTAGAGGTAGGTAGGTTCTTAAAAGAAACACGTCACATTGAAACACTTTTTTTTTTACTTCTCCAGCTCTCAACCTCGCGGAAGGGGTATAATAAGCCTTTTACTAACTAAAACCCATCCATGTCTTTTCGCCCTTTGGGTTCCGGGATCGCGGTATCTCTTGCGAAACAACCCGCAACCCATTGCAAAACCCTAGATTAGACGACAACACGATTGGCGCAGTCGCGGGTTCGATCCTCGGACGGAACAAATATTTGTATGGCTTACGGTATGTTAAATTAAATGTTTGTAAACGCACCCACGATACAGGAGAAACTCCTAGTGTGGAGCAAAGTTTTTAAAAAAAAAAAAAATAAGAGCTTCGTTTCTAACAAAAAAGGCCGCCGATAAACAAGCGATAATTCTTACTAATATCATAAAAGCGAAAGTGAGTTTGTTTGTTTGTTACCTCTTCACGCTTTAATGGCTAAACTGATTTTGATGAATTTTGGTACAAAGATATTTGGGAAACAGAAGACGGACAAAGGCTAATTTTTATAAAAAAAAAGTGGGATATGAGGGAGAACGAGGGAAGAAAAGGGAAAACTTAGCGGTGCTATTACAAATCAATCCGGCGCAAGAGCAAAAACTGCAGGTCTGCTTGGTGTGTTATATCGAATTTAACGCGAGCGAAGCCGCGGGCGAAAACTGGTAATAATTAAAACAACAAACAAATCTATAATACCCGTGTTAGGGTGAGCTCAGACACGCGACAATGCCAGGACACCATAAAACGGTCTTGCCATTATCAGGAGCCAACAATATGGATCGGCCTGTACGCGACGTAGTGCCGTTCGTGTTCACCTAGACATAGCTTGCTAGATAGAAAACATTCATTACCCTCACCCCTGTGACCTTAGAGGGGTAAGCAGATTTGTTGTTGTTTAGCAAGGGTAGCATTAGAGTGGCTAGGGCAGTTTTGTCTTATATTGCTTGGACAGTCCTACAAAATTTATGGATACTATATCCTAATAATTATTATAAATGCGAATGTTTGTGATATGTATGGATGTTTGTTACTCTGTCACGTCAAAACGGCTGAACGGATCTTGATGAAATTTGGCACAGAGGTATATTATGGTCTGGAAAAACACATAAAATACTTTTTTATTCGATATCTAGCTAATAGGTACTAATTCTCTGACAAGTAGCTTGATAAACGCTTAGAGCTTAACCAGTCGTCTAGCATGAATCGCGGTGGTGCGTGGTGGCACATCCTGCTCTGCTCTTTAGTGTCTTAGCATCATGAAATTATAGCATTATACTGCCTGATAATTAAGCTTTTTACTGAGGATTTTTTTTTAAATCGTTCCAGTAGTTTTGGAGAATATTCGGTGCTAACAAACAAAAAAACAAATCTTTCCTCTTTAATAATATTAAGCATACATTTACTCACACTGTGAATTTCTCATGTACTGTGCAAACATTTAAGCACGGATGCAATAACAGCAAGACCCGATACAACTTCTTGCAGGCCATACAATATGTTTCCTGAGTGAATCAAGTCTGCTACCCGTAGCGCAGCAGCAAACCGTGCCATCGGTACTCGCATGGCGACTAGTAAGGCAGTAAGCAAGCCAACCATGCGTTAGAAGCCACATGAGATAGTGTTTTAGATAAATTAAATAGTAAGGTAAGCGATACAGTGCAGTCCTGTTGACCTAGGCATAACCTTGCTAGATAGAAAACGTTCATTACCCTCGCCCCTGAATCCTCTGGGGGGTTAGCAGATTTGCCCTTGTTTAGCTACAGTTTACTAAGGTTTGTATTCGGGTAGCTAGGGAATAGTGTCTTATAATACTTAGTCAGTACCAAAATCGTCATAAAAAGTATATTAGATAATTCCTTGAGAATTATTCTAAACTACATAAACCATTATTATTAAAACCTGCTATATTTAACGGAATTCCCGTACAATAAAAATACCAAAAAGCAAGCGAAGACGCGGGCAAAAACTAGTGTATTATAAAGACAAGAGTTTTTCTCCAACGAATACTTTCTCAACTTTAACTGCACTCATCGCCCCATACTAATAGTGTACACGTTTGCGCAATCCGGCGCAACTGTGCGCAGTCGAGATCACGTCCCGCCAGCATGGCGTCTTAATATTATTTCCACGGTGTATTATGTCCCACCTCTAGCGTTCTGACGTCAGCAGGAGACTCAATCGCCGATTCATTAAGGTTAATGTCACCGGTGATCGCCTGATCGGTTACGGGAAAAGCTTTGGGATGACAAGGGTTCTGTTACAGCTTATTTTAAATGTATGACAGTTTAGAGATTGGTACATTCATAATATTCGCCGCACTATTTCGTATTTTGTTATTCTTTTCTCAACTTCTGTGTGCCTGTCACATCTCAGCGCAAAATAAAGCTTGGTTACACTAGAAGATATATCTCTTGCAGTACTCATAACTTTAGGAATACTTATAATAATGATTATTTAATTTCTGAGCTTATAACTTAATTAAGTTTGGATGTTAAGTGTGTAACAAGAAAACAAGGTTTTCTGTTGGCTTAAATAAGGGATGGCCATCTGCTTAAATTCAATCAAGAATATTGTTTCTAAAGTTAAGGAGACGTGTGGTTAATAAGTAAAATAAGTTCTAGAATCATCATATTTAATTAACATTGTGTTCAAGGTTTTGTTAAAAAAAATCAAACAACAACAGAACAATTAACTCGTAGTCTATATTTAGTAACAATAAAATCACTAACTCACTCATTACGAAATCCAAGGAACTACAAGTGTTAGGATTCTCAATTTTTGCATAGGAAATCTTTTAGGACGTAAGTAAAAGACAGTCAGGATTTTGTAAAGTTCAACCGCTGAAGTGGTGAAACAGTGTGGCAAAATTTGTATAAGAGAACGCGATTCCTTGGCTGGAAGGATTTGGAATTAACATCACGCTATTACACGAAGGAGCTGAACAGTGAATGAAACTGGGCTGGGGGCTGGGCATAGCTCGTTTTTAAATATAACGGGCAAAGGTCTCTTCTCAAACTGAGAAGGCACTAGCATTAATCACTAAGCTTGCTCATGGTGGGTTGGAAAATACAGATAAATATGATACATATTATATAATATTAATTACTAGGTTTCACTCGCATGGTGATAGAATATCTAATATATAAAATTCTCGTGTCACAGTTTTCGTTCCCATACTCCTCCGAAAAGGCTGGACCGATTTAAACGAAATTTTGTGTACATTTCGGGTAGGTCTGAGAATCGGCCAACATCTATTTTTCAGACCCCTAAGAGACGTGTAGTTTATGTGTTATTCTGATGCTATATTTTTGTAAAGTTCCATTAAAATCTAGTCTGTAGTTTTTGTGTGAAAGAGTAACAAACGCAAAAGTTTGTATGGATGGATATCCATACAAACTTTTGCGTTTATAATATTATAGTAGAATAAGTCCAGGTATCCTCCCGATATTTTCCTTCACGGATGTCAGTGATGATATTTTATGTATTTACCCGGATTTGAATCCACAACTTAATGCGTGAGATTCGAGGCCTTCACCGCTGAGCCATCACGACACAATTTTTAAATACGGAGCGATATATAAATGTGTGGAAACAAAACAAGAACTTTACATTAGCAAGTGATAAACTTTTAAATTCAAAAATAAAGTCGTCACAGTCGTTTTCTTTGCGCAACTATTGCCATAGGGCATAACTCGCAGCTGTCTCGGGCTATGATATATTACACAGACTGTTAAGTGGCATGCAGAATGTATTTATACATTGTACTTCCTTACGCCGTTATGGCATAGTTCCAAGTAAAACAATCTTCCGTTGGGCAGCGATAACGGCAATAGCAATCATTTTATTACGTGACAACGTTGTAAAAGTTAAATAAACTGCAGTTTCGACTATATTAACGACTGCATACATAAAATTATGAAAGTTGAAAGGATCATTAACTTAATACGTTTGTGTTTTGATTTTTATCGTGAAAAGTCGCATTTTATTGCGAGCTCTATTTAAATTTGATGCGAATTCATAAAATTAAAGTGCTTGAAAGGAATTTTAATAAGGGATTTTGGAACAATATATTGCAGAATTACCCTACAACACAGCTGTGTGTTTTAAGAAATTCAGCAAAAAATTTCAGCTATGCATAGTATGTATTTTGTGTAAGCAACGAAATCGTAAAACATAAGGATTGGGTACTGCCACAATGTAACTCTTTATTTAAAAAGTTTCAACAAGTTAATTAACTGAAATTCGACCCTCAGATAGTTGAAAAAAAAGGATGATAGTCAAGTTCATCATAGATGTTTGACAGTTATTATGGGTAAATAGAATGGGTATGGGTAATCCTGAAAGAAAGGCAGTCAGTCATATTATAGAGGTATATGAGGACAGGGTGTAAACCTTTTTATCCAATAAGGAAAAGGGAAGATACTACGATCAGACGGCTATTGGGTCTGATGGGCTACTGCCCGACTTTTCAGGTTTTTCTAAATAGTCTTAAGAGAGATCTGCACTTGCGCGATTTAGAATGTTGATGTTAGTTCTTAATTCGCGTCATAGATGGCGCTGTTGAATTTTTGTAATGCCGCTATAATAGTTTGCTCATGTGAGAACTCACATTTATTAAACATGTGTGTGTGTGTATAATATTCCAATAAATTGTGCTATATAACAGTGCCTCAGCTGTTGTCGTCTCCGTTATTAGTTCAAGTCGACTAACTACCAAATCGTGCTTATTGCCTCAGAAGACACTAACTTTTTATTACTAGTATTCCTTTAATACTTCATAAGAAATGTAAATGTGAGTAATTTCTTTGTATAGTTTTTGAAAATCTAAGCTTTGCGTTGGAAGGAGAATTTTAGTCTCCCTGTGTGGGGACATAGGGAGACCAAAAAGACATAAAGAGTCTCTGAAATCCTTTCACAGGTATCTCTGAGACACAAACTGACTTGAGGTCTTGAAGGATGATATGAGTGGCAATGGAAAACCGCGCGAGGTGGAGGCGTAATTGTTGAAAAGCCGACCTTGGGCTCCGAGGCGAAACCGTAGGATACAACAGGGATGTATCACATTTTTGCTGATGGGAAATCATAAAATAACTAACCCCGCTATGGGCAGAGCAGGGGGAAATGTCAGACTTGTACTGACTAAAACCCACCCATATTCCTTCTTTTGCCCTTTTCATTCACTTTCGAACAACCCCTGAGAAATTTCAACCCTGGGTGATGTGACGCTTGGACCATTGTGATGACGAAAAGCACATGACGATGCTTGAAAGAGGAGCAATATCCAGCATGCAGCATTCCATATCCACAACTGTTTGGAACGAAAGGGTGATGTCAAGTTATAAGCAACTCAATCATATTGACTATTTAAGATCCTTTTTTGAAAATGTTTACTTCTGATAACACGTTTAACCGTTTGTAATGAAGAAGCTCTATGACAGTCATCATGAATAGCGCGAAGCTCGTAAGTCTGACAACCAGTCTTAATTAGGGTACCTGGTCTGTGGAGGTCAGATAAGGAGTCGATCCATGTAAAATACTGGTATTGTGGACGTGGACTACATAGTTTAGGAAAAGGCATGATTACACATGATACACATTGATGTTATTATATTTTTTACGTCATGTTAGGTATTTATTTATTGTGTATTTAGTTTATACAAGTAACTCCTCACTCAGATAACTTAAACCGCTTTATTTAAACTTCATTATTGGGAGTAATTTAATTCTTTAAACCTTTTCGAAACGAGTTTAAAATACAACTCTTCCTTAAGCTGTCCGTTTTCATTCGCATCTATTGCATCCCAGTTCACGTCTTTAAATAAAATTCTGCAGGTACAAATTCTCTTTTATGATATTTTCTAGAATTCGAAAGAAAATTAAGAGATTGAATGTAGGTAAGTAGCTGTTATTGTGGGATTTGTCTTGACCTCAATTTATCTTTGCTTTTTTTGTATTACTTGTTTTGTTTTTTTATCAAAAACTACTAAACTTCTTGGTTTCAAGCCAAAATAAGTTAAATATAGCAAAATACTTACCCTAATTTTTGAGCAAAATCTTGGCGCTTGCAACAAGTCCCGAACATTTTCTGTCAACGTGTTAATTATGAATTTTGTATGTATTTATAGATTTGATATGTATATTGATATATATAAATATATCAATATACATATCAAATCTATATATATATATATATTTTGATATGTTTATGCATATTAGTGTAATATATCTAATATATAAAATTATCATATCGCGATGTTACTCTCGTGTCACAGTGTTAGTTACCATACTCCTCCGAAACGACTGGACCGATTTGAACGAAATTTTATGTGAATATCGGGTAGGTCTGAGAATCGGCCAACATCAATTTTTCATAGAAAGTGAGCTGAGCAGCGTGAGAAACCGCTGGGCATAGCTAGTAATATATAAATAAATATCCTCATTGGGAAATATATCAATTTTGCTGTAAAAAAAAACAATTCTGGGTTTACGTTTTTGCCGTAGAATTTTTTGTGTTCTTTTTTATTTTTGTGTGCTAATTGATTGATTATTTTCAGGATTATGACTATAATATAAATAAATAAAGAAGTACGAACCATGGCCCATGAATTAACATATTATATAAGTTTATATACTATATACTTATATAATATGTTATATATTCTATATACAGGTGGTAAAGAATCATTTACGAATATCGTCAACCATGCATTTTGTATCAAACTAAGTAATTCTACTCAAAAATGATTGCTGGGAAACGTCCCTTTTTTGGGGTGGAAAATCACGATTTATGGTACAGTCAAAATGTGCTGCAGGATGTATAGAATACTTCTGGGGTCGAAAAGATAATTAAAGCAAAGTGACGGCACGGTTGGCGTTGTGGTTCAGCGGTTGATTTTTGCGCTGCATGTCGCGGGTTCGATCCCCGCACGGAACAAATATTTGTATGACCTACAGGTAGTTATTCCGGGTCTGTTTGTTTGTGTATGTGAGTTTAAATGTTTGTTAATGCACCCACGATACAGGACAAATTCCTAGTGTGGTGCAAAGTTTAAAAAAAGTAAAAAAAAACTTGAAAAATAAATTACGACACAACTCCTATGTCACGTTAATGCGCTACACACCTACCAATAAGAGGTCACTTATTGACAGCATCAAAAGAGGTCGAAGATTCATATAAAATAAATTGCCTCACAGTTGATAGCCGGGGGTCAATGAGCCATGACATTGACGAGGGTGCTTCGACGCAACCAATATGCACGAATACCGTCTTGAACCGTGTTTGACACGCTTGGTTTCAGGTGAATACTGCGATTACAAGAGTTCAACGTACATGTTTGATTGTTTAAGCGGGTTCTACTGATCGAGTTTTGATATTGTTTAAAGGATACCACTAACAAATAAAATAAATGTCCGTCAAATCGGAATAGAGAGAAGTATAATAGGATTATAATTAAAACTGATCAACTGATGATGATGATGAACTGATGTTCATCCGTGATCATGGCGTTTGCAACATCGCCGAAATATCGGAAACTCAATATAAATAATAAACATGGTAAATATCCCGTTTCAAGTGTTAATTATAATGTTAGAAACCATGTCAGTTTAAAGAAGTATAATAGGAGTTAAAAGAAAAGACCGAGAAAGATTAAAAGACATAGAAATTCAAGAATGCATACTTAACATACAAACAATTAAAGTGGAGGTGGACAGGCCATATCTCAAGAGAGAATAAAGAAAAATGGACAACACTAATAACATAATACTACCCAGGAGACAGCAAAAGAAACAGAGGTAGACAGACTAAGGCACATCGCCCACGCGATCAACGGTCAAGGCGCAGTCGCCCACACGACATTTGTAAAGAAAATCTCGTTGCGGCGTGCCTCTTATGTGCCTGGGCCTCAACTGCGCCTCGACTGTTAGTCGTGTGGGCGACGTGTGGAAGATGATCTCAAGAAAATAGCGGGTCCAACGTGGAGTCGAACAGCAAGGAATAGGACAAAATGGAAATCATTAGACGAGGCCTTTAACGGAAGAGAAGTTGATGAATAGCAACCGCCAATTTAAATGGTATAATATTAGTTAGGTTTCATTAATAGGTAGTTTATCAGCTTAACAATAACATGTTTTTTAATATTATAATAGTCTATTAGTTAATAATAAAGTTAAAATAGTATTAGACACACAAATAACATGTGATTTAAAATAAGTTTAACAATTAAGGCTTTTTTTTAATTTATTTGTTTTTTTTTTTAAATTATTTTTTATTCATTTTTTGTTTCATTAAAGGATACCAATGTCCGTTATAATAAGGCGAATTATGTAGGTATAGAGATTCTAAAATAAAAGCACACAAAAAAGAAACTTCGGTATTGAAAAATATTTTTTCCATACATTTAGTTTTGGTTTTTACCTCTAAAACAAGACAAAGACGTAGATTTCTATTAACAAACCCCATGTAATATTATCTGTATAAATATCAAAGGAAAATCTATTTTTCAAACATCAAATCGGATTAACTTACATTCAAGTTGACAAAGATTTTAGTTTTCTTTTATTTTTCCCCAGATAACGAAGTACAGAAGTTACCTTAAGTTATCAGCCTGTTTACAGTAAGCAAAGAAAAAAATACCAAGATAAACACGTCCGCAACTAAGAACAAGGAAAAAACTAAATAAATCCTAACTTTTACCTGCCATACAAATAAACAAAGCATGCTCCAGACTAATGAAATCATTGAAAACTGTTCAGGAAATTGTCGAAACCAATCGTCACGTAGGAAACCTTGTGATGCAGTTCTATATGAAATTTTCAGATATTCCCAGATAATACCCACTGACATTGATAAGGGTTGACTGGTGATCCCACCCTTAAAAATATCCGACTGCAAGTTTTTCACTTATTTTAATACTAGCTCATGCCCGCGGGTTTGCGATTTCTCCACGGGAGGAACATACTACCGGGCTAGAAAGTAAGGAGTAAATCCAGGTTATAAACTATTTATGTGCACATACAAGTCAAACAAACAAACAACAGCTATCAATCTAACTTCTATCTTTCTAAATCCTTGATTTTGTCTGACCTTGATGTGTTTTTGTTTTGATTCCTGTATTGTGCCTTTTGTTGCATCAATCTGTTTTATCTATCTCAAATACGGGTAGTAATTTTTGTGTGATAGAGTAACAAACATCCATACAGTCTCACAGACATGCGCACTTCTTTATTTGTAGGATGTAGGATCAATGGTAACACATTACGTACATTTGCGTAGATTTTATGTATTTAGATTTTAACCAAAAAACCCGTAGCGAATTCCTGTTTTATTTTTTGTTCACACTATAAAATATAATGTCGTTTGAATTGAAAATTCGCTGGAAAACTAGTCGCACAATATTTTTCAACAATCTCATAGAATTTTTATCATAAAATGACTGTTTTATTTGTTGATGAATATTTTAATCACTTGTCACAGTTGCACACTGTAATATTCGTTGTGGCAAAGAGTTATGCAATTTTGAGTTAAAAATAACTGACACTGAAATCGGATATTCTTTGGTTTGTCTGTACTAATACTGGCATTCGAACAATATAAAATGGAATCTTATAATATTAATCGAGCAAGACAATCCGTCACAGGAACCGTCATGTGACCGAAGGCTGAAACGAAACTACTGTGAACTTGCTTATGCCTGCGGCTTCGCCCACCTGTAATTATCCCACAGAATCTTACTACTGGAGTAATCTAGGTTCTAATTTTTCTGGCGTCAAATTACATCCTAAACCGGTCAGTGGTTTTTGTGAGACAGAGTCACAAACATCCTGACTTCCATACATCCTCACCAACTCTCGCATTTATAACATTAGTAGAATTAGGCCGATATACCTGTTAGTCAGTTACCTGTGATCCGTCAATCACAGTTAGTGGTACCTTTTCCAAATAGGAATACTTCTTGTTTCGCTAAAAGTATTGTGATTGTTACTGTCACGTTTAAAATTATTGATGGAGTTTTACGCTAATCCTTCCTAATATTATAAAAGCGAAAGTGAGTTTGTTTGTAACCTCTTCACGCTTTAATGGCTAAACCGATTTTGATAAATTTTGGTACAGATATAGTTGGCAACCAGAAGACGGACATAGGCTAACTTTTATTTAAAAAGTGGGATATGAGGGAGAACGAGGGAAGAAAAGGGAAAAACTTAGCGTTGCTATTACAAATCAATCAGGCGCAAGGGCAAAAACTGCTGGTCTGCTTGGTGTGTTGTACCGAATTTAACGCAAGCGAAGCCGCGGGCGAAAGCTAGTTGATACTTAAAAGCGAATCTCTTTCGAAGTTTTGTTTTTTTTTAAGATTACTACGAATTTCTCACTTTTTTCTTCTGTATCGTAAGTGTTCTTAGATATTCATTTAAACTCACATACACAAACATTCAGACACGGAATAACTACCAGTGGGTCATACAAATATTTGTTACGTGCAGGGATCGACCTCGCGACACGTAGCGCAGCAGTCAAACGCTTAGTCACTGCGCCAACCGTATCGTCTATGACTGATACAATATTATGATGGAATCACGTTTTCTTTTGAAAAACCTGCATCTTAATTTAAAAAAAAAACAAGCACTAAAGAAGGTTATATTGGATTTTCCACACATATAGTGACAACAAGTTTTTAATAAATAATCATATTTTCTTTGTTGATAACACAAGAGCATAAATCATCGTATAATGTTTCTACTTCTGGCCCACTGGCCTTTTCTATTAAGGAAATGGAGAGGCCATCATGCCAATATAATGTCAATAATGCAACTCTCCAAAGCCCTCAGACTATGTACTAAGATGTTATCAATACTAATATACTACACCAAGCTACTTAGGAAGTCAACTAGGCCTGATAGACACGTTATCAATCTATGATGACACGCCGATGGGCCTTTATTACGGAGGGCTCCGTGTCACGGCCCTTTCGACTTGGACGGCTAATGACGTTATTATATAGGCCTTCGAGGGAATGGAAATTCATTGCATGATATAGTTGATGGTAGTTGGCTGTAGATGTGGAGTTGAGAGTGTAGCGGGATGTATGTGTGTGTGTGTGTGTTTTAGAGTTCGTTCGTCGTTCTTTATGAGAGACGTCCGTCTGTCTGCCACAAAGTGACCCCATAGGGGTTCCGTTTTTTTCTTCTGTCTGTCAAGATCATTTATCTCGGAAACGCACGGAGGTATTCAGTTGGAGTTAAAACCGTATACTAAAGCCTGTGGTCCCCTGGAGCTGTAAAAAAACAACTCTCTAAGTCTATGCTGTCAAAAGATATTTGCATATTATGTATGTTGCAAGTTTGTACAGAACCCTTAGTGCGCGAGTCAGACTCGCACTTGCCTAGTTTTTTTTAAATGAACTGTTGATGCAGATTAGTATATCCTCATCTACACTAGTTAGTTGTAAAAACGCCTGCTGTTGACATATTTCATGAATGCATGGTACAGTGTTCCCTCTTACTTTTTCAGAAGGAAATTCTCCTGTTATTTTCCTCGTCCTATTTCCTATGTCAATTTACTGGTTGTAACTGGCCATTGTTGAAAAAAGTGAATTTTAAATTTGGAGTTCTCTAATACAGAATTTGTAGGCAGAGTATCAATCGGGCAATATTGCAGGCTTGAAAATGAACCTAGCCCTCGGACATTAAGAAAAAAAAATAAACATGTTCCAAATACAAAATATAGAGAGAAATACTTGTTCTGACATTTCAAAGCTTGTACAAAATAAAACAGAATACATGTAGAGAGAGTAGCTAACCCCTACATTGTACTGTAGTGGTTTTTAAATCCAAAACATTGTGATACAATGCACAGCTCAACGACGTGTTGTTTACATAGTCTTGCACTAGGATTATCTATAGAAATGAAAAAGGAAATGTATGTCTTAACATATATAATATATTTATACAAACATTTGTTATAGTTTGGATTTTTAAATCTCAATATAGTTTGGTCAGAATAAGTGACTGAAACGATTCCAATATTTTTTAGGTTTCAGAACCTCACAAGAAAAAACGGAACCCTTGCTGGATAACTTTGTTGTCAGTCTGTCAGTCAAGACCCTTTATATAGGCAACGTGTGGAGGTATGGAGTTGAAATTAAAAGCATATACTCAAATCTGTGGTCCCTTGGAGCTGTGAAAATCAATATTCTAAGTTTACGCAGTCAAAATATATGGCCGTTAATGTCGAGAGTTGAATCGTTCTTGGTCGGATTATCCACATATACACGTGTTTTTAAATGTACTGTTTAAGCACATCATCATCTGCAAAATTCGGAATCTATGTAAGATTTGCTGTAAAAAAGACCAATTCTGGAATTGCTGAATAAGCTTGAATAAACCCGAATAAGCTTTATTAGATTGCATTTTTGTGTATTTTGTGTGCAATTAAGAATAAGAATTAACTTAGGTGATAATCTAAAGGAAAGTACGATAGTAATGAATCATTTTAGTAATATTGATGTGAAAGTAATTGTATTTTTCATTTGTTTGTTACATTTTCGGGGCTAAACGCCTGATTGGATCATAATAAAGTTTGGCAAGGAGATAGATTCCATCTTTGAGATGTGGGTTGTGAAACATGGGCTATCACGCATTGTAACGCTAATAACTTAGGGGTCAGCAATATTGCATTACGTCCAGATTCCTCAAATGTTTAACAACGGACAACTGTTGTACCGTGAACTAGAATAGAATGGCTTTGAAGCAAGGCAAATCGCGAACCTAACGGGTACGAGTACACAAGTAGCAGCTGATTCAAAATAAATAAGATAGGTATATGAAATGAAACTGCATCGACCTCTTTTGTCCACTTGGTTTACTTCCATCTCCAACTGGTTACCTAGAAACAGTAAATGATAAGATTCTCTTCGCGCAAATTCCTAGAAAATCTGTCAACCGCATTCTGTAAGAAAATCTTGAAAATGTTTCCTTGAAAATTGTACATTAATTTTACAAGTATCTTACAGTTCTAATGATACTTTTAGCCTTAAACATTTAGAAGCTGCATTTTGTTTTCAGAAAATTCCTTAAAATTATTTATTTATAACTGATGGGATTGGGCGAAAATAACATAAGACTAAATTGGTATACTGAGATTTATTTATAATCCAGTTAGAGTACAGTACGGAAACACGTGTTATTAGCAACATAGAGGTCAGCGAAATCAGGGCCGGAAAAAAATAAAAAGCAATTTTAGTTGTTGTCATTTGCGGTTTCGATACTCCTTTGAATATTTTTTTGCTATTCCTCATAGGTACAAGTATCACCCACGCCCACTTGAATAATTAATGAGTCAACATGATAACAATGAGATTTTTGCCCTACACTATGAATTTCTCCTGTATCCTGTATCGTACAAACATTTAAGCTCACATACACAAACAGCCAGACCCGAAACAACTATCCGCAGGTCATACAAATATTTGTTCCATGCGGGAATCGAACCCGCGACACGCAGCGCAGCAGTCAATCGCTTAGCCACTGCGCCAACCGTGCCGTCAAATATGGATATTTTACATCAAAAATGTAGAGTTGCAAGTTTGTTCTAATTCATTGCCATTGACAATACATTGCCGCTTAAATTTCTATTTGTAAACAAAGCACAGAGTTACACATTTAAACGCTCAAATCTATTTGATAAAAGCTGATTATTTTTACTACAATATTTGTCTCATAAATCGCATTACTTCCGAAAATAAATAGTTTACACAAACCTTTTAAACAACGCTGAATTCCGTTGAAATAAAAACGCTAGTATCTACCAAGACAAAGCCACTAGTGAACCTTAAACGTAGGCCAAAACATTATAAAATCAATTTCATATTTAAACTTTCACATACACTGGGTTACAAAAGTAATTGAAGGCCGCACTTCCATGCAGCACCTCGTTTACAAAACACAAATTATCATACATCATATTACACATTATAAAGACGTGGGTTCGCAACAAAACATGTTAACAAGTTGCACATATTCTGAAACAAGGCTGGGCTCACTTTGTTGTAACACAAAACTTTTGTCTATCCGGGACAGGGTAGAATTTTCATTAAAATCTTCTTTAGCGCCCTAACATAAAAGAGCAATTTTTCCCAGTAGGAAAATCTCGATGCAGCCGCATTAACGCTTCTATTTGCTCTCTTATTCGAAAAAAAAAACTTATTATTCCACTTCTCTCACCCGGGGAATTACATTATTCTCTTGCAGTTCTATTTATAGAAAGCATTTCAAATCTACCTTCACCATACTACGTTCAGATAGTGTTTTGTTTATGTTCGAGTTTAAAATCCGTTTACCGACTTCGAAATTAGTTTTTGTTGATGTTCGTTTCATTGATCTGGAAGCAGTAAGCTCGGATGAGTTTTTGTCAATTTACCAAAATTTTCTTCTTATTTTCCGACGTCTCCATGTTATTCTTAAAGAGCTTTTGTTCCCGGGCCAGGGATCGATCAGAGTTCTCTTTGAGTTTACGATTGGTTTGAAACTGGTAATTGGTCTTCAACAAGCTGATTCTTTCTTTATTTTGAACGTTTAGGCAAAGATTAAAGTAATGTCTCAACAAACTAATCAGTTCTATTCCATCTTTGAAGTGCTATAATTAACTGAGCTCTTAAGCCTTGAGCTTATAACCCCTTATTAACTTTCGAGCTAATAAGGACATAAACGTTAATGTCGGTAGTATAAAGCTAAAGGCTATAAACAGTCATGGGCATGACAGATGGCTGGAAAGATAATCCAGAATATACGTAATGAAGAAATTAACTAAACGTGCTCTTAGATGCGCTGTCAAATGTACCTATATTTTGTTATAATAGGTTCCTATTCCAGTTAATCTTAACAAATAAACAGACAACCCAGTTTGCTATTTATATTTGAAATAAATAAAAGAAAACATAGCTAATATTAATCAAGCACCTACTCAAAAACAGCGGAACAAACCGTAACAGATACTGCTTATCCAGATTTATTACTGAAATAAAAAAGTGGGAAGCGAAATGGTCTAAATTAAAAAGCAATGCCTTGTTGAGACAGAGCGAGCGGAAACAAAGAACCGGGAATTCATCAAGCTCTTTTGAACCCCCAGCATTGTGGTGCAGTATTCACAGACCATTGGCGGAAAGAAAATCTTTGAGAGGATCGCCACTCTTTGACGCCCGATGCAAAAAACGTAATCTTTTTCCCCAAGAAATACTCTACTTCATTACTTTGTACGCTACCCACATAAAAGTATTGAGGAATTTTGAAACCGAGCTACTTGTTGAACGTGGATGCTTTTGAATAGATTATGCGAAGTTAATTAAATGATTTTTCCGCAGTGAATGGTAATGTCGCTCATATTTGAGGTTTAATCTTGGTTTTTTGAATTATGTGGAGCATTGTTTGATTTCAATGCGGTGAGCGCCGCGGCGCTTTCGATCGCTTAATGCTTTTGTGATTTCTGCTGTTTGGAAATGTTGCTTTTATCACTTTAATTATTTTTATTTATATTCGCTTAAAATAGAAATATTTAATTCCACATCACTCATTAAACGTCCTGAAAAGGACGGTCCGGGTTGGTCGTTTCTTATGGAGAAGAAACTGCGACATTCTTCATGGTTATTCTTTTTAAATCATTTGTTTTCACCTTTTTGTTGATAGGGCAGCGCTAAAATTTAAGTTTTAAGTATGAGAGGACACCGTAGGCTCGACAAGAAATCATTGCTTAATTTACAAAAAAACCTTACTGCAATCTACAAGGCCCACACATGTATTTGTGTTTAAGTATATAAGTTCTCGAATATATTTTTTATACCATATTAAAATGTTGCCATATTATCCCAAAGTTTGAATGGTAGAGAAAGTCTTGTGGCATTAAGTCCACCTATGTACTACTATTGTACATGAAGAAATAATTAACCCACAAAGAAGGAATAGGAAAAAAACATATATAAAAAGAGTATTTTAAGCAACCTCTTTCACATTTATTCATTTTTAATAATAATATAGCTTACTTACTAGTTAAAATCAGTTTTGGCAATTTTGGAGCAACATTGAAACATTCTTTTACATATGACGGGCCTGTTGGTCTAGTGGTTAGTGGCCCTAACTTCTGAGCCGGAGGTCGTGGGTTCGATTCCCACCCAGGACAAACTTTGTGTGATGAGCATGTTTGTTTGTTCTGTGTCTGGGTGTGATTTATCTATAATATGTATGTATTTATAAATTATATAAGTATGTATATCAGTTGTCTGGTTACCATAACACAAGCTCTGCTTAGCTTGGAATCAGATAGCCGTGTGTGAGTTGTCCCAAGATATTTAATTTAATTTATTTAATTCTCATTCTTTAGCTACGCCGTAGCCGACTATTCCCAATGCTACGCAAGCTACAAAACTAATCTAGAACAATCCATTTAAAAACAAAATTGAAGATCCGCCACTGACGTACATACATTTCTTATCTTTTGTCCACGAAATAAAACGTAAAACAATTCGGTATTCAGAATACGGTTCGCATATATACAGTGTATCTGTCCATTACGGTATTAGCATTGGAATTCTGTCGGTAGGTAGCCCTGCCGTCCGCTCACGTAGCTGCAGCTATGGATGGACTAGCGGGTCCCCCGTGACTCCTGAACAAGATTGATGTATTTGTGAGATAGTGTCTCATGTAGGATAAACTACGTGCACTTGTTTCAGTTCTGTTCCGAATTTAAAACAAAACAAAAATGGCGGATACGAGTGAAATTGCCGGGGTTGTCCTAAAAGATAATATTAGCATCATAGAGGTACTCATATAGTACAACAACATTTTGCCCGTTGTTTAAAAGTTTCATGTATTATCCTTATCACATGTGGTCTTTGCTATTAATCCTACTATAATCCTTACTAATATTACAAAAGCGAAAGTGGGTTTGTTTGTTTGTTACCTCTTCACGCTTTAATGGCTAAACCGATTTTGATGAATTTTGGTACAGAGATAGTTGGGAACCAGGAGACGGACATAGGCTAATTTTTTTAAGCAAAAATGGGATGTGAGGGAGAAAGAGGGAAGAAAAGTGAAACCGTAGTGAAACAGTGAAAACGTAGCGTTGCTATTACAAATCAATAAGGCGCAAGGGGAAATGTGTTACCCCAAATTTAACGCGGGCGAAGCCGCGGGCGAAAGCTAGTATATTATAAATGCGATATTGAATTTGTTTGTGTGTTTGTTACGTCTGTACAGATATATTTATTTTGGTATAGAGATATTGGCTAAAAAAAGTGAGAAAAGGGGAAGAAAGAGGGAAGAAAAGAAGAGAGAAAGATATTTATTTTTCGATCGTCACGTGGGTTAAAGTTAGAGTAAGCCCAAAGTAACTATGCCACGCGGGCGAAGTCGCGGGCGGAAGCTAGTCGGGCATAAAGCCAGACTAGACAGTCATTACAGGCAGTAGGCAGTGGCCTGAAAGTCTGACAACCAGTCTTATATGTATACACAGCACTAACTGGCTCCATGTGAAATACAAATATTTGACGGGCCTGTTGGTCTAGTGGTTAGTGGCCCTGACTGCTGAGCTGGAGGTCGTGGGTTCGATTCCCACCCAGGACAAACTTTGTGTGATGAGCATGATTGTTTGTTCTGTGTCTGGGTGTGATTTATCTATAATATGTATGTATTTATAAATTATATAAGTATGTATATCAGTTGTCTGGTTACCATAACACAAGCTCTGCTTAGCTTGGGATCAGATAGCCGTGTGTGAGTTGTCCCAAGATATTTATTATTTATTTATTTATCTACATTTGATTAGACTGGAAGCCGACTCCAACATATTTGGGATAAGGCTGTGTAGATGATGAAATCCGGACCTTGGACTGCAACTGACTGCATTCTTAATTGGTGATGTTTTTCAGGCACGTTCAGGCACGTAGTATTTAAAACTGATTTGCCTATATACATATAATATGTTAAAATAATCCTTACTAATGAAAGTGAATTTGTTTGTTTGTTTGTTACGTTTTCACGCCCAAATTGCAAAACCGATTTTGATGAATTTTGGTACAGAGATAGTTGGGACCGTGGAGACGGACATAGGCTAATTGAGAAAAGAGGGAGAAAGAGGGAAGAAAAGGAAAAACTTTGCTACGATAAATAAGGCGCAAGGGCAAACACTACAGGTAGCAACGAATTTAACGCGAGCGAAGTCGCGGGCAAAAGCGAGTATGTTCTAATTTGGACAGGTGCCGTTCTCTAGTGTCTGCCTACCTCCATCGAAAAAAGGCGCGAGTTTATGCACATATATCGGTGTCACTCGGTGTTTCCAGTTCATATAAAAACGATTAAGCTGGATTTACACGTTGGCAACACCGGACCTTCTTAGCTTTATAGGCAATTAATTTTAGTACATTATTGTCGGCTCCACGGTTATTAATTAGGGATTTAAAGTCGAGTATTATAAAGTTAACTAGCCCTTGTTGACCTATTTGCTTTCTAAACTTTTCATAGGTATTTGTAGAGAATCATGTTGATTTATAAGAAGTCACAGGTTTTTTAAGCTATTGCATAGCTTCTATCGTGGGCCTTGAGCGTGGAGACCGAATCCAGAAATTTCGTAACGAAAAAACCTAACACTTTCATTACGAATACGGTCAGTTATTTTAATCACGATATCAATGTTGTATTAGCGTGTTTGGTAGAGAATCGGATAGTCAATCGACATTACGCTGATTCAAATCCAAGGTCTTGTATTTTTTTGCGACTTCTTGTTTAAGTACATTTCAAATATTATATTTAGTTTTTTTTTATTGTATAAGTTTTTTTTTATTTACCTATTGCATAATATGATGAAAATGCTATGCAATAGCTTTACCGCGGCAGTCCCCGAGTGCCACTCGTATTTTATTTTTATATTTTGTTTTAATAGTTTGTTTTTGTGTTGTTATATTATTTTGTTGTCTCCTTTTTGTCTGTTGAAGACTTCTTTCACTAGTAAATATTGAGAAAATAGCTACGATGTCTTACTTGACTAAGGCAGTAAGACATCGTACAGTCAGCGGATAGCAGAAGCGGAGCGTCTATCGAGAAGGCAGTGAAAATAAAATACTTTGAGAAAACTGTTGAAAACTATACAACCTCAATAATTGAATTCAAGGAATATTAACCTCTAGAGCCCCAGCGGCACAGAAACGTGCCAGTGAACAAGTAGTGCCGTTGAGCCCGCTGGCACAGATTTGTGCCACCAAACCCCGACCGTTTTAAAACTGTAATTGTAGTAAAGATAAGTCTTAATCTAGTCTAAATTACGCTTACAATAAGAGCCCGCCTGGCGGTGCTTGACGATTAGTTGACGTAAATAATGACGGTTCTTGAGAGGTTAATAAACTAAACTGGCATTTTAAGAATAAATAGATATCTGCCAAGGAAATGTATGTTTGGACTCATGTGGACTTAATTTGTTAGACATTATAAGTCAGACAGATTGCTCCTATATAATTAAGTAATTATTACACAGGATCGTAAACTATAATGGTCTCACAACATAACACTTACTGACCAATATATGTACGAAACTAGAGTAAATAACGGAAGTGCGGTTCGTTAAATTCTGTGTTAAACATGAGGAATCGTCATAACTGTTAATTATTTATCTTTACGTGGTATAAAATAAAGTTGCTTCTGCTGTCTGTTCACTTAGATCTCTTAAACTACTCAACGATTTCAATGCAGTTTGCAGCAATAGATAGAGTGACTCAAGAGGAAGGTTTATATGTATACTAGAATCTTTTTACTACTTTTCTTTTACTTTACTTTGAGCTAACGCTAACTTTAAGCCGCGTGATGATCGAAAAAAAAAATATCTTTCTCTCCCCTTTTCTTCCCCCTTATCTCACTTAAAAAAATAGCTGTCTCACTTTTTTTGGATATGTTCATCTCCAGGGTCCTAACTATCTCTGTACCAAAATTCATTAAGATCGATTACCAAACAAACTCACTTTCGCTTTTATTATGATAAAAGCGAAAGGTGCTTGAGCGGCGACTCCACGCGCTTGTACTCGCCCGGCTTGCCTTCTAGCGTATACAAGCAGATGCTGCGGTCCGCCGTGCCCACCACTGCCATCGGGTAGTCCTGCACGGAAACTAAATGAGCTTTCCGTCGCACTACAGAAGTGCAGACTGCACACACCCACAGCGATGGCCCAGGCTACGGTGCTACATACCACGTCCGCGCAGTAGCAGCGCTCCGACGAGTTCATGTTCATGATGGGAACTGCGCTGCGGGTGTCTATAGTAGTGTTTATAGTAAGGATTATTATTATCCCAAGGACAAGTCGCTAGTTTATTAAATAAAATTTAATACCAAGATGTTTAAACACATAACAGTGGTTTATGAAAGGATTCAAAATATCGCAATCTTTTATTGCACAGCTGTTAAGAGTAGGTAAGTGAAAATAATGAGTATTAAAAGGTAAACTGGTAGAAAATTATCAAAGCACATTTAGTAAAGTGTATATGTTTTTTTTAGTGTAATGTAAATAAATTGGGTTACAAATTCATATTTACCTGTTATTTTATAATCAAAACAATGCTAGATTGCCAAAATATAGTTTATTTTTACAATTTATTTTTTATTTATTGTTCTACAAAAAAGTACAGACATAATTTAAATGACACTGAACCCCACACTAGGATACCCTCTTTCGACTATAGTGGAACAATATACAATTCATTTATTATTATTAAAAATGTAGAAAATCAATAAAATTGAGCATGTGGTGTTAGCCTGTAAATAAAATTGTAGCTCTTACAAATGTATCTCGTGTAATTTTAAATGAAATGTAACAAGTAAACAATTGTTGGCTAATTCATTCATTATTATTAAAAATGTAGAAAATCAATAAAATTGAGCATGTGGTGTTAGCCTGTAAATAAAATTGTAGCTCTTACAAATGTATCTCGTGTAATTTTAAATGAAATGTAACAAGTAAACAATTGTTGGCTAATTCATTCATTATTATTAAAAATGTAGAAAATCAATAAAATTGAGCATGTGGTGTTAGCCTGTAAATAAAATTGTAGCTCTTACAAATGTATCTCGTGTAATTTTAAATGAAATGTAACAAGTAAACAATTGTTGGCTAATTCATTCATTATTATTAAAAATGTAGAAAATCAATAAAATTGAGCATGTGGTGTTAGCCTGTAAATAAAATTGTAGCTCTTACAAATGTATCTCGTGTAATTTTAAATGAAATGTAACAAGTAAACAATTGTTGGCTAATTCATTCATTATTATTAAAAATGTAGAAAATCAATAAAATTGAGCATGTGGTGTTAGCCTGTAAATAAAATTGTAGCTCTTACAAATGTATCTCGTGTAATTTTAAATGAAATGTAACAAGTAAACAATTGTTGGCTAATTCATTCATTATTATTAAAAATGTAGAAAATCAATAAAATTGAGCATGTGGTGTTAGCCTGTAAATAAAATTGTAGCTCTTACAAATGTATCTCGTGTAATTTTAAATGAAATGTAACAAGTAAACAATTGTTGGCTAATTCATTCATTATTATTAAAAATGTAGAAAATCAATAAAATTGAGCATGTGGTGTTAGCCTGTAAATAAAATTGTTGCTCTTACAAATGTATCTCGTGTAATTTTAAATGAAATGTAACAAGTAAACAATTGTTGGCTAATTCATTCATTATTATTAAAAATGTAGAAAATCAATAAAATTGAGCATGTGGTGTTAGCCTGTAAATAAAATTGTTGCTCTTACAAATGTATCTCGTGTAATTTTAAATGAAATGTAACAAGTAAACAATTGTTGGCTAATTCATTCATTATTATTAAAAATGTAGAAAATCAATAAAATTGAGCATGTGGTGTTAGCCTGTAAATAAAATTGTAGCTCTTACAAATGTATCTCGTGTAATTTTAAATGAAATGTAACAAGTAAACAATTTTGGCTAGCCTAAAAAAATAAATATAATTTCAATGATATAGGTATGAATAGTTCCATAGCATATCAAAAACTTCTCTGTCTAAGCCTCAAGTTCGTTGTCCCAACAGTTTCAAAATGTGCACAATTGTTTTAGAGATTGGCTCCAACAAACAGACAGGCGGACAGATACGATAGAAACTTTAGTCTATGATTTGCACTGAACTTTATACTTTGTTCCCAACTCATAAAGAATTCGTGCAGCTGTTTGGAACAGAGTCCATTTAGACTAAATAACATGCTCCTATGTATTTTCCACTTAAGATACAGCAATTCCTTAATAAAATTTGTATATTTAAGTCCACCAGCTCATGAATACAGAATGCACAGTTATATAATCAAAACCACAATGTGTGTTTAAAGTTGAATGTTTCAATACAAATTTCATTTGTATAGAAAGACTTTTCCAAACAAAAATGTATAATACACGACGTTATTATAAGAGGCATCAAAGCCGAAAATAATAAAAAGGAGGTTTTTTATCAAAGGTAATGAAATTCTACACGTTGATGGACCACATCAATTTATTTTATTATGTGTTCTGTGTGAGCGTGCATCGGCCGGAAGTCGGGCTTCTGTGACGTCATTTCCTTTGTTTCGTACCACTCTCGGATTATGTTAATGTTGTCTCTGAGACATTTGTCTTTGCGTAATGCTGCTCAGCTTCTCTCGCTGGAACCTTATTACTTTCCAATGTTGTTCACCTACATACTTTATTGTTGTTTACGATTATTTGCGCTTCTCTCCGTGTAACAAGTCGCTATGAATTATTATTATGGAATCCTTTTGAAAATAAATTTCTTGTACGTAAACGCTAAAGTTTGCTTAGTACATAGTGAAAAGTTCAGCGTTGAAAAATATTATTTTTAAGATCAACATTTGCATAACGCTTTAGAGTTTACTTTAATACTTAACACAAATATATTTTAATCTGGTTCTCAGAGTACCTACTTATACTCTTACTATATAAGTCTATTATTAACAGGCTTTTGACCAAATTCAATAAAACAACATCTAAATGCAAAAACTCTGAATACTACTACTCCACACACATTTAGTCTTAAACTATGAGAATTAAAAAAAATACGTTAATATTGTAAAATAGTGCTGCTTCTATCGAAATTGTCTATATGGACTTGTAATTTCTTATTATTTAGATCAGGGGTCGGCAACCCGCGGCCCGCGGGCCGCATGCGGCCCGCGGACGTCTTCCTTGCGGCCCGTGAATGTTTTGTAAATAAGTAATAATTATTTTCAAAATCAAAGCATTAAGTAAGTGCGCCTTTTAACCCCTCCGCTCGGCAACACTTTGAAATGTGTCATACTAGCTGATGTACTCAAAGCTCCTATGAATCCAATGATCTTGTTAAATGCCCTCTGATTTTAGCGAAATGTAAAAGTTTTCTAAGCAGTTCATTACAATTTTTCAATTGTCAATTATAGAAAAAATAAATATGCTTCTCGTCTTACAGATGAGCATTTGAACACTATTCTTTGGCCAAAAATACCACCCCAGGACCCAATGGCTTGCACGGCAAAGCCTGGGTCCTGGCCTTGGAGGCTCTCGGGCCCCAACTACTAGGGATCATGCTTGCATGCTTCGAGAGGGGCCAGTTCCCACTTCGTTGAAAGACGGGGAAGCTGGTCCTCATACGACGAGGTGGGCAAGCTCTTTGAAAGAGTAATTGCAAACCGCCTCGTCGGGCATTTTGTGGGGACGGGGCGGGATCTTGCGGAGCACCAGTTTGGTTTCCGCGGGGGGCGCTTGACGGTGGACGCATCATCATGTGCCCTCTACGACCCCTCACGACGGGGGCTGCAGTGTCCGCATCGGTCCGTTCGCATCGGTGTCGGGTCAACTATGAAGTTCCTGCAGGGCACGTCACCATAATGGCGGTAAGTCCCCTCTTTGAAGAGTGGCTGGAGAGGCGCCATGGCGTCCCCACCTACTGCCTGACGCAGGTCCTCACCGGACACGGATGTTTTGGGAGATTCCTGCACATATGCACATAATCGGGCGGGAGAAAACGCCCGGGTGTTACCATTGTGATGATCGCCCGGAGGACACTGTGGAGCACACAGTGGCGGTCTGCCCAGCGCTGGGCGAAGCACCGCCGTGCCCTCGTAGAGGCGATTGGCGGCGGCGATCTCTCGCGTCCGGCCCTGTTTCTGTTTATGGTCCGGAGCGGAGCAGAATGAGAAGCGGTCACCTCCTTCTGCAAAGCAGTCATGCTAGCGAAGGAAGTGCCCGGGTGTCTGAAGGAGAGAACCTCAAACTAACTCAACCACCGCGAAAGACGCCTCGGGCGTCGGGCGCCGCTAATCGACTCTCGGCCACCTTAGATGCGGGCCTGTGGACGGACCAGACCGGGGGAAGTAACTTGATGATTCACCCATCTGCAAAAAAAGAGCTATTCTACGATTTGCCACGACAAATGACTGCTAACATACACAAAATACCTCCTCCGCTCTAACGCTCTCTCAAATGCAACCTCAGACATCACACTAAAATTTGTGTAAAATCGGTATCCTGTTTAGGTAGGTGGCTTGTAGTTTGCATTTCTTTATTTTTCTTTTGTTTTTATAGCTATATAGCCCAAAAAAACATAATGTAAGTATAACGTGTACGAATTAAATTCTAATGACATACATTTTTTTATAGAATATGATCAATTATTATGAGTATAATAACTGCGGCCCGCCTTTAGATGATTTTGTCACCTTGTGGCCCTTGCTTGCCAAGAGGTTGCCGACCCCTGATTTAGATCTTCTAAAATACTTGTGATATTTAATAAAGAATTGATTGATCATCATCAGGCCGACTCAATCCGTTGTTAGGTATAGACTGCTTTTTAGGGTTCCTTAAAAGGAAAAAACTGAACCCTTAATCGATCACATTCATGTCCGTCTGGCTGCCTGTCAAGACCCTTTATCTCGGTATCGCATAGAGGTATCGAGTTTAAATTAAAATCATATACTGACGGAACCCTAGGTGCGCGCGTCTGACTCGCTCATGTCGGGTGTTTTTAAGCCCCCAGGCCCTTGTGCTAATCTCTTTGATGGCGACAATGACGTGTTCCCATCGCTCTGCGGGTGACCAGTTAAATAAGCTCGGTTGGGAATTTATTATAAAAGTAGTAGACTGTATATATAGACACAGTGCCACAATTAAAAGCATTATAAAAACGGCCCGTGTCTGTGAGCTGAGTGAGTGGAAGCCAGAAGCGGCGTTTGCGCAGTTCGATTTTGGTACCGCGCAGCATGCGTCTGCCCCGCGGTTCTCCACGGATATGTGAGGCCCCGACACTAGTCCTTACCTTACCATTCCTTGGATGGCCCTCGGTTGCAGCTTTACTTTACCTGTCATAAGTAGTTGAGACATATAAATAACATAAATTCTTTATAATTTTACATTTTCTATATTATGTGGTGTGTATTCGTTTTTCTGATATCTAATGTTAGCAGTAACTTTATATGATGTTATATGATAAAGTAAATATATTGTATTGTACAACGGGCTGATGATGATAAAACAATTAATAAAAACATCAGCAAAACAAAATTTCTAATATAAATCTGCTGTTATAAACACCACAACAATTCTTTTAAGAAGAAAATGACAACATTCACGGAAAGCATTAACACACACACATTTATATACTAGTACATACATACATAATATCTTGCATGCAAGGTAGCAAACTTGGTAGTTACGAACACAATAGTATTCATGTACAAGGCGATCTATTCTTAGACGACGGTGTGTGTTTATTGCATAGATAGCTTTACAGCGTGTCCGGATATTGAACATATTGGAACTTTTGCACGAGTAGCGCAAAGCTTTTGAAGTTGATAATTCTTAAGGAGTTGTTGAATAGAATTTGTTAAAAATGTTGATTAACATTGGCCTCCAAAAATTTGGAAAATTTTAAATAATAACTGTCTAAAATCAAGCAGCAATCAAATGCATGATTTTTAGCCGCCATGTTTTTTTTTTTCAATTTTATATTATACTAGCTTTCGCCCGCGACTTCGTTCGCGTGGCATAGTTACTTGGGGCTAACGCCAACTTTAAGCCGCGGATGTTCAAAAAAAATTCTTGCTCTCCCCTTTTCTTCCCTCTTACTCTCTCTTTTCTCACTTTTTTAGCCTATGTCCGTCTCCAAGGTTCCAACTATCTCGGTACCAAAATTTATCAAAATCGGTTTGGCCATTTAGACGTAAAGACGTAACAAACAAACAAACGAACAAACTCACTTTTGCTTTTATAATATTCAGTAAGGATTGGATGACAATCACAAAAAGCGGGCACTTTATTATTGACCTGAAAATGATTCTAGTAATGATTAAATGGTCCTTTCTTCTACAGAACTACGCAAGATTTCCGGTAGTCTTGCAAAAATAAAGATCATTGATTCTGCCTCATACTTAATCATTACCTCAAGGAGGTTATTGTTCTACGCGCGCCTCAAAGAAATGTCAGCAAAGTAGAGGGGTTGCGGGTTGTTCAAAAGACTTAACAGGGCCCCGGAATATAAAGAAGGAACTTGGTTGGGTTTTAAACAGTACAAGTCTGACACTCTCCCCCCCTCAGCTCCGCCTAGAGCAGGAGAATCTATTTGATGACTTCCCATCCCCAAAAAAAAATGGAAACCTTACTCTCAATGCACCCACAGGATAGTCAGATGACCTGCAAGATGTCATTAAAAAAAGAACAGTAATATATTTGCCTTCGATGACCAATATAAACACGGCATTATACAGTTCACCGACTCGATGAACTTCCGCGAAGTGGAACCGCATTGGCGTGCAGTGTCCGCATAAGTGCGCCCGGCGTCAGAGCCACTTACACCCTTATTATATCACAAACATTAGGCTTTGTGCTGTAGATTGACTGGTTATGAAATCAGATTAGAAAATTAGGTATTGGAAAAGTAATAATATATCTTGCTGACTTAGAGTAAATCCTTACTAATATTATCAAAGCGAAAATGAGTTTGTTTGTAACATCTTCACGCCTAAATGGCCAAACTGATTTTGGTACAGAGATAGTTGAGACCCTACGGATTTAGGCTAAAAAAGTGAAAAAAGGGAGAGAAATATATTTTTTTTTCGATCATCACATGGGTTAAAGTAAGCGTTAGCCCAAAGTTACTATGCCACGCGGATGAAATCGCGGGCGGAAGCTAGTATTAGTATACTTGGTTGACAGTTATGTGTTAGTTCCTCGTAAAAGGGGGAGAGCCTATTGCCATCAACAAGCCACGAAACCACTCTAGGCTGCTGTTAAGAAATTTCCAATATAATTTTGCTCGTCCTGGGAACGAAACCCAAGGCCTGAAGCTTATCAGTACAGCTTGCGACTACTAGATCATCAAGACAGGCAGACTATCCAACCACTGTTTGGAGATATCTAAGTAGGATGACCAGGGTGGAAAGTTCATAGTGGAGGAACTCATTCAAAAGAGGATCCTACGACTAGATGGAAGTTGTCTCTGGGTGGGTGGGTTTGTACACCCTTATGTCGAAAGTTACTTCTGACGCCATAGGAGGGTAAGCGTGACGTCAGATATGTTGCGCACTTGGTAAATGGTGTTGTAATACGGTGACATAGGGTACTATTTCCCATCATCATTAGCTACAGTAAGTCACATTACAATCACTAAGTACTGAACGGAGTTTCATTTCATAACAAACAAAAAGTAACTCTATGTATATCTTGCAATAATCTAAACTTAAATAAACACAATATAACTTGGCTGTGTGGAACTTCAAACAATACTGCTTTACTCTAAGTTGCAGTCTTGATTGCAATTCTAGGAATTTGTACTCACTAGCACATAAATAAATGACTGCAGGTAGTTGTTTCGGGTCTGGCTGTTTGTGTCTGTGAGTTTCAATGTTTGTAAACGCACCCACGATACAGGAGATATTCATGTATGTAAGGCAAAGTTTTTTTTTAAATCGTCCTAGAGCGAGTAAACTTAGAGAGTTGATTTTTTCACAGCACATAAGGACCACAGACTTCAGTATTTGATTTCAATTTGATTTTAATTTCAACTCTATACCTTCAGTGTCAAAGATATAAAGAGTCTTGACATACAGACGGACAACAAAGTGATCCAATAATGGTTCCATTTTTTCCTTTTGAGGTACGAAACCCTAAAAAGAAAGAAAAGAACATCATATACATTGCAAACGATATTGGGTTTAATATCTAAGAAAATACACTGTAGCTTTCCATTCAACACCTCAATGGGGTGATTCCCTACAATTTTATGCATGTCTCAATCAAGTTGGAGCACTGGAGACGTCCCCAAGTGGTCTCGCTGCAGCCGTCCTCGTACGAGGACATGTCGAGGTGGAGTATTGAATATGCGCTATGCAAGTTGTTAATCCACCGCTTAAGGACCCAATTGAAGCCCTTTTTATAGACACAAGGCGCTATATATCCTGAGTTACGAGATGAAACGGAAATCTGGAAAGCTTGATGTCTGCTTGTTGTAGTCTCATATTTATTTTTAGCTTTCTGTGATTTGAATTAGCTAACCGTAACTTCATTATACCTTTATAGTATACTAGCTTTCGCAGGCGGCTTCGCTCGCGTTAAATTCGGTATAACACACCAAGCAGACCTGCAGTTTTTGCTCTTGCGCCTGATTGATTTGTAATAGCAACGCTAAGTTTTCCCTTTTATTCCCTCGTTCTCCCTTATATCCCACTTTTTTAATAAAAAATAAAAGCCTATGTCCGTCTCCTGGTTCCCAACTATATCTGTACCAAAATTCATCAAAATCGGTGTAGCCATTAAAGCGTGAAGAGGTAACAAACGAACAAACTCACTTTCGCTTTTATAATATTATAGTAAGGATAAAATAACCTTTGTTTTCTAAAAGAAGATAACATAACATAATGCTTTATAATTCCTGAAAGGGTGGGTAGAGGTTCACCTAAGAAGTTTATACCACACTTGCTTTTGCCCGCGGCTTCGCTTGCGTTAAATTCGTTCCCCTTTCCTAATTTGCAGGGAGCTGCTATCTATAAATTTTCCCTTGTGCCTTGTTGATTGTTATAGCAATGGTAAGGTTTCCCTTTTCTTCCCTCTTTCTCCCTCATTACCCATTTTAAAATAAAAACTATCCCCTATTGGGTCCCAACTATCTCTGTACCAAAATTCATCAAAATCGGTTTAGCCATTAAGGCGTGAAAGCGTAACAAATAAACTCACTTTCGCTTTTATAAATATAATATAATACTAAGGATTTCGCCAGTTCACATCAATCGGACACAAGACCATACTACGAGTACGTACTAGCTACTGTAACTACTCAGAAATTCTGTAAATTCCTAAAAGCAACCATGACTAAATTTATGATACGAAAATAATAGCTGCCAAACTCAGAATTTCTGTTTGAAAAATAGTCTCTAAATACAGTCTACAATACACCATGCAAAATGCAGCGTGATTGGGTGCCCGTTGAAAAATAAACATCAGATAAACATTGTTTCCTTTACTCCCAAATCAAGCAGATTTACTGTAATATCCAAACCTGATTACAGTACGTAGACACGTTAACAGCCTATGCAATTTCCCCCCTCGGCGTACTACGCTCGTTTGTTGATATTCAACTTTTGTATAAGCCAGCAAACATTATGGCGTAGTGTGATAGCGACCAAAATTTATTTCAGATACGTGAGCCTATATTGTCATATGGAATTGGGAAAATCCAATTGTGTCAACACACGAGTCGTATAGGGTAAGTTTGTAGAATTGAATTGGTCGGCAGGTAAACGGTTATTGTAGGTAATAATGGCGCTCCGAATTTGTTCGTAGTAACATGCCGTCTACACTGCAATTAGGGGCCGTTAGGCGATGGCTGGCGCCGGCCTGCCTCCCTGCCTACTCGCTAACACCGTATTACCGCGATGGACAAATAGGAGGTATTGTTTAAAAAGGGTTGTTTTACACGGAAAACTGTCGCATCGATTGTGCCGCGTTCGGTAACATAGCTAGATGTCTGCGACATCACCCGATAATCATGGTTTCATATCTCCATATTTCGACGGTGCTTTGCATGTTTAAATGACAAGCTGTTTATACTTGTTTATGGTTATTTCCTCAGTGGGCTGTGAGAAAATTACGTAGTTAATAAAACTGTTAACACGTTTTTATTAGCAAATGGTTTGAACCACTACTGTTAGCATTATTTCACGTTTGTGAAGCTACTTATATATGTATGTTATTCTAGTTAAAAAATAACGACAACAATGATCCTATTATCATAATTAATCAATTACAGCATCAAATAACAAATCTGCCAATAAAATATGTCTGATTATATTTCAGTGAACACGGCGCGGATTCAGCCGTAATGCTCGTGCAGTAACATTTATCAATCAATTTATTGTCCAATTACATGGGACATATTTCTCTAAAAGTTACATTGCAACATTTACAACCAATGTCTCTGATACGTACGACCCATTAAAAGCCTATATATAAGCGAATAAAATTCACATGCATGGCTGTAAACGGCGCGATCGTAAAATTCACTGCACTCACTTTGTGGCGCACTGGAAATTTATTTAAAAGCTTTGACACGCAGTTAGGATGATGTAGAGCTACTTACACATAATTAGGTTTCAGAATAGAATCACACGGAGCTATGTTGTAAAGAAAAGTAGGATTTTCTTAAACAAAACATCAGCAACCCCTTTATGTTTGATTCAAGAGGCAGCAACGACCCCTTGGCAACACCAGTACCTCTTGAGTAACATACATACATAATTTATTACGAAAGCTGTCTAAATTTTTATGACGTTGTAAAGTTATAGTACCTAAACTATTTTAAGCACAAAATAATGTAAAACTGCTGTTGTTAAGCTATAAGCAATGACCGAAAACTTTACTGTCGCATAAAATTACCATTCCGCTGAAGATACATGGTATTCTTTGAAATAGCAAAACTTCAGTACAAGAGTAAACGTTTTGAAATGTACAGTCAACAAAGGAGATAGATGACGGGACTCATCAGATACAATTTAAATTATCCTTAATTTTCAGGGTTCCGTACCTCAAAAGGAATAAAACGAAACCCTTATTGTATCACTTTGTTGCCCGTCTGTCTCTCTGTATGTCTGTTAAAACCCATTACATCGGGAACTATTGAACGTCATCATCTGCCTAACCTTTTCCCAACTATGTTGGGGTCGGCTTCCAGTCTAACCGGATGCAAGCTGAATATCAGTATTTTACATGGAGCGACTGCCTATCTGACCTCCACAACCCAGTTAATACTGGGTAATACGATACCCCTTGGTAAGACTGGTTGTCAGACTTTCGGAACACTGACTACCTGTAACGACTGTCAAAGATCTACAAATGACAGCCGGGACCAACGGCTTAACGTGCTTTCCGAGGCACGGAGGAAACTCGGTATGTAACGGGTTGTCACCCATCCACAGACCAACCTAGGCAAGCGCAGCTTAACCTTAAGATCGACCCGAGCGGCTGCTATTATTTAGCCACGAGCTCCTCATCGGGAACTATTGAACGTATCGAGTTGAAATTAAAACCGTATACTCAAGTGTGTAATCCCTTTGAGCTATGAAAAAGTCAACCCTCTGAATTGACGCCGTCAAAAGATATGACAGTTTATGTCGCAAGTTTGTACGGAAGCCTAGGTGCAATTGCGGGTTGTTCGAAAGAGATACCGCGGCCCCGGAATATAAAGGGCAATAGAAAGAACGTGTGGGTGTAAAAGTCTGATACTACCCCCCGCTTCACCCAGAACGGGGGAAGTTATTATATGAATTCACATCCGCAAAAAAAAGAAACCCTAGGTGCGCGAGTCAGACTCGTTTTTGTCCGGTTTTATATGAATAATTTCGAATAAAATAAAATTAATTTGATAGAAAACAAGCAGCTCATTACATAAATTAATTTTGAGTTTAAGACGTCGAACAGTCTTGACTGATGACTTCCCCCGCTCCGCCCAGAGCGGAGGAAGTCATTGGATGATTTCCACCCGTAAAAAAAAAAGACGTCGAACAGTTTCTAAAAAAAAACAGTTGTACTTAACCTACCTGACGGACTACTTATCTTTTTGTTGATCGTACTATAAACATCAACTACTTCATATAATATAAAGTGTTTGATGTCACAATAAACGTAAACTAATTAATTATTTCGGTGTGTTAACATGTTATATATTATATTATTAAAGCTATAAAGTTCATGTCGGTATTTGTCGCAGGGAAGGCATAAAATCAGGAACTTCATCATCATATGTTTTTTTTTGTCTATTTTTGTACTGGGTTGATGGTAATAGGCTCGTCCTCTATTACATGGGACCTAAATATAACGGCTGGGGAAATGTTGGTGCACTATCCTAATAACCTAGTCCTACTAATATTATAAATGCGAATGTATGCGAATGTTTGTGAGGATGGATGGATATATGTAGGGATGTTTCTTACTCTTTCATATCAAAACGGCTCAACGGTTCTTAATGAAAAATGGAACAGAGTTAGATTAGAGTCTGTAATAACACATAGAATTCTTCTTTTCCTATTATCATGCGAGCGAAGCCGCGCCAGCTAGTAGTGCTATTATGTTGGATCTATTAGTTTGTTTTTGAGGTTCCAAAAAAGTCAACAAAATGTTAGCTTATTTAAGTTGGCAGTGAATGGGAATCATCAGTAATGCAAAGACGATTAAGGGATATAACTGTTCCTTCTGAGAAAAGGCAACCGCAAATAAAGTGAATTTAAAATATCGGGGCGTTTCCAACTCAGAGAATTTAGGTTAAAAGTTAACTGTTGGGTCATCTTGAAGACAGAGAGCTACATTTCTCGGTGAAACCTTCTCAGACACAAGCATTTTGAAATACTTTCAGACAAAAATGCTGAGTTTCTTTTTTAATTGTCAGTAAATTATCAAATAAGTGGGGGACTTATTTAGAAAGAAAGAAAGAAAAAACATTTATTAGTCGCAAATTACGACGAGCAACAAAAAAATAAAAATCATAATTTACGTAACGTTGCGTGGAGGGGTAGGGGGGAATATCAGACTTTTACTGACTAAAACCCACCCATGTTCCTTCTTTTTCCCATTATGTTTCGGAAACGCAGTATCTTTTTATAAGACCCTTCAATCCCGGCAGACTTCTCTGCTTTGTTGACATATCTTTGAGGTGTGCGTGAAACACGACACGCCGTGAAGACATAAGCAGCTTAAAGAGATTTCAACTACAACATATTATTATTTTAAATTTGATCAATGAATTTCTCCTGTATCGAGGGTGCGTTTACAAAAATTTAAACACACAAACAGTAGACCCGGAACAACTATCTGTAGGCTACACAAATATTTGTACCGTGCGGGGATCGAACCCGCAACAAGCACCGCAGCAGTCGATAGCTCAGCTACTGTGACAACCGTGTCAATTCCCAGCTTTGTAACTAAAATGATGAGATATATATTATCATACCAGATAAACACAAAACAACGTATTTCACCACTTTCCTCCAACGTTATTTAAAATGGAAATCATTATTGAATTTGCGTTTAAACGCGTTATAGCGCGCGCACACACACACATTTGTGAACAGAACAATTTATATTAATTATTCAAAAAAATACTATTATATCTATTTTATTCAATGGCGTCGCACCATTTGGTGTTGTAATAAATTTTAATACTTTGATTGTACTGGAAAATACAAATGTAACGTAGGTTTAAATGGAATTTAATTGTGTTATAGTATATAAATTATAGCATATAAAGTATCTGAAACCGGTGATTGTATTTTGCACTATATCATTTTCAACACCGTATTTTTCTCAAAAATCCACATCTTATAGATACATGAATATCAAGTGGACTTCGCATTATGAAGTCACTAGCTTTTGCCCGCGACTTCGATCGCGTTAAATTCGGGGTAACACTGTTCCCCTTTCCTGGTATCTGCTACCTGTAGTTTTCGCCCTAGCACCTTAATTATTGTAATAGCAATGCTAAGTTTTTTTTCCCTCTTTCTCCCTCATATCGAAATCCTTTTTTTTATATAGACTATGTCTGTCTCCAGAGTCCCAACTATCTCTGTACCAAAATTCATCACAATCGGTTTAGCCATTTAGGCGTGAAGACGTAACAAACAAACAAACTCACTTTCACTTTTATAATATTAGTAAGGATACTAAGGATATCCTGCCCACGGTGACTCATTCTTAATGAAACAGTATTTACCCCATCCCCTCCATACGTACGAACCTCAATTAGTGATTTTATCGTCATGCCGAGATTATTTGTTTGTTTCACATCGGATCCAAATCCCCTGAGCTTCGACTCGACTAAAGCGCCATTTACATGATGCAAGTTTGTTGCCTGTTACATACAATAAAATTGAAGCAATAAATTACTTGCATGGTCTAAACAGAACGTACGATTTTGATCTATTGCGCAAGTTTTGCTTGACAAAACTTTCTTAGTGTAAACAGCACATACAAAAATTTCTTAGGCGATTCTTGCATTCAATTCGACGACACGGTTCGCTCAGTGGCTGAGCGATCGAGTGCTGCGCTGCGTGTCGCGGGTTCGATTCCCGCACGGAACAAATATTTGTATGACCTGCAGATAGTTGTTTCGGGTCTGGCCGTGAGTTTAAATGTTTGTAAACGCACAACGCACCCACGATACAGGAGACAAACCGTGGGGCAAAGTTTAAAAAAAAATTGGTTTTCTCTTCATTTGCCAACATGAGTGCAGTAAGTGAAGGAGTGTGAATCGTTGCTGCTCTTCTGAGACAAGAAATATTGAGAAATCGTCGCTAAAAGAGGTGTTGGATCAAAAAATGGATAGCTAGAAGAGGAGTTCTCGGAGCGTGTAACAGTCTTTGAATTACAAATAGAAAATGATATATTTTTTTTATCATATTTTTTAATAAACAAACTTTTTACAAAACCTTCCAACACTTGAATGAAAAATTTGACAACGCAAATACGTGCAATACTTGAAGCAACCCGCCAATGAATTGTACACGCACATACAACTCTCTGTTTAGACAAGTCAAAAGTTGAAAGCAATAATCTCCATAACATAATTGTATTGGTCTAAACAAAAGACATTTGCAACTATTTCTTGTCAAGACTTGCATTCAATAATTGCGTTCAATTTTTTTATTTGTATCCTCGTGTAAACAGTTGCGTACAATTCTTGTAGGGCAACTATTGCACTTCATTTATTGCATTCAATAATGGCACTTGAATGTTCAAGAAAATTGTATCGTCTAAATGAGGCTTAAGTTCCAAAATTTGCTTCTACACAGAAACTCAGTACAAGGATTTTCCACAGTTTTGTCAGCAAGCAATTTAAAGCCACGTTCCCTTGCTTAAGATGCATTGGCTCATTCCAAACACAGGATTTAACGTTGGTTCGAGAGGCCGACACTACGAGTAAATGTGGCAATTCGTAGGCGACTCGTCCCACAACACGCATTAGCACTAAATGACATCCACGAAAAATCTTCGCGAAGCTCTCAGATAAGAAATAGGGGAATAAAAAAAGATTTTCCCGCCTTTTACACTGTTTTATTTGATTCCTGTCAAAATAGGAACAATAGTTTAGTTTCGGTCTCCCTTGAGACAAGCGCTGACAGAATTGCGAAAGTGAGCAAATTATTTTGTTGTAATTTGGATTTATGTTTGTTTTGTTATTGTACCTTTACTATCAAACCTGAAGATGGATTAGTATCCTAACATTATACCAACAAAAATAATACAATCAAAATCAGCTAAAATACTTTCCGATCGAACAATCAGCCACCTCAATATTAAAGCAAATCGAGCAATTAAATTCAATTAACACATTTGAATTCACCCCGCATAAAGTGCCATGTACGGTGGACTAAAGGTGAGTGAATTCAGCTGTGTGATCTATAAAATATCAAAAGTTCAACGTGGAGTTAAATTGCTTAAAGCATTATATGAGTCAATGTCTGGCGCCGTGGACGCGTATTTGAAAATCACTTTTCTGCGCGATCACCATTCGTGCCGCAGAAGGATTTCACTTTTTTTTTTAACAAATATGCGATTATTATCAATATACCCATAATTTTGTTAAAAAACTAACAACACTTGAAAAAGCCATGTCCAGAAACAACACAGACATCGTACACTACCTCAGTCAATTTTGGAGTAGACTTTCGAAATACGCGATGTGGCCGTTGAGCGGTGACTCCATGCAGACGAAATTCTGGGAAAACGCTTTTTGCCGTGGGCTGTTGGAAATAACAGACAATTATTGTACAATGACTTTTTACTTGCTACGATTTTTCGCTTTATCTACAAATTGATTACGGAGAAACGTTTGCTCAGCTAAGAACGTTTTTGTTATGAATTTCAAGTTGTTTGTGGATTTTTTGTAGCGTAATATTGTCAAAAAATATATATAATTGAAATAAACATAACTTAGCTTGCGTATTTAGTAATGTCTTTTAATTAACTTTGATTGTAATTATTATGTTGTAAATAGGTATGCTAATACACGCTTTGTTCTTACATTTATTAATATATTTTTAATAATGTAAGTGATTTTTCTTTATTTAACATTTAGTATTAAAGAAATTGAGTCCTAATTATGACAATCGCGCTACGCGCTACGTCGTTGCTACGTGCTACGGCTACGAGCATGCGTAGGCTTTGTTAAATCGTAGCACAATACGCTTCATAAAACAGACAATTACGTAGCATGGAAACAAAAATGCACTATTTTTATAAACCTATAATCAAGTTGACGTATTGGAAATGAATTTATTATTCAATAACGAAGTACAAAGGAAACATCCGAGTGTATAACTGGCATCAGTAAGTTTACATAAGCTGGAGTAGTTATACCGTTATTATCTATGCAGTGTTAGAACGCAGGGGGCACCTGAGACTGCACGCTAATTCCGAGCTCAGCCTCTCCTTACGACCGATAGCTGTACGCTTGAACACGTCCGCCAGATAATTGCTGCATACGCAATTAGGGTAACGCTATTAGCGAAATGAAATTCCCACCTGTTTTATATGCGGCGCCAACGAGTTATAACCGCGATGACTAATTAAAGCAACAAAAGGTCAATAAACATGACTCACTGAATCGTTTTCAGTCGCGATGAACGATTCATGAACACGTTATTTTGAATGGAACATTGTTAAACGATACGGAAAAATCACACAAATTGAACATTTAGGACGAAAGCCGGCAGACACACTAAAACAAACAAGATCGCAAAGCCCGGTCGTGTCAACACGGGGCGGTAACGTGGAAATTATACGGTACAAATTACATCATTAGAAAGCGCGACTTTATACGGGTTTCTGTACGATAGCCGCTCCGTGCGAGCGGTGCCTCGGCGAGGTGATGCTGTTGTTATCGACCTCACGAGCACCGCCAATCAATTACGATCGCTCGCTGTTCAAGTAGACGTCCACGATCGATCGGCTGCGTACACTGACATTCGCAATATCACATTTTATAGAGCTTGTCGTTGATTCGTCATTATTTCGAGTTGTCATGAACCCGCCGTGACCTGCTTCCACCCGTCCATGACCGGTAACAATTAGGAAAACCTCCGCCGGTGCAAGTCGCGCGGATATAAAACTTTATGTACGCATATAAATTTGGATGTCGAGACATGTTTTATTGTACTGTCGTAAAATTTGGGGTCGGAAAAGACCGACATATTTAATAAATACGAACAAGGTCGTAAAGTTGAATGCAAACCTCTTCGTGGCATCGATAATATCATCGAACTATTTGTGATGTTCATCAGTACTTGTTTACCGATCGATTCTGGGGAAGTCCGCGTTTCGGCGGCGATGGCACTGTCTTTATTGTTCACGTAAATGAATTTGGTGAGATTGTGAAAAGAAAACGTAAGAAACTCTTGCATTTGTCAAAGTGCTATCTCTTTGTTGCGAATTTATCTGGAAACATTCGGCTTCCCCATACAAGTTCACAAAATGGCTCCAACAATAACGTGAATCCGCTTAACAGTTCGCCCGGCCGCCCCGGGGAGGCGCGGGATTCCCGGTGACGCGCCTTAAACGTGGGAATACGCCGACGTTACCTATCGCTTCACTTATTTACCGAATACAACTCTAATAAATTTAATAAAGGGGAAGGAAACGTGAGACAGATGCACAAGCCGCCTAAAAAAAATATCTGTCGAAACGTTCCGTATATGTTCGGGCTCGAATAAATTTTTGTTTGCATTTATCGTTTCCAATAACTCATAAAGTGTAATAAAAAATGCCACCTTAGCAGCTGTAAATTTCCTAAAGAGCACAACATCTACAGGTAGTTGGCAGGCTTCCAGTCCTACCTGAACTTAGATGTGTTCTACATTAAACTCTGTGTCACAGCAAAAAGTTTAATGAGCTTCATTTATACAGCAGGGGTAAAATAGTGCAGCGAGCTGGCTGAATCTAAAATTCAAACGTCAAAAATGTAAAATATAGTCGCATAAATATAAAAAAAAAACCGGCAAGTTGGTCGACAGTGAAGCTGGCCGGTAATCCGGCTGTCGCCGGCAGGTATCGATGGACGGATTAAAACACCATTTTTACTGACGGTTAAACCCTTTGCCGAGTATCATTTTCATGTTTTCAATTATAGCACTGATACTGCGATTTTGCGGTTATGATGTTTTTCTTTGCTACCTATTTGTATTTTTCAAAAGCTTTTGAAAGTGAAGAGTCAATGTTTTCTTAAAATAACATAACAAATATTACGTAAAGTCTAGTCTGTCTTGCATGGGACATTATCACAAAATTGTAAAAACAAAAATTATTGTTCCCTTTGTTCGTCTCATTTGGATTATATTTTTGAAAATATTTGTATTTTTCTTTTTTCACTGGTTAGTACAGCGCCGAATGAAACTGTTTGATCGACCAAAATCAGCTTTAACTTACAATGTTACAGTCTATTTACCTATTTAATTATTTACAGTCTGTTTTGAACTATTATTTCTAGTATGTTTAGTGCATACCGTGGCAGCCTTTAATTAAAGCAACACCATAAGACGTAGTAAAATAAGAGCTTTACAATTTAAATTAGTGTATGTCTTGTTAGTTGTCCTTAAAAAAATAAACTATAAGCAGAATGTGATACGGACAAGGAAAGAATTCAATTGCTAAGGAAAAAAATCATTTCTGACTGCTACAATATGGAACACGACTAGGAAATCGATGGCAGTCCATAAAACTATAAATAATAAATATTCGCGGTCATAAAATTTTATGTTGTTAGGAGGGCTGTGGAGGAGTGAGTGGCTTCATGGTGAACATCAATTGTTCTGCGAGCAGGCACGCCGCGCCACAAGCGGCACGATACATAAATTTAGCATACTGCTACCGTGTTCTTGTAAGCAAGTAAACGGAATCTCCAAAAAAAGCTTATTTTTTTAATCGTGACGAACTGTTCAGGTTCTGCCAGAACTTGTAGGAGGACTCGTGGGTTTAAGGTTAGTTTTTTTTGGAACGAAGTTCCTTATCGCGCGTTGCGAAAGGGGGCTAGACGGAGAGAATTAAGACTAAAAGTCGTAACGACACTTTTTGCTACAGTTGTAAGCCGTGCGGCGTGCGCGTGTTTTTCTGTTTGTCTTCCTCTCTCTCTCTCTCATAGAAAGCAAGTGAGTGTATTCAGGCTTTTTGCACATAATAAATAATAACTTCGTTGCATCCGGGTTTCTGTATATTTTTTTTGTATATTTATGTATATTCAAGTTTATGTATATTTTTAAATAAGCTTGAATCATCTTGCACCCGATGAACTAATTTAAATAACCATAGATAATACTGCAGATATTGTTAGTACTTACTTTTCATATACTCATCATCTGCTAAGCCTTTTACCAACTACGCTGGGTTTGGCTTTCCATCTATCCGGATACTGCTGAATACCAGCATTTTATATGGAACGACTGTCTATCTGACCTCCTATATTATTTCATATGCTACTATATTTATACGTATATCCTTACAATCCTTACTAATATTATAAAAGTGAGTTTGTTTATTACGTCTTCACGCCTAAATGGCAAAACCGATTTTGATGAATTTTCCTGAAGACGGACGAAAACCTAGCTTTGCTATTACAATAAATAAGGCGCAAATGCAAAAACTACAGGTAGCAGGTACCTACTTGCAAATAAGAAAAGGGGAACTGAGTTATCCCGAAATTAACGCGAACGAAACCGCGGGTAAAAGCTGGTAATATTATAAACGCGCAAGTTTGTATGAATGTTTGTTATTCTTTCACGAATAAACTACAGAATGGATTTTAATGAAACTCTACAATAATATAGCTTAATACATCAGAATAACACATTCATAAACATAATTATATTGTTTATCTATCACCACGCGAGTGAAACCGTGGGACGCAGCTAGTACTTAATAAAAATAAATAAAAAATAAGGAATATATGAAAACGTGAAGTTGATACGTCACTGAAATTTCAAGTAAGTCTAAATTCAATTCATGCAAAAGCTATTCTCAACAAAGTAGTCAACACTACCATGAATCAATATGCTCAGTACATGTGCCTCACTTCTAATGCCTCTTAGCTCCGTAATACTGTCAATAAGTCCCGCTCTCCCGCGACTTACATGCATAATATGAATATTAATCGTGTACGAACATTCCTTTCATTCGATTTATGAGTATTTAGACGTAATTAGCTGTGATATTGAAAACTTCATAGTGACGTAGCTCCGTATAAGGTTTTCTGAAAACCGATAAAAAAAATCTGTACTAGTCCATAGTTTAAATAAATATTATAATACATAAGTTGTCTCTTTTGGGAGGCGAATATGGCCAGAAATTGCACATGATAGAGAGATTTGTAAGGAGAAAGCATGTGGCCTATATAATAGGGTGTCGTTATATTTAGTCCGTCTTTTAGATTATTCAAAAATAAGGGACTAGTATTTTTTTTTGTAAATTAGATAATGACAAAGATATATCCCATTAAAGTTACGTGTGACGTCGTTCGTTGCGAAAAAATGCAGCAGACAATTAATTTTTTTGGAAACTACCCTATAATTATGGCACTATAGTATCTCCCGTGCCAATGGCTAATTTCCACACAAATTGGCCGCCGTGGCTGAAACCTGTGAGAAGACTAGAAATACAGCGCATTTTGGGAAAACCGTATACATATATAATTTTAACGGATATCAAAAAGGTCGGAGGTTCTTTGTTTTATGTATGTTTATCGGTAATTCTTACAATTATGAACCTGTTTATATAAACCACTAGCTTTCGCCCGCGACGACTAGCTACTTTGGCCTAACGCTAACTTTAAACCGCGTGATGCTCGAAAAATAAAATATGTTTCCCTCTCCTTTTTCTTCCCTCTTTCTCCCACTTTTCTCACTTTTTTTACCAAAATTTATCAAAAGTGGTTTGGCCATTTAGGCGTAAACGTAACAAACAAACTCACTTTCGCTTTTAAAATATTAAGTAAGGATAACATTTTACAATCCATCCAATAATGTCGTATCTTGACTAGCCTCATAACAGTCACTAGTAACGGCACTCCTATGACGTAGGGTCGCCAACTAGTTAGGGAGAGGACAAAATATGATCAGTCCTAGATCATATATTGAAAATAACTGCAGTAATGTAATACAATTTGCCATTACAATGCTGCAATCGATACTGTAGAATTAAGTGATGCGATGGTACCACAGCGTAACCACAAAGGGACATCCTTACTAATATTATAAAAGCGAAAGTGAGTTTGTTTGTATGTTTGTTAAGTCTTCACGCTTACATGGCTAAACCGATTTTGACGAACTTTGGTACAGAGATAGTTTGGACCCGGGAGACGGACATAGGCTAACATTATTCAAAAAAAAAGTGAGAAATAAGTCAGAAAGAGGGAAAACTTAGCTTTGCTATAAATCAGGCGTTAGGGCAAAACTACAAGTAGTAGGTACCTGCAAATCAGGAAAGTGGAACTGTGTTACCCAGTATTAAACGCGAGCGAAACCGCGGGCAAAAGCTTACCATCCATAAATTTGACAGGAATTGAGTGTCAGTATTCTTGACATACGTGCTGTGAATTGTCAATGATTAAACACCACATAGGATAATAGACAAAGTGGAGTTATATCAACGGAAATGACGAAAGAATATAAAATAAAATGTAGTTTGAGTTCAAAGGCTATATCTTCTTATTTTTGTTTAAATGGGTCCCTAGGGTTATTTACATATATTCTACTCCAAACAACAATTTAGACTTGATGGCCTAACCTGAGGCTCATACCCCGAAGGTGATTTTAGCGTATAGTCTCCTAGTTTTTAAATTTATTTTGCCCTGGCTCGAAGCCTTACTCTCAAGGCACCCACAGTATTGCCTGGTTAAGCAGACACCATCTTCATAAGTACAAACCGTATTTTTAAATGGCATCTCATTAAAAAACCAACCAAGAGCGAGTCAGACTCACGCACCGAGGGTTCCGTACAAACTTGCTACTTAAACAGCCATATCTTTTGACTGCGTAGACTTGGAAGGTTAATTTCACAGCAAAAAGGGGCCGTAGATTTGAGTACATGGTCTTAATTTCCGGAGATAAAGGGTTTTGGCATAAAGACAGACAGACGGGCAAAAAAATGATCCACTAGGGGTTCTGTTTCTTTCTTTCTTAATTGTACCACCGCACTATTCTACACACTACACCTACGTTGATCGACTGTAAGAAGTCAATATTTGTAGTCTGTGGCATTACATACTTCAGGTATTGGTACAGCAGTTTGGTGCCCTTGTACATTGACATTTAGTGCAGACCGAACCATGGTTTATGAGCCATGAGCCTCGCGCCCCTGCCGACCCGACTAACGTACTTTTACTATGATTACTATTTAAAAATATTGAGCTACATTGTGAACGGGATGTCGGTAACTGTCGAAAGGGGTTGGGGTTCTTTTTTTCATTGATGAGGATTTTATTGTTTGTTGTGATTTTGGACACTATTTACAGTTACTCCATGGTGAAGAAATACAAACACGTATAATGTTTGCGCAGTAACATGATACTGGTAACATTATTTTTTCTTTTTCTTTAAAAAGACGTTGGCCCAAATTAATAAAATGTACCATTCCTCTTAAATCTGGAACGCTACCTCGATTTCTGATTATGACAGCAAGCCTTTAAGGATTTACCCTGAATATCATAGCCGTATAGGACTACCCACAGACATGTTTAATCATGGCATGTATTGCTTTCATTTAATGTCACCCGCACCATGCCACAGAAAAAATAGTTTAGTTGTTCTTTTTAAACACAACATCAAAATAATGTTGAGATGAATTTAAAAAAGGCATTTCGTTTTTCGTATAAAATTATTTGTATTGTTTAAAAACAATATTGAATAAACTGGAACTACGATAAATAATACGATAAATAATCGAAGCTACCCTTGAATTTTTTATTTTAAGAAGAAAAGCCAACAAGGTTTTCCGTTACTCCGTCATAAAAAATCAACTTTCTAAGGGTACCTACCATGATGACGTAAACCAATGGATTTTTATAATACACCAGTCCTTTGCCCCACGGAGTTTGAAGGCAACTTTAGGTCTCCCATGGGAACCCTGCAACTTATAGGGATAAAGAATATCCTATTATGTTAATCCGGGGAACTGGAGGCACCTTTACACAAAAAGGTCGAATGTATCTACGCACTTTTAAGAGGGATCTGTAACGGATTTTCCTGGGCGATAATAACATATAAAAATAACATTAAAGTTTTATCTATTCCCTTGTTTTTTGACCGTATATGTACGTTTTTATGGTAGTGGATTGATTTATATAGGGTAGCTATTAATAATACTAGCCTATCAACGTCTCATCGTTGGACAAATGCTTTTTCTTAAAAAGAGAAGGATGCAATGCAAGAAGAAAGATATCGCAATATTTCAGAAACTACAAGTATTAGGAGTGTCAATCTTTGCATAGCGGATCCTTTTAGGACGTAGGTGCTCAATAAGATTTTGCGAAATTGAACCCTTATAGGGATGAAAAAGGGTAGCAAAGCTTGTATGGGAGAACATGATTGCTTTACCAGATTGACTTGAAATTGTGCATTGGCATTATTTAAATTAATCCTACTTATATTATAAATGCTATTGTTTATGAGGATGGATGTATGGGTGTATGGATGTAAGGATGTTTGTTACTCTTTCACGTCAAAACGGCTGAACGAATCTTGATGAAATGGGCACAGAGGTAGATTATAGTTTGAAATAACACATAACATACTTTTTTTCGATCATCTCGCGGTTGAAGTCGCGGGCACTAGTAGACTATATAATATCACGCTATAAAACAAAAGAGCTAAGCAGCGGGTAAAACCCTTGGGCACAGTTAGTTTATAGATAAGTTCAGGTTTCCTTACGTCATTTTCTTCACCGATGTACGTCTCAAGTAAAGTGCCAGATATGCATAGAAAAATAAGTATATACTGTTCAAATAGGTCCCATGATAATTTTAGTTCTTTCAAAACTCAAATAAATTTATAATTTTCTTATATAAACCCGTAGCCGAAGTTCTGTATGTTATATTTTATGCGATAGCCAGTAAATGTGGATTTTACCTTTTGCCCAACGCAATGGTACTTGTACGTCAAATATATATGGTGGGTCCAAGTACCTTATAATAAATGGCCAAGGTTGGTCATAAACACGCTTGGCCATCGTAACGCCATCGCGGACGCGTTGCCAACTTTATAAGGGACCGGAACACATTAACACCGATCATATTTAGCCCACAGAGGCTACCTAAAATAAAACAAATTAAAAACCTTCCTTGTTTTCATGGTTATTTTGGTTTGAGCGCTGTTATTGTGTTGTGTTAAACTGTTCCACCTCGTATGAAGATATACTCCGAGTTGATGGCTAACCAACATAATCAAAAGTAATACGAAATTGTGATAAAAGAAATATAAATTGAAAATGCATAAGTAGGTATTCTTTTTTAAATACGGAATTATTAGTATTCTTTTTTAAATTGGAATGCCTTGCAAGGGGCTTTGAAGAGGCACCAGAAAATTAAGCAGAAGTTTGTATTGTGGATATTATTCTTACATTTCTATTTATATATTGTTAATACCCATTAATTCGGCTATTGATGTAGTTTTCACCATAAGTAACAGACTTTTCCAAGAGTTTAAGTGTTAAAGTTTAAGAAATCATTACCATCTGCCTATTCTTTTTAGGGTTCCATATCTCAAAAGGAAAAAACGAAACCCTTATACCCTGTCTCTATGAATACAGGAGTACAGCTGAATATCAGTATTTTACATCGAACGATAGGTACCTACTTATCTGACCTCCACAAAGCAATTAATATTTGGTAATATGATACCCCTTAATAAGGCTGCTTGCTATACTTTCGGGCCACTAAGTACCTGTTACGACTGTCAAAGATATTTAAATAAATAAGTTGTTATTTTTAAATAAAGAAGTTGTTATATTTAAATAAAGAAGTTGTTACGTTTTATCTATGGACGAGCTACACATATTAATTAAAAACAAATCACGTCACAAATGCCAACAATAAGCTCATAGAAGACATACAACATTCAACGTCGACCCTCTTTTACCACCTTAAAAAAACCCAAAAACTCAACTTGACTATCAGAGAAAGTTATTAAACTCCTAGTACAAAATAAACTACTCACCTCAACTAAGTAAATACCTTTGTACTGCTCAATACTATTCGAAATTGAGTCGAAAGATATTGACTTCAGAGTGCAAGTTTCAATCAGTCTCCGGACTTTCAAATAGTCAGTAGTAAATCAAAAATATTTTCCCGAAGCACCTTGAACGTATTCTAATACCGAACCTTCGGCTCCCATCTACGGCATATGAATGTTTATCCCAGAGATATTTTTTCTACCTTTTTATTTTATCCCGTCCCTCTGAATAAATAAGGCGAGCTGGCGCCTCTGTACTAATTGAAGGCGAATTGCTCCACCCCAAGATATTGGCCTGGTATAGCATCACTTACATTATTACTAGATTTGAATTGGTAATTAATTGCCTCGCCAGACGACACTCCAGCTTTTAGACGGCAACACACATTAAACTTTATTCTCAAAGTGAAAATTAAATTTTAAAACATCTACAGTAACTTGTGAACTGTGAAAAATGTTGTAACTAGGTGAGAAGTTCTCGTCCTGAACTCATGTGGGATCCAAGTCATAAATTTGGAAAAAGTTGAAAACAAAAGTCGCCCAATGCACTTCCCGTTTGCATCTGCTGCTATTGCAAGAGTAAAAAGAGCTTTTCTGTTTCACCATTCTCTGATTGCTTTCAGGATTTTGTTTTTTTTTTTTTGTTGGTGTCTAATAGAAAATATTTTACTATTACCTCTTTGTTGAAAAAGATCTTACAATATGGAAATGATTTTTAATGTTTCGATCACATTTTTAGGGTTCTTTACCTCAATAGGAAACAAAAACGAAACCCTTATAAGATCACTTTGTTGTCCGTCTGTCTGTATGTCCGTCAAGACTTCTGCAATGCGTGGAGGTATTAAGTTGAAATTAAAACGTTAAACTCAAATCTGTGATCCTTTGAAGCTGTGAAAAAATTGAACCTTTAAGTCTACACAATCAAAAGATATAGCAGTTTATTTCCCATACTTGTACGGAACCCTCGGTGCGCGAATCCGACTCTCATTTGGACGGTTTTTAGTTATAAAGTTAGTCGATACCATATTTGCATTGTATTTGAATAGTTTTTGTGTATACAGTTCAGATCAAATTCTATTTGAAATCTCTCTCATTTATTTACTTTAATGGAATGTCTTATCAAGCACACATGTAATTCTTCGTAGCATGCCTACGCAGCTACGCCAGACGTCGTAGCGTAGACTAAACACAAAAACAAACGTACCACCGAAATTACTCACTTTATTAAAACCAGATCGGATTTGCTAAAAGAAATCAGAAACAAAACGCCAGTCAACAAAGAAAATAGTGAAACATCCGAATGGATGGTCGATTACTGGCCGTAGCGACACGGCGGCGCCGCGTTTAAAACTCCGGCTAATTAAATGGATGAAAACGAAACTCGAATGTTTTCATTCCATTTACAGTTTCTATGCTCCCCTCTCTACTCTCCCCCTGCCGACCGACGAACGGTCATATGCAAACTGTATTACGATATTTCAAATGTGACAGTTTTAAAAAAGGTCGCTCTGCGTTTTAATTTCGTGATTTCTGATGGTACTCGGGAATTGTTTTGAAATTGGTGGTTTTTTTATTCAAATAGGTTTTTGATATAATGTGAAAGTTTTAATTGGTGTTTACTGTCTAGGGATTAATTTTGTATGGAAGTTTATAGTGTAATCATTTTTTCTTCTTTTCGTGATGATGTAACTCATATTATTGTAATAGACCAGTATGTCATCCACCTGCACAGCTCCAACATTTACTTCGTTTAAATCTTATTTATTTAATCCAACGTTTTAATTTGTTATTATGATAAAATAAAATAATATTTTTAAGGTGTTAATTTATTATTTATGTTAACGTCATCTGTTTGTTATTAAATAGTGTATTCGTACACTTAATCGTTTATTCGTAAATCTTCATTATTATAAACTAGAGCTTTGGTTTTATTATAACATTGAGATTGAGATTTATATTTTTTCTACGAACTCATTACATTCTAGACACTTTTACAAGAAAACACCATTAAATAGTCAACACTTTTATAACAACCTATTACTCCGAGAAAAACAACTATAAAATATTTATGTGCGCAACAAAATGCTCAACTTTGTTTAACTCAGACGAGTTTAATTTACCGACAAAATCTGTCCCACTGTGCTCAATCTTGCACATAAAATTATCGTATTGGAAATCGGAAAATGTAAAATGCACTGCAAAATGTTAATACAGCAAAAATAATCCGGTTAATGTGGCTCGATCGAGGATAACACCATCCAGCGCTGAGTTCGAAAAGTCATTTGTACGATTATCTGTCTCGCGGAGCACATCAGGCCCGGCATTGTATGTAAATTGAATTAATGACGGTGCACTTGAAGCCCTCTTTACTTTATGAATCGCTGTGGGAAAACGGTTCAAAATTCATGTAGGTTTTATTTAAACGAGAATTTACAGAAAATGATATTTTGACTCCACGCTTCGTAAAGTTTCAGATGAAACTAGTTTTAGGGATAAACACTAAAATTGAATGGCGGTCACTAATTTTTCGAATTGGGTTCGGTAAAGTAAATTGGTATTACAATTTTGGCGAAGTATAATTTAGTAAGTTTAATGTAGCTTTCTATTATGGGTATCTATTCTGTTATCTAGTGACTAACTGTCGGTCGCGGGAAATATACCTGTTTTAAAATTGATTAAACTGTTCATTACTTTTCTTTAGTGTGCTTCATTAGCAAATATACTTAGACACACATAGCTACAAAGAAAACATCATAACCATTTAGACTAATCCCCAAACCCCAAAACAAAACCACCACCAAAACTAACAACAACAATATTCCCTTCAATTATCCTAATAAAAATAAGAACAAGATAAAAGGGAGCACTAAGAAAAGTATATAAGAAGAACGCACTCAAAAACCGACCAGTGTATTATCCCAGTTATTACCAAGATGTAAGATATGGTCAGCAAAGTGTTTTGCCTCCGGGGAGGGTACCTCACTAAATTCCTCCACTTTACGGTCCGAGGTAGCCATTAAGATTATGAAATTATGAAGCCGGCCACTTGCCGAGATTTGCTTCGTACGGTCACACTTAACTTGGCTGATTTAATTCAACCACACTGAATTGTTGGTTTCAATTGTTTAGTTTGTTATTAAACTACTGTTTGAGAGGGTTTATTTAGTGTGTCTGGGTTCTATTGAGGTATTGAAGGAGTGTTATTTAAAGATCTAGAATAGATGTTAATTAATGGTTGGTTAAATATTAATCCGTTAGGGAACCCCAATAGACGTTTGATAGATATGCGACTTTTAAATTCACTTGTGTTTTTGGATATTTTGTGTATTATCAAATTATTTTATCAATGCTTTAGCAAAATAGAGATAGCACAATACCCCGAGAGTATAATGTAAATAATAACAAAACTAAACAGTGACTGGCGTAAATTAACTAAAGCAGAGTCAATTGACATTACGCAGTATTGATTCCACCACGAATCGCGATTCTGGTTACACAAATAAAGCTGTGTGATTAGCCTGAAAGCCCCTATCTAACTATTTATACACTACGATAATTTAGATACCTACGTAATCACTTTAATTAAATAATGCTTTTGCTTTTCCTCAAAGATACAAAAAACTAAAAGGGTTAAAGAGCCACACAGAATTTCGATATCACTATTATTTTTTATGCTAATACATACGTAATGTTTTCCCGACCCGAAACATAAAATGAGTGAGGTAGAACCCTAATCTTCTAATTCAGTATGCGGACAGGGCAAAACAGTGAGTTTAAATAATAAAAAAATGGTCCCACTTAGAAATAAAAGGCGAATCTAGGCCACGGCTAATTCTATGCTCGAGCCCCATCGCAAATTGTAATTTTCTCTTACCCTTATAACAGCAATTTATTTCATGATAAGAATCTTTTTTAGTCCTTGCAAAAAGGAATCTTTGTCGGAATCGAACATTCCTCGGGTTGATTACTAAGAGCCCAGGAGGCCAGATTTCATGAAGCCAATTGCCATTCACGCGTAGGCGAAACTGATCGCTGGGGTGATATTATTTAAATGTAATCTTTTTTCGATACTTTTTAACCGTTTATCTTAGTTACCTTTAGTTAAAGTAAAGCATGCTACACTTTGACGATAAAGAAGGTTGCACACTAGATAAGAGCAGGCGGATTGGAAAGAAAAACACGCTTAAATAAGGTTTTTCATAGGCAATGTCAATTTATTTGATATTAATGTATTGTAATAATTTGAATGTTTTGCGGCAGTCAATTCGAAACTTTTTGTATACTCACTACTCAGTACAAAGATCTATTACATACTTTTTTAATAATTGGCTGGTCATTTAAAAAAAATAAACGTGTTTAAAAAAGAAACAGTTCAGTTACCGGGAAGTGGGTCGTATTTAAATACCTACTAAGATTTTATTACATAGTTATAGGTGTAACTAACAAAAACACGTTAAATAACACCTAAATAAAATTGTGTATCGTTATCTTTAACCTTTTTGAATGTAGAAGAAAACGTGTTGTAATCGAATCACGGGTAAGTAAACAAAAGCATAGTTCGCGAATAGCAGAAAGCAATTGAGAGAAGTGAATTGGTACTAGTGGTCGATAGGCCAACTACCCCCTTAACATTAATGCACTGTTAAAGAACCTCTGTGGTTTTACTATAGCGACTTATTGTGAAGTCAAGATAAGATTTCCTATCGGCAAAAGTGATAATCTTTTGAAATACAAACTGTTATCAGGAGGAGATGGAAGACTAGCTGGCGCCCGCGGATTCGACCGCGTGCTAAAGAAAAAAAAGTATCCTATGTGTTATTCCAGACTATAATCTACGTCTCTGCCAAATTTCATCAAGATCCGTTCAGCCGTTTTGTCGTGAAAGAGTAACAAACATCCATACATCCTCACAAACATTCGCATTTATAATATTACTAGCTTCCGCCCGCGACTTCGTCCGCGAGGCGTACTTACTTTGAGCTTACGCTAACTTTAACCCGCGTGATGATCGAAATAAAATCTTTTTCTCCCGATTTCTTCCCACTTAAAAAAGACAAATAAGGGGAGACACCTTATGTGACTTTTTTTTTAAATTAGTCAATATCCGTTTCCAGGGTGGTTATCCTCCCAACTATCTCTGTACCAAAATTTATCAAAATCGGTTTGACCATTTAGGCGTGAAGACGTAACAAACAAACTCACTTTCGTTTTTATAATATTAGTAAGGATATAAATATAGTAGGATAGGTTAGTAGGAAGGATAGTAGGAAGGATAGTAGGAAGAACAGATGCTGCGCCGACCCCAAATTGGGATTACACTGGGAATCATTACGATATTCCTTTTTTGAGGATGGGAAATCATCTAACAACTTCCCCCGCACTGCGCAGAGAGGGGGGAGTGTCAGACTAGTACTGAGTAAAACCCACCCATGCTCCTTCTTTTGCCCTTTATGTTCCGGGGTCGCGGTATCTCTTTCGAGCATACGCAACTCAGCTCAAGAGAATGAGTTTTCACATCTTGTCTGCTTAGTGCTTAGCTACGCTTTTTTATGAAAGTATCGTGCCAGAAATGTGCTCTTAACACCAAACGGTTCAGGCTAAAAATAAAAAAAAAAGAATTTTCTGAATTTCGCTAAGTAAGTTTCTATATTTTTCTAGCTGTGCCCAGCGGTTTCACCCGCTGCTCACTTAGGGGTATGAAAAATAGATGTTGGCCGATTCTCAGACCTACCCGATATGTACACAAAATTTCGTTTAAATCGGTCCAGCCGTTTCGGAGGAGTATGGGAACGAAAACTGTGACACGAGAATTTTATATATTAGATAGAAAAACCGAAAGTCGGAATTATGGAACGGCACAGAAATCCAACTCAGACTATTTAAATATCCCAATTACTTTAATTTGTCGTTTATTTTCAAACAGAATTTATAACACTGTTCCAAAATACTGTGTTATTTTTCTTCGTATTTCTTTGAATACCATTTTCTTCCTCAAGTTGGCTTATAAAGCGACCAAATTAGATTATTTTCTCTTCTAACATAATGTACCACAAACTCAAAGGTGAAACTTCAAAGAATTTGACTCATGGTATTTGTACCATTCATAGATTGTATTTTCGCTGACTGTACAGAGGAATTATGAGGCAGTAAGTTATAAAAATACCAAAAAAAGATAACTCTCATAATGGCCTATTTTACATCGAATAACTTCGCGTAGTTTAATAGTAAAATATGTGGAACAGTCATTTCTGTAGGGCGATGACACACGAAGGATTTCAAAATTATTTTTTTACCAGTCCTTGCTCCATATTTATCGTTCCTTAACTTAGACAACTTTTAAGAATTTTACGAATTTCGTGCTTTATACGATAAGCATATAGTACGATAATCGAAAAATTCTTAAAAGTTTCACTTAATTTTTTTTTAATGCAATTCCCTCTGAAGAGCTTTATTATATGATATTATCTAAAATATTAAACTATTACGTTAGGTACAACAACCAATTTATTTTGCTGGGTGAAGATTTTTCATCGTGTTGACTGTTCGCTGTTTCACGAACTAGAGACAGCTCTTCTTTTTTAATATTATTTAATTTTTGAAAATAAATAATTAAGAGTAAATGAATCCGGGGTTGTTCTTGGGATAAACCAATGTAGGTAATTTCCAGCAAACGATGATGATTTCCAAGAATCTTTTCATAAATTTTAGTAGCTCTTATTGCAGGTATAAAACCTTGGGTTTTTCTGTATTTATAATTCTTAGAAAAAGCTGGGGTAATAAACGGGGTTGGATTTACCCCTATCAAGAAAACAATATTTTTCCGTGAACTGCAGGTGTGTAACACCCCTGTTTCTCGAAAGGGGATATTGCATTATAATTACTTTTCCAATATCTGATATTTCCATCAATTAAATTTCCACTTTATTGAAAGGCTGTTTTCGCATAAACTTATCAAGCTTGTGAAATTGCAGTCTGGTAGGTTGAACAAAGATTTAACAGTCACTTAGCAGTGATTTAGCAGCACTGGCTTGTACACGGCCTTAAGTAAATTGGTCGCGTGCCGGCCGCGCGGCGCCGGTGTCAACGCTACGGACGCCAGTGCACGCCGCCGCGACGCACTGCGGCACACCACTCAATTCACTGCCTTCCTCGTTCTTCTTTATTAAGACTTATGCATCGGGTAATTATTCCGCTGGCCTATTATTTCAATACTGTTTTTGCAAGTTTTTCGGTCATGCTGCTAGAAATGTTGCCAAGATCCAGCTGCAAACTCGGTGCCCACTTACGCTTGCAACTTTGTACGGACCTCTTTCGATGTTTTGGTTTTGTTAATTTACTGGTTGGTTTAGCTGAAAATAAAATTGGATCGGAGTACGAACAAGTAAGTGAAAACCTTTTTAAGGATGCTTCGGTTCGTGTTAGGTAACAAAAAGAGATTATATTAACCTAATTAATTGTTGATGTTTCCGTTTTTTGGAAACCAGACCAAATTGAGCAGAGTGCGAAAATAGCATTAACATTTCGCTAAGTGTTTGTTTGTTAAGGTAGAGTGACTGTAGGTGATGGAATGAATCCTAATCACGTGTTGGTTTAGGACACGATAATGGATCTTTGTTTCGATAAATGTTTCTACCCAGTAATACTGGATCCATACGCAGTAACAAATCAAAGAAAATGCTTTGCAAGTCATATGTTCGCTTTCCCACACTCGTTATAAGTGTCGTTTAATATTTCAGTACGCGAACAAAGCTGTGCATTGCGCATTTTGTAAAGTAAATCCTGAGAATTCAGTAAAAAGCTTACCGTGAAAGGAAACTTTCGATAAGAACCCTTACTGTATTAAGTAGGTGGGATGCTATTCTTGTAAGAATAACGGTTTGTATTACACTGTAAATAATAGACATATAATCCCCACAAGGTTTTTTTTTGAGGAGTCACAGACACCCCGCTGTACCGTGCCTTTTTTGGGGTGGGAAATCATCAAATAATTTCCCCCGCTCTCGACCCGAGGGCGAGTGTCAGACTTGTACTGACTAAAACCCACCCATGTTCCTTCTATTGCCTTTTACGTTCCGAGGCCGCAATATCTCTTTCGAACGACCCGCAACCCCGACAGGCGGAGGCCCTGGCAGGCCCTCTGCTGTGCTCAGATCTCTTTGAGGCGCGACTGAAGCATTAACCTTCAGGCCCCCGCAGGGTAAGGTAGAAGTGTACTTCATAGTACAAAAACATGTCGCAGTATTTGTTTTAAGTCCTATGTAAGAGGGAGCGTTCTTATTTCCATCAAAGGGGCACACAACCAGACTCCGAAGCTGCTTCCTTTTAGAAATTCCTAACAGAAAGACACAATGTTTTTTTTTAAACTTTGCCCTATATTTTTGTAATTTCTCCTGTATCGTGGGTACAAACATATAAACTAACATACACAAACAGCCACACCTGAAACAACTATCTGTAGGTCATACAAATATAGGTTCCGTGCGGAGATCGCACCCGCGATACGCAGTGCAGCAGTCGATCGCATAGCTACTGCGACAACCGTGCCGTCCCGTTGATCGACCCTAGGACCTCACTCTCAGCACTTCTAGCTTGCTAACTCGACCAACGAGGCAGTAAGAATATCGGATTAAATAGGTATTACATAAAAAGGTATGGTAAGTTATTGTCTTTTTTACTAGAAAAAAAGACATGATATAAGCCAAGTTCTGCTGTAAATCAGAACTACAGCTATATATTTGTCTGTCTGAATACACTGAAATAATCCTTGTAACAGAGATACACAAATCTTGAATAAAGAATTCCCGCGAACGGTTGACTTATGTTTATCAATTTAGACGTGTTCAAAGAAGCGATGTCGCACACTGCCAACGTATTATATTATAATGGCGAACGTTATGCCCTTATTCATTACATTCTTTGCACGTAAAACATAAAACCTCCTCACATTCTTGACAGCTTTGTATGAGAAAATAACATAGCTAACTTATATGTAAGTCAGGGGCCCCTCTACGACCCAAACAAATTATTAATGTACAAAAAAGACACAAAGACTTGCGCCTAAGCTAAGTAACTTCACTGAAGTACGTGATTTGAAAGATTTTTTTATCTCGTTCCCAAAATGAGAATTCAAACAGGGAAAACAATTCTTTCCATACCGCGTTGCGTTGTTTAGAACATTCGCCTCGGGTTCCAGCAATCGTCTAAACTAATAAACATCTGTTTTTATTACGGGTAAAAGCCTTGAGAAATGTATAAATCTTTTTGTAATAAATTCTATTACGGTTATACCGAAATTTTATTGAGATATCGCCTGTAGGTTTCCGTCAAAGTTCTTCATTTTGTAGGCTAATTACTTTATTGTAGATAAGTTTTTCAACATATTTACCTAACCGTGATTACGACGGCATTTTTCTTGAAAACAAATTGAATAAATTAACATCATTTTCAGCTCAGTATGCTAATATACAGACGGACGTCGATATACATTAGTTATCAGTGGGCGACATCTTATTTTCTGCAGCCCCAAGTTATAATAACCTAAGTAAATGACAGGCGGCGAGGATACTTAGCAAAACCATCAGGTATCTGTTTCTCATAAAGCCTACTCTCATTTTCGTTATGATGTTAATAAAAAGAAATGGAAAAGTTGTTCGTGTGCGCGTCAAATGAAAAAGTTATGGCACGTGATGATACTGCAAAGACTGTGGAGCCACCTGGCGGTACACCAAACTAATTACAAACTCCCTAACTTCCTCAAACACTAAAATATTCTCCTAAAAACGTCACCTCGCGACGTACTCGAATAGAATAATAAATTTTACTTTCTGTGTCTCTCTTAGAATTAGTGGCTAATGCACACCTCTCACTCCTTTGGCGGAATATTTCACGTCACGGTTTAACTGTGAAATACAAAAGTAAGGTTTTAACAAATCATGTTAAAATTCTTGTTAAAAATAAATTAAAGTTGTAAACACAGGAAAAAATGGTTGAACAGAAGTTGGAGCTTATATTATTACAAACACCCCGTTAATTACGTCAACACTTACGTATTGGTAATTATGGGCAACATCGATCGATTCACGCGTTCTAATACAATCATATGGTATAATTTTCTTAAAATTAACTACTCACGTAATTGTTTCCTGGTTCTCCATTTAACGCTAAGTCAACCTGTAAAACTGGTCCGGGCCAATGGCCGATCGACTGTGGTCATCAAAAACTGACTGGAACTGAACTGGAGTATCGCATTACCCTGTTATCAACTGGTTTGTGGAAGTCAGGTGGGCAATCATTCCATGTAAAATACTGGTATTTAGCTGTATCCGGCTAAATTGGAAATCGACCCCAATATAGGCAGATGATGAGGCTTGCTACAGATTTTCCATAACTACTATTTTTTCGAGTTATTTTAAATTTAAGGTCTCTACTCCAGACAAGTAAATTTGTTTTTAGTTATTTAATTTAGAAATAATACATGTTAGTCAACCAGCGATGTAAGGCTCCAAAAGCGAGTGAGGCGAGCTCAAGGGCGCGAGGTTAGAAAAGTTTCTATCCTTCAGACACGAGAACAACTAACAAAGTTGGTATGCAGAAAGACGTAGGCAGCAAGAGCGAGCGAAGCGAACTTGAAAAGACAATCCTTCAAGTTTGGTCACGGGAGAGGATTAAATTGTTTCGAGCCTTTATACAGGAGTTACTTGGCTTTTAAACAAAGATAGGTTTCAAAAGAAATATAGTCTCCATCCAAGAGCGAGCGGAGCGAGCTTGCAAATGTATACATCCTTCTATCCTTGGACTCTGGACAGATGAGAATTGTTAGAAACTAATAAACATTTTTTGTTTGTTCTATCACTTAACACTCACCATCCGTGCACTTTCCTAGCTAGGCTAACATTTTTATACAAACTTTAACTATGCCAAATTTTATAATTTCTCTATTAATTTAGATAACATACAATTTATAGACCTTTCATCTCTTATCAACATCTTAACCCAGCGGTTCAAGGTAGTCCATATGCAAGAAAATTAATGGATCCTTACCGTATAGCATCGTTCATCTGTAAGCCTATGTTGACGCTGTTGTAGGCGTGTTTGGGCCTAGACACCGGCAGAGCAAACACGTAGTAGTTGATTGCTACTACTGCGTGTCAGATCTGCTTGGATTTTGATTATGTGTTTCTAAACGAAAGGTTCATCACATTTATTCATCATTCTTTATTTAAACTTCATGTATAATAGTTGTACATAGGCGGACTTAATGCCAAAAGGCAATTTCTACCAGTCAACCTTTGGGTAAAATATGACAACATTGGGATAGGGTACAAAAAATATATTAAAAATAAATATTTGAAAATATTTGGTTTCGAAAACTAACATCAGCTATACATAAATAAAATAAACACATTAAAACAATAACAACATTTTCTTGTTTTGTATTTTTTTGGGTTGGCACCAATTTTCTGATAGAAAATAATGGCCGTATCTTACAAAATAATACTATAGGAAAACACCAATTCTTCAGGGTGTAATCAAAGATACTATAATTCTGTAATGAGCCCTTATTCGCCATGATATGTCTTAGGGTAAAGTTTATGTTGCACGTTACGCGTTGTCCTGAGGGACTTGAGAAAACGCGACCCTTACTATGGCGTCTAGAGCAACATATTTATGTTGGTTCTATTTAGAGACATATTGATATACTATGTTTTGCAATACAGTGAGTGTGGTGTTAAAAAAAACTAAAATCTGGAAAATAAATTTACTTCTGGAAGTCAGTAAACATTATTCATGGTTCCTAAAAGATTACCAGATCATCCATATAAAAAGAAAAAATATAAATCATACATAGACGTAACTATATAAATTACCCATGCAATATAAATACAATTGATATGGAACCACCTCGGAAGTATGATACCCTACTGAACAAAAACAAATTAAAATCAGTCCATAGTTGGCAGAATAATCGGTGAATATACATAAAAAAATGGCCGAAAATAGAAACTCCTCCTTCTTTAAAAAAAAAAAAACAAATACATTACTTTGTCATATCAGGGGAGTGCTTTCTTGATGGTAAGAACAGAATGAAAATGAAATTGAATTATTTAAATCGAACTAAATAAATAAAGTTTATATTATATTTATATGGTTGGTAATGGACGTTTTTTCCTTAAATCCGTCTTAAGCTAGATTTGAAATAAAAGGAGCTTAACTTTCCAAATAAGTGGCTGCTTTGCTTATTTTACTTTTTTTGGGTGTGTTTCGTTAGCCACGAGATATTACCTACTAAACAAATATAATGCAGTGATAATGGAAATTGTGATGAATAGTGCTCAATCATTTGAACCAGACTTTACCTGACCAAATACTTCTTCGTCATTATTTGTAACTGTTTTTTTAACGGCTTCATAAAAGGAGAAATTTCTCAAATTTACTGATTTTTTATTTTGTTACACGATTTCTGCGTTGATTGTGAGCCGATTTTCAAAATTCTTTTTTATAAACGAAAAGGTACACTCGTGAAGGAGTCCCATTTGAATTTTATGTATATTGCTTGAGTAATTTATGAGTTATCTTCTATAATACATATATTTTTCTTTTATTGTATTTGGAATATATGCTAAAAAATAAATACTCGATAAGAATTTTTGTATAATACCATCATACTACAACTAAACAGGCTGAAATAAAAACCTTTTTTTTATTTTTACTAGCCTACGTTGAGTCTGACTGCTGGGTTAAGATCTCTCTTTCCTCCTTCCACACCTCTCCAGCCTGTGCGATCTCCGACGAAATAAGCAACTATTTTATATTCAAGAAATAGTTTACGAGTACTTATACTACTGCGCCTACATGTACACTTGTTCACGTCCACTAGTCTATTCTATTAAATAATTCCATTCTATTATAATTATACTGTAATGAGATAGTGAGGTCACACTAAATTCAAAGGCTCAAAAACTACATCATTTTATTCGGAACATAAATTGAAGGTCTAATGAAACGTATCCTAAACTGAACCCTCAAAATCAACTAGACATTTCATAATCCCCATAAATATGAAAGAGTAATTAAATTAAATACGACACTTAACCTCTTAAGAACCTTCCCGTGGTCCGTTTAATATGTGGCAACACTCAACTCGTCCACTCGAACAACGTTGTCAACATTATTACTCTCCGGATTGAACACGCTATAAAACTGGAATGCCTTTTAAAACCCGTAACGTTTCCGTATCGGCTTATTGAAATAATATTACCCATGTACTTGCGTTTATGGAGTCGTTGAGGTGATATTGTAGTGGTTTGTTTAGACTTTGTTTTAAACGAGTTAATGAAATTAAACCTTATAAACTTCGTTACAGGAACAAAGAGTGATAAAAATGGTTTTATTTAGGGCGTTTACTAAATAATCTACAAAAAAGATAGAGAACTTTGGAAGGGTTAAGTGGAGGCATATGCATAGTAGCACGAAATAATGTTATTTTTCAGGGTTCCGTACCTCAAAAGGAAAAAATAGAACCCTTTTTTTGGGATAGGATATTATCAAATAACTTCCCCCGCTCTGGCCGGACCGGGGGTGAGTGTCAGACTTCTACTGACTAAAACACACCCATGTTCCTTTTATTGCCGTTTATGTTCCGGGAACGCGGTATCTCTTTCGAACAACCCGCAACACCGGCAGGTGGTGGCCCTGGCAGGCCTACTTTGCTGACATGTCTTTGAGACGCGCGTGGAACACAGACGCGCCGTCGACACGGCAAAAAAAAAAACGGATCCCTTATTGGATCACTGTCTTATCCTTCAGTCTGTCAAGACTTTTTATCCAGGGACTACGCGTGAAGGTATCGAGCTGAAATTAAAATATTTGCTCAACTTTGTGCTGTGAAGAAAATAACCCTCTAAGTCTACGCATTCAAAAGGTATGGCTGTTTATGTCGCAACTTTGCCTGACTCGCACTTGGCTGGTTTTTTTCACCTTATGTTGTCCTATTGCTGGGTAAGGGACACCCCATTACCTCCCAATATTTTCTCTGTGCAGTTTTAACCGCCAATCTCTCATAAACATGTCTAAGTTGTCACGCCATTGTTTTCTACGCTCCTTTGGCGACAACGCGACGCTGACTTCTAGCACTCAGTGCGTGACGCTTTTGGTTCATCGTTACTGGTGCATTTTACAATATTATAGGTTTTTAAAAAATATAAGCTGGTATGATTGACGAACGGTTTATATTTAACGAGCTGTGCCCAGCGGTTTCAACAGCAGCGTGATGGCCTTAAAAAAAAACAATTAAATTACTTTTTACTAGCTGGCGCCCGCGGCTTTGCCCGCGTCTTATCAAAAAAAAATAATCTACATCTGTGCAAAATTTCATTAAGATTCGTTCAGCCGTTTTTACTTGAAAGAGTATCAAACATCCATACATCCATCCATCCTCACAAACATTCGCATTTAAAATATTAGTGGGATTAAAACTTTTGTAAAGTTTTAACTCAAATAGTTCAGAAGTTACCTACGTGTCTGTCAGATTGTGTTAAGTATCTGAAACTGACCTAAGTTATAGTAGCCTTTGTCTTATATACTTGGTAAACCAGTCTACCATTTCTCGAGTTATATATAGAGGTAACTAACTCATTGCGGTTAATGTCGTGGTCGTAACAAATTAATCTATCTGAGATAATAGTTAGCCCTGTGTAGTATGTAGTTAATATAATATGTAGCGTCTGTATTGTCTATTGCGTCTCAATAAATGATCATTTATTTAATTTATAATTATGTTTAATATAAGCTTTTATTTTAACACTAGCTGCCGCTCGCGACTTCGCCCGCGTTATGATCGAAAAAAAGTATCTTATGTGTTATTCCAGACTATAATATAACTCAAATCATTTGATGTGAGTCATTCTATTCTTTATAAGTACATTGCACCAGTGCGAATCCGGGGAGGTCGCTAGTATTATATTATATGAAACTAGCTGTGCCCAGCGGCTTCACCCGCTGCTCAGTTAGGGGCATGAAAAATAGATGTTGGCCGATTCTCAGACCTACCCGATATGTACACAAAATTTCGTTTAAATCGGTCCAGCCGTTTCGGAGGAGTATGGGAACGAAAACTGTGACACGAGAATTTTATATATTAGATATACCTTATAACATACATACACACATCATTTATTTTATTTTCTTTTATTTTTTAGGGTCCCGTAGCTTAAAACTTATGATCACTTTATAGTCCGTCTGTCGGTCCGTCAAGAACCTTTATCTCGGGAACGTGTGGAGGTATCGAGCTGGCTACTTTATGCTGATGAAATTAGCACTCTAAGGCTACGCAGTCTGAAGATATGGCTTTGGCATGTTGTATCTTTGTACGGAACTCTCAGTGCGCGAGTCTCACTCATTCTTAGCCGATTTTTTCTAATCTTCATTAGAAAATAGGTTGGCAACAAGTTAGTAAGTACACACGACGGCACATCAATCTACACAAAACCATTTGAACCTGATCTCTCAACTACGGTGTGCGATCCGTAGTAGAGAGATCAGGTTATAATAGTTTAGAATAGGTTGATCTGCCGTCGTGTGTACAGGCTTCAAATAGGGATATTAGCAGTAGGGACGGATACAGGCTAAGTGAAGACAAATAAGATTGGAAAGACGATAGTTCTTTATGTGAACATTTTGTAGGAAAAAAACTCGTAAATAAATGTGAACTTTAGTGAGAGAGAGTGTTAACTTTGCCACAAAATAAGTGTGTGTAGCTTCATTTCATGGCCTTGTTTTTCGAGTGGCATAACCTTTTTTTTCTATCATTGCTCCCTGTCACTATTTACTCCTTTTCTTGTAGTGCCTTACACAATGGACCTCTTTTTTCTTTGATTTCCCTCTCTCTATCATCTCTGTCTCTCAAGTGACAATAATATACAAATGTATTCTAATAAAGTTTTTCTTAATAATAGTATGTTTTTTGTAGAGAAATGTTTTTAATTTTCACCACCTTTATTTATTATTCACCAATAACAATCAAATCACGACAACACGGTTGGCGCAGTGGCACAGCGATCGACAGCTGCACTGCGTGTCGTGGGTTCGATCTCAGCACCTTGCAGTTGTTCCGAGTCTGGTTGTTTGTATATGTGAGTTTAAATGTTCGTAAACGCACCCACGATACAGGAGAAATTCCAAGTGTTTTTTAAAATTCAAATCAATTTTATTAGATACCATAGGTATAGGTTTTTAGAAGCACAGATTTTATAATTAATTAACAGAGCGCTATGATATGCTAGAAGGCCTACAAAGGAGAATGACCACGACAATATGGACCACGGTTCAGAGTTGCATCAATTCCAAAGTTGTTTTAGATGGTTTATAAATTAACCAAATAACCATCGACAATTGCTTTTTTGGAATCAAAACCCGCATTTCCAAGTTTTTTTTAGAAAACGTAACTTAACCTCAAAATAGAAATATCCGTCGTGTATAGAGGTAAGTTTATAGATCGTAGTTTGGAGAGCAGATTAATAAGCATATCTGATGGGATAGAGACTTAAATAAATCAGTACTTTGCCTCGATCAAAACAAAAAAAATGTAATATTTAAATCGCAATGAACAAACTTGGCATGCACCACGCGCAATTTTATTGTCATTGGACTTTTTGACAATGACAAATTCAATTTGAGACACCAACACTAATGTTGCCACTTTAGATTTTAAATAAAAATCGATTACTCGAATAAATGCCTACACTCGACACATAATTATTTAAAATGACTGATTTAGTTCTATAATCATTAATTTATTAAAAAGTTTCGATTTATATCAAACCGAAGCAAGATAATAAAAAAAAATCTATGCAATCGTTATGCAATTTGTATCGTTAGCCAACAAAGTGAAATTGGTTTTGAAAGCAAAATATTAATACGACTACTGTGTGTGTGAAATACTAATTATTTCACACCACAGTAGTATCATCTCGCTTTATTATTTATAAAAACCTCGCGATTTACCTTAATTTGTAATCGTATGCAAAAAAAAATCGATTACAGTTCTCAATATATTTACTTATTTTAATTATGACAACACTTTAACGTCAGAATAGCCGGCAGTAGGTAATTCATTTTATCAAAACAATTTCATAACTTATTAAGTTTACAAAATAAACCCCTATACAAAATTGGCATTCTAATTGCAGAATGTCTTCAAAAATAAAGAAAATAATTGTGATATATTTTTTATCTTGATGCATGAGAAAAACTAGTACCGTTGATGGTCATGATCCTTTGGTGTCTGTGCATCTAGCTCAAATTTAAAAATTAAAGTTTCGAAGAAAATATTGAAACCTTATACAGAATTATCGCATTTTATTAACAATATAAAATGATAAATTACATACTATCATATTATGCAACGATAAAAGATTACTCAAACCTATTCTTAATCTAAAAACTTTACACTTTATATCTTCTTAAAAACAATATCCCAAAACAGCCCTTATCAAGCAGACCGGAATGCATAACCTAGCGGACGCAGATAGCATTTTCCCGGTTAGATAAAATTTTCACAGCACAATTTATTGGGCGGAACGTTTTATTTATCTTCTAAAGCATCGACCAAAGAGAACGGAGAAATCTCTTAATGGTCATGAACTTCGAAAGTATGAGTCCGGAACCGCCCCAGAGAGCTATGATTCAGAGCCAGGATATCATTACGTCAGATAATCTGACGCTGGTTATAACACATCTATATTTAGATTAAGTGAAGCGTGGGAGGCTGCCTTAGTAGGTAAATATCTTAGTTTTTATGGAGGCGATAGGAAAAGTCACGGCCTAAATGAAATGGTGCGTCATGGGACACTATCAAACAGAAATTGGGACGTTTTTGGAATGAGATTAGGTATGTTTTTTTATTTCGTTAACTTATTTAAGGCCTTCTTGCAGTAATGACATATATATCACTTAATAATAACTGGATGAATTAGCTTTGCTTGGATGAAAAAAAAAAAGTTATTTAAACGTTGCCCTACTCTAGAAATTTCTTATGTGTCGTGGATGCGTTTACAAACATTTAAACTCACATACATAAACAGTCAGACCAGGAACAACTATCTGTAGGTCATACAAATATTTGTTCCGTGCGGGGATCGAGCCAGGAACACTTAGTCACTGCGCCAAACATGTCGTCAAAATCTTCCCAGATTTTCTTATATATGTAGTTATATCGAATAAATCGGAAACAGAGAGAGATCTAAATCCTAACCTAAGTAAATGTTTTTAACTGGTAACGCAGTTAGTCTTTTAAATTGCAGTCAAACTTTAATAAAATTAATAAATTCTCTTCATAACAAACAGACGTACTCGTGTTAATTATAATTAATGTAAGTACATCCTTACTTAAAACATAAACTCGGAGAAAGTTTTGGCAGTAATCAGACCACATAGGAGTCAAGTTAGCTAGAACATTTAATTAAAGTACGAAATGATGATAGTACGAAAACAGTAATTGTAAATTGTGACGATAAGTCGAAACACAAACGTAATAGCTAAATAATTAAAGAGATTAAAACTTTCTGAAGATTTTAGAAAGTCTTAAAACAATAATCACTTAATTATTTAATCAAAAGTAGACCTAGTTCGCGAGAAGCAGAAGTAACGTAAGTTCTAAAGGTTTAAAGATTAAAATTATCAATAAAAATATCCTTACTAATATTACAAGTTGAACACCCCGCAACCCCGGCAGGCGGTGGCACTGGCAGGCCCCTCTGTTTTGCTGACACCGCTTTGAGGCGCGCGTGGATCACTAACGCGCCGTCGACACGGCCTGTCGACGGATGTTATATAGCCTATAGCCTTCCTCAAGAAATGGACTATCCAACACTAAAAGAATTTTCCAATTCCAACCAGTAGTCCCTGAGATTAGTCCGTTCAAACAAACACACAAACAAACAAACAAACTAAGTCTTCAGCTTTAAAATATTAATCAATAATTAACTTTGTTGACCGTCTGGCTGTCTGTCTGTCAAGACCCTTTATCTCAGGAACTTGTGGGGGTATCAATCAAAAATCAACCCTCTTAGTCTACGCAATCAAAAGATATGGCCGTTTATATATTGATGATGAATAGTATAGATATTGAAATTTTTTCACACATTTAGAAAATAATACAAGTTTTAATATGGTACACCTTCACTTAAGGTACATCCATGACCCCTATTCAATGCATGCTTTAGCCTGCCGGAGTTGAGGATTTTTTTTAAAAGATACCGCGGCCCCGGAACATAGAGGGCATAAGAAGGTACTCACGGAACATCAACCTACACAAAACCATTTTAACCTGATCTCTCTACTACGGTGTCCGATCCGTAGTCGAGAGATCAGGTTACAATAGTTTAGAATAGGTTAACCTGCTGTCGTGTGTACATGGGTGTGTTTTAGTCAGTAAAAAATTGACTCTCCCCCCGCACCTGTCCAGAGCGGGTGAAGTTATCACCTATAATAATTGTAGCGCGATGTTTCTAAATCTGATGTACAGAATTCATAGTCGACGGCTTTGCAAAGGTCCATTTACACCCTGAATAGTTGTGGTTGCCTGATATATGGGACTATATGCCTACATGCAAATACTCGGAGCTAAGTCTAGGATATTGGCTCCGCAAATTGGATTGATGTAATCCCAATTATGGTGAATGCCAAACTTGTCAGTTGACTTGATATCCGTCAGTCTACTACTGTTGTTTCATTATCATCAGTGATTGATCAATTGTGTAATTGAATTTTAGATATCAAATGACGAATTTGTTTGGATTGATTGTGTGACTTAGTATTGGGATTACATTCTGGTATTTAATAACTTTTAATGAAAACAAAGACAGACCTACCTATAAAATTAAACCTATGCCCTCGGTTTCACTTGTGATCGCGATTGTACTACAGGGATTAAAACTATCCAGGTTTATAACAAAGGTTAACTAATAAGGAATGCCCGTTGGCATCAAACCTGACTCTTTATCGCTCTTGTTCATGAAGTTTAAACAAATAAACACACTATATATAATACTATAACTGTGAAAGTAACTATGTTTATTTGCATGTATGTGTGTTTGTTACCTTTTCACGACTAAACGGCTGATCGAATCTTAATGAAATTTAGATAAGAGATATCGAATGACTACATAACTGAAAATGTTGTTATACCAAATGTATCATTAATAGTTCAGTGCCCCAACTGTGGCATAATGACAGTACCTAGATAGATATAATATACCTATTTACTATATTAAACTAATTTGAAAAATATATTTGTAGAGCCATTCCATTCGAAAAATTTTACACAAATCCTTACTAATATTATAAAAGCGAATGTGAGTTTGTTTGTTCGTTACCTCTTCACGCTTTAATGGCTTAACCAATTTTGACGAACTTTGGTACAGAGATAGTTGGGAACCAGGAGACGGACAAAGGCAATATTTTTTTGAAAAAAAATGGGATGTGAGGGAAAAGAGGAGGAAGAAATGGGAAAACTTAGCGTTGCTATTACAAATCAATAAGGCGCAAGGGGAACTGTGTTACCCCGAATTTAACGCGAGCGAAGCCGCGGGCAAAAGCTAGTTATTTATAAATGAATGGTTTTGTTTCTATAGTTATTTTTATAAAACGTAGTAAAGGTTTCTATGAGAACACTTGGTAGGAGCCTTAGAGGACGCAATATGGAACCTCCTCAGCCTCAATCGCAGTTATTGACCACTCGTCTAGTCAATTGACGCTAAAACGCAATATCCTGCCTCAAGTGTTTGGATTATTTCTTTATACCGCTCTATAACAATATTTGTATCAACTTCTCTCACCAATATTAACAGATAGATAATTTGATTAATCATGTATATGGTGCAAAGCAAAAGATAAATAAAATACTACAATAACATACAATCTTCTTATAGATAAAATTCTCGTGTCGCTGAGTTTGTTACCAAACTCCTCAGAAACGGCTGGACCGATTTGTATGAAATTTTATGTGCATATCGGGTAGATCTGGGAATCGGCCAAAACTAATTTTTCATAACCCTAAGTGAGAAGGGGTCCTGAGCAGTGGCTGAAACCGCTAGACTCAGCTAGTTATAATACTTATTATAGGTATAATATTATAAATGCGAATGTTTGTGAGGATGGATGGATGTTTGTTACTCTTTCACGTCAAAACGGCTGAACGGATCTCGATGGATGATGGATTGTGTTGCGATCAACAATAAATAAATGGGTCCATTATTCATAATAACTGACGGCAAACATTATCAAAATATCTGACAGAAATTGTTTATATTGTTAATAAATAAACCAGGCATTATGGTGCGTATTGTTTTATTTTAATGAAAGGTAAGTTGTAAATCTGTTTTCCAAAATATTACTTACTTAATATTTTCATGAAATATAACTGACGGCACGGTTGGTGCAGTGGCTGAACGATTGGCTGCTGCGCTGCATGTCGCGGTGTCGATCCCCGCACGGAACAAATATTTGTATGGCCTACAGGTAGTTTTTCCAAGTCAGACTGTTTGTGTGTGTGAGTAAACGTGGCGCAAAATCACAAAAAAGGACCAATCACTACTAGGACTATATGTTACCTACATTGAAATAATACCTATTTGCCACATAGGTAACCCATGATCTGGGTAAGGACGTAGGATATAAGACGTACTATGCTCTTGGGGAGCATAATATAATATATATTTGCATAAATGTACCTATTTAATAAAATATATGAAATAGATTTATGAGAGCAAAAGATAACGTTTTTACGTAGTATCATTCAAATTCATATTTCAAAACTGTAAAATCTAATAATCAGCATTTAATCTCAAAAACCTGTCTTTACTCCAAAGCTTATTAATACCGACAATTATTTATTTAGCAAGTCATCAGTTCCTCGAATTATTCATAACGTCTGTCCATTATAAATACCACTTAGCCAATTAAAGAGACGAACCGCATAAATTAAGCGTTTACGTTCTCTCCTCAAGTGTTTAGCATTGCTAAGGAGTCACTAATGTTCGTTTATGGTATGATGAGCAGTCATAAAACGATATTGCAGTTTGATAGGCTGCCGTCGGGCGTACGAATGTGGCTGCGGATTGCCTCTTAAATGCATTATTGCTTATCTACTCCAGGAAAGTACAATTAGTATGTTTCGTTTCTCAATAAGTGCCTATAAACTTACAGTATAGCAATGTCCGTTAGCGTTTAAGTACTCAAGTTTGAGCGAAAGAGATAAACAAAAAAAAACAAGTGTGAGTAGGATTCGCGCACGGAGGGTTCCGTGCATACTTGCGACGTAATCGGTCATATCTTTTAATTGCATAAACTTAGAGGTTTGATATATTCACAGCTTTAAGAAACTACAGTCTTAAATATATGGTTTTAATTTCAACTTGATACCTCCACGTATTCTTGAGATAAAGGGACCTGACAGACCGACGGACATTCAGACAGACGGACCACCAAGTGATCCTATAAGGGTTTCATTTTCAGAGGGGCTTGCCAGAGCCTCTGCCTGCCGGGGTTGCGGGTTGTTCGAAAGAGATACCGCGGCCTCGGAACGTAAAGGGCAATAGAAGAAACATGGGTGGGTTTTAGTCAGTACAAGTCTGACATGCCCCCCCGCTCCACCCAGAGCGGGGGAAGTCATTGGATGATTTCCCACCCGAAAAAAAAAAAAAAAAAAAAAAGGGTTTCATTTTCCGGGGTTGCGGGTTGTTCGAAAGAGTTACCGCGGCCCCGGAACGTAAAGGACAATAGAAGGAACATGGGTGGGTTTTAGTCAGTACAAGTCACACTCCCCTCCGCTCCACCCAGAGCGGGGGAATATTTGATGATTTCCCATCCCCAAAGCGTTTCATTTTTTCCTTTTAAGGTACGAAACCCCAAACATATCCAACGCTGCATTCAATTACTACGTAGGCAACATAGAACTCCTAAATTACTTGATTAAGATCTCGAGTGAGAGATTTACTTTCGATTTCGTATAATGCTTTAGCAACTAAAAGAAAATGGAGGTATAATAAAGTAATATAAAACGCAGATTTAAGACAAAAGTCTTAATTTATATCTTGAAAAACAAACAATTTCTCTCCGCATTGCTTCACACACGTACTATAAATGGTTGTTTCTGGCAATTTCATGTAATCCCTTAACTGGCCATTAACAAGACACAATAGATAAACTAACAGGGCTGTAAAGGACCAATAGACATTATATATAGATGTAGTAATAGTAACAGAACTACAGCAATTAGAGGAAAGAATAAGGAAGAACAAAGAAAAAAGAACAAAGAGGAAGAGATAGCAAGTTAATCACTACATACAGGGCTTTTATGAGGCCGTTGTTTCAAGGTCACTATGTGGAGTGATGCGTGGAATTTTTTTAATATTCAGTCACTTTAATCTAAATAAGTGTGGTGTTGTTTTTTTTAAAAACTTTGCCGCTCAGAAGAATTTCTCCTGTACCGGGGTTGTCTTTACAAACATTTAAACTCACATACACAAACAGCCAAACCCGAAACAGCTTCCTGTAGGTCATACAAATATTTGTTCCGTGCGGGATTGTACCCGCGACACGCCGTGTAGCAGACAATCGGTCAAACACTGCGCCAACCTTTGACCCGATTTCAAACGATGACTGTTTCTTGTAATTTTTTTTTAAAGATTGCATGTGATTGAATCATGGCGTATTTTCAAGAATGACAAATGTTGTGATAGAATGACAAACTGCTGAAAGGTAGACAGTACAGTTAATCTATACTTATAATATCTATACTAATCTATACTATATATCTATACTCATATTATAAAGCTGAAGAGTTTGTTTGTTTGTTTGTTTGTTAGAACGCGCTAATCTCAGGGACTACTGGTTGGAATTGGAAAATTCTTTTAGTGTTGGATAGTCCATTTCTTGAGGAAGGCTATAGGCTATATAACATCACGCTACGACCAACAGGTGCTGAGCAGCGTGGGTGAAACCGCGTGGAACAGCTAGTAAATTATATGTACGTAAATTTAATTCATTGTAATTAATACACAACTATTTACACTAAGTACGAAATTAAATAACAAACCTCTATGAATAAAGTGTCGTGCAGTTGGACAAACTAACGCATATCCAGTATTGGACTGTAAGCTAATAAAGCAATGTTCGAAGAATTCGAAAATTTTATCAATGGTCCAACTGAATCATTCGCTCGAATGCAACCATTCTAGATGCTTGAATGTGTCAAGCGAATACCAAGTTCCACGAAACACTCGCACGTAATGGACAATCGGACATTCCCCGGGATTGTGTTCCAATCTATCCGATGTCACACACAGCCACACTCTTTTGTTTATTCCTTAAAATTCGCCTTTCATTGAACCTGCATACAAAATAATGCTTGGTTGAAACGTACACGGAAAAATTGTCTTTGTCTATTTCACATCTTATTACAAAACAAAAGTTGTTATCTATCTGATGTGTCCTCATTTTTAACCGGCTGGAAAAGGAGAAAGTACTCAATTCGACTTAATTTTTTTTTTGTTTAGAATTTTACAGTCGTTGTCGTCAATTATGGGCTGATTTTTAAAATTCTTTTATAATTGAATGGGTAATCTCGAAGGGGAATTTATATGGATTTTATGTATATTACTTGGGTAATTTATGAGTTACATGGACGAAATGCTAATATCTCTTAGTAGCAATGAAAAATAAATCGACGGTTCCTACTTACATAACGTTAAGTCAAAAACTACATTATTTTAACAGTTACACATAAACATTTTATTTTTTCACGTTTTCTTAGAAAAACTGACTGATAAAAATAAAAATCGTATGTCAGCATGTGTGCATAGATAATCTAAAACCAAAAAGACAATAAAAAAGTTATAATAATAAATAGTTATAACGACACTATTTGCTTGAGACCAAAAGTTGTAACGACACTTCTTGATATAGTTGTAAGCCGTGCAGCGTGCGCGTGTTTCTCTGCCTATCACTCTTTCTCTCTCATAGAAAGCAAGCCAGTAATTTTCGTTTCGTCTTTCTATTTCGCATTGAACAGTGTGGTGTCGCGACGATTATTTTTGTTGAGTGAATACAGGTTTTTTATATATAATAAATAATAACTTCGTCCCATCCGGGCAAAAAAAAACTTGTGGTGTCCCTAGACACCTTGTCTAGGGACACCACAAGTTTTTTTTTGCGAAAATGTAATAATAATATGTGCAACGGCTATCAATGCAGAGAGATTAATTCTCTATGATCTGTAAATAAGAATACTGTAATGTTTTTACATATATATATAAAAATGCCGATATATTTTCAAAACCCAGCGAAGAGTTTCGGACCATTAGTCAGTACAATTAATTATAGTAATTCCAATCAAATGCAATTTTAATACATCTAACATGTGATTAATGGACAGCAAATATCAGATCAGCATACAAATTAATGTATCAGCGTTTGATGCCTATTTAGTCTCCGTCCTTAATATCTAAACTATATAATCAGGGGCTTGTAATCACGGAAAATTAAAGCGAAAATACAGTGTGAATAAATTGGCGAACGTGTAGCTATTTTAACAAGCTTATCGAACAGATTAATACAAAACGAGCTATATTAGTTCAAGCGTTGGATTTTAAACATAAACCAACATTTTGAATACTGTTTTGTTCACGGAACAGTTTTTAGTCGAATGCGTCCTGCGATTTTCCCTCCGACGCGTCGTCCGGACAAAAATTGGATAAACTGAACATTTATAGGATCGCTCAGTGACTGTTTGTACGTCCATCGCAGTCGTTTTACACACAAAATGTTGTTACATTCTGAATCCAGTTAGATTTTTATACAATTCAATTTAATTTGATAATTTCAATGAATTTGGCTACGAAACTAACTAAAGATATAAAGACATAACAATAAGAAACTTTAGATGACAGCTGTTCAGTGGTGAGATTTAACTTTAATAAGTATTTTGATTTATATTAAACCACTTACATTATAAAACTAATTTAAAATGCTCCCAAAGGAAAATTCGGAGAAACGTCTCACCCTCGCTATCTCGCGAAGTAATGCCCAATAAACTTTTAAAATATATGACACATAAAGCCCACTAGTTAAAAAGGGGAGAGGGACCCGACAGATCACCACTGTACCTACTTATATCTATACCCAAATGAACAAACTCGTGTATAAATGTTAAACAAACAAATATTTTAAGCTTAATATTACGTAAATTTTGCAATACTCGGAATTCAAAATTCAGTATTGTGTTTCAGTATTGTAGGTCTCACTGCTTCGCGTAACAATGAATAAGCTTTGTTTAACAAACAATTTTAATTAAAGTTCATTTTTCATGTTTACCTGCAAAGCAAATAATAATTAACAATATACTTGGCGATACGAAAAACAGCTTTTGAATAAAACTAAACGAGATTTGAGTTTGGTAGCGAAAGTTTGTGCCGGGCCCTTAATTTACATTTCAATCGGCCTTACCTATATGTTGGTTAGGGCTCCGCGCCCCGCGGTATGTCCTAAACATTTTATTACATTCCATGCACGTAAAATATAATATCCCTACCCACACTCAGATGTACGCGTTGTGAGCAAATATCTAAATGTAATTTCCATGAGTTGTCCCCGCAATGTTTCCCCAGAAAATATTAACATGGAAGGCAAGGGGCTGAATCTCTCCTAAGTAAGTTGCAAAAAATGTACGTGATTTTACTTCAAAGTCCCTTTTGTCTTTATGGAGGGAAGGCATAAAAGTACAGGCACGGGAATGGCACATACGAAAAAATTACGCGCCGTAATGATGATGTGCCCGCACTTTCCTTGAAAACAAAATATTTTCTCTTTACAGTGACAGAAATGTATTCAACGAGTTTTACTGTTGCCTATACGTACGTCCCATACACTCGGAGAAAAACAAAGAGACAACGTTGCTAACTTACTTTTACGAATTATAAAAATGTGCGTGTCTATTTTTATTTTGAGCAAACTGCCGCGCTGTTTAATAATGGATTCTTGTTGTATCTTATTACGTTTTCTATTATATAATGAAAACATAGATACAAAGGTACCTACTTTATTCTAGTTTCTGATTGTCTTGTAACATAGCTCTAATTGGTTATTCAGTTTTATTAAATAGTAATTTCATTATGCTGAACAATACTACTTCAGTTTCCAACATAACTATTTTCCAGAACTGTCGTTGCTACTACGCAAATTTCTCGAGATATTTCAAATATATATTACAGTATATTTTATACGTAAAACAATACAACTAAAGTAATAAATGCTTATAACATCGCAAATCAAACAGTTAATCTGTTTTGCCAATCAAACTACCACTAAACTCGACTACTAACGCCATCTGTTTCAGCCAGGTGAAACTAATCTCTGGTCCCTCACTCAAGTAAAGTTTACGGAGCAATTTATTATGAGTCGAAACACTAACTTAGTTGAGTGAATTAGAAAAACTACTAGCCATAATGTGGTTAGAACGACATACCTCTACACTTTGATGGTGGCATTAAGGGTAATAAAAGAAAAGTGCGATTACTTGCGACCGCGGGAGGTCGTTCGGATCACTCCGGGAGGCTTGAACACAGGATATTGTCTAATGCTGTTACTCAAATAAGTGCTAATGCACTCAATTTTATTAAAACAATATGTTTACCGAGTAACACAAAGGTCCTACCGGCATTCATATTAAATGAACCGTGTGGCCTAGCTTTACGTGTAATTGTGATTGCACTGATGTCGGGAATTATTTTTACATGATACATGATATTTGGAAATGTTTTATAAGGTTATTTTTACGATAAACTCATTTGTTTTTTTTTTAATGACCGCCTGTTTTCGAGGCATTAAAAACATATTGCAATTTGCATTCAGTTTTAGAAATCACTAGCTTTTGCCCGCGGCTTCGCTCGCTTCCACCCCCTAATTTTAGGGAAATGTCACTCTCCATTCAGCTATCTCCTCTTAAAAAATCAAGTCCCTTCGACGCTTCGTTTTGCCGTAAAAGTCGGACAAATAACGACTGATAAACATTGAAGGTATATAAAACTATAGGTAGATCGACCTGAGCGGTGCTATTGTTTCGCCACGAGCTTCTCAGTACTTAATTGTGTTTGGTTAAAAAAAACCGACTTCATAAAAAAAACTTAAAAGTGGAAAAGATTTTAAGTTTGAGACATTTTTTGTTTGTTTTATTGAAGTTTTGCCTTTTTAGTTATGTTGTTTTGTATTCAGTTTTTCAGTTTTCAAACCTGTACGTAGATATTAACAACTAATTCATGTGCGATAAATGCATGCAATATCCACCCCTAATAACATTACACTGCGACGAACAATATAGCCCCCTAGTGCTGTAATTACACTATTATTCCCCTAAGATCTTTTCGGCTCACGTTTTGGAGTAAACTATTTACATCGACATCAGTGTATTGATAACGCACACTAAGTGTGAAAGGCAATCAGTACTAAGTGTAATGATTATGGCCATTCATTTTTATAAGCAGTCATTGTATCAGCTAAATAGCTATATTTTATCAGCCATAGGGATAGGCTTTTGACATGGTGATTTGAGCCTTCTTTTAATCTGAAAAATCCTGTTTAAGGAGACTCCGCTCTTCCTTACATTGTTGGTATACTTACCAATATTATAAAAGCGAAAGTGAGTTTGTTTGTTACCTCTTCACGCTTTAATGGCTAAACCGATTTTGAAAAAAGTGAGATGTGAGGGAGAAAGAGGGAAGAAAAGGGAAAACTTAGCGTTGCTATTACAAATTAATAAGGCACAAGGGGAACTGTGTTACCCCAAGTTTAACGCGGGCGAAGCCGCGGGCGAAAACTAGTTTATAAATAAATAGTCACTCATATCAAAAAGTGATGAAAGAAAACTATTTATGATTTTTAAATACCTATTCGACGATACCCCACTTGACACATTTTGTTCGTTTTTTTTTTTCATTTTCATAATATGGCGTCTCATGATCGACATTTTGATAACTCTAAAGTATATCTAGGACTAGACACGCCAAAACCATGACCTGCGTTAGAGCATAGGAAGTTTTTTTATTTTGGTAGTAGTACACCGTGGGTTTATATTCAACCTCGGACCAAGCTGCAGGACAAAGCTATAAAAATTTTACAAACTTTTTTATGAAGAGCTCGTAGCTAAATAGTAACAGCCGCTCTGGACGATCCTTACGTTAAGCAGCGCTTGCCTAGGTTAGTCTGTGGATGAGTAACCACACGATACATACCAGAAAATATATTAAGCTGATGGTCCCTGCTGACATTTGTAGATCTTTGACAGTCGTTACAGGTAGTCAATGGTCCGAAAGTCTAGCAGCCACTCTTACCAAGGGGTTCAGATAGGCAGTAGCTTCATGCCTTAAAACCGATCCCAACAAAGGAAGGCTAGGCAGACGATACAAACTTTTTATATACACGTACAAAAATTCGTTAGTCTATATTAAAAGAGCCAGTGCGTATGGTAGGTGCAATATCGCCGTTTATTCTAATCCATTGGCTCTACAGGGTCAACCGTATGGCAGCAGGCCACAAATGCAGTAAGCCGTGTTTAAGTTTACGAGCCGCGCGTATCTTGGCTTTACGACGACGGTGACTGCTGCGGTCGTGGCCGTAGCTCATCGCTGGATGAGACTCGGAACGATCGGAAACATATTTTGATGACACGGTTGGCGCTGTGTGTCGTGGGATTGACTCCCGCACGGAACAAATATTTGTATGACCTACAGATAATTTTTCAGGGTCAGGCTGTTTGTGTATGTGAGTTTAAATGTTTGTAAACGCACCCACGATACAGGAGAAATCCTAGTGTGAGCAACGCTTTTTTTTTAAATGTTATATCATGAACATCATGGCTGACAACCGAAGGGTTAAGCAAAAATGCGTCTTATTGCATAACGACCTGAAGTCCCAAATCCACCTCCAAGGCACGTATTTATAGTACGGGTGGAAATATCATTCGATCTAACTCAGGTCCACGAGAAAGGCCATCAACTCCTTGGTGTTGCTGACGATCTCGCTATGAGTGCCTGGGTTGCCAAAGTACATTGCTCAGTATAGGGCAACCTCTGGATAGTGTAATAGCACGTGGGCTGCTGTCTCGTCTACTTCAGTTCAGGCTCGGCACAGTGGGCTGTCTGTGACTCCTATGCCATAGAGGTTTTTATTAAAAGAGCTGTATTTATAATGGCGACTGTAATTGTGCGCAGCTGAAGAGAAGAATAACATAGAACTGCAGTTTATAAAACATCCAAAATTTCTATGACTTTAGGATAGTCTTACCTTTTTTAGTTTTATATATTACATTTTAATCAACTGTTTGTGTCAACAAAAAGTATAAACTATAGAAAATCAAATCAACTTTGCGAGTCAGCGCACTAAGTACTCACCATATTTAATTGCACTGTAATGTAACCTCGTAATGTTTAAACCTTTGAGTTTCACAATCAACAAAATTGCAGGATTTTAAACTCTCTAATCTACAATGTTAAAGCTTGAAACTCAATCTATTTATTTCATATAGATTTTAGACATTACGGTCACACAATGTAAAAAAAAAAACAAAACAAAAGGATGAAATTATAGTCCCAGTCACAAGGCATAATAACTTGTGAAAGAACTGTAGTTGACCATATAAAAGTGTAGATCTCTATGAAGATAAATGGGCAAATAACTCCATGGACAAACATAAGATTGTATAACATACTATAGTATTATTTTTTGTAAAAAGCATAGTAATCTTAACCTAATTCTCGGCTAAGCTCACCGTTTACATAAGCTTTAGTATTGCAATTTGTGTGTATATTTTTAAAGTCTGTGTGAAATAAAGAATGATAATCTTGTTAATAAACTTAAACATAGATATACTTCTTCCTTAAGGTTTAGCTGAAGCAACTCTTTGAAAAATTTAAAAGAATTCCTGATTGAGCACGGCTGGTTTACACTTTCGTAACAAATTCTTCGTCTAGATTAAAATATTTTTAATGCAAGACGCTATTCCCGGCTGGTCTTGCTTGAAGAATTTACTGAAAAGAAACTTGTCACTTCAAAACTCACACAGTGAGGCTTTTTTTACCAATGGCAAATCAACAAATAACTTCCCCGGGGGGAGTGTCAGACTTGTACTGACTAAAACCCACCCATGTTCTTTCTATTGTCCTTTACGTTCCGCGGTAACTCTTTGTTTGTACCAGGCAAAATCAAAACGTATGCAAGAATTTAGCTTTACCAGTTAAAGAAAAAAAAAACAGTTGCAAGATTTGACCTACACATACAATACAAAAGCAAAATAATTCAAGTTAAATAAAAGCTTGTAAAAGCTAAAAACAAGAGCGAGTCAGACTCGCGCACCGAGGGTTCCGTACAAACTTGCGACTTAAACGGCCATTTTTTCACAGCACAAAGGGCCACACACTTGAGTATATAGTTTTAATTTCAACTCCATACCTCCACGCGTTCCCAAGATAAAGGGTCCTGACAGACAGACGGACAACAAGGTGATCTAATAAGAGTTCCGTTTTTTCAATTTGAAGAAGGGAACCCTAATGAATTTTGAGTGAACCTCTGTCTTAATTTATATGCTGAAAATGGTGCTATTCAGTGGCTCTGGTTAGCCTGAAAGCCGACTCTAACATAGTTGGGAGGCTATACGGATGAACAATGTCTGACCGACATACCAGCGATTGAACTAAAAAACTAATGGCGCACTGCTTTAAGGAGACTGAGATTAACGATCAGAGATTAATTCCAGTCCTGTATGTTTTTGTATATCTTGATTTTGTGGCAATTTTGTATTTTACTAGCTGCGCCCCGTGGTTTCACCCGTGTAGACCAGGATAAATAGCCTTTTTTTGTGGGTGGGAAATCATCAAATAACTTCCCCCGCTCTGGGTGGAGCGGGGGGGAGAGTCAGAATTGTACTAACTAAAACGCACCCATGTTTCTTCTATTGCCCTTTACGTTCCGGGTCCGCGGTATCTCTTTCGAACAACCCGCAAACCCGGGGGATAAGTAGCCTACGTGTTAATTCAGGGTATAATTAGCTCTAATCTACATTTTATTAAAATCCGTTAAGCTGTTTAAGCGTAAAGGAGTAACAAACAAACAGACACATACAAACTTTCGCCTTTAAATCTAATATTAGTGTTAAATTAAAATTAATAAATTCATCACTAACTTTAGTATTTAAAACTTTAAATTTATAGGAATCTAAATATCATTCATGAAAATGTCTCTGGGTTGGTTTAGTACCCTGAAACGGGCGAAACCTGGACATACATAATTCCATCAAGAAGTGAAAGCAGTAGCAAAAGTTTGCCGAATCAATCCAAAAATTTGTTTTATTTTGGTGACCTGGCAACTGCAACTAAAATAAAACGAAGCCATATATACCTTTACTGTTGTTAGACAATCACGTCTGATTTTACTCTCGAGATTCTGAAGCTTTGATACAGACAATAAGCGCCGTCTTGTGCCTCATCTAGGCAGGCCACATCGCTGTGACGTCAGAGCTCCTAGGAATGCTGACGCCGCACTAGCTCCGTACTTTCGTAATGGCTAAACAACATGTTTGCCCCTGGCTTTCTTTTATAGCCCCAGAAGAAAATACTGTATAAACCTTTTACCTTTATTTGCATCATAAAAATTCATACATGTGTCACCCAAAATGTTACGATTAAAAACCGATGAAACTTTGATCATTCATACTATTTACCAGCTTAATTTATTTCCCTGAAACCGCTTTTCAATGTTGATCGCTCGTAATTAACAGAATACTTTTCCCTATTATACTTAATTATCATCTTTAAAACCTTTGAATTATTAAATGGAAACTACTGAATAATTCATCGCAACTCTCAAACAGAAAACATTATTAACTAAATAAATTTCGAGCGAAACTTAATTGTGCAAAAATACGACGCAGCGAAGGAACGGCGGGTAACTGGATTATCGGGACGGTATACCCTCGGACAAAAGTGATCGTATTCTCCCCTCACAGAAGCTTCGTTTAAAGAAGTAATTACACGAACAGCAAGTTTGGACGATCTTGCGGTGACGTCATTAGTATGCGACGCACGTTACGCCCGACGGAGGCGATAACGCAAATTCGTTTGGCCGAACATCTCGCTAATAGAGTTTCACTAATTTATAAGACCGTTAAGCCACAGCTAGACCGGACCTGCGTAAAACTGTCCGCGGTGAACGTAAAAAGGATTTCATGGTAGACCCTGCTACATATTTGATGGAACTCAATCTTTCGCCGCGCCCTCGAGGTAAGCACACTTAATTATGAACAACTCCTGTGGAATTATACGAATTGTTGACTCGCGAGCTCTCAGTTAAGATGCTGTTTTCTTTTTTGTGTTTCGTTTATTTAATTGAACTCGGCTCTAAAACATGTGTATTTTCCATTTAACTTGTACGAGTACATCTATCTAATTAGTAAAATAGCAGACGCTCCAAATTCCAAATAAATATGTTTTGAACTTTTAAAATTCAAATTAACAAGATTCTGTTTTTTAAATTTCAAAAGCTAAAATGTTAGGCCAGAATAGTGGAATGGTTTAAAAAAAGGTTTTTGTTATTTTTTGCTGTGTCTCATGTGGATTATGATAGACCTTCTTAATTAAAATCTCGATGTACTTATAAGCCACAAGCCGGGGCCGCACCTGGGGAGCGCTAAATTACGTAGATGCAGCACGAGTTACCTCCGACGAGACGATAAAAATATCCATATAACAAACAAAGGATATACATCATACATACTGCACCATTACATATATGCATTATACGTTTTCGTTACTTGATTTTAATAACGGTAACACTGAGCAAATGTTTTTATTTGACGAACCAAGTCCTTAAAGATTTTTAAACAAATCAGTGAAATTTATTACATTTTCTAAAGAGGTAAGAATTAAGAGTTCAAGAATCTTTACTTACACAAAACAAAAACAGTAGACATTGTAAATTCTTCATAATTAACTAGGTATTATATTTTATCAAAACAAGGACAAAGTGCTATCTCTTAGCCAGTGCGCTAGCCGTCTTAATAAACTAAAACGACCTCTCTTTTGACATCAATTCCCCAAAATTGCCGACTCAGAGTCAGATTAAAATAATTATGTCCCAGTAAAGCGTTACGTACCGGTAAATATTCATAATTTATTTAGAAACATGAGGGTCTTGCAAGCCCGCGCAGTTTCCTTCACTCCACCGACGGTACATCGTCTCAGCCACTTTATGTTAAGAAAATTTCATTTTATAAGCCCTGTGTTCCCCAAAATGTAGGTCTAATTCGCTTAGGCGACGTTTTGTTGCGAATTTTAAGAAATTATTTTAAATATACATTTATATTCCGTAAGAAAAGAAACTCTCGGATGTGATTAACTTTGCGGATTTTCTACTGAGTTTGCTCTGAAGCCATCAAAGTCAAATAAAACTTTCGTTTCTTGCTTATATTAGAATTAGTTTCTGATCGGATTTCGGTGGTGTCTGAGGAATTCATGGCTGAAGTTACGTGGCTTGTTTAGAGGTAATACAAACAAATTTGACAGTACCTAATGTTTGCTTTAACTTAGGATTGAGACATAAATAAAAAATGCGAAAGTGATATAAGTAAAAAAAATGAGAATCAGAACTTTCCAACATTAAATTTCAGTTTTGTTTGTATGTCTTTGTGTATATTTGTTCCTCCTTCACACGTAAACGGCTTAAGAGATTTCGATAACACTTGGTATGTATGTACTTTCCAACACGTTGAAGCCGACCCCAATATAGTTGGAAAAGACTAGGCCGATGATGATGATAGTGTTAAAGTCACAAATCATTAACGCCATACAATTATTGTTATCATTATAGTGCTACTATTCCCTTTCTATACACATCACTACGCTAAGCTAGGTCGGGTAACCACCCCACATAATTATAATCGACAATATTTTGTTTTTTCAAAGTATAATAGGCAATATGGTCCAATCTGCAAAACGAGGACGCGGCATCCGGCTGAAACGACAGCAGGTCCCAGGGAGCGCTCTAACTTGGATTTATATCGTGCAGGAAGCTCCGTTAAAAGTGGGCCGGAAATCGCATCAAGACGCCTTTGCGGCCACTCGCCGACCGCCCGCTGAGAGAATTTATACTCGAACATACTTCAACACGCAGACGAATAATTCAGAATATAAAACACGATTACAGTTGTTCTGTACATTTATTGGATTGCTCCTTGAAGTCGCGTGGGTAGCGACTTCGTTCCGCATTTCGCTCCAGCGGCTGTGACCCGGCCTCACCTTTACCTTTTATTCCAATAGTTCGATTTACCTGTCTCCCGATGGTTTTACTTCGCTCTAATATGGCGGCCGATCTAAATTCATATGACCAGGAAAACATTTTTGTCCGGAATACTTTCCCCCGCCTTCTCCTCGGCTACACCAGCGACCGCCTCTGTTCGTTTGAGACACAATTGCGCGTGTTTGCATTTTTATCTACTTGTTTTCGTGGGGTGAATATGAATGCAGTCTTTGTTTGGACTATGCAAAGGTAAATATTAATATTGCATTTGTATTGTCTTCGATGGACCGTATTTTCAGGTTTTGACGTTCGATATAAGCGACCCATAATGTAATATCAGATGTATTGTGTATCGTTTTTCCTGAGTTAATAAAAATAAGTTGGGTTCGCGTTTTAAATCCTATGTTATATCGTATTATTTATTTAGTTTCATACAGATATTCCTGACCTTTCATTTTATTTATTCACATTGAGCTTGTGTACGTGTTAAGCAAGTTTATTGTGGGTTCATATTTAATCATAAAAAGTTAGAATATTCGAGTGCTACGTTACTTAGACGAAGACTGTAACTCAATGTTTTCTTCTGTGACTTTATACTGTTTGCGTCAATTTCTTAGCAACCCATTTTATTGTAGTATTGAAGTAAAGAGTCCTTTCTGGCACTTTCCAGAAGTGGCGTAAGAAACTACTTTTATATAACGAGATCAGATACCTTACTTGCCTGCTATCCTTACTAATATTATAAAAGCGAAAGTGAGTTTGTTTGTTACGTCTTCACGTTTAAATGGCTTAACCGATTTTGATAAATTTTGGTACAAACATGGTTGGGACCCTGGAGACGGATATAGGTTCCTCAAAGTGAGAACTGAGCGAAAAAGAGGGAAGAAAAGGGAAAACTTAGCATTGCTATTACAATAAATAAGGCACAAGGGCAAAACCTACAGGTAGCAGGTATCTGCAAATCAGGAAAGGGGAACTGTGTTACTCCGAATTTAACGCGAGCGAAGCCGCCGGCAAAACCTAGTTACACATGTTTACTTCAATTATAAAAGATGATGACACCCTTTACTAATAAAACTCCAGTACAATGAAGCCTTGTAATGACTTTATTCATCATACATAGCATCATCGCTTTTTTTGTAACTGCCCCGCTCCCGTGGGTAGTAGCGTGATGTTAAATAGCTTATGTTACTCATTGATAATGTTGCTATCTATTCTCAAAATAATAATAACCGGTCCATTAGTTTTTGAGTTTATACAAAAATACAAATCTTTCCTCTTTATAATATTAGTGTGGATAACTTCCCGGAACCATTGCTTACCTTATTTTTATCACAGATTTCGGATTCTAAGTCATATATTATAGTCCTATTGACAGCAGTCTCGTTTTCTATGAATTCCTAAAAAATCTTCTTTAGTTGATATAATCTATGTAACTCGGTAATAATGTAGCTTTCTAATGGTAAAAGATTTTCTTAAACCAGTCAAGTAGTTTTTTAATTAAATTATAGCAAACAAATATTTTATTTTCCCTCTTTTTGCTATTATTTTGGATTATAAAGGTCAAATTTTGCGATATTTCTTACAATTATCATGATACAAATGTACAAGTATAAACAAAAAAAAATTATAAGCAGCATCGCTACTAAATCAGGTAGAAACACCCAAAAATCTGCAGAGCCATACTTTTAACAAACTTCGAAAAAAACTCCAATATAAAAGTCGTACAAAACAGCACTTAATTTTTCATCTCGTCTGTGTTGTTGAGGTAGAAAACAGCTTAAACAGTAGAACAGAGAAGTGCGATATAGTGGCGGTCATAAAATTGTAGTAGTCGGTAATTAACACGTACCAAGTAATAAGGAAAGAGTATCGCACTCACTATGAGCCGTCCGTCTAGTATTCTTGTCAAAGAGTAGTCAGGAAAAAGAATAGACGTAAACTTGTACTTTGCAAAAGTTTTAATAATAGTTTTTAATAATTAAAGATTTTATAAGAAAGGATGAACTAATCATTCTGCTTGTTAATTGCTTTTTGATACTCATGATGTTAGTTAATAACGATAACTATTAATGATCTAAGTTTACATGACACACACACTAATAACTACATTTTTACTGCTAAAACAAAAATGCAATGAAAGACAAAAAAAATTGTCTAATCCTTACTTATTTACTCTCATAAAGTTCATTTCATCCAACACTTTGTGTCACAAAGCTCGCTCTAAACTAGTAAAACAAAATAGTATCGCGTCTACGTCAGTAGTGATCACGTTAGCAGCACCAGCCACGTCACGTTCCGCCGCGCTCGTCTCATGCAAGTAATCATAATATCATAAAACTTTTGCACTTCGCCGAAAACCTCGCAGATCTTCCCCGACATGACTTCTCTAAGGGTAATCAGAACTTAATGAAAAGTGCGCCCGGCCGTCAGTCGAGACTTTACCCAAAATTTTAGGGGTCACGTAAAATATTAAAGCGACGAAATGAAGTGGCCAGAGATTCATTGCTTTTCCTTGTTTTTATTATTCGTAAATAAGACGGCCCCCAACACGTTTGTGTGTTCATAACATAAAACCGTGCTGCAGTAAACTTGCTCCTCAAGAACGGCCCCACTCGTAAATGTTGCTTAACTAGCAACAAATGTTCCTATATATGGGTATTTATTGAAGTTTTTGGGTATGAAAATGCATACTAAAAACAACATTCAAGAAAAAGAAATGCTTCTTTCTACATAGTTTCTTTCTATTGTTCACTAGCTATCTTGCGCCCGCGTCTTTAGTTGCTGCCCCACCCACGTGTGTAGTAGCGTGATGTTGTATAACCAATTTTATTATCTACCTAATAATGTAGCTTCCCATTAGTAAAAAAATGGTTAAAATAAGTAATGTAGTTTTGAAGTCTATTCGATACAAACAAACTAATTTTTCCTCTATATAATATTATATTATAAGTATAGATAACATAATTATTGCCTGAACAACGTTAGAAAGCAGTAGTTCCCCAGGTGTTAATAAATGGTTATTGTAAAAGTATTGTGTGTGGAGGGGCTCAATGGCAGTCGCTCGGGTCAATCTTTAGGTTAAGCCGCGCTTGCCAAGGTTGGTCTGTGGATAGGTGACCACCCGTTACATACCGAGTTTCCACCGTGCTTCATAAAGCACGTTAAGCTAAACAGCTTAACTGTCTTTTGGCAATCTTTGACAATCGTTACAAGTAGTCAGTGTCCCAAAAGTCTGGTAGTACTAACTGGGCTGTAGAAGTCAGATATGCAGTCGCTCCATTTAAAATACTGGTAGTCAGCTGATGCCGGTAAGACTGGAAACCGACCCCAACATAGTTGGGAAAAGGCTTAGCAGATAATGATGTAAAAGTGCTGGTATACAATTAACTCCGTTCTATGTCTCTTTTTGACTCTCTATCCGATCTTATAATATACTGCATCAACATCTTATCCGATATACATGAACATAATAAAACAACAGTATCAGTAAACCAAAAGTTAATCCACGCGATTTATTTTCTACCCAGTACTCACGACCCGTCAATAAAGATCTATTTACCATGTATCTAATAACATACATCGGCCGTGAAATTCATGTAAAGCTTGCGGTGTAACGTTGCTGTAACGTGTTACCGGATAAAGGTGAGAAGAAAATACTCCGACGTAAATATACGAAATATTTGCATGGAGTCGCCTAGGGCTGCGACAGTATTTTGTCGATTGGTTGAGAATATTTTCGATAAAATGTAGGTTTGGGACATATGAAAAAGGCAAACGTAAGTCAAAAAGTGATTTTGATTTCAGTTGCGTTGTTGTTGCGTTTAATGTGATTATTTTCATTGATACAGATAGCAGATACCATTGAAACATATAAGACATGGTCCTGTGCTTAGAAAAATCATCAAATGACCCAATTGAATCGAAATCATAAAACAATGTAATAAGCCATTAACACGTTTGTATAGCATTTCTATCAAATAAAAATAGTTGTCACTTAACCAATACCTTAAAAACAAAATATTTAAAATAATTAACCTTCGATACTGTAGTTTATTCAACAAAATGCATTATTTTCAGATATTAACAACAAATATTGCTACGCTCTGACGTCGTAGCGGCCGCCTACGCCGCGCCGCTACGTGGTCGTAGCACTCCGACTCAATTAAACGCCTACGCAGTTCCAAATAAACTTGTGCTTATTGATCCACTGCGTGTGCAGTGCGCACGTGTAAGTCATATTGGGGATGTGAATAATATAGGTTTCATTTTATAAAGGGAATTTTAATTCAATATTGTTTGTAAATATGTATAATTTTCTTACAGTCAAACGAACAAAGAACTGCTTGTTTATATACTCACTAGCTGGCACCCACGGCTTCGCCCACGTGATATCGAAAAATAATCTACCTCTGTGCCAAATTTTATCAAGATCCGTTCAGCGGTTTTGACATGAAAGAGTAACAAACATCCATACATCCATAAATCCTCACAAACATTCGCATTTATAAATTACTAGCTTTCGCCCGCGGCTTGGCCCGCGTTAAATTTGGGGTAACACAGTTCCTCTTGCGCCTTATTAATTTGTAATAGCAACGCTAAGTTTTCCCTTTTCTTCCCTCTTTCTCCCTCTCATCCCACTTTTTTTTAAATAAAAAGCCTATGTCCGTCTCCTGGTTCCCAACTATATCTGTACCAAAATTCATCAAAATCGGTTAAGCCATTAAAGCGTGAAGAGGTAACAAACCAACAAACAAACTCACTTTCGCTTTTATAATATTAAGTAAGGATTAATTGATTAAAGTAGGATGATCTTCCTCTAATTTTTCCACTTAAAAACAAAGACTCTTCTCTATGATAGTGATTCGTAAATATAACATATCTGGTTGTCTCAAGGTGTGTTTCTTCGCCGTTTGACTAAGCAAAAATCACATTTAACTAACACTGTTTTTTTTTTCTTTCAGACCAAAAAACAAGGCATTGTAGGCAGTATCTACTTGATATATTGTATGTATGGTAATAAGACTATACATATAATATATATCTCGTACAGCAATAACCTATTTCTGTGCGTAAGTAATATGAAGTTGTTAGCCTAGTCTCCGAGCACAATTTATTTTTCTTGCTTATGAGCTAGAATAAGGAGAAGATGTTTTGTTAACTCAAATATCCCAAAGCAGAATGATTTTTAAGATTCCGTACTTCAAAGGGAAAAATCCGAACGCTTATATGATCACTTTGTTTTCCGTCTGTCCATGTCTGGCAGTTCTAATCATTCAATTTATCTTTAACCGAATAACTACGATTATTAATACTACTTATTTATTAAAATTTCACGAAAAGAAGGCTGCATCAATTAGGTATTTTAAGTTGCATTACATCTTTCTAGGTACTAATGTGTAATGAAAAATACGGTTTCGGATTTAATTCACCTTTGTTATTTTTATAAAAACAAAGGTGAACCTACAACATTTAATTTGATTTTGTTCAAGGTGTTTTTATATGATTAACTTTATACGAGTAGTATGTGTTTGTGTGGGTGCCTGGTGGCGTAAGAGAATTCCTTGAAGGATATGGGGAGGTTTTTTCCCAGCACTGGGCCTTACAAATATAGTAAAATTGTTTTGCGTTTTTCAGCGTATGGCATTCGAAGGCTACAGCTGAAAATCAGTTTCAAGTGGTATACCTTTTGTTGCCATCTACCATTATACTGAGCTACTGGAATTTAATGTACTAGCTGGCGCAAGCGGCTTCGCCCGCGTGATACCGAAAAAAAAATATCCTATGTGTTATTCCAGACCTGCCAAATTTCATTAAGATCCGTTCAGTAGTTTTTTCGTGAAAGAAGATCAAACGTAAACACACACAAACTTTCGTATTTATAATATTAGTAGGATTTATTTAGTTTCGTTTAGTTTTAAGATGGTTTTTAGTTTAATGACTTTAAATACATCATTATTTCTTTCATTCTTTCTTTCTTTATTTGTCCGTTCTTTTATTTGATGAGGCCATAATGTTCTGTATACTGCTGGGACACAAACCACCTCTGTACTCCAATTGTGTTTTTGTATTTTTTTTTTGTTCTAGACATTTAAGTTCCTTGGCGTTTTTTTTATAAAGGTTACCCTACACTTTTTTTCTAGGATTTTCTCATGTATTGTATATGTACTATCATTTAAAGTCACATACACAAACAGCCAGATATCATACAAATATTTGTTCCGTGCGGAAATCGAACCCGCGTCACGCAGCAGACGATCGCTCAGCCACTGCGTCAACTGTGCCGTCAAAAGTTACCTTCACTGTTGTTGAGAACAAAAGTAATGAAATAAATAGATAAAGATGAAGTAAATAAGCCTAAAGCTAAGAGGAAATTATGAAATTTATCGACGAAAACCTTTGAAATAATCCCACCCCTGCGGCCTGATTTGACAGCGGTAACACTGCGCTCCTTTATTTACGTCGTCGGTTCAAAATTGAAGCAAAAAAATTGGAATTATCCCTTTATTATGTTATTATTTGATGTTTGACTCCCGCCCCGTCTACTTAAGGCAATTCACTCGGAAAATGTGTATTGTCGCGTTCTGATGGAATCATTTGTCGGATTTGTAACGGTTCTGCATTGAAATGGCAATTTACTTTGAATTCTTGTGTCATTGGTTCGCTTTTGAATTTTGATATTGGAACGATATTCGATTAAAATCGAATGCTGTTGATTTATTTTGTTATAATGTATTTATTTTGATTTTTGATGTTCCAATTACAGTTTGTGGTACCAAATAAAAGGGAATCATCTATATCGATCGAGCCCATCTTAGACTTTGACTGGTATGACTTTGACCAAGCAAAACCCAAATGGAGCAATGAAAGTAACAAATCATCTACAGGAAATATTAAAAAAGAAGAGAACAGAAAAACTTAAGAATTATTAGACAAAGGAGGCAGTTCCAATCATTCAACATATCTTAAACCGAATTACTGTGATACATAAATGTTTATTTATTAAAATTTCACATACAGTAGGGTGCAACCCGCAACGCCGGCAGGCAGTGGCCCTGGCAGACCTCTCTGCTTTGCTGACGTCTGTTTAAGGCGCGCGTGATACTTCGGTAACCCAGGTACTCTTCGCGAGATCATCAGCAACACCAAGGCGATGCTGACGTTTCTCGTGGAGCTGGGGTGGATCGAATAATATTCCCGTTGCGGACACCAGCCCGTTATACAATACAAGGCGCGCGTGGGACACCAACGAGCTTTCGACAAGGGCCCAGTCGTGTCCTACGTAACCAGGTCCACCGGGTACCCAATTGATGCAGCCCACTGTACGTAAAATAAATAGATGTTACACACAAGTAGTTATCTAACTTATGTGTCAATTTATTTATTTATATACAAACTAGCTTCTGCCCGCGGCTTCGCTCGCGTTTATTTCGGGGTAAAACAGTTCTCTTTTCCTGATTTGTAGGTACCTGCTACCTGTAGATTTTGCCCTTGCGCCTTATTTATTGTAATAGCAAGCTAAGTTTTGCATTTCTTCCCCCTTCCCCCACATTTTTTACATTTGCCTGTGTCGGTCTCTAGTGTCTCAAATATCTCAGTGCCAAAATTCATCAAAATCGGTTAAGCCATTTAGGCGTGAAAACGTAATAACCAAACAAACTCATTTCCGCTTTTATAATATTACTAGCTGTTCGCCGCGGTTTCACCCACGCTGCTCAGCACCTGTTGGTCGTAGCGTGATGTTACATAGCCTATAGCCTTCCTCAAGAAATGGAAAAAAAAAAAAACTTTTAGTGTTGGATAGTTCCAACACTAAAAGAATTTTCTAATTCCAACCAGAAGTCCCTGAGATTAGCGCGTTCAAACAAACAAACAAACTCTTCAGCTTTATAATATTAGTATTATCTACAATCAGCTTTATAAATATAGTAGGGAAGTAAGGATTAAAATACATTCAACAAATAAGTAAAAGTAGCCGTCATACACAGCAAATCGTGGTTCATAGGCAGACTTAATGCAGCAAGGCACATTTTGCATGTCAACCATGAAACATTAATCCTATTTAAAAAAAAACCCCTGACCTCTGCATTACATTTTCCACCATGTAATTATCCTGCTATTCACTTTATAATTTCCCAAGCAATTTATTTGCGTCATATAGTCATAACACCAACCTTGAATCCAAGAAAATTTACATCCAAGGTTCAAATGCATCGCCAACCGGAAAATATAGCTCTTGGCATATGAATTTTCTAATTAACATACTGGTCTAATGAAATAACCCCTTAGTATTTAGGTACACTGGGTTGCCGAAACTGTTGTCACAAACTAAACTAATAGTACTCTAAAAACTAAAATTTTGTAAATAAGCGACACAAATTAAGCATATTATAGTTTGACAAGCATTAATGATAGTTTAGTTACTTTATTTAAAGAAAATAGTAATATCGCTATTCAGAATTTATCGCTTTTCACAAATAATAGTGGTTTTCAAGCGAAATCGGACTATCATTCCCTTACTGCCATAGTCCGATGGAACGGCAAACCGACACGTCCGGAGAGAGATCAGGCCCAGGACCTACGACTAAGGGTCCGTTCACACAGACCGGCTCGGAGAGGAGAACAGATTCTTATCACGTTAAAAACAGAGTTTTTAGTATTTGCAGTAAGGTTTATTTTTCATGTGCACTGCTTTTGTCATTAAGAATGCTTGAAGGCGCTTGGTGTAAAATAAAAAGAGGAGGTGACCGGCTCCGATCGCGTTCTTTTTCTCGATCGTGCAGCCGTTTGGATCCGATCGCGTGCTCTTTCTCGTTCGCGCAGCTGATCGGCTCCGATTGCGTGCTCTTTCTCGCTTTCGCATTCGTTTGTTTTGTTCTGCTTCAGACAATCTTGCAAACAAATATATTTCTTCATCGGAGCTATCTAAATCCATGTTCCGAGAAGCACACGTTAACACCGAAAACAAAACTTGGACTGCGTGGAACATGGATTTAGATAGCTCCGATGAAGAAATATATTTGTTTGCAAGATTGTCTGAAGCAGAACAAAACAACAACCCGGCTCCAAGCGCATCCGACCGGCTGTAGGTGCATCCGACCGGCCCCGAGCGCCTTCGACTGGCTCCGAGCATATTAGATCGGCTGCGAGCGCATCCGACCGGCTACGAGCACATCCGCTTTCAGGTCGCTTCCAGCCGGTCTATGTGAAATAGTTGGCGGCTCAGCTCGACTAACTCCAGGCGTATACGATCCGGTCTGTGTGAAAAGAAAACTGCGCGAAAATGTGTAATTTTTGCTCGTGATATTTGGTTATAAAAAAAAAAACAATCATGACATTTGTTGCCGTGTCGTAATTGTTATACAAACAACCAAATATCACGTCTTCATTTAGGATTTAAAAAATTACACATTTTGAACCTAAAATCTCAGGCATACATTGTAACTATATCCAGGGTATTTTACGATTTGTCTCGTCGAGTACGTCTAATTAGTGACTTAACGCGTGTTGACTGAAGTTTAAACATAAACTGACACATACAACACTAGTTATCTTGGTTTTACGTCGCTTTTGTTATCTCCTCCATATACGTTACATGATAATGTTTTTTAATGGTTATTAGAGTTTGGTTGAAATTTGAATATCATCATAGCTGGTTTTAGATATCCTTTCTAATATTATAAAAGCGAAAGTGAGTTTGTTTGTTTGTTACGTCTTCACGGCTAAATGGCTAAACCGACTTTGATGAATTTTGGTACAGAGATAGTTGGGACCCTGGAGACGAACATAGGCAGATATTTAGATATGAGGGAGAAAGATGGAAGAAAAAGGAAAACTTAGCATTGCTATTATAATAAATAAGGTGCAAAAGCAAAAACTACAGGTAGCAGGTACCTGTAAATCAGGAAAGGGGAACTGTGTTACCCCGAATTTATCGTGAGCAAAGCCGCGGGCAAAAAATAGTGGTTACATAATTTAAAATGTACGTAAAACGCTTACGACTGCTACGTAAAGTCTACAAAACGCCAACACCCGCTTTGCGGAGTCTACGAAATACCTACGCCCGCTACATAAAGTCTACGAATTGCCTATGCCTGAAACTCAAAGTCCTGGAAATGCCAACAGAGCTTTCGGATTGCCTACGTAGCCAGACATCGAACCTACGAATTGACTACACAGCCAACGCCTCGGTAACGTAAGCGCAGTTTACAAAACAAAACACTAGCTAACACTACAGTACCATCACCTTGCATAGTTGTCTTTTGTTTCCCAAAGCAAACAGTAAAAAACGACTCTTTCATGAGGCGTTAATTTGATCAACCTTTCAACAGAGCTTTCAAACAAGAAAAGAAAGATATCACAAGTAAGATACTCCAGAATGACTGATCTGAAAGTAAGGAACTAGCGAATGGATATAGAGTGCGCTAGACAAACGCGATGGTATCGGGACGAGTGGATCCCAACTGAGGCGCCTTTCAATCTTTATATACGATTCGTATATATATTTCGAATATGTCAAGGGTCGGTTGGTATTTTAAAATATTTTAAAGGAATATTTGAAAGAAATAAGTTTTATAATAGAGTTGAATTTTGTTTTTTACTTAAATTTAAATGTGGAGGACGCAAGTAGGTATGCATATATAGAAAATTTAAATTATTACGCTTAAATACAAACAAGTATTAGTTACTAGATATTTTTGCACCATCACATTTTACTACTGCGCGGGCGCTGCCATTGCAGCTGCAGAAAACCTCAAGCGGCGTAATTATAATAAAATTATTGGTAACAATATTTTCGTTATCCTTTTGGGATTAAAACTAGAACCTTTGCATCGTTATGCTAACAGCCTTTTTAAGAAAATTTCGAAAACCTTCCCGACACTTACCGTCACCCAAGGGCTGGTTACTACCTGGACCAGAGGCTAAGCGTTGCCATACAATATGGAAACGCGGCTAGTCTTTTGGTTATATTACCAGTTGACAGCTTTGAGGACGAATTTTGACGCATATCTTTAATTTTATACATAAGTTAATTTATTTTAGGTTGTTTTAATTTATTAATTGGATAGAACGTATATTACGACAGTCAATTGCATGTATCACTGATTATTAATACATACATTTAAACATCTAACAGTATTTAAACTATTTTAACAATACAAGCAATTCTGCATCGATGCAAATAATGAATACAATTTCTCTCACCTACTAAAGTCTAGGATAAAAAAGTAAGGATTGGGCTAAGTAGATAGTTGGCCTTTACCCGACTATGTTGGTTTCGGGTCCTTATCTAACCAGATGCAGCTGAATAGGTGTTTTACAAGGAGTGACTACCAGCAACTTACACCGGGTAAAGTAAAAAACATTTTACGATACCATAATTTTATGATTGTAATAGCCTCTCATAACATATTCTACTCTTTACGTATTCTCAACAGTACGACCAAGTTTATTATCAGCGCCATATTGTATGCAGTAGACATTAATAAAATGCAAATCAACGGCATTAAACAACGTAGTATAGTGATCGTAAATAGCTGACAATTGTGCCTCACGTATTCAATTAGCAAGGTACGTGATGGTGGAAAATGTGGGAATATAAAGCATTTTAATAATCACAGAAGAAATTAATGTTGCAGTAAGCGCGTTAAATGGACGCCGGCGATGAAATATGTGCTTGCAATTTCGTTATTGTGATTCGTGTACCTACTGAAGTGTTTGATCCGGGATCGAATGGGAACCAGGAGCTTTTTCTAGTGGCTGTCCATTATCTAATACTTTGATAAAACTTAACATCTCTTGATTCATGCACTATGTTATTTACTATCTAACTATGTTACTAAATATATTAAGCCACTATGACACTTTTATTCGAACTTTTGTTAGCATCTTTATTCGCCAATAAATGCTTGACTTTGACTTTTGGAAGCTCTGACAGCCTCATTAGTGGCTGTCAGAGCTTGTCTAGTGGTCAAGAATGCTACAAAGGAGGTTCTGAGTTTGATTCCCAGAATTCTACATAGTGTTATTGAATTTTAGCAGACACGGCTTCTCTGCTTAGCTGATGGAAATAAGCTCGCCCTCTATTACAATGAATTTAAACATAACTGGCGAAATGTGGAGTGCGTACGATTAGGCACACTTCTACCTAATATATGGATCCGTAAAGGCGTGATATTATGATATGTCAAACTCAAAGCATTTATTTCAATTAGACCATTACAGGCACTTTTGAATGTCAAGAAACAAAATGATGAAGCTGCAGTCCCGGTCACAAGGCATAATAACTTGTGAGCGTACTGTAGTTGCCCTTTCCAAAGCGTTGATCTCTATGGAGAGAATGGGCAAGAAACTCAATGGATACTTTTTTTAATGATTATATTATTACAAAATCGTATTAACATCACTCATGTTGAGATTATATAGAAAGCTTTTCCTAAATAGGTGATCTGACTTCCCCATTCTTAAGGCTCTAAAAAGCATTATGATTTTATAATATCGTAGAAGCATGTATAATCCCAATAAAACTCTGTGATAGTGAAAGTCATATTAAAATTCGTTAAGTAGTTTATAAGAACAAAGTGATCACACAAACGGTCTCAAAAAGGTGCTTTCATTTACTCACGATTATGATATTGATTAAGTATGTACATAGATATGTACTAATGATCAATAATACAAATGCCAACAGTCTTAAATGAATTATTAAATTTCAATCATGCCACAGTTAGAATTGTAATGTAGGACTCTAATATCATTTTAATTAGCAAAGGAGAATGACCACGACAATATGGACCACGGTTCAGAGTTGCATCAATTCCAAAGTTGTTTTAGATGGTTTATAAATTAACCAAATAACCATCTTCAATTGCTTTTTTGGAATCAAAACCCGCATTTCCAAGTTTTTTTAGAAAACGTAACTTAACCTCAAAATTGAAATATCCGTCGTGTATAGAGGTAAGTTTATAGGTCGTAGTTTGGAGAGCAGATTAATTAGCATATCTGATGGGATAGAGACTTAAATAAATCAGTACTTTGCCTCGATCAAAACAAAAAAAAATGTAATATTTAAATCGCAATGAACAAACTTAGCATGCACCACGCGCAATTGTCATTGGACTTTTTGACAAATGACAATGACAAATTCAATTTGAGACACCAACACTAATGTTGCCACTTTAGATTTTAAATAAAATTTCATCATTTTATCAAAACAATTTCATAACTTATTAAGTTTACAAAATAAACTCCTATACAAAATTAGCATTCTAATTGCAGAATGTCTTCAAAAATAAAGAAAATAATTGTGATATAATTTTTATCTTGATGCATGAGAAAAACTAGTACCGTTGATGGTCATGATCCTTCGTATGATACTGTGATTTGTTCAATAAACGCACTTTTTTATTTGATGTTATTTGCTTTACATTAATTTAATTTATTTAAAAATTAAAACCAGCAAAGCGCGAGCCGGACTTGCGAAACGAGGGTTCCTTACTTTGCAATAAAATCTTTGACTGCGTAGACTTTGTAAGTGTATGCAGTAGTTAGGTTGAACTTTTCACTGCTCCAAGGAACTATAGATATATCAGTATATGGTTTTAATTTGAACTTGATAAGTCCACCTATTCTCGAGATAAAAGGTTTTAAATGACAGACATACAGACATTAAAGTGGTTCACAAGTAGTTGGACAAATAAGGGTTTCGTTTTTCCGAAGCCTAAAAACAGAGAATTGAAATACTTTTAGATCTATTCCTATGCCTGTATTTATTTTATTCAGTTTTTTTTTACCACCAACTTCTGAAACCAAAGTTGTTTTTCTCTTTTATATAAAAGATTTTTTTTGCAATTGTTTTCTACTGGGATTACAGGCGTTTAATTTTTTGTTATTTTCCCCAGTTAAATCACCCAAAAGTATATTTTTTTTGTTGTTGTTGGTTAGTTGTTAAATATGGACGTCGCTGTCGGAGAACCCAAATTAAACCAAAATGAATTTTAACTAGGTTTAATTAAAAAGATAAAATTAAAATAAAATTCTTATTCCGATCGATATTACATACAGAAGGAATGCCAATTCTTCACATTATTACTTACCTATTGCTAGAAAAACACTCAAGTCTGGTAACGTACTTGATCATTGAAATCGTTATTGAAATGTGAAGTTGTTGTTGTGTGAAATGTTTTCAGGAATTTTATTGTTTGTATGGTGTACAGAATAAAGAATATTATTTTCTATTCTACTTAAATCCTTTTAAATCTGTAGACACCAATCTGTCACGCACCTGACAAGCCTAGTTTCATCGACCCAGCCTCCTGAGCAGATACCATTTTTATTTACGCATCATCATCAAATAATATGAGACTTTTGATCACTGAAACCCAACCACGTTTTATCTTTTTCTTTTACCCTTTATGTTTCGGGGCCGCGGTATCTTTTTCAAATAACCCGCAACCTGGCAGGCTCCTCTGCTATGCTGACATCACTTTGAGGCACGCGTGGAATACGAACGCGCCGTCAACAAGGCCAAGAGCAGATACCACCACAAACTTCTTCCCAGCACTGTAAGACTATGTACTCATTTGCGTTATACCCATAACAATAAGGCTAGGTAACGAAGCCTTAAAACCGTAACACAATACACGTGCCAGAGAAAATGGCGATTATAAACAAAAGCCTAATTAACGAGTTCGTTTATTATCGCGCTATTATATTACGAATATCGGGTTTACTAATTTGTTAGCAGGTTATATTTATATAACCGTTTTGATACTTAATGGTAAAGGTGGAAGGGTGACACCTGAGTTTACGATGCTTGAAGAGTAAATGACGAACGTTGAAATGCAGCGACGTGACTTTATTCAGTCAACTGAACTGTGAAGGTTCGATAGATATAGCTCAGTTCTTAGAAACCGACGGGAACGACTTATATCCTACTAATTTATAAATGCGAATGTTTGTAAGGATGTATGGATGTTTGTTACTTTTTCACGTAAAAATGGCTGAACAGATCTTGAAATTTGACATAGATATTTATTACTAGCTGTGCCCAGCGGTTTCACCCGCTGCTCACTAGGGGTATGAAAAATAGATTCTGGCCGATTCTCAGACCTACCTCATATGTACACAAAGTTTCGTTTGAATCGGTCCAGCCGTTTCGGAGGAGTATGGGAACGAAACCTGTGACACGAGAATTTTATATATTAGATAGTCTGGAATAACACATAGGATACCTTGTTTTTCAATATCACGCGGGCGCCAGCTAATGAAATTAATAAATATGGCCGCTGGTAAAAGGCGACTCAAGACCGCAAAAATTAGAAATCTATGTCTACAATAGTGGACTATGATGATGATGAATAGATATAAATTATGTATTAACTTCACTAAACAAAACAAATAAAACTTCAAGTTTCGAACCTGTATAGGTACTTATTCGGTTTGTTAACCACTTAGGTACTTTGTTCAGAGCAAAGATTTGATTAGCTGCTTCTACTACGTTGTTTGATGATTCCCATACATAGACTAGAACTTAGCCTTATCTACAGCATTAAAAATATATAATAATTTATTTCACATAGGCCTACATGGGCACTTATAAACCGTCGAGAAAAGGTGCACGGTTCGGGTTGGTCGTTTCGTATTGAGAAGAACCGGCAAGAACCTCCATGGTTACTCAAAGTAGTATCGTAAAGTCCCGTTGGTTGAGTTGAACAAAGAGCAAGACAGGAGACGGGTCCATGGTTTCTCGATATACTAAGATTGGATAAGAATTCTCGCCCGAGCGGTCTTTCACTAGAAAGCTGAAATTTGGTACCAATATGTATATCAATCACGCCGACAAAGTGGTAAAATAAAAATTGGAAAAAAATGTTTTATTAGGGTAGCCACCCTATATGTAAAGTGGGAAGTGTTTTTTTTTTATTTCAACCCTAACGTGTGATATATTGTTGGAAAGGTATTTAAAAATGAATAGGGGCTTACTAAAATCATTTTTTGACAATGTCAATAATTTCGGAAATAATCGCTCCAACAGTAAAAAACAATGTGTCCCCCCCCCCCTCTAACTTTTGAACCATAAGTTTAGAAAATATGAAAAAATATCTGAAAAGTAGAACTTTATAAGGACTTTCTAGGAAAATCATTTTGAACTTGATTGACACAACAGTTTTTGTACAAAAAAGACAAAAAGTTGTACAAAATAATTTCTGTACTAAGTTTGTAGTATAATCGTATATGCAAGCATTTTTTTTAACTTCGTTAACATATTTTATTATCCTGAACGTATCTTTTTTCAAACAAAAAAGAATTATTGAATTGGTTCTCGCTATCCAAAATTACCACCGAAAACTTCTTACACGTCTTTGTATTAATTAGTAACCCAATTCTCCAAGAGATGGCGCTGTAGGTACTTATTACATTGGATCGGGTATTACCGAATTGTTCGGTTGGTCTCTCCTTGGCATTGGCGGTATCTTATAACTACATAAAACTTCTATTAAGAACATGCTAAGGCAAATTAAAACAAAACTTAAATTTATTTTTTAACACCATCAAAATGTTAAGTTAAAAACCAGTTCATAAATGGTTCGATAGATGGCGTTGTGTAATGACGTCATTTTTTTTAAAGTCAATGTTAAGATTTTCCATGCTTTCATGACCTACAGTGGTAAAGTAAGTTGCACCTTAAATATATTCGTAATTTTATTTATGACTGCATAATCTAATTAGTCGTCGAGGTTTGAGCGCTCCCTTTTGTGTTCGCGCTAAAAACCATCACAAGTCGGAGCGCCTGCCGCGGAGCGTGCAATGTTCCACGCTCCTCCACCTTTAAACTCATAAGTGGGAATACTTATTGTGACGGACGGGAAACTACGGAAAACTACACTGAGCGTGGCCCGACCCACTCTTGGCCGGTTTTATTTACGAAATTAAAACGAAATGTTTTGAATAACATTTAACTCATACATTTTTATAATAATTATAGACGGACATGACGGTGTTAATGGACACTATACAATAAATATCCAAAAAAGTGTTTGCACTGTCTTCTGCAGTGTTTACACAAGCCAAATACATTCAAGTGGTAGCTTGTAAGCCACTTTACTAGCACAGCTCACTTACAAGCTTCCCACTGCTGAAACAAATGTCTCCTCTCTGTTAGAGTGTGGAGTAGTCCATCATGAGAGCCCTGAGTGAGTTGTTACCGTTGTAACCACTTTTGATTATAACAACTGCATGCAACAGATTTGGATACTTTTGGACAGCTGCCCCAAATCTTTCAATATTTCTTCAATTATTATTTAAAACCATACAAATATCATTCAAATAAAACCGATATTACACATATTAAAAAACATATATTTTATTCCAATATAAAATAATAAGTTAAAAAAAAACACTGTTTAGCTACGTATTATGTATATATTCTTTATCATTTATTTTCGTCCCATTAAAATTAGACCTTGATAGAATTTATAAGTAGAAATCATGAAAGTGCATTAGTCTAGACAGTTTGACAGTTTCATATTAGAAGAGCCTTATTTTAAGCTCGTTTCACCGCTTTATGAAAGTTTATAATAACTAAAAAAATTGTACTTGTGCAGGGCAGTCATGATAAAAAATGTGCCTGTGTATTACCTTACTGACGGGTTCCAATTGTTAAAGATTACTGTACTGGGTTATTTTTCTTTTCAGTTTTGATCACCTTACATATAATATTATATAATACTACAAGCTGTGCCCTGACGTTTCACCCGCTACCCAAATCAATAAGGGGTATGAAAAATAGATTGCAACCGATTCTCAGACCTACCCAATATGCATATATAAAACTTCGTAAAAATCGGTAAAGCCGTTTCGAAAGAGTATGACAACTAAAACTGTGACACGAGAATTCATATACCTACAAGATGTGTATTGATTTTATGATATGTATTTAATTTTCTGCCCTGTTCCTCAAATCTTCATTTCCTACACTTAAACGGTTGATATTTTCGTTAAATTCATGACAAATTCTGATTTAGATAATAGACAAAGTGTTATGCTTTTACGTTGTAGAAAACATTTACTTTGCCACGACTTTCGCACTAAAAACACCGCAGAGGTCACAGCATCCCTCGAGTAAATAAAATTTCATTGCTTCTGTCATATCTCATCGTTGAAATATTGAACAACGTAAATAGCTGCCATTAAGATGAAAGTACTGAGAAACAGTCTAAAATGTCACATAATTCTTCATACTAGTGTAATTTTATTACAGGGTTGAGATGAAAAACCCAGCCATGATTCCAACGTAATGCAATAAAACAGTTCTTAGTTTGTTACTCTGAAAACAATTTAAACTGAGTTATTCCTCTTTGTTGGCAATAAGTCCAGGCCTTACATGGCGTATAATGGTATGACACGACAAACAGCTTTAAGTGTGTAAAATATGGCATGTGACGTCAGCCAAGCGCAGTATGAGGGAGTTTATAGCGGAGCCTAGCCTGCTAGGTCCGGAAGCGAACCCACGACGCCTCCCGACGCCGCCCGCCGCCGCCGCCGCGCCACGCGTCTACGCGCTCTCAAATATTTTTATGTGCACTTACGCAATATGCATTTTTCCCAGCTAGAGAGTTTACTGTAACGACTCGGACGCCTATTAAATTTTGATTTTATTTTGTTTGCTTAAATCTTTAGTTGTTTACTCGGATTTTTGTAGACGTAGTAAACTATATTTCATCACAGACTCTTCTTTAAAATAATAATCCATGTTTATCCATTCTACAAAATACTATATTTATAGTATTTCATATATCCTTGTAGTATATCTATACAATATTACTTTTTAGTATAATAAATTAGCTTTTGCCTGCGGCTTCGCTAGCGTTAAATTCGGAGTAACACAGTTCCTCTTTCCTGATTTGCAGGTACCTGCTACCTATAGTTTTTGCACTTGCGCCTTATTTATTGTAATAGCAAAGCTAAGTTTTACATTTTATTCACTCTTTCACCCTCATTTCTCACTTTAAAAAAATAACCTATGTCCGTCTCCAGGGTCTCCATATAGGCTTTGTGAAGACGTAACAAACAAACTCACTTTCGCTTTTATAATATTAATAAGGATAGGTTTTTATTTTGTTAGTTTCTACCGAATAGGTTTAGACACTACTAGACCGAATTTAACCATTTTCACACAGAACGTTAAATTATCAGTAAGTCAGAATCAGTACTTAAAGTGTTAAATAAACGCAAGTCGGTCTGTTATTTGTCAAGTCGTTAATGGCCAAATTATTGTCAATGTTTGGCACCCACGTGACCTAAGTTATGGCATAGGGATATACTTTCCATCCAAGTAGATTATTTCTGTAAGATAATTGCCAACCTAAACACAAGTCTTCAATCTAATGTTCAGCCGGGGTTGCGGGTTTTCTGAAAGAGATACCACGCCCCCGAAACATAAAAGACATAATAAGTAACATGGAGGGGTTTTAGTTAATAAAAGAACGGCGAAAGTAATTTGATGGTTTTCAATCTTTAAAAAAAAACACGAAAAAAAGCCGCAAACAAAAGTTTACTACATAAAGCACACAGTAGCCAGTCACTAAACACGTTATGAGTTCAAAATCAGTCCCTCGCGCCGCCAGCGCTGGCGTCAAGCCGTTTCGGCTAATAACTGTCTATGCATAAATAACAGCTAAGTAATGAACCGTACTAAAATTACCCACATGAAACACACGTCATTATGGGACAAAGACTTCTGAAGCCGCTCATCAAGCTACAGGATAAATGTCTTCGGTTACTTTCTAATATATCAACAATACGTGTTGATAATCGAGCCTACGTCAGTCCTGTGACATTTTGTCTTCTGACTTTATATTAAAACAGGGATTACTATTCAAGAATAGTCCTCAAACAAAGCTGAATCAATTATTGAAAATTAGCTTTTGCCCGCGGCTTCGCCCGCGTTAAATTTGGGGTAACACAGTTCCCCTTGCGCCTTATTGATTTGTAATAGCAACGCTAAGTTTTGCCTTTTCTTCCCTCTTTCTCCCTCACATCCCACATTTTTAAAATAAAAATTAGCCTATGTCCGTCTCCTGGTTCCTAACTATCTCTGTACCAAAATTCATCAAAATCGGTTTAGCCATTAAAGCATTAGCCGTGAAGAGGTAACAAACAAATAAACAAACTCACTTTCGCTTTTATAATATTAGTAAGGAAGTAAGGATAAGGATTAGCAGTTTCAATTTTGTATAAGTCATACTCGAAGTTACATTACGCGCGTAATTCTATATTTGCTCAAAAAGCTGACAAATTCATCTCCTAATTAAGGTTGTTAGTTTTTCTTCATGCATCTTTGTATTTTTAACTGTTTTTAATTTTTTTTTTAAAGTATATATTGTTATATTTTAATTGTAAATGAATTTTTTTCGAAAACGCACCCACGATACGGAAGAAATTCCTAGTGCAAACATTATTTAAAAAAAAAAACTCCGAATGGTTGTGTAGACTATAGAAGAGTTGCTAATAGAACACCTACATTACGACAGCTATATGGGTATATACCTTAGCGAACCTATTGCCATCAACCAGACACAAATCCAGACACCATAGCTGCTACAGAGAAATTCGTGTTGGAAAAAACCAATAACAAATCGACTAAACCGCGAATCGAACCCAGGACACCATGCTCAGCAGTCGTGATTATGACCACTACACCAAAAATCTCATTAGTCTTAGTGAAAAGTAACTATGTTCAAAACGCGGTCCTTGTCCGGACAAATTCAGGTGACTACAGCAACCTTATATAAAGGTTACTATTTATCGAGTTATTTATCGAGTAGGTACTAGATATTCGTTGAATTTAATAGTAAAACAACAAATTGTTGCGTTGTTATTGCTAATATGATATATTATTTTGTCTAGGTCTAATTGTTTTGCTATGTCCTGTTCTCTCTAACGGGTGGGCGGAGTGGACAGAGATCTTGTTATTTTTTTCTATTGCTTAAATTCAATGGTATAGAAGTAACTTAAAAACTATGAATTAGATTCATCCTTTCTTCTATCCTGTGAATAACGAACCGTCACCCAAATTCCTTTTTCAAATTCAATTTTGAAAACCAATAAACACTGATTTTGTGGACATTTCAAACATTACCGATTGATCACTCTATCCTTCAACAAAGGAAATATCAGTGCCACATAACAAAGTCATCAACGCAAATGACCAGAACTTAATTCTCATAAAGATATATTGCGTTAACTATATTAAGTTAGACAATTACTAGCGCGATATGGCGGGAGGACGGCGCGCAGGAGATTGGATGACGCACAACTCAATTGTTATCGGACTCATGGAAATCGATGGAACTATCTGGTAGTGACGTCACCGCACGTCACGGATACCCCGCGTCACTATCCACCCACTGTAATTACTGACAACTGCCAAAAACACTGGAATAGCACCGAAAACCACACTGTATCACACCAAACAATGCACTTTTATTGGCAAAACTGACCCATTTTATAAAAACTGCAGTTAACAAAACTTTCAAAGATATTTTAACTATGTTTGTTACAACACTGCTCTAGATTTCAGGATAAAATTAGGAATACAATGTTTTTTAAGGTTAAGCGGAGTTACGTAAACTTTAAGGTAGAGGCGGAGAAGAATTTTGGACACAATGTTGGCGAGAAAGGAGGTTGAGTACCCAAAAGTACAAAAAATATGTTGTTCCTTGCGTAACATACTTGACTAACTATTTTGTGGGATAAAATGAAGAAGCTTAAAATATCTTGTATGAGAGAAATCTTTAATTAAACTTTAAGGTTACGACGACCTGCCGGGGTTTCGACTTTTTTGAAAAAGATACCCGGGTCCCGGAACATAACGGGCAAAAGAATGATGATGTTCCAAAAAAGTAAACGGTTACCACCGGTTTTGAGTGCTACAACTTCGAGTGCAAGTTACTCTCGGTTCGTGCTTTCTTAATTAATATCATTTATTTAATATCACTACTCTGCTATACAGTGTGTCCGGACATGGACTAGCGATATTCTAAATACTTAAATATAAACTATTTTAAAGTACAATTACACTGTAGGCTTGGGTCCAATACACTTCCCCGCTATGTGGCAGCCATTTCGTTTTTTTTTGTTGAAATATGCTCTATGCGAGTACAAAAAAAATAAAAAAACTCGAAGTTTTAGTCATACTGAAATAAAAATAGACAAAAGGCCTTTGTCGGAACCCCAAAACAGGAAATCATTAAAAACACATAACATTCATATTGAATTTTATTTAAAGTTTTTTTCAATATTAAACTATGATTAAAATATCTAAAGCAGTTGCTCAAAGTGGCCACCTCCAGCTTGTAGACACACTACGGCTCTCTGTGCCACCTGGGCTGACGAGCGCCTTATTAAATCCAAATCGGATCTAATTTCTTCGGCGACTGCCATAATTCTTGCGACAAGTTCTGCCCTGGTGTTCGGAACTGTAGCGTATACTTTTTGCTTCTTAAGACCCCACAAAAAATAATCTAAGGGTGTCAAATCGGGTGACCGAGGCGGCCACGCTACTACACCACCGCGACCGATCCACGGCGATAAATTATTGTTCAAATATTCGCTGCTCGAGAAAAATGCGCGGGTGCACCATCGAGCTGAAACCACATACGCCGACGGTATGATAGAGGTAGGTCCATGAGGCTGTCCGCAAACTGTGTCTCTAAAAACTCTAAAAATCTAGCGCCGTTTAATGTAGGTGGCAATTCCAATGGCCCTATCAGTCTATCGTTGATTATGCCAGTCCACACATTTACTGAAAATTCATGTTGAAATGAGCTTGGGCGCACCGCCCTTGGATTTGCGGAGCACCAGAGATGGTCATTTCTATGTGAATGCCATAAATGTCACTCTAGCGGTTTACAAAGGCCTTTTGGGCGTGCGCATACGCTATGTTCAAACAACAATAACTCTTAAAGTATTAGACATACAGTTGTGAATTTTATGTTGTATTGTAGCTTAGCTCAAAATCTGTCAATCGAGTAAAAAAAATAAAAAAGTTGTCGGGTATGTTTTTGTAGTAATTAACAGTTATTGGTTGAATTGCATAATTTTTGTTTTTTTTTCCGACTTTCAGATTTTTTTTTTCAAAAGTTATGGAATTGTGAACACATTGTTTTGTATTGCAGATGGTCGACAATATTATTACCTTTCGAATAAGCCTATTTTTATTTCAGTGTGACTAAAACTTCGAGTTTTTTTATTTTTTTTTGTACTCGCATAGAGCATATTTCAACAAAAAAAAACGAAATGGCTGCCACATAGCGGGGAAGTGTATTGGACCCAAGCCTACAGTGTAATTGTACTTTAAAATAGTTTATATTTAAGTATTTAGAATATCGCTAGTCCATGTCCGGACACACTGTATAGTCTGCATTAGACATTCTTAGAGGCTTCAGACAGGTCTCTCGAAGTACAGGTGGAGTTGCACAAAGAGCATGACAGAAGGTCATCATTTGTGTGAGTTGTGAATGACAAAATATATTTCTGTATATTCGCTGTGTTATATAGCAATGTGCAGAATCATATTTTGTCAACCAGAAGCCACTCTGGTCTGAGCACTCTGGCCATTAATACAAGTACTCTAGCAGTACTTCAAAAACCTCGACAAAATTAAATTATAATGAAAAAATACTCCTTGCTTGTTAAAAAAATGAATAAAGCCAACTTCAAGGGAAGTCAATGGTCTCGAAGGCCAGACACGGCGGCGCTAGTCTCCGACACGACCCGCCGGCATTACGCTATCATTTGTCGAACTTACCCAATGTTCTCGATTGCTTTACTAACATCACTTTCAACTAGAACCCGACAGCTTAAAACAATGAAAGAAACGATGCTTAAAAAGTCGTTTTACTGTATAGTTGCGATTCTGAGACTCGTTAAAACACTTAAACTGCTCATCGAAGAGAATGCAATTCGGCGCACGAATTCGATTTATAGGCACTTTGCTGGTACGTTGTAGCACACCTAAACATTATGTGCGCATATCTACACATGATGTGCGTGTAAAAAGATACGACTATCGTAAAAACCCCACTGAAAATAATTTGAGCGATGTTAGTCGTTTTTCGCGAGACATTCGGTGGTAGGACCCGCATAAAAGTTGAACATCAGACAGCCTAATGGATTAGAAGAATTGCCTCCAATCGTAAAGCCCGCCTTAAACATTGGTAGCCTAGAGAAACAATAAAGACTGTAATCTGTATTGTTATCGGTAGTCTGTAATATATGAATATGTTGGTGCTTGTAGAGAAATAATGAGTATTCGCGTCTGTTCACTGATAAGCAGTGATATCTTAGTGGTGTGACCATCACCAAGAAAAATAGTCAATTATAGGTGTCGAGTTAACCCAAGACCCCACTCCGATTTTTCAGATTCATGTGCACAATGTAAATTTATCTTGCTTCGGTGAGGAAATTTAACTAGAGTGCTAGAGATGTAAAGTCAAGTCCGAAGCCCATGGGCAGCATAACAACTATGACACTAAATTAGATTAAGTTAGGTTAGCTACACATCAAGAAAACGAAAGAAAGACTTTTAGAGATTCAATATTATTGTGGCATACACAAAATTAGAGCTACCAAGTTATCCATGAGGATCACGCAGCCGATAATTAAGTTTTTAGCTTTGGAAACTATTAAATACGATCTCTTTCTGAACCTAACAGAATATTGAGTACTAAATCAATTTAGTTTTTCCTGGTAACGTTTAGGACTACACGTAGCAAACATAAGCGACGTGGCAATGGGTCAGCTGTCAGTCTTCCCACGCAAGTTGTAATAGGTAATTGAACAATTACGGAAGTTCCTAGGCGCCCGCCGGCCCAGCGATGTGGCTGCTGGGTATTTACGTGCAAAACGTTGCAATGTGCCCCTTATAACTTTGTAGTTCGAAAACTACAGTTAAGTTGTATTCTTTGAAATTGCGATTTAGGTTAGAGGATAAAGAACATACATATTTATATATAGAATTATTAAATACCTTCCCCCGCTTTAGGCGGAGCGGGGGGAAATGTCATACTTGTACTGACTAAACCACTCATGTTCCTTCTATTGCCTTTTATGTTCCGGGGCCGCGGTATCTCTTTCGCACAACCCGCAACTCCGGCAGGCGGTAACTCTGGCAGGCCCCTCTGCTTTGCTGACGTCTCTTTGAGGCGCGCAAGGAACACTAACGCGCCGTCGACACAGCTTTATAGTAGTCTTGACCGATTAATCAACCGATACATTCCTGTTCTGCTTTGTCAAAAGTAATGACGCTCCTGGATCGCTGATCACATCATTATCATCTGTCTATCGCTCGCACATATTACCTAGATTGTGTATCTTTGAAGAAACATTTTGATAGTATTGTCTCAATGACTAACACTGATAATCGTCTCTCTATGAACACTTTGTCACACCATCCGAGTACAACAAGAATACAACCAACGAGTTTAAGCTTTCTAAAAATTTTGCTTTTAAAATAAGTTTCAGTCAGACTACTAGTAACTTTTTTTGATCTAGGTCATTCGTTGGCAAGTGCGTCCCAGTCGATTTATTTCCACTTTTACTGCAATGGCAGAGGTCCAATTTCACAATCTACCCCCGTGTTCTACAAGCGAAACACGTTTTTCAAAAAGCACTACCTTGTTCCTAGGAGGAGAGAGGAGTGCTCAGCTTTTATCTCTTATTCTGTCTACTCAGTTAATTCGGCGGAGACATTTAACGTCTAGACACACGTGACTTAGGCCAAGCTCCGGAATATATTTACCAATACCCGTCCTTCTTTACTACCCACTTAGGTCTCCAGTTCGTAGAATACGATCCAGTTTATAGAATTTCATATTTTTACGGAAGCAAGGAAACTTTGCACTGCAACCCCCGCTCACTCGAACGCTCAATCTATATCGAACTTGAGTTGAATTTTGCAGAATTTCGTTACACTCGCGTTACTAAACATCAAAATGAAAACTAGATCTAGGAAACTGGAATAACCAAGAGCAATAACGTTTTTGATTTTTCACTTGTGTTTCAAATATATTATAAACATTTTTATATATAAATAAGAAGGACGAGAACATCCTTACTTACAGTTCTTGGCACGTCTGCGAGAAAATAAGAAAATGCTCACCCAGTGTAGACGCCTTAGCGCCCGATTTATGCGTGGGACACAAAATAGGATTTAGATAAAATAAGACGTTATACTGGGCCTCACAATAACACAATGTACTTGTGCTTCGGCTCAAATCCGTAATTTACATGCCACTTAAAATACGATATTATCTTTTGTATTATACCCAATGCGTTCCGAAAAGCCCGATATTGACCAATAATGTGACCCTCATTATTTTATACAGCTACAGCGATTTTGTAATGGAAAAATGCCAGAATATTACGTTTTTGATATCATTTGCCCTGTTATTGTGGATTTAATGTCGATTGGATTGGCCAATTTCACGTCAACGAGATCCTGTTCATGTATTTCTTTTAACAAAATAACGTCGCCAAGACTGCTCGTAGTTATCAAATTACGTAATCAGTCTTAACATTGTCAAGCAAAGCCGAGTCCATTATCATAGATAGAAACGGCCATTATTTGAAACTTATTCAAAGGACTTCAATTTAAATTAAACGTTCAATTGACAACAAAATTACAGTACTTGAAGAATATTATTACAAGAAGATATAGTGAAAACTATCGGAGACAATAAAGTTCGTGTTCATAAGAAGGTTCTCCTCGAGCGGTGGAAGCGAGCTCATCGGGCGAAACTAATGACATTTTATTTCTCTGGAGAAATGCATTAATTTCATTTGTTAGCCCATCGACGCCGGAACACGACCGTTCTTCTTCACTTTTCGAGAAAGTGGATTTTCTATAACATAGGAAAACCTATTAGTGCCCGGAGAATCTCAATTAAGTTATTGTATTTCTACAAGTTTAATCCTCGCCTCGGCGTATCTTACTATTTTATTTTAACAGAGTTCTTAGACTCGTTTTAATATTGCAGTTGGTATGTGTATCGGTCTGGGGTGTCATTAAGACTAATTTTAAGTTTGCAGGAATTGTCAATGTAAAACTTCTCTGAATAAAGTGTTAGAACAGAGGGGACAAGAGTGACACCGGGGTCATAAAGTGTGACTTTTACGATATGGATATCATGAATTGATCTTGCCCAGTGCAAAATGCATTGTCAGTAGTGACGTGTGAGCGAGCGGAGCGGAGCGGGGCGGTGAGCGGTTTGCAGCGTTTGCAGGCGCAGACCGCACGACCCCGCCGGCTTGAATTATAGAAAAGCGGCGCGACATTTGCCAAGAAGCCGACGCGCCTCGCCTTCGCGGTCTCAACACTGAATAAGTAATTTTTACCGTCTGCGCAGTTTTACAAACAAATTAACGGCTTAATGTTGTTATTTTAATAAAAGTTTCTTGTTAAGTTTTCTCAAGTTCCATTTTTACGACACCCGCCATCGCTGTTGTGGGATTGTTTATGTTTTCAAATATACGCGCGAAGTTATTCACCTGAATGTACTGTGATACATCGAACGAGTACAAATATTAAGTGTATGATTTGCGCGTGAGGCGGAGGCTGCGCAGAGTGCGCGCCGCCCTCCTTACTTAAAACTGCTTATTCTAATTTATGACTCGGAGTATTGCACTGCTTATTACTTCCGTTGCAGTTTCGGGGACCGGAAGTACATTTTATGGCGTTGTAAACCATGAGCGTCTTAGCATAATTGCTGTGTAACATTAAATTAGTTTACCCATCAATTACGTCTTTATGCTAATATGGTGGCGAGACTTACGCCTTTAGAAATTAATTTAGCATTTTGTTGAGCACGTACAGAGTTGCGAAACTCATTACTGGAACATAACTATTAATATCATAACCGCACTGAATGTGCGAAAAAGGTTCACATTTATAAAAGGACGGGATATTTGTGTGAAAATTATCGCGTAATACAGATTTAGGTGGCGAAATGAAATTCTAATGCAAATGTTAATTGTCGCCGCAACAGATGGGAGCGACGCGCGACGACGGCGACACGCGGCCAATTGTCGCGCCAAACATTCGTAATTTAAAAAGCAAAATGAAATAAACCGCTCGGTCGCAGTACATAAATTTCTTGTTTGCCTCGGCCGGCGAACTGGCAGCGGATATTAATCAACGGATATTGAAATATGTTGTTTTTTGGGCCGATTGATAAACGGCCCGTTGCGCTCCCGCCGGATTAAACATTGACGTTGCTTGCTCAATTATTACTGCATTTTCATCTATGTTTGATGTTACTATCGCACCTTTTATCTAATTCGCTTTGATTGCAATGCTACTGAAAGCTTTAATAATCATCATTACCCATTCAAATATTTCAATTCATGAAAGCAATTAATAGTAATACAAGCTGTATTAAATAAATTATTATTCGTACAACGATATAAATACAGAGCAGGAAATTAAGCTAAACCAACAATTTTCATTAAATATGAAGGCGGGGCGCGGGTGGCCCGGAATGCATGTTGTCGCAGCGAACGTCTGGGCCCCAAGATTTATGATGCGACCAACAGGCGAATATTGAAAATCTAGAGCACTCATGAAACCACTGGATACACTATAAATGGAGTCACTACGGCACAAATAATGATCCCTCGTATGTTATAAATAGTGGCCAAATTTTGTTTTTCTCCTAGCTACAACATTCCTAGAAGTTAGATCGTGATATATGATCTTGTTTCATTATCCAGGCAGTCTTGCCGACGCTAACTTATGATATATGTTTATAGCCGGTTTTTATATTTGCAGAAGTTCGAAAGAATATCTTATTATCATCAGAAAGTAATTAATCAAGCTACTTTCAGTGTCAATCTACACAAAAATATATAATCCTTACTAACATTTTAAAAGCGAAAGTGAGTTTGTTACGTCTTCACGCCTTAATGGCCTAACCGATTTTGAGGAATTTAATTTACAGATATAGTTGGGACCCTGGAGACGGACATAGGCTATTTAAAAAAAAGACTGATAAATGAGGGAGAAAGAGAGAAGAAAAAGGAAAACTTAGCTTTGCTATTACAATAAATAAGGCGCAAGGGCAAAAACCCTTAACGCGAGCGAAGCCGCAGGCAAAAGAAGTAAAGAATAAGAATACCTAGATTAAGTTTGGTTAAATTGTCTTTTAAATATTCTGAGGTTTAAAACAATCACAGCCAAATGCAACACACATAGACTACGTCACAGGTAACATTAATACACGTTACTTTACGCTTTGTCATCATTTGTGATTTCCATTTCAGTTGGATACCGCCGTGGCGTCGCAGAAACACAATATCTCATTTACTTATGATTTATTCTCCAATACTTTTTCATTTTCCCCCTTCATTGAGATGCTATGAGTGTCATTGAATTATTGTAGTCTGCGACTAATGCTGGGTGTGTTATGAGCCTATTTCTTGCCTGTCATGTTTATAGGTAGGTGTGTGATAGATATGCCACATTGTTTTACTTTTTTTTGGGTTTTTTAAGCTTTTAATAAATAAAAACCGGCCAAGAGCGTGTCGGGCCACGCTCAGTGTAGGGTTCCGTAGTTTCCCGTCCGTCACAATAAGTGTTCCCAGTTATGAGGCCAACCGAACAATTCGGTAATACCCGATCCAATGTAATAAGTACCTACAGCGCCATCTCTCGGGGAATTGGGTTACTAATTAATACAAAGACGTGCAATTTCGGTGGTAATTTTGGATTGCGAGAACCGATTTCAATAATTCTTTTTTTGTTTGAAAAACGTTCAGGATAATAAAATATGTAAACAAAGTTACAAAAAATGCTTGCATATACCATTATACTACAAACTTAGTCCAGAAATTATTTTGTACAACTTTTTGTCTTTTTTGTACAAAAACTGTTGTGTCAATCAAGTTCAAAATGATTTTCATAGAAAGTCCTTATAAAGTTCTACTTTTCAGATTTTTTTCATATTTTCTAAACTTATGGTTCAAAAGTTAGAAGGGGGGGACACATTGTTATTTACTTTTGGAGCGATTATTTCCGAAATTAATGACATTATCAAAAAATGATCGTAGTAAACCCCTATTCATTTTCAAATACCTTTCCTACAATATATCACACGTTAGGGTTGAAATTAAAAAAAAAATCACTTCCCACTTTACATATAGGGTGGCTACCCTAATAAAACATTTTTTTCAAATTTTTATTTTACCACTTTGTCGGCGTGTTTGATATACATATTGGTACCAAATTTCAGCTTTCTAGTGCTAAAGGTCACAGAGATTAAGCGAGGACGGACGGACGGACGGACGGACGGACGGACGGACGGACAGACAGACAGACAGACATGGCGAAACTATTTGACTATGGAACCCTAAAAATGAATATGAAATGGTTTTATTTCCTAACAAAATTCATAGGAATGGGGAATAGGGCTATGAATTTTGTTAGGTATCTTAAGTTTATCATCCTAGTGTTCCATTATTAGAACGGTTACAAAAGTAGAAATCCCAATGAGATATATTTATTTTTCTTATGTAGGTGTCTTCAAACATACCCTAATGAGATTTTTATAAAACTTGAACAACTTTCACTATCGTTGGAATGACATAAAGTCAATCCTAAACTAGACGAATTATGACTAGTGGTGTCTATAACGTTTTATTAATAGACGCCTCATACATATATATATATGTCGTAGGATAATTTGATACTTCGAATCTTCGCGGAAAACCTAGGGGTTTTGCGAAAACGCGGATAATTAGACATAGGCGAAAAATTATCAAATCTTACTGGACAAAGTCAGGATTTTTGCGAAAGTACTCGTTACTATAGTAAGATTGCGAAACGAAACGCTGGCTGTTATGAAATAAGAACGCTGATTGGTCGTTCAGCGCGTTCAATAAGAGATCGTCTCTGATTGGTTGACGTCTTAAATGTGAATCATTTGTTGCCGCACGTTATTTGTTTACATTTGTGTCTGAGTTAAATTGCAGAAGTGTTTTGTTTTTTGTCGTAAATAGTGTACCTACTTGGACTTAAATAAAGTGGTAAATAAAAGTGCTGCACGGATGTACATAGTGTCATATATCATAAAAGTCTTAGTCAACCACTCAACAACAATTCCATTCTTGCACTATTAAACTAATTGTTTACCTAACCAGTTTCATCCAATTTATGGATTACCTACACCCTAAAATTGGATCATTTTTTTTTACTACGACTGATCTCAGTCGTCCTATTGTCTGTAGAAAACAACATACATACTAAAATTTTCAATAAAAAGTTTATAAAAATCAATTTAGTGATTTTCCTTTCTCACCTATTCTAAACCTTCATAACTCTATGATACAATACTTGAAGTTAATCATCGGCAAACTAGGAACCAATTAGAAGTCAGCCAGCAAAATTGTAGCCAATCAGTGTTGAGCACATCAAATCCTACTATAGTAACGAGTATTTTCGCAAAAATCCTTACTTTGTCCAGTAAGATTTGATAATTTTTCGCCTATGTCTAATTATCCGCGTTTTCGCAAAACCCCTAGGATTTCCGCGAAGATTCGAAGTATCAAATTATCCTACGACATATACATTTATAGGAATAATAAAGTCAACGAAACCAACAAAAGTCACCGACTTCCGGATGTAAAGTTATTTTCCACACTTTTGTTTTTTTTTTTGGATTACGGTTTTATTTATTTACAAAAAGCTGTTTTTTTTATTATAATCATTTATTTGGTGCTACAAGTTTCGTGCTAGTGAATGTAGTAAGTCGGACAATTGCCTAGGTTTTACTTTATTTTCTTGAGCGCGGGAAGCTCATCTAAGGGATGAATGGTGTAGTTTGTATTATATTTTCTGGAACCAATTTCGATGCCCAGGTCGGCAGCATTATTTCAGTTTTTTATCAACAATTTCTCAGTATCCGAAGTCTGGATTCGAGCCCGGTTGATGGCAATGAATGAATGAATAAACTTTATTCGGGTGGCATAAACCCATTGAAGCTTAATTAAAATTAGTATAATATTGTTCGACATACATTAAAACAGATTCACTATGATTAAATTTAAATTAAATTTAGAAAGAACAAAACAAAATTTTACCTTATCCTTACTAATATTATAAAAGCGAAAGTGAGTTTGTTACCTCTTCACGCTTTAATGGGTAAACTGATTTTGATGAATTTTGGTGCAGAGATAGTTGGGAAACAGGAGATAGATATAGGCTAATTTTTATTTAGTATAGGGGGATGTGAAGGAGAAAGAGGGAAGAAAAGGGAAAACTTAGCGTTGCTATTACAAATCAATTAGGCGCAAGCGGAACTGTGTTACCCCGAATTTAACGAGAGCGAAGCCGCGGGCAAAAGCTAGTATATAAATAAATAATAATAATATCTTGGGACAACTGACACACGGCTATCTGATCCCAAGCTAAGCAGAGCTTGTGTTATGGTAACCAGACACCTGGTATACATACTTATATAATTTATAAATACATACATATTATAGATAAATCACACCCAGACACAGAACAAACAATCATGCTCATCACACAAAGTTTGTCCTGGGTGGGAATCGAACCCACGACCTCCGGCTCAGCAGTCAGTGCCACTAACCACTAGACCAACAGGCCCGTCATATAATATAATGGCCCTATTATGGGTGCATGTAATACCTGCCAGTAGTGGGCATAAAAGGCCCGTCCAATCTGTCGGCGACAACGGTGGGAAGACTGCCACCGCTGTCCCGCACTCTGCTCGCAATCGAGGTCGCTCTCTTGCGCATATTGTCATAAAAACAATCAATGCGGACGCTCGCGAACATTCGTGCGTATATCGGTCGCTTTTAAAATGGTAGCCCATCCGACAGCGCAGAGCGTTGAGGGCCTTGACTACACTCTTTTCTCTACTCAACAAACCCACTTCCCCTTCTTATCTAACTTCACATTTCCAATATTTATGCTCTGCGCACAGTAAGAATCTTCGTTCCTCCCATAACCGTCTTCTACGATGTCCTACTCACCGCCCTGGTTTTCTTAAACCTTCTTTCCCTGTCCAGGCGGTCTTCCTCTGGAATGCGCTCCCTCTGGATACCAGGCTGGCCACCAGTCGGTTCAGTTTTATAGTAAAAGCTCGGGAACATTTTGCTGAAGATGCTGGCAGATTCGACTCAAAGTTAAATAATTGTTAGATTTTCTTCATTAGTTTTTGTATATTTAACTCTCATTACATTTTTTTAAATTTTGTTTTGTATGTATGTATATAAGTATTTATAGTTATATTTTAATTGTAATTAAATATATAATTCTTTCGTATACTTACTGTTATGCACCCTGCACCTACTTTGTTTTCTCTCTGCATCACCCCAAGGTAGACTGGTAGAAAGGCATTAAGTCCGCCTTTGTACATTGTTTTTTATTCATGTGCATAAAGTTTTAATAAATAAATAAACATTCCCAACACAACGCATTATTATATTGAACGCGCAATAGGACCGCCCCCTATCATATGGGATTTACGCTTGAATATTGGTAAACTATACTTATGTACAAACCTCAACCTTCTTTATTATTATGTTCTTCAACACGAAATTACTTTATTAACTCACAGTCGTGAGCTCGACAAACAACAGTTTCAATTCTACTCTATCTCCCCTATTTAAGCATAAAATAAATAAATAAATATCTTGGGACAACTCACACACGGCTATCTGATCCCAAGCTAAGCAGAGCTTGTGTTATGGTAACCAGACAACTGATATACATACTTATATAATTTATAAATACATACATATTATAGATAAATCACACCCAGACACAGAACAAACAATCATGCTCATCACACAAAGTTTGTCCTGGGTGGGAATCGCACCCACTACCTCCGACTCAGCTGCCAGGGCCACTAACCACTAGACCAAGAGGCCCGTCAAAACTATACTTATGTATTAAACCTCAACCTTCTTTATTATTATGTTTATGTTGTTCAACACGAAATTACTTTATTAACTCACAGTAGTGAGCTCGACAAACAACAGTTTTAATTCTACTCTATCTCCCCTATTTAAGCATAGATATTAAAAAAAAGTATAAATTCAAAAGGAACCACGTAAATACCTACGTACCTTTCCTCGAAAACATTTAACGTTGCAGGTGGCTGTTTTCTTCACGGGACTTTTCATAGGCACCAAAGAGTAAGTAAGAGGCCCTTTTGTCGAGTACCTTGGCTCCATAGTGCGCTCAGTATCGCATCATTAATCTCTGTACAAACACTCTGGATCGCGCCGAGCTGCCGCCGAGCCTCTTCCCTCCCCGCCCCCTTTGCCAACCGCACTGCACTAGCAATACTTATAAAAAATAACACCAAATATTTTCACACACACACACACACACACACTAGTTCACACAACCCTCAAGGTAAGCACGTGACTTGGAAATATTTAAAAAAACTACACGAACATCTCCAAGGACTTCAAAGTTTTTCTTAATTTACTTCAACTAAATTTATTCAAAGAAAATTGAACTTTCAATGCTACTCTTTTTAAACTACTTTATATTCCAGCAACAGCTACACTTTCGCGGAAATCTTGTTTTTATTTCCGATTGGATTCAAATCCGCGTCAATACTTTTTGGGATTTAGCTAGGTTTAGCTTTTTGTATCCCTGTACCTATGGTTGAAAGCGCTGGATAAACCTCCAGTGCACCACTGACCTGCGCTGAAGTTGGAAATCGATCGTAAGATAAAAGAAATTCTCTAGAATATTTTATACAGTTATAATAAAGTTGCAACACCGAAAGAAGTGTTATGAGTTCATCAACAATTCTGTATTATTTAAGAGGAAGATGAAGGAACAAGGTATTAAAAATGTTCAAAGAAAACATTCATTCACTCTGGGAATTGTAAAACTTTTAGTGTTAGATTCTGTGTCGAATGCATTACCATTAAAGCTACAAAGTTACGCAAACGGTTCCGTATCTAAGATCCAAGCGCCGCCGCAACAAACTACTCACTACTCCGAGGGGTGAAGTCAGAAACGAAAGCTAAAATACTTATTTCAAATATCGAGAGTAAAACATAAGGGGCAATAACAGTTTTTCAGAAAACAGTTACGTATTTATTTGTCCGTTTCGGCAACACAGTGAAGTTTCCATTTTGTCCGCGGCCTCACGTACGTGACAAACGGCTCGTCTTAGGGATCGCCAAATATCGTTTAGTACGTGCGAGGAGAAAACCAACTCGCTGGGTAAATAAAATAAATCAAATATATAAGTAACAGTCTGTTCCTAAACTGAAATAATTCCCATCGCACTATTTTATTTTTATGAACAGAAAATAACATTTGTTTCGATGTCTAAAAACAAAATGGAGGATCGAACATTAAATAGTTGTAAGTCCGACGTCCGCGATGGAAAAGATTAATATCTGCTGAGCCACGTCCATGGCTGTTTGCTACGAGTACAACTTACGTGTCGAACTTGACTGTAGGAAAATTCCCTCGTACTTTTAATAAAACTATAACAAGAAAGCTTAAACTACTTTTCCCAACGAGACACGTGTAATTTACACGTGTTGTTGCGTATTCTGAAAAAACTTAAGGTAATAGAAACAATTTCATTTTCATTTGCCATCTAAGCTGCTTGTGTATTGTGAGGTTCTGCCGTAACTGTACGATACGCGACTTTAGCAATAACACGTCCTAGACGTATTTCTTTACTTTACTTCCCCACATCTAAGGGCTCGTAATTTTTATCACATTCCACCCACATTTTTAGGCATAAAAAGGCAGAGTAATTCGTGACTGGTAAATAACATTATGTACATGACATTAGCGTGTCCCAGCTAACAGTAATATCATCATGTTCTTTTGTGTCGCGTCGTACGCTGGCCCCATATAAATAAGGTGCTTATCCAGTTTTTCAAAGACGACTCATGTTAACACGTGTTTGCAAGTTGGGGCGAAGTTCAGGCCGGGGCCTCGCTTCGGACTGCCGGCCCAAATGAAATTTGCCCCACTGACACCGGCCAACTGGGGAGATAAGAATATAAGTGTCTAGCAGGTGTGCTTTATTGTTTTAAGCGAAACTTGCTGCCTGGAATTATCTTTTGTTACAATCTATTGTCCGGGTGACCAATATTATAGGGGTTCTTACCAATATTTTCTTGTTAGTTCTCTTTGACTTCGAAATATGCAGAAAAATCACAATGTTGTATTTTACCCAAAGGTTGACTGGTAGAGAATGCCTTATGGCATTAAGTCCGCCTATGTACCTAGTGGTATATAGGCGGACATAGGCGGTTGTACATGAAGTTTAAATAAAAAAATAACGAAAAACTTATGTAGTTTTTTTTTCATCTTATCTTTTGTACTGTAAGAAAACCACAAGTTTTTTTAATAAATAATATAAAATATCTTGTATTTTCATTTTATTTTTCAAGGAAAAGTTTGATTCTTTGAAAATCACTCGAAACCCGAAAGTGCCTTTCCTTTCTTAACTTAAAACATAAAATTTACATACTATTTCTTTTCCTTCCACTTAGTAGTACCGACGTCTAACACTATTCCTAAATCACAAATTCAACGACATGTTGAAACCATATCAATTTTCATAAAAATCACACAATTTTCCCCATACCGTATCCACATTTTCCATCGCAACATTGTAGATACACTCCGGTCGCGGTAAATACGCGTTCCCCAACGCCGCGCGCCTCCTTCCGCGAAAATTCACTCCACACGCCTCCATCAGAAGCGAATGTTTTTATTGTTTTAAATGCGTACGTTATTTTTCGCAGCGCAACCGAGCGTCTTCAACGAGATATTTTGTACGAAGTTATGCTGTTGTACGTGGTTCAATTACGGAAAACGAGAAACTAACGTATCTTTTTGCTCCTTAAATCTTGCGTTGTTCGTACTCGACGATGTTTTATTTCATATTTATCTGTGGAATCTTGTTCGAGAATAAAGTTCCAAGTTCACACTAATAAGATTTTTTTACTTGAAATATAAAAATCCTACATAAGTGCGTCAAAGAATTCGTTATCTAGACATATTCTTGAATATATTTCACGCATTCCTATATTCTAATCCGTCACACCTTGTCCTTACGTAGTCACCTCATGCATGTTTTTTCTTAGGAATTTAATAGCTCATATTTATAAATAAGTATCCCGGGTTCTGTAGGTAGGCAATAAATATTAAAGCGGCAAACAGGCGGTACGGATTAAACGGCAGGGCACGTCCTTGGCAAACTTTCGATTCCAATTCGGTGTCAGTCGATATTAAATTAAAAGAACCCACGCATTCCTCCCGCGTCTTTTTCCTGTCCATTTGCAAGGACCGTGTAGATCTCACATCACGGTAACCTTCCGTCGCTGAAATGTTCAACGTTGTATGGATACGACACGAAACACATGTAAAACGTAATTCACTTAAGATTTTATCAGCTCGGCCCTCTGTCGCCGGATCTCCTGCAAACACGAGAACCGTCTAGACTCTGTGTGCCTACTCTTGTATAGTATTTTTCATCTAGCATGTCCACATTATTATAATGGGTCGAGGGCGCGAATTTCTAGGCAGGCGAGTGAATGGCGACGCATACTTGAGTGATGGCGGACTTTTTTATTTGAATCGTGTGCGAATGCGACCGTCCGAATGCCCAGACGCGTTGTTGCGACACATTACTTACATAGACGAGCCCGAGACAGGGTACTTTCAATAAATTATTGCAAATATTTTCAGGAGCAGGTGCTAGGTAGAGCTACGTGAAGGATTTCTTTATGACTGAAATGAGAAAAGGACGCATAAGTTAGGTCTGACTTAAATTTTTGCATAGATTCTTAAACGGTTTTTTCTTAACAAAGACCCTATCTGAATGTTCAAGTAGAAAATTGTATAAAATGAAAAGTTTTTGTAAAGAAACCCCAACACCGAATGTGTGCAATTCACATACATGTTTTATTTAAAGAAGAACGCATTTTTACAGACCCTTACACGGCGCGGCATGAAGGAACATGACAGTACAAGGTCGCGTGACCGTCTCCTGAATTTTAATGTTATTCTCCCTTTGATAGTCGTAAAAATGATTTCTCAAGATTGCTGCCAACCCCGCTCGTCCCCATCGTACCTCACGCGTGCATTCATATACACACATACTATACATTATTTTATATACTTTAGAGTTCAAACAAAATCAAGGTAGTTTGTCGCGCAAAATAACAAGAACCCTTTACAGCTAGAATATATTTAATGAAAATAACGTAAGTAGAAAATTCCTACACGCCTATAATAGCAACACCTGTTTATTAAAATAAGAATGTTGCCAGCATAAAATATTGCTACAATTGTACGAAATTTTCTCCCTTGCGGATCCTATTTTCTGGTGGTGCCTTCTTCACATTTTCGTTAATAGATGTGTCACTAAATTTGCGTTTTCAATTCGGTCGCTATGGCGCATGGCGTCGGAAGGGGCGGCGCCGGTGGTTTCAATCAAAACGGGCACGCACTCCTCCACATCCTCACCAGCTTCGCCTTTTAGAATAAGAATTGTCTTTTTCACAGTACTCCGCGGTGACGGACACACAAGTAAGGAAAGTGCTTCCTCTCACTTTGCGTTTCAGGATAAATTACGTTCTGTTGTGCAGACTTTTAGTGAATTATAGTAGGTGTTCTAGCTATTATAAACATTGATGTCTATTAAAGAAGAATATTTTAACTAAAAGCAAAGAAAAAAGATAAGGAATAAAAACACAATTCGCTAATCCAAAATCTTGTAAAACTCTAAGTAAAATTAAGCGCTGCACGAGTTAAAAGACAAGTTCCCAACGGTTGAAGCGGCCCTATAAATTCCGACAATCTGCCACGATGTTCTAATTAATAGCATAATTCCAACAATAGTATCGGGATCGTTTCCACACTAAGAGGCCGGGCCGACGCTCGGGGCCGTGCCCACCCGCCATGAAATTAAAGCCGACTCGCGCCGAACGAATGATTGAATAATAAACGAAAGAATTCGCGTCCTGCCCTTGTATTACGTATTCATGACGACTGGTCCCGTGGACGCGATGCTGCGCTGGAGCGTACAGTCACGCGCCCCACACATGTACGTACATAATGCCGAGGTCTCGTGTCTCCACACCATTTCGACTACAATTTTAATGTACTAAGACATACCTGCTGACAAGTGTGGTGGGTTTTTTTTTTGGGGTGGGAAATCATCAAATAACTTCCCCCACTCTGAGCGGAGCGCGGGGTAGTGTCAGACTTGTACTGATTAAAACCCACCCATGTTCCTTCTATTGCCCTTTATATTCCGGAGCCGCGGTATCTCTTTCGAACAACCCGCAACCCCGGAGAATGGTGGTTTGAAGAGAATTTTCAGCAGTCACCGAAAACAGATTAGTCAGAAAAGTTATTTGCTTAGCGTTTCTTGGCGTCTCCTGTAAAAGCATCATCATCTCTTTTAAGATAAATGAGAACTACTGAAGCATTTAAGTTGTGAGAACTCGTCAATGCGTTGGGAAAAAGCTGATAATATTTTCTTTTGCAATTTCAGGGTTGCTCATATTGCAAAAGTGATTCTTAACCGACTTCACTAACGGAAACGGTTCTATGTTCGACCGTATTTTTTTAAATCTTTGTTCACCGTTTACTCCGCCAATTGTGGACCGATTTCCGATTTTCATCATTCTTTTTTTGATCGAAAGGGTATACTTCTGAGATGGTTCCATATCAATTTTATTTATATTTCTTGGGTAGTTTATAAGCTGTGGTCTATGATACATATTAATCTGAATATTGTCAACGAGTTCAACAGACAGATACCTACATCTACAAAACTTACATAAATTATAATGTTTTTTTTTTTTATTTTTTTAATAAAAACTGTTTAATAGTATACTGTGTAACGACAAATATGCTGGACGTATACACGCGCAGGGTACGGCGACCACCGCGAATATTAATCTTCTTTTGTCTCCCAACCTTCCGTCTATCCATTTATCACAGCAAAGTATTTTTATGAACTAATTGAACTCACAAACGTGGCTGAAATATTATACTCGCTTTAAGTTATAAATAATGGACACAAATATTTCGGTATTTTGTAGTGAAGCTAGTATGAAAATAATGTTGGTTTTATGCTGATGACTGGCTGGCATGGTCAAAAAACTAAAGTGCTTGGAATGGCCTTGGTGAATGACCAATACGTGACTGTCGTATTAGGCCTTTTTTTGGGGTGGGAAATCATCGAATACCTTGCCCCGCTCTGGGCGGAGCGGGGTGGGAAGTGTCAGACTTTTACTGACTAAAACCCACCCATGTTCTTTACGCCAATTTTCAAAGCACTAAGGCTTAACACGAAAGAAGGAATAAACGTAAGTTGGTTTTTTTCTGATTTTAATCTTGCATATGTTTACATACTAATTCCGCTCATACCTACTTATTACTAGAGTTTTTTTTATTGTCGCATGGACTCGTTAATAATACTAGCCTATTACTGTCCCACAGCTGGGCAACAGCCTCTTCTCATACAGAGAAGGAAAGATCATTGATGACCAGTCTTGCTCAAGACGGGTTTCCTCACAATGTTTTACTACACCAATGTCTCTGATTTCTTAGATAAACTTAAGAAAATCCATATGAATTAAAAAGTCACATTGGTATTACGCTGGTATTGAACCCACAACCTTATGCATAAGAAGCGAGGCGCTTCTTCTCTGGACCATCACGACACTACACACGACATCATGGACTCGTTTTATCGAGATAAAAATGATATGTTAATACAGGTTTTAAACTAGTAGTTTTACGCGAAAGAGTAACAAACTTTCGCATTCATAATATTGGTACTATAAAAAACATCTTGATGCTAGAAAGGTTAGGTCTGAAAACACGGGGACATCGCACGCATCACATCTAAATACGTTGTAACTTTATGAAAGCCACTAACCCCTTACAGGGTAACTTTGGCAAGTCTTCAAGGCTCTTTACAGAATTTTCTGGAGAAGTTCAGTTGTGCTAATTGTACACATGCCAAATGGCTGGCGGCCGCATAGCTTAGATTACTAATAAAACACATTAGTTTGATACATGAATACACTCACTCACATATTTCTATAATCTTAACATGAATGATGTGACCATGATCTTGTAAAATTATTATGATTTAAAAGAGCGTCCATGGAGTTTCTTGCCCATTCTTCTCCATAGAGATCAACGCTTTGGAATGAGCAACTATAGTACTTTCCCAAGTCATTTTGCATTGTGTCTGGGACTGGAGCTTTTTGTTTCTTGATAATCAAAAGTGCCTGTGAGTAAGAGTTTGAACTGAATGATTTTCCACCAATACTTTACAACAATACTTGTATTATTCAGAAGTTAAGCTCTGATCAAACTGCAGATGAGACGTTATGCGCTCGCGCCGTTGGTGTCAACTAACTAGCTTTAGATATGTGTGTATGAGTTTATGTAAAAGATCGCATGGTATAACATCCTACTAATATCCTACTTCATATTATAAATGCGAACGTTTGTGAGGATGGATGGATGTATGAATGTTTGTTACTCTTTCACGACAAAACGGCTGAACGGATCTTGATGAAATTTGGCACAGAGGTAGATTATAGTCTAGAATAACATAGGTTTATTTTTCGATAACACGCGGGTGAAGCCGTGGGTGCCAGCTAGTTGTTATTAAAGGTCAACGCGACTAGTATACGAAACCTTTTTCATAATAAAACTCATCATTGTCCACAAATGTTGTGGGATCTGTGGGATGTTTTGTTTTGTGGAACCACAGCCTTTTCGGGCGGTCATGTCTTGGTTAACATCAATCACTGACAACGATACCTATGTTGTACAACATCCAAACATTTGTGTACCCATGACTCACCAAAATAAAGATTTGATAGTACACATGACGGCACATCAACCTATACAAAACCATTTTAACCAGATATCTCTACTACGGTGTGCGATGCGTAGTAAAGAGATTAGGTTATAATAGTTTCGAATAGGTTGACCTGCCGTCGTGTGTACAAACGCCGGCAGGTCAAGCTACCCGAAACTGTCAATTTTTCCCAATGAACCTTGAACCTAATACTTTAGAAATAAAGTCGAAAATCTATCAAAGAAATCTGACAGATTGTAGTAGCTTGATGTGCAGGCGATATTTAATTTATAAGTTACTATTTAAAGCAGAATGATACAGTCTGTCGAAAAAGTACCAATATGACACGTCAATCAAACTTTTAAACCAACCTTTTCGGTCGTTTTGATAGTTCGTTGTATTTATAAAACATAATTAAACTCTAGTTCCCCAAGGAGAATAGCCCAAGGGACAATATGTAGATAAATAGAAGATACCATATTGTTTATTCTGTACACCATTCAAATTACAAGATTTACAGTATACAACTTATAAATAGGGTGACACAATGGACACAAATCTATCAACAATACTTAACGATTAACGAAATATATTCGACGGACATAAGATACCGATAAGTTTCTGTCAATGATATTAAAAGTCTGAAACGACTTTTAATATCATTTACAATAAAGGTATAATGAAAAAAGGTTAGTAAAAAAGTAGCTTAAACCCTTCTTGATGTTCAAGTAGCATACTTGACAAGATAAGTAGTGAAATAGATATCACAATTAATCATAGAGTTTTCTATGTAATGGGAATAATTCAAAACGATAGACAAAAGGAAGACTGCGTGCGTATACTTCTAATGCGTATGCGTTGGCTTGGCTTAAATTGACATATATAAATATAGGTACATATATAAATAAATAAATAAATATCTTGGGACAACTCACACACGGTTATCTGATCCCTAGCTAAGCAGAGCTTGTGTTATGGTAACCAGACAACTGATATACCTACATACTTATATAATTTATAAATACATACATATTATAGATAAATCACACCCAGACACAGAACAAACAATCATGCTTATCACACAAAGTTTGTCCTGGGTGGGAATCGAACCCACGACCTCCGGCTCAGCAGTCAGGGCCACTAGACAAAGAGGCCCGTCATATACACAGACACATGTGTATACATAAATCTTTTTGTAATAAGTTATGCTTAATGTAGTGATTATAAAGTAATTTTAACGAGCCAGTTACATTATGTCGATTATTATACGAGGGACTGCAAAAATAGTCTGACCTGTAATTCAATACAAGAAATCGACATTCAAATAACTTCAATTGGGGGAGAGTGTCAGTCGTTTACAAACTAAAACCCACCCATGCTCCTTCTTTTGCCTTTAATGTTCCAGGACCGTGGTATCTCTTTCGAACGGCAGGTGGTGGCCCTGGCAGGCTCCTTGATACATACATACTTATACTGCAAGCATATAATACCTTGGCGGTTAAGCCGAGGTATACCTTAAAGTATACCCCTGGTTTTCAGGCAAGGTTTCTAGGGCATAATTCCCAAATTTTTTGACACTTTGTCCGCCCTGGGAATTGAATCTAGAACCCCATGTTCGGCAGTCATCATCCACAAAAAATACTTAAATAATTTTAGCGAGACCGGAGGGATATTATTCCCAATGGATTTTCATATTATTTCTATTAATGTTTCTATTAATGCTTTTATACAGACAGAGTAAAACTCCATTGGAGTGGATTAAACTCCATTGGTTTTAAAATAAAACGGAATAAACAAATCGTTTCGCTGACCTTTTCCAGTTCTATTTTCGAATCTCGCTGACGTTTGACATTAAACGTTCACCTACCTTCGAGTTATAAAATTTATAAACAATTCTATTTTATAAATTTCATTATTTCTATCATTATTAACTACTATTATTTACCATCTACAAATGGACATAAACTAATAATAAAAATGTGTACAAGTATAAAAACGGTAAAAAAATAATAGCGCGTCAAAAAATTCATCCACATTGCTGTCAATAGGAAAAGTGCCCAGAAGGCTGCAGCATTGCCACTTTGGATGGCAAATGTATTCTATCTATACTAATATTATAAAGCTGAAGAGTTTGTTTGTTTGTTTGTTTGAACGCGCTAATCTCAGGGACTACTGGTTGGAATTCTTTTAGTGTTGGTATATTCCATTTCTTGAGAAAGGCTATAGGCTATATAACATCACGCTACGACCAACAGGTGCTGAGCAGTGTGGGGGAAACCGCGAGGAACAGCTATTTTTTAAAGAAAAATATATTATTTTTATTTAAAAAATAGCTGTCTGTTCCTCGTGGTGTAGACATGAAAAATCAAAGAATTCTTCTTAGCTCGTGTTAAACTACGTGACCAAACGAGAAAACAAACTTCAGCTGACTTGATTAGCTCAATGCCCTCTTAAAACTGAGTCGTAAAGCCGTTAAACCAGTATAACAGGCCGATACAAATATCCGTATGTTCGGCACTAAACGTATCCAAATCCCACAGGGTCCGACCACAGGGCAACTTAACCCGAAATTAAATCAAAGAGGGGCTTAACCAATCAGGCGGAGTGGTATCATTGAATCGGCAAAGGAACACTAAAATTACTTCTTGATGCGGAGAAACGAAGATTCATCGTAAAAGTGGTGGGTGTGGGTTGTGGGGGTGAAGGGGTAGGTGCGGGGGGTGTCTGAACGGTTTTCCGTGTTTGAGAGAGGTCCGCGTGGCGATTACCCCGCACGTAGCAGAACGCTGGCCCGTCGGCCAGCCGCCCCGCACCTAATGCTGTGTTTTAAACATGAAAAACCGTTCCGGTAATGCTGTAAATGTTAACTTCGAGATTTATCCTCCTTTGTATTTAACGGCTTCTTGTCTTAGAGACTCAAATGTTTATGGTGGAGGTCGACAGGTGGAGCTGAGGTGTTGAAACGTACGTGAGCTATCTACGGGCGTAATGTCACTTTAACTTACACGTGTGCGTATCTGCAGTCGTCTTAACATCATCTAACGTAGGAGTTTTACTATTACCATTTCAGTTTCGCCTTTCATCTTTAATTTTAATATTCACAACAACAAAAAACTTCACTAAACTGTCATAAAAACATAATTGCTAATACACAGATATTAAACAATTCCTACAAAATGCATCCTAGACCCACCAAAGACCGTTCTAAATACACCAAAAGACGAGTCGACTGATAAAATTAATATTATGAAAATTAAAACGGCTCCCAATTTAATAATTAACAGGCGGGCCCTTGGAGGTAACATTACAAAAAGACAAAGAGGCCACAATTTACGCGCGTGGCGGTGTGACTAGCACCTGGGTCATGTCTCCTTTTACTTTATCCCGTAAAGATTAAGTCCCTCGAATTTCCCCGAATTTCCCCGAATACATGGCACCCGCAGTGAAGTGAGTCATTTAGCCCCTGTTTACTAGATTAGGGGATTTTTTTACACCGCACAGCTTTCTACGCCACCCTCCTGCTGAGATGTGTCATACTACGTCTATATGCGTATTTTATGGTACATCTTGAAATAATAGGGCCGGATTTTAGGATATTAAATTCATGCCGCAAGGAAAATATTTCCTCGTAAATTCTCACAAATCCTGAATGGCTACAGTTTTAGAACTAGATTGGCTTCATTAGTTCATTACGATAAGTAAGTGGGGATTTAATTTTGAATGTTTCAATAGCGGTCTGGGGTACCTGTTGAACGAACGGTGAAATTAGGTATTCGGTATAGATAGTTGTTTAACTTGCGTACACCGACACTATAGGCGACCCTACTCTAATCCAGGTAGGTTAAATTAGATACAGATTGTATCATCATCTAGATTTCCTATACGAACAAAATCGCTAGAGGCTTACATGTTCACGAAAATGGAAAACAGTTTTTGTCTTTCACATAATTACTTGTATAGTGCTACTAAGTGACTGAATAAAGCGACGGTAAGTATTAGTATTCCTCCCACACCTCGGAATATATACGAAATACAAAATACTCTTCAATTGTGCAATAAGTCAAAACGTCCAATAGATTCTCCCGAAATTTACCTTTCTCGGCACAAACGAGAAAGGCGATCGTAAAACCACCCCACATTTGTACCTACACAAGGTCACTCACGAATATACGTATCTCCTGGAATTGAAAAATACATGTACTTCTTTCATTCCTTGTGTATTTTCTTAGGTCACATTTTGTGTTCGACGGCTCACCTTTGTCCTTTTGAAAATTAAGAGAATTTAACTAATAAAACGCTTTAATCTTTTCAGAAACATGAAAATGTGAGTAGACTTCATTTGTAATTTACATATTTTTTGTAAATTGACGTTCTTTTAAATTACCTGTTTCTTTATTAAGAACAACTTTGCGGTAACCGCTATCATAACAATTATTTAGATATCTTATCCTTCATGGCATTCGTCTGCAAACCTTTTAAGCAAAAAATTAACTCAGCTTACGAGGTCAAGAAACTTGTTTTCTCTTATAAATCGAGTGGCACATCGTTTATCAATATCAGCGCGGAGCTTCAGAGAAAATAACAAAACATCTAATTGGCCATACTCAGGCGGTTACTAAGTATACAACTATAAAAAATAACAAGAGCCAATAGATATCAGTTTTTATTTATTTGAAGATAACAAACGCTGGACGATATTTTAAAGAGAATTAATGTACAATGTATTAACTTTCATTAAGAATATTAAATCTTTTATATCGTTTTAATTTCAAGCGGTTAGGAACTCTCTTGTCTTGTTTAATGGAGAAAAAAAATCATTTCTAGTTGTTGGAACAATTTTCGAATTCATTCGCAGTCGATCAACAAACGAAACACCAAATACCTAATCTAATAAACATGAAAATCTCCGACATCGCCCACAGAGTACATATAGGTGACGTATCAGAATCACGAACACGTCCAACGCGAACAAATTTATTTGTAAATGAACACAATTCAACAGTCACGCATTTCTCATCTCAATTACATTGAAGTAACCCCAGCGTCGGCCGTACGTCGCAGAGACGTAGTCGTGGCGATGGCGCGTCGTGGTGCAAACAAATCAGCAGATAAATAGGGTATCCGCAGAACAATGCAGTGTCAACACAAGATGGAATATAAAAGCGCGCGAAGTGACGGCCCGTACTTACACCCCGTTTACATGTCACGACTGGCACAAAGATTTGTTAGAAAATTGGATTTTTTATTATTTACTATCTTGCGCCCGCTGCTTCTCCCGCGTTTGATATTGTGCCCGCTATGTATTCTTCCAGACTATAATCTACCGATTATCTATCTATATTTAGCCGTTTTGACGTGAACGAGTTACAGACATCCATACACACATTCACACAAACATTCGCATTTATTATATTAGTAGGAAGTATGATGCGGAATAAAGAAATTGGTTTTTGTTTAATGGATGGGCAACGAATGCGTGCGTGATTTCTTGCACAGTAAGATGTCCTTCTTCTTCTCAAACCATCTAGTTAAGAGTAAAACTGGTCATTTATTATTATTTCTGAACTTGGGCGCACAGATTGCCTGCGGGGGCTGCTAGTTGGTTCGAAAGTGATACTTTGACCGAAGAAAAGAAAAATTTTGAGAAGAAAAATACGGATGGATTAAAGTCTGTCCAATTCTGAAACTCTCTTCTTCAGTTATTTGATCATTACTAAACCGAAAAATAAAAAAGAAGCGGAGATTTAAACTAATTTGACTCGCTAAACTACTAACTACTGTTTGATAAATATTTTTTTAAATCTATTTTTTTATATTTAAAAATAGCCCAAGGTTTCAGCATTTACAATATAAATGTATTTATTTAAGGCATATTTTTGTTTATCTTAGGCATGGAATATTATATAAACACAAATTAAATCATGTAAAAACATTTGATGAGCTTGGGGTGATTTTCAATACTTGATTTTCAAATATCACTTTTTATATTCAAATATATTTTTTAGTTTTAATAGCGTATATTGTTTTTCTATTAAAGCTTGATATTCTTGGTTCATCATTTTATTGTCTTAAACCATAAAGTTAAGTCAGATTCCTAAGATGATGCCCTGATTCCATAACTAATGAATTTATCTAGTTTGTCTTGCCCAAAATTTAAAATAATTCTGCAAACAACACTCGGGGTATTTTTGTAAATATCACAAAATGCTTTCTACCGAACTTTCCACAGTATTTTCAACCTAAAATAAAATAAAAAATACAGTCAACCTTTAAACCGCTCATAAAAAAAGGTTTAAAGCCTCCGAATAAAAAATTAACCCAACCAAGGAGTTGAAATGTCGTGTATAAATATTCAGAGAGTCGAAACAGTCGTGAGTTGTAAAAGGGGCTTTAGATCAGCGTGCCCCAAATCCAATCAGCTATTGAATTAACCCGGTCCGTGTGACGAGAATACGGATTCGCCCCATCCTCACGTCAAATGTTTATCTTTCATCTGGCAGAGCGTTAATGTAAGTACGAGTACAGCGTGTAATGGCAGGGTGAAGCTCATCGCCCTATACAACTGCTGAGCGAGCCCTGATCGAGGATTATACGCACACAATCGTCACCCGATCATGGCCGATCACTATCGCTGATATTTGAAATGTTTATCTTCTTCATTTATTAGGCAAAGATAACGTCTTCTACAGTTTTTCGGTTACGTGGGTTTTTAATTAAATCATCAGATCAATGAAAGCATTTTCCGACACATTTTTTTCGGTGTCTTTTTTAAACAAATAGAATAAATTTAATGTTTCACATTTTTGGGCGAATTACGGCGGATATTCTCATAAAATAAAAGAATACAACATTATATTTGTGATAGACGTATCTTCGGAGCCATTTAGATGTTTTATTTCCAATAAGCTTAAGTACCGCTTTCATAATAAGTGATCTAGGTTATAAATAAGGTTTTATTATGTTTGTTTGTTTGGCTCACCGTGTTTCTCAATATTTTACGTAGCGACATCTTCGTATATCTCGAATCTAATAACGGGGCTCTCTCGGAGGCAAAACACACATATTTTCCGAGGTTCGGCTAAACACAGCGACCTCTGGCGGACAATATTTTGCTCGGCTCCCGCGATATCGGTTTATTCAAATGCTCCTTGTCCGACCCGGGCTCAAAGAATCAACCTGCATAATATTATACATATTGAAATTCTTCCACCCCTGAACATCTACAGTATATTATTCTATGAATAAGTTTATTGTACGCAGATGTGCGAAATACCTATTTTACCAATAACACTGTATTCTACCGCACAAGTTTGTGTCGAAAAATGTCATCACAGTGGACTATAGTAATAGAAGAGGATAGGTAGAGCCACTTAAGTATCTAGTTTCCGCACATCGTAGAGCGAATTATAAAAAGTAAGAACAGAGAAAGAGCAATTAGTGAGAACTCCAATAAAGCGAACGAAGAAAACTTATTAGATAAGTGCTACGTGCAAATTGATAAATAACAAAAAATAATACATTGTCGAGAGTGGAGAGCGTACCGACTCTCAGAAATAATTCAATGATTCCTATCAGATATCGCTCTCTCCTCTGGGAAATTCTGTTTATTATGATTTGGCCGAGGTCGACAGAGGACGGGTGGCGTGGCCACTGGCAAACAATCCTGATTATAACATACACACCACATCAAAGCCGAGGACCAAGTCCCGACTACTTCAAAAGCAAAATTTTATTGGTAGCATTTACATTTTTATTGGTATGCTAGGACACCGCCTGCCGGCTTCGTCCTGAAACGTAAGTGATTTTGAATTTTCTGATGTGTATTTTATTATCTGATTTTATGTGTGCTCAATATGACTACATATTACCATAGGAAAAACATTACAGTCACGTATCTTAAGGCGTTCTCTATGTAAATGGGTTACATACCCCAACACACGGAACCACTCTTGTTATCCTTGGACTCATTCTACACATTATGTGTAATAAACGGGCTAAAAACATTTTGTTCAGTTTTAAAATTAAACATCAATTTGCCTAACAAGTGAATTGTTCCTTTACCTATTGTTATATTATACAATAGGTGAGCAATAGCAGCGTTTTATTTTTACTAATTTGTTTCCATTGTATTCGACTTCCAGATTGTTACATCGTGAAATTAATTCGGATGAATACACAAACAGATTTATCAATATTTGTTCGTTCTAAAAACGTTTTCGTGAGAACAAACTGACACAGAAAATCGTAGATTTTAGTAGAGATTGAGAAGAATAAAAGATAGAATCTTTATGGGAAACCATTAGGTAAGAAAAGCATTGTTTGTGCTATCTATAGGCCATGTTTGGGCGGTTCGTGATTGATTCCACTGTAATTTCCATACGCGTGCTCTGCTCATATTAGCCACTTTATACACCCACCAGCTAAAAAGACCCCGCTTTCCCCTACAGTTTCTTGTCTACAAGCAGAAGAGGGGGGTAAACTGTTGTGTATTCTAAGCTCAAGCTTATCTGGCCACCTTTTCTAGGACTATACAATTGTATGGCGGGCGACCTCGCGGCGCCTGCCGAGTCACGCACATATATTTTTCAAAGCCTTAAATTCTATTGCCATTTATTATACTGATGGGACGTAGCTATTAATAAAGTATTAGAGATCTATCAAAGATGTTTTAAAAATGGAAGTAGCTTTTATCCGGGTTATTACACGCAACCTGCAGTACAGTCAGTTTAATTCAGACAGTCGTTTTGAAAGTCATAATTATATATTTCATGGTAAATGAGCTAAGCTACTATAGCTTAGTGAGAAAAGTCGAATCCGCTTTGTTCTCTTTTCTAGTGCATCAATACATTTGTGAAGATATTTATAAGCAAGGTGAGTGGATAAAATCAATGCTATGCACGAAACAGTACTGCCTATACACAATTCAAAACTCTTTTGCCGAAAAACAAAGACTTCCTCAAAAAAAATGTTGTAAATAACTTAAATAACTCCGGAAGTCGGTGATTTCATGTTTTAATTTTTATTTGCGGTTTGATGGAAATTCATTAGACATTCTTGTCAAGTATTCATTTTGAAAAAGCGAGCTCCTTTAAGCAAATGAAAAATCATTCACGTCAATCAGATCGATTCTTTTCGATTTTAGGAGTTGGTATATTTGAAATCCTCACAAAGAGAGAGATATATTATTATTGACGATATGGTTGGCGCAGTGGCTGAGCGATCCACTGTTCGCGGGTTCGATCTCCGCATGGAACAAATATTTGTATGAGAAAACAATATTTTTTTAAATATAACCGAATAAAGCACCTCCTCCTTTTTTTTAAGTCGGTTAAAAACCAATGATTAAGACAACAACCACTTTAAATGCCCTCAACATAATTGTTTTAAAAGCCACTCACTTGATTCATTAAGACTCATATGACATTCCAACAGCGAGCTAATTCGCCCCAACCTTAATCTACTCGGCGCGAGGAAATAAAAATATGATATTTCCACTTTGTGTAATCAACGTGATATATGGGCTGGTTGTACGTGCTCGCGAGACCCAAGCCTAACGACTGACGGACAATTAAAACAGACATTCTCCCTATACGCGTGTATGCGGGAATTGCCGCAAATGCAGTTTGGACAAGCGGCATTTCAACAAGTATTGTGCGGCATTTTCGACTTTTGTTTATTTTAATGCCAAGTCAAACTGGTGTCAATAGCTCTAAATAAAAGTCAGTGTTCGATTTTTCAGTTATTTCATTTTAATTCTCATCTAAAATAATGTTGACGTAAGTACAGTTTTAATAAAAGTCACAATATATCACGTTCTATCCACATTTCCACAATAGCTACATTACAATAAATTCAAGGAAGGTAATAGTGAGCACATAAATAATAATACACGTACATAAGCCGAGGCCGAGGCGCGTTCCGTCGTGTGGCAACACTAATAACCGGCGTCGGGTGACAGCGAGCTGCCGACAGATATTGTCGTCAATTTGTTAGGGCTGCTCTTCCCGGCGCTGCTTAGGATTCGGCCGACGCTCGACCCGCGCCGCCCGGCCTTATGAACACACCACCAATAAGAACAACAAAGTTGAGATGTCAGCCGATTAGCCGCAAGTCACGTTATCATCCCCTTTTTTCCTTCAAGTAAATATATTTTGTGGGCAAATATTCTGTCTGTACAAATACGTAACTCGTTGACGTTGTTGTGATAACACACTATACTAGTAAACTAGATTTAACTGATGATTTTTGCAGCATCCTAAAAACGACTAAAAAAAATATGAATGTGTTAGTTACCGGAACACATATAATTTCTCTCTCTATTTCCAATCAAGCCGTAGATATCTTAATTGTACCGACGCGAAATGAGCTTAATTGCACAACTTGCCTCAGTTCTTATTAATGTACTTCGCCGCAATAACATATTTTGTTCTAAGTCTATAATAGTTCGCAATTAGTGACAGATCGCTAACCCCTCGCCTACAAGCTCCATTAAACACTCCACTTGCTTCCGGGAGAAATCCAATTGAGACTTTGTTATTCTTTTACTCTGAAAGAGCGAAATTGTTGCGAAAATCCTGATAGAGCCTTCTTACTTACCTGCAAGTTTGTTGTTAGTCATTGAAATTCAGGCATCAATGTTGTCACCTTTTTAGTAATTTTGTTAGCTAAGTTTGCTCAGCAACATGGTGTCGAAAGCCGAATAGTTTTAACACGTAGATGCATTAGGTATTCTACAGTCTACTCTATACTAGGCGTCAGCGGCGGAGCGGCGGCAGCAGGGGTAGTAAGCCTTATTTGAGCCAAGCGCGCGTGACGTGAAACTGGAAACTCGACTTGTATGTCGCGTCGCGTCTTCTCGCCCGAATTCTCATCAAATCATCCCGCGACAATGTCGTTGCAAATCCCAACACGGGATCAAAAGATATTAGAGCTAAATTGAACCGAAGCAGTGATGATACCTAATTGCATATGTTTGTCACAGTACGTATATATTTCAAACGCGCTCAGAATGTTCTAGTGGGGTGCTTGAACTGTAAGACGTAGATTTGATATATCGACGTCCCCGAGGAATAAACCGGTAATCGCAAAAATCAAATTTTACAGGAAAAATGATTTAGTGTTTTTTGGATATATCTCTTCAACAAAAGGTAATCCTGACAACATTGTTATATGACGGTAAAGTTAATTTTTACTGAAATAGTTTATAATATTAAGTGTAACTATTCAATTTACACAGAATTAGTTATTGACCAAAATACATATTGCCGAAAATGGTTTCATATAACTTTTAAGGTATCGATATCTTACGATCCTGACTTAACAATATTATTCCAGTAATGTTTACTTACCGAATTATTCTTGTAATTTTCTTAAAAATTATGGGCATAATATTGCTTTACTGGATTATTAAACGTATTTTTTCATCACAGAGTTAGCTTGTAATGTTCAGTTACCGACTTATTGTGGTAAAATTTTAAATAACCATAAAAAGGTAAAGTAGTGTAACCCGTTTTTTGTAGAAGATTTTTGGTAGTCATATTATCGTAATGATTGAAAACGATTATATAAAATAAATTTGCTGTTGGTATCTTTGAAGGAATAATTAAAGAATACTCACAAAACTTATTAAAATTATGACGTTTATTGGAAACAAAGTTCTCATATAGATCACAAATAACAATCAGTTAAAGTTTAACAAAAGTAGCCAAGTAAAAACACTAATAACGAATCGGTATTATTAGTGGCAGTATCATCGTGATCATCACTACTTTCTACCGAAATTAAGGGTTCATAAAATGCGTGGTAATACCGTGAAATCGCTCCACTATTGCACAAAGACAATAAATCTGTACCTATGCAACGCCTTGCTTATAGGAAGAGGTTGATGATAAGCACGTGCCAATACAGATCTTCTTTCAGAGCGCATGTCTTAGGTGTTCCCCAACGTCGTTTAGTTTGAAATGAATTTGAAATATTTAATTTAGAATATGCCTCATCAAAATCATATTAAAGAAAACCATGTGCTGTTGGGATGATGACACATGAATTTCCATTACATCGGACCAGCGTATCGTATTCCAATCTATATCGTGACGACAATTCAAAGGGTTCACTAATTTTTTATGTCTAACATATCTGTTTGCTCCAATTATTTCATAGTATATTTTTCTGCCGAGACTTTGTTTCATTTTTGATCAGGTGTGTAAATAAACTTATTTCTCATATTCCTCTCAATACAGGCATGCATCGAGTCTCGGCTATGTCCAGTCTCTCAGTCTCGTTATAGACAAATTTAAAGATTTTGCTGCATACGCATTTAAGGCAAAAATGTACCTGTTCTTATTTTAGCCATAACAACCATCCGAATAAAAACAGATCTTGTTAATACTTCGCTCCTGTTTACTTTTTAAGAATTGCAATAAACAATTCCCAATTTCTATGCAGCCTCGTTATGCGATTTGGTAATGCCACTTTTTTACGTAGAGTGTCAAAAATAGTAAAATTGTACACAGGGTACTTGCGTTTGTAATGAAAAATGCCAACAGTGGATTGTGGAATACTTAACACTTTTTGCAGGTCGAAGATAGGTGCTATCGTTTTTGTCAATTGTCACTCCTTCTTCATGTTTAATTTGCCTAATTCTCTCTTTCCTACTTAAATGACGTCTATAGCTTTCTTCTAAAGACTCTTTCTCTGATGGACTGGCTTGCTCATATACAAAACATGTAGAGCATTGATCTTTTTTAGGCTTAAAAATGAGTAGTTAAATGTTGTGTTAAAAATGGTTTCATATTGACGTTTTGTCACCATCGTAACTTCCCAACTACCACTCAGTGTGCAAACGATACATTTTTGATATGTTGAGGTCTTGTGACAATTAATATGGTCGAGTTGAGCTTTTTCTTGTATAATGAGACTCTTTTTTAGGACATAGGTACGCTTCTCAATACTCGATTCCGTGCTGGAGCTTATTTTTCGAGTTCTATTGGTGTGCTTACCTCTTAAGTCTGTAATCCCATCGTCTAATTAAAATTTTTCTATTGCTGATATACCATTTGTTCATTAACTTTTACAGTGTTTAGGAAAATTTATTACAAACAAGAATTTCTACATTATTTAAAGAAAAAAAATATTTTATAGTCTGTGTGCGATTATTTTTCCATTCTAGAGTCATTCGTTTGATATTTTCGGTTTTTGTATGTTTAATAATATGCATCCATTAGCGTTTTCAATCAAAAAGCTTATAAAATTTATCAGATAAGTCTTGCCTCTCTGAAGAAACAAATTTGCTGCCACAGTCCATTCTACATGTAACAGTGCATCACCGAAAATGTCTACCACAAAATTTACTATAATAAACCGGTAATCGCGTTAGCCGGATTTTTTTTCGAAGTACTTTACTGTAATATTACTTTACCGAAATAAAACCACGGAATTTAATTTGTAATAATGTTTTTCGTGATTGTTCTAGTAAATAAGAAATGGAAAATTTCCAAAGAACAAAAGTGTTATAAGGAAAACAGTTGGAAATTACCGCAGAAAAAAATTGAAAAAAATTGCATAAGTGTATCCCGACCCATAGATACCGTAAATGGTATAACAGTAAAAAGTCAGTAATAGTATAATACAGGCTTATTCCTTGGGGGCATCGATATTTTCTTCTCAAATTTTATTTTATTATTTAAGGAAGAGATCATGCAAATATAATATAATCTACATCCTGTTGGCTAATCTAATAAATTCCCTAGTTATACATAACGATACGCTTTTAAAGTAGCTACATAAAAATGCTAATAACTCCCCGATTCAGAATTTATTAGCCTCTTAAAATCGCTAATACAGAAAAGTCGTTGCGACACCTGTTAGAAGGCAAGTTTAAATTATCTCTGCAGATAAAAAGTGACTAGATAATACAATGAGATCCTTCGAAGGCGGCTGCTGTCCTCGCGAATCATTAATTTTAATTCGTACCCCGTGACGACGGTCTCTCTAATGAATTATTGGGAATCGCTGGAGTGCCCCCCTTGCACCCCTTGGACTTCCTACAGTTTCTCTTCGGGACTTAGCATAATGTGAAAAAATGTTACGCGGCCCTGCTGCATACTAATTGCTTGTTGTGTCGCTCTCTTTAAGTAATATTCAGAACTTACCGACCGGAACTTCGGCCGCGCGAGACAAGATTAACAACTTTTACCCCTGATCGATCACTTAACATCGGCCTTTTATAAGCTTCGATTTCAAACCGCTTTTGTTCGCATCGCCCGTTAAATTATTGAAAGGATCATCCAAATATAAGCTCATTTTTTTCTTTTCGTGGAGTAAGGACTTTAGAAAGAGTAGCTGCTTGTCATGCACTAAATCTTTGGATATTTTAATGGGTTCTCATTCTTATTCTGACTAACGTAACGGGGATGGTTACCGCATACCAATCACAGTACATTTTGGAACTTATTTTTGAGTTTGTTACCTAAATGAATAATTACTTACTATTTTTTTAAAGGTAAGTGAAACATATTTAAAGAGATGCGCAAGGCTCGGAGGGCGCGTACGTGCGAACGTTGTCATGCGTGCCCGCGAGCCAGGGGCAAGGAAACTTGTATTTTTTAAACTTTTGCCTTCCCGTAAGCCGGAGCAGGAAAGTTACAATTGTATTCCCCCTTTGCCCCCTTCAATATGTGACCTGCTTATTTATTGGAGAGGCGTCGGCGGAGTTCTCAGACAATATGTCGCGAGCCACCCGAGCAGACGCACGCCGAACGAGCGACTTAAACAAAACACAATTTAACCCGACAGAGAAAGTGAACTATTTGATTTATAATAACTTTTAGTTTTGCTTCCGCTTCTAAGGTCGCATATTGGAAGTATTTGTCATAAGTTGGAGCTCAGCAGTTCGAGTTAGATGGATGTTTATAGAGCCGGTCGGTTCATGTGGGAGGCTGGACGTTAGTATTCAGAGCGCAGCCGTCATTAGCCGAGCCAGACGTTGGATTTCCCAGAAGCAGCTCGAATGTAGCTACCCTGTGCTGCTGAATAATGATGACATCGGACCAACTCAATTTCGAGTTCAAATTAAGCGATATTATTTAATATTAGACACCTAATGTTCGGACTTTTACAAAAGCCAGTCTTGCAAATTTAAAGTAACAAAAAAATATTTAAAAAATCTTCAAAAGGTGAACGTAGGTCGTTCATGTCGTGTTAGAGCGACACCGGAAAAGTCGAGGTAATCCAACCGATAAATGGCAAGTAAATCCATGGAAACCAAAATGCCTTATGCATTTAACTTTCGCCGTTGTTTTACGGAATGCTGAAATTTAAATACAGAATCCATTTTGTGTTCAAATGAGTTTTCGGAATAGCCAATTAGTTGTTAGCGCCCGGCCGCCCTCGTTCGCTTTCATTAGGCTATATAGTTTCCCAAATATCTGAGCCCCTCAGAGATATATCTTTCGGTTGCTTTTCCATTTTCTTCTAACAGTTCGCTTATGCGAGAAGCGAGGAGCAACTCAGTTGTAAAATTTTACTAGTGTTTCGCGGTTTATTCGCGGGAGCCGGCTCCCCGGCTCCTACAAGCCCACTATACTTTTATTTAAAACATAATCAAATGTCGGTCTTAACTGTGTAGGTACAAGTACACAACAACAACAAGATTGTTTAGCTTTTAACATGAAAGTAATGAATTATTACAACGTTGTCAAAATATCTAATCTGGTTGAATATCTTAATCTTAAAACTTAGCTAATTAATGACATTACTTTTAAGCACGAACGTATTGGTTGCCAATATGTGTATACGCCATCAAATTGTTATAAGTAGTCACCTGATGCTGCAACTAGCAAAATGCGACTGCTCATACATCGCTATAAGTAGAATCCCAAAATATCTAATGTAATATAAAATGTTTATTGATAAATAAAACCATTGCATATTTAATCAACAGCTTTAAATATTGCTTATTAACAAACCCCAACAGTTAACAAAATTAATCGCAATCAAAAACGCACCAAGTACCTACCGCGGCGGTGTATTTATTCGAAAGCAACTCTTTATAACGTGCAATTCCTTTCTTATTTCATAACGCAATCTTCTCGGCTTCTTATCTAACAACGAACATATCTCGCCCCCGCTCTCGAGGAAAATCGTCCAATATAAAATCGGTTTAATTTGCGCTTTTCGCACTCAATGGGATGGAATAATATCGGGCAATTTGGTTACCGCTGGCATAAATATGGCGGGCCGCGCAGTAATTGTAACGCGGGCAATTCGCGCCTCGTAACGACCGAGAAGAGAAAACTTCGCCCGTTTGAGCTGGTCTCGGCCGACGCACCACCGCCACCCACAGCACCCGCCCACAGGCGCACGCGCACACTAAACAGCTCTTGACCTACATACGACTCCGACGTACTCCACGAACAGCCATTAATGGCCCGAAACTTACAATAATTATGTCTTGAACGAATTGATGAACAAAAGTTTTGAGGCAGAACAACTTGATATATTTTCCGCCGTAAAACGTACATTTCTCTAAGTAGGTTAATTCCCTGAACACAACGCTGTATAAAATCTTGGCTAGGTAAGTATACTTACCTTCTCCAAAAACATCAAACAAAAATACGACAATAGCTCACCAAAAGTCGCAAAACTACGTACTACGTAAATCGTGGAATCCTTTATCTGATTGCAGAGAGGCATGAGTAACAACGAAAAGGAGCAATCTTCTCGTTCCGCTTGGCGGAGGCGGGACCCGATCCGCGCGCCGCGCCACGGCACAATGCCGGACCACAGATTACTATTACGAAAACAGATCCTGTTGATATAATACCAACACAAAAGTAATTACCAGTGCCTACAGAGCTCTTCTTTGCTCCTTTGCCTAACGTAATAGAATAACGAATGTCATTTTCTTTAACTCTGACCCTTCCGCGGTTCGCGCGGGGAATGCAAAATTCCCGAAATTAGAGTGAATAAACCTGCGTTGTAATTAAAGTCGGGTGCCGGGCGGGCTGGGAGCGTTGGCCGCCCATCTTTCTTGGCTGGCCTACGAATTAAGCACCGAATTGCTTTAGTAATTCGAAGTATATATTCCTCGCTCTCAGTTAAATGTATATCACTTTTACTGTCCCGATTTTCACCACTTAACTCCCTAATCTTCTAATATCTACCTTCTTTTATTTAGTATGTAAATGCGAGATGTTAAGTCGATTGCCTGTAATTCGATATCGGTATTAAATTACAAGAGCTCGGGTCTTTAAATCAACAGACAGATCGGCTTTGGATTCGTCAGAAAAAAATACAAAGGAAAAGTCGAATTTCACAATTCATTTTGTCTTCATCTGGTTTCGACGCCAGCTTAACATTTGTTTGAACATTTCAATGTAAGTTGTGAATTAAAATAATAAATATAAACGGGTTGTGAACGGTGGGGCTGTATTCCGTGAGAGTCCTTGGCGCTGGTCGGCGACGACAATCAAGTGACGCAACAGTTAAACTAGGAACAGCCCTCGACCACTTCCGCCCGCCCAGCTCCGCAGCCGCTCAAACTCGAGCAAACACTCGTCAATTGCCTTAGTGATGTTTATAAGAGAATTACAAAACTATCGATACAATGAAAAATACTTTGCGTGGTTTTTTTTATGCGTTCTTATATTTTTAGAAACGTACTTTATATTTCCCTAGGAACGTTTACAACAAAAACAAAATCAACGCTATTCTTAAATTTTACTACGCACTTGACAAAAGATTTATTGTAACAAATGTTTTTCGCGTCGTTTCGAATAACAATAACATTTAAATTCGTTTCCAGAAAACACTAATATCAATTCAATTCCATTATCGCGGCGCGGCTCGATATCGATGCGAAGGAAGATGGAAAAAAACATCGACACGGCCGCTAGCCCTATCGCCAGTCAGTCGGATGGTAACAGTTTGCAGAACGGCTGATTGCTTTGATAATCGCCGCCTGAGACGTCACTAATGACGCAAGAACATTGTCTCGACAACCCCCACAAGAACGGCCAGCTACTATAAGATACATTATCACTACAGTTATTCTAAACAAAGCCAACACAGCAGTATCTTAATAAATTAACCAAATTATACGAACACAGCCTTGAAGTGGCCTGAACTAGTTATAATGCAGTTAGGCTGTTAACTGTGACCATTTTATTGTTTAACTGCCATAAATTTGATTTTTATGTTTGCTATGGCCTCTAAGGAATTCAGGCCACCCTGAAAATAAAACTATTATAAATGGCACCTTGAAAACATTGGTCAAACGATTATAACCATACTAACAGACCGGTTATGATTGCCACGTATATTACAAGGCATACCTATCAGTAATTTAATTGATTGGAACTATGGAAAAGTTGATATATTCAAAGAATTACGGACAATTGCTAGAAAAGTTTGGAATAACATACCCGTCTTTATTCATCTTATTTAAATTTAAATTGTGAAATTTTCCAATTGGCAGATTTTATGAAAGTTCTCTCAGGAGAAAACTTGCATAGAGTGTTTTATATTGAATTGTGACCAACATCTCCTACTTACAGCAACACAATGCAAAATAAGTTAGCAATGAAACTCAGTTGTGAAGCGGCGACAGCGTGAACTACTAGATAAACTACATTTGCCAACTCAGTAACACGAGCAATCGAAAAATAGAAAGTTCTACTGGCTAGGATCGAGACTAACTGAGTAACTGGCATTCTTTGAGAACTTTAGGTGAGACTTGCTTCTCCGAGAAATTTATTCAGTTTGGTTTGTTTACCCAATCCTATTGTTCTAGAAAAACCTTCCCCGGAACCTCGCGTTGGATTTGCTCACTGTGTTAAATGTCGCAGAAAAATTTATTCATACAACTCATTGTCAGTTTTCGGGAAGTTCACGGAATCTAGACTTGGGGTTTAAATAATGGTTCATTCACGCTTCGAAGTATCTTCACTCCTCAACCAAGTTACAGAGTTCAATGAGATAAACAATAATAAAACCTTGTGTTTAATGCCATGATAAAGTCGTGTCTGAGTTGCTAAAGTACACTCGCTGAAGTAGTAAATGTCAAATTAGATCTTCAAACACAGGTTTGATGAACCTCTATCAAAATAAAAACTAGAATCGCTTTAAAAACTAAATACATTTGTGAAACGCATAAAAACAAAACAAAGAAAAACAAAATTAGCAGATCCAACTAAAAAGTTGTCAGATTTATTTGCAAAACAAAAGTTCGCTTCTCCCGTCGGTACAATATTTGGAATGTTTGATTTTCAAAGCGAAACAATATCTTTGGGTCGTTTATAGCTGTATATTCCAAAGTGGCACTTAGCGCCGCAGAATAAACTGTTGGCAGAGTCGTGTAAACACGGAAATTCCATCCTGCAGGCGGTTTACACGGCCGAGGTCATTCAAGTTTCATTACCAATAGCTCGAAGCTCATAACTTATTCAGTTAGGGGCAGGTAACGTGCTTTAACATTCAATTTGCAGGCAGAAGAAACTTTATGGTCGGCAAACGTCGCGGGAGAGGCGATGGCGGGAGATGCCACAATGTCATTGTACGTGCTGCGCTCCTGGCGATAACGAAGCGGGCTCGTTGCCCGACGTATTGGCCCATTTCATATGAATTGTTTATTATGAGCTATGCTTTTAGGTTGTGAAAGTGTTTCTGTTTTCTTTCTAGATAATTCGTGACAATAAGTCTTCTTTCTAAATAATTGTGAAAAATAACATCAAAGGGGAAGTGACATCAATATTGCGCTCTTAAAACCCTTCGTGTTTTATCGATAATACTTCACATATAGAAAAGTAACTACTCTACCCAAATTCCGATCACCTTATTGCCAGAAGGTGTAGTTTTATGGCGAACATTGTAACCACTATATAAACACACACCTCCAAGAGTTACACCCACCCACAGCACTTAGGTAATAAAACCAAGAAAGTAGTTTTAAGGAAGCCCGCGACAGCCATTGCAGCCCCATATTACCCGCAGCAAAACCCTCCTTATTACACGAGACAAACAAGTTATTCGTTTCAAATTGAAAACTTTCCACCCCACTAGCCATGCTGGGGCTGTGGCCCATAAATTCCCGCCAATTTTGTTTTATTTCGCGATGCAGGCACGGTAATAAAAGTAAGCTGGACGTGAGACAAAGCCTCTAGCTGGGATTACGCGGCCATCGCAATGGATCACTGCAGCCTGTGATATGGTGTCTAAACAACGACACCTGACTAACTGGACACGCCCACGTCATTTGGTAATGTGAATACAAAAAGGCTTTATGATACGACCGACAGCCTTGTTCCCGAAAAAAGAAATCCCTCTTAAAACTCGTCGCACTTTGAAAAACATATCCATAAAACTATACTCCAAGTTTACGGCCGAATACATAAAAATATGTACCTTAACCTCGGCTCGGCGAAATTTGGCTAGAGAGAACACTTTTTTCTAAGCAAATAAAATCCCGTACCTTCATACTTTTGTAGATTCAATATTAAAGGACTCTGCGAACGAACTGAGTAAAATATCAATAAAATATTTTCGTTAACATGGATACTAAATGTTTGTACTGAAAACGATGTAGTGACGCTTTTATGAGTACTGAGTAGGCAGCTGCATAGTTCTGGAGTTCCTCCAATCTCATCAGCTATAGTTGGCAACGCATCGAGTGGCCGCATGTGCGATCTTTGCTCCAAGCTCATTGTTGCGTTCCTTTCTATATGAATCGTGTCGTGTAAGCACGAATCTAAACTAGATAAGTAAACAAATATTCTTGCGTTCTATTTTTAAAACTTTCTTTTTTATTTTCTCTTGTCGGCATCGAAGGTTGTTTCCAAACATTGTGAACTCGTTTTTCTGTCTGGTGAAAAGAACTGGAATAAAAATCTACAAAGTTTTACAACGCAACAAATACCGAGGCCTTAATGAAGTGTGTCCGATCGTACAACAAGCTGCGCTTTAAGAAGTGCCAGGTGAAAGCAAGCTCTTTTTATAGCGACTAAAATAAAATCGCCACGTGTGAGTAAGGAGAGGTCCCAATGGATGCAACCACAACAATGACAACATAAGCACAAAAACATTCCTTAACCCAAAGCTCTAAAGTTGGTATTCACTCCGACGTCGAAATGTCTGTGAACAAAACAATGCCTGGTTTACGGATAGGATTGCAAACAGTTGCTGTGTCCAACGGTTATGATCCGTCGTTTCAGCAACACGCCAAATTTGGTCCCGCCATAAAAATAAAAAGTAAAGTAGTCTGGATAACACATGCTCTGAAGATTATCTGTACGACATACCGTGCCAGGTCTTGAATAATTCAGTCTTCACTTTTGTGCAAGAATGAAATATAAAATGAAGAAGTTGTTCTAAATATCCGTGGAGTAAATAATGTTTTCCCGCTAGACATCAATATGAGGTACAAAACAACACGTAAAACAATAAACCCTGAAATAGTTAATGTGCCAAGAAGGAGCGTGGGAGCCAATTAATTTTTGCTGAGACCTCGGTTTATGTTTTCCCGGATAAATAAGGAGATTTAGCGGCGACGCCCAGAGCCGCCTCATAAAATGGCTTGCTCGTAACCGGCCGTGACCAGTCCCCTAACTAACGATTCTCGATAATGTTACAATAAGTCTGGATTTTGTATACTGCAACCAACCAAAATAATAAGGAAACTGAAAGATTTACTCGCATTTTGAGTACAAAGTAAGAGAATAGTGACTATGCAAAAGCGCTTTAAAGCACGCATATAAAAATAATATTTAAACTACCAAATATTTTTTCACGACATCGTATAAAACTTTTTCAATACAAACATCATAAAGAAAGTTACGACTCACGGTACATTTGATGGTGCATGAAATTGCACCATACATACAAGAGTCATTCGAATGCATTTTATTTTCGTGGAGTAGGCGAGGAGGCCGGGCGATGACTAAATAATGACCAGGATAACGCAGTTTTATTGCCGGCTCCGTGTTGCGAATATATAAATGAACCCTCGAGGGAGTGTTAAAGACGCCGCCAAAGAACTCCTGTCGAAACAAGTCGGGCTCAGAGAAATGGCGCAGTAAACCACCCCATCCGCTGAGACGTCATTTTGCTCTTTGTACGAAACTGCTGTTTGGAACACAAAAAAAATAATAAGAATTGTATATTTGTACCAACGAGCCAATTTTCAGCACCAATCGTTGTTGGCTAAATAAAGTTTGTTGATAAATTGTCTTTTCTTTTGCTAATTTTATTGGATTGTTAGAAAAACGTTCGATTTATGTTTTATAATACTACTACTAATACTTTTACTTATTTTCCATGTTACCTTTTGTTCGAGCTGGTGAACATACTGTATTAAACATGTAGAGATTGTTAAAAATGTTTACTTAAAATTAACACAGCTTTTATGCGTTCTGTATGAGAAAACCTTCGTGGTTAAAGATTGTTCTTCTTTGATGTGCCACTTCCGGAAAAACTCCTCAAAACTTCAGTGTATTCATGACGGAAAGAAAATGTGGTTATTGTCATTAGAACAAAAACCTAGACAGAGACTCAGGATTAAAACTAATGAAGAACACAAGGAAACAAATAGCAAGTGAGCACGAAAATTAGTTTATTTTATGTATTTAATTATGCCAGTTGTGTTCACGGCTCCCGTTCAAATTGTGATTTCACGGTGTTAAAATATTAAAACTTTAATTGTATTCTGGCGCCCGACTCCATGGCCGTAAAGAAGTCGGCGAGGCGCTCCGTTGATACACTATTAATGCAATTGTTCGAAAACAGCGCGGGGCAATAAAATTTAGCCTTCAGGTAGGATATTCCGCCCCACTTCGCAGCCGTAGCCATAATTTTTCGCATTGCGGATTTCAGGTAAATGTATTTCATTACTTCATTTCACGTTTTTTACGACTAATGAGATTGTTTTAAAGGAGCAGAGATTAAATAAAGTCAATTAATCTTGAATTTAATCATTTATTTCTTGATGAAGTAAGATAATGACTATAAATTAAAATTGTAATATGGATATCTGTTATTGAAACTCCAATCAATAGGCTAGTTTTCTAAAAAAACGTGTTGCTGCATTTTTTCGCAACGAGTGACGTCACACTAACTTTAATCTATACTAATCTATACTAATATTATAAAGGTGAAGAGTTTGTTTGTTTGTTTGAACGCGCTAATCTCAGGGACTACTGGTTGGAATTGGAAAATTCTTTTAGTGTTGGATAGTCCATTTCTTGAGGAAAGCTATAGGTTATATAACATCACGCTACGACCAACAGGTGCTGAGCAGCGCGTGGGGAACAGCTAGTGGGATATATCTTTGTAAGTTTTGGTCCAATTCACAAATAAAAAATACGTGTCCCTTATTTTTGAATAATCTAAAAGACGGACTAAATAGAATGTAATTATTTTGACTCCGGAAAGTACCCTATTGCATAGTTCTGCAAGCAATAATGCTCAACATAACCCTGTTGAAATACTCATAGCAATGAACTGCACTGCGATTTCAAATTCTCTGCACATTTGATCACTGCTGAAGAAAACTTTTGATGTCTTAACCAGCGTGTTCCAGAAAGGTGTGATCGTATTTCAATAGAATTCAGACATATTCGCATTAAAATTAATCAGCCTATCAATACATTCGGTCAAGTGAGTAGAGGAGGAGTTTCGAATGGAAAAACAAGACATGTTGCGCCGAACCAAAATTGAATGACACAAATGCAGGAAGATGCTGAGGTATTGAAGTTTTGAAATGGACTGCTGATATTTTAATCGGGCATTTTAAGGTGGAGAATTGGATAAAATTGGTCAGTTTGGTGGTCTGAATCGCACCATTAAATATTACCACACTTGCTGGCACCCGCAGCTTTGCCCGCTTGATGATCGAAAAACAAGTATCTTATGTGTTATTCTAGGCTATAATCTAACTCTGTGCCAATTTTCATCAAGATCCGTTCAGCTGAAAGCTGTTTTGACGTGAAAGAGTAACAAACATCCTCACAACTTGGATACCTATCAGTCTCATATCACCATACTGTTGCTTATTTTTGATGGTCTCATTGTAAGCCATGAGGATTTTCTCAGAAACAAGCGTAGCAACCTAGCAGCATTGTAGTAGCCCGGAGTTTGTATGTTGGTGATGCAACACAAGACCCGGGGGGCGCCTCGAAAAGCAGGTAATCCGTTAGTTCTGCGCCTGATATCTCCTCGTTCGGCTCTGATTGCTATCCCATTGTACTTTGAAAGTAATAATATTTCAAGCCTGATTGCTTAACCTTTGCTAAGATAGGTCGCCCAAAATAGGTCAGAATAATATTAGTATTGTGAAATCGTTTTTAGTATTTACTAAATTAACTTCACATTTATTTACCCTCCTAAGTAGCTCTCATTAAGAAGATACCACTCACTATTTTAATGTTACTATTATAAATATTAAGTGGAATTAAATCATATTTTTTGACTTCTTTATGTTCAATCAGTAACAGAGATTAGAAATTCATTGCTTTCAAAATAAAATCAACTGTACATATCTGACGTACCTGGTTACTTATTTATTTCGCTGACTGTACTTTAATATATTTCCAAAGTGTGACTTTATGAAGAATTCCTTTTTACTAGGCTGGATTTTATTCCAGAGATTCAATTTTAGAAATGGTATTCAACTAATAAAAAAAATGTATAAAGAAAAATATGAGGATTTATGGATGTAAGCTACTTTTTCACGCAAAAGCTGCTGACCGGATTTCGATTAAATTTGGCACACAGATAGTTTACACGCCTAGCACATACAATATTTTTGACCCAGTTACTACGATAAAAATAAAAAATCAGTCCGTGAGCTATAAAAAATATTAAAACAAACAAATAGTGGTTTCGATTAGCGAATGGAGTGGGGCCCATGGGTTGCAGGTAAATCCTGCAAAGACTCAGGTCATTGTTGTTGGCAGCTCAAGGATGTTCCCCAAGATAAATTGGACGCAGCTTCCCCAGGTTCAGTTTAATGGAACTACAATACCAATAAATGACAAAGTTAAGAACCTTGGAGTTTGGATCGACCGGCATCTTTCTTGGGGTCCTCAGCTGCAGGACGTATGTCGCAAAATTTTTGCATCGGCTAAATCCCTGAGACGATTGCGAAACTTTCTTCCAACTGCTACTAAAATTGCGCTTGCTCAATCCCTATTACTTCCCATCCTTGATTACGCCGATGTCAGTTATCTCGATCTCACTGAGGCACAACTAGATAAACTTGAGCGACTTCAGAATGTCTGCATAAGATTTATATTTGGCTTGCGCAAATATGATCATGTCTCTGATTTTCGTATAAAGCTCAAGTGGCTTCCCATAAGACTTCGCCGGAATACTCATATCCTGTTTCAGCTATACAATATTTTGTTTAATCCTAGAACCCCCCCTTATCTTAAAGAACGTTTTAAGTTCCTTCATGACACACATAATAGATATCTGAGGTCATCGGAAAACCTGAGACTTGAGATGCCGCTGCATTCTACTAGCTTTTATGATAAATCCTTTACAGTTCAAGCTGTACGGCTATGGAATGCCCTGCCCGTGTCTGTAAGGAGCGCTCAAACCGTGTCTATTTTTAAAACTAAGGTCAAAAAGCACTACCTCTCTCCTTAAACAACAACATGAAATATTTCTTTGCTCTTCATGATTATTATTTTATATGTATATATTATATGTATTTATATATAAGTATTTGATCTTGTAAAGTTTTTAAAAATGTTTGAAAATTAAGTTTGGAAATGTTACGCCACAGACTACCTACAGTACTGTTTCTCCTCTTCTTAAGTCCATCCAAAGGTTGTCTTGAAAAGATCGCTTTTAGCGATAAGACCGCCCATTGTGTCACCTTATTTATAAGTTTGTCTATTGTTATTCTTGTAACTTGTATGGTGTACATAATAAAGAATATTCTATCTATCTATCTAAATAGTACTACGATCCCGAGGTAGAGATCCGGAACTACACGCGGGCGAAGCCGCAGGTATAAGGTAGTAACAAAATAATCTGCATCGGGTTATCAAAGACTAAAAACTGAAAATACCAACTACTCCCGCATCACCAAACACCCACACATGTTAAAAGGCTAGTATAAAATAAAATAAAAAAATATGCGTCTATTTTCGGAAAATGTTTTCCCATTGGAACTGATATTTTTATTTTTGAGTACAGTTGAAGCTACAGCTTTATTTCGTTCATTTTTACAACGAAAAATAGTCGTGTTAAAATGTGTGGTTTTTGTTATACCTACATATCTGTGATAGTGAAAATTCTTTTAGCTGACTTTTGATTACAATTTTTTTTTTAATTGTTTTCATAACAAAAATAATATGTAGTTGTCGACAAACTTTAAGGAGGCAGTTACTAAAACACAGGCACGTTACAAATAGCAACTGAGAAATAAAAAAAAGTTTCGGGATCACCGATCAAAATATATTGAACTAGGCGTCTTGCGCGGTTTCACCCGTATCGTTAGTTTCTGCCCCGCTTCCGTGGATGATAGTATAGCTTATGTTACTTCCTATTAGTGAAGTTCAGTAGTTTTGGAGCCTATTCGATACAAACAATCTTTCCTCTTTATAATATCAATAATATACTAGCTGTGCCCAGCGGTTTCACCCGCTGGTCACTTAGAGGCATGAAAAATAGATGTTGACCGATTCTCAGACCTACACGATATGTACACAAAGTTTCGTTTGAATCGGTCCAGCCGTTTCGCAGGAGTATGGGAACGAAAACTGTGACACGAGAATTTTATATATTAGATTATTATTAGGATGAAAAAGTTAATAAATAAAAAGTACTTAATGTTTATTTCTTATTTCAACAATAAAAATCCATATTGTAGTTGCTCTCACCGTTAAGGTACCATTCTAAATTGAATTTTAAGGAATTTATACGTTCGTGTTCACAGTAAATCCTTGTAAGCCACTTGTGACTAGAACAACATAATAATAAAAGGTAGTAAGAACCATTAATGTCTGCAGGAGTATTTCAATAGACATTATCAGGAAGCAGAAAGTATTGTGTGTCCGTTTCAGAGAGCTGTAAAGCCATCGGACACCGAAATGTCCGGGCATTTTAGTTGTAATTAGTTAAGAGCTATTGTCGTTTGACCATAACTTGGTATTTTGAATTCGAATTCAATTTGCAAATAAAAATGTTGGACATGAGATTTTTTTTTAAATGCATATAAATGTTAGCAAAAGAATAAAAAAAATAAGTGAACTAGTTAGTTATGAGAAAGATTTTGCATATAATTTTAGATATTTCTTACAAAAAAAACATTTGAAAAAACAAAAAATAGTAGGTTTCGGTGACAGGGTCCAAGCTACCGGCAGTCAGGGCTCCAGAGAGGGGAATCTCCTGACGATACGAGCCGTGTCCAGGAGTACTGTTCTCTGTATCAAGCCCTTGCTCCAGCCGTCTAACTAGAGCCTCCTCAGGTGTTGGACGAGGCTCCTGGCAAATAAATCATTGGCAGATACGACTATCGGCACAATGATCGCTGAGTCCACATCCCAAATGTTGACAACCTCGCGAGCCAAGTCAATATACTTGATTTATTAATCTTTTAGAAAGTTATTATTAAAGTTCAAAAAATAATTAAACGCATGATGAAAATAATACATTTATTTAATATGTGTAATTAATTTAACATTTACATTATTTACTTTACATTGGACGATATACGTTTATTTATTGATACTATAATACTTATTTACAAGAAGGTTAACACTAAATAACACTGTAACAATATACGTCCCATAAAATAATGACTGAAATTACCATAATAACATAAAGTATAATACATTTTCGAATAACGTTTTATCACATTTCTCGTACATATCGTAAAATTTCTATTGCGATGCTTTGGCTATATCTTATTCATATCCTGCAAGAGTTGTTCTCGTTTTGCTGTTTTTCTATAAATCTTAAGTAACAATTTTAAGAGAATGTATGTTTCTCTATACATAAAATCTGTCTTTGGATTGATTTACTAAATAAAAGTATTTATAAATTACGTTTCACTCCTTTACTCTCCGAATTTAAATAAACTACTGCTGAATTCGTTACTATAAGAAAACTTTAACTTTTGATGAACAAAGATTTTTTTGTTTTACTTTTCTTTGTTTTTCTTGTTCAAAGAGATTTCAAATATTTGAATGTCTTTGTTTATGTTAGACCTATTTTATACTTAGCATTTAATCGTATAGTTATAACATTAAAATATCTCTATTGTGATCATTTAGGTTATAACCTCAAGTACAATGGTTCTATGGTATCTGTATCAGTCGATCAGAAAATTTCAAATGTTTCTTCAAAATTCTGACAATATATTTTTAACACTTTATCAAAATTTGTTCATATATATTTGAGCAAAATTGCCACATTCAAACACACATATTCCCCGGTCGTGTGATGTCGGGAGGTTAGTCCTATTCCTTTAGCAGGAAAGTCAAGTGAATCAGTAGTGTTATCAGGTGGGTATTCATTCGCAGTACCAGGTAGTTCTTCTTACTTTCTTATCAACTATGCCTAATCTCTTGCACTCTCCGGGCACGCCTCGAAGAGAATTATCTGGAATTAACAAAACATGATATGAAAGACATAAACAAGAGTAAAGAGGAACAGTTATTTAAAATAGATCAAACCCAGCAACTATCACCAAAAAAGAAACCATTACCGAAGTCAATTATAAATACAATCCATACGATGAACAAACTATAGCCAAAAGATAGGTAAGCTAAGTGAGAAAAGATGTCAGTTTTATTCCTAGGCTCGAAGGGATGTCGGCTAAAGTAAGCTCTATACTGGACCACTCGTAGACCTATAAATATTTGGAGGCGATAGCTTAGGCCGTTAAATAATTCAAGTGTTAAGAAATGTCGAATTTAGGTCCTAGGATTTACGGTACAGAGAAAATGGGTTGGTGTGATCTCAGGTATTCTGAATCTCTCTTAAATACAAGGATCACTGGTTTATTGGTTGGAATCTTTACAAAAGAAGCGGTTCAGAATCTTGTTCTTTTTTATTTATGTACAAAACGCGGGAAGGTTTACCTCATCCGTAAAAATGTACAAAGTCTATCTACCTCAAAATATTTAATCACATTAAGAAAATAATTTTCAAAACTCTGTTTTACTCTTCGAAAGGTAGCCTTTTAAAAAATGTCAGAAGAGATTAAGATTAAGACTGTGTGTAAGTTAGGAGATTTTTCTATGTACAAGATCAAAGAACTACACAATATAGATCTAAATAATATAATCCTCATGCTTCTACTGCTACCGACTATACTACTAAAAACAAAAACAATTGTCTTTAAGCTTTCTTTTAACTTTACTTAAAACCGGACGGTAAAAAATAGTCTGTTGACTGTTTCTCCTACTTATAAATTTTTATGCAAGGTAGGAAATTTATCAAAATCGTCTCTATGCAAGATTTAGGGACAGTTATGAAGAAACCTCTAGAAATCCAGTTTTCAACCATTATTTCAGTAAATAGATTTTAATAGTATAGTTTCCCGTCAATCCACAAAAGCGAAGGCAAATAAATTGGAAGCTCAGCAGATATTAGGTGTAAACTAAATGATGCTTAGAAGCGTGCCTTAACTTTACTGACCTACAAAGCAATTCATTGGTGCAACTTGACGAGAACGTAACCTTCTAACAGACCTGCGGGTGAGATGGTACTCAGTGTAAGTGGGAGGTGCTACACATTATGTTCGGGTCGGCACAACCGAGCGGCAAATCGGAAAAAAAACATGTAGACATCCAGAAAAAAAACAATCGAATAATGAAATTGGATTTTCCGATCAGAATCAACTGAATGAAAGCTGAGTTTGTGCTGTACCGGTCGGATTTGTCGTACAACAAATACTACCGACTCGAATGTGCCGATCAAAACAAATGTGTAGCACCTCAAAAATTACCCGGATATTAATATAACACATCGGGCTTTCGAAAAAGAATGTCACACAGGAATGAGTGACAAGGACAAAACTCTAGTCGAAAGTAAAAAAAACTGACACGGATGTCAGTTGTTTTTTTTTTTCTAAAACTCCATGTGCCATTTTTACAGCCAGGTACAGTGCAATTATATTTACAATATTTACAAATACAAGAATATTCTAGAATTACAAAATTCTAAATGGATTTGGGTGAGTTCATTGTCACAAAAACATTGTCTTTGTTGTGGTTTAGCATCTATTGCTGCATGCGATGCGTCATTTGACTTTTTTGTCAAGATGACGCTATAGTCATATATTTAAAGAAGACAATAAGGTCAACAAAATACATATTTTATTTATGTTTATACTACATATTTCATCATTTTCCAAGAAGCTCTTTAGTGTGTCGCAAAAAGAAGGCTCAAATATCATCACAGAATTTTCTTTAGGTCTTCGTATATCTAATCAATCACGTTAAAACTAGGTCGAGTATAACGAAATAGAACTGTAATCCAGTTTATAAGTATATGCACAGGTTGGATTACAGTTATAAACTTAGTATTCTACAAATCCATACTTAATACTTATGGAGGTACATATAAGACCTGACATACTTATTGCGATATGCAAAACAATGTCTTGCGTGTAGTAGTGGGACATCATGGATGTAAAAGACCCTTAACGAAGTCAAAAGGCCCGGGAATTAATGGCCCCACCTTTTTTGCTTGAGAAACTTCTATTTACGATGATATTCTACTCTCTACTACTATTACATGTTTAAAAAAAAATACGACTTTTCTTAGAGTACCTCCATAACAGATGTACTACTAAATACTACTTTTTGCCCAACCCGTCGAATGGAACTCAGAACCCTGTCCTCAGCAGTTGCGCTAAAATTTTATTGGGTTTTTCCATTACGTTTCTGGCACCAATCCGGTGTTTGGAAGTTGGCGGTATGATACCCCGAACCCCAGTTAGCACGTTAAACCCTTACCCCCGAATTCTGAAACGTCACTCAAAATTTGAGGGCTGCTTAACATTAGAGCAACTCCTAAACTTTAGATTTTGTATTGTCAAACGTCACTTTTGAGTATCTGTTAAATTTAAGTGGTACTTAAATTTTGAGTGACTTTTCAGTATTCGGGGGTTAGTCCTGCGCTTGATCTCTCTCCGGTCGTATCGGATTGCCGTCCCATCAGACTATGAGAGTGACGAAATAGAGAGTGGTCCTGCGCCTGCGCAAGCACTGGTGCACTATAATATCTCCCGCGCCGATGGATAATCTCCGCTAAGATATTCCACCGTCACAAAAAAAACGGTCAGGATTGACTAAACATACTATTTGAGTGCATTACATTACGTTCTACAGTAAACCGTTAAGTTTCAACTCAATCGTTTCCCAGCAATAGTATTTGCATAGAACTACTTAGTAAGATGTACAGAATGCATGGATGAAGGCGTCGTGAAGGGTCTGTTTACACTATGTATATCACAAAAGATGCGACAAAATCCACGGTGCCTTGATCGGGGTATCTAAAATGGTTGCTTTAGCAGAAACACAATAGGATAGTGATAAAAATAACCCCTTTTTTAAATGAATTACGTTAAAAATCTTAAATCGTTTGGTTGACACTTCCCGTGACCCAATTTTTTTACTTTGGCCAGAGGCTAGCGGTGCCATACGACGTGGCAACGCGGCCAGTCTCTTGGGGACATTGGCAATTGACAGCAATTTTTAATTTTTTTTATAAATTAGTTAAAACTATTAAAATTGATTGTCTTTACTGTAATAAATAATATTAAAACAAAAAACTTAAAATGAACACATATGCAGTCAATATTGTAAATTGTCACTTTGTGACCACTTTACGAATTCATATAAAAAAAATACCTATTTCATATTATGTACCTATTATTATTCTGCTTAAGCGGCTTTTTTATACCACCAGTATTGTGAGTTAGGCTTGTACTATCTACACGACTCATTAGTCGGACAAAGTCCAATGAGCAAAACTCTTTATACAGTCACCAAGACTTATTGTTGGTAAAATCGTTCTTACATTTGTCATTATCGTTCCTGTCCGATTCCACTGAATCCTCGCTGTTCATGGACACCATCGAAATTCTTTTATTTCTCTGCTGTAGAAGGAGTTCTGGAAATGAGAATTATTTGATATTAGATATTGTGTCTGCTGCAATATTCAAAGAACGTAGACAAGTTGTTCTGATATATTAATTTGGACGTTTTTAACGTGTACGGTTGTTTACGTCGTTCTCCTAGTGTATCATCAATTTTATTATGCTTATTCATGATATCAAATGAAAAGATGATGGGTGGTATCAAATGAAAAGTTTAGCTAAGAAGAATACGAAAATTTGTTTTTTTTTTATTTTTAACTATTTATTTTTAGATTCTAAAGACCTGTACGGTAAAATTAATTCAAATGTTTAAGATTATCAGACACAAATTTGCAGACTAAATGTCTCAAACCATTAGAATTTATGACGACAACGGCAACGTTTATAAATTTTTGATCTCCGAACTTCCTCCAATGAGACATTAATGACATCTCGTTTGTCAAAACAAAACTGAAACGATTGTCGACGTTTAAATAATTTAGACGAATCTTATTTAAATAACTTTTCTTCTTTACCTTCAAGTTCGTCGTAACAAAGTGATATAAAAATAGATTTTGATAATGGAGGATGAAGGTCGGAAAGGAACAATTTCATTCGACAATAATATCTAAATTATGTACATTATCTAGTACAGGTATATCTATTGACCGCAAGCACTAGATTACACCTCGACGGCATATCTCAGATAATTTATCGGCATGTCATGAATTTCTAAATTGTGTAAATATACTGTTTATCACATTAACGATTTGTGTTATCACTATTATCATTAAGGATAATTTGACAAAAAATTTAGTCATCACATTAATTTGAATTCGGAAATCTCCTTGTTACCATAGCCCAGTGAAAATGGCTGTGACTTACGAAATGTACGTCGTAAGTTCGAGCCCAGTAACAAACTTTATTTCATGTAAATTATTTCGTCACCTTTGCTCTGAATTTCATCATTCGAAGGTATGTGACATCCCAATACCACAAGGCATGTGAAATGGATAACGGCTTCATGGATTACGCAGAGGGAAAGCCTCTCACAAACGAATAGGAAATATTGACCGTTTATAAATATGCAATCACCATAGTATTTAATGGTACAAGAAAACTAACAAAACTGTTTTTTTAAGAAAGACATTGCCTTACACTGGGCATTTCTTCTGTATCGTGGGTGCATTAACAAACATTTAAACTCACGTACACAAACAGCCAGGCACGAAACAACTACCTGTAAGTCATACAAATATTTGTTACGTGCGGGGATAGAACCCGCGACACGGAGCAGCCGATCGCTCAACCAATGCGCCAACCGTGCCGTGGTATTAATAATTTCAGTACGTTATTTTTAATACTCTCGTGGTTTGTTTCCTGGCCTCCGTTATCTTACTTAATACTTCTGAAGACTTTTACTATATACAAAAACAATAATAAATAAGTATTCTTAACGCAGAAAAAAAGCCTTTTGCACTTACAAACGAGGCCCACAAGTCAATTGCAGTAAATACAGAAATAAGAACTTTATTAGCCTTTATATTAGCGTCAAATTCACGAGTATCGATAAAACAACAGTTTTAGAATGTGATTTATAATAAGGCACCGCTGCTATCTGAGTTAAGCCACACCTGACTGCGTTAGCAAAGCTGATAACAGCGCAGATAAAGCCTACGATTCCGCGAAAATGTTCATACTCCATTCAGAATAATATTACAATACCTGTAATACAATTGACGTTGGTTGAGTAAATATGCATGACTACTTGGAATGGTTTGTTAATAGGCCTCCGCCGACGCCTTGGACAGGTCGTTGATCGATGGATCGACGAATGATCGTTATTAACTTGTGATATATTATAAAGAGAAACATACCGTTTTCATTGCAGGTACTCATCAGAAATATTTCATGTTATCATTAAATGCGCGCCGGATGGTTTAATTTTCAACGGATATTCGAATACTATAAAACATATACTGCATATTTCACATATAAATAAACATCGAGAAGAATTTAAGTTTTCATCTGAATATTATAGTTATGAAGAGTCACAAAAAATCCAGTCCAGAGTTTGTAATCTATAGCGCTTGGTTGTGTCTAATTTCTAAACAATCGTGGTACCAGAATACTAATAAACGTTGATTCCAAGTATCAGATAGAAACTGTGAGAACCAACTATCTTGTTGTTGAACCAAAATTCAATATTAGTGGACATCGGCCGGCAGAGGCAGCTCAAACTACACTATCATCAATAAACTCTGCTGTTAGACAATAATAGAACTCGATCGAATGCCTGTCACCTCCGGCAATATTTAGATAATGTTCACGTAATGACGCAAAATGAACTCGCTCAAGACTACAATAAAACTACACTGTCTCGGTCATAGCACACATGATCCGCATATATCAAGACGCCCAGTCCGACTCGATGCTATTTTGCAATAGACAAAAGCCCATTGTGCACTTGAGGAAATAGCAATTGTCGCTAAATAGCTCTGAGTAACAAAGAAACGCGTAACGTTAGAAAGATTTAAACACCAGTTTACGCTTATCGGCGTAATCTCAACGAGAAATGTGGCATTGTAACAGCGAGAGTTCAAAACGATCGTACTTTCGTCGCAACATTCCCTTGTGATACTCCTATCTAATTATCCGAAAGGAAAGGTTGTTCAAGTTAGATAATACAGACGTTCTTCAAAGAGGAATAAAGAATACGAAGATAAGATCGTAGGAATGTGTGAAACGTGCTGCTAAGTGTATAACTGATACTTTATTTTGTTTTGAGTAAAGCAACAGACAGAGCGATCGTTGCAGATATTCGTTTGCATTTACAAAACAACGGTCTCAAAGAAAAACGTCGAGTTCCTGGCGTTCCCACAGACGATACCACGCAACGCAGTGCACATGCAACTTGCCAGCGAGTGTCCAATAAAAAAGTATGTCGTCGACCCCGCGTGCGTCAGCCTGTGATAAAGGACCCCGCTCCTTCCGTCACGTATAATACGGGGAGCAGATGATGATCAATTAAAAAGTTTGTGCGCATTAACTATGCGGGAATTAGTTTCGTTCAGCGTGCGTGCCACATGGACTCAACGAATTTCTTTGTGAGAAATGGGCTCTGGGTGAACGTTAATGGAATTTATCTTAATGTACCTAACATTTAGTATGTTGGTCGTGAGGACTGAAAACGAATGTTCAATGGGATGTGAGCACAATAATATCAATCGATATAACATTTATGATGACATAAATACTTATCAAAACATCACGGCAGCATAGATGTACAGTCGGCAAAAGAGATAAGTAACCAAGTGCGCAGTCACAGTTGAAATTATCTTAAAAATCCATGATTGTTTTAGAGTTAAATTCATTTGATAGAAAAACAAACAGCTCATTAAATAAATTAAATTTGAGTTGAGCATGTTCACCCGTTCCTAAGAAAAATCAACTATATCTGACAATCCCGGTTACTCTCTCTTTTGCTGACTGTACATAGATGACGAGATGGTTTACCGAACTAATAAAAAATCAGCTTCCTCGGTCATTAATTTAAAGCTGGGTTTTTATTACCAATTGCTTGTGTAGATATAAACACTATCGACGGACAGAAATATTCATGGTGTGTCCATATAGACAGACAGTATAGCGTTACACTGCCATACGCAATATTTGAAAGGTAATACTATCGACTTAGGATGGGCTTGTTTTGTCACACCATGCTGCGTTGCATGACGCTTCATGCTATCTTTAGCATGTTTACATTCGGACGTGTTTTGTTTTTGCGTCCAACTTCTATAATGTAGGTAGGAAGGTATGGAGCCCAGGTATGTACATGCGGACAGAGGAGGCTCTGGACAGGTCTATTAAGAGGAAACGGTGCCTCCTCTCATTTGCTGATTGTGACCACCAGGGTGATTATAGTGCGGTAATAGTCCCACACTCCCCGGTCTTAACCCCGAAAACTGATCGCCTTTTAAAGGTTCCCCGATAACAAAAAAAGGTGGGTATGGAGACAAGTACTATGTGTAAGAATAGCCCTTAAGAATCAAAGCAAATAAACTTTGCAAGTCGATTTTCAAACCAAACAACGTGGAGTAAGACAATAAATGTAATTTGAACCTTATAATTCGTCAAACAATAGCAGTACTTAAAATTGCATCATTAGTCAGTGCATTGTTTCAACGCAGTGCCCTTATCAACGTGGTCTGATATTAATGTACGCGTATCGTTGCTAATCGTTGAACAACATCTACATTTTAACCAATCCTGATAAATTGGCCCAAAACAATGCCACGTTATCTGGATGGGTTAAAATGATATTTCAGATATTGTGAGTGTTGATAGAGTTAAAAATGGCCTAGTTACCGCTATATGAACACTTATATGTAGTCTAAATAAGTATGTTGTGAAAACTAATGTATCTATTGCCTCAATACTCTTTTCGGAATTAGATCAACTTGGATATCTTTATCTTTCAAGCGTTTCTCTCGGAAAACCTTTTCTTGTCTTCCTCGTATCGTTTAACCATCGTATTTAATTACGTTGTCCAGTTCAACTTATGGCAACTGGTCTCTCTAGCTAATACAAACACAACCAGTTCTTTCATTCACGTTAGCGAGGTTATGATTTCAACTCAAAACCAGATTCTCACAGTAAGCCTTATGATGTTATGAGTGCAACGACGTTTGTTATTACTTGCGTCTTTGATTCAAGTATCATTAGAAATTGATTTAGTTTCTACATCACTAATTGATACCAATTCATCTATTTGTCTAACTTCAAGCTAACCACAAGCCACGACCGTAGCTGTCATTATTATTGGTCGAAACGAAATAATAGGAGAAAATAAAACTTTAAAAGACTTTTACCTTTTTTCTGCATGGCTTGATCCCACAACAGCGAGGTGATACCTTCGACCCACGCGTTTCTGATGGTAGGGTCGCTGGTCTCTAACTTGTAAGACTTCAGGTTCCTCTTCTTGTACCAGATCGTAAACTTGTGCTGGTCATGCTCCTTCGCCGTTATCCCCAAGTCGTCCACGGGAATATCATCCTTGTAAATGAAGTATTCCACTCTAGGTTGCTGAAAAATATTTAATTAAACGTTTAGTATGTTCCGTTTGCGTAATAATTTTAGCTAATTGGATTGGTCTTTAAAACAAAAATAGGCACGATCCTGATCATTGACCGACAACCAAAATTAAAAATTTATAGCTTTGCTACCATAAACCCAAATTAGGTATGAAATATACAAAAGTACAACAAAAATGGAATTCCCGGAGCTGACTAAACTAAATATATTGTTTTTAATCATATTTTATTCAAACGCAAAGTGATATCAAGAGCAGAATATCAATATCAAGTATTTTTTATATAAAATGTAAATCAGAGTCATTGAATCTTCGAACAAAAGGTCACAAAAGCTTGGGTTGACTAATAGAAATGTCCAGATTTAGAAAGCATTTATGGTGATATTAGTAGCGGACGTACAATGGGACGGTCTCTCAGTATTACGTATTTCCTGTACCATCAAACAGCTGAAATCGACGATGCGTGGTAAATTAGTCGTTCCGTAGCATTGGCAAGGTCATTTAACTCTCGCCACTACAATTGCTATTGTGTACGCAACTTCATTACAAAAATATCTCACAATTTGCTTTTGTCTGTTCTCTAGCTCCTAATGTACATTTTTGTTTAAAGAAGCGACGATAAAGTCCGTGACAATGACCGACTATGTACGTGTCATGGTCATGGTACCTACAAAATCTTTACTTTGAATTTGTGGAGAATCTCTGCAATGTTTAAAATTACTCCAAAAGAGATAAGACTTAAATATTTGAATTGTTACTGAGAATACAATCCTTTGTTATGTTAACTTCGAGACACTCCGTAATAATACAAACTTGTATCAAAACTATGAAGCTGAATGCGAATTGTGACTGATGGAATACAGATAACTCCGTCGGCGACGACGCCACTGCGTCGCGTCTGCGTCATAAACACTTCGTAACGTCCGACGCACAATATCTCATTATGATGCAAGTTAAGTGGCAGCGAAAGGTATCAAATTAAAAGTAAAAAAAAAAAACAATAACTGCTTGTAATACAGACTGAAACGAGCAATAAGTGAATGTAAACCTCTTTAGTTTCCGAATTGAAATTCGCCGCGTTCTAGTCAATACTTGGCAAGTCATCTTTCTTTCAAACGTCACCCCTTGACTGATTTCTAAACGACTTCAAAGGCATCGCGGACTAACTTGAGTATTGAATAAAGCGCTTTCAACGTTTGTGTAAAGGAATTTAATTCTGCCAATATTGGAATTTGTTGTATTTTAGTGAATCTGAGCGTAAACTTGCATACTTCGACAGCTATTGAAGATGGAAATCAGGTAGAAAATTTGATTATTTCCGACACTGAAATTATGTCTCCTATGACTTCAAATAATCATGGGTTTAGTTAATTATTTCTTCAAAAACATTTGTTCGAACTAGCGCCACTACAGTGAACGTTTCATACGTCAATATATTATAATCTAATTCAAAGGTTAATCCTTTTATCTTTATTGATACGGATACTACAATTTCGAGACTTAGTCATTTCAATATCAATCGGACATCTACTATACTTAGTCACAACAAACCACTGTATTTTCCCTAAAATCAGGGCACATTGAAACAATGTACTTGAAGAACAATAAAAAGTCCCAACCGATACTGAATTACCATTAAGTTTGTCATGAAATAGCTTCCTTATCATATCAGCCGACAGTGGGTACAGACTGGTGTAATTATAATAATTTTATTGTTACATTGATAAGTCGTGACTCATTTTCATTAATGATTCATCAAAACAATGTTTAATTTGATATTCGTAAGTTTTAAATAAATTACCCATTGCAGGAAATGTTCGTTTCCTAAATCGTACAGCGTATCTGGAAATTAATGTTATTCCAGGTCCTTGCAGACAAGCAGGACTCCAATATTATAAGAAAATTTATTCTTGCACATTTAAGACAAATTTTAAAATAAAATTATGGACATATAGTCAAAGAAAGATTATTTTATTTATTATATTGTAGAATGTTGCTTGGTCAAGTCAAACAAATCAAAAGCTGGTTAAAAATCTGGCCGGTGAATGCTCTGGGAGTTATTTAATCAATTTCCATTGAAATTGTAATTTCAAAGTCGTCACAGAGGAACAGCTAGTTCATCAATGCTCATTTCTCGTATTTTCAAGCTCATTAGGTTCTAATTTTCTCATGTCATCAAAGAAAACGAACTTTTATTATTCAGTCATTTTGAATATTGACATTGGAGGCGAATGCTTCTAATGTCTTTCTATACAACTTACTGGCTTTCTGTCTTTGTATACAAATCCTGAACACATAAAGTACCTACATGTTTCCAAATACGTATTAGTAGTAGTAAACATTGTTTATGCCAAAAAATATAGGTCAAGTATGATTAAGTGGTAACCTATTGATAATTTATGTACTAAGATTTACTCTGTTGCGTAAATTAATATCATAATGAGTTTGTTTTGGTTTAGATATTGGTATACTAACAAAACAATTCACATAAAACAACATTCTTCAAATGTGAGGAAAATATAAAGACACCTCTGAAAATGAAAAATAGGTACGCTTAAATAATAACGAAATAAATTAAATTGCAAACTTTTCCGTTGATGGGAGAAAAGAACAAGCATTTATCTATTTTATTTTGAAACTGCTGTTTTGAAACAAAGTTTTTGTCTGTAGGATAGAGGTGGGGTTTCAACAAGTCGATTGTTTAAAACTGAAATCCAATCATAAAAAGCGCAATTCACGTTGCACAACGTTACGGATACGCGAAATACGAAGTGTCTGTATTGCTAATTACTGTCAAGTACTACTCTACTTTATTTATTTACTGATAAAATAGCGTCACCAAGCGGAAGTCTTAGGAATCACGTCACTTTATTTACTATAACGTAACGTACCTATCAAAATATTGACATTGTTATCAAAAATAACCAGCAAAACCTCCTTAAATAACTGCCGTTAATTATTCTACGATATTTCTTTTAACAAAGGGAAAACCGTACACACGATGAATTCGATTTTATGATAATTCATTTTTATACGACGTTTATCGATTAGTGCTTACGTCTATCGGTATCATGATTTATGATGCCTGCAAAGTTTTCTTTAGGCAAGCCTGTCGATCAATTCTGTAAGACATCTTTCCGTCTTTTCTAGTCAACACAGACGGTGGCAACCAACATTATGTAATCAATTAAGTGGCTACTTAATTACTTGACTCCCTACCGACCTGGTAAAGCATTAATTGATTCCTTTTAGAGCAATTTTAATGTAGCCACATTTACATAATCGATGAGGTTAATTACCTTGACTTTTATTGTACAATGCGTTTTCAAGACTGTCTCTAGACTTAATAATAATTTAAAGTTATTATTATTTTTATATATAGATTTTTTTACTATAAATAGTTCATTTAATGATGCGATAATCCTCTAATGATTTTCAAACCTTAATTATCAGTGCACCTAATGATTGCTAATAACTAAGAAAATTCCGTAACGAGTTAGCAGGTATTCAACATAACGAACTCAACATTTTAAAATTTAAATACTCAGACACTCAAAAATATACAAAAAAAGAACGACCTAGCCTGTCTGCGGCGTGTATCTATGTGTTTGTTTGTGTAAGTGTTTGTGTATGTGTTGAACATAACAGTAGACACTGACCTTTCTGTACACCACAGTGATGAGCACGAGCTTGTCGAAGAGGAATATCCTCATTAGCTGTCGGCGGCGTCGGGCCGTGTCCATAGCGTAGAACTCGTTCTGACGCAGCAGCCGTCCTTGGTTGAGCAAGTTCAAATACATCTGCAACAGGAACGATCGATAGTGTCACGAATAAAGGCCCTACTTGACGCAAATAGATTTTGTATAAAACCTACGGTGTAACGGTTGAGGGACGCCACCTATTTATGTTTTCGGATAGAAATAGTATGTGTGCGATTTTTTAATTGTTAAATAGCTTGTTGTTGTTTGTTTTTTTTCTGAGGTTTACATTTTTAACAGTTAGTCAAATAGATTACAAACAATCGTAGATTGTTGGTAAAAAGTTAATCCTTACTTATATAATAACAGGGAATGTGAGTTTGTTTTTTTTTAATGAGAAATGTGGGAAGAAAAGAGATAACTTAGCATTGCTATTACAATAAATAAGGGTAAAAACTACAGGTAGCAGGTACCTGAAAATCAGGAAAGGGGAACTGCGAAATTTAACGCGAGCGAAGCCGCGGGCAAAAGCTAGTATTTATAAATATAATTAGGTAGCACCTATAATATTTTGCTATTAATTAATGCCACCCACAATATTGAACCATCAATTATTTACCTAATTAATGCTATCATTAAAACGTGAAAGCGTTTATATGTAAGCAGTTAAATACATTTCAGTCAGACTATTTATTAATTTTATTTTTTATTTGGTTTTTAAATACATTGCCCCACACTATGATTTTCGCCTGTATTGTGGGTGCGTTAACAAACATTTAAACTCACATACACAACAGACAGACTCGAACCAGCTATCTGTAGATCATACAAATATTTGTATCGTGCGGGTATCGAACCCGAGACACATAGCACAGCAGTCAAACGCTTAACCACTGAGCCAACCGTGCATTATATTGTATTGCGTATATTGCTATGTATTCCGTATATTATATTGCGGAAGTTTCGTAAAATTCGTCACTTTAATAATAAAATTATCTTTATCTACTAACATAGCTATTTGAGATATGATAAAATAACTGATAACGAACATTGTCCGATGCCTGTGGCAAACAACGTGTATTCCTTATGACTAACTAGCATTACTGTAGATATTATTTACGAATATCTGTCTATCTACATTTAATTCAGTACCGATAATGTTTAACATGTCGCCATTATAATCGATAGTACTTTCAAGTCATAATGTTTTGAAAACAAACGTATTTATAACCGATACTGACAAATGCTTGCACTGACTGGACAGGTCCACTCAATCTGTGTGGTGCTTTCTTAAAACTACCATTTCAGTCACTAATCTGCATGGTCCTCACGTAAGTTGACCAAGATTTTTTGTCTGGACCTTAAAAGAGACTATGAACTCTGAGTTTGTTTCGGCTGTTTCTTCTCAGTGTAGTCGGATACGAAACACCGGCTTCATCTAGATTTAAAAAGAGACGTGTAAAAGTGTTTGTGAAAACCTACTTGCAAAGTAAACATAATTGATATTTTACTTACCGGACAGTCGGTAATGTTTTCTAGTGCCATGATTTCATCGACCGCTGTGAGTACACATTCGACCATGGTCTTAGCTAACTTCAAACTTTCCAGCGGTGTCTCATCGTTTTCCGAAGACTCCCCATTGCTGCCGCCAGTCTCGTCGCTGTCCACGCTCAGCTTGGATATCCTCGATTCCGTTTCGCTGCGCTCGTTTTCATAATTTGTATAAGTTTTAACTAAATCCGCCAAGAACAGCTTGTATCTCGGTATCCTTTGCACTGGTTCCAGAAGGTAACTTGACAGATCTAATCGATCACCTAATTCTAATTGTATTCCCTGAAACATAAACATTAGATATACAGCATTTACAAATCGATTCGATCGATAACCATAAATATAAACGTTTGCGGTTAAATCACATTATAGCAAATACATATAATTTAATAGCCTTTCACCGGCTTTCATGCGTAATTTGGGTCGAATGATATGTGATCGCGATCGAGGTGTGGGATAACTGGAGCAGAATTTTATCCGAACAAGTAGACTGAGAAGGTTCACAGAAGGGAAATGGCGCGCGACAATTATAATAATAAAATACAAACTTTCACTCAACTTAGACGTTTATGTCGCAACATTTAGATTTTTGGTCAAAGAAAGAAATTACATTATGAAAATTCTAATTTGAAAAATAACGCGAGGACCGAGCTTCTAGTACATTCGAGTTGCGCGGACGGAGAGAATTAAATTCATTTGTATAATTAATGACTGTTTATACGTAACGGAATATAATTTTTTGAAGCAGTGGCGGTCGAGCAATGCGTATGAATGTGCAAGTATAACGGTAGCACCAACAGTTAGCCGGTGGTTTAGCTGCCAGCACTATCCAGCACCGTATGGCGTACACTTTACAGAAATGAGGAAACAGCGCTCAGCATCCATCGAGCACTGTGATGACTGATGCGTGCATGCGGCCAACCGATAATGCTTCGATCAATTTAGTTTTTACAGTATTACAAACCGCCTACTTATAGCATCGCTAACACTAGCATTTTACCATTGTGGCACGTACGAGTTGAGATAAAGAACGACACAGATCATATGTAGTTTGAATTAGTATCTAGTATAATGTGATGTAACTTATTTCTATAAATATCTGTCGGAATGTGGGTAGCTGATAGATAAAGGTTTTTTTTAATGAACAGGGAAATCCCATAAACATATAAATTGCGGATGCGTAGTTTTTACATATCCTGAATTATGTGATAAATGGACCAAATACTGGTAATTTTTTGACATCAAAACAATACTCATTTAATCATTTGAAACAACCGCAATGTCCCGCTGTCAAGAGGACTTTCACCTTTTGTTGTAATTGAATGTCGCAAAAAATAGCAAGCAATAAACTAAGCTTACCTGGAAAAACTGTTTGTGTTCGAATACCAGTCTCGTCGCTCTCTTATTATTCCTAGAGTACATTACGTACATATTGAACCTCTTTTCCTGCAAATAATACAACATTATCGCTGAATAAAGTCTTTCTCATATCTTTCATATAAAATTCGATTTGAATCACTCAAACCTCACGTACATTAGCTGCGATCATTATTTTAGATTTGTTATCATACACACTCGGTAGTTTAAGTGAAATTCTTATACTTTCTCCAAAAACTATCGAACTAAGTAAAACTATCAGAGGCTAGGGGCCAATGTAGCGATAAGCTGAGGAACTGTGAATAATCGTTCAACACGTTTATAGATATTGCCGGTCCATTTAAATATGAGCCGTGGTTATTCCAAATTGCCGTATTCTAGCCATTTCTATGAATCAAAACAGTGAAGAAAGAAGATCTTATTATAGCGGTGTCGTGGTAGGACTTGGAATCATGCGCTCCGGCAGTCCGTGACACCAATATTTTTATAACGATTTGCTCTTAATCGGTCATTACGCTGGCTATTTACTCTAGTTAGAAAACATAATTATTTCAGGGTGAACATTGACGGCAATTAGTCAGTTTTAAAAAAAAGGTCATTAAAAAATAAACACAATACACGCTTTTCGGCACGTACGTTCAACTACCATGTCTGATTACAACCAAACATAAGCAAAACTGATATTTTTATCAAAGAAAAACCACGTGATCACCTTGTCTTGTTAATGAAATATAACATATCTAGACCTACATTTATAAAATAAGGTTCGAAAGATAAGCAGAAGAACCAATTTTTATCAGATACCTCATCAACACTTAAAAGTTATCTGATTCAGACTAGACAATCAAAACGTAAACAAAAACAACACTTACGAATCTCCTAAAACACTGTCCCAATTTCCTGAGATCATTTTCACAGTCTCTTAAAGCTGGTAGGAACTCTTCAGAATGAAACCTGAATATCCTCTCGATGTTGCCGAAGATTTCAGGCTCAAGTGATCTGAAGGTAGGGGATAGTTCAGGCTTCCTCATGTTGGGGATGTAGTCGTCCACGACATGCCTTAGTCTTTCAACATAGACATTCTCCGTGTGAACAAGTTCATTCACTCGTTCAGTTAGCCGTCTGAAAATAAAACATTGTGTTATTGAAGGGTGAACCATTGTAATGATATTGATAACAACTTATACGTTTATACCCACTCGTTTGTAGGGGATTTTAGTTTACAGCTGATAGTGAAAACCCTCAATGTTATGATAGGGTTTTTCCTAATATTGTTATTGATGAATGCGGTAATTAAATTTGTTAATATTTATTTAGGTACTTTGCGGCTTTGTATTTTAGACTTTATATTTTACTTTATAATATTGGGACTTCTAAAAAATATATTAAGGTCTGAACCAATATATACTTGATTCAAACGGTCAGGTCCTCTAATAGGGTATTTTTGGAACGTAATTCGATGCGCCTTTTTGTTAAAACAAATACTGACTTGCTATCATTATGTCTATCGTAAACCATCAAATAATATTATGATATCATATTTATTATGATATAATAAAGATGTACATATTTCATAATTCTCTTGTCCGTGCAATTTACTACAGTCGGTATCGCCAAAAAATAAAAATTACGAATTAGTACTTTTACAAGGCGAAAAAGTTATCACTCGATTTTCTTTAACAGTTATCTTTTTAATAGGTGAAGAACTTAGTTTTGCATTATTTTTCATTGAGTATTAAAAATTTCTCAACTTTCGACAATAGGTTCCTCTGCATTCCTGACTTATTTTTTTTTTCTAAAGGCTTGGTGACATAGACTCCAGTTAAATCGGGTGATCTTGCAGGTCAGTGCAAATGACTAAATCGAAAGATAAGGCAATCTATAAATGCAACCCTAACAATTTCGGTTCTGGTCCGTGCACTATGCGCCGTTGCTCCATCCTATTGAAACCAAATATTTTCCAGTCCCATCCGTCCAGTAAAGGGACGAGAAAGTCGTTGAGCAAGGCTCTGTAATGCTCACTGTTAGAAACAGTCGCTTTTGAAAAAATACAGTACCCCGTACAGTAATTTTGAGCGAGTGTAATGGTTCTTCGTACCTATGTCATACGGGAATTTTCGGTGCCCCAGAAGTGATAATTCTACTTATTCATGTACATCCACAGAGATGGGTATGAACCTCGACGTTCATGATGATTTTCGATGAAAAGCTGTCTTATTTGTCGTATTGTTATTACGAAACAATTATTCCGCGTTTATATCGATATCAAGAAGTATAGCGTTCGTTGCGTGCTTACAAAATGTGTAGAAGCAGAACTAACATTGACCGCCATTTGCAAAAATTATAGCATCGTCCGATAGTGTAATGACTTTTGCGCCACCTAGTACAATATAACATCACAGGTGTTATGCCCGAAGGGGTAGGCAAAGTGATACGTACACCTCTGCTTAATTGTATGCTCATAATTTGCCATATTTTTAAGTCTCATGAGCCATGAGTTTATCAAGCTGGCACGAAACTAGACTCCGTAGAGGCTATTAAAAAATTCCTGTTAGAAATAGGTACCCATTAACATTTTTCCGGACCCGGGAATCGAACCCAGGGCCTTATGCACCTATGCTTATTCCTAGTACTTATGTGTTATGAATGAATAATGTTGACTTTGTAGGTATGTTAAAAACATTGAAAATAACCATATTATTCCTGAGATAAATACTCTTATAATATGATAAATAAAATACCATACTTTCACATGAATGTTAATTCTATGGTTGTTTGTGTATATTAGTTCAAATGTCTGTAAACACAGCCACAATACAGAAGAAATTCCTACTGGAAACGTTTCTGAAAAAATATGCCTACATATTAAAATATGCACAATGGCGCACATAGTGCAAGTGTAGCTAAAAATATATTTATCATATTATTTATCATACAGGTCAAGATTGCTCCGCTGTCAATAAGGACTTTAGGATATTGAGTACAAATGATAATGTCTTGTTTGCAAGATACTGCGTCTGGCCAACGCAGCCTGTCATTGAGACAATTAATACAATCTAAATGTTTAAGCAATATTATATTACTCGATTTCGTAAAATAGCCTTGAAATATTCAGCATAGAAAACGTATTACATGTTGCAAATGCCTAGTTGGTTCTTGGTTAGTTAATTACGCAACGTAAAAGTTGTTTCTTGGTTTTTTTGTTCTTCTGTTTCCGGAATAACCTGACATGAACATGACCTTTGATCCTGTTACAGCCTGTACTTAGAAAAACTGATAACAAAATAAGAATCGTCATCTTCCTGCCCTTGTCCCATTCTATTTGGGGTCGGCGCAACACGTGTTCTTCTTCCATTTTCCCCGATTAAACTTCACGGCATCATTTACTCATTTCTCCTTCATATCATTTCTTACACAATCCATCCATCTTTTTTTTGGCCTGCTTTCGCTCTCCGTCCTCCAACATTCAGATCCATCACTTTTTTAGTCACATGTACTTCGTCCCTCCTCATTACATGTCGATACCAAGACAAACGACTTCCTTTATTTTTTTCTGTAACAGACGCAACTTTCAAGCGTCCTCTCACTCTTTCCATTCTTGTCACTCCACATATCCATCTCAACATTCTCATCTCCACTACATGCAATCGTTTTTCATCCACCTTTTTTACAGCCCCGCATTCACACCCATGCAGTACAACAGGTCTAATCATGGACTTGTATATTTTCCCCTTTAAATTGAGGGGCATCCGTGGGTCACAAGTTGTTTTAGTGACCTATCGCCATTTAACAAAATAAGAATATAGTTTAATAATCCAAATTTCACGGTGAAGTGTAAACGTTTAGATGTACTAATCTCACGACCTTCATATTTAGGAAAACCCATTTGTCAGGGGCCAATAACGATAAGCTGAGTAAATAATTGAGCACTACGACAGTTATTTGTGGGTGCATTTGAACTGTGAACTAACAATTGTGCATTCATTGTGAAAACAAACAAAAATCTTGATAGTGTTTTTTTAGGGTATTAGACTCAGACTCAGAAACCTTTTCGTTTTTTGCGTATGAGAAATCTTTCATCAAATAACTTGGGGAGCGTCAGACTTTTACTGACTAAAACTCACCCATGTTCTTTTGCCCTTTATGTTCCGGGGCAGCGGTATCTCTTTCAAACAACCCGCAACCCCGGCTGAACCCTACATCTTAAATTTGATCTACATAAAGGTAATTTGATAGATAACACGTTAAGGTAAATAACCTGATTTGACCGAGTTATTTGACTGGCTTCTGGTCATGCTTAAGTGATTTTATTAGAATAGAATAGTTCCCTTTTTGCACAGAAAGTAGGTAGAAGTTAAAGATGTTAAGTTTAAGTATAATCTTAACTTAGGCATGCAAACAGTTTTAACTACATAATTACGTTAATAATTAATCCAAGTCAAGTTTACCATGTCAAGATGATATTTAGTGAATAATTTGAAATAGGCAATACAAAACATAATGTCAAGTTTACTAAAATGAGACTATAATCAAGTTATGTAATATAAACAATTTGAATCGTAACCTCTTGAAACGAATTAATCACAAAATCAAAAGCTTTAAATTATCTTCTACTTCGTCTTGTGCCTAACTTTGATAGGCTCTATTTATAATAATCATTTGGTTTAAGAGAACACGTAGGTACTCTGCGTAAAGCAACAAAAATACTATAATTCGGAAAACATTTTAGGAATCCTTATAATTATAATGTTTGGTTACCCACTGTAATCTATACCAAGGTCGGCACAATTAAATTTAATCAAGTTTTAACAATTCATTCCGCACATTTTTTCCTTGTATTATCTTTCCGATTATGGAATCGATTGTCAGTGCAAATTATTTCGATTGTTACCAACTCCTAGGTCTTATTTAGAGATGTTATTTACACAATATTACAGATCTGGCGTCAATGCAAAGATTGCACTGCCTGTGGTATTGAATAACAAACAAATCGTTTGAATTCGATGCCTTGGGAAGTATTACGAACCTATCTCTGTGGGTCATTCTTTTGATATTTTGTTTTTTGTTTTTAATAACGCTGAAAAAACGCAAATTTCTTTGTTTCTTTTTTTCATATAGGCATTAACACTATCATTACCTACTACACTACCACTAGCATTTTATAATCACTATTTATTTTGAGATCCAGATATTTAGGCATTGTTGCATTCACCATAATCACGGGTAAACTCTTTTCAAAAGATACTAACGCCCGCGTCCAATAAACAAAAACGACTCGTTTTGCTTACGGATAGTTGTATTTTGACATAAGTTCTATGAGAGTTATGTCAAAATTCAACTATCCGTAAGCAAAACGAGTCGTTTTTGTTTATTGGAACGCACATTTAGTCATGATCATCAACCTAGCTTTTTCTCAACTATGTTGGGGTCGGCTTCTAGTCTTACCGAATGCAGATGAATAGCAGTCATCTACATGGAGCGACTGCCTATCTCACCTCCACAATCCAGTTAGTACTGAGTAGTACTATGCCATTTGGTAAAACTGGTTGTTCGACTTTTGGGACACATGACAACCGGTGTCAACGGTTAAACATGCTTTTCGAGACGCGGAAAAACTCGGTACCTATGTAACGGGTGGGTAACCATCCACAGACCAACCTAGGCAAGCACGGCTTAGTCTAAAGATTGACCCGAGCGGCTGCTATTATTTCGCTACGAGCTCCTTACACAAGCAAACAAACTAACTCAAAAGAAAAAGTGAACATGATAAATATCCCCTTATACTACTTGACAAATATTTGATGGCAATATTGAAGTAACATATTTCATAATTGTAATCTTTTTTTTGTCACACAAAAAATGTGTAACAAAGATAATATTATTCAGTGTATTCATAGGTCTTTCTCCAATAGCCGATAATAGTAAAACAATTAAATCAACGAGTTTAGCCGTTATAAAGTGCTAAGAAAGCAGACGATTGTAGAATACGGCAAGTTGCAGTGATGTGTTCATTACTTCATTAATTTATTTAAACTTGGCTGCGACTGTAAGAATGATTCAACAACAATTATATTGCATCCGTAACGAGCTCAAGAACAATGCGTGGTTTCTGAAACAATTCTGAATAAAAGGGATGTTTAATTATTTTTTGTTTGTAACAACAATATTACAAGACTTGTCGTTCGTTTTGCATGTTTGTTGTTATTTCGCATACCTTTCTTTTAACATATATTTGAGCGATATTCATACTTCCTGTGTAATCAAATCCGTTCCTAATATTTCATTAATTCAGCGCAATAATTATAATAAGGTTGTTAAATAAAATATTGCTATGTTCGAGATACAAAGGTATTTATTGTTTTTGAGTTATGGTGAGAAAATATGTACCAAAATGGCGTGGAGGGACTCAGTGATTATTTCGACTAATACAGGGCTGAGATTTCGAGTAGGTAATAGAGGTTTGGTGTTTAAAGGGAAGGGAAAAAATGATTTTCAAGATGTGGAGGTTTTTAATTTATCGAGGTTCTACTGTAGTTCAGACTAAAAAATCAAACATATTTTTTTCTCTAAAAAAGTTTTCATACTTCTCTTATTTATGAGGAGAAGAACGTATAAATAACATTTTTACTAGTTTTATCTGTTAATCATTATCGGCGGCGTATAACTGATTACGCACTAATCGGAACATATCATTAAAAGCGTCTTGGAGAACCCCACATTATGTTCGTATGACGTAACAGTCACCAGTTTGGAATAATCAATAGATAGTCAACGAGTCATCGTCAAATATTGGCGAAAGTGACAGTCTGACTCATTGATTTCACCACAACTTAATATAAAAACGTATGTAATACCAAACGGTGCCGCAAGCACTATTCTTATAACATAACCTTCTAATTTTATCTGTGAAACGTACAAAAATATAAATAGATTTAAACATATCTGTATGTATATCTACGATTTGTAATACCCTTGACGTTTTTCCGCGATTCAACGCAATCCGAGCATCGAGACAACCACAATCTAAAAAAGTAACAAGTGAGAATCGTATTTGTATTCTTTATACGTAAATAATACTAACAAAACGTAAATACAAGAGCAACCTTGGCATACACGCCGACGCTTGCGCATCTATATAAAAATATACGCCGTGACGTCACGAACCTGCCAAATAAGATGATGATGAATATTAACTAGTATTCGGTGATAATCAGAGCGATATATAAGATTTTTTTTATATTAAAAAGTCGAAAACGAAATAAATTCGGATATTCGACAGCATTCTGTCAGGAATAGTATGTTATGTGAGTATGGTATGTTATTTACTAGATTATCCATTACCAAGGTATTACCACAATAATGGAAAGCCTGATTTAGATACAAATATTAATTACTTAAATCAAAAAGTGAGTTGAAAAAAGTCCCTGAAAAATCTCAGAGGACGTAGATTAGATACATCATCGCACAGCAAAGTGAGGAAGTTGGAACGATAAATAGGTTAGTTTCCAAAAAACAATATTAGTCTGCCTTTTGGATTATTCAAAAATAAATAAGACCATGTTTTCGTAACAAGTGACGTCACACGTAACTTTAATGGGTTGTATCTTTGTCTTTTTTGGTCTAATTTACAAATAAAAAAATACGTGTCCCTTATTCCCGCGACGGGCCTGTTGGTCTAGTGGTTAGTGGCCCTGACTGCTGAGCCGGAGGTCGTGGGTTCGATTCCCACCCAGGACAAACGTTGTGTGATGAGCATGATTGTTTGTTCTGTGTCTGGGTGTGATTTATCTATAATATGTATGTATTTATAAATTATTTAAGAATGTATATCAGTTGTCTGGTTACCATAACACAAGCTCTGCTTAGCTTGGGATCAGATAGCCGTGTGTGAGTTGTCCCAAGATATTTGTTATTTATTTATTTTTGAATAGTCTAAAAGACAGACTAAATACAATGTAATAACTTTGACCGTGGAAACTACCCTATTGGTGATCCGTTTGGCGAGGAATGATGAGGATAATAGAACATATGAAATAAACAGAGAACTGTAATCACAAGATGAGGAATGTCTATTAATAGCCATTGTGAATTCTGTTTTGAAGTTACATTTGAGTTGAATACGTTTAGGTTTACTTACGATACACCAACAATGGCAAAATAAAATATTTCCTTGTAATACTTGAGCCTATGTTGCTACAATTGAATGATTTTTAAAACCATAACCAAGCAGGCATATTTTTTTTTAGCTATGGAGTATCTGAGGCCATAAGAGTTGCTGTTAAATATAGAACAAATAGAAATATTTAGAACATAGAATAAACAAAAATTTACTACTATATAAGACAGCAGATTTTTCCTCTTGCTCACCATAAAACAAAAATCCACTGATATGATGCTTGATTTGTCAAAGATATACTTATTGTCGCCTACTACTATTTGTCTCCTTAAAATTTTCACTTTCATTGATAACCTTTGATTTTCCCCAGTTTCCCTTGTTAATAACCCGTTAGGTAAACAAACTTAACAGTTATGTCAAGATCGTAGCAGACATTGTTCTGTTATTTCCGTCTACCCCCATAGAAAAGGTAAGAGTTTATACTTCGTCGTCAAGAGAACGGTTAAGAACTTCTTCTATAAAATAAAAGTGCTTTTCCCGGAACCATGTTCCCCTTTATTTCAAGGACTTATTACTATCAACATCATCTATCGCTTTCACGCGGTTCTTTCCAACAGCGTCATATCATTGAAGTTCCGGAACCCTCAAGATAAAATGAACCGATTTTCTCAGTATACGAGCACCTATGATAAGTAAATACTTATCCTACTTATAGATTCTATGTCATATACCTAATCTCAGAGGAGGATCTCACATTCTATATACTGGAATATCATTATGTACCGGGTTTGAAATAAATACTTAGAAAAAGTAAATTCATTTCCCTTTGAATAAACTCTAGCTAGTATGAAAATGTCTTTAATCCTACTTAATGTTATAAATGCCAATTAATGTTTGTGAGGATGGATGTATGGATGTTTGTAACTCTTTCACGTCCAAACGGCAGAACGGATCTTGATGAAATTTGGCACAGAGGTAGATTATAGTCTGAAATAACACATAGGAACTTTTTTTTTATATAAATGTCATTTAGGTGAATACAAGAGAACCTAGAAATGTTCTCATGAATTCGATTCATTTTTTGCCTTTGCAAATACCAATTTTAGTATTATTGGACCTTTGTCTAATAATACTAAAATATGTATTTCATATCGTTACTTCATTATTGCCCTCGATTTCCATGTTTACAAATGGGCCCTCGTTCTTCCGATTCAATTTCGTTCCACAGGTGTATTTGGGTACACGTAAATGAAAACAATGCCAGAATTCATTAAAAGGCGGCAGCAAATTGAAGTAACCACTAACCCATCGATTCGAATTCTTTACTCAGTGAATTTATTTTTGCCTTTGGATACCATATAGGTACTTAGTCGAAAAAAATGCTTATTTAACTTGTCTAAATTATAAAAATATTAACCGTGTAGGTACTTATTAAACACATCAAAGACAGAGTACAGAAGTGGAATTATTAATTATAGGTACATATTAATAAAATAAAAGTGAATGGAGGAGATAATTTTGTACAGAGCAAATTCTTCTTTACATTGTAAAGAAACTATGTACATTTTTGTATAATTTTAGTTCGGAAGTAGGTAGGTACCTATTTTAGGATATCAAGAATGCTTTATGTTGTTGTTCATGTCTGTGTATTTTAAAACTCACCCATATTCTAGTATATGCTCGTCAATAACAGATAGAAAGAACATTTCCAAAGCCAGTACGGTTTTAAAAAAAGGAATATTGATCTAATTCATGTGAACCTCCTTACATGAATTCGAACAAGTTTTCGAATAAATACGATTGATTTAAAAAAAAAACACTTCACTGCACTCTTCTGTAACAACCGTGGTAAGATGTTAGCTACAAAACCACCAATAAAACAAGCCTATCTGCATTTTACTAGCACACAATTCACATGCACAATAGATAAGCATCGGATTTAAATAACTGTGTTTATAAACAGTAGTACGGTTGTGTTTCGTTTGTAGTTATGATTCTAATACATCTACTTCGAATTTGTAAACGAGAAACTAGTCAATCGATGATGTAATACTATCTTTATGGACGTAAACATGCCTTATTTACCGGTACCTACTAATTGTATAGGTAATTGACGACGCTAAGGAAAAACCTACGACTTACTAAGAGTGCCAATACATTCTACATACATGTCTATGAATTTGCATTTCCTATTTTTTTTTTACGTTGCCCCACACTAGGCACTTCTCCTGTATCGTTTACAAACATTTATACTCCCATACATAAACAGCCAGACCCGGAACAACTATCTGTAGGTCTTACAAATATTTGTTCCGTGCGGGGATCCAACCCGCGACACGCAGTGTAGCAGTCGATTGCTCAGCCACTGTACCAACCGTGCCGTCACTATTCCTTGTAACATACCTTTTATAACTCAATAACTTTAATGTTTTATCGTAACTCAATGCTCGCTGTACCAGCAAAATTAAAACTACACGGTGAAAGCAAACAATGAACTGTAAATTGATAATATTGATTTTGTAATACTAACACCGTTCATTGAATTGGTGCTGAAAACGATATGGTTTGTACCGGCCTGGCTTTTAGAAATCTACAACATTGTTTTCATACATATTTTATGCAACGAGTTTGGGCTAATAATAAACCACTGGTCTTTAAAACAGCTTCCATTAAAAGGTACTAAGGGCTAAACATCGATCAAGTTATTAAAACTACTGCCCATTGAACGGGTATAAGGATTTTTTCAGATTTGAATAAAAAGAAAAGGTGTTCTATAAATGTGAAAGTAACTCTGTTTGTCTATAACATTATCGTGTCTAAATGGCTGAACGGATTTCGATGAAAGGCACCACATGTAGCTCATGATCTGGGTTAAGACATAGGACTCGTAATTCCGATAGTATGTTCCATTGGGATGTTTCCCGAAAACCGCGCGAGCAATGCCGAGAATAAAAACTACATCTCTGTGCTCATTTTTAAATTAACAACTTAATTAATGACTGTACAGTCTAATCCCAACGACTAAACAATCTATTTGTTTTAAACATTAGGTAGGTATATCAATCTACTATATTGCAAGCAAGCCATCAACCCGTTAATGGAAAACATGGTGGTTCCTAGCTGGGAACAGTATGCCGTTATAATTATTATAGATGCTAGAATAATAATTAAGTATGCTTCGCACAGAAACAACATAGAACGACCTTGCCACCTACGTTGACGACTTATTATCATGCTTCTTAGGATACAAGAATCTTTGTGAATCATGTGCAAAAATAGATCAATAATTTTCATTTAAGTAACGAAATTTTTGTTTTTTTTTAATAATTTACAGTACCTCTTTTTACTACGATTATTATGAGTATTGCACTTAACGCACTACGCAAACTTTAATTGCCGCCATGTTGTTTGTTTTTTGTAATCCGTTTGACGATTCTTTTTTGCTTCCAAGCAAAAAAAAACAAATATGGAATCAATGGCCTGTATCAAAAGTTGTTTATTATAGATATCGTGATTCTTTTCTTTTTCATATTTGGCTCGGTCGTTGACCGGTTTCATTTATTTATGTAATCGACATATTTAAGTACCACTGTAGAAATAAATCTAAATGTCATCATCGGGCAGTAAATACGTATAAGCCACCTGCCCACTTGCCTCGCACCATATGAATAAACATCAAGGTGAAACTTCATACACGGTAACAAGACATAAGTACATGTGCGACTTCGTATGCAGCAAGACTCCTAGTTCATTTTTACGTTTAAGTTATTAAAATCACACCATGATAAACATGCAAAAAAATCAGTATTCATTCAACAAATCACGCATAAGGCTAAAACAAAGACGCACTAACCATACCAACTTAGAAGGCAAAAGATATCTTATCATTCCGTGACAAAGCCAGGCGGCGATATCGCAAATATTTTCCTCGATATCTTGAAAAAACTCGAGTGACCTCACCTGCGATATTTCTCCTTTTTTGATTCCACCGGCATCAATACCGGTTCCGTAGACTTGGAAATACACCATTCGTTCACTGCACTCACAGTAAGAAACTCTGAGTCCGGCGCGTGGCACACCTCAGAGCCAAACTCGTCTGAGGACACAGTAATGCTGTCGTACTTCTGGTACGGAACCATATCGAAAGACGAGATCGATTTAATACTAACATTGTCATAATTAACACGACCACCAAAGTCACCTGAAGAAATAGACACATCATCCCCTCTTTCACTTTGTTCATCACTATTTTCTTCGTTTATTAAAGTGTCCGTAGAATGATCGGTCGACAAAGTGTCCGCCGCACCGTCATCTAAGTTCACGACGTATTCTTTTCCAGTACTCAAATTATCACTTGAATCGCTACTACTATCAGAGCTATCATCTTCCGACGACCCTTCAACCTGCTCGTGACTAGTTGATTCTTCCTCATTGTCCGAAGGATCTGATCGTTTTAATCTTAACAACTTTTCTAGATCACTTTGCTTAACCCCGTAAGACCAATGCCTTTCTCCGGGGTGCCCTTGACCTGCTGTAGATTTCTTCCTAATGACAGGTGGCTGCCGTGATCGTCTTGTGACGACAGGTGACGAATTCGGCGTAGTAAAGGAAAACCGTCTTTCCTTAAACGTGTTTTCCTCTTGAACAGGTGATTTCGTCTCGGGTGGAGGTGAAGGTGAAGGAGCATCCTTAAATTGATCCGGAGGAGGAGGGGCAGGTCTGTGGGGCACAAGCACGTCTCCTGATTTCCTATCTGAGATAAAACCTGATGAACTAGATTCAAAACTATGTTCTGAAGCATTAGATAAAATGGAATTCACTGATACGTTCGAGTTTCTGTCTTGAGACTTTGTCACTGGACACAAATGCTGGAAATGGGATTGAATAGGATTAGCTACACTTGTCAAACTTCCCAAAGGTGATTTGTACTTGTCTAGTGACTCTCTCGAGCCACCGAAGTTGTTTAAGTTGGTCCTTTCAAAGCGGAGAATCATATCTCTAACACTTGATCTGTCCTTTCTCATGATAACACTGTCCTCGTCGGAAGCATTTCCGGAAGACGACTGGAGCTCGTAGTCGAGCCGTCTGCAATACTCCTCTTGTGTCATGGCGTGGTGGATGCAAACACAACGTAACACAAGCCGCGGGCGCGGGCTAACGGGCTCATATCAAACCGTCCGCGGTGCGCACCTCCGACACGCGCGCGCTACTGATAACCAAACACGACTGACAGCGGCGCGCGCGCCACACCGCCCAGTGCCGCTTTCATATAACACCAATGCGTTCAAAACACTGCCAACTGGAAACGGAACGCGCAGTTCTACTTATACTGGACAACTGTTAATGTACACTAGAAAATTATCTTTGTTTAGCTCCTTTGCGTTAGTCATACGCATAAAAAAACTTGTAAGCGATACAAACTAATTATCATAATTTCTTTATCGTCTGCAATAACGTGAACTCGCGTTTCAGCGACGAAAAACTTTAAAACAACATGTTTGTTTTATTTTCCATTTTTGAAATAGTATCTCTGAGTGTCAGATTATTAAAAAATAACTGTCAAACATTATCGATTATTGATAAAGGCATGTCTGAATTTTCCGTTTTAAATGGAACAAAATCAGTTATCTCAAAATCTTTGTTTATCTTCAAGGTATCGGTTGTTATTCTCCGATTGGCAATAGAACTCAACAAGCAATAGTCTGGGTTACTAAACTCATTGGTGCTAAATCGTATTAATTGAGGTTTCGAGCCTCATGCCAAGGTCAGCTCACCCGCCTACACTGAAAGTAGCCTACATAATTATTGAAAAATATAATCTCACAGTGAAATTAACGCTTACTTGTTCCATTTACTTTACTTTGTACTTTTATTTTATTTGTTTAGGAACCTATATTCTGTAACTTGTAAAGAAATTATAAGGTTAAAGAAACTCATGTTTCAGGTAGTCGTATTAATACATTCGGTCCAGTTCTAACAGCATGATTTACACTTATCCGAATCGCGTGCTTGAACATGCTACCTGGTTCCGAACCATGATATGTGCTTATAAAATGCATCGTTCAATTATAAATGAGAACGCTATTATTACTGCATGTTTTCTAGATTAAAATCTACGGAGAAAACTTGATTTCCATGCCAAGAAACGTAAATATACTGACCTATTTTGGAATTCTAGTTCTACTAAACAATGGCATATTTTACGTTAACGTTCTAAATATGTTTCATTAACAAAATCAGATAAATAAATGTGTTACCAATTAATATGTTAGCAGTAATCAATGAAAATTGCATTACATTAATAAATATTAATGCTGATACTTTTAGACTGATAAATGTTATCAGTATAAAAATAACAGTTTTAAAAATGGAATCAAAGTGGTGACTTCCACAACGACTGTCTACTTGGATTTATTTGAAAAATTTAAAACTTGATTAGTTTTTTCTTAATATCGCAGAAATAAAAATAGACTTTTCAGATTAAAAATAACTGTTATTATTAATAATTAATTTGTACAACACAGATGTACATCGAAATAAAAATTGCACTATTTGGTTAATTAACATTAATCGAAGTCTAATTTCCTGAAGGATCCTTCTACTCCGAATAAGTTGGAGGAGTTCTTGGGAGTGCCAGGCCTCTTGGACTCGTCGGAGCGGGCTAAATCTTGTGTCAAGAACCAGTCGCCATAGCTCTCTACTTTAGCTTTCCAGTGATCTGCGAAAATTACATTATTGTGTGAGTTTCTAGTGCTCGTGGTTGCAACACAAGCTGTCTACACATGTCACTTATTAGATACTTAGTGCAATATGTTTTGCAGGAAATCGTGATTTTGTTATACAACAATATACTGCGTCGTAAAGTAATTCTAACATTTAATTAATTTTTGAAGTAACTAGTAATCAGAACATCTAAATCTGAACCCCAGTATTGCCAAGGGATACCGCCTCGAAGCTAGTTGTCAGACTTTCGGGATACTCAGTCACTGAGTTGAGGAAGATATTTCAGCAGTCGCACTTTGAAAAATAAGGATTTTCAGCTACATCTGATTGTACTGGAAGCTGACGCTAACATTATCAATACTTAATAATATTATAAATGGAAAAATCTATGTGTGTGTCTGTTTGTTTGTCCGTCTTTCACGACGAATTGGCGTGATTTTTTTGTGGAGATAGTTGAAGAGATAGAGAGTGACATAGGCTACTTTTTGTCTCTTTCTAACCCCTATAACGGGTGGTGGACGCGAGCGAAGCTGCGGGCAAAAGCTAGTTTGAGATAAACCTAGGCAGACGATAGTGATGATTTAAAGTTTTATCTGTGAGGTACCCACCAGTCAGTTCTTGTAAATTACCGTCGGTACCACCATATTCAACTGGGAGGACAGACTTTGGAAGTATTTTATACATGGCCGCATAGTTTCGGTTATGTACGCGAATCTGAAAACAAAAACAAGATTTTATTACTTGCAGCTTTCCTTGAGTCTGTTTCAAAAAATCGATTCTTGTTGAACATTGCAGATATTCGATTGGAAATTGAGTGTTAAAAAACAAGAAACATGAGAAATTGAATGGAATATTTCTACAATAAGTAATTCGCTTACTCTCTTCTTTAATTTTTGTGGTAATAATTGTTTGAATATTGTAAAAGCCGTTTCAAATCCTGATGGTGTGTTCAAGATGTGGTTTCCCTTGACTCGTACTGGGAGACCTTTCTCAAAACACGATATGACCTTCTTCGCCAAGGCTGGGGTCCACTGACTTAATACACTTATGCCTACATCCTTCATATCCACAACTACAATCTGAAACAAAGGGTTCATTATACAATGGGCGGCATTCTTCCAAGATGTTGATTAACAATAAAACCGTCTTTTGGAGGCATTTTTTCCTTAATATAGATTCACATTCCCTGTTCAGTTCTTATTATGAAAAAAAGAAAGGCCTCGACACGACCCTTATAATCCCATCCTGACCGGAATGTCGGCGAAGTGATCCTACCTCGCCAGCTACTGAGAAATTGTCATCTTCAAGCATTAATATCTCAGTCACCATGAGAGCCACCTTAATTAAGTCAGCCAGGTGGTACTTAGTGGGGTCGAACACCCCTAGCCTCATTAAACATATTCGTGGGGCATCTTCTGCGGTGCAAGTCTTCAGTGGCAGGAAAGCTCTGAAAGCATTTAAAAAAATATATGTTTGATTATCTAACTCAAAATACTACTGCTAGAATATAAATGAATTCGCACAAAAATAAAAGTAGAACGCTGGAGCCGTTTCCAAAACCACATTTTAGCCGAAAGTGCCCGCTGTTCTACTTTCCTCATTTAGTCAGCATTGATTAGACGCTGGGGTAAAAATATTTTCTTACCCGAGTTTAAGTATTTCTTGAACCTTGGTCCCGCTGGGATCTCTGTTTGCGAAAAATTCTGGTACAATAGTTTTTAAAGTGTAATACATGTCCAACTTCTCTTTTGCTCTTTCGAGACTGTATTTTCCACCTCGCAAAAATCCTGTTATCCATTGATCCGCTGAAAATAAATTAGTTTTTATATTACCTATTTAATACAGGTTTTCGTATTCGAATTCCTTATGATATGATTATTGTAAAGTGCCCGAAACTGCGCAATTTCTTTACTAGGATAAACTGTAATACTTGCAAACGAGACTTACAGCGACATCTATTCATTATTGTTGAAAGTAACGTACGCACAAACGGACCGGACTGCCAGCATTTTGATAAGTGGCATTGCTGCGTCACTTCGTACAGATTTGTTATCATAGATGTCGCTACTATAGAATAATAACATACAGGTTGTACCAAAAAGGTGTGGTCATATTTCAGGATGTGATGCGGACCTTCAAACCGAAAAACTTTCGCCATGGCACCACCATCGATATCGAGTCATTACTTATCTTATAATTTCGAGAACATTACTTATTAGGAAGGTCCCTTACGTAAGTACTGTAAAAGGTTTTATACCTTAGCCAAACCCAAGTGCAGGCTCGTTTTTTTTAATATGGGATTGGAATACTCAAAGTTTTAAATAAAGAATTAAGTAGAAGAATTGAAAATGGCGTGTGTTGGTGCTTGTGTGAGATGTATCGGTGAAATAATATATGAAATATTATCTTGAAAGGATTTCATGCGTTTTTCATTACAGTATATTTCTGCATACGTCAGAGTACCCACAATTGTACCTTACTTACTTGGTTGTACAGATTTAAGATGTGGCTGTTTTTTGAACCATTCTCTAATTGCTAAGAGGTCACCCTGAACCCTTCGAGGGTCCTCATTAACTTCCTTGGCCGCTTTCTTCGCGAGAGCTGCTGTCAGTGGCCGGACAGTCATTTTGTACCCTTAATTCGTTGTCAGACCTAAATAAGATAATGCGTATTATTGTAATTAAGGTTGAATCCGGGAAAAGTAATGCCTACTTAGCTATCTAAAAGATTCATCATATCTTTAGATTTGTTTTTGTTTGATAAAACACTACTGGATTGACTTCTTTTCAAGGCCATTATGCAGGTATGATAGTACAATATCGATCTATATTTTTATCTTTCAACCCGTGAAAGATGAGTGGCCAAAAAATGCAATGAGGTCTATACATTCAGCAGGTCGGTACACACGGCAAAAGAGAAAAGTATCCATATTTATGTTTAGAATAATAATTTATTTAGAATAATTAATTTATTTGATAAAAACAAACAGTTCATTAAATAAGCAAAATTGTAATTGAATATTTCCATCAATTTCTAAAAAAAAAACTATCTTGGACGAGGCTGGGGACTTATCTCTTTCACTGACTGCATATACCCACGTTTACATTTTTTAAAGCGATCCAAAAAAGGTTTCTGTTTCAAATGTACCTCCAGCCTTATCTTAATTTGCATTGAAATGCAAATACGAAATTAAACGGAATCTGTAATTAGAATTACTTTATTTTAATGAACCTGCAACCTGCTTTGTATATTTAACTAAGTAGGTAATTAGAGTATCAGAAGGACTAATTTAATGTGATGAGTAATCGACGCTAAAATACTTACGAGAAGTATGTAGAATAATGTAGATATTGCAATTAGTGAACAGTTTATGATTGGCACAATTTTATATTGTTAGTTGATGTCCACCTATTATAATGATTATATGATCGCATAATAATGCTATTACAGGCTGCGGGTTGTTTTTCAACAGATAGGTTAATACGGTCCTGTAACACAAAAAGCAAAAGAAGGAACTTGGATGGGTTTTAGTCAGTACAAGTCTTGATACTTTCTTCCGCTCGGTCTATAGCGGGAGAAGTCTTTTGATGATCCGTAAAAAGGGTATTCCCTTCCATCGACGTAATAATGGTTTAACAAATTTAGCACAATAATGTAGACATTGTTTCATAAATTTGTTTTAGATTAAATTTGTCAAGTTTGCATAAATTTTAATTATCACATTATTATTTTTAACCAACCTAGTGTATTCTACAACTAGGTATATTTTTCGCCTTAGGCATCGACGTTTTCAGGGTAGCCTGCGAGTCTCATTTAGCGCGTAGGGGCGTAGCTACGGCGTAGAGGCGCGTAGTAGCTTGAAAGCTCAGTGTAAAGGCGCTTAGTGATGCGTACTTTTAGAGAGTCGTACATGCGTGTAGTCTCGAAGTAAATTTTTAATTTTGATACTTTACACACTAATTACAAAATGGATTGTGGTTTCCAAAGAGGACATATTAGGACAAATGTCTTTGTGCTTATATAAAAATATTACAAAAACGAAAGAAGGAGATAATTTTTTATAGGTACCTACTATTGATTGATTGCGTGTGTAAGGCACTTTGCATTTATGGCTTTATTCGCTAGACTATTTTTTTTAAAGATTTTTATTTTTTTATTCAAGAATGGTGGTGCGAGTGGATTAGCTTGAGTGTTACCATGCAGTTTCTTGCCGGTTCTTCTCCATAGGAAACGACCAACCCGAATTGTACACCTTTTTTCGACATTTTATAAGTGCCAAGATTTAGATATAGGTCAAGATATTTTAATTAATTTGATTTGTTTACCAAAATAATGTGGTTTTACATTATAGATCATGAAGCCTTTTCTATTAAAAACACTTTTTAAAGTCCTAGGTGATTTCCTTTTTCGTGTGGTTAGTAAACACTAACCACAAGTATCCTTTCTTTTTTTTCTTAACATGCCTTCGATAAATTTCTCTAAGGCATGCTGATTTGGTTTCCTCATGATGTTTTCCTTGCCCAAAACGAGATCATGATAAAATGAATCAGAAAAATCAAAGGTTCATATTTAAAAAATAGAGACCTATGACATTAGGGTCACACCACTGGGTTATCACACTTATCACACTTGTACTGCTAATTTTGTAACATAGACGAATAAATTGGTAAATATTATTATCAATTATAAAAAATATTATTTGCCATTTCATAACTCACCTAAACAGTAACTAGTGTTTTTTTTTATATGTGTAAATTAATCTTTCTTCTACGTAAATTAAAACTATGAACACGCGAGTAAATATTCACTGGTTTTTAACCGACACGTTACCGGCAAATGACCTATTACACTAACTACACTAAAATGCTTGCAACGAGAGCGTGATAATACAGTTATAATTCGATCACTGATTAGATATAGTGATAGTAATATTAAAATAATAACAAAAGGAGATAATTGCTGACACCTGCGCTGGCTAAGACGCCTACTTTGTATAATTAGGTAGTTACTTAATCAGTTAATTAGGTGGCTACAAATGTAACTGATAATTAGTAGCCTACAAACAATACCTACCTGTAGTTCTTTTTATTACAAGAGACATAAGAATGATTTCAATGATAGGTAAATGTGAGTTTTGTTTTAAAAACTGTTTTAATTAAAGTTCAAGATTATTTCAACTTTTGTGTAATAAATTAATAACGGTGACCTGTAGGCCTACTATGACGTCTTAAAAGCAGAACTTATTCCGCTGAGAGAAAGCGACAGAGCAATACAGGGTGTCTAGCACCATCTCTTTCCCTCAGTGGAAAAAGTTCTGCTTTAAGACGTCATGGTAGGGTAGCAGCCTCTACTACGTACAGGTGTAATCGTGACATGATTTTCAGTGCTACTTCTACGATAAATATTGTTAGTTTAAGTTGACACAAATGAACCTTTCGGAATAAATATTGTAAAAAATTGTGGAAACATCAAAATGAATGTGGACACATATACATAATCGAAAATAATACATTTTGATACAAGTGCAGAAACGTTGTCATAACTGCCAAAGCGAGACTAGCTAACTAACCAGACCCAGAACAACTACCTATAGATCAAAAATATTTGTTCGGTGCGAGGATCGAACCCGAGACCAGCTACTGCGCCAACAATGCAGTCACCCTCGAAATGTTTGTAAACGCACCAACGATACAGGAGGAATTCTTAGTGTGGTGCCGTCGTGTTTCATTGTAATTTCTGCGCGAATGTCATCGGCCGCGAACGCAACGCAATGTCAAAGTTTTCCGGGGTTGCGGGTTGTTCGAAAGAGATACCGCGGCCCCGGAACGTAAAAGGCAATAGAAGGAACATGGGTGGGTTATAGTCAGTACAAGTCAGACATGCCCCCCAGCTCCGCCCAGAGCGGGGAAGTCATTGGATGATTTCCACCCAAAAAAAAAAACAAAGTTTACGTCACTTGAAATAAAATTTACTCTTTGTTTTGACTCACGTAGAACCACATTCGAATCGATAACATCATGCAAGGTGTATGCATTTATTCCCTTTTGTATTGTTACCTTGTCAATGTATGTATTAACATAACAATTACGCATCTCCTCACAATATACCTAGTTATTACATCCGAATGAAGTAAACAAGCTGGGTCTAAATGTGTATCTTTATATCAACAATGGAAACTGCAAATCCTTAACCATCTAGCTAAGAATATATCAAGATTCGGGGTGTTACACAATAATTGATATTGGCTAGTATTATCAGACGAGTATTATTATAATAACGTTTAACCCTTTTACTACATTATCGTTAAAGGTTCAAACATGTTTTGTGTTGACATATTTTGTAGTTATCAACAAACACGTAAGAAAAACACGATATTTTGACGTTTCCTCTCATGTTGTGATGTTATGAGAATATTATTATGATTTAACAATTTCTTATGAATTGAAACCTATTTACACAGAATACAGATTTTAAAGTTGTGTTTTTGTAATATAAGGCTTTCTGAATCCGGGGTTGCGGGTTGTTCGTTCGAAAGAGATACCGCGGCTCCGGAACGTAAAGGGCAATAGTAGGAACATGGGTGAGTTTTAGTCATGTCAAGTCTGAGACAGCTCCGCTCCGCCCAGTGCGGGGGAAGTTATTTGAAGATTTCCCACCCCAAAAAAACCAGGCCTTCTGAATCAGGCCCTTGATACAACCGCCCAAGGAGAGCTTCGACAGATGTTTGTTGAGTCTCTTGCCAATCAAGCTAGTGATTGATAGTTCACATTCCATATGCCGACAACCTCGTGTGCCAAATCTAGATATTTAAGTTGTTTTGCTTTCTCAGCTGTCACGAGGTTCTCGTCATAAGAGATGGTAACATACGCGGCGTACTGCAAGTTGTTGGTGAATAATCCTGGCTACTTGATTGTGCCTGTGCAAGTACTCACCGTTGGCCAGGCGAGAAAAACCTAAAATAATGTCTGATGGAGCCCGATCGGTAGAATGCCCGAAACACGTCAACCGTCCCGTACTTCATAATATAAAGACAAAACCTTCAGTTCCCCAAAAAGGTCGTCGAATCGTTACCAGGATACGGACACTAGAAAATCTACCAGAAGAATAAGAATACCAGAAGAACCAGGTAAAAGCGCCCGTGAATCTCCTTGCCTTGCCATACTTCCTTGAGGTCACAGTTAGTAACTACTACAGGTTTGTGCCAGGCCTCTTTAGCCATAGACAGCGGAGTGAGTTCCTTGTCCGCTGCGACTACATCACGGTGCATATATCAGCATCTGGGCTCTTTAAAAATATTAAATGAGACTGAAATATTCCCCGTAAAATTCATACAAGCTCATCGTTCCCCTGGATTTGTCGACATCTTAGATAATGAAAGACCGTCCTCCATTGCCCATACATGAATCAAGAAGGCGCGTAGGGTTGCGCCTATGTTGTACAACTCTAGCACCCTCATGAGCCATGTATGTAGCACCGACTCGTAGGCCTTCACTTAATTTATCCAACATATCGACAAATCCTTGCGGGATCTACAAACCTGTTGCTTAATGGCTATGTCCATAAGGAGTTATTTCTTAGTACCACAAGACCCGTTCCTACATCCAATTTGAGAGGCTGACATTACAGTATTTTTGACAAGGTGTGTATTAATTTTGCGTCGATAAACAAGACATCGGCCTATAATTCCTAGGTTCCACAGAACTACTGAGCCAATTGAGCCAAAATTTTGCAGTCCATCTGGTCCCAGAGACTTTCAGTTTGATTACGGAGGGAAGGTGCTAGCTACGTCTTATGGAAAAGTCTCGTCGTCTTAAAGAAAACTGGCTCCATTTCGGGGATAGTTTCACACACACGCTCGACATCATCTAGTCACCCTCAGTATGACAGACAGGCACCGACCGGATGCTGTGCCAGAAAAACTCGTGACCATATCATCCGGGCGGCACACGACTGTTTATCTTTAGTTAATAATTACGAATTACAAAGTAATTGTCAAATAGGGGGGATTATATGTTTCGCAGCTAATAAGGGCTTTTTATATACTAAATTAATTTGATAGCCACTCGAATTCACTGTCGTAATCAAAACAGCGGTGTCAGTCCTCTAAGATAACTGCCAACTTGTTTAAATGACAGCAAAATATATGGAATAAATGAATATTTGACGTACCTTCAATAAAAACAGTTTAATCAACTCCACGGCACTCACTGTATGTGAAAACTGATAGCCTAGTTCCAAAATATCTTCGTACAGGAAACCAGATGCATTTTACCGCCCAGCGATTACAACCGAATGCCGTTCGCGCGTGATCTAGCCTCGTACTTACTTGTAAAATGTAACAAGAGCAGTATCTCTATGACATTGAATTTGCTCGCTCTATTCTCAACGTTGTGTGTATCTACGATTCAACAAAGTTTTTCACACATCGTCTTGAAAACGGAAACGTGCACGTCTTCGTTTACAAGCAAATGTAATTATTATGGTGTATTTTAGTCTAGAACATACGCCTTGTTGTGGTTATAGATACTGCTTCGTTACAAATATAAAGGTACGCCACTACACACTACACATTACACACCCATCACGTATACGCCATATATTTATTTCTTTTATCATTTTTCCAATATTCAGAACCACAAATTATACATTACATTATACATCAATTTAAAATTACTTTTTTTTACTCATTGCAGTCAGTAAATTTAATCCTTACTAATATTATAAAAGCGAAAGTGAGTTTGTTTGTTTGTTTGTTTATTTGTTTGTTTGTTTGTTACCTCTTCACGCTTTAATGGCTAAACCGATTTTGATGAATTTTGGTACAGAGATAGTTGGGAACCAGGAGACGGACATAGGCTAATATTTTTTTGAAAAAAGTGGGATGTGAGGGAGAAAGAGGGAAGAAAAGGGAAAACTTAGCGTTGCTATTACAAATCAATAAGGCGCAAGGGGAACTGTGTTACCCCAAATTTAACGCGGGCGAAGCCGCGGGCGAAAGCTAGTTTAAAATAAAGTGATAAACAAAATTAAATGAATTTAATCTGCAACATTTGAACTGATTCCATTGAAAACCATTATTAATCATCGCACTTGTTATGTGCATTAATTATTGCATTTTTTTGATTCTGGTTTTTTTCAGTCGAGTGGATACACAATACCAACGGAATCTTATAAATAGGTTTATACAGGTTGTGAAACAATAGACAATAACCATTTTAAATACCATAACACGCATGTAAAGGCACATCATGACATTTTTAATCAAGAATGCTACATTCTATTAATCCCCATTGTATGAACCCGTGTTCCAATGGAGGTTTTAATTTTACCACAGGTATTTAATGTATGTAGCTTTGGTGTGGTACCGTGATGTTGTCATCATCATTTTCCTGTCCTTATCCCATTCTATTTGGGGTCCTCGCAACACGTGTTCTTCTTCCATTCTCCCCTATCAGACGTCACGGCATCATTTACTCCTTTCTCCTTCATATCGTTCCTTACACAAACCATCCATCTTTTCTTTGGCCTTTCTCTCGTTCTCCGCATTTCTGTTTTAGTTACATGTGCTTCGTCTCTCCTCATTACATGTACATACTACGTACCGTGATATTATATGGTCTAATAATTTCGTGAAAGAATGCCTACGCCTACAAATTTTCAAATCTGGCCTAGGAATCGCATTCTCTCGCACAAACTTTGTAACCCTGTTTAAATCCCGTCTTAATAAAAAAGCATCTACATCCTAAATAGATCCCCATAGAAAATTTTAGTCTCCTACTACTACTACTCCTACACTTGTAGTTTCTGTGATTATGTGCTGAATGAGTCAGTGATTTTCAAATTTATAGATAAAGATAAACAGTCGTTTGACTATCATATACTTATCTTACACAGGTAGAAAGATATAAATATTCTGCAAAGGAGGTAAAGTGAATGAACCCATTCCTGACGCAACCTTCTCTGCGACAGTTTTATGTCTGCAATACCGTGTTCTGACGCAGTTCTGACGTTCATACGTATTCTGTACGATGATTGATCGGTGTACTATCTCTGTGAATAGCGTGTTTATTGTGCTATACTTAAAATTAGAAAACAACTGCAATATGTTAATGCAATGTCATAGATAAATGCATAATTAATAACACATAATCGTTACTTAGAAAAACTTTTAAGTTACGGTATGATGATTATATAACATAATTTTTATCGAGTATTTAATTTCCATTGTTACTCAAATATGAGCAGATCATCCTTAAAGACACAAAGAAAAAAAAACCTTTTATAGACGATAACTCATAAACTACCCAAGTAATATAAATAAATTTGATATGGGACCACCTCAGAAGCCTATCGAACAAAAAAATATAAAAATCGGTCCACAGTTGGCGGAGTAATCGGTAAACATACATAAAAAATACGGTCGAACATAGAACCTCTTCCTTTTTTGAAGTCGTTTAAAAAGACCATTTTTGGTATAAAATCCTTTTAAAAAAAAAAGCACTGAAAGAAATTAAATAGGATCCTTATATTGTTATATCCGAAAGAACATTATTTAGTCATTGTCACTTTACCTCAAAACAATAAATAGATCTCAGTGAGATTGGAAAGTGATTATTAATTTACCAGACTTGCGCACGGCGAAAACAATATGATTAGGTATATTCAATGGTTATTTTAGAAGTAGCCTTAAAAATTGTCTCAACGAACTTCTTAATAAAAATCTTAATCTTACTTAAAATATAAGTCTTAGTGTTCATCCGTGATCATGGCGTTTGCAACATCGCCGAAATATCGGAAACTCGATATAAATAACAAACATGGTAAATATCCCGTTTCAGGTGTTAATTATAATATTACTTAAAATATTATTAAAAAAAAAACAAATTCATAAAGCAAGCAAGATTTAATAAAAATATTTTTACTAAGAGACAGTAACACAACGGTTGCACAACAAGACGGTCGACTCAGTCTATATCAAGCTTCCTAAAGGATCCATCTTCCATTAGATCTGCGGTCACGGGAGGCCCGATTCGTTTGGACTCGTCTGTACCCAATTGTTCCTCAACTTTCATCCAGTTATGGTACTCCTTCAATTTTGATACCCAGTACTCTGAAAATAAAATTTAATTTAAAAACGTTCCATCTCATTTATATGGGTTTTGAGTCATCCAAGCTTTGTGTTATAAAGCCTTCATCAAATAGCCCAGAATCTGGGAATCAAAAATCTACATATAAAACTAGCTCACCTCTTCTAGAGGTATGAAAAGTAGATTACGACCGGTTCTCAGACCTACCGATTATACATGCAAAGTTTCATCAAAATCGGTCAAGGTGTTTCGAAGGAATATAGCATCTAAAACTGTGACACGAGAATTTAATTTTCTTATTTACTACGCGGTTTGGTTTCGCTCGCGTTAAATTCGGGGTAACACAGTTCCCCTTTCCTGATTTGCAGGCACCTGCTACATGTAGTTTTTGCCCTTACGCCTTATTTATTGTAACTGCAAAGCTAAGCTTTTCTTTTTCTTCCCTCTTTCTTGCTAATTAGTCACTTAAAAAAAAAACAGTTTCCGTCTCTAGGTTCTCAACTATCTCTGTACCAAAATTCATCAAAATCGGTTTAGCTATTTACGCGTGAAGACGTAGACGTATTTGGGTGAATCAGAGTACATACAGTGGTAGGTGCAAAACAGAAAAAAAACAAAGAAGAAAGTTTTACCAGTCTACAGCTGTCCACCGCCAGCGATAGGACATAAGCAGATTGGCAGTGGCCAATCGCGCACCCATTCAAGTTGATTCTAGAAACTCTCATCTAGCTTCTGATAGCCAAGCTTACCTGTTATTTCCTCGACAGTAGGACCTGTTCCACCGTATTCAGGTGGGATTATTTCTTTCGGGATGTCTTCCATCATCTCTTCTTGTTTTTTATGGACTTTCAACTGTGGATGCAAGCAAATGTTTTCTATGTATGACATTACAAATTTTAATGTTTAGCGTGTAAAAAATTGTTCCTAAAAACATAATATTGTCGTTCGCTTAGATTAATGGAAAAACAAATTCAAAAGTCATTTAAAAAAATTCAAATTAGGGTGATAATCAGCATTTTTTGAACGTCAAATTACAAGTGACAGTCGCACAAAAATGTCCCGCCCTTCGCCACTTCCTAGTGTTTTAGGTTAGGCAAAAAGGTCACACTCAAAATAACAAAACAGGCTGATCATTGATGAAAAAAAAATACAGAACAAAAAAAAGAAAACATTTATGACATCTTCTTATATTTTTGACTGTCATTGGCCAGTCTATTGCATTTTAAACCGAAAAGGTTACACATTTTTTCGTAAACATAAATCAGAACGCTGAAGTAATAAATTAACTAAAATGTCCTTCCTTCTGTATTCAGAATCAGAATAATGATAAAAGAACACATATTTTTAAGCAAAAATTACCCCTTACCTATTTAAATCATAAAAAACAATATTTACCCGTTGTTTAGCTTTTTCATTTAAAAATCCTGAGATGAGTGTAAATATTTTCTCAACGCCGGACGGTAGGTTTATGTGATGACTACCTTTTAATCGGAGAGGCATGGAATCCTGAAAATTTAAAAAAAGAACCTTTATAAATTGCTGTCTCTAGATCGTTTATTAATAGACCAGACACCCTAGCACGACCGCGGTGTGTAAAAGTTACGTTAAAACGTCAATTTGTAACTTTCAAATGATGCGTTTAAAATGTATTTCAATTAATATATCTTTAATGTTAAGAATTTATTAATACCTGTGGATGAAACTGATTGTACTTGTCGTATTTATGGTAAGTTACGTTAACACCGCGCACTTGTACTAGTGTCACAGAACCCTGATGGCATATAGGCTGAGGGTGAGATTAAAGAGTGTAAGATTATAAATGCAGAATATGTAAGTATGTGGTTTAGGGCACACTTCACTTAGGCATCTTCAATCGTACGCCATCCAACTTGATTCCCAGCTATTCTCAATCAGCTGCCAAGCCAAGCGAAGATCCCCACTCCACCTAGCCTGACGGTTTCCCACCTTACGTAAGCAAAGCATATCTGTAGGTGTCTAATTCTTAGTCGAACAGCATCATACGTACTTGGCTCACAGCGACCATTTTCTTCAACATCGACGGTGTGGCTTGCACAAAATGTGACATGGTGACACCAACGTAGTCCGTCACGATCTTAGTGCCCAACACGCAGGCAACATCGTCTTCTATCACCATAATCTGAAAACATAGAATGCAAGCCGATATCAATATGTTAACAACATAAATATGATACTGTTTTACAAACGTCTGGGAACTGACGGAGGCTGAAAGAGTCAAACCCATAACAAAATCTTGAGCCGATTCAATGTATTTTGCAACCGATATTCTACGAAGAAGTTCACGAGTATCAAATGTCGAGTTACCAACAGAATTAACGGTTGGTGTTATATTAAATTATTCATCTATATATATGTTAAAAAGAAAATCACTGACTCACTCATTTATTTAATTATGTCAGTCCAACGACTTATTTACTGATACATTTTCAGAAGTAACAATCATTTTTAGAATCTACAGTGAATTTGTCAAAAGAAAGCTATATAAAATTAAAAATAATAAAATTGCGAATTGCAAAAAAAAACATATTGTAATTTATTCGTAACTAGCTCTCGCCCGCTCTTAAAATTGGGGTAACGCAGTTTTCCCTTGCGCCTTATTGATTTGTAATAGCAACGCTAAGTTTCCCTTTTCTTCCCTCTTTCTCCCCCACATCCCACTTTTTTTTAATAAAAATTAGCCTATGTCCGTCTCCTGGTTCCCAACTATCTATCTACCAAAATACTATCATCACAATCGGTTTAGCCATTAAAGCGTGAAGAGGTAACAAACAAACAAACTCACTTTCGCTTTTATAATATTAGTAAGGATAATTTGTAATTCTTTTAGTGAATAAGTATTGTATATCATGATCATTAATTGAATAATATTATCAATATACAAGTAAATAATTATCTACTACTACTCATCACGAAATCTTAGAAACTACATGTGTTAAGAGACTCAAATTTTGCATAGGGGATCATTTTAGGACCTGGGTGGCTCACTAAGACTCATTTCACAAAATTCAACCCCTAAGGAAATGAAACCGAATGTCAAAGTTTGCATGAGAAAACGAGATTTAATGGCCGGATTGTATAGGACAAAACTACTAGACTTGTATGAATCCACGGTCGTTGGTATTCATTCCAACAGTTTGGTCTGAACACACGAGAACTGAGTAGATGGTCTACGCGGGTAAAACCGATAGCCACAGCTAGTACCTATATAATACGAAACATATTATTTGAGGAATTTGACTCTTCAGTAGATGCTTAGTTTATATAGGTTTCAGCATAAAACAAATAACTTCTTATATATGTTTGTGCAACGTGTTTAACTGGGCATTATTAATAAGGACCAGCCATTATTAATAATGTCAATTTTGTAAGCTTAATTTCATTTAATAAACAAAAACACTAAAGTTCACCTTTTCTATTACTTTGCCCGAGATAGGGTGGGCATTATTCATAATTCCCGGGAAAAGTGATTAATCATGCTGTTTTAATCACATTGCCCAATTCAGTCGGGCATTATGAATACAGACCGGCCATTATTAATAGTGCCCGGACTTATCAAATTGCCCGTAACATATATATACTGTATCACCTTGATATAAAATACAGGCATGAAATCAATGCGCCCACTGAGGTAGTAATCGTGAACTTATTGATTAGATTCACAGTTATCAGATAGTATTGTAATATTTCGCCCGTTTCATATTCAACGCTTTCCTGCTAGGCTGCTATCCATGGTAGGTGATTCATAACGTATTAGGAAATATTGATATAAAAATTTCCCGTTTACCATTTTTTTAATTAAGAAAAATTCCCAAGCATTTTGTTTTAAACATATAAGAACGATGATTGGAGATATGCCTGATAAAAACAAGGAACTTTTTTTTGCGGATGGGAAATCATCAAAAAACTTCCTCCGCTTTGGGCGGAGCGGGGGGGAGTGTCAGATTTGTACTCACTAAAACCCACCCATGTTTCTTCTATTGCCTTACATTCCGGGGCCGCGGTATCTCTTTCGAACAAGGAACTTGACTTGCCAGTTTTCAGTTGTAATTGGTGCTAATTTAATCAACTCTAATTGCTCAATTAGAGCAAACATGTATCATTTATCAGTCATAAAGTGGGCCTCTCAAACGCTAACACTTAGAGAATGTTTACATGTTCGCATTTTATGATTACAGATTGCATTATTAATGTATGATGATGGAATCCGGAAGTTTTTGCATATTAAGTGATTAATTTGGAGATATTTCCTTTACCTTTGGAACGATAAGTTAGAGCTAGTCTCTTCATCCAAAACCATCATCATCTCCCTTTTTTAACTATGTTGGGGTCGGCTTCTAGTCTAACCGGAAACGTAACTGTAGTGCAGTACACGAAGCTACTATCTACCTGAACACTACTAGCACCTAGTTGTCCTACGCGGTCCTGCGTTTTAGATTACTGCCCCGCTCCCGTGGGTAGTAGTGTGATGTTATATAGCCTATGTCACTTAGTAAAAATGTAGCTTTCTAATAGTGAAAGATTTTTTTAGATCGGTCCAGTAGTTTCGGAGCCTATTCAATACAAAAAGAAAAACAAATATCATCTTTATAATATTATATTATAGTGCAGACAATTCTGTAGATCAAGTCTCACTTGCTGAAGTTGTTCACACATCGATACTTCTCCACAAAAAAAATCTCTTAAACCAGCATGTATTTACTCCTCAATTATTGATCACCACGACAAGCGTACTAGTACCGATTTAAATAAAATAAATCTATTCGATACATGGTTAAATTATTCTAATTCATCAACATCATCTGTCTAGCCTTTTCCCAAAGGGTACAGCTGGTTGATTATCTAAAAGGTCATAATTACCTGCACTAAATAATACAGCATGCACATGAGATCTCCCACGCTGTTGGTGGACGGGTCGAATCTGCCTGCTCGGATGAGGATCACCCGGGGATACAGCCGGTCTTTCGGACTCGGTAGAATCAAAACTGTTCTGAAACAGGATAAAATGCATACTAATATTTCAGAAAGCTGCTAATGAAACTAATTGAAGCAAGCATTTTTCTAAGGATGCATTTTTTTGAGCTTTGAAGAAGCTGTTCTCTGGTAGACTTGCTTCTTAGCAAATGAGACTCTAAACATAAGGGGTGAAATACCATTATAGCATACACCTATGCCAACTCTTTGATGTTAGAGAAACGGATTTTTAGGTTTCAGAGAAACTAGATAAGGTGACATTCTATAACAGTTAATATAAAATCACACTACTTCCCAAAAGGTTAGGCATAGGTGTACCAAACAAGTATACCCACATTATGCCACGCCAGTTTAAAGCCCAATGACACTTATTCCAACCTCTGTATCAAACCCATGGACTTCATGTTAAGCAGTCGCGTGTACAACCAATAGGCTTAAGAGGCAGTCATTTAAACAGTATTGACCGAAATTGAAATAACAGTTGCCAAACTAAGGAACTAATCTTTAAATAAATAATTAGAAAAGCAAAGTTTTGTGCTTAGTATTTTACGCAATGTAAATATAAATGAATTAATTAGGGCCAATTAAATGAAACTAAACTGTAATAAAATCTGTTACATCAATTTAAATTTTAAGAACATATGCGCTTTGTAAGCTATTGCCCTTATTTATACCCTTTTTTATTTTTAGTGTCAGACTTTTAGTGACACAAAGCCACTTAATTTCCTTTCTTTGCCCTTTAATTTCCGGGGCCGCGGCATCTCTTTCGAACAACCCGGTCTATGCACCCTGGAGATATTTTTTCAGCGGGTACAAACATTTAAACTACACAAACAACAAAGATTTGTATAGCCTGAAGTTTTTTAAGGCTATACAAATCTTTGTTTTGTGCAGGAAGCTGCGACACCCAGCACAATCGCTCAGATACTGGTGGTGGCCAACCATACTGTTTTTTTTTAAATGATGTCAAAAACTATCTATTTCTCTTACCCTAGTCTGAAAAACTGAATAAACTTGGGATCCGTCGGTTTTATCCTCAAGGTAATATCCGGAGCCGTGGTTCTGAGAGTGTAGTACAAGTCCAGCTTCTTCTTCACTCGTTCTAAGCTGAACTTACATCCTCGCAGCAACGCTATGAGCCACTGATCATCTGCAAATTAAATAAAAGCAACCTTGCATCAGTGCACCTTTTCTCCACGTATTATAAATGCCTATGTAGGCCTATGTATTTTTTTTTTTAATTTGACTTTTTCATAGTATTAATACCAGCATATAGCTGTCCCACTACTGGGCAAATGCCTCTCTTTGTACAGAGAAAGCACGAGCATTGATCACCACTCTTGCTCAAGACGGGTTAGCTATTTAAGATTTATGTATTAAAAACTAGCGGCGCCTGCGGCTTCGTCCGCGTAATATCGAATTGTGTTATTCCGTATCATAATCTACCTCTGTGCCAAATTTCATCAAGATCCGTTCAGCCGTTTTGACGTGAAAGAGTAACAAACATCCATACGTCCATACATCCATATATCCTCACATACATTCGCATTTATAATATTAGTAGGATAAGTGAGTTCAGGTTTCCTCACAATGTTTTCCTACACTGATGTATGTGATGCCATAGTTAGATAAACTTTAGACAGTACACATGTTTGAAAAGGTCACATTGGTATTTGCCCGGATTTTAACCAACACCCTTATGAATCAGAGGCGAGGCACTTGACCTTTGGGCAACCATACCTACTAAAAAATTTAAATATAAAGGATATTTTTTCAAGTTGAAATACAATGACAACCAAACATTAACATATTAAATTATTTTCCTCATAACAAAATTGGGACATTTTTGTATGTTGTTTTGTATTAGTGCATACAATGTATGAGAGGGGTACAGACATTAATTAAGGTTAATAAGCGCAGACTAAAATAAAAAGAAAATATAATTGACGTAACAATAAAAAGTACCTACAGGAAAATTGATAAATACATGATCACGATAAAGTGATAATTGTAATACATTTTATTACGTGGTTTTCGTACAGCCGAACTCAACGCGACTCTGATAAGCAAACTGTTACCGTGACAATTAATTACATGTACGAAAGGGACGAATTATCCTTGATAATCTGTTTGAACGAACAGATTTTATGGTAACGTTTTTTGCAAAGGTATTTATTAGAACAGCCTGCTGACATACTTCAGTATATGAGTTTGATTTTAAAGATAAGCTCTTACAATTAATCAAACTATCTCTTTGCCGCGTTTTGTAGATAGCTGCAATGTTCATAAGACTAAAAAACGACACACACTCACACTTCACACCTTTCTTTTACCTTAGCTTTCTCTCTACTCGACAATATAGGTACAATACGGCCCCGGAACATAAAGGGCAAAAGAAGGAACTTGGATGGGATTTAGTCAGTTAAAGACTAACGCTCCACCCCCCACACCCCGCCCAGAACGGGGCAAATAATTTGATGGTTTCCCACCCGCACAAAAAAGGTACGTTATAGTTATTAAAATAGAGGTCGACGACCTAAACGGCCCTTTGACGGACGGCCTTGGACGGTCTTTGAGGGTAACCCTAGAGGAACTTTCAAAAGTGGCTTAGGATCTTAGGAGGAGGATAGACATATCTGGTGTTTACAATGACGTCATGCAGGATTATTTTAATATCATTCCGGGGTGAGAAAGAGACAGATCTATACCTACAGGACGTCTAGCGTCATCTCTTTCACACACTGGAATAAGAATAAAAAATACTGCTTTAAAACTAGAAATTAATGGTAACCACTATCAGTAAAAGACATTATTGAAAGGGCCGTGAACTCCAGCAAGGCGAGGAGCCAATAAAGAAGATAATATTATTGTAAATTCAATTATTAGGTACCTGTTCTTGCTTTCAGATGAGGCTGTTTCGAAATCCATTCCTTCAGATGTTTCAAATCATTAGGAATTTGGTTTGGGTTTTCGTTCAACTCCTTCTTGGCTATTTCTGCCAGCTCCGGAGTCAACTCACGAATCATGTTTAGTTAGTACAGATCTGTAAAAAACAATTCAATTTTATTATAATAAAACCCAGTTCTATCAACATTTGCTAAAACAATACTCAAGTGCTGACAAGGAAGATCAATAAATTCCCTATTTACTCAACATTGTTTTTTTATGAAAAATAACTACTTATCTATACTAAGTTATCAATACATTTAGCACTGATATTATGATAGATTAAAAATAAGCAATTTTAACTGAGCAAACATACAAAACAAGTCTAAATACTTACATTCGTGTACCAATAATAAGTAAGGTAAGACCCACCTATGGTATTGCGCTCTGTCGGCGTATCGACTAACTGATAAAGAACTCGGCTGTTATCACAGTCGTGTTGTGACACAGCGCTGACTGCCGATATTATCCAATCACACGGCAAGCACAATCAATGGCCCATTTCTACCATAATTACTCGATATTGCAATAAAAATCGACTTTGGACTGGCATAACTTTCGTATTGGGGAACAGTTTTCCCCATTCTTTGTCGCCTAATCTCTTCCACGTTAGTTTTGATGGATGACTCGACATAATTGAACCCATAATCTACGTAGCTACAATCACCACAGTCATTGTCACTCGCATATCTCTATGCTGTTCTTCCAGTTATTAATCCACCCACATTTTAGACTTGTTAAATTTTATATCATTAAAATTTCCAAGTCTACCTTCATTCTGAAGTTGAAGTTGGTTTTCTACATTATATACTCCTAGTGTCAGACTTGTACTAACCAAAACTCACCCATGTTCCTGCTATTGCCCTTTATGTACCGGGGCCGCGGTATCTCTTTGGAACAACCCGCAACCCCGGCAGGCCACATTATGACCCTGGCAAATGTTTACCTACTATACAGTAGGTTTAAAACTGGATGAATACTTACTTTCAAATTATAAAACTTGTTCATGACAAACCCGGAACCTTTTTTACCTTGAGACGTACACAATCACTTACGCACTAAAATTCACAAAAACAAAACAAGAAAAGGGTCTTTTAAAATACTTATATTTTAGCACAAATTAACTAACACATGGTACGATCTGTGACTACATAATGTTAATTAGTAAGACCTATACAAACATAGTAATTACAGCAACTACATCTAATGCTAACCTTAGATAAGGAGATAATGTGATCTTAACGTATTCATAATGTAAGATATAATACCTTGTATTATCTAGTCTAATCACGACAACGTTTACACAAAGTTGTTATTATGGAAATAATGTGGATTAAAAAGAGATAATACTTGGTAGAGGAACGCATCCGGGTATTTGAAACGTGCCCAGTGACTGTAACCATGGAAACTGATCATGTTCTCATTTTTGATTATTTTGTAAAACATTTGTGTTTAAATCTTATTATTCTACTAGCTTTTGCCCGCGTATTGTAAGAGCTTAAAATTCGGGGTAACACAGTTCCCCTTTCCTGATTTGAAGGTACCTGCTACCTGAAGTTTTTGCCCTTGCGCCTTATTGATTGTAATAGCAGCCTGTCCGTCACCAGGTTCTCAACTATTTCTATACCAAAATTTATCAAAATCGGTTTAGCTATTTAGGCGTGAAGACGTAACAAACAAACAAACACACTTTCGCTTTTATAATATTAGCAAGGATTCTACTTCGTATAACTTCGGTAACAGTACGATAAAACATGTTTGAAACAACAACTAATCCACATCAAGTTGTCTAAACGACCCTGGGACGCCAAACATGCTTTCCGCTGTCTTAGGTTTGCCTGGACGCTTCGATTCATCAGTCCCAAACTTCAGATCTTCTTCAAACCAATCTCCGTATTGATCTAGTTTTTTCGACCAGTAATCTATAAAAAAAAAACAAAGTTATAACCAACGTACCGATGACTTTTTTTTTTTTTCGGGTGGGAAATCATCCTATGACTTCCCCCACTCTGGGCGGAGCGGGGGGGCATGTCAGACTTGTACTGACTAAAACCCACCCATGTTCCTTCTGTTGCCCTTTACGTTCCGAGGCCGCGGTATCTCTTTCGAACAACCCGCAACCCCGGCAGGAACAACCCCCAACCCCGGCAGGACGTACCGATGACTTTAAGGTTGATTTTGGGACCTAAAAAAGACTTAGTAAAAGAGGTTTATATTCAAAAGTTCTTTCAATGGACCTTGGAAGATTCCCATTATAAATTAAAGCCAGCCTGTGTCATAAAAAAAAAAATACATGTGGAATTGACTGACGGCACGGTTAGTGCAGTGGCTGAGCGATCGACTGCTACGCTGCATGTCGCGGGTTCGATCCCCGCGCGGAACAAATATTTGTATGACCTACAGATAATTGTTTCGGGTCTGGCTGTTTGTGTATGTGAGTTTAAATGTTTGTAAACGCACCGACGATACAGGAGAAATTCCTAGTGTGGGGCAACGTATTTCGAAACTAATTGAAAACGTCTACTTTTTTTCGTTGGTTAATAACAAAATATCGTACCTGTGATTTCCTGCTTGGTTCCACCTTGCCCTCCATACTCTTTCGGCATTATTGCTGGTGGTACATACTCGTGAAGGACTGTCAAATCTTTGCTATACATATGTAACTGAAAATAAAATCATATTAAAACAGTGTTATTTTGAAAATAATCTATAGTTTTAATAAGTTACTACTACTAACTTTTTTCTGATGTTTCTCATTAAGAAGATTAATAACAAAACTGAATAGTTTTTCAAATGCTGGTATAGTATTTATGAAATGTAAACTTTTTAGTCTCAGCGGCGACGCGTCCTGAAATGTAAACTCGTAATTAAAGCATGAAATTAGAATTATTGTCTTAATTTAATAAATAAATGATGATAAATATCTGTAGGGCCAAATCCACCGTAAATGCAGCGGCAAAGCCGTTAGTCACAAAGGCACTAAGGCGGCAAGTTGTCTGGCGATTCTCTCCCGGACCCACCCATCCGCGCGGACGACATAACCTTTGCTATAAATGTTACCTGTCCCGCTATCACCAACTTCTTCAGCACCGTCGGTGTCGTTTGCATAAAATGCGTCATAGTTATCCCTTCCAGATCGATTATATTGATTAACCCGTTTACCATGAACGCATCGTCTTCCAAATACTTAATCTGTAAAATATAAAAACAACTTACAAGACCCAAGTTAAAAAAAAAGACAATAATGTGATACCGTATGTGTCAACTGTCTGGGTGCCATTATGTTATCCTATGATTATAAGTGTGTCCCTAATTTCTCAGGATTATGTAAAATAATTCACAGTTTCAAACTCAAAGCATACATTCCAATTACACTAAAGCAGGCTCTTTGGAATGTCAAGAAACAACATGAAGCTACAGTCCCAGTAACAAGGCATAATAACTTGTGAAAGTACTTCAGATGACCATTCCAAAGCCTTGATCTCTATGGCTGAGAATGGGCAAGAAACTCCAACGATACTCTTTTAAATCATAATATCTTTACAATATCATGGTTACATCATTCATATGAATATGTGAGAACTATGTAGTTAAACGTGCACTTAAAAGCGTCCAGAGTAAAAACACAAATATTAATTTTAAAGACAGCCTTGGTAGTGAAGCTATTGGATAAAGTATGGAAGCGCGATATCTCCTATTACAGACGCGTTTAAATATGTACTTTGTGCTTAGTGTATTTCGTATTTTACGTAGTTTTCTTTTCTGGCGACATGGTTGGCGCAGTGGCTGAGCGATCGACTGCTGCGCTCCGTGTCGCGGGCTCCATCCCCTCACGAAACAAATAAGTGTATGGCCTACAGATGTTGTTCCTGGTCTGGCTGTTTGTGTATTATAGTTTAAATGTTTGTAAACGCACTCACGATACAGGAGAAAATCCTAGTGTAGGGCAAAAGTTTATATAAAAAAGTTTTATAGTATCAAAAACCAAAATTAATTACAAACCTGTTGAAAACAATGTGAAAACGAAAAGAAATCCGTGGGAACAATCTCATTAGGATCATAGAGGCTGGGTTTTACTAACACTACCCTTGGATCCAGAGGCGATGCCAGTCTTGGCAACACTAACACGGCTCTAAAACAAAATAAGTTAATACAGCAATTCTTTTACCCAAAGTGGACAAAATGTACCCCAAAGTGAACAAAAATAAATGTATTACCTAAAATTATAATAAAACAGTTAAAAATTATCGAAAATGATTAATGTCCTATACCAAGCCGGAAAAAACTCAAATAAAAAAAAAGATTTTTTTTGGCCATGTCCTTTAGTAAACAATCATATTCTACTTACCCAGTATGCAGCAAATATTTAAACCTCTCATGATGAGGCCTGAAACTAAACAATTCCGGTGACAAACTTCTCAATGAATAGTAAAGATCTAACTTCTCTTTGGCTCGTTCTAAGCTGTGCTTGGATCCCCTCAGGAAAGCTGCGAGCCATTGGTCATCTATAAGGAAAATAGTCAGTTAGGCACGGTTATTTGTTTGAGCCATTTGGGGTTAAAGGGTGAGCAGGCTAGGGCCTGGGGGCCCTCGCCTCCACGTACATTTTTACGAAAACGTTAAACGTAACGTTTAAACGTTTATCGAAATTTGTACGTTTTTTACGAAAACGTTTTCTCGAAAAACGTTTTCGTTTTTCGAGAAATCTCCAAGCGGTTGGTCGACTCTTTTCGTTCGCGACATAGGATTGGCCTTTTTTTGGCCAAAGAATTGGCATTGCCATCCGACGCACGCGGTAATTACCGCCTGTTGACAGCAATTTTCATTTTCTTAAAAATCCATGATTTTTTTTAAATTATGTTGAATGTATTTAATAGAATACAAACAGCTACCCTACCATGACTTGTTAAGGCGCAGTATTATGCCGTTGACCTTGTTCATACATTTTGACGTTGGACTTTACTGCATACGTTTGTCGTAAAAATACAAATAAATTTGTATAAAATTAAATATTAACTATTCAATCAAAAACAATCCATCATTGAACGCGGTTTGGCGTTGGAAATTTCATTGTATACTTTTGATTATAATTACGATTATTATTGAAGAGATAAACTGCTTTAAAAGAGAATTTAGAGGTGTGTTTGAATATTTTTTTACACATTTTAGTATATTTAATTATAATTGGAATTCCATCAATGTATGCAAAAAAGCCTTAAAAATATCATATTTTTTTCAGTGATTAAAATTATGTATGGTTTAAGAGATACACTGCGTTAAAAAACCTGATTTTTGGCCGTTCTCAAGAAATCTTCACCTTAAAGCAGAACTTCTTCCGCTGAGGGAAAGGGTGTCTAGCACCTTCTCTTTCACTCAGTGGTATAAGTTCTGCTTTAAGATGTCATAGTAGGCCTACAGTTCATTATAAAATTTGAGTTGAAAACGTTCATCGGTTCCTTCTACATTCAAGATATCTAGGATGTTTTCTTATTACCATGACTTGCCGGAAAAATAAAATGGCATAGGTATTTTTTTAATCTGTTGTTTTCTTTCCTCGTTGGTGTAGTGATCGCAAGCAAGACTGCTGGTCCTGGGTCCTATTCCGAGGGCGAACAAAGTGTTATTGGGCCTTTTTATGAGGATTGTTTCAGTACCAATCATGGTGTCTGTATCTGTGCTTGGTTGAGGTTTTGAGTTTCATTACCAACATTAAAACTTCATATTTAATTCAGCTATACCAAATACTTTATAAATTGCTTTAAAATAAATTTTTTACCTACTACCTTACTAGGGAATAATTTTGTTTAAACTTTCACAGACTCGAAACGACTATTTGTAGGTAATACAAATATTTGTTCCGTGCGGGAATCGAACCCGCGACACGTAGCGCAGCAGTCAATCGTTCAGCCACTGGACCGTGCTATCAAATCTTTCGTAATGTTATTGCTAATCTCAAAAAAATTAAAAAAAATTGCCTACCTGTTCTAGCCCTCAAATGAGGCTGTTTACTGATCCACTCTTTCAAATGTTTTATTCCATCCTCAAGTTTCTTCGGAGTCTCATTCAGTTCCACTTCAGCCTTTAGCTTCAAATCAGGATTCAACGGTCTCAACGACATAATAAAAAATGAGATAATTGAATAAAAAATAAAGACTTTATACGTGTACTTTTTTAACAAAAGAGCGAACACTTTTCCTCAATATATTCACAAAGCTTTAGGAAACCACAGTCAGAACGTGTGAACTTTTAAAACTTTTTTTTTAAATAAGTAGATGAAAACAAATTAAATACAATGAGCGACCGCCACCGTTTCGAAGTATGAACGCAATAAACAAAATTAAACATCTACTGCACTTACGCAAGAAACAGGTTTATCTTATGCAGATCTTTTGGTACTTATTTTTAACTTTATAGGAACATATTTAGGTACCTGCGCAAACACTATCAAGAAGGTATCTTGTGTACTTCTTAAAATATTCTTAGGTCCCTAATAAATACTTGTGCCTTCTCTGTTTACGAAAGAATCTTGAGTTTACGTTAAGAAGTAAAAGTTTAAAATCAGCTATTCCTACAATTTCTGGAGTATTTTTCGCCGTTTTACTAAATAACTTAATGATTTAAACGGTATTTCATGTGGGTGAAATATTTTCTGTACCGAACTTACTATGTTTAATATACTTTATTCAATTTATTATTTACTAAAGGGTAAGAAAACCATACAACGTCGGTAAAAAAACTATATTTTTTATTATTTTAGTACAAAATAACAAGTTACACAGACGTATGCTGCGCCAATCCCAAATACATTGGGATAAATGCAGGACAATGATGATGATTTCAATACAAAACTATTTTAAAATGGTTAATCGACCTGAAGTTGTCTGAAGGAACCTTCTATTCCGAACATATCCTCGGCAGTCTTGGGTTTCCCAACTCGCTTTGATTCGTCTGTGCCGTACTTTAAGTCCTCATCCAGCCATGAACTGTATTCTTTCACCTTATTCCTCCAGTGATCTGAAAATTATGATAAAAAACACTTTACGTGCAGACTACAAATCATATCAATATATGTATATACTTTTTTTTATTGAAAAAACATTGATCCTCACTAGGAATTTCTCCTGTATCGTGGGTGCGTTTACAAACATTTAAACTCACATAAACAAACAGCCAGACCCGGAACAACTATCTGTAAGTCATACAAATATTTGTCCCGTGCGGGGATCGAATCCGCAACACGCAGCGCAACAGTCAATCGCTCAGCCACTGCGCCAACCGTGCAGGCTTGAATTGATTAAAAACTCAAAGGACTCTTCAGTATAAGAACTGTCCAGTTACAAATAATCCAAAGATCGGAAGCTCTAAGTACCGAAAAGAAAACAATAACTTAAATTAAAAAAAAAAAAAAACTTTGATTTTATCACCGTGATTGGCCATTTGATTTGCCTATAAGTACCTACTTCTTACAAAAAAATGTCTGAATATTGAATTATTTAGGATGACTAATATAACTTCTCTTCAAAAATATTGTTCAAACCGCAATTGATCCTTTGATACTATTTTCTCATTGTTAAATAAAAAAAAACAATTTATCTATTTCATCCATGTATTTCTTTTTTGTTATAAAAATAAATGTAATCTTTCATTTATGTTAACGCAGGGCAAAGTTCATGCCCGCTTATAAATGCAAAGCATAATGATAAAACTAACAACACGCAGAGGACAACTCTATTTTGACTCCAGATGAGTGCAATACTCCCAGAGAGAAAATATTTATCATGGATAAGTCAAAACGAAGTGTCCTCAGCAGAATGGATTTCATTTTACAAATACCTGTAATTTCTTCAACTGTGCCAGCGGTTCCACCATACTCGGCAGGTAGCACCTCTTTAGGGATGTGTTTATACAATTCATCGTAATTCTTGTTGTGGACGTACAGCTACAAAAATAAAACGCACGTTAATTATTACTACTTACATCCTTACTAATTTTATAAAAGCAAAAGTGAGTTTGTTTGTTTGTTACGTCTTCACCCCTTAATGGTTAAACGATTTTGATGAATTTTGGTACAGAGACCCTAGAGACGGACATGTGTATGTTTTTTTTTTAAATGAGGGAGAAAAAGGGAAAACTTAGCTTTGCTATTACAATCAATAAGGCGCAAGGGCAAAAACTACAGGTAATAGGAACCTGCAAATCAGGAAAAGGGTGTTACCCCAAATTTAACGCGAGCGAGTTATCCATAACTATTAAATTAATACTTAAAATGTTTAATTAGTTGAAGGAAATGTAGCATAAAGTCTTGGGTCAAGACCGAGCATAAAAAAATTCCAATACGTGTTTTTTTTTTTCAAGAATTTCCCAGGGGCTCGGAGTCTGAATTTGAGTCCAATTTTATGTTATCAGCTACCCTACCATGACGTGTTAAAGCAGAAGTTATTCCGCTGAGGGAAAGGGACAGAGCTATATAGGGTGTCTTGCACCATCTCTTTCACTCAGTGGAATAAGTTCTGCTTTAAGATGTCATAGTAGGCCTACAGGGTCACCCCTTATTATAAGAGATTTAAACAATATCAAATGAACTATCACTGGTGTAATGTTATGTCTGTTAAATAGTGTCTAAACTTACTCGGCTTTTGTTTTTCTCATTGAGCAACGCTTTAACTGCATTGAAAATTGTTTCAAATCCTGGTGGAGTGTTCAAGTAATGTGCCCCTTTCATGCGCATTGGCGAAGCATCCTGAAATTATTGTAAGCATGTTTGGTTCCAAATTTACAACAAAAATTGTTCTTGCAAAAAACTACAAGTTTTCCGTTCGCGATTTCTTGGTACCGGATAACCTGTCTCTGCTATGTGTTTACTGCATCTGTTCCTTGTTACGCAACCGCCGACAGAAACTCCCGGGTTCAACGAGTGAGTAAACTAAAAGTTAGTCTTACCTGGCCCAGCGTGACCATCTTCTTCATGGTAACTGGCGTCATTTGCATCAAGTGCGCTACGGACCATCCTTCAAAGTCTAAGATGCTTTGCCCGCCAACCACAGTGGCGTTATCGTTTTCATTCAAGAGTATCTGAAAAAGTATTTATTTGTTTTGTTAAATTTTTATGGAGTGGTCAAACGGAATATACGTACCTACATAAAACAAAGCACGTTAATTGCAAAACATCTTCTAACTTGGATGGCTTGTTGATCGAAGTCTTCCAATATGTCTTTATTCACTTCAATGTAGGTAAGTTATGGTTCATTTCATGGGCGTCGCAAGGGGAGCAGTGGGGGGCAGCCAATAGAGAAGAGAATAATTTCCCTGCCTGATCACACATAATTTATATGTAGGTTCTCAAATACGTTTTTTTCGCCGTGTGTGTATAACGTATTACCATTGTACACGCGGCGAAAAACCATATTCGACTTAGTAGAACAATATTTATAAGCTTCTTTTGGATACCTTTAATAGTTTTAACTTTATTGGGTCCTATAATATTACAAAACAAGATTGCAATGTTGTTTCTAACATTTAATTATAAAACAGTTAAGTACATACCCTCATCAAGACGTTTGAAGCGGACATGATGTCTAAGAGGTGGTACTTGTTAGGGTCGTACCTCGCTGGTCTGAAGATGGATGTCTGTGGAGCATCGGGTCCTGGTGGCTTGGGAAGCACAATGAGCACTCTGAAAAAAGAATCAATACATGTTCTGAATATTTAAAAACGGATTTGTTTATATGCAGAATAAAAGAAGAGAATACCAAGGAAATAATTAATATTTGCGTTAAACAGATGCAATCCTTACTAATATTATAAAAGCGAAAGTGAGGTAGTTTGTTTGTTTGTTACGTCTTCACGCCTATATGGCTAAACTGATTTTGATGAATTTTGGTACAGAGATTAGAAACAAAGTGAGAAAATCTGGAGAAAGAGGGTATATAAGGGGAGATAAAGATAATTTTTCGATCATCATGCGGGCTAAAGTTAGCGTTAACCCAAAGTAACTATGAATACAGACGAAGACGCGAGCGGAAGCTATACATAATAATTATGTTACCGGAACATATTATGTAGGTATTATGTAACTGTCCCACTCTTAAGCAGAAAAAAAAAACAGATGAAGGAGCATTGAGGTGACGATGAAAGAAAGCTGCGCCAATACTGAACAAATGGACATTATAGTAAGATAGTGGAAAAAAATATCTGATGGATTACCCGAGGCTCAGAATCTCGTCAAAAATGGGATCGGTGTGCTTAATCCGGAATAGTTCAGGTGCCGTAGTGCGAATGGAGTAGTACAGGTCCAGCTTCTCTTTGGTCCTCTCCAGGCTGAACTTGCAACCACGGAGGAAGGCCACCAGCCATTGATCATCTGGAAATAACGTTCGACGGATTTCTTTGTTGAAAAGTAATCCTCACTTTTCTTACTAATATTAGAAAAGCGAAAGTGAGTTTGTTTGTTTTTTACGTCTGCACTCCTTAATAGTTAAACCGATTTTGATGAATTTTATTACAGAGATAGTTGGGAAGGGAAGGAGGAGACGGACGCAGGCTATATTTTTTAAAGTGGGATATGAATGAAGAGGGAAGAAAAGGGAAAACTTAGCGTTGCTAATACAAATCAATAAGACTCAAGAGCAAAAACTGCAGGTAGCAGGTACTGTGTTAATGCCGACTTTAACGCGAGCGAAGCCGCGGGCAAAAGCTAGTTGATAATAAATATTGTGTATGACTTAGATATAAAAGAATCATTTATTTCCTTACAACTTCATGTACAATCTAAACTGATTATAAACGATAAAATTTATTTTAGGCGCAAAAAAAAGAATACGGCCAAGAGCGAGTCAGTAGCAAGGTTCCGTACAAACTTGCGTTGTAAACAACCATATCATTTGACTGTACTTACTACTTGTGGCCATACCACTGTGCCAAATTTCGTCAAGATCCGTTCAACCGTTTTGACGTGAAAAAGTTTTTTGCTGATGAATGTCAAACTGGCTGAACTATGAAACCTTACCGAAAAATACGCATTTATAACAATAGTAGGAAGTAGGCTAAGTAGGATTATAATATTAGTAAGATATAGCAATCAACTAAATCACATAATAATATCCACAACTTCGTAACCTTTCAGTCAGATTGACATTCATCAGCTAAACTACCTCATGTACAGACGCCTGCACATCAAGCTACTACAATCTGTCAGATTTCTTTGATAGATTTTCGACTTTATTTTTAAAACATTAAGGTTCAAGGTTCATTGGGAAAAATTGACAGTTTCGTGTAGCTTGACCTGCAGGCGTCTGTACAAGTACCGCAGGGGTTTCACTATAATATTTTTGTTTAACTCACGCTTCCTACAAATGATTAGCTAACTAAAAACTACCAACCTAACCAATTTTCTATGAACAATAATTATGCTAACATGCGTTACTTCTTGCATCATCCTCAAGAACATTATCACAGTACGCACCTGTCCTAGCATTCAAATGGGGCTGCTTAGCTATCCAGTCCTTGATACTCTGCAGATCAGCTGGCAGCCGCTTCGGGTCCTCGTTCAGCTCCACTCGAGCCTTCTCCGCCAGAGCGGGAGTCAACGGCCTCACACTCATTTTGATACAAACGTCCTGTCACACAAAAAACCTATACCACTCTAAAATGATAAAATATCGATGGAGTGATAAATGTATATGGTATTTGATTAGGTATCTACCGTTTAATCCACCAGACATATATTAGTTGTGTGTTTTATAACATCATATCAGGCTCTAGGGTTTCTCCTTGACTTTGTCTAATCTGCTAAGTACACACGACGGCAGGTCAATCTATTCTAAACTATTATAACCTGATCTCTCTACTACGGATCGTACACCGTAGTAGAGAGATCAGGTTAAAATGGTTTTGCGTAGGTTGATGTACCATCGTGTGTATATTTTTTTTATACTAGCCTTTGCCCAGGGCTTTGGCCTTGTGGAATCATCATCATCATAGAACAGTATCGTAATACCTACCTGGATCAAAAATTAGAATTACTAATAATATTGTCGGTACTTTCATACAAGGCTAAATTCTTGGCTTGCCCTTATTATATACTACTTTTCATGTTGGCCCTTTGGCACGACACTGCCTATTCAGTGTTCCAACTCCTAACCTAACTCTGGTCTCCTGGACGATCACGACACGTCAACAGACGCGTCTGCAGGTGTCATATCCGCAGACGAATAGGGGTAATTTGCTCGTTTGTGGTAGGTAATTGACATCGACAAGCGCGTCTCCCTTAAATCAGCTTGTTGTCGGTTTTTGTGGCACGCAGCAAAGGGTTTCAGAGCGAGGTCCCGGCGGCTGTCCACACGCATGTCGACGCATCAGTACTTTCGGAGTTGAAAATGAGTGCAGCGTGCTTCTTGAAGTTTTTTTTTTCTACAATGGCACATATTATGAGCATTGACGGAATATTCGCGGCGTGTACGATCTCAAGATCCAACCTTCTTTTAAGTCTTGCGTGCGTGAGAGTTGTGTCTGTCGAAAATTAATACAGACACGGGTCTGTATTGTCAGCCGACCACAGGATCGGCTCGTGGCGATCCATTTGCTGAGGTATATGTCGATTCTGTCTACGTGTAGAAAATTAAGGTTTTTTTTTTAATTTATATTATTTATTGAATATTAATCTTGCATAAACTTTTTTATTTATAAAATATTAATGTAAACTAATCCAATTAAAAAAAACCTTCATTCAATGTGGAATCGAGAAACATAATATTGAGAACGAAACATGAGATTTTTAGAAGAGAATTATAGAGAACTTACAACGATTGAATTTAAATTAAATGTACTTTATTCAATCAATTCAATTATTTACCAAGGGATAAGAAAACAACTCCAGTAAAAAAATATAGTTTTAATATTTTAGTACAAAATAACAAGTTATACAGACGTATGCTGCGCCAATAAGGGCAGAAGAATGATGATGATTTCAATACAAAACTATTTTAAAATGTTTAATCAACCTGAAGTTGTCTAAAGGAACCTTCTATTCCGAACATATCCTCGGCAGTCTTGGGTTTCCCAACTCGCTTTGATTCGTCTGTGCCGTACTTTAAGTCCTCATCCAGCCATGAACTGTATTCCTTCACCTTATTCCTCCAGTGTTCTGAAAAATAGCACAAATATTATCAATTAATTAGAACCTCAAAAAACTTTTCAGCGTAAGAACTGTCCAGTAACAACGAATTTTAATATTATTAATTTTAATATTTTATTATTAAATTTAAAAATAAAATTGTAATCATTAACATCCCAAGTAGCAAAATGGTCCTTTAGCAATCGACTTATAAGACTAAACGTCTAATACGCATTTAATAGACGCTTTGACTAAGATCACTGATCTCACAAAAGCATGTCAAAAGACAATTTGAGCTTCAAGTGCTTTCGATCCTATTTCTTAGTTTTATAAACGTTTACATTATAACTACACACGATTCCTACCCGATCTTGCAGTTATATAAGAGCATTGTATAAAACAAATTAGCAAGTATTTCATTTTGATCCTTTAAACGCATTTGATAAGATTGTTTATACTAACACGCACAAGACATGCACTTCTATAAAAGTCTTCATATAGGTGTTATAGGTCAAGTATATTAAAGGATTGATTTGTCTGAGACGCGACTTCTAATTGATTGTTAGCACGAAACTAGCATGCCCACCGATGTTTATCGGTAATATTCTGCTAACATGAATCCTACATTTGCTTTTATATACTGGAGTAACCGGCCATATTGTTATTATTTAGAGAAAGCAAAAAAATTAAAATTGATCTAAACAATTGGAAACGATCTAAGCGTAGTGGCAGTTTTCGAAGAAGAGTTTCCAAAAAGTTACTTGAAATGAAATCAGGATCAAAGTGCGGGTCGATATTCTTCTTAAATACAAGAGAATCTCGTGAAGGTCGTGATGGTTCCGAACAATATAAAAAAATGAAATGGTTCAAGAAGACTGCGAAATTACTTTTACTGAAAGTTCTAATAACCTTGAAGATAATGGAAGTAGTGATAGAGAATTTGGTAATGACAACCACCCTGACTTTGAAAAAACATTCCATACTCGTAATTATCAGATCAAAACCCAAAAATAAAGAATTTTGCGAAAAATTACTTAAAAGTGAAGAAATATGACGAATTAGCAAAACTGTTCAAATACCTATTGATTTATCGTTTTGTATCCACTGCCTACTCTTCATATAAGTCGAAATCAATTTTATGAAGAAAGTTTAAAGTGTTGTAACGTAATTCACACAATTCTTATAATATTAGTACTAACTAAGATTATATAAAATTACATTCTAAAAGTGCTGATTATCAGCCTGATTTGAATAAATGACTTTGGATTTTGATTTTTCTTTGAAATACGGAATATTTCTGATGTATTTCTCTAAAGGAACCCTAAAACTAAAATATGGTGGCGAAGTAGGTATGTCATGTAGTAGTCTTAACTTTCACTAAATAGTTTTGTAAATGTTTTGATAAATGCAATATTGTGGCACATGATCCGATCCCATGGCGGTTTATAAGTATGTTAATTATTACTTAATAAAAAAAATGCTTAATACGATTACTTTGAAAGGGGCATGAAGACATGTTCATTATCTTCGATTACTTTATCAATAAAATTAATTTCGCAAGTTGATTAGGCATTCTTTATACATAAAAGTAAGACAAAATTTACCTATGTTATGCTAAGGGATAATATATTAAAATGTGGATTAATTTAATATTTTTTTGTTTTCAAGTCATTCTTAAAGAATTAAAAAGTAATGCTCTACTAATACATCACCCTGATCAATGTAGGATCAATCACACCAGTAGCAGCACGCACTAGATCGTAAGAGGACTAATCGCGCTTACTCAGTGCGTCTACCGGATCTTTATAGGACAATAATATCTTGTAAAAGCACCTAATATGATAATTATAAAATCCGATTGCACATTACCGGACTGTAACACAACGGTCACAGGACGTAATAGTCCTATAAACTGCGCCTAAATGCGGTTCTATAAACGTCAATAGGATTTCTATAGTGCAAAAAAATGCATGCTCCTAAAATAACTACAGAACTACAATTTGCTACTTGGGATGATTACAATTTTATTTTTTAAAAATAAAATTTAAACACATTTAAAAATAAAATTGTAATCATTAACATGATTACAATTTTATTTTTAAATTGCATATGGGTTTTTTTAACGGATCTTGATGAAATTAGGCACAGAGGTAGATTATAGTCTTTTTTTTCGATATCATGCGGGAGAGGCCGCGGGCGCTGGCTAGTTTATAATTAAATACTGAGCATTGTACAGACTGTAAACGGACTTTTTACGAAGCTGTCAACTATGCATTATGTAAGTATACCAAACTACTAGTAGCTCAACCCAATAATTGTTACTAGGAAACGACATTATTTTTTTGGGGTGATTTCACATTTAAAGTAAAACTCATTTTTATGCAGTCAAAACATTGTGGAGTTATGACAATTATTATTGTAATATTAAAAAAATGAAATTTAAAAAATCTTCTATGGTGTGGTCTAGAACAAAAAAAACTCGCAATCGAAAGACAAGTGGTTTAAGACTTCGTTAAGAGTAATTTTACACCCTTTACTATTACTTAAAAAGGTAAACATATATTATAAAACATTCCAAGCTGGCAAAACTTTGTTGTTGGTTTATATTTTGCCCGAATACAAATCCAAAAGGAAAAAGATTTAATTTTGGCAGTATGTATGAATTTCAATTAACGATTACCTGAAATTTCCTTCATGGTCCCAGCGGTTCCACCATACTCGGCAGGCAACACCTCTTTAGGGATGTGTTTATACAATTCATCGTAATTCTTGTTGTGGACGTACAGCTACAAAAATAAAACGCACGTTAATTATTACTAACTCTATTTACGTTATCCATAATTATTAACAACAACCAAAGCCGTCTTAAACCATTACGTTTTTGCTGTGCCCCGGCATGCGTTGCAATGCAATTTTTTATCTTTCTACGTACCCTACCTACCTACCCTACCTACCCTACCTACCCCTACCTACCCCTACCTACCCCTACCTACCCCTACCTACCCCTACCTACCCCTACCTACCCCTACCTACCCCTACCTACCCCTACCTACCCCTACCTACCCCTACCTACCCCTAGCTACCCCTAGCTACCCCTACCTACCCTACTTCTCTTACCGGGATGTAAAGTATCCTATGTCCGTCTCCTGGTTCTAGGCTACCTCCTCACAAATTTTCAGCTAAATCGGTTCAGCCGTTCTTGAGTTATAAGTGGAGTAACTAACACGACTTTCTTTTATATATATATATAATATATAATATATAAGATTTATGTAAACACAAAGTACAAAGGCACAGCTTATTTCAAAAGGAAATTCTTCCAGCAAACAGGCCTGCGAAAGAAAGTTTTTGTTTTCGAACTCATTAACGCTGTGATATGTTCGGTTCTCTTGTGACAGTTCATGTAGATATATAAATATCTATTGACTTATACAGAGACACGCAAAGAATTGTTATTAAGTAAATAAGTAAGATACGAAAGTGAGTGATATTATGCCACCTCGAATAGAATCCTACCTAGAATAAGTCAAGATTCTGTTGACAGCCAACGGCCATGACACTTATAGAAAGGTAGGGCCCCTTGAATCGTGGGGCCCTGGGCACATGCCTAGATGACCTAATGGTAAAAATGGCCTTAATGGCTACAGGTGACTCTCTGTTTACGCGAATAAACTATTGTAATATAGATTGTGGGTATGCTTCATCAGAAATGTACACACGACGGCACATTAAGCTACACAAAGCCATTTTAACCTGATCTCTATACTACGGTGTGCTATCCGTAGTAGAAAGATCAGGTTATAATAGTTTAGAATAGGTTGACCTGCCGTCGTGTGTACTATCACAGGTATAATGTAGCGTTAATTTTCCAAACAAGCGTAAAAACTTACTCTACTTCTGTTCTTCTCGTTAAGCAACGCTTTAATTGCATTGAAAATTGTTTCAAATCCTGGTGGAGTATTCAAGTAATGTGTCCCTTTCATACGCATTGGAGAAGCATCCTGAAAAGTATTCATAAGTATTAGTTCCAGTAATACTATTTTATTTAATTATTTCATAAGGTGACTAGAAAACCTGTATATTCATATGCCCTTAGAGAAGATAAGGGCATATGAATATACAGGTTTTCTGGTACCGACAAATTGATAGTTTTTAAGCATGTTTCCTTTTGTGCAAGCGCCTACTGAAAGTATTCGACAAGTACCTACACGGTGTACTTGTCTAATTCTTAAGGTAGGCGCAATATATAATTAAAATAACGTAAGTAGGATAAGTAAGTATACTGAGAACTGTACCCGAAAGAGGGAAATCCATGCTCCAGAAAGGAATTTCCTTTTGCTACATCAAAAAGCTTAGTCTTACCTGTCCTAGCGTGACCATCTTCTTCATGGTGACTGGCGTCATCTGCATGAAGTGTGCCATCGTTACTCCTTCTAAATCTAAGATGCTCTGCCCACCAGCAACTGTGGCGTTGTCGTCTTCATTCAAGACTATCTGAAAAATTATACATTTGTTTTGTTAAATTTTTCGGAGTCGACATACACATATTTTGATTTTTATAACAATCTACTATATAATTATTTCCCTAAATTAATCTAGAAACATAATTATTAATCGCATTTCATATTACTATGTTCCTTTTAAAACGACGCCATGGTTTGTTTATTTATTTAAATCTATCGCTATGGTTTATTTAAAACTATCTTATCAAACAGTCATAAGCATACCTTCATTAAGACGTTGGTAGCAGACATTATGTCCAAAATGTGGTACTTGCTAGGGTCGTACAACGCTGGTCTGATAATGGATGTCTGTGGAGAGTCGGCTCCTGGTGGCTTGGGAAGAATGACAAACGATCTGAAAACAGAATCAAAACTTGTCATGAATATTTGTGAGTGAACTTGGATATATACAATATACAACTAGATAATACCAAGGTAACGATAAATAGTTTGCTTTGAAGAGGTGCAACACGCAATATGTTACCAGAACAACAGTGTCGCACGACTTGTGAAAGAAACCGAAACTTGTAAGAAGGAACATAGAGATGACGATGGAATAAAACTAAACAGCATGGTATAATAAAAAATGATACACTACCCTAGACTGAGGATTTCATCAAAAATGGGATCGCTGTATTTGATCCGGAACAGTTCAGGTGCCGTAGTGCGGAGGGAGTAGTACAGGTCCAGCTTCTCTTTGGTCCTCTCCAGGCTGAACTTGCAACCACGGAGGAAGGCCACCAGCCATTGATCATCTGGAAATAACGTTTGAAGAATATAAGTAACTCTCCTCGGCAATAATAAAAAGACGTCCATCAGGCAGATAGAGCCTCCCGGGGTTGCGGGTTGTTCGAAAGAGATATCGCTGCCCCGGAACGTAAAGGGCAATAGAAGGAACATGGGTGGGTTTAGTCAGTAAAAGTCTGACACTCTCTATTTGATTTCCCAACCCAAAACAGGCAGATAGAGCGGTATAGCGTCTCATACATAAACATGGGTACTGTTTAGGAAATCTGACATTGGTTGCAGGTGTTCATTCATGGCCAAACAATGTCACAAACTACAGTTAACTAAAGATATCGCAGATATCGAACGATAATGTTTTGTTGATTAGTAAGTAAATGATAAATGTTTTGTATGACTTAACAATTGAACATTCATTTATTTCCGTACATGTAAAAACTAAGCCGATTACAAATGATAAACTTTACTTTAGGCTCAACCTTAAATCCTTAGTAAAATTATTAAAGCGAAAGTGAGTTTGTTTGTTACGTTGTCACGTCTTAATGGCTAAACCGGTTTTAATGAATTTTGGTACAGAGGTAGTTGGGACCCTGGAAACGGACATAGGCTTTTTTTTACAAGCGGTAAATGAGGGAGAAAGAGGGAAGAAAAGGGAATACTTAGCTTTGCTATTACAATAAACAAGGTGCAAGGGCAAAAACTACAGGTAGGAGGTACCAGAAAAGGGGAAACCGCGGGCAAAAACTAGTTCATTATATTCTATACTGTATTCGCTGTAGCATAATACGTGTGACATTAGTGAAAAGTATCTCAATCTGAAACGTTAAACCTCAATTTCTGATCATGACTGATTATAGCTTTTGAATATTATAATCGTATAGGAGTACCCATCATAGCATTTTTACCCTGAATATCACAATCGTAAAGGACTACCCATCAAAGTAATACAATACTAAATATGTATATTCATCTAAATGCCATCCGCACCATGCTACAGCGCAAACAGTTTAGTAGGTGCTTTTCGATGGGCTGTCAATGTACTACACGAAAGGCCACCTAAAGGATCTGCGAAATTATTATTATTATCATCTTATAAATATATAATTCTGCTGTACGTGTGTATGTCACTGAACGCCTCCTAAACGGCTTGAATGATTTTTCTGTATGCGTTTGAATGACGCCCTAGCTACATGGTTTAGATTCACAGACCAGCCCAGCAGATGGCGCTACAATAGTTGGGAGCTGGAGTGGTAGCTGAAACCGCTGATCACATTGTATGAATTACTTGTACATGTATTTCTATGAAAAAATACTTGTACTTATATTGAAAAAAAAACGATTTTAAATGGACTGCACTCTATGACAGGCATGTTGAGGTGTTACAAAAGACAATGCATCAAAACGAGCCGACGTAAAGGAAATCGAAATGTATATTTATGAATTTACTGATATAACTTTAAAAAAAAACCTTTTTTTGTGAGAAGAAATGGGCCAGGACAGGTTATATTATTTTTAAATAGAACGCCTTAACCTTACGTTTCAAACAGAACTCCGTCGTCATTTTATCATTATATGTGTGGGCAATAGAGCCGTGATGAAACCAAAATTGAAAAATAGTTGTCATGGAAACATAATCAACATTAGGGATTGAGATGCGGCCAAGTTAGATAGTTACGCACATTTCTGTTCTAATTTTTATTCACATGCAAACGATTAACTCACACGACTTTTCTTGTCCACCCCTACAAAAGTTCCCTCCAATTAATCATCTTTTTAACCTTTTTTTCGGACTCCTCCTGGTCTGAAGGGAGTGTCAGCCACAAAACTAAATCTAAAACCAATCCTTGTTACTTCCTTTATCCTTTCTCTTCTGGGGCGCGCTAATTACCTTAGATAACCCAGGTCGCTTACACGTTTAAACTATACCAACCCTTCGTACAAATGATTAACTGACAAAAATACCACCCTACCCAATTCTCTATGAACCATTACTATTCTAACATTATCACAGTACGCACCTGTCCTAGCATTGAGATGGGGCTGCTTAGCTATCCAGTCCTTGATACTCTGCAGATCAGCTGGCAGCCGCTTCGGGTCCTCGTTCAGCTCCACTCGAGCCTTCTCCGCCAGAGCGGGAGTCAACGGCCTCACACTCATTTTGATACAAACGTCTGAACACAACCTATACCACTCTAAAATGATAAAATATCGACTTAGTGATTATTGTACATGGTATTCGATTAGTTATCTATCGTTTAATCCACAAGGCAATATATTTGTTGTGTGTTTTGTAATATTATCAGGCTCGTATATGTTACGTTGCCTTTGTCTAATCTGCTAAATATTATATCGTTTTTTTTTATACACACTAACCTTTTGTCCGAGGCGTAGCCCGTGTGGAAATCATTCGGAAACAATATTAAATATGTAACTTCTATGTCAATAAGTCCCAAGTCATGATTAACTTGTGTAAATCAAATCAAAATCTGGTCAGCTGACAGAAATAGTTAAGTTTGCATTTTTGTAAAAGTAAAGAGATGGATCGGAATCAAATATAAAACAATCTTTGGTTTTACATAGGTATGTTCCTAATATTACCTTAAACAAACAGAAAGACAGACAAATTTTCAGAAAAGTGTTATTCGAGTAGGTACTGGTATCATATCAATAATTAAATCGCAAACAGACGTCGCAATTCTATTTTAATGTAGGTAGGTATTGTATGCTAGATGATATAGATTAAAGTTTGGCTTTTATTAACTGAATATCGTTGTTATCAAGTTTGAGTTCAATCTAATCGTCAATATCGTGAACTCGATTCATTACTGCGAATATGGGTGAGGTTTTGCAATGGTAGAATTGCCGCAGTGTCACTGAGTCCACAGAAATCTTTAGTAATGAGTAATATCAAGGTGACAAGTAAAGATTATCCTTGTGATTGAAACAAACTTTGATCCACCAAAACCTTGCATGATGAAAGATTGTTATCATTTACGTAATAAAACTTATTTCTTGTCTACGAAATACATTTCATATGCTAGGTAGTACATAAAAATTATCATCTTTCATATCGTCTTACAGCTCACAACTAGATTAATGTGAAGTGGTGATAGCATAAATGGCGTTGTCCTCTATTTATTCATAAATAACACGGCTACCGGCCACACACGTATTTTACAAGAAATTATTTTATTACCTGTTGAAAAATCAATGTAATATCCCAGTGCCAAGAATAGTGTTGAAACTGAGAAGATACTATATATTTTATTGGTAGCCTATTATTTCTATAAATATTAGGCTAGGCAGCCGCTTCATATAGAATGCTGTTCATCATTCATCATTTTACTGCCCGTGTCCCATTCTATTTGGGGTCGGCGCAACATGTTTTCTTCTTCCATTCTCCCCTATCACGTCCCGACATCATTTACTCCTTCATATAATTCCTTACACTATCCTATGCTATACATTAGCCTATGTCCGTCTCCTGGTTTCCAACTATCTATGTACCAAAATTCATCACAATCGGTTTAGCCATTAAATCGTGAAGAGGTAACAAACAAACAAACTTACTTTCGCTTTTATAATATTATATATATATATATATATATATATTAGTAAGGAAGTAAGGATTTGGGTAGACTGGATGCCGGCCTCAACAATTAGGAAAAGGTTATCATAAATAAATCGCAGGAGAATTAAAGCTCCTGTTGTATTCAATAGAGCTTTCCAGCCATCATCTATGGCAATTTCTTTAAGTATAAATATTTAATTACGAAATCTGAAGAAGATAAGTAAAGCCTCTTTTAGTAAATTAAATAATTATGATCCATCACATTATATTGATAAGATTAGTTCAGCTGTCCATTTTAAGCTGTGTGCTTAGATTAGTGCCTAATTAACATGTAGATATTAAGGAAATTAGTGTCTGATCTATATTAGCTACAGTAAAAACTGAAAATCTCTTTTATAGATTCCTTTACTTACTTTACTCAGATTACTTTGTCCGTCTGTCTGTCTGTCAAGACCTTTTATCTCGGGAACGCGTGGAAATATCAACTTGAAGTTATCCATACACTCTTTAGTTCCTTTGTGCTGTAAAAATATCAACCCTAAGTCTCCGCAGTCAAGATATGGCTGTTTATGTCATAAGTTTGTACGGAACCCTCGGTCCACGAGTCTGAGTTGTTCTTGACCGGTTTTTTTACCATTCCATCGTTATTGGGAAATAATCATCATGAGCTACTAAATCCATTCCATTCCATTTCCTTCTTGTGAGAGAAATGTAGTTGTTTCAAAGTGAAGATCGTGTGCATCGCAACAGCTTCAAAAATGACTGCTGAAAATCTAGATATGTTGAAGACAATGTCTTAAGTACTTTAGATGCTGTCTTAAAATGCATTCATATTGACAGATAATCTGCCTCTGCAAGATAGTGACTGATAGCACGACTAACAGTTGGTTGACTTTCGAATAACCCCTTTAAGCGGTAAAAAAACACAAAAAATTACAAAACCAAATAATGAAAAGATGCGCCTTAATAACTCTTTGTTTCATCAATGCTAGCTTGCATTAACAGTAGCTGACATCGAAAAATTATGCTCTAACATTTTTGTTAGATGTTCGACTCTTGATGCTTGGTTGGGAATCCGAGATTAAGCTTTTGTTTAAACATTATATTAAGATGTTTCTTAATGTTAGTCCAAAATGGATAGATATACCATTCACGTCATTCACCAAATTATAGCTCATTTCTATTTCGTTAGCGAATAGTTTATTTTTCATCTCATTATTAATAGTTTCTATTTCGAATACTGTTTGTTGGCTCACCGTAGATAGTACAAGCAATAATCACAAAACCACAATTGTTTACATCAAATATTTTTTTACGTTTGCTCGAATTGTTTATACTAACTCATTCAAGAGCCAAGACTAGTCCAAACATTATAATTGTTTGAAAAAAATACTAACTTTTTTGTTTGAGCTTAGCAACAATATATTTCGGTTGTTTTACTGTTTTTTTATTTCTGTAGAAGATCTAGAATCTATGTAGTTTTATTTTAAACAGTGTGTTGACTGTTTCTCTTTTCTAGCCACCTTTGTACCACCCACGCACTAACAAATCGCATCGCATTTCTGATTTTCAGTCTGGTAATAAATATTAATTTTAACAATATTTATATATTTCATAATATTTTACTGATAAAAATCTAGACCACCTTTCATAACATATTCAATAATAAATTAAACACACCAATTGTTTTAAACAACACATTTATTTTTGTGTATTTACAATTATTATAAATTATCTACAACCCTGTTACATTAATTTAAACATTATGTTACTAGCCAAATCCGATTTCAGGATAACTTAGTTAAGGCTAATTATTTCTGACAATGATTTAATGGGCTAGAAAAAAAAAACAAACCTGTGAAGTTGAAAAATGGAACGTTTTAAAACCGATTGCCTGTTGTCTGAAGAATATTTTGCTGACTTCGTTTCGATGCAGATGTCTAGAAACTAAGTGACTTATATTCCAAATGACTGCATTAATGTAGTACTTTAATGATAATAGTGCATCGAACACAAAGGCATAAGCCATTGTTGATAATGCAATCACCAAAATAAAATAAAAAACCATCGCGGTCGTATCATCCGTTTTAATTAAATTTTGATCTTAGTGGGGCGAATCGGATGGCTTTTTATTTTTATATCTATAGCACATTTTCACATAACAATCAATCTGAAAAAGTGTCCACTTGATAATATAATTAATCAATTGGGTTTTTCTGTGTTATCTTAAATCGGATTTGGTCAGTATCATTTACATTATTTTTTCATTACTTGTTGTATTGATTTTATGACACAATTGTTTCATAGTAAACAACGTCAATAAGTTATCATTGTCAAGACTAAAAAGATCACAGAAATACTGTATGGCCTGATAATTACAGTAACATGACAATAAATAGATAAAACTACAGTGACATTTTTATGCTTTACTGTTTTACAAATATAAATTGTGTGAGATCTTCTTTTAAGTGGCAATGCCATCAAATATAATGAAATAGGATTTAATCAAAATGTCAGAATTTACAAATTAACTACTGCATGAATCGCTTTACTAAAATTAAAGGTAGATTTAACTTTAAACTTCACCCACTAGATGGCGCTACAAAATTCATATTCAATAAATGTGTTCGGTGAACAAAAATCAAATATTAAAGTTAAGACATAATATTTATTTCTAGATTGATTAAGTTAAAGGAAAATACTATGACATACTCAAAATCACAAACATTATTTGCCATTGACGGCGACCTAGCTTACTTCTTAACACTAACATTTGAACTAGAAAGCATTGGAAATGTAATGCATAAACTTATGAATAAATATTTACACTTTTCTAATTAAGCCTCAGGCTGCACTTATGTACTCACTGACGTATGTACATTACATAGATAGGTACATACAGAGGTATAAACGAGAACTGGGGGTGTACATTCAAGTAACTGTTACATTTTGTTATTATGATTTTGACATAAACATAACTGTTGGATACACTTCTGCCTAATCATTCGGTGTTAGAAGGCTTGATGATATGTTATGATTTATTTCAAGTCCTAAGTTTCGCCAATCATCCTCATAAATGCACACACAAGAAGGTTTCAATGCAACACTGACCAAAGCCAAATTTATTAATGAAAGAAGGTTCATTGAATTAAGTTGTGTATCAACATGACACCAAATTCAACCAGGACAATATAGGAAGAATACTTTTTAGACATGAATCTCATTCACGAATGTATTTTATTAGGTAGATACAATATTACATAAATTAATGTACCTTTTTAGGAAGAAATTGATCATTTATAAAATGTAGAAGGGATTCGTTTGATAGTTGTAGACAGCGATGCAATATAAGTTTTTAACTGACATAGTCATCACACTATCATTGATACTAAAAACGATCACGAATTAAAAGTTTAAATAATAAACTGTTTAATTAATATCGGGGAACGCAAAAGAAATACTAAACATGGTAAATATTCCATTTCTAGTGTTAATGACAGTGATACAATAGATACTAAGTTATAAAATACATTTACGAAAATTAGTGTCTTCAATATTAGCTGTACCTTAAATTCCATACCTATTTGATGTTCCTATTTTCTGTTAACCTTTGAAAATAGTGCATGACTCAGCCCCGGAATGATTTCTTCGCCGTGATTAGTTACTCGTTTAATCTTCGCGTTTTGTTATTAATCCTTTGCCTATATACTCAGGAATATTTAGACCACTTGGCTCCAGCCAGTCGCCGGCTTAACACAATTAAACAATCAAATAGGATATACATTAAATACAAATTCGCTCTACTCTACTCAAATACGGACGGTTTCCTATCGACTCTGCAAACACAACAGCGCTCTTGGCCTCAATAACTAAAAAAGATACCTACACTTAACTTAAGATGTTAAATATAATATGAAAAAATACTTGGTATAAGTAGTTTCATAAATATGATTAGGCAACCTGTTCTCCACCGCGCATGTGTTGCGATATTTATCTATTAACTTATTTAAACCACTGTCGTACGGTTGGGCCATCAAAAGTTAGCGAATAGCTTGAGTTCATCGGAGTCCAGCGAGCGCACCGCCTTCCAGTCCGTCTCGGGGTACTCGTCGAAGTTGGAGGTGTCGCCCTCGTACGACACTGCCGGCATTATGGGTGGCTGTGGACAACACAAACACAGTTCAACCAACTATAACAACAACAACCACTTAGTTTAACTATCTGTTGTGCCTATTTGGTATCGTTTCCTGTATAATGTAAACCGGGCCATAAATAAGCGTTCAAGAAGTAATAACGTAAAGTATTGAAATTAGGTAATGTAAACTCCGTGAATCTCTGTCGGCCTTGCGACCTAATTTAAATCAGTTCTTAAATCGTGCTTCGATGATATTGCGCAAAAGTATATTGAACTCGAACTCTTTTATATTGTTCCACTTAAAACAAAAGTCTTCCTCATTATATTCTTCCGACAATATCCAAACAGTGTTCAATTTTGTTCTTCACTGTGTGGGCGCTTGTAATTTTCCAGGCCGCTTCCATCCAGTCTGAATCTGACAATATCGTGGGAACATAAACACATTATTGATGAGCTAATATATACCTGAAGCTTCTTCATGAAGACGTCAGCCCAGTCTATGTGCTTGAACCATCTGTGCCGTTTGACGTCTTCGGTACCACACTGTAAATGAAACAAATATTGCATTAAGTAGAATAAATATACAAAGAAAACGAGTACAAAGATCAGCGGACATCTCAAGCGTAAATTACTGAAATGTATACGAGTATCAGTGAAAGATCAATCAATCATACTAGCGATATTGACTAGGAGTATAATGCGCATTAGTGGGTGGCCGGAATTAGAGCAACTTTGTTATTATTGGCGTTCGCGACGTTCTTCAACCGTTAGACATCGTAAATTCTCAGTTTTAGAGTTAGCGCAGCATATCGAGCTTAATTTATTATTGTACGGCGATGCCAAGCGGGCCACTCGCTTTAATATCAGCAGGGAATTGTCCCATAATTTGTCTAATCCTGCGGCAATCTTGTTATTACTCCAATATAATAAAGTGTATTGATGGAAAGGTCGCCCTAACATTATCCGCTTTCCACTGCTTTCATATTACGTACGTTTGTAATAAGCATCATTACTGTTTCCATAGACGTTGTGCTATTATCTGTGGTGTTGCCGGATAAGAAAGGTGCTGTAAATCATAACACTTGTTGCGTCTTGTTGTGATCTCGTGATTCCTTTGACCTAAACCTACTTTCTCCTTTTAGCGTTTCCTTGACCTTATTTTAAGGCTTTTCGTGATTCTAGTCTAGTTTCATTAAGTCGTCTCAAGTAGCACAAGTTTTGGTAGCTGATACCCGTTCTATGAAATATATACACGCTAAACGTACTGTACCATATTATCCATTCAAAATAAAAGCACATACATTATAATCAATTGATAGCTAAACCGTGTTACAATATGCTAGACGTATGACTAGTTTATCAAAGGTAATCATTAAGTAGGACCCGAAAAGTGTGTGCCAAAATTATAATAGTATCGGATCAGAAAACAGATTTAGTTCGCGCAAGTCACAGCGACTAACAAGGCACCCAGTTTTCTAACGCATCACGAGACATCGGCAATGTGTCGTATTTGCGTCGCGACATAAGTCAGCGAGCAGCGGCTTTTGAAGTCGCCGGCAGACACTTGACTGATGGCTTTCTAAACATCTCGGCGACATCGCGGCAAAAAGCTCGGTGAAAACAACCAACCACTAACTGCAACCGTTTAAAAATACATTCTCAGCGTGATAGCGCGACACTTTATTGGGCACGCCGCATCCCGATTTCTCGCTTTAGCCATGACTACATAGGCACGGCCGAAGAAGGGATATTTATAACATAGTCTAGTGTACTATAAAGAATTGACATCCATGGACTTTCTATCCGATAGTCTTCGCAATTTTCTTTAATGGTTCTAGATTTGTCTATCATGGAATGATTGGCCTATTATTAATGTAGTTCAATTCAATCAAAGCATTAACGCTGGTAACGTTTATTTTTCCATTATCACAACCACAGTTTGTTACAAAATGGATCTTACTACAGTTACGTAAATACAACAGTAAACAATGATTCTGGTCAAGTGCCTAGAACTCAATTTAAATTATTTCTATTTCAATTATTTTTATCCGATGTTTTTCATTTGACTTTTGAGGCGAATCCAAATTTTTAAGCTCCACTCGATGTGTATTATGCAATGTGGATTAAGATTTATTTTGATCAAAGCTCATTGATCTAGCATTTATCCCACTTTGTTCATTTAATCCGTTTTACGCAAGTATTTAAACTGAAAAGTCGAGATTAAATTGAAACAAACATCTAAAAACTTGTGAATTTTAAAAATCTTTAACGTTTAAAGTGTCAAGACTTAGATTAGAAGATAAATATGGAAACAGCTTGGAGTAGAGCCAACTTCAAAAGTTAAATAAATTTTCTTTTTGGACACAAACCACTCGATTTAAAGTGCAAGAAAGAAAATAATTTTAAAAGTAGAAACGAAACATATGATTGCGCAATGAAAGGGAAGGAAATTTTATTTATTATGTTTTTTTTTCATTTACCTACAAGAATAGGTGATAGCTAGTATTGAAAATCTTATTATCATCTCTTGTAAGAGCTGAAACAACAAATGAATGGCCCACGCAATGCTCTGTTTGACATGTGGTTATATCGAATGTACTCATGCGCAGTCAGTCGCGTGTATAATCCAAAACTGTTGCCGAAACAGGTCAAGCGCAAGGCTGAAGTATTTTCAGTTTGCGTAAGCGTAAAGCCGACCCGTGTCTTCGCAACAAAATCTGCAGTTTATAGATACACTCGTTTGTATGGTATATATTACTAGCTGTCTCGCGATTTCTCCCGCGTCTTTAGTTGCAGCCCGCTCCCGTGTGTAGTAGCGTGATGTTGTATAGCCTATGTTACTTCCTGATAATGTAAATTTTTATTAGTAAAAATATGGTTTAAATCGGTCTAGTGGTTTTAGAACCTATTCGATACTAACAAACATTTTTTTTCTTTATAATATATTCTACATAGGTATATAATAAATAATTATTATAGTATAGATGTCCAACGCCCTTTAATAAATATAACTATTATAATTGTCAGTGTAAAAATTAAAAACCAAGTGTAATGAGTGTTTATTATTGAAGGCAACATTGAATGTTTTTAAACCGTCAGATAAAAATATTTACATACTTCAAATAAAAATGAAACGAACTTATTAAAACTTTTAAAGAGATTTAGTCACCAGACAAAACACATTAAATTGATGACGAAATTAAAAGCCATACTATAACATAAAGTAGAAATGACGTTTTCAATTCTATTACAAATAAAACCTTCCACGAGTGATGTTAATCGCTAGTCAGATTAATTATATGAAAAAATTCAATGCATTTCAATTTGGCAAGTAAACAAAACATAGTAAGTGGTAATTAATTTTGAGTAACGTAACCTCACGTGCGCACACACGTGACACAAGTTGTAGCAAATAATCTTGAGGCAATAAAAAGTGTTTTCAATGCAAAGTAGAAATAAACCGGGCAGACGGGAATTTTCTTCCAGAGAAAATATTTTTAAAGAATTACAGAACACTAATCTGAGATTAAATTGTTTCTTTATAGAACTACTAGACTTCGCCCGCGACTTCGTCCGCGTAGCGTAGTTATTTTGGGCTAACGCTAACTTTAAACCGCGTGATGATCGAAAAAAAAAATCTGTCCCTCACTTTTTCTCCCCCTGTTCTCAGCCTTAGCCTATGTCCGTCTCCAGGGTCCCAACAATCTCTGTACCAAAATTCATCAAAATCGGTTTAGCCATTTAGGCGTGAAGACTTAACAAACAAACTCACTTTCGCTTTTATAATATTATAGTAAAGATTGTTTTGTATTTAATTGCAACTGGTTGTTATTACAAGAGATAGATTGAAAGGCAAATATAGTGCATGATTCGATTGATACCTTCATGTTTCCTAGCCTCTTGGTCCTGTCCTGCACGAGCAGTTTCTTGATGATGTCTTTGGCGACAGGGTCCAGGTGCCGAGGCCACTCCACACGACCGTTCAGGATCTTCTCGTAGATCCCGAATGGGTTATCATCGTAAAACGGAGGGTAACCCACTAACATTTCGTAAATGAGCACGCCTGAAAACGAAACACATAAACTTTATTAATAAAATCAATCACATCACCGAAATAACTCGATTGTTAATTACCGATACGGAAACAATTAAGACATATTTTACACAGATTTAAATATCCATAATGTTAATAATTGCAATACGATACTCGTAAAATCAATTTGCACGAAATAATCAACGTCTAATAATTAGTGTTCCGTCATTAATTAATGTTCCATTTAATTATACTAGAGCAGGCTGTACATTATGCGTATTAGGATATGAGTGTCAATCAACAACACTTAAAATAATTAAGCAATTAGTCTGGAAAATACAATGAGCATTTATTCATATTTGAAAATGCTGTTCGTCGCTGAAAATACTAATTGTTACGCCAACAACAAACGACTTCAGTAATTAGCACTGAAACTATTGCCACTTATATTAAAATAGACTACCTACAATGAGCTGAACTAAAACTCACTGTAGCTCTGGTATGTTTAGCCTTCACAGTAACTTGATATTGGAAAATTGTGAAGCAGTGGCGAAGTGGCAAGTATATTTAGTATTATTGTAGTAAGGTATGATGCCAAGCACGGACACGATGAGATACAAGCAACGTATGCTATTATAAATAACGTAAGTATATAAATTGGCAAGGAGGCACTGTACTCAAATGAAGGAGACAACTGTAAATCAACAAAATTATAAATCACAGCGACCGCGACGTTGTACACAATTCACAGTAACGCCACATACAAGCTATGCTTATAAAATATATAAACAAACAATAACAATATGTCGGGAGACACATTACGAGATGCATAACAAGTATCAACCGAAAATACAAACAATAAATTACTGTAAACATTTAGTGCGCGTATATATAAAATCTTTGACAATATAGTAAGAGCCATCAATGTCAATTAGGGTCGAAAGAAAGAGCTTAATTGTTATGAGCTCTAAGATTAATTCTTTAATTCACACGTAGTCTTTGTTTGATCATTATTTATGTTAGTTTTAATAGACATCCCTTCTAAAACACTTCATTAAGACTTGGGACTCTCTAAATTGCGCACATGTAAACAATGGCAAATAAAATATATTTTGTAGCGTGACAAGTATTTCCGTGTGACTTGAAATGTTATCTATTATACCTACTATCTCAAGATTACATAGTAGTTAAATTTTTTCTTGACAATTATAAATTCATAATTTTACGTGTTTCATAAATATTAATAATAATAATAAGGCATTTCCTCGAATACAAAGAGCTTGATCGCGTGTCTAGAGTCCGTTTTTGCGTTACATTGCCGCAATGTCATTTATGACAACGAAATACTATATTTGTTTTCTAAAAGGCAATTTGGTAGGAAGGAAATATAATTATTTCCGTGATTTACACAAAATGATACCGTTATCATGACTAATAAAAATGTTTGTACTCACCCAAGGCCCACCAATCGACGGCTTTATTATGTCCTTTACTCTGTATGATCTCCGGCGCCAGATACTCTGGCGTGCCACACAAGGTCCAGGTTCTATCTGTGAGTTTCTTCGCAAAACCAAAATCCGTTATTTTCAAATGTCCGTCCCTGGCAAGGAGTAGGTTTTCTGGCTTCAAGTCTCGGTACACGATGTTCCGAGCGTGGAGATATTCCAGCGCTGACACGATTTCCGATGCGTAAAAGTTTCCTGCGAAGATAACATTTTAAAATGCATTGATTTTTTTATGACTTTGACCGATAAAATTATACGAGGCGACCTCTTTTTTTATTGGTACGTTAAACGGGTTCAACAATTAACATTCTACAGTATATTTGTTGGAAACCATGACTATGGATGACAAGATGTTGTTAATTGAAGGTTAAGGAAAATGGTTGCCATAGAGATCTAGGAATAAGAAAACTTAGCGCGCACCTTACTTTCCCGTACCAGCTAAAGAGAAAACAATAATTACTTTGCTGCATTTACGCAAAACCATCAGCTTTAGACAGTAGCGCATTATTATGTGTGTATGTTGCTTACATTCTTTATAAACTAAATATAAAGCTAAACATCATTCCACGTTCCGAATTATGTGTTCATTCGAATGTTTACTTTTGGCGGTGTCGATCACTACAGTTGCATATAATTCCACTTCTACCGCAATACTTTCTCCACTCTACAACGATTAGGTTTTTTTCCATGTTATTCGTTTGTATATTCATATGTACGACCAAGCTATTGTTTTCTCTTATTTACTAGATTCCGAACGCTAAATGTTTTATAGTTCCGTTTTATGTAGTCATTAAATTCTTCTGCTACATCTATCGCACCTATTAATTCGGCGTTTACTTTGGTAACTTGTTTTATTCTTTGATCAAAAATAAAGGTGTCTTTGAATGTGTAAAAAATAATTACCAAAATCACTGTGTGATTTCTTCATTACTTGTGTAGGAGTGTGCATAATTATGGCAAAGGTAAAACGGAGCAACACACCTCAGAAAGATAGACAGTTATTTATTTCATACAAAGAATAAGATAGACCCGAACACAATATATACGACAAGCTTTCATTTTATTACTAGCTTTTGCCCGCGGCTTCGCTCGCGTTAAATTCGGGGTAACACAGTTCCCCTTTCCTGATTTACAGGTACCTGCTACTTGTAGTTTTTGCCCTAGCGCCTTATTGATTTGTAATAGCAATGCTAAGTTTTCACTTTTCTTCCCTCGTTCACCCTCATATCCCACTTTTTTTTATAAACAAGCCTATGTCCTGGTTTTCAACTATCTCTGTACCAAAATTCATCAAAACTAAAGCGTGAAGAGGTAACAAACAATCAAACTCACTTTCGCTTTTATAATATAACTAAGGATTTGAGTAATTTATTTAATTATCCGCCGGATATAAAATGGTAGAACTATTTATTTATTGCAAAAATCAGTTTAATTTATGCTACAACCACGAACGTTTGTTTAACATGAGATATTTATTTTAATTAACAGCATCTTTTTTCCAGTCAAACAATAAAATACTGATCACCGGAAATAAAACGTTATAAAACATTTTAAAAGGCGCCTCTATCACAAATTAGCATTTTTTATTAGGTTCAAACAGGATTATAACGATAGATAACTTTTCCAAAAAGGTTTACGACCGGTTAACTAAATTTTCCTGCCAATAGCAATAGGTAATGAAATGCTCACTGTTATATCTAATTTCACTTTCCGAAAATCTAAACCCTCACTTTCTCTGATTTTTGCAAAATTGAAAATGCAAATTCTTTAATGAAAACATGTGATTGCTTCGTTATATAAGCATACGTAAGAGTATATAAATGTTAAATTGTATTCAGGATTAGCCAAATCACGTTTATTTTTATCATGTGTAAAGTCAATGCCAGCTGGAAGAGGCGCGTCGTCACTTCGTTCTCGTATCGTGTGGGCACTCGGCTGCATGAAAACTGACGATACTCATTTATTGCAATATTTAGTCAGCGCGCGTTACTTCAAATCATTAAATTCTGTGACTTAGGAATAGATTTGCATTTTTTTCGAACGGCAAACTTGTTTTTCCATATCTTCTTACAAGATAAACATGTCAGCAATGTGTTTAATATTTAACTTTTATCTAATATATAAAATTCTCGTGTCACAATTTTCGTTCCCATACTCCTCCAAAACGGCTGGACCGTTTTGAACGAAATTTTGTGTGCATATCGGGTAGGTCTGAGAATCGGCTAACATCTATTTTTCATACACCGCTGGGCACAGTTAGTATTTTATAATATTATCATCATCCTGTAAGTATATTATTATATCCCGTAATATCTGCGGTCTTCTCCGTATTATTTAATAATAATATAAATTTTAATATTATAAATAAATTTAATAAAATGCTTTGTTTTATTGTTTGGGATGTCTTTCAATTTTTTTATATAAAACGATTTTTTTTACATAAATGTTTGATATTCTGATGTTTGTGAGGAACTATTGTTTTTTTTTCTTGTTGAGAACGTCAGCAGTGTGGGCGACAAGGTGCCACGCGGAAGCTTGTCTGTCTAATACGGAGTCTTTGTGCCCGTCGTATGACATCACGCCATGACTAAACTACCAAAACAATGCTCATCTAATAAACCTATTAACTGAATGTAATCCCGACAAAAAAGACTGCTCTACATTTTAAAATAAATAAAATAATACAGTTCTCTTCGCTTCTCAACAACTTTGACTAAATCAGAGCAACCATCACTGAGCCAGGCCACCTCAAATTATAGACTGAAAACTAAGTTTACTCTATTTTGAAATGCAATTTAGTTCACAGATCGATTTTTCTGGCAGAGTCCTCATTTTGTCAATCGTCTCAAATGCTTTTTAAATTGACTTCAAAAAGGTTTTTATTTCGATTTTTCGAAACATTCCTTTTCATCTTCATTGCACACGTCAATCTGCTTCTCAAGTGCACTTTATTCGTCTATCAGTTGACACTCTTGAATATACCTACGACTTATCCTGTCAGATCGATGCTTTATATAACGTATTTATAACTTTTATATCTAAAACCGCTTTCCAAATTTAATCAGAGAAACTTATCTTCGCCAGCGCTTGAGAGTTTATTTTATGCGTTCTGTCGGAAATTCTGTTATACATCCAACATTTTTGTCAATATCAAATAAACAAACACTGAGAAAGTATACAGTTGCACAACGTAATTATTTATACATGTGGTTCGCGCAGGAGCCCAAGCGCTGGCGCGGCGAGCGGCGCGGGCGTCGGGATGTCTGGCTCACCACTCAGCAGCACTCAGCAGTCGCCAAATGGCGCAGACATTTTTATTGTCTGACCGCTATATCCCGACGTCATCGCTATATAAACCGACACCCATGAAAAATGGGCCTGGCCACCTTCAAGCCACACGGCACCCAACACGTAGTATTATTATTTAATCCACCTCTGAAGCCGGACAGTTACTCGCTCACTCCTCACGTCACTGAACCCACATGAGCCCCTATTTCTGTCTTGTCTTTTCTCCAGAAATACGGCGGTCGTATGTCGTGTATTTTTTCAGTGTTTTTACAATTCTGCTTCTCAAGACGATATAAATATATATTTATTCTATCAGTGTACAACGCTGATTTCGTCAGTTTTAAAAGTAAATGAGATAATTAGGAGTATTCGTTTTACGCTTTCGATGCCTATGGATATCTAATCCCTAACAAAACAACCCTAACTTAACCTGTCGTTAACAATATTCAGGCAATATTTTGCGAATGAAATCTCTCAACAGATCGTTTAGACATTTATGAAATATAAAGGTAATTAATATATCCACGAACACAGGTCAAAAATCTTTTGGGATTAGAAAAGAAAACCTCAATTTCTTCTCCAAAATAATAAATCGATTTCGGTTTGATTGTTTATGTTTATTACCTTGATTTAGAAACCCAAGTCCTAAACAAGCAGATGTTGACATCATCTTCCACAAAAGGTTTTCCAACCGTTAAATTCGCAAAAAGTATAATAATAAAATCCACGTACATAAATCGACTTCTTTGAAAGTTGTAATTCCAAATTAAAAACATATGTTACATAAACGTGCAGCGTGCAAAACTACGAGAGCATAAACCCCTATCTATTCTAATTTTACTATCCTTACTCACATCAAATACTCCATTTCTTTATCAATTTGTATTATTATGCAACTAGCGTTATGCAACTTTTTGTAGCGATTGTACTAATCATAAAAAATATTAAATGTAGTACTAAAAAACATCTGTCGCCTTTTCATTTACGGCTGTACTTTATGTAAAAGATAGTAGCGTTTCAGTTACTGTCGTCAAATGATTGTCTAAAGAGCATAAAGTGACTTGGTTCTTTGTTTGAAATTCAGCTTTATTGTCCGTTAGTATAAGTATAATATTGAGTATGGACTAAACATTGATGTGATAAAATTCATTGAAGAAGTGGACATCGTGGGTTTGCAAAGCATCGTGCGCACAAATCGTACGGCTCGGTAGCATGGTACGGCTGCCTGCGTTGTGTTGGCGTGCTTCCAACCGTTATTTATTTATTCCGCTCCAGTTTATTTATTTACAACGATTAATAAGCAAAATTGTTACTGATTTTTGTTTTAAATCTAGTCATCAAAGAAAAAGTTGTGACAACTGAAGATACTGCGGTTTGGCATAAAATTTGTAGTTTTAATCATGTTGTATAGTATGTAAGCGTTCATTTGTTGAAGTATAACAATTAAGAGGTCATGGTCGAAAAAGTAGTAGCTTACCGATACTGTTACTGAATCTACCGGCATTCCTCAGGTAGGAGAAGAGTTCCCCACCGCACACGTAATCGAACAGCATGTAGATACAGGAGTCGTCATGCGTCCACCACCGCCTGCAAGTCATCAGTAACATCATTATCATCATACAATGCGAAGGCAAAGCTCTAGGAACCTGGAAGTGCACGGTTATGACAACTTGATTAGTCTTCTGTGAGCTAATTACAGTAACAGGTGCGTGCCAGATACTAACTCTACTACACGGCCGTATAGTAAAAGGATAAACAAACCAATACGATTTTAGAAAACATAAACAGAACTTAAATACAAAAGAAAAATTATTTACGTTTCATAGATTCGCTGTTGTTTTTTTCCTAGAGGCGATTGGGAAACCCTAGTAAACAACAACGTCACTTCAAAACAAGTACCTAGACTGTTTATAAATAGGTATACAATTTACGTAAACCCATATATCATGGGTAAGTGATCAACAGTGACATGGTGATAGTTGCCAGATCGTCATCAATAGGGCATGCTCACTGATATTTCTCGGCTCGCGAGACTCGCGCTTGGCGCTAATTCTCCGCCTACCACTCTCTTCACAAATTAGATCATACCAAAATAAATATGAAATAGCAATCAATACAGGTATAACTGGCACATTGTAACAGGTTATTGGGTTAAATGGAACCAACACGGAAATAACTCGAGACTTGAACAAAGGAGTTATGTGGGCCAATCTTAATAGCACCCTCAGTAACAAAAATCATGGTAATGAATTAACTTTACTACAATAGCTAGAGCTGCAAATGAGGCAGCAAAATGACTTTTATATGTTTGTTTTCTATTCGTAGGCTATTCACTGGAAGGCGGAACGCAAGGAATGAAAACAGGAGTAAGTAATGACATTGGCTCAATGCCGACATTTGGCGCTCACATAATTGACGTGCGTCACATGCACCCATGCACGTTTAATTAAATGTCCAAATGTGTTCCAAAAGAAAACATCGTTGTTATGATCCCGAGAAAATAATGATACCCTTAAGACATGTCGCATCAGTCTAGACGCTTTGGATAACCACCAAGAATACAAATTGCATCACATGATTGACGGGGACTTGAAGATTTTCACTTTGTAAGTGAATTACTTACAGATTCACTATAAAGGGATGATTTATCTCGGCGAGAATGTTCTTTTCGTTCATGACATGATCCACTTGCTTCAGACGAATGACATCGGCCATGGACAATATCTTCATTGCCAGATATTCATCAGCAGCTTTGTCACGACACAGGCACACGCGACCGAATGTACCAGTACCTAGAACAAAATAAATTAGATCGTTATTTCACTGAGCTCTGACAAAATGTTAAATATTTACTGATTTTCGGTATTCTACTTAATTCGTAAAGATTCTCATAATTACTGTTATTCATCTACAACATTCATAATAGGCTATAATTTCAGGATAACAACTGAATGAAATAGTATAACAGACTTGACAGCAACGTGTTTACTAAGCTCTGCATTGAAATATATTGCACGGTTATCATTCTGTAATATTGGGATACCATTGAAAATACAATCTCATGATTCGGAACTGTTTTGATGAAAACAATTCCGAGTAACATTGATATAAATAAATGATTCACTAACGGAGATTCCCGACTCAATTGTATGAGTAGAGATAAGTGCAAACATGATGTTTCTAAATGATTTTAATGCGTTCGCGTAAACAAATTGAGAAATAAATTACTTATAAACAAAATTCACTCATCGAAAATGTATCAGTATGTTTTGTGTCTATCTTTCGATATTCAGTTAGTCACTCGACTTTTTCGACCAATGATAGGATATTTTGAAGTGTCCTTGATGGCTTGATCCACGAAACTAACATATTACGTTGTAAGACCTTGCTGTAAATAAAACCTCAAGTTCGTTGATCATTCAGAGGTTCGTTACTGAAATATCTACACAAAAATAAATAAAGAATAAAAATAAAACGGAAAGTTGGTGATTCAGGATTTTTTTTTAATTCTATGGAGGTTTTACAATAACCCTGGACAAAAGTAACAATGAGGTCTACTCACTATGTCTCCGGAACGAGTGAACCATTAATTGACCCTAGCCGTGCTCTGTATAGTAATTGAGCTAATTAGTGCACGTAAGCTATCAATTAGTGTTGCATTTTAAAAATCAGAAACCGCTTTGCAGTTCTGTGCTGGCTGGGTTTAAGGAATTTATTTTAAGTTTATTCTTCAGAGAAATGATATTATTTTCCAATTGTTTTCAGCTAACCGGGGAAAACCCGGAGATTCGAAGAAAACTAGTAAATAACACTGCTAATAATATAATGGTATGTTAATAATATAATGTAATATTAGAATCGTATTTTAGTATGCTGTCACCCATTCTTATCTACGTATTTAGGTAGGTAGGTATATGATTACATCGTACATACAGACTAACTTTAACCAGCTTATAGTGTGCACCTTACGTGCAGGGCTTCACTACAATTTCTAAGAAATTCGAAGTACATAAGTATACGTTTGGTCGAGTTCATTATTCCGCATACTTTCCAAGGACTTTTCTATGTGTCATTCAAGGTCATTCTTTTACACGATGAATAATAGTACGAGCAACTAAATAACCTCTATGGTGGAGTTTGTGAGTCACAGCAAGTTACCTCATAATTATTGTTATGAAATAATCACATTATTATGGTATTGTTATTATAACGAACTCTGTTTTTCGTCCAGGTCGCGTTCGCGAGTGATGTTGAAAGTTTTCCATCTATATTATCGTGAAAACCGCATAATAATAAACATATTTATTTAACAAGTAGCGTTTACTTAACAAACGGTCATAACAAATGCAATGTTATGGTAGCTAATAACATTGTCTCAATGGAAACTGCAATCATTGTATGAGACACAAACCAAGTTTTTTAAGTTCGAATCGACCCTGTTAAAAAAGCTATTTTCCTGATATTGTTTCTTCTCTGACATATTTTCAAACCAATTAAAACAAGACTAAAAATGCAAAACATTTGTTTTGATTAATAAGTATATGTTTCGAACTTTTTGCCATTGTCAAAACTCGCTTGCTATTGTCAAAACTTTGTGCTGTCATTAACCTGAAACAGCATGTAAATTTTTAACGGAAACAATTACAGGAGCCATTTTTTTTTATTTAGATTAAGCGGTATATAAACTTGAAAATGTATATAAAAGATGATCATATCTTTGCCATCGAACTCCATACGTAAGTTATGTAAGGCTTCTTTCGTAATAAAGTTTTATATTCATGCTTCTTTAAATATTCATGTGCGATAGCGATAGGTTACATGCGATAGAATTCAATATCAATGTCACTGAATACAACTTGCAAGCTTCAGAACAATAGGCTGTTGAACCTACGCGATCATAAACCTACTTAGTCGATTATGGTCTTTGTTGATTCCTGCGTGTTTGGTTTAGCCTTTTAAATATCCTCATGATCATTAGATTCAGTATCGTATGCAGTATGGTATTGTCATTGATACTTAGATATCTTTAGTGGTGTGCTAGCCTAGCCTATTCAGCACAGACTTGGCTAATTTTTTTTTTATAATCCCTTTTCTTCCCTCTTTCTCCCACCAAACCCACTTTAAAAAAAATTAGCCTATGTCCATCTCCTGGGTCCCAACTATCACTATACCAAAATTCATCAAACTCGGTTTTGCCATTAAGGCGTGAAGAGGTAACAAACAAACAAATTCACTTTCGCTTTTATAATATTAGTAAGGATTATAATGTCACATAGACAATGCCAATGATTCTAAGTAATTCATTATTTAGTATAAGTACGTGTAAACTTGAAAGATCACCGTATTTCAAAATCATGTTTTAACACAAATAAAATAATTATCCTACTTAATATTATAAATGGGAATGTTTGTGCAGATGTAATTGATGTTTGTTACTCTTTCACGTCAAAACGGCTGAAAGGATCTTCATGAAATTTGGCATACAGGTAGATTTTGGTCCACAATAACACAAAGGATACTATATTTTTTTCGATATTCCGCGGGCGAAGTCGCGGGCGCCAGCTAGTATTCTATATTATTATAATACTGTTTTTTTTCCCCAATTCATTTAGGGTGGCTATAATGTCTACTGCCATACTTCTCAATTAGTTGACATCTCGATAGTCCTCTCCAATCATACCACATTTCAACTAGCAAAAGGTAATGGTCGGAGAATTAATTCCATAATTCAGAGATCAAAATTACGTTCACTTGTAAGATAATAATCAAGTTTGTCTCGTAACAGTAACTCTAACTAATTTGTCTACAAACGATATCATATATCTTTTCGGCGACGCCTTGAACCAACTCGCTTATTATGAAACATCTATTTCTGAGTCGTTGTATCTTATACTGATTTGTGATCTCTCAAAATATTATATATTCTACACATAAGTTGTTAAAAAGTTTATCACTTCATGATTTATTGATTTTCACGATAATAATTTGTTTAGAGTGAAATATTTGGTGTTTCACGGGCTTAGCCGGATTCATAATAAAGGGTAATACTATATAGTAATACCAGCCTATTACTGTACCACGGCTGGACAAAGGCTTCTTCTCACACAAATTAATCACAACGTTTGCTCAAGACGGGTTGCCGATTTCAGATTGTATTGGTTAGAAGTTCAGGTTTCAGCACGATGTTTTCCATTACACATGTCAGTGATATCTAAGATAAACTTAGAAAAATCCATATGAATTGAAAAAGCTACATTAGTACTTGCCCGATTTGAACCCACAATCTTGTGTATGAGCGCGTCTGGCATCTGGGCCATCACTTCAAATATAAGAGTATATATCAACAAATAAGTTCCCAAAAAAATTGGAATAACGTAAAACTCAGCTGCATGGCTATTTCAAGTACCTATACCAAATGAAAGGTCAGATGGATCACAATAAGTCCCATAGCCACCGCTTATCGAAAATTCCGAAATAATATACCCTGATTCCGTGAAGGGCACTTAAATGCGTTAAACATGAGTCTTGCTGAAAATAGAAATGTGTAGTAAATGGGTTACAGTACCCACCCATCGTTACCAAAGTATCCTATTTGTGTTAGAAGGCCGGCCTGATATCTTAAATTGGGGCTTTAATTTGCGTAACACTAGTTACAGCAGCGTGGCGTGACGCAGCTTCTTTCAATTTCCACGCACTTTATTTTCTGCTGTCTCTTGCGCAAAGTTCAGGCGAGCCAACTGCTCGGAAAATAGGAACAGATGCTATAAAATAATCGTCGGCTTGAAGGAAAACTGGTATAACTCCCTGCATTAAAATGTGCCGTAAATACTCATATTTAGGTTAACAATATTGATTTTATGGTTGCTTGAGAAAAATTAATTGATTGCGTAAGTAATAATATGAAGGAGAAAAGAGTAAATGATGCCGTGACGTCTGACAGAGGAGAATGGAAGAAGAAAACGTGTTGCGCCGACCCCAAATAGAATGGGACAAGGGCAGGAAAATGACGATGATTTTTCATTAAGGATTCTCGATTTATAGGCGACTAGCTTTTACCTGCGGCTTCGCCCGTTTAATTAGGGGTAACACAGTTCCCCTTTCCTGATTTGCAGGTATCTGCTACCTGTAGTTTTTGCCCTTGCGCCATATGAAGTGTTATAGCAAAGCTAAATTGTCCTTTACTTCCCTCTTTCTCCCTCATTACCCACTTATTGGATCAATTTTTTTGTCCGTCTGTCTGTTTGTCAAGACCCTTTATCTCGGGAATGCGTGGTGGTATCAAGTTAAAATTAAATAAGTTAAACCATATACTCAACTCTATGGTCCCTTTGTACTAAAAAACAACCCTCTTAGTGCACGCAATCAAAAGATATGGCTGTTTACGTCGCAAGTTTATACGGAACCTTCGGTGCGTGAGTCTGACTCGCTCTTGACCGGTTTTTATTAACACGGATGCTCTTTTGTTTTGATAAAATTGCAAAAGATGATTCATTTGAATAAATTCATAACAGTGAGATTAGATCTTATCATTTTATGCATCTATCTTCATATTTCTATCTTTTATCGAAGTGTCTTATCTAAACTTGAATTCTATTATCACGACTCAGACTACTCAGACTCATCACAATACTGGGTGCGCCGGTGTGCGATAGAAATATAAAGGGTGAATACAATCATGTTTTTATTATTTATGTAATTGTACAGATGAGGTTATCGCACCGTAGAATGCTCTCTGAAAGGGATGATTCAGTTACCAGAATAAAATCATACGTTTCTTTCATAAGTATATTACTTGTCTCATATGGAATCTAATCTTAAAGAAAGACGGATTAGATTTGGCTTCGATAATCTCATCGGAAGCCTTTAAGCAGTAGGTACTTCAGTCTTGTTTTCTTGACATTGCATTGTGATGTAGATTTTCAATGTCCTAGAAGCTAAAATAAAATTTTGGATGATGTGTGTTCATAACCATCATACTAATATTATAAATGCGAAAGTTTGTGAGGATGTATGGATGTCTAAATGTTTGTTCTCTTTCACGCAAAAACTAATAAACGGATTTGGGTGAAATTTGGCACACAAATAGTTTAAAACTTAGATTAACACATAGAAGAACTTTTTATCCCATGGGACAATTAACAAACTCTATGCGGATGAAGACGCGGGCATAAGCTAGTAATATAAAACCTTGAAACAATATTAGATATGAGGTTCAAACGTTTTTATTTTAATATTGAATATACAGGGTTAGTTTTTGCATGGTTGTGTTCGTTCAGTTCAAATTCAAGCAATGATACTCTTCACAACCTATTTTTTTTCTGCAAATACTGTAAACCTTACTCTTATATTCCGTCATAGTTTTTACATCTCCTTATCATTCGAACATGAGAACAATAGACACTTGTTTAATATAAATATTTTACACTTCTTGTGATTGCAAGTGAGACGGCTGTAACATCATGAATTAAGAATTTGTGACGCACGAAAACAAGACAAAAACAAAATATTATTCGTTTGACTCTTAAAACGAATATCCTTTAGGTGTAGCCATGTTGTTTGTTGCATTATATTAGTGTTATTTTATTCAGTAGATAGGTAATTAATATGTACATATTCGAGGTTCAATAATTTCCAAGAGAGAAAAGATTCTGTGATGTGCATGCAAATTTTAATTACTACAAAATATCACAATAATTAATCTGCTATGAAAGTGTTAATGCAAATTGCAAATTTAATATCTAATTTACAAAGCCAGACGTTAGAAAACATGTTTCAACATTTGAGTTCCTCGTTATTTGGAATATTACTGATCCGCTTTAAACACCACTTTCACCAAAATTTCGTTGTATATTTGATTAATTTACGATATAAATAACATGGCGTCTGGGCATGTCACCGATAATCCGGCTTCTTATACCGCCCCTTTCGCAACCTCAAGCATTGCGACTTACGCCCCGAAATGCGCGTGTTACATTACAATCTTGTATGTAACTTCCACTGTTCTGCGATTTCAAATTTACAAACTATTGAAATTTTGCACACATCTTTGACTCATACATGACTTCATCCTTCTAAGATACTCTTGTGTCCTTGTAAGAGGACTCTTCCACAGTCAATAGCATTGACAGAAAACTTTGAATACGTATTCAAAATTTTCATTACACTGAGTTAACCGACTTTATTTGTAATAGCTTGTTTTTTTTCATTCGTTTTCTTCGCGTAAGGAAGTGCCATCTCGTCGCATGCCCTAAGCAATTTCTTCATTTGTTTCCTCCGAAGTCGCAAACTTGCGACGCTTGAACGAATAGCTTGTGGCCAAGGGGTTACTACCGTCAGAGAACCAAAGTAGTTTCATAGAGAATCTTGCAAACAAAGTACAATGCTCGAGTACTCACTACCCATGTTTATAAAGTAAATAATTATGGTAAAATATTTCTTATCTCTGTATAACATAAATGTAGTGAATGGGTACGATTAGCATACAATCATAGTCGAGCTTCTAACGTTCCGATGTGAAAATACAGGCACATCTCAAGATTCGGCAACGTGTTTGAAATATTTATACTTTTATATTTTTGTTCTGACCCCTCCTACGCTGTCCTTTAAGAATATGTTACAACAATTTTATTGTTTCAAGGCTCTATAAATCAACATTCTGAATACCAGTTTCAGATTTTGCTCTACTCATGTAGGTTCTACGAATAGTTCATGATCTTAATAAATACATTCTGATTTATAAAAGACAGCTACAGTAAAGTAAAAACCTAATAATTTTCCTGATCCCACATAGAGTTTCTAAATACATTTCTTTGAAAAAAAAGCACTGACAAAATGAGATCCTACCTACTCGACAAAAGTAAATATATGCGATTTGTTGGCACTTGTTCTCCACCTCTCCTCTTACTGTTAAGTGAGACTGTCTGATAGTCTACAGCACCCATGTACCAGAACATTCTCATAAATGAGCATCAGGGCACGAGAGCCACTGCATCTATAAGACAAGTGAGCTTTACGTTACGCAAGAGTTTTCTTTCTCAAATCCATGACGAGTGACGTTTTGGATCTGTGTATCAGTGAAGGGCGCTGTGACTAATTTATTCGTTCGCAGTTGAACCGGCGCGGGCGCACTCGTCTGACCACTTTCACTGCGGCTGCGCATAACGCACGAGATTGATCGAGTGATGGCCTTTACGTCACCATGGCCACCTCCATACCCTAATTATAAAGCTAAATAGAAAATGTATTTAAACTTTTCTATTATTATTGAAACTTTCCACGCCTACACGACCCATGCTGCTATGCTTCAATCTTACGATCTGCTGATTGGAGTACTGATTTCAGAAAATAAAATGTTAGCAAAAAGCGGAACTTGGCTCCGGTACAGTACAAGAGCAATATCAAAATAGAAGTGATGTCTTCATCATAAACTTGATCGAATTGGAATATTAGAAAAACCGGCCAAGACCGAGTCAGACTCGCGTACCAAGGGTTTCGTACAAACTTGCGACCAAAACGGCCATATCTTTTGACTGTGTAGACTTAGTTGATTTGACAGCACAAAGGGACCACAGAGTTAAGTATATGATTTTAATTTCCACTCGATACCTCCACGCGTTCCTTAGATAAAGGGTTATATTATAACAGACAGACACGGTTGGCGCAGTGGCTGAGCGATCGACTGCTGCGCTGCGTGTTGCGGGTTCGATCCCCGCACGGAACAAATATTTGTACGGCCTATAGATAGTTGTTCCGGGTCTGGCTGTTTGTGTATGTGACTTTAAATATTTGTAAACGCACCCACGATGCAGGAGAAATCCTAGTGTGGGGCAACGTTTTTAAAAGAAAGAAAGAAGACAGACAGACGGTCCACAAAGTTATCCAATAAGGGTTCCGTATTTTCCTTTTGAGGTGCGGAATCCTGGTAAAAGTGATGGGTGACATTTATGTAATACACAATGTACCTACCGACGTACGTAGTGCGTTCGTCCGAAAGCAAGTTCTAGTGTGTTTAGAGATTACGCAATCGATGATAGACACGATACAGGTGTCGAGATGCTGATAAATATTATGTCAAACTGAAAACACGGCGCGGTTTTGGCAATGAAACCCTACGACAAATTGTAAATAGAAATCGTAATAAATTTGATAGAGATAGCTGTACTTTTGGACTCGGTTCGCACTGATAGGAGGTTCCTCTGTCTGAAGCCCTGAGCAAGCTACCGGCGCTTGCACCCTGTTCCCAATACCGGTGGACTACTCTTTATTATTATTATTTTTTTTTTATATTTATCTCAAGTATGTAAAATCCTTACTAATATTATAAAAGCGAAAGTGAGTTTGTTTGTTTGTTTGTAACGTCTTCACGCCTAAATGGCCAAACCGATTTTGATGATTGGTACAGAGATAGGACCCCGGAGACGGACATAGGTTAAAAAAAGTGAGAAAAGGGGGAGAAAGAGGGAAGAAAAGGGGAGGGAAGTATTTTTTTTTCGATCATCGTGCTGGTAAAAATTTGGGTTAGCCCAAAGTAACAATGCCACGCAGACGAAGTCGCGGGCGGAAGCTAGTTGAAGAATAAATTAAGGAAAATTGATAGATAATCACTTATGTTAGAAGAGGGTAGGAAGAAAGAGCATTTCCGTAGCGTAATGTACCGAACGCGTTAGAGCATCATCTAGTTCTTACATGTTTACCACTTTCACATTTCCTAGGTACAAGCGCCATTTATCAATATGCTCCCTGTAGCTGAACTGTGAATCTTTAATATTAACATTTATTATCTTTATTTAACAACAAAAAAAACGTTAGTTTTATTTTTATTTAAAGGAACTGATGGACACTACTAAAAGCGCACAAACTCGTAGCTCAGTTCAGAGGCGGCACACAGTATCTAGTTTGTCATCAACACGCTAAGATTAATGATTGATTTTAATCATACAATTTTAGGTGTTATTATATCCTAATGAACCTCTCAGCGCCCAAACTCTCGACCTTGCGCTTGACCCTTAAGCACTTTCTAATATTTAAATCAGATAATAATTTATAATGGTTTTCTCTTCGTGTGACGTTCAAATTAATTGATCTAACGTCACCGATAAAACTGGCAGTGTCGAGTGCGTATGCGCAGCAGCCCGATATCTTCGACTGACTAATAATACTGCCACATAACTCACATTTACTGCTATTCTGAAATTGTAGTTTATACTTCAAAGTTATGAACTGTTTCTTTAAAAAGCAGCTGCAGTATCTCAACTTCACTTGATGAAATAAAAAGATAATCACACATTAGCATCGTTCCATTAGTTCACATGTTTCCGTTGTTAGAGTAATTTTTCCACGAAGTAAACATACCACTTAAAAACATACTATGTATAAAACGAGCTTTAGATATTACTTTTGCAACTCATTTAGAGCATTCTCTTTTACTTAGTCTACTAGCATAGCTACGCTAATTTATTTAAACCAATCACGTATCAGTTCAACCAACTCTAAGAACGGATCTTTCTGCTTACATAAGCAGCCTATATTTTATCATCACTAAAGTTTACTGCTCGTTAAACGTTCAATGAAGTATCGCAGTTTTACACTCGTTGTAAACCTGAATATTAAAATATTATACGCAAATATTGAGCCAATCGGTCAAAATATTTCGGTATACGTTACAGCCATAATAATAAAGTTTATTTGGGAATGAGCCTTGCTCCAATTTCGTGTAAGTGCATCGTTACCTACATTAAGTTCATTACGTGGCTACTTTTAACTTTTCCTGAAAAGTTTTTTTCAAGTGTTTTGTTAATTAGATACGTTATTAAAAACGAAAATAGAAGAGCACGTCAAGAAAAATGATTTATAACAAATTAAAAAAAAAACTATGCGTAAACAGCCAGTAACTTTCAGTACAATTTTTCAAAAAGTTTGCAATAAATAAGAAAGTAATATAAAACGTAGTGACATGCCAAATTCTAGCAATTAACTCTGTCAGGCGTGTACGTTGATAAGTGTCTGGGGAAAAACACTTATCTACTCGTATTTCTTTCTGTTCCTGCTTTCCTAGTCCGTCACGGTCGAGCTCGTTCACTCACAAATGACGCAAATGTCTCAACAAATTGATTGTAAACGTATGTCCTCTGCCAACCGGCTCGTGGCTTTCTAATGTATAAGAAGACGTTTGAAGTTCAAACATCTCTTCCACACTTTGTTCTTGATTAGTTCTTTGCCCCCATCTCCTTTAATTCGAATAATTGTTTTATACAGATACACACACATGTGACTTCAGAGAAATAACTATCTTTTATTTATATTTCAGTTTAATAAAGTTATTTATTGCTGAAATTTATTCGTAAAAACCTAGACATAGTATCGTAATAAAATAAAGAGAAAAGTTTTAAAAACAAAATAAAAATATAAAGGCGATAGCACTGATATTTAGTATGCTAACAAAAATAACATTCAATCATGTTCTAAACTTGCTTGTTTAACTCCTCAGACGGGTTCACGCCTCCCCGAAAGCTTGTTCTATTGAATAAATCATCGGTGAAGAGAACGGGAGTCGCGAGGTGTTTTCACAAGGTGTGACGTCAGAGCACAGCTGTCCCTCCCGTACTTGACACACACTATTATTTATATTCTTAAACGCTTTTATCAGTATTAATCTTCCGTTGGTAGCGCTCGCTCGTGGGTGACGTGATGACGTCCTGCCAGACCGACCCACGAGCCACGACCTTCACACGAAGGTAATATAAAAACATCTGCATAAAAACCAAGTTCACCCGCTGTTATGCAAACTTGCAATCAAATTGATTAGCCATGCAACAATTTCAAAATTACATTCCTAATAAACGACTACATATGTTGCATAACGCAACATAGCCATATTTGAGATCAATATGTACATTGATACAGTTATTTATGACACACATTGGATTGCTCAGATTTTCCATTATATTTGCATGTGTTTTTTGAAAAAGGTCAATAAAAAACTATGTCAGCTGCTAATCAGTTCATGCATGTTGTAAAAGTAGACTGAAGTAATGATGTTGTACATACGTAACAACATACTTAAGAACTTACTTAAATATTTTGACTTATTACAAATTACATTATTATTAAATTGCTTGCGTGACTATTCATTATAAAGTGCCAAAAGCCATTTTCAGTGAACTGGTAAAAAACCGAAAGGCTGCAAAAATAGGCAAAGAACTTTTATAAACATTAGGTAAACGAGAAAACTTGTCTAGGTAGTAACAAAAGCCATGGTGTATAAACAAGCAAGCAAAGCTATCGATCATAACCATATTTGTATGCGTTGACTGCGGCGCGTTATATTTCGCTAATGGTCCGCAAACAAATCGTTATAGACAACAATACATGTCATTTTTCCGATTCAAAGTCTGCCCACTATTGTTCAATAAGCTCTTTGACTAAACAACCTTGCTGGATCTGAGAATGTAGTTTTGAAATAGGTTGCCGGCCCATTCCTGCAATTGGTAGTGTTCCAACCTCCATGTTACTTATTTTTAGTTCTGTCTCCCATAAAGCGAGTCCTGACACCAAACTGGGACAACGCTCCAGAGTTACAGGAAAAGCTAAATATATCACTGTGATATTATTCTGGAAATTCTGGAAAGTTACAAAAAAAATCAGGTTGATATACTTTAAAAAATAATTTATTCTTCTCGTTAAGTGGTCAACACCAACCATATTGCAAGTTCTGAGAAACGACGCTGTCATTAGTCACACTCAACTCGTTTTAAGTAGCCTGTACTGTTTTATTAGAATACCGCGATGTATATAAACTTCGGTCGTATTACTAAACCATAACCGCTGCTATAACTTGGTTATATACATATTTTATCATGGTAGAGAGTCGGTCTACCTCATGTCAAGGATGAAAGTCAAAGTTGTGATTTTTGGACGAAGCCCAAACTGTCACCGTTTCCATTACTTTAATTTATGAATGAACGCGCTAAACGTTACACGTGGAAGTGCAAAGATTTTCTTTATGTCACGCACTCGAGTTTTTACGCGGAAAAGGCGTAGACACTTTACACATTGAGTACGAGTCTGTGTCGAATCGCACGACGGAAGCCGAGTGTCACGTCGCAGTCGCCCTACACCAAACATACACGCGTAGGTGGCCAAAAGTAATATTAATACGACCTGTCATTTTTACAACTTTCAACGTTGATAGATATATTGTAATTATGTGCCCATCATAATATAGGTCGTTGACTTGAGAAAATTAGAATGTATTATAAAGCTTTACGTTATATCAAACCTTACCTATAAATAAGCACATAAATTGCAATGATTTAATCAACCGATAAAGGTACTGACAATTACTAGAACAAATAATTTAGTGAACTAAGAATAGATAACAATTCTCAGCGAAGGTTAAACCACGACCGTAGTCTGAACGTTCCAATCGCTAGATTCTGAAAGTCGCGAATACAGACAAACGCGCACAGGAGCCAAATAGATTTGACGTAGATTTACACACTGATTTTCCACCATCGTCATGAGCATTATTTAACCAATGAAATGTATTTTAAAACTTGGTTACCCTCGAGGTCGAGGGTTGTTCAAAAGAAAAACCGCGGCCGCGGAACATAAAGGGCAAGAGAAGGTGGGTTTTAGTGAGTAAAAGTCTGGCACTGCCCCTCCGAAGATATGCTGGGCAGACTTGGCTTAAAAACGAAGATGGAGAGGCTTGGAGACCTAGTAGGTAAGGAAATAATTAAAAGAAATTCGTGACTAGGATAGTAAATTTTGTGTATAAACAATAAATTAATCTATCTTGCCAGTTTTGCTACCTATTATCATGTAACCTATACAGTACAATAAACAATCGAAGTATTTCTCCATTATTGCCAAACGGCAACAGTATATTTTAAGTTTAATAAACAGATGCATTCACGAGGTAAGTATTACGTTCGATGACATAAGACCTACAATCATTCTACAAACTAGTTTAGCGAAGTCAATCCGCCTTAAGGCATACCTACTACAATGTAGTTTAAACATCAAACATATTTGAGAGCCGTGTTACGACTCGGCTACATAATTGCTGATCATTAGTATATACGCAATATAAGCTTATTCGATCACTTTTAAAGCTTCCTGTTATTAATTTTATCTCTTTAACTTATTGGATATGATTATGGATAATTAACATTTTATTAATGGACTCCTTATTTTTCCGATGGGAAATCATCAAATAACTTCACTTGTCGGCCTTTATGTTCTGGGGCCGTGGTATCTCGAACAACCCGCAACCTCGGATTAAAGGACTCCTTGATTTATAATTCGTTTGATTTAAACGTCAAATAAGTAAAATCTTTGCACATTTTTATACAAACTTCTTCTTTGTTTATCGCTTTATTTGTATTCAATATCATTGCAGTCTCGTAACTTCCTCGTGTTTGCAACCGTTACAGATCCTTGAATAAAACAATTGAAGTCACTGTTTAGAGTTACCAAACCATTGTGAATGTTGTAGAAACCGGAACCCGACAATATTATACTTGCGAAGGCAAAATACAACGCGACGCGCAATGTACACATTGATAAAGTTACATTTTTAATATTTGTTTTACATTTTACAGTGATTTTCGTGAGGCTCGGAAAAGGAAAGAAAATGTGTACATCCGGTAGTTTAATTTGAAACTGCATGTTTGCTAACATGTTGTTTAACTTAGCTATATTTAACTATATACAATGATGCACTATAGACTCAGGAATGCTAAAAGAAGTTTACAATCCTTACTAATATTATAAAAGCAAAAGTGAGTTTGTTTGACCGCTTTTGATGAATTTTAGTACAAAGATCTCGTCTATCGTCTATTTAAGAGAAAAGGGGAGATAAAGATTTGTAACTATGCCACGCGGACGAAGCCGCAGGCGGAAGCTAGTATGTAATAAGTAAAAAAATCAAATGCTGGAAAACTTATTTTAAATATGCTGAAAACTTCCACTATACGCCCTCCGATAAAACCCATTTTACAGTTTAATGTACTTTTTATAGGGAAACAAAGACCGTTCGTGACAAAGGCAAAGGTTTTAACATGAAATTAAAGCGTGTTCCCTGAATCGCGTGCGAGCCGGGATCACGACAAATATTAATCACCACAGAATACGTAATAAGTGAACTATATGTTTTTAAACGGTAGACTACGTCAAATTTATCGTTGTTTGTAATAAAGAAATTATGTTGGCAATGAAACAGACATCTTGGGGACTTTAACTACGTCTATTTCTTGTTTTCTTTCGCAAAATAAACATTCGTAGATATTTTCGCTTCTACAAAACGAGCAGCAACTGTGTTTAACAGCTTTCTATTTATTGTAGTTGAATATCCTAAGGAACATCAGATTATTGTGATGATAGACCCATCAAAGCGCTCAACAGGGTCTAAAATCACTTTTGTACAAGAAAATAGCGTTTTTAATCGAGCCAGCAATCGTTATGCTAATTTCTTGCAGGTAAGCAATGAATATTTAATACATGTGGACATAATAGGTATTTTATATTCATAGGGAGCGAGTTCAAATGGTTCAATGGTCTTTGATCGCGATGCACGTAATCGCTAATGACAGCTCTGCTCTACTGTGCGTCTGTACTTAAATGTTTTGTTACTTTGTACGCAGATCTACCGGAATCGGATGCTGCTCACTAACGGTTTTGTTCAGCATCTTTTTATTCTTCTTATTGTACACAAAGGTTAATTATACTATGCATCAAAGACTTGCGATTCTTTGATGGTTTTCATTGACTGACGATATTGTAGTTTGTTATTTTTTTTTTATCATCTGTGGTTAAAGCATAAACAACTGTATTGAGGACGTTGATAAAAATCTTTTTTGCAAAACTCTGATTAGGTTTTTTTATGGAATCTTTGATTCAAAGCCGACTTAGATTATAATCTAAGTAGGTAAGTACTTGTTTTAGTTTAAAATTGGTCTGGCGCGACGTAAAACAAAACAATGCCTAGGTTTACCGCATGTGGCGAACTAGTTTATTTATTAATCATCAAAAGAGCGTAAAAGAAAGCGGAAGTTTTGAAAAACTATACGATTTGTTTACGTGTAACATTCTGGTTGTAAGTACCAATCTACCATAATGTTGGTGTAGCGTATATACAGTCAACCATAGAGATAATTAGGTAACCATTCTCGTCAGACACAGTTGTTTTTTTTATTTAATAAATCTAATTCAAGTTGAAGACGTTTATCGGTTTCTAAACAAAAACAATTACATCTGACAAACCTGGTTACTTATCTCTTTTACTGCCTGTACTAATTAGACAAAAGATTATATAAACTACAGCTAACGTCAGAGGTAAAATCCTCAAAACATTGTAGATATGTTTTCTCTAAACTTCCTAACTCATGCCACGTTTTGGCAGCATCCGATACAATAATCTTTCAAAACAAAGGTTAAATAAACAATATTAGAATATCACTCACTGGAATAATAATCTAAATATCGTAAAAGTGATCTGGTTATAATGTAACTGGCCATGTGATGTGGCCATTGACGCACGGTCAATTACTCTATCTTAGGGAAACCTTTCAAGATGGACGTCAGAGGACGCATCGAGCTGAGGAAAGTCGTCATAAAAAATAATACAATTTTGCGTAATAGACATGTCAATGTTAATTTATAATGCCAATTTTAATATTTTCAAAAATCTGACAAATCTGAACAAGCTTACTGAAAAATAAAACAAATAAATTGAAACAATATATTTTTATCGTTTGCAAGACAATCTGAAATAGTTAAGTTAAAATTAGAATACGGAAGGCGTTAACCCGTGACTTTGTTAACAATGGGTTAACCTCGCAGTGTTCCTACAATTACCATTAAGTAAAGTAATTATTACTCCGTAGTTATATCTATAGGTTCAAAACGATTTCTATAGGTCTTAGGTATAATCTTTATTCAGTTGTTTGACTTTGTAGTTAGTTTCTAAAAATGATTTAGGTAGTTTTTTTTTAAGTAATATCATCGTTTACAACAAGTAAAATTCGATTTAAATTTTATTTCTTCACTTCAAACCTAATATGAAAGTTGTGAGTATTTTTGCATCAGAATCCATACTAAGGTCATTTTACGAGCCGGTATTATCTAAACTTTTTACCCATTGAACATCTATTATTGGCATCTATGACGTACATACGTGATGCTTATGTATGACTGATAAATAACGCACTCATAACTCAAATCCACTCATACCATAACCGTTCCAAGAAAAACAAAATTACACTACACTGACGATTTTGATGGAACTCGTAACGTTTAAAACTAAATATTATATGATATTCATATTTTATAGCATTGTTTTATGACAGCCAACAGATCAAAGAGATTTATCCCGTAACACAACGGGTTAATTACGCAAAGGGTAAATAAATAATTAAAACCTATAGATTACATTATTTTGTAGCTATATATTTGATTTATTATTGGGTTTCTACCCATAATATGAGTTATAAAATGTAGAACATAAAATTTTCGTGCAATATTGTTTCCTGAAATTCTGAAATGATCAATGTGAAGAGATAAAACTCATTAACTGTGCAAAAATGTTTAGAAGAAATGTTGACAAATAGTATCATAGGGCCTACGATTGATGATTTGCAATCCCTCATGAAATTAAAAAGGTCTTACGTGTGTCTTTCAAGCAACACAAAGCTAGATTGAACATAATTTAACTAATTACCTAACCGTTGTATTCGGAATAGCTGTGCCACCAACGTGTCCCATTGTTTTAAGAGCTGTTTAACCTGTTGCGACACCTCGTAGTATTAAGTTGTTGTCACAACTCGTAATGAACCACTGACGACGCCGGCGCACCACATAATAGAAACCGAGAGTGAAGTAAATCACTAGTACGAAACGTCACTTTCAAATTAGGAACTAATATTACAGCACATGTGCTGTAATCTACATCATGAGATAGATTACATTAATGAACGGAACTAGACACGTGTGAATGTACATACGTGAAGACAAACAAATAATATTTTAATAAGTGTAGAATACAACGACATTTTCTCTCACGTCGGCTTTGACGTTTTATTAAATTGTCAAAAGAGCAAATGAATGTTTCCCAGAAGCGTGGGAGTATTCCAATGTGATGTTAAAAGTAGGTCGTCTTCACTGGAAAAAAGGAAAATCTTTACCTACTGCACGTTATCGGTTATTTTTATTGGTTAATATTGGATTTTCGGGTCATCTATTAGTTACACGACGATAGTATCTTTATGAATCACAAACCACCGAAAAATAACTAGCGATTAATCTTGTTTCCTCAAAATGTGATTGATGTAGCACCACTTAATGGAACCCTGTAGTTTCGCTATTTATTGTTACGAGGCTAGAATAACAAATCAAATCAACGAAGCATGCCAGTCACATTGTGAGATACAGGAATCGGTAGTTGTGAAATCTGTCGGCAATCAAGTTTCCGCTAACAAATACTTACTTCGCCTTAAATTGCTTGCGCCTGCGCTTCTCAACTTTCGAGTTTGTTGACTCGAGAGAACATTTCACTTTTTTCGTGTCTCTCAGCGGGTTCTCCGGTGTGCCGAAAATCTTATCGATTACGTAGTGTTGCATAAACAAACCTGTCTTCGACCGATTGAACATTGTGTTTTATGTAATTTTTTACACTTTATTTTGGTTCGACGCCCTTACCATAATATTTTTAATCCAAAATAAGAAGGAAACACACATTAACGTATTTCTATAGGTAGCTTTTTGTAATGCAGTGTGGACTAAAAATAATTTACAGTGCGTTTATAATGTCTGTGTCAGTCACTGTGTCAGAGATTTAATTTCTCGTAACGCAAGTAAGTTTTATGAAAGCCATTATTATTTCCGAGCACTTTTAAATATCGGTTGAGATGGTATAGGTAGATACTAAGAAAATAAAGAAACTAATCTTCCTAGTCACCTTACATAACGAAACGGAATACTATTCCACTGTGGTTTCGCTAATGAAAAGTAATTATAATCGCAACCATTTAAAATGAAGCGAGGCTATCAGGCAGCCGCAGCGCAAGCCCATTGTTTGTAATTCCGAATAGGTATTGTATTAGTTATTTCTAGCGAGTTTTTACTGAGTAACCGATAAGCACAGTGTCACGGTTGCTCTACGCGACTCGTGAAGTCATGATGGAGAAAGTACATTCGAGCGTGGAGCACAGCTATACTGGCTAACATGCACTGCTGTCACATGACATGTGCCGCAGAATCTCTCCTTGCGTACAACATTTGGGAGATATGTCTGGTACGTGTGGGAGTTGCATCTGCTGAAGTTACTCCAGCAGTGAGTACAAGCAAAACAGTCGGTCATCAGCCTGTTACCAACCCATACTTATATGGGTTCGTTTTCTAAAGGTAAAACATGAACAATAAAGCGAAAGAACAAGTTAATAACCGATAAACGTCTGAACTGATCTCTTGATGACCAACAAATCTTTTTACAAGTTTAGATCTGGTTTTACTACTACGAGATACGAATTTGCACTGATCTAACGAATATTTTTAGAGTTCTATTCATAGAAAGCTGGATTCCGGTAGCTTACAATAATATATTCATTTCTTTTATTGCTATTCGTCAATATCTCCGTAGGGTATATATTGGAAAACAACTAGGCCGCAGAAATGTGTTACAGTAGAACCTCTGTAAGTCGTACTTGAAGAGTTGTCGACTTATGGAGGATTTTGATTAACAATTTATGAATATTTTTCGATGTATAGTTTAGTAGGTAATATTTTATTTTTATATCACTGCTACTAACACTAGAGTATAAGCCGTTTGTTATATGTACTAGCAAAATATGGATCTCCGTTGTCTAAAATAAATCATTTTATTTTTAATTTTAATAAATAGAAGTATAGAACTAGGTTTGAAACAAAGAACATAACAAACCAGTTGGGCTCATCGGGTAACAATTTTATACACGTGGAATAAATTGATTCTGTGACACGTGAACGCTGTAACATAATAACATGTAAAACCAATTTGAAAAGAGTAACCATGAAGTTTCTTGCCGGCTCTTCTTTGGGTTGGTCGTTTATCATGTTCACTTTTTATATTTTTTTATAAGTGCCCATTTAGGTCTATATGAAATGAAATATTTTGATTCTGTGAATACTGGCATTCAGCTACATCCGGTTAGACTGGAAGCCGACCCCAACAAAGTCGGGAAAAAGCTAGGCAGATGATGAATGCTGGTTCACAGTGTCAATACCAGGGTTAAGAGATGGGGCCATTGACGACTGTTCTGAACGACCTCGCCCGCATCCCAGTTTACATGAATATTAATAATAATGACAGCTTAATAACGACACGATGGAAAACGGTCAAGGGCAGTGCATCCATGTGCCATACCTTGGCACTTTCATGATGGGTGGGTACATGCATTATTCAGAGGGGTTTATAGCTAAAGAAATGTTAATTTAAGAACATGTCTGTGTTTTCACGGAGCCTGATATCGTAGAAAGCTGTATTTCCAGAGATTCATGGTCGTAAAGTTAATAAACAAAGAGAGAACTAAAGATCTGATGATAGACTCATCCGCAAAATTTACATTTTATTGTAGGAATGGATGCCGTCGGCCGGCTCGAATTGTTTACTACAATCAACATAATAAAGTAGTCTAAATTATTTATAGATTACGATCCGTCAGTAATTTTTTACCGCCGATTTTATGGATTTAGGTGCATATACATTGATTTTGATAATGATGTTCCTCGGTTTTGTTTATTGTTCCAGTATATTTTTGTTACTTCGTAAAATGCTTGAAATTCAGCCTGGAAAATGCTTTTGGACTTTTGTTTTGGCACCACAAAACTGTAACACTGATGAAGTAGAACATGACACTTAGATTTATTGTAGCTGACCATTGTTGTTCCACGAAAGCTCATAAACTTCATGTCTTGTCAACGTTTAGCGCTTGGTTTGTTGGCATCAGTGGGAACATTAAGGCGCATGGTGTGGTGTGACCGGTTCTACTTCCGTCTGGACCAGCGTCTGCGCACCTCTCCCGCTGCCTCATTGTTCTTTATAACTTTCTTTTCTTAATTTAACTTCACGCACAAGTACCTACTTTCAATTGTGCACGAGTGCACTATGGAGTATGGGAACGGCTCATTTCGCAGATTTCACAGCTGTAACATGTAAGTAGTTGATTACCAACGGTAACGGTTGTTGGAATTCACTTTTTATTTTTATTATACCTACCGATCACGTATAGATAAGCGCCTACAGATATCATCTCTCTACCATTAATCAGCAAGGGTTTAACCGTTTTGTTTCTTTATAACTTATCTTAAATTCATCGCTCGCATTTGTAAACTCGTGGCTATGGCAGAAATGTCATGAAAGGCACTAATTAAATAATTGATATATTATCTTGTTAACATTATAGGCACGCGACACACTAACCCACATATCTGGTGGTAATCACGCGTGACAAACACAATCGTTCGCGTGCGTAAACATAAGCACAAATGAATTCTTTTGTCCGTGCTATTCGTTTCAATTACTAACCGCCTCGCAACGTTGCATATTAAAAATAATATCGTTTTTCGGTGACATCCTCTCTGCTCAATTTACTTTTTAGTAATATATTGTCTTGGATGGTTCTGTCTCCATTAGCAGGCCTTTTTCATTACTTCTTGTTTTATCATTATCTCATAAGCATTCAATTTAATTGTAGCGTAGTTGCTGAGTAATCCTTTCAATACCCATAAGTTTTATCGTAATCTTAATATTCGACATCATATTTTTGTAATGGTAGTTGTATTTCAAACCGTAGATATACCTATATTGTGATGGCACAGCGGACGAAACGGCGCGGGCGCGTGATGGAGTCGTTAGCACGGTAACTGGAGCACCGAATGGCACCGCGAGGATAATGCACAAACTAGATCTGTGCACCTAGTAGGTACCTCTACCTGAGAGACTTTCGTGCTCTGTTTCACCTCTACAATTAACTGTCAGCCACGCTGTGCAAACATATTTTAGGTATGTCAGGCATACGACACCTTTAGTCGTTCCAATTTCTTTGTAGAGAACACAGAATGTGAAACCTTGTAGAAACGACAGTTACGGATATGACTGTAATCTCTTCTTTATAGGTTACGCAGAAATGTACCTAAAAGTCACAATTGAATGATTTCGATAACTAGGTCGTGATAAAGTAAGGTTACAATTCCATCTCGCGACCAATCGCTACAGTATATGGCTTAGATTTTCGAGACAGAATGCATGGAACTCAGGTTTGCCCGAGACTAATTAAGCCATTACTAAATCACCCTTGATGTTCAATTAACTAGTCCAAATAGTTATGCACCATTCCGATCTTTAGACCGTACATGTTTTTCACACTTGTAATTATATCGCTTGGACTCCTGCCCGTCCCGTAATAACAAGCGTATAATTGTACAATAACGCACCGACACAACTGCTTTATTTATTTCATTTTCGTGTTTTATTCATAACACGAATTTTCAGAAAACATGTTAAATTTCGTAACTTTCAAGAGGTAATCTTCTCCAACTTTTTGTCGGTGCCGTGGAACGTAACATTGATTATTCAATCATTTTCAAGATGTGGTTTCCTCCAGGCGCCGAGGGGTTCGAAAAATATCACTGCATAAGCGCTCTTAGATACTCGGTAGGTAAGTACACTATATAATTTTCAGCGAGCGGCGTAAATAGACTTTTCTCTTTTTATAGCGGTTGTTAATGGATTTTTCCAATAGATTTGATCGACATGAACATCTTAGAGTGCGCTAATAACAACAACCACATATTTCTGTCAACAATCCGGACACTAATTATTGATGGCTCTACATGCCAACACGATCAGTGGATTCCATTCGTTCAACAGTTCCTTACAATGATGTATTAAAAACACCACATGTTCGTGTGGACTTTGTTCTTTATCTTCAGTGGGAGAATAACTCTTGAACCTGAATTGCTCACCTTCAACCCAAAGAGATTTAAAGGAAAAAATTGTTTCTAACATTGCTTCTACATTTATTTAGAATAATCGTCTGCTCGCTCGATAGCGTAAACAACGTAAATATTGTTAATTTTCGTATTGTGAGTGTGTTACACAATAATCCCACTGGATTTAGCAGTGATAGCCTAAATTGTGTAAACCTCGGACTTACAAGTGACATAGTCTCGAGTTCGAACCCCGACATTTCTGATTTACCAGATTCATGTGCATAATATATAATACTAGCTGGCGCCCGCGGTTTCACCCGCGTGATATCGAAAAAAGTATCCTATGTGTTAATCCAGACAATAACCTCTGTGCCAAATTTCATCAAGATCAGTTCAGCCGCTTTGACGTGAAACATTAACAAACAGCCAACCATCCTCACAAACATTCGCATTTATAATATTACTAGCTTTTGCACGCGGCTTCGCTCGCGTTAAAATCGGGGTAACACAGTTCCCCTTTCCTGATTTGCAGGTAACTGCTATCTGTAGTGTTTGCCCTTGCGCCTTAAATACGGAAATAGCAAAGCTATAAGTTTACCCTTTTCTTCTCTCTTTCTCCCTTATTTATTACTTTAAGAAATTACTTTAAAAAAAAATAGCCTATGTCCTCTAGGGTAAACTTAGCTTTGCTACCAACAACTATATCTGTACCAAAATTCATCAAAATCGGTTAAGCCCTTTAGGCGTGAAGACATAACAAACAAACTCACCTTCGCTTTTATAATACATTGTAAGGATATAAGTAGGCTTATCAGTCGCTTCAGTGAACCTAACCACATGAAATCCCAATCCCACTGGATAATTTCAAAACTATATTTTTTTCTTTATCTGGTCCTCTTTACAACATATAGATGTTAGAACTATAATTTTATTGGTCGGGCTCCGTTAGCAGCCACTTTTAATGCGAGCAGCACACATCTCGTTCGATATGAGTGCAATACAAATCTTTAGTCTTCATTCAGAATACAAAACAGAATTCGAACATGTGTTATCGCGTCTCTAAACTTTCCCTGATATTGGAAGTTTCCATTTCATTTCGTTTGATTTTTAATGCGTCTTAGCTAAACAATGGTTATTGCAAAATTTGATTGCGGATTTTGAACTTTATTAGGTGTGTCTTTAATATGTATCTGGGTTACCAAGTAGGCAGCAGTTTTAGTATTATCATTTATCATTCATATACCAGCTATTAGGTACAACATTCAGCGCTGACTTATTCAAACTAGTAATTTGTGATTTCCTGCAGTTACCTGTGGGTATATTATTATAAACTAAGAGGTTGAGCACTTGGTTACCTTAGGTGTGTGCATTTGTTTTAATTTACTTTACCGTTTCATGTAATCTAGGTAAGTTTTATAGCTCGTTTCGAATCTTGGATTAAAATTGTAAGTAATGAAACTACCGTAAACTAAGGTGTATTACATTCTTCTATACTTAGTTAAGTTTTCCATGCAAAAGAATGAATTAAAACAGATTGTATTGTGAAATGTGAAAGATAACACAAAACTAACCAATAGTCAATCATACATTTATAAACCATCACGTTATCTTCAAAAAATTATAATCTTATTACACATTTACAACATTAGTACCGAACGGAAATCATACCTGTCATTTTATTGATATTTACATCTTTCTTAAAAGGCTACATTGCTATGGCTACAGTATTTAGTTTTCTTCCTACTTCTGCCAAATCAACTCAACAAACAATGCTATCAACATCACGTAATAAAATATAATATGCACAGAAAACAGGAAATGTCAATACCCGTGCCACATCCTACCGGGTCATGGGTGGCCCGACCAGCCTTGGCCTATATTTCACTCTCTAGACTAGAATTGGGTCGAGGCGCTATCACCTGCATACACATTATACACACCGATAATGATATCAATAATTACATACTCATTACGTCCTTGATCCATTTATTTTTGTTTTCGCATGTTTATAAAAAACAAATTAAATACTCATCACGATCGATATTTAAGATTGCGTCAGAATCATATAGCTTATGAAAAAATATTTATAAAATGTAAGTAGTTTATATACCTAATCATTATTTTGTTTATAACAACTTCAGAGTTTTCGTCGAGTGTCGTAGTCCCTTATATTTTATGTTCTACAGGAAAATAAAATTCAGAGACGAAAACTTCATCAATTTCAATGAGACAAGAACAAGAAATGGGCAGATATGTTTATTATACCACGATTTCCACGCGATCCATCACAGACTGACAGACTGATATGAAAAGAGCTTTCGATATAGATCCACACTCTTGAAGCTGGTAAAATAAACTCGTAAAAAACCTGTTCTCTCCCATTTTGCTAATCATAAATTACTACGAACATTTTTATAGAGGACAAGAAAATAATCTTATGACATCTTTTTGAAATACAACTACATGGCCAGACAATGAAACAGCGTTTTGATTAATCACTTGGAGCAGAAGTGCTCTTAAAGCAGAAAGAATAAGAACGATTTTGTCGTAACAGTTGTTATTTTCTGACGAACTAAGAGATTTAAAACTGTCCGATCATGTAGAAGTATACACAGACCAACAGACGTAATATTAATGTGTTTACGTTACGCTATTATGTCATTCGACATCTCTTTTATTTTTATTTCAATTTAAGTGAAATTAAACGGCATATAATCGTCTCCTTCGTACGCGAAAACAGCACATGGGCAATATGATCAATGGTTGGGCTATGAATCCGTGATTTGTAACCCCACATAAAGACTGACACCTGGTATTTAAACGTAGATAACCATGACAAAATGAAGTCAGATAGAAGGCCAATAGTTTTAGCCTATTAAAACAATATAAAACACTTGATAATAGCGATTTCAGATGCCTCCGGTAAGACTGGAAGCCGACCCCACAATAGTTGGAAAAAGGCTAACCAGATGGTAATGACTTGATAATAAAGTTTTCCCGTCAGAACTTCATACTAACTTTCCTTTCAGTGCAGTTTCAGGTGATACCTTTAGAGTAAATCAAACACATCCTCTGCTTCAGAACGTTGCTGTACGTTACCTCAACATACGTACTTATAAATGTAAATAATAAAAATGTAAAAAGTGCACTAGCCATTTTGTAAAATAACTTAGAAAGAATCCAAAAATATCCGGTTAGCTGTTATAGGAAATGTTTAGAGAAAGCTAGAATAAAACTGTAATTAAAATTTATGTAATTGTGTAAATAATGTAATGTTATAAGTAATTAATAAATATAGTCCTCTCTTTATAACTGAGCCTCTAACTCGTGGGAAAGACGTAGGTACTACGAAGATGTTTAATAAAACTTATCGCATTATTTTATTAACAAGAGTTTATAATCATCTCTCTATATCCATGTTTCTCCACAAATCATCATAAATGACGGACAGTTAAGACAGCTCCCATAATAACGATGGACAACGTAACGATAGAAAATAAGTGATGGTTTTGAATAACACGCCAACTGTAATTTGTTAAGAGTTATGACAATTACAAATGGCCAATAATAAGTTCCATATTTACTGATTTTCACAGAAAAGAAAAATATATTTTCCAGCGAACGACATTTTCATATTTATCTAACTCATGTGGGCAGAGACGGGCAATGATTCATGTATCTACCTCACTTTTACTATATCGGAGGGTTTTAAATGACGATGACTATCTTGTAAAATTAGCAAAATGTGTCTTTACTATTAATAGATTTCTGGAGTCATGGAAAATCTACAAGTTTTGTTTTGAGTATTTTGTGAAAATAAATGAAATCGCATTAAATTGAAGGCTGGCTTGCATATTATCTGATGATAGATCAATTTTGTTTATCTTATTTCGTCATCAGACAAATGACGGTAGATACACGCCGAATAAATCATTAAAAAGGGAACTCTAGTCAAAAGCACATAGGTAGGTATAGTTCACTTACCAATGGTTTTCAAGATCTGGAGGTCTTCCAGTTCGTACTCCTTCTCTTCTTCTGTGTATTCAGATTCCGTGGTGGTCGAGTCCTGCTCCTCAGTCGACGAGGCCACGGAGAGGGACCGCACATCCGAACTCAGCTCCGAGCTGCAGTCCCGCACCAGTTTCGCACTAGCCATCATCATCTTCAAAAGTTTCTCACAATCGAAGTACCAAAGTCTAAGTGTCTGTTAAGATCTCCTCAGTTCATATATTTGTTTTCCGAAAAACATAAACATCGCAGTTTTATTTTAATTAAATAGTTAAATCGGCTTATCAATCAATATTTTTTATTATGTGTACTTTTATTAAATCAAATATTTGTTTGTATTTTTTGTTGGTTTAAAGTAAATATTAAATTAAATGTATGTTATCGTGAAGATACGCGCGATACCGGTGAACAGTCGACAAGGCGTTCCGTTCGCTCAGCGGTTTGTGTCTCACTGGCGGCGCGCAGCGGGCCGACCTCGCTGCCTCGCTCGCTTCACTGCCGAGCCGACGGAGACGCGAGACGAGACGGCCACGATAAAATAAACGCTGACAAACTCTTGTTTCTGCAAAGTTGCCGACAAAGTCAACGATGCTCTTCGCATACAATAATATTCTAAATGATCGAGTACCATTTGGCTTGTAAACACTAAGAAACCTTGGACGTAAATAAAATGAGCCTGTCTAAATATATTCCTTTCTTCAACATAACACTCCAATAAATAACTCAGCATTTCTCCATGCTTCTTTATAAATAACTATTTCTGCAATCGCTTTGTTTTAATCCTGGCCCTCGGGGTAACAATACAATTTAGAGGAGAGTGAGACGTCATAATTTGTTAAATATAAACAGCAAAGTCCACAAAGTTCACTGTCTGTAGAGTTAGGTCAGTGTTATACGTGACCGAGATACAGTTGCTTCATGTTAAAAGCTTAAAAAATTTACGACATGGGCTGCATCTGACAAGTAGCAAACATTTTCATTAGTGTACCGCCTTCAGAAATACTAAGAAGGCTCATGTATCGGATTCAGCGTTAGTCATCGATTTTTTCATTTGATACATAAGCTTTAATAAAAATTGCAATGCGAACTAATAATGACTCAGAGTTCAACTAAGCTCTTTCACAACTCTGAGCAACACTTTCTGTGTACTAGGCACAGTTATTTCAATAAAGCTCGTAAAAGAAATGTCCCTCCCTCTCTTTCTCTATCTGTTTTTATAAATTAAAACTTGAACCAGAAACTGAAGAGTAGATGATAAATAAATAATAAAAAGGCCTTATTTATTTAAAAAGTTTATTTGCAACAAGCATATCACAATCATACAAGATATACAAGGGAGTTAAATAATAATATCACTGTAGAATCCGATATAAAGTTACTGCTATTACCTAAGAATAAATATACTACAACTAATTTAATTACGTTTCCTCTCCACACGAAAATAATTGCCACTTTTGAATACACTTTTATAATAATTATATATTTGACGTGGCAATCGAGACTAACATTTTAGAATCATACCTTTTTAGATGCAGTTTAAATAAGTACGCTGATAGCAAAATGACGACTTGAAACAAAACTGTTGCAATGCTAGACAGTTATTTGTTGACCAGTATGCAATAAGATTACCTAGGGCTTCGTCGCATACTATTAAAACAATACTGGTATAAAATATTTCCATACAAATCCTCACCTTAGGATGTGATTCCACTGAAGAAGAAATGAAAGATACCATGAGTGAATTTTCGAAGTGGAATCGCACCCTAATTGATTACCCATAACTTTGCCCCCGAGGCGTTATATTTGATACCATTAAAAAGTTACATAACATTGTAATACGGTATTCGTCAACGGTCAATATAGGTAATGTTATAAAATTGATTGTATATTCTGATTATTGGCATCGGTTTCGAAAATACAGCATCAAGACGGGGTAACCTACGTCACGTTACAAAATAATATTTACACTTAGGAAAAGATAAAAATTGAGGAGATGAGTTACGGATGACGCATTTACATTATTCACTAATCGCTTCAAAGTGAAAATGATGTGGTCAGTAAAAATTTGTTTATTTCACGACCTATATATTACAGTAAAAAAGTGTGTGACGTGCAAGTGCGTTTCGTAGTGTCACAGACAACGCAGAGCTTTGACGCACACTTACGCGATTTAGAAGAAATGATGAAAATGCGACAAAAGTGAGCAGAACGTAAAAGAAAACATTCATGTTCTAAATAAAGACTTTTACTTCTAACTAAAACAGTTACGGATAAAAGCTTGAAAGAAAATTGAGACTTAATTTATACATATAATAAGGCTTATCATAAATAACAGAAATAAAATGTACATATTTATAATAGACTTTCACATAACATTTAAAATCCTTATACAATATTTGTAAACTAATAGATACAAAAAAAGAAGTTACAACACATGCAATTTGCTTACTTGTACTTGTAACTGGTTTGAAATGAAATAGAATGAAACTTACGATTAATTCAAAATATAACAATGTATTGCAAATATTATAATAGATAAAACAAGGTTAAAACGTTAAAAATATATTAATAATCTTAAAAGTACCTATACATATATGTTACAGTAAATGAAGATTACAGTTATATTACATAATTATTTAGTTTTTAGCTAGAACACGGCTACATAGTCTTTTTAGATACTATTTTGTTCTTCTCACTGTTATACTATTCATACATTATTGCCCATATTCATAAATACGACGACATACCTAAATGAATGCATAATTCTTCTTTCTAAAGTATCTCCTTTTTGATAGTCTCGATTTTTTTACAATCATTTTATCTTCACTCCACTGCAAAGTTTGATAGTTTTGTGTCTATCTGATTTATCTTGTTATTCTAACGGCTTTTCAACTTATGGTTTGAAAAAGTATAACTTTTTCTACCTAGCTTACTACTTTCATGACTATTTTCTTATATCGGTCACAAACAACACAATCGTTCATCAAGATAACGTCAGACATGTGATAATTTGGACAACCATACTCAAAGTTACTGGGTGTCAAAAGATTTCGTCACAGACTTATTTGAAGATAAGAGTTATCTTTCACTGGGCATCCTGCATGCGATTATCAACTTAATCAATTTAGACGCTAAACAAAGCGCTACTAGCCTTCCTTCTCAGATCCTGTTATAGGACATACGTAACGCTTCTGCTTGTCAAAGCAATCCAATAGATAATCACGAATTAATCCTTAATTTGTGCTTGTTTACGTTCTATCTACGACTTTATACTTGGTTTAGGCATAAAATAAAGTTTGATTTAGACTTGTAATGTTTATTACAGCGGTAGTCTAAGTTTATCACGCTTAAACGTAATGCGTACAACATACGGTTTTATCTACGAATATTTTATTTGGTTGTTGTGCATATTCGGTGAGTTACTTCACCTCATGGTTTTTAGTTAAATCAAACCAATTAATTGTAATATTAGCTCTCTGTTAGGCTCTCATTGCTTTTTCCTTGTTAACGATACATAACTTTTAAAATAGTACTGATATAGGATTCAAACTGAAATCTTTCTCGAGTCATCTTGGCTTGCAACAATTGATAAAAACACCTGATAGGTAGGCCTTTTGTAACGTTACATAAGGTTTGTGACTATAGGACTTGTTATTTTGGCTTCTTGTTTTAAAATAAACATGGAAACAAACAATGGGGAAAGAAGAAAAAGCCGACGGGTCCTAATTCATTTATCAATTCCACGACAATTAATCTGCTTACATTCTTTATTCGTTCATTCAATCAAGCGTCATCCCAATTAAGAAACAAGTTACATTAATGTAATATAAAGTTTACTCTTACAGTTATTGCATAAATTACTTTCATTCGATTCGATAACAATTGCATTAGGCGTGCTACACACTTGTTCACATCTGCACGTTCGATTCAGTAATGTTTTATGTTGAACAGAAAAAGCCGACCCGAAACTTCGGTTTGTGCCAATCGGCACACGTAGTTCTTTGTTTAGTTTCACTGGTATGTTGGTATTGACTTATTTACCGCGCGGTTCGATTTAGCTACACCTTGTATACGTGGAGTTAAGTCAAGCGGCCATTTCCTCAACTTAACTTTATCTATCGGATTTGCCGACACGAACCAGAGAGTAGCACGCCGTACATATCTTATAAATAATCTTTTTCGCTGAGTGACCACAAACCCAAGCATTCGAAAGTCTATTCAATTTGTTGTCAAATCACACAACATTTGATTGTTCGCCACCATTTTGCTATGACAAAGTTACTTTGTGGCGTTTATCTAGATGGCGTCGCTGTTAAACAATAAATTACAGATCGTGTCACTTTTCACAGTGATCACGTTAATTACGATTTCAGCCACTGGGTTAGATAATTTTGTGGCTCTATACTACAGTGCAGCACGGATCTTTTAGCGCTAGAATGTAACGAAAGAAGGCGCTGCTGTCAATTTTTTTCAAAAATGTCTGCGGAAATTGTATTGAAAAACAAGATGGTGGCGTTAGTTCCAATTATGGCCACGCACCAAAAGATTCAAGTGCAACTTTACCATATTGCACTATGAAAATGGTAACTATACAAGTATCATACGTTGATGATGAAGACGAGGCCGGCGTGCATGGCAAGCGCTAGTTTGTGGTGCTGCTTGAAGGTAGGACAGAACTGCATGGCCGCCACGTCCGACAGGGGGAAGCGCTCGGGGTAAACATCGCGTGGCGAAGCTGATAACTTCTGCTGTGTTGTCTGTTGACAAAAATGTACATTGTTATTTCTCATACTGTAGTAATAATAATATCGGCCTATATTTTCTTCACTGACCAGTATATGCTCCAAAAATTAAGCGCGATTTTTTGAACAAAGATTAACATGTTACAAGAAGATTAAAGATTAAGAAAACTTTACTTGTGGACGGTAACTTAATGATAATGATAAATGATGTTTATTTTGCAAGTATGTTTTCACAAACACTTTTACACGTCATTTTTTTTTAAACTGGATGAGTCCGGTGTTTCGTACCCGACTACTCTGAGAAGAAATAGCCGAAACAAACTCAGAGGTCATAGTCTCTTTTAAGGTCCAGACAAAATAATCTTGGTAAACTGTGAAACTAATTACTCTAGCATCGCGTAATGTCTGTTAATGTGATTTAATTTTTCAAAATAGGCCCATACCTTATTGGCCTGATCGATTGGGTATAAGCTATGGTCACGCTATCTACGCTTTGGCAGGTTTTTCCCATTACGTAACATTATCTTCTTTTTTTTTTCACTCAATTTTTGACGTCAGACGGATTGTTTGGCTATTTCCCAAATGGACTATTTATTAACAACTTTCTGTTTGTGTGAAGAAATGAACCGAATTAACTAGAGCAAAATCTTTTAACATTCACTTTTATCAAATTCTGCGGGTTTTTATACTTCTATGTTATTGACAAGTCAATCAGTAAAATAAAATAAAAAGTTGGCAAAGACGAGAATATATATTAGGCCAATTGGGCTAATGACTAATGAATTACAGTTAAATCACACTAAATTACATTTTGCTACCCGCAAACTGCGCATTTTTTCCCGTTATTTTGCTTTAAAATTCAGTCTAATTGCAATCGTTATTGTTATAAGCCAAGACACAAATACGTCAACAGATACCTACTCTAAATATTTTGACTGTAAATTTATATCTGGTTGGACGCAATATTAGCAAAAGGGGCGGGTTTATAGATATTGTGATTTAGCATGGCAATAGCGGTCATCGTCCTTTCTATAATATTTAACTACACGGTTGGCGCAGTGGCTGAGCGATCGACTGCTGTGCTGCGTGTCGCGGTTTCGAGCCCCGCACACGGAACAAATATTTGTATGACAAGTAGTTGTTTCGGGTCTGGCGTTGGAGTATGTGAGTTTAAATGTTTGTAAACGCACCCACGTTACAGGAGAAAGTCAAAGTTTTGTGTGGGCCAAAGTTTTATTTAAAAAAAAACTCAATGCACCAATCCAATAAGCTTTGTATCGTCTTTTGATACAGGTCGTCAAATAAATCTTTTTGTTTTATTTTGAATAAATGTGACCCACCTGTATTAAGTATCCTTGCTAATATTATAAAAGCGAAAATGAGTTTGTTACTTCTTCACGCTTTAATGGCTAAACCGATTTTGATGAATTTTGGTGCAGAGATAGTTGGGAACCAGGAGACGGACATAGGCTAATATATTTTTTTTAAAGTGGTATATGAGGGAGAAGGAGGGAAGAAACGGGAAAACTTAGCGTTGCTATTAAAAAACAATAAGGCGCTAGGGCAAAAACTGCAGGTAGCAGGTACTGTGTTATACCGAATTTAACGCGAGCGAAACCGCAGGCAAAAGCTAGTCTTTATTCCCTTCTCTCAATTTTAATTATCAGGTTAGTATGTATAAATGCGCCTTACCCGATCCCTGGCAGTGATGTGCTTGAACTCAATGCCGTACTTTTTGACCACGTCGCTGTACGTAATAGGCTCCACGATCATGCCCAGCTCATCGTTCTGCCGCTTCCGTTTGGCCCCGAAAGGAACCATCATGATTCTGCCTATGACCTGTTTAGTAATAAAATGTTTAGCACTCCCACTTTAAATCAAATATATTTGACATTTTGTTTACATGATTCTAAAATCAAATTAGCGTAATTGAATTACTTCATTTTAGATTTGGGTTGATCAGTTGTTTCCGGCATGTCGTGTGAATCTAGGCTAATTCTTATTTTCATCCGAATGTATCCGCATAGCTATGAACTTTTGTAGTTATCATTCGCCGTAGCTACTTGAAGGCGCAGCTAAGATTTCCTCATTGAACACTCTTTCGCTAGATGGCGCTTTGTTTTGTTTTGTAACCGATTGGTCGCTTGTCGTTTAAAATTATTGACAAGTGGTTCCAGCAAAACGACCCCATCGTATGGAGCAAAAACGAAATATTGATATGTTAGGGTATGGATCGCAGCGTTACCTGCTTGTGCATGTCGGGGAAGGCGGGGTGCACGCGCAGCAGCTTGAGCAGCGGCGGCGCGGCCACGCACACGCGCGCGCACCACGCGCAGCCCGCCGCGCCGCACGACCCGCCCACGCGCCGCCCGCCGCCCCACCACTCCAGCTCGTTGATGGACTGGGTCACTGGGTACACCCAACTTTTATATTACGTCTCTCATCGATCAAATTATTCTACTCGATCAAGTTGATACATCGACTAAAATAATCAAAACTTTTGCCGTTTAAGTGGTATTGCTGGTTCGTTACTGAAGCGTTAGAGAACATCGCTAAATTATGGGCAATTTTTTTTTTAAAGATTTTATATGTCGGCTATAAATAGTCAACGGTGTATAATTAAATGTACACGCAAATGAAGGCTAAAGATTCATCGTTAATTTCATGAACTATCAAATAAGAAAGAGCTTTCTTTTAGCATAATTAAATTACATTAATAGTTTGATCTTTAATCGTCGTCTACTAAACTCGAGGCTACGGGTGAGCTCGTTGTCACTCGTTGAATAGATCCAATTTTGTATGATACTACTTACCTAAACAATCATCCCCAGCCAATAGCGCAGCAGGCCAGTGCGGTGGGTACAGCACTTTAGCCGCAGCTACGTGCGACTGCAGCGGACCTGCGCCCGCGCCGCCCGCGCTGCCCACGCACACCACGCCGCCCGCGCGCCATGTCGCGCTTGCGCCACTCGGGTACATGTCCACGTCTGGCCAAACAAATATATTAGAAAGGTACTAGTAACTTAGAGCGCCCGTTAAAACCCAGCCGCATTTGAAAAGCGCCATACAGCAAAGGTATTTAACGTGGCATTGCTCAGTGAACTAGACGATCGAGGATTTTTATAATGGTACCCGCTCTCTAATATCTAAACTACCGTATACTAAGAGACGTCCCCAGCGTTCAAGTACCTACGATACAAAATTGATTCAACGGACACGTGAGATACTTAAGTTCTGTAGATAGCCCACTAGATAGACATGATCTCACTTCAACATGTTTATATTGGCAAGATAGACCTATCCACTGTAAATCTAAATCAATCCATGAATGTTTCGAAGTTCAAACATACCTTTTTTAATGTAAAACCAGTACCAGTGCCAAGTAATCATAATGAACGAGTACTGAAGTGAAAATTATCGGTTGCGGAATCGACCATAAAGAGCCATAAGTCTCGGAATGCAGTCATTACATTGAGGCGTAAAATTCACCGACATAAAACATTATTAGCGACTCGTGGATTGCCCAGTACGTGCCAAAGTTCTACTTACCCTCGATACACGAATTTTGAACGCGTTCGTCGTGGAAAGGATAGAACACTGTTCGATCATTATCTGTAGTCCTCAGTAATGGGGATTCTCCGTTTAAATCATAGTAGGCCGTAGTTCCATCTGCGTAGCCAACTACCACGTGAGAATGGCCTTTTTGCTGAAATAATTTAGATTTTATTATATTTGAAATTGTGACAAGACAAATATTCAAGTCATCATCACACTGCAAAGCAATATTTAGAATGAACGAATAGCGTGTGACAACAGCAAATAGGTAAATAAGTAACTAAATATTTTTTACTTACAACAGACCACTTGATGGCAGTAGCCTGATAAACCTTTCTGTTCTCGCTACTTGCCAACCTTAGTTCCGCAACCGGCTTTAATTTATAAAAAGGCTTTTCCCTGCAAACAAAATTCCACATTAGCTAAAAATATTCAAAAACAGAAAAATTATAAAATGGTTGAAAAAGATTCTTACTTTTCTGAAATTGACGTGGGGTAAGGTACGGCGAAGATATAGGCTTGTCCGTTGGAACAGGCTGCAGCCATCAAGCCCAGTCTGTGTGTATTGCCTGACGAAGGCTCAAGAGAGAAGGCATCCCTCGCTCCAGACGGGCACCAGTCAATGGCCCACACGGTACCGAAGTCATGCGCTATACCCAGCGCGAACTTAGGCGTTTTCCTGAAATTAAAGACTTTTATTACAGCATTTTATACACGGTGTAAATGTACAGAATCGTTAAGAGTGCCACAAATACTCTGAAGTATTCATGTTAAAAGATAGAGAAAATAATAGTTTAAAAGAAAAATTATGTAAAATCTTGCATCTCAAGGGGATGTCGCTAATCGGGAATCCATATCGATACTTACGCTATGAAGTTCCCGCAGTCCCATATCTGTATGAGGCCAGGCCCGCGCCACGTGTCGTCCCAGGCGCGGCGCGGCGCGTCGGGCGCGTTGTGTGGCGCCACGCACAGCAGCGCCGCCGAGCGCGCGCTCCGCTCCGGGTCGCTCGCGGGCGGCACCCACGACATGCACTGGATACTCGCGCCCAGGAACAATACTATCGTATCTGTACACGAAAATATTGTCTAATAAAAAGATACCCATATTTAGTATAAAAAATCCTTTTTAACAGCATTAAAATGAAATGTTCTGTGTCAGTACAGCTTATGAGCCGAACCCGGGTTCAGCAGGTTTTCTTTTTTATCAATTACAATAAACTTTTGCTTTATTTATTAATGAAAGATTTTTAATGAATTTATATTATGCGGATAACAAGATAGCATAATAAAAACCAATCAACACAGCTATATTTTGTAATATTCTTTCTTGGATTCATTATTATTCAATTTGTAATTAATAAAACCAATTAAATCTCAGTATTACCTCTGACTCTGCTTGATTCAAATCGATTGAACGTCACCCAGTCCTGGTTTTCATCGAACCTAACTTTACAAGACTCTTCAATTGGGGGCATGTAGTTCACCAGCTCATCCTCAGGTACTTCTTCAAATTCACAGGCATGCCACATCGGATATAAATCTTCGTCCGTTAGATACGTAGTTATACTGGAAAGGAACAAGTTGAAAACCATTTAATTTATTTTTGTATTATTTATTAGCTTTGCGTCATTACGATATTTTTAGGATCTTGTTACTTACAACTCTTCAGTGCTTCTTTTCATATAAGTGCTTATATTATTAATTTGGTATGGTAACCGACATATTTTGCTTGAACCTGAAAAAAAATGCCAGAATTACTAAGCATGACTAAGAGAGATGCACGCAAATAAAAGAAATGAGATATGAGCCCTATGTTGTTAAATAAACTGTAATGGGGATGGGATGTCAACTATGAGATTCCAATGTATTACCTGCATCCGAGTGCTTCTTTTTCTTACAGTTAATGGCTTCCTCGCGCGCTTCTCGTTCCTCGTCAGAGACGTTGGAATCGATGTCAGACTCGTCAGTTTCGTCATCGGAACAGTTTTCTAACTTTACTGACTCGTCTGAGTCAGAGTTGTCATCCCACTTGTTTACTACGCACGCGTGGTCTACAAGTTCCTGCTCAATTTCAGAATTAAACCCACATTTTGAGCAGCTGTGAGTACCCTGAACGATAAAGAGCAATCGTTTAAAAAAAGAACAAAATTATAAAAACTCTATTAAAACTGCATTTGTAATGTTTGATACAATTTTTATACAAATTAACTTACATCATTGAAGTTACTTTTATACTTTTCAATTACATCCTTTGCCCTGAAAAAGTAAAGAACAACTACATTTACAACATCAATCTTTTTCTGAACTTACGACAAATCATACCCCTTGTTTAAACACAATAATAATCCGCCGCTGTATGCCAGTAATTCTTCATATTACAACATTTCCATCACATTATATACCTTATTCTTTTTGTTCAAAATACTTAACATAAATCGTCGACATACCCTGGCTTTTCCACCTTAGGATGATCCAAAATTGTTCAAAAAGACAAATTTTCCATTTGTTTTCCTATTCAAATAAAAAGTACAAACTTTTCAGCTGCCTTCCTCCGCCCCGACTGTATGACGAGGTCGCCGGTGTCGTCCTCTTTCTTCAGCGCTTTCTCCTTCGCGACCAGCAGTTTGCGTTCCATCGCGTACTCCTTCTCCCGGTGCATGGTCATGTGCTGGCTCTTGTATATGCGTAAGTACTTATTGTTACATAAGTCACACACGCTTTTATATATTTCTGTTTCCTGCAATTATTTATAAGAACGTTAAAACTGCTTTCTAGGTTCAAAAAATGAGTCATTTTTATTTGCTATACTATTTATTTCGTTTAATTAATATATTTTATATAACTGACCTTTTCAGTTTTACCGCAGACGATGATGTGGGCATAAAACCCAACATACGATACCCTGCTTATTTTACACACTTTACAAACTAATTTATTATTAGCTTGATGATACTCTTTCAAATAACTTTCGACTGCATAGGGATTATTTATTTCCTGAAAAGATGAAACACGATCATAGATTTTTTGAGCATTAAGCTTGATTTTAATGTACGAAGGGATGATCAAGACTTACAATAGGACTATCGCCAACCACCCAAGCAATGTTGTAGTGTTCTATCATAGCGTGATCCCGCCAGTATTTGGGCTCCATAGTGGCACCACAAACAGCACATTCCACAATATCTAAAAACAACAAAATCATTACCTTGTATGACAAATCAACGAGTAAATAATAAATTATTGCCGAACGAACATCAGGATTGTTTCATTTTTATTGGCACACATGAATCGCTGAGGACCTCATGGTTAATAGCACCCGCTCTGATCAATCTTTAGGTTAAGCAGCTCTTGCCTAATGCCCCGTTCCAATAAACAAAAACGACTCGTTTTGCTTACGGATAGTTGTACACACGGATAGTTGACGTAAGTCTCATAGAACTTATGTCAAAATACAACTATTCGTAAGTAAAACGAGTCGTTTTTGTTTATTGGCAGGGGGCATTAGTAGGTCCGTGGATGTGTGACCAACCATTATATACGTAACGTTACGTACGTTATAAGAACGTTAACGGTTGGCTGTCATTTGTAGATCTTTGAAAACTATAACCGATAGTTGATGTCCCAGAAGTCTGACAATCAGTCTTACCGGGTATCGTATTACCCAGATCTTCTAATATATAAAATTCTCGTGTCACACATTTTTCGTGATCACAGTTTTCATTCCCATACTCCTCCGAAACGGCTGGACCGATTTAAACGAAATTTTGTGTACATATCGGGTAGGTCTGAGAATCGGTCAACATCTATTTTTCATACCCCTAAGTGAGCAGCGGGAGAAACCGCTGGGCACAGCTAGTAACTATATATAAAGACATGCTCCATGTTCCATGTAAAATACTAGTATTCAGACGCAACCGGTTAGACTGGAAGCGGACCACAACAAAGTTGGTAAAAGGCTCGACTAATGATGATGTCCACCGCTAAGTAGACCGGTTAGTACAAGCAGATTAAATACGCACAGAAAGTGATAAACAAACAGCTTTTAGTTTCTTGTGAACATCAGCAGCAAAAGTTTTGTCGAAGACCCTGGAAAAAGTACAACCTTGGGGCAACTAGAACTATGTACTGAAACTTTGTGTCGCGCTATCTACTTGACCATAGAGTAAATAAACATTTCCAACCTTGACACATCAACGCGAAGGAGCTTTGGTAGTTGTCCACTCTCCCCATGCACGTCTCTATGTGAAGCAGATACGACTTAACATACTTCCGCTTGACACCGCACTTCATACATATCAGACCTCCCACTGTTTTAGAAACTTCATTTAAATGTTTTTGTACCGCCACGGGGTCCTCGAGATTCTGAAATTGGGAATTTTGTTAGGTGCAGTTTTTAGTCAATTATTAAAATTCATGTCATTTAATGAGTGTTAAAAGACCCCTCGCGAGGCCACATAGCAGTTGCTCTCCTTTTCATTGCGATAATGGAAGTTTAAGTTATATTATTCCAGTATTTTCTTTATATTCGATATGTAATTATTTTTCATGTAATATCTCCTTGACCTTTGTACTGTTCAAAACATTGATTAGCACAATGCTTTGAGTACGATATATTGTGTCCAACAGTGATTTTTTACCCAAAACAAAAATTCGTTTCCAGCAATTATTTTAGCGTAAAGGTACAAAGTTTTGATGTAAGTACAGATAGTTTGGTTGACGGCTTTGTGACGGAGCCGTTTAAACCTTTTATAAAATGGGCAAGAGATAATTCCTTCTATCAACACCATCATTTGGTCTAAAAACGTCCACTACAAACTACAGCAAACGGCATCTCCAAACACCCCTATAGAAACCTTCCTTGCTAGCAATTTTTTTTTATTAAACTCTGCCCCACACTAGGATTTCTCCTGTATCGTGGGTGCGTTTACAAACATTTAAAGTCACATACACAAACAGCCAGACCCGGAACAACTATCTGTAGGCCATACAAAAATTTGTTCCGTGCGGGAAAACCCGGCTGTTCGAGCCGGGCTGCTCGGCTACAGCCGCGGACTTCGATTTCACTCAAAATATAATTTCTATTGAAGTCTGCTGCAGTTAAAAGGTTAATAGGGCTTATATTCACGATGATTTAGTATATAGGTAAAAAAAAAATCCTTATTTCCGTAATTTCAAAATAATGTAATGACTTCATACTCACAAGTGGAGGTTGGCCTTCAGCCCACGCCAAGTACTCGTGCTTGACTTCTATGTGTTTGATCCAATTTTCACTTTCAACTTTATCCGCGCACACTGCGCACGTTAGAATCTCGTCTTTGATCTTTTTATTTCCTAGTGTTTCGATCCAACTCGAAACTGACATTTCTGATTTATCGGGAGAAGCCTGTAAAAGTCATATTATCATTATTTAAGATACCTCAAACCTTTTTTCTTGGGTATAGGCAGATATCACAGACCGCCGCCTGAAATGATCCTTACATAGGTACTGTTTTCGTCTCGTCTACGTTTATACATCTGGTCACACGAACGCCCGCCGCGCCGGTTTGTTTTAATATATCTTTGATTTTCCTTCTATAGAATTTATATTATTATACTTACGGTAGGCCCAGTGCATTCTTTTATATGTTGTTGATACGTTTTGGGGTACTTCATTCTCTTCTCGCATTTATTGCAAACCAGCCCGCCGTTTTGCTTAGAAACTTCAAGGAGGTGCATTTTCACCGCTAACTCGTTTTCTAGGTCCTAAAACATTTTCGTTACAACTGCATTATAAATTAGTACAAAGTTTTTATTTATTTCTTTGAATGATTCAGAGACGAGGTTGTGTTGAGTAAATAAAAACAGGCAAGTGCGAGTCGCACATACCGGACTCGGTAATACTAAACATTGTAATAACAATATTGTTAACGCTCATTCATATATAAATTCACTAAACGGTAGAGCATTTGTTTTTCAGAGAACGTCCAATGCTTTGCAAAAAAAACGGGGCCTATAAAAAATTACGTTCTAAAGTTGATTTCAATTAATTAATTTAAATTTTATTGTTTGATGTAGTCCGTATACTTATGAATGTAGTCAATTCTGGCAATTTTTTAATTATTTTTAGATGAGATCCATAAAACCAATGTTCACAACCAAACAATAAGAAGTGGTCAGCATTAAATACATCGTTACTAATATTATAAAACCAAAAGTGAGTTTGTTTGTTACCTCCTCATGCCCTAATGGCTAAACCGATTTTGATGAATTTTGTTACAGAGATAGTTGGGACTCTGGAGACAGACATAGGCTATTTAAAAAAAAGATTGAGATATGAGGGAGAAAGAGGGAAGAAAAGGGAAAACATAGCATTGCTATTACAATAAATAAGGCGCTAGGACAAAAACTACAAGTAGCAGGTACCGACAAATCAGGCAAAGGGAACTGTGTTACCCCGAATTTAAAGACCTATTGATAGACACCTCACACGGTTGTATACATTTAATATTTTATTTCAACCCTCATTTACAAGTAGAGCGAGTAACCTCAATTTTTTTTTCATAATTTGTCACTTCTTTTTGTGTAGCAGTTCATTGAAGACACCTAGTCTCCAAATTTCATATGTGTGGTTGTCTCAAAGTGGTCAGAGTGAATCTATAAAGATCCCGTTTTGTCCATTTGGCTATAGAACCCTAAAAACGTGGGTTGTTTTATTTAGTCAAACAACCAAGTAAGTGCTATAAAAAAATTTTATCATTGGCCCACATTAGGATATCCCCTGTATCGTGGGTGCGTTTACAAACATTTAAACTTACATACACAAACAGCCAGACCCGGAACAACTATCCGTAGGCCATACAAATATTTGTTCCGTGCGGGGATCGAACCCGGGTCACGCAGCGCAGCAGTCGATGGCTCAGCCACTGCGCCAACCGTGTCGTCTTATATGGACTAACAAATGCAAGATATACATGATTATTTACCACTGGTGTAGCTCCATCTTGCCAGGCCAAGTACTCGTGCTCCTTGCCCACATGCTGAAGCCATTCCAAGATAGGCACCTCTTCACTACAAACTCCACATTTGATGATTTTCCTTTCTTGCTGGTCTACAATTGGCACTTCAAACCACCCATCAGTAGACTGAGCTGTGGTGTTCAAACTGATATTATTCGACGAATTATCCAATTGACTCTAAAAACAAAACAAGAAGAGATTAAAATATAATTTAAAGGTGAAATCATATTTACACATAAGGATCAGCATATTTTGGTATTTACACTACTGGAAAAAATGAAGGGATCAAAAAAAAAACAAATTTTTAGGGAAATTTTCAACTTCGAGAGAAATAGTCGTAAGGGAAATTAAAAAAAACGGAAATTGTAGTTCCAAGTGTCTGTGATAATTATAATCAACCTACAGCAGTCCATATACTTTTTCAATCGCTCGCCACATAACTGGATTCTCGACAACTTTGTGGAGTGGCAACCTGGTCGCATTGTCACGCCACCACGCTGAGGGCACGCACCTCACGCTTGCCGATTCGCGGTCTACCTCAACCCTCATTGGTTCTACGGTTACTCTGGCCGGCACATTACCACTCCGCCTTATATATTCTGTGAGCTATGCCGACAAGTCTAGTTCTGTAGAGAGAGACTACTCTATACTTGCTCCCGTCCTGCTTTTCAGCTGTAGTTTGACACCAGTGCGACAATGATAGGAATAATACTTAGATCTCTTAGTAAGAATCGTTATTCGCTTTTCTAGGATAATTTACTTGTATGTATGAGGAGTACTTACGTTTGTCCCATCACACATTTCAATATGAGTCAAGTACACTTTGACCCGTTTGCGCACTAAGCCACATTTATGGCAAGTTAGTCCTCCATTTTGTCTGATGAATTGCTGCAAGTGATTCCACACCGCTTCTTCTTCTTGCAAATCCTGATATATAATTATATTTTTTTTAATATCTACTAACTAATCAAAGGTTATATTATTATGTTCAAATAAAAAGAAATGGAACAAACGAATCGTATTTTTTCTCTGTTTAATACTACCATTACAACTAGTAATTAAGGGTATAGACGATTTTTTTATAAAGCATGGCCTGCCTAACTGCTGCCATTTTATTTTATTTACATCAAAAGCCGGTATCAATACAAATAAGTATTATTTAAAACAAAATCTTCACAAGTGTCAAGTTTCAGAAGATAATACCTGTAAGCTATTAAAGCTGTTCTGATGGCATAGATTGCAACTTTGATGGCTTATATCTGGGAAAAGAACGCTATTTTGAAAATAAAAATGGCGAATCTTAGGCAGGCCAAATATTATACAAATCCCTTTTTGGGTTCCGAAATTATCAACAAATTAAGTAGAAACGAGCTCTTCAGTCAGCCCCCTATAAATACGTACCAATGGTGTTTCTCCTTCTTGCCAGGCTAAATAATTGTGTTCTTTAGATATGTGATCAATCCAGTCCGTGTCTGCAACCTCCTCACCACAGACTCCACACCTCACAGACGTGGCCTCGTCTGATTGTTCCACGGTTTTATCTTCAGGAACAGTTGAAGCGTTCAAGTCGACGCTCATTGTGGACTCATCTAAGCATACCTGAAATAAAATAGATTAAGATTAGTAATGAGTGGTTTTGTTTCGAGTTTCAATATCACTCGTTTTGATACTATTATGAATACTCCTAGAACAAAAAGAATTTTAAATTTCCCCAGATATGATAAAATGTGTCGTTTACAAATTGTCGGATACATTTACAAAAATTTAGTAAAAACCATTGCAAATAAAAGTTGACTTAAAGATATCAACCCTCTAATTTCACTAATGTGTATTATTATTTTTAGTCTACAACTCACCCTATTGCCATCACAAGTTTTGATGTGGGCCTGGTAAGTCTTGACTCGACTGCGTTGCAACCCACACTTGTAACAAGTCAAACTTCCAACCAGCCTGATTATGTTCTGCAGGTGCTGCCAAACTTCTGATTCATTATCCAAATTCTGAAAAGATACAGGCGAAATAATTATTAAAAAATATCCAGCGTTCATTCATTACTGGTACACCTTTGGAAAGATGCTGGCATAGTGAAGAATAATGAGAAAATGCTTTACTCTTTAAATAAAACATGATAATTATGCTATTCTTTGTGCAGGATATTATTACGCTATATTAAATTAAATATGATAAATCCTTACTAATATTATAAAAGCGAAAGTGAGTTTGTTTGTTTGTTACCTCTTCACGCTTTAATGGCTAAACCGATTTTGATGATTTTTGGTACAGCGATAGATAGGCACCAGAAGACGGACATAGGCCAAAAAGTGGGATGTGAGGGAGAAAGAGGGAAGAAAAGGGAAAACTTAGCGTTGCTATTACAAATCAATAAAGCACAAGGGGAACTGTATTACCCCAAATTTAACGCGGGCGAAAGCTAGTTTGTTATAAAGTTTCTAGAGCTGAAAATAAGTGATACACTTTGTGATAAGGAATGGGTCGTAATCTACCGTGCGAAGTGCATATGTAGATCTCTTTAACATCGAATCTTGGACAGTCAAAGTTCAACCTTACCAGTGTTTCTTGTCCTTGCTTCCAAGCCAAATAATCGTGGAGGCTTCCTATATGTTCAAGCCACTTAGATGACGGCATAGTTCTTTGGCACACCCCACATGTTACATTCTCGTCGATGGCTATTCTTGATTTGCGCGCAGGCTTATCCGTCTTTTTGTCAGGGTTTGAAAGCTAAATTCAATGAAAATACAAATTTTAATTAATTTTTAATAGACATGCTGTGCTCACCAAATAATTTAGAATATGGGCAAGAAAATAATCCTTACTATAATATTATAAAAGCGAAAGTGAGTTTGTTTATTATGTCTTCACGCCTAAATGGCAAAACCGATTTTGATGAATTTTGGTACAGATATTTTAATGGGAAATGGGTCCGAAAGAGGGGGGGCAGTGTATGTGTGTGTCTGTTTGTTTGTCCGTCTTTCACGGCAAAACGGAGCGACGAATTGACGTGATTTTTAAGTGGAGATAGTTGAAGAGATGGAGATTGACATAGGCTACTTTTTGTCTCTTTCTAACCCCCACTTCTCTAATATGAGGGGTGGACACGAGCAAAACCGCGGGCAAAAATGAGTGATTTATAAAAAAGTACTGCAATACACCGTTGATTAGAAGAGAAGTATCAGGTTTGGGGGCCTAAATGACCTCATAAAGCTTTATTATTTTAGTGTGGGCAAGAGATTAGCCATTATTACACGTCCGACGAAATAGCATAGCCATAGCATAGGCCAAGAACAAGGTTCCAATAACTTAATATAATGAAGAGACCACAGTATAAATTACCTTCTTTCGTATACAGTACTTGATGTGGTCCATGAATCGGTTTAACTTTGTTACTTGCATGGTGCATAAACTGCATTCCAACATGCCTACAGCCTTTAGTCTTTCTCGTAGCTTTTTCCTTAATTCAGGGTCGTCCAAATTCTGTAACAGTAAAAAGGAATAATTAAAATAGATTTTTGAGATATTCACTAACTACTTGAAATTGGAAAAGAATATGAAGTGTTTCCTTGTGTTGGTTACTACGACATTTGCGACTCTTTCCCCCGAATACTGAAACGTCACTCAAAATTTAAGTCCCACTTAAGTTTAACAGAGACTCAGAAGTGACGTTTGACCATACAAAATCTAAAGTTTAAGAGCTGCTCAAATGTTAAGCAGCCCTCACATTTTGAGTGACGTTTCAGTATTCGGGGGTATGACATTTGTGCACGTTTTCCCGAACAAGTTTCAGCTAAATGAATGTCAAACTATTATTGTACAGTTGAAATTTGTGTCGGTTAATATCGGTAATTCAACTCATTACTGACATTAACTGTCACAAATTTAATTCCAATAGAGCTTATAAAGAGCTTTGAATTATTTGCCCTATCTTCCGCCATTATATTGTAATTTCAAAATAGCGGTTACGCATTAGATCTGTGTTATTTAATAGCTGGCATCAATACAAATAAGTTTTGTATGAGACCAAATTTTCGAAAGCGTCAGATTTCCGAGTTATAAAGAGATCCATTGGAGTTGGTCGATAATTGACTACCTCGCTGACATAGCCGCGGGCATAAGCCAGTAAATAAATAATGTTAAACTTACAAGGGAATCCCCCACTCGCCATGCTATTAAGTGATGCTGATCGGCCACGTGGCTTTCCCATTCAGCTCCAGAAAATATGTTATTACATATTGCGCACTTGACACTTTTCTTGAAAGAAGGTTGGTCAGAGCCAGGCGTCGCTTTTCCTGACAACCTGCGTTTCTGAAAACAAAGAATTAATAAAAACATATATCATAAGTGAGTTTTTCTTCTTTATGTGGATCCCGCTTCATGGGGGTCTAGTATCCGCACTTGATCCTTCCAATGAACCATTGTACATCCTTACTCCTTACTAATATTATAAAAGCGAAAGTAAGTTTGTTTGTTTATTTGTTTGTTTGTTACCTCTTCACGCTTTAATGGCTAAACCGATTGTGATGAATTTTGGTACATAGATAGTTGGGAACCAGGAGACGGACATAGGCTAATTTTTATTTAAAATGTGAGATAGAATGAGGGAAGAAAAGGGAAAACTTAGCGTTGTTATTACAAATCAATAAGGCGCAAGGAGAACTGTGTTACCCCAATTTAACGCGGGCGAAGCCGCGGGCGAAAGCTAGTATTTCATAAGTGACTTACTGTAACAGTTTTATTGTTTGTTTTTGGTGAATCCACTTGTATTTCTTTTCTTGAGAGTTTATTGTCATTGCTGGATGATTGTCTACGCAGACAGGGAGTTTCTTTAGGGTCACTATCATCTTTGGATGCCTGTAAAAAACAAAACAAAAACTTTTGTTAAGTTACATCCCACCAGGTAGCTACAAAAATCACGTACTTATTGTTCTTTTTTTTTGTAGTACCTATATGTTTTTTTTATCGATTTAATGCAATTGTTATTCTTTAAAACTGTTACCCATCCCACTAGAATGCTTGAGAACAATAAAACACAAAAGAAATCATTTCAACTGTGGTATCAGAGAAAACAGTTTTTCAACGATTTTCGATATCCTAACGAATACCTGTTTTCGATAACAGTAAACACAGCATTTAACGAATGCTTATGTAAAAACGCAGTTGGATTTTCACCGCTCGAGTAAGTGCCGAGAGTTCACATTCCAACATTCAGGCATTCATTAAAGTGTAGCGTAGCCTTGAGTTCTATTATACGTTCATATAGGCCTTCGCATTGAGTTTTGGTAAACCGCGAGTGGTTGTCGAACATAGGCATTTTATAACGCCGTGACATCACAGCGATTACGGCGCAGTTACGGCAATTTATGTATTTTAAACAGCAAACAACATTTAGTTAAAAAATGAATTGGCTAAGTAGTCCCTAATAACTGTTTTATATACATTATACATGTATATATATTATTTTCCAGTTACAGACAATTAAGAACTTTAACTAAGTAAAGAAAATATATTTTATACACACCTTGTCCGAAACGTTACTTATCTCTGACAACCCGGTTTTAGATGCCGACGAGGGCTGAAATTAAATAAAAAAACCATTTAACATTTTCATTTCTTGGTGCAAGAAAATATTTTATCACGCATATTAAAAGCCCCATCACTAAGCACAGACATTGAAGTTCAGATTTGGTTTGCTTAAGTTTTTAAAAAGTACGCACACCTTCCCTATCTATAAATATACCGGTAAATGCAGCATTATGTTTTGCGTGCATTACATTTTGTGCTACTACTGTTAACAGTGAGATTTCATACCAAAAATATGATTCTTGATCAATGCTACAAAAAACGTCGATTTCGACTTGGTGTTGGGTCTCCTTACACCCTGTATAAGGTATGTTTATACTTACTGTCAATTCAGGTTGCGAAGGGCTATGGCCAGTTGTTCTACTTATGAGCTTACTACCTGCAGTACTGTTATCGTCATTAATATCAGTATTCACAGGCTTTGCTATACTTGTTATGTTATTGCTATTTTTGGATTCAGCTGTATCAACCATATCATGGTCAATGGTTTCTAAAATAACATCAGAATTTGAATTATTATTCACATGAACTTCATCTTGAGTTTTTGATGCAATACCATCATGTACTTTCAGAGTTACTTCTTTCAACACGGGCACTTGAGGACTGTCACCAGAACTAGCATCTTGCAATACATCTATTACATAAGTATGCCCTATTAGCTCTGTGTCAGAGTTATCCATATTTTCAGAAAACTCACTTTGAAATAAATTCCAACAAACATGAGCTTCTATATTTTCTTCAGTCTTCTCCTCTTGTTCTAATCCACTTTCACTATTACTAACAACTGCCTCATCACTGTATATGGCAAATATTACATCTAATTCACAATTTGCAGTATGATGGTGCCAGAAATGTATATGTTCATACAAGTTATCACAATCATAATAATCTAAACGGCCAAAATCATTGCATAAACAAAATTCCTGCATTCCACATGTTGTTGCAATGTTAACAGCATCAAGGTCCAGATCCAATTCGCCAACTGTTTCACATTTTTCATTTTTATGCAAAATAACCGTAGATAATTTTGACGCTTTCGAGGGATTACGCTTAGCGTAAGTTTTAAGAACTTTGCACTCACCCGTGTGTTCTCTCTCTACTTCTTTTCCACCAGGTTTTTCGACTCCCTGAATACATAATTTTGATTCAATTGTATTTTTATTAGAGTTTATAGATTTCTTTTTAGCAATATCATTGCTAAGAGCTGTTTTTGTTTTCTTTTTGTCCGTGTATATGTGAGAAAATTTTCGTAAATATGCCGCTATCTCCTTAACCTTGTCTACTTTTATTTCTGTAACGGTACTAGAGAGATTTTTGCTTGCATTTAAAATTCTAGCTAACTCATCATGTTTTAATGTTTTATCTTCTACTTTTTGAGAAGAACTTTTGGTTTCTATTGGTTTTTTCACTCCAGTACTGCTATGAAGAGTATTTTTTGAATTGCTATTTTTCTTGTTATTACATTTTTGTTTTATATTATCTTTGACTACATGCTGTTCCTCAACACTAGTTGGTTTTTTTAAAGGACTCTTTTCTTCCTTATTTGCCTTATTGCATTTGTGTTCGGTTTCTGCGATAGGATGATTTTCGTTAAAATCAACTGATGGTTCAGTGCATCCATCCATTTGGCCATTGCATATATTAAAACTTTTATCTACATCAGTAGTCATTACTTCTTCATTTGTATCAAAACCATTAACAGTTGCAGAATTTGCTGATATACCATCATCTTCTGAAGCAATATTTTGTTCACTTAATGCACAGTCATTTAATAATTTACTGTCATCTTCATTGAAATTTGCATTTTCTTTATCAATTCCGTCTGTTGTTCTGTTCTGCCTGTCTGATTCCAAGGAAATAGTTCTGCTCCTACTGATGTGTTTTTCAACTACATTTGATGTAATATCAATTCTTGGCTTTTCAATTTTCTTTGAAGATACAACACTGAACACAGTAGAAGCCTCTATTTTTTCATTACTATATTTTGAACTATTTTCATTTCCTCCACTTTCTACTTCACTTGAATGTAATGTGTTAGTATTTTCTAAAGGCACTGTTGTATTTGGTTCCATAATATTGAGTGGTCCAGAGTTCCCTTTTTCAATATCAATTTTAGTATCAATGATGGACTGTACTATCACTGGCTTATTTTTTTTACTATTTATAGATTGTAATCTTTTTATTTCTTTAAGTTTTGACAGTGGGATTGTTTCTTCAGAGATAATGTCTACTTTAGAAACTTGTGATACAGGAATATCTTTAATATTATCATTAAAAGAACCACAAGCAGAATCTCTGTCTGTAGAAATTAAATTTAATTTAACATTGTTTTTGCTTCCCAATATACTTAGTTCTTCATCATCAAAAGTCGTATTAAAATCCAGTCCTTGTTTTTTACTTCCATCAAAGGAATTGCAAAGGTTTTCTTGATTCATTTCCTCATTTTCCCCATTCAGAGTAATGTTATATTGGTCTAGTTTGAGATCTCTTTCCTGAATATCATTATAGTCACAAAGTAGTTTTGTTTCGATGCTATCTGCAGGGTCAATAATAATATCTTGTGGCTCTACGAAATCTGTTAAGGCAACAGTATCATCAGTAATGTTTTTACTCGAAATTTCAACTTCACCTGGAATTGCATTTGCACTGCTAGACACAAAAGTAGGACTCAAGAAAACAGACTTTTTCATCAAGCTTGCAGTTTCCAAAATTGATGAATCAGATGGTTTTTGACTACAGTTTAATGGCGGAATCTTTTCAATGTATTCATTATTTTCAATTTCAGTACCTGAAAAAATAAGTTTGAATATAAAATAAAAGGTCACAATAATTCTGATTTGGTACTGAGGTATTCAAAAGGAACATAGTTTTATAATTGGATATTTAGTTTTTTTTCTTGTTTGTATGTAATAATAATGTATTTAATTCCCGTAGTGTAATAATAATGGATAATATTTTATATTTTTAAATGTTTTTTTTTTGTAATTGTTGTGTTTAAGAAATATTTAAAAATATAATTGTATGTATAGAAAACAATAAATGGACGATAATGGATAATATTGTTTTTTTAGTTTTTGCTTTTATCTTTTAAACACTTGTGAACTATAAGTTGAAGATCTTAATTACTTACAAAACAACTTATGCATCTGTTCTAGAATTATGAAAAACTCCAATTAAGATTGTTAATAAATCTATTCAAAGACACCAAATAAGTAATTAAAGCAGCATTATTTTATAAAAAAAAAATTGACATACTATCAACATGGAACATGGACTTAATTATTTTTCTACTCTCAATTTTTGTAGTTGCGATGACTTGGCATTAACCACAAAAATATAAAAAAAGTTTTATACAGTTTTACTTAGCAGTGAGTAGAATAGACCAAATAGACCTACTCACTGCTAAGTAAAACTGTATGTTAACATACCTGTATGTTTCTCAATTTATACAACCTACTCAAAACCGACATAAATAACTTTTTTTTAAATTAATATTTACTACAATCTGTTACCATTCTGGAACAATAAATAGTATGTTTGTTGGTGTATGTAGGTCAGGCTTGGTATGTGACTTTTTAGTATCACATCCTTGTTTATATTATGAGGATTTAAGTACCTATATCCTGTGGTGTTTTCCGTTTTAGTCTCGGTTTGTCTGGGTTTCTGACATCAGTGCTCTCACCAAGGGGTTGGGGTGGTTTGTAATTCGTTTTGTATGGTGTAGAATTTCCTGCATGACTATATTGACTCGGAGTTTGTGAAGCAATTGTTTGTTTGTGACATACCAGGGTGTGTTATCATTTAGTTACTTATATCAATGAATCACCATGTGGATGAAAATGATTTAATAAGGGAAAATTTGAATACTTAGAATACTTACTTTGCGAACCATTCACATCATCAGGAATTTCTTGATTCCCATTTATATTTCCAATGCTAATACCGAGTTTCTTTAAAAGATCTGGAGGTAGCACAAATACTTCATGTTTATCCTTGCTGGATTTCATCTTTTTGGGGTGTTTACTATGGAGACTTTTAGTATCCATTTCAATAATTATATTTTAATATTATTGTCATTTGGACCTTAAATTCCTCATTTGTCATTCCTAAAATAATTATTGAATAATAATTTAACAAAGTTGCATAAGTTCAAAATAGGTAAGTCATTTCATATGATACAGGAAAAAAAACTTTTGTTATTTCTATTTGATTCAAAGGTTTAAAACTATAAAATACTGTACTTCAAAGGAAAGGTACTAACAAAGCCCCAATTAAGAAACTAAATTTAAAAAAAAAACATTTCTTTACATTCATAAAGTTAAATTATACTATTATAGGTAATTTTTCATCAAATATGCATGATATCAGAACTAAATACGAAATTAAAAATGGAAAAACAAAATAAGGAAATAAGAAAAACTAAACACTGGAACCCAGAATCGAACCGTGAGCTCCAAAATCAATGATCACACGTGTTCTCAACTACGCCAAAGAAACCGCTTTGCACAATGTTATAATTTGCGTTGCCTTTCTATTATTGTAAGTTAGTAGGAAAAAAAAATAATGTCAGCGATTTAAGGTATCGATGAAATAGAAATTCAAAACAAATAACTTACGAATCTAGCGACACTCCTAGATACACGTCGAAGAAAATTCCTGACATAACATTTTCCATCAACAATTCAACACGATATGCATACGCGAAAACTATTTAGAATCCGACGGTCACTCTTCCGCCAACTGGTTAACAAATGATCGCAATTCACTTCTGTTATTTCTATGATATTACAGCAGGCACAGCACCACGCAAAACGAAAACGAATTCACATGAAAATTGAAAATCGTTGAGGTTATGATCGCTCACGGCTCATCTGAAGTTTGAGTATTTACAAAGTTATGCTTAAAGTTTGATTTCTGTTATGTGTTAATATTAAGGTTGAGTTTTGACAGAAATTGTAAAAGCTGACTGTAAAACAAACGTGGTCGTGGTGGATGTGCGAAATCTTACAACATTAAGCTACAGATGGCGCTTTTGCCAATACATCGCTAAGCCTCAAGGCTTGCAAGCAAAGAGCAGACTTGTCTTTAGTTTTTTTTTGTTTTTTTTTTTTTTTTTTTTTTTTTTTATATTGGCACACTCGGTTTGAGTATTCGCCACTGACGGATTTAAGAGTTAAGGAATCAATTTGAATGGAAAAGGAGTTTTTTTTTTTTTTTGTTTTAGCGTAATTTTTCCATTGTTGGGCAAAGGCCTCCTCCATTATTTTCCAACTCTCTTGCTGTTATAGGCCCCCAGGGCAATCTAATTTACCTTATCAAAAATAAGAAACATTTAAACAACAAATCCAAATTCCAAAATAAAACACTAAACAGACGGAAAAACAATTACTTCCGAAAGTTGGCTCCAAACAAATCGATGAATCAAACAGAAGTCACCGACCGATATTAGCATAACGTCCATTAACATTGGAAGAAAAAATTAAGACTTAAACGGTTTTCTCTTGGATGCCACTGTCAGAACTAGACCAAATAGGACAACACGGAAGCACTTTCGGATCAGTTTAAAATTGAAAGTTTTGAGGTAACATTAAAAAAATACAGTCGATTTGAGACATCATCTTTTTTTAAATCGGCTAACAATTATAATAAAAATAAACAAAAAAGCCGAACTGAAACTCATGAACATTGAATTTATTGTAATACACTTTAAATTGAATACTTTAATTCAATAATTTCTTCATGCATTATTATTTGTCTTTTATTATAATACAGTGCAACCACACAATATAACCTTGACAACCTATGTATGTACTGTTATGTAGCCGACTCCAAATTCTGGAACTGAAACCAATTTTTTAAACTGTACTGTAGTAAAGTATTAAAATGAAGTGAGTCCTATCAAAACCTCATAACAAATCAAAGCAAGAGGCCTTCGTTATACATTTCCTAGGACTGGCTGTCGCACATACGGATGGGTAGTCCAATGACTTGACTACCCGTAAACTAATACTTTTAACAATGAATGACGTTGAGACCTAACAACTTTTCGTCTCAATTATATTGTTGTGTTGTGGTCACAGTATATAGTAGTCACTAGATCGAATTCAACTAGCGTTGCTTTTTACCCTGCACCATGTGATCCTTCAATAAGTTATTTATCTATTGTCAACGCAAAATCTGGACAGCATGGACAGACTAATCCAGCGCAGATTTTTCTACTTCTATTGTCAAGTCAAAACAAATTGTCAACATGTATGGACAATAAATTGTCAAATCCACAGAAAGTCTAAAATACTCTGTGGAAATTGGAAATACAATTTTTTACGTCAAACTTCGTCAAATCAAATCTGAATCAATGTGATTTTCGATGACAGTGTTGTGTTATTGTGAATTCTCAAAATATCATTTTGGTTACTTTTCTTCCACGTTACTACCTAATTTATTTAGTAGGTTAAATCTTACCAAGTAAAATGGGTGCGAAATCATTAGCATTATCATTCCATGTAAAAGCAGAATGTAATGTATCCAGAGCCCGAGCTGGGTTAATGAAATTACCTCATTATGAAGTAAAAACACCAGTTTTTATGCCAGTTGGTACACAGGTGAGGATAGTTGCTGTTAGTTTAAAGGTATATTCGTCAAGATTTCAGTCAAAAGACATCTGTTGTTAGATAAATACAGACTTGTAATAATATTTTGTATTCTTTATCATTCAAATTGTTCCTTTGTAATAATGTGATGACAACTTTTTAGGGAACAATGAAGGGTTTATTACCTGACCAGCTTGAAAGCCTGGACTGTGAAATAATTTTAGGCAACACTTATCATTTAGGTAACCGCCCAGGTACAGATGTTTTGACAAAAGCAGGAGGGCTACATAATTTTATGGGATGGAACAGAGCACTTCTTACTGATTCTGGAGGGTTTCAAATGGTCTCTCTCTTGAAATTAGCTGAAATAACTGAAGAAGGCGTTAAATTTAAATCTCCTTATGATGAATCTGAAATCATGTTAACTCCAGAGAAATCAATTGAAATACAAAATTGCATAGGTATGTCAATAAAGCATTTTTTTGATTGTGAGAAACTGATTTATGATTGGTTTATTTTCATCAATATTATTTGTAAACTTTAAGGTGCTGACATCATCATGCAACTGGATGATGTGGTCCAAACAACATTCCAAGACTATGACCGCATCAAGGAGGCCACAGAAAGGACAAGCAGGTGGCTGGATCGCTGTCTGGCTGCTCATCAGAGACCTACAGAACAGAGTGTATTTCCAATAGTTCAAGGATTGCTGAATAAGGAGCTAAGAGAACAAAGTGCAAAAGAGCATATGACTAAGGATGTTAATGGATTTGCCATTGGAGGTTTGAGGTTAATTTTTTAAATGAATAGTATACTAAGAATAATATTTTTCCTGCTCATATTTCCTGACTCAACCTCTCCTTTGATTTCATAACCATTTTCCATATACCTGGATTCTGGATATATTGTTCTAATAACATTAAAATAATACTTATTCATTGTTTTAGTGGAGGTGAAGCAAAGGATGATTTTTGGCCAATGGTCTGTCTAAGCACAGGGATACTTGACAAACATAGACCAAGATACCTGATGGGTGTTGGTTTGGCAATCGATCTAGTTGTCTGTGTTGCCCTTGGAGTGGATATGTTTGACTGTGTCTTCCCAACTCGCACTGCAGTATGTTGAAGAAACATTTTGATAGTATACTGAGATCTATTTTCCAAACTTTGGTATAGAAAATAATATTTCTAAATATCTTGTATTACTTTTTAGAGATTTGGCTGTGCTCTTGTTTCAAATGGACAGTTAAATTTGAAACAAAAAGTTTATGAAACTGATTTGGATCCCCTTGACAAGGATTGCGCATGTTCAACATGTCAAAACTACACAAGAGCTTATTTGCACAGCATAGTGACTGTGGAGACAGTAGCTTGCCACCTCATATCAGTGCACAACATTGCTTATCAGGTACTATGGTTAAACCAGTTTTTTTGTTTCATCTAATATTAATCACATTATAATTATATTTTGTAATTCAAAGAAGGTACCCCCTTCTCTTAAAAGCAGCTGACTACCTAAATATTTTAAAGAATTGTTGTGTGTTTACATATTTTTACAGATGAAGCTAATGAGAAACATGAGGGAAAATATTGAAAACGGAACATTCCCAGAGTTTGTGAAAAAGTTTGTTAGTGAGTATTATGTGGATTGTGAGTACCCAACCTGGGTAGTTGAATCATTAGGTTCAGTTGGAATAAACATTGTTAAAAACTAAAGCTTTGTTTCCTTAAGATACCCCTTTGTACTTCTCAATTTGTAGGGCTCCACAGCCGACTCCTATTAATTGTTGTTATGTCACAGTCACTTTACTTTAAGACTGTTGCCATCACGCAATTGAGATTTAGAAATACAAACAACCAATTTTCAAAAGAACTCTAAAATGTAGAAAATAACTTTACTTACGGAAGTTGTTTTCCACTTTTAGGTTTTTCGCTATCGGGAAACGTCGATATAATTTTTTTAAGAGCAATCTATAGACACCACTCTGTCAAATACATAGATTTCTTGTTTTTTCATAGTCGACATCAAATATGTGTAGCGTGGTTTAGCAGTTTATAGAAGGCACGGTCTACTCTCCAAATTTAGTTAAACCAATAAATAGTAAAAATTAGTGGAACCAATAGTCTCACAGTGAAATACCTGTACTCTCACAGACAAACAGCCAGACTCAAAACAACTACCTGTAGGCCATACAAATATTTGTACCGTGTGGGGATCGAACTCGCTACACGCAACTCAGTAGTTGAGTAGTCGATCGCTCAGCCACTGCGTCAACCTGTCGTCGAAGTTACATACAGCTGCTGTGACTTACTAAGGGAATGGCATGATTGGCGCAGTGGGTAAGTGATCGACTGCTACGTTTGTTTTGTATGGCCTTAAATGTTTGTAAATGCATCCAGGAATCAGGATACAGAAGCAATTACTAGAGTGGGGCAACATGTTTTTTTTAAACCTTTGTTTTTCATTGACATACCATATTGAGAACCAATTACTGTTGATTGTAAATTGACATGTTATTAAAATATATAGGTATTATATTAAAAATATTGTTATTTAATTGTTTAGTGCTATAGAACCCTTTGTAAGTGGGTCCCAGTCTCGCTTAATGTAAGGTACTATATACAACAAGTTACTTTAATCCCAGACAAGAAAAAATCTATTTACAAATTGGTGCAAATGTTTTATTGTTTTTACATAAAGTCATCTGAATCATTTCCATCATAATTAGTGGACATATTTTCGGTTTTCATTAAAGTGGAATAACTCCTCAACTCTGCCTCCTCCTTCTTTTTCTTTTCTTCTTCTTTTTCCTGCTCTTTCTTGTCTCTTAGCAGCTTTTTCTTGTCTTCTCTTTCTAGCCTATCTCTAGTTTCCCTTTCTATTCTTAAGTCTGGAAAGGATTCTTTTTTAGTTTTATTTAGCCTGTTAACAATATCATTGCATCTTTTGGCTACTCTCACTTTTCTCACATCTTTTTCTTTATGAAATGCTACTTGTCCAGCCTGGAAAATGAATGGAATATAGTGCAGGTACTAATATTAACCTAGATCATTTTTAAATATTATAACTGGAAAAAAAGATGTTTGTATTGTGCATGAGCAAGATAGGATATTATTCAAACTAGACCAACATCATATGAGTTAATAAAGTTCTTGTAACATTTCTGGAATTCAACATGAGATTATATTTTTTAATTTTAAATGTCCAGGAATTTTGCTTCTTAGCTTTTTATTGATAATAATAGAATTTATGTTTTAGTAATTACCTCCATTCCTGCCGTTTTTTTCAAATTTGACCACATTGTATAGACAATATCTATATCATTCATTTTGTTACCCATTATAGAATTTGCTTTGACTAACTGGCATGCATCATCCAAAACAGAGTTTGGTATTGCATCAATAGTCTGACCCTGAAAATTAAATTAGGGAAAATTAAATTCCACCGGGAACCATTTAACGTAGCATGTACATAGTAGTAAAAAAATATTCTTACCGGAGCTAGACGAAGATATACATGAGCTGATGATACTTTATCAACATGGAACCACACATCTTCAGGCCATCCCCATTTTATCAAATCTTCATCTGCAAATGATAATTAGTTTGAAGACTGCTTAATACAGTGTTATTTTTAAAACAATACTGCTTTTGTGTTGAAATGCAGGATTTATAGATATATTGATAATTATGTTCCTTACTTTCATGTTTGTCAGCACCCATAAACAAGGTTACTGGTGGAGCTACTACGCTACTAGTAAAGTAAAACACCATTTTTGCGTTTTTCTGAACTCCAATATATTAAACAACGTAGTGGCTTTAGTTTATTCTAAAATTTAGCAACCAGGGCACCACACAATTTTCCTTGGCAGCTTGTCAGTCTGTGACAAGCAAGTGACAGTATGACAGAACAGCTGCAGCATGGCAAAATTAATATACCTAGGCTTGCAATATTGAAAAAAAATATATACACCTCCAACAGAGAACCTCCTTTTTTTCGTCGGTTATAAATGCGTTTATTTTTGTATTTTGTTAGGGGCATTCGAGCGAGTTCCGCACTAAGAAATGTCTATTATGCCTTGAATAGATATTATGCCTTTTAATGTAAACTTTCCACACTCTGCGCTGTTGTCGAATTGCTACTTCAAGATAGAGAGCAGAGAACATACCTATGCAAGTCATAGCGGCTCACACGTCCACGAACGCTATCTCTATAAGGCTTTATTGGCCGTCATGTCAATTGGCGCTGGAGACACACCCTGGGCCGGTTGCGCCGGTAGTACCGATGTTGTTGGCCAGCGCACGTTGAATAGTAATCGCTATCATACAACTCTACTGTGAATATATGAAGACGTGGCCAGCAGCATTTACATGTGCTGCCTCGCTCGGGAGAAGACCTAAGTTGGTGTACAAATTCTGTTATTCACTCTTGTAAAACTTAAAAAGTTAAAAAAAAAGCAGACTAACTGTCAAAATAATGACAGTGCCAGTTTAATCAAAAATTGACATCTAAAACAAACGTGAACGTGAAACAAACAATAAATGCCAATAATCAATAGTCGTAAAAAAAGCATTTTACTGGTATTGTAATATAAATCAAATTATAGAGATCCCAATCAAGCCTAAAATGGGAAGTCCCGAACGAGAGTTGTGTCCACCACCCTCAGAGGAAGACGAACTAACTCTACCTAGAGCGAGCATCAACAAAATGATAAAAGAGTTGGTTCCTTCCGTGCGCGTAGCTTTCGAGTCACGGGAATTGATTCTAAACTGCTGCACTGAATTTATACACCTATTGAGTTCAGAAGCCAACGAAGTTTGTAATCAGAGCAATAAAAAGACAATCAATGCAGAACATGTACTCGCAGGTGAGTTATCATTGTATAATTGGTTATTGTTTAATTATATGATAGACATACCCCAAATCTTAAAATCTGCGGTAAAAGAAATTCAAATACCTAATTTTGTTTCAGCACTGGACAGATTAGGTTTTAGTGACTATACTCTTGAAGCAGAGGCTGTGTTAAAAGATTGCAAAGCTGTTGCTGCAAAGAGAAGACGTCAAAGTACAAGACTGGAGAATCTTGGTATACCTGAAGAAGAATTGTTAAGACAGCAACAAGAACTTTTTGCTAAGGTAACTTACTACCTTTTGAAAATCAGTTTAACCCGCCAGCACTCGCGCCTCAAGAAATTACATCAGTTCTCGCGCGTGGAGCATTTTGCTCACGTTTATGAATGTCAATAAATGCAAGTTTAACACAAAAATATTAATAAAAACATATTTTATCAAATAAAATACACATTATTTATTCAAAAAAATATATATTCAAAAAGTTAACAATATTAATCTTTTTTATTTTAATTAACAATCATAGGAACTAAATTGCCAGTCTTCTAAGCCGTCTTACGGAAAAAATTAAACAAAAAAAAACATTAAAAAAAAAACTTAACTATGTATAAATAATTAATCTTCATCATATACGCGAGCTTTATCACGTAGTGTACGACTATGCTCGGTATATAAAAAAATTTGGCAGTAAATGCAGCGTCTTGGGCAAACCGCGCAGATACCACTTGGTTTTTCTTCTTCTGGTAACTCAGAATCTGGTGCAAAACGTTTCAGCACTTGCTGGAGAGGATATGAAATATTTTGTAACTGGCTTCTTCTTTGGATATGTGGCTGTGTTAGTTGCAGAGCTAGTTGTTTCAAGTAGTCTCTGCGCGTGATGATTATACCCGTATGTCTTTATAAATTATTTGACTGTTGATTCCGGCTATGTTTAGGATCGTGAAATCTTCTACTTCCGATGACGATTGCTCGGTGTTAGTGGAATGATGACTATGTTCACTGCCTCGATCGCTTTCAATATCATCGGCTCTAAAAGTCCTCAATGTCTTCCAAACCTTTCTCCATCAACCATGCCAAAATTTGTTCATCCCCTTGATTACGATCCATCTATAATAGAAATAAATAATAGATCATTATATCAGTAATTTAAAATCATAATATTACATAAAAGTAGCAGTAAAACTGTCGCTAAGATAAAAAATAAATAAATCATGAGTAAAAAAAAGTACTTACGTCGATACACGCGCGATGAGCAAAACGCCGCCTGATGGTACACGGCACAACAAACCACCTCGTCCGGGTTACCGGCGCGCACTAGCGAGAAGCGAACTGCATACAAGGGTGGGGGACGGAACAAAACTCAGCTACCAAATGAACAATGTACGTGCGAATGATTTTGACAAAATGGTGCGTGTTTTAAATTTACTGTGAGCAAAATGCTCATAGCGCGAGTGCTCGCGGGTTTTAAATATAAAAGTTGTGTGAGATTGCCAGATTGGGGTGATCTAGTCCAGTCATTACTCTAAATCCTGCAGAAAAACTCATGTGTGTCATGTTTTATAAGAATTTTTTTTTTAAAGAAAATTAAGGATTTTCTTCATGATCTATTAAAAAAAAAAAAAATTACAGTTTTTAGTTCTGTGATTATGGTTTATGAAACTCCTCACAGTTCTAAAACTTTTGAATGCCAAAGCAATATTATTATTTCACAACCAAATGCATGCCCTGGATGTCAACAACACAAATATGCTATTTTAGTGGTTTGGCATGGAGAGCTGCATGCAAATGCGTTTATGCTCTGGCCTTCAAAAGGTTCATAAATGTCCCATCCATAAAATCTTTCTCTGGTAGGTTAAGCACTGTTGTGTTTATTACTGGCTCTAGGACAGTAGCTGTCGACTTATCTGAAACAAAAGCTGTTCTTTAATTAACCTACACATTCATTATATTCCAGGCACGAGAAGAACAAGCGAAGCAAGACCAACAACAATGGTTGTTGTTGCAGCAACAAGGATTAGTGGGTGCTGAGGGAGCTCCACAGCCATATGTGCCACCTCCCCCTGGGCCTAGGATTGATGATGAAGAGGATGATGACTACTCATAGGCTTAATAAAATTGTAAATGATACAGTTTATTTACCAGTATATGGTAAATTAAGGATAATATTGTTTTTTTGATTGGTGACTGTAAATGTATTTTGTGTTTTATTTAATACAAATAATAAATAACACCTACAAAACTTTATTGTTTCACTGCATATCTATACAGGTACTCCTTTCGTGAGCCACCTCAAACCAACCATTAAAGAAAAAACTTTTTGTTACATAATAGAAGTCAACCACATTTTCAGGCTCTGTGACTGTCAGTATTGTATTCTACTCTTTGGTCAGTATGTTGTCATGTCAACAACAACACAGTTTGTTATGGCTTGAAACAGCAGTCGATTTTCACAATTATGTTAACTACAAAATGAGCAGCGATTCTAATAAGAAATACAAAAGGCCAAAACAAAATACTTTAGCAACTACAAATCCAGGAACATCAGTATGTAACAGTTGCTATAAAATCGTTTTATTGTGCCTTCACTGATATGGAAGTTCTGTTATGTTTTATCAAATATAAATCTACCTAGGCGTCGCCATGCCCACATCCATTCATGATTTGATAATTTCCAATCGCGCTTATTTGTGATCACATAGGTTTGTAGTTAGTAAGTCTTGGCTAAGCCCATTCATAAATAAGCCAATAAAGGTAACTCGAGGCCAAGCACTAGGCTCCCACCCCATTATTAAAGGAAAATGGTTCTTTTCTACTTATCGAGAAATGTTTATTTCAGTAGTAGTCAGCTTGACAAATGATTACGTAACGTTGTGTTACAGAGACCAAGATATAGACGAAATGAAGCCGTGAAAAAACCAACTCAACCCTTATGTGCACTTTTAGCTAAAGACTCCGAATGGGTCGACATATTGCAGACAGCAGAAACCGCAAGATCTTCTGCCAATGTGTCTGACGAGGAGGAAGTATTACAACTTGTAAATAATTATTTAATATTATAATTACAAATGTACCAAACTCGTGTGAAAACGTAACTACTATTTTTAGGTAGAATGTGAAGATGGGCCGCAGATGAAACCACTGGCTATAATGTTTCCGGGGTTACTTGACAAAGACCCTACGACACTGCAAGGCATGCTGACCAAGGCCATGTCAACTACTGAAGTAACAAGGCATTTAGTGGACCTTGGACAAAAAGCTAATTTTACGTTTATGAAAAAAGCAGACCGTTTGATTCCGCCTAATAAGGTAACCCACACGTGTTGTTTGTATTCTAAAAGAACTAAACTGCTGATTTTGTAGATGGATCTGGCTTTTAGACAATTTTCCAAAGCAGAGTGCAGCATGATACTTATTGATTCAGAGAATTTTCGTTGTTCCGAAATAGGTCCTTCCAACTGGTAGGTAGCTGTAAGGTCCATAACAACCAATGATAACATGCTGGACTCGAACCTGCGACCTGTGGGAGTCGGTCAGCAATCTTTGTAGACAGACACAAATCAAGATGAGAGCTAGATACTCTGCTTCGCGCAAATAAAATTATCCGCTAGATAACAATATTTGCAAGAACCCGAATCCACCCTTTTCAATCGGGGATTTTAGATTATACAGCCTGTTCCTCATACTCCTAAATATTGATTTACATTACGGTTATGTTATGAGTGGCATGGTAGGACAGCAGAGCAGTGCAGACAAAAGATACTCGTCGATTTCGTGGGGATTGAAGACCACGTTTCTGTACAAAATTCCGACGTATCGACGTTCATTGTTCTAGCATAAAAACAAAGCGAATCCTCCTTGCTCCATAGTTTCCACTGTTGCTGATAAAACGCACACCTTATTGTTTAAAATAAAATAAAACATCAGTTTTATTTTATAATATTATATTGTTGTTTACAGCAATGGATGGAAAGTTTGACTGAAAACAGCAATTCTTATGGTTCTGTAGACTCTGGACTACTTAGCAATTGTAAGTAATTTTAACAATTTCCTTGTAATATCAACAAACAATAATAAATATGATTTACTCCATGTTTCCGTCTTTCTCTTCTAACAATATATATATATATATATTGTAAAGGTACAGACCAATATTTTAACAAAATTATTTGAAAAGGTATATCAAGTGATTATGAAGCCGATGGTGAAATTACCGACAAAGAGAGTACCGAAAGTAAAACAAAAAAGAAAAAAAAGCACACTGGAAGCACTAATTTATCAGCCGCGGAAGTATTGAGTTCACATGACATACTAGAAGGAAGGTACCTCTAACTAACGTGGAATTATATTCAATATCTCTCGTCGCTAGAACAAAACATTAAATCTGTAGCTGAAACACCATTTTTGGAGACAATTATGAAAATTGGAAGAAATTTATGCAAGAACTAATTAGTTATTATCAAACGAGTTATATACAAAATAACAATTGAAGTTACTATAATTACATAAATCTATAAATTACACATTGTTTCATTTGTAACCAAACTAAACATTCCTACTTTTCGGATGAAAACACACAGGCATAGAGCAAAAGGGTGACTAATCAACGTTCGATTCTGCGCTGTGATAATATGCGGTCTTCTAAATCTAGTAAGCCTTGGAACTAACAACTCTTACACAGCTAAGGTAAATTCCTTACATTTTCTGAGTTACCATATGATACGAATAGAAGTCGATGGTAAACCTAGGAGGGATCGAGTGTCCCGTCTTCGTCTTTTCCTTTTATATCCCACTTGCACACGTCAAGTGCCTGACTACTTGCTGTTGCTTAGTCACCGTAAATTAGCGGAGAAGATTTATGTAAGATATATTTATCTGCATCACAGTAATATTAAGGCCACGTTGTAGCGGCGATCCGCGTACGCATCGCGCTTTCAGAGTGCATGAATACTGATAACAGAATTTAAGAATGAAATATGGATTTATATTGCTCAGTGTGTTCTCACCCTTATTATTAAGAGTCGATTCTTAAAACAACAAAAAATCACTTGAATTTCTAAGTACGAACATACAAAAAACACCACTTCTTATTGATATTGTAGGTATATTATAAGTTTACTTTGTAAGTAAGAACAATTTGATTAAATTATGGTATTAGGTATTGAACTAGGTATACATGTTTTTTTAAGAATCGGGTAACAATGATTATTGTAATTTTGCTAGGAACAGGTTACAAACAGTAAAATCACGTTTTAATAACTTTTGTTGGTTTGGCTCATTTGGTAAATTCACAGAAAAAAATTGTGAGTCTTTTTCAATTGCTTTGATTTTTAATCAATCTTAAATATAACCAATATAGTTTGACTTTGTTTTAATCAGTACCTAGCCTCAAGTTGTGGTAACATAGCCAGCTATGTTTTGGTAGACTTTGTATAATGAGTACTAACCCCTTGCACAAGGCAAGTACTTGACTTCGGACATGGATTACAGGATTATTGTTGAGTTCTTTTCTATAATTTTGGACTAACTTTTGGTTGAGATAAATGGATCTTCCTTCAAAAGTTACAAATAAGTAATAAAAAGCTAAAAAAAAATGTGAAAAGCAAGGTGATGCAAGCTATCCACTAAAATATAAGCATTTTCATAATGCAAACTTGTAGCTGCATAGTCAAAATATAATTAATTAAAAAAATCACTAGCGTTTAAAAGTAAAATAACTTAATCACTAAGAACACATGAGCAAAAACATTATTTATTAAGAAATACATATTATACTGGTCGAATCCGTCTGTAATAGTTTCCTATTTATATCCTTTTCTATTGCATGACCTTACGGACTAATTACAAAAATCAACCTGGGCGAGCGAAACTTCCGCTATATTCTAGCTGCTCCTAAAATATTGATTGCGCTTAATACACGAAGCGAAGTAACCACGCATTGCCCTGTGCGATTGTTATAATAAGACCTTTGTTTAAATATATACATAATTACACATTTTAAGAATAATACACAGATAAGTAGAATAATTACAATAATATCTTCACTTGCTTGACTACCCACCCGCATGTCTTTTCCCTATTACTGCTTTACTAGAAGTATGAAAAAGGCATCTATATATGAGGTGACCACTTTTCAATATTGTACGTTGAGAAGACTATAAAATCTATTTTTATTATATGACTTTAGAATTAAATTGTTAAAAAGTTGTTCGACTAAGCGTTATATCATAGAAGCTATTTCTGTACCACAGATCCTAAAGGGGCGGCTCCTACAGGGGTTCGACGCATTTGAGCGAGCCTCGCGTTTGGCACGATTCATCGAAAGTAACGTGAATCATCAAATAACTTGCCCCGCTCTGGGCGGAGCGGGAGGGAGTATCAGACTTTTATTAACTACAACCCATCCATCCCCTGACTACTTTAAGTTCACCGATTCTGACTAAAGACTAAGGGGTCATACTACCCATAGATTCCCTTGAGGGCCAGTTGAGTTAAGCCTAATATTAGTTTGGAGCACTGGAGTTCTTCAAGAAGAATAAGCAAACAGGATTGCAGAGACTAGAAATCCGTGCTAAACTGTAAACTTAACGATCTGAACGATGACACTTCGACACGTGTGCTTTGGAATTGTACACTTTAATTTACCGTATACCTTTTCATCATTGAAAGACTAGATGTAGTGCAAATCGCATGTCCCGTATAATGCGTATGTATCGCTGTGGACTGGAACTCTATATAGCAAAGTAGGCAAGTCGCGCGATATTTTTTGATATATCTACCTACATGTGAAATCGCTAAGCCACGGTTGAATGTACTACATCTAGGCAAAGCCAGATTGGGAAAAGTCATTTGATGATTTTGCCATCAGAAAAAAAGGCTATTTGTGTATTTGTCAGCAGTCGAACCCCTGATAACATAAATGCTGACGCCATGAGCACCTATTAATTTATTAAGCTATCGATACTACGATTAATTTCCCAATTCACTATTATTGACTATGATTTATAAATTACTGCCGTATTACAAAAATAAATTAAGTCTATATTTAGTTTCAAGAAAAGAATATCAAACCCGAGGATTCGTAAACCACTCCTGAGCATTTGAAGAAAGCTCTGTATTACATCAAAATCTTTTTATACTATCATGAGATATCTGCCGGAGCTTTCTATTGAGCAGTATTTGGTATTTATATCTTGCATGCAAGAAGGCATTGTTATGTTCCGTATTTATTCTGTTAAGGCAACATTCCTTAAGTTCATTATTAGTTTGTGGATGATTGGCCTTGTACAAATATTCATATTTATTGTAGTGTATAAGTGATTACCTAAGTTAATTTAAGCATTACTATCAATCTAGACATGGCTAAAATGAAATAATTCAGATGGTTTAAAAGCTATTCACGCTTCATATTTTGTTTGAGGATATATTCAAATCTGTTTTATTAGCTGTAGCTTACGCGAGGGCAAAATCAACATAGTATGTTTATGTAACATATATCTACAACGTTTTCCGCGTGGTATGTGGCATTAATTGTGCCAAAGTAACTTTTATGAAACAATCGACGCGCGCAGTTGGATCCTTCTCTCGCTGGTTTAGCCTCAGTGTGGTCAAAGCTTAATAGTTCCCACCGTCGTCGGAAGTAAAAGGACTGCACCAGACTACCACCAGAGATTTCAATGATCTGGTTGTCACAAATTATTAATAATCTGTTATAATTTTATTATTTACCTGCAGCACGTTTTTAAAAATATAAAATATTTTATCAGGAATTTTCTCATACGAAATATTAAATATAACTCTCAAAAATATTTAGATGACAAAATTTAAAAAACAGTTCCCCTGTATTATTTCTAGCAAAACCTACAAAGTGAAGCAGTATTGATTTTGGATTATATGCGTTTTTTTTGTTAGATGGTTTCCTATTCTACTGTTATATTGAACTTGTTACTCACATTTCAGTGTCAATCAAAGGTCCAAATACTGAATATAGTTTTATCCCTAGAACAATATTTACACATTTTTCAGCTTAGTAAGACAGGCACAGAATTTAAGTGCATCTTGTAGGCCCTACTTGCATTTAAGTTTTTCATAGATTTTATAAATGTCATAGATTACCAATATATCTTGTATAGCATGATTTTTTACATTATTCAAAAATACAATTTTAAAGTTCTTGAATGCTTATCATTATGGTTAGTGTTAATACAAGTACACCTACATTATAACACAACCGTGGAAACCGTGAGAAGGTTTTTGTATCGTAATTTTATACTTTTCCTAGAATATTAAAAATTATTTACATTCTGTAAAAATGCTGCTCTAATTTATCGAAGCCAGGCGTGGGTCTAGAAATTAAATTTAAATAATTTGATGTTACTGTTAATGTATTAATTATGGCTATTTTAGAGTAACATTATTTTGCCTAATTAATAATTGGCCTTAGCTGACATATTTGAAACTAAATCTGAAGATTGCCTATGAATTCCACACTTTACTGGTTCAACCTTTTCACAGCCCCAGACTTCAATAGAAATTAAATTATAAGTGATATTGAAGTCTGTGGTGATCAAAAGGATAAAAACATCAACAGTAACATGCTCATATTAAATATCATTCACTAATTCTACCTCAATTATTATAAAATTCTCAACTGTACAAGTAACACATCAAATAAACTTCAAAGGAACATTTACACTACATTTTACCTATAATTAACATTAAAATCAATTATTATTGCATCATTATGATTACAACATCATTATTTAGTAAATGTATTATGTAAGCTAGAATTCACCATGATCAACATGAGAATACAATTCCTAACTGATCACGTGAAGTTTAGGTGGATGTTTCAGGGAGGAGGGACCGAGCAGGGTCCGATTTAGTGAGTAGGACGCCGCCAAGCAGCGCGAGCGCCGCCGCGGCCGCCAGGCGTCACGCGCGCGGCCGCGACGCCGGACCGGGCGCGCGCGCGCAGGCGCACCGTCATTGCGTCGGTTTCAGAGCTGCCATCTTACGCCCGCGTGCTCGCGCCTCCTGCCGCGAAGTCGTGTACTCAAACCACAACACATTGGGTATCAGTGTTGTATCTCTTATCATCAATATCTCACATAGTTTTCTGAAAAAAATACATTAGTTTTAACATAACTATCAAGAATATTATCGATTTTACTTCAAGACCTAGTAAAGCGTTAAAATCATTATGATGAATAACACTTACAGAGAAACAAGTTGTGGAAATAGTGGGGTGAAAACTCTGTGAACTATTGCAAACCACAGGGTTGCAAAAATGAATCCAACTATGCCTCCTACTACAACTTGTGATGTAGTGTGGTAGTGTAAATACACCCTTGCAATGCTCACTAGCAATGATAAGACAATACAGCTGCCCACAATTATCACCCTCCATAATGCTGATATTATACTGTTATTATTTATGTGATGTAATCTGAAAAAAAATATAAATTTAATTTTTTATTAAATTTTAGGAATTACAGATAGCATTAAAATTTGAAGGCATTGCTTTATATTTATTTATTATGAAGAGAACAGGGGTCCAGTGTGTTAGTAACAAAATGCTATGGTTAATTTTTTTTTTTATGTAGAACCAGTGGGATATAAGAGGAAAAGTCTGTTAACTTACCTGATTAATACAAAGTATAGTACATAAGTACTAAAGAACCAAATAAATTGAGCATGTGATGAGGGCATCCCATATTCATTGTACAAATTCCCTCTTGAGAGTGGTCTGGCTTCACATACAATGTGTTTTAGTATTATATTCAATATTTCATTCACCAAGGTGCCAGTGAAAAATGTTATCTGTAAAAAAACAAAATGTAAAGATTATTTAAATTAACAAGCAATTTATTAGCATTATAAGAGAAGATTTCAGTTTATGCTTAAAATAAAATATGAATACATTAGTGTCACTTTGTTAATGAAAATCATTATTCAAACCAAGTTTGAATGTAAATATTAACAGCATAACAAATAATATTGCTTTAAAGTTAAGTACATTAACATACAAAATCAAGTAAGAGCCCATATCAGAGGCAGTGGTAGCCATGGATTCATAGAATATTTAGTATGGCATTACCAAGTTATAACAAACGATTTCTTAACTTACAGTGTGAAGATCTCGACGAAATAAAATAAGCGCAACAAACCCCGCGCCTATACCAAATGGGGACAGGCTTATAAAAGCGAAGAACTTCCCAAGCCAGTCTCCTGAAAATAAAGTTATTACAGATCACAAATAATCACAATTGATGCAAGAATAAAGATGAATGAGAATAAGCTATTTAATGTTAAATTTACCTTTTGGATACTCGACTAAAGTGAGAGCCAGCGGTTGCCATTCGATATCACCGTTATTATGCATAACATCACTCACAGAAACAGCCTCATCCTCCATTTTCGCTTCATTTGCTAGAAAACTGAAACAGACAATAGGTCAGAATAAATCCTAAGTAAAATTCTGATAATAAATAATAAAACCCTGAGTCAAACTCACATCCACAACACGATCGACAGGTATACGACACGAAACAAGGTTTTTGACAACCTGCTGCGAACAATCAATCAAACGTATGACATAACCGAATGTTGCCAATAATTTATATAGATGCTGTGAAGGGAATCTCAATCTGAAGGTCAAAGTACGGTACCTGCGTAATTGGACAAGTTGGTTCAATATTTTTTAAAATTAAGATAATATCGCACCTTATTGTAAACCGCAATGTATGGCTCTTTAGAACTGACTAAATTTGTAAGAGCGCTTCTTCTTTATATCTTGGAGATCTCAAAAACGTGTGTCACTTAATGTCAAACAGTAATTCAGTAATGTAAATAAACATTAATTAATAACGTAATGCAAGTTCATGACATGACTAGTGAAACGTGGGTGTACTACAGTGTACTATAATATTATAAGGTATGTACAACTCTTCCTAACCTTTCGGGAGTTCAGGCGTGATGTTATATATATTTAATTTAATGTCAGACCTAATAAGTCTATCTACTGGAATGTGGATCAGAGATTCTTTCTAGACAGTTTTTTATGGCAAAGTGAAGTTTTTCAAAGCTTTTCAAGATTGATTGTCTAAGTTTTCCTTAAAGCTCTTAATCCACTTGGATGTTGTCAATGTTGAAAAAACAAATAAAATTCTGCTCAGTTGTCTATGATTTTTACTGAGACTTGTAGTCTGGCAGCCCCAAGTGGTTCTTTTGTGAATTTCGTCGTCAAAATAAAGAGGGCTAAAATTCTTGAAAAATTGGAATTTACTTGAAAAATTACAAAATATAAAATGGCAGACTCGGACGTAGTGGACTTGGATTTAACTATCGACAATTTAGTTCCAAAAAGTCCCGAAAGGTAAATATTTATGAATGTTTGTGTAATTGCATGTGAAAATATACCAAAGTCCTTCATGTATTTTAACCATAAGAAAGTTGGGATTTATCAAATAAATACCATGGTGGGTCGCTCTATGTTTTATCAAGTAGTCTAATACCATTACTATAGGGGTGCTTTGACTTATGACCTACATAAAGTACAATAGCCTGATCATATGTGTGGGAGTCCATGGATGTATAATATAGCAAAGCTATATTTTGCATTTGTGACGCATATAAACACTAATAAAATACTTATTGCAACTTTGATCTTTAACATTACCATTACTAAACATTACCAAGGCTTGATTCTATCTCTACCATAGATTCATTTCTAGATCAGGATCATTCTGCTGTGGAAGTATGCACATATTTACATTTGACATTACTCATATGTTATTATGTACAGTAAATAATAATCAATAATACTTATTGTTTTACATGATAGATTCTAATGTTTTTCCTTGTTCAACAACTTCCTTAGAGTGGCCGAAGAAAAGAAAGAAAGTGGAAATCATTTGTACAAATTCAAAAATTACAAGGGTGCCTTGGCTATGTATGATGAAGCTATACAGCTTTGTCCTGACAATGCAGCATACTATGGCAACAGATCTGCCTGCTACATGATGCTGTGCATGTACAAGAAAGCCCTGGATGATGCACAGAAAGCCGTCTCTTTGGATTCAACATTTACTAAAGGATATATACGCATGGCCAAGTGTTGTATTGCTTTAGGTAATTATGTGGAAATTTTATTAATCAATATTGAACAAATGCATATATATTACCAGGGGGGACAATGAGAGGTATGAAACACTTGCTTTTGATCTGTACTTTTGGGAATTTCAGAAAAACATACTGTAGTAATTCATATCATTGTATTCTTGTGGCATTTACATTCCTATGTCAGCCTTACCCAGGTTTTTCCCCTGGTAAAAAATCATATTGAAACTCGAAATTAAAACTTGCATGTACTTAATGTAGTGCGTCATCATTAACTGTTGGTATCACACCTTTGTATAATCAACATTAGATGGTGTTTATGTAAGTGTCTTCATGCTGCACTGTTGATTCATTAGGTAGTGATTATCAGACTAGGAAAGAACCTTACATACAAATGTTATAATATGGTATTGAATGATAAATAACTTACTTATCATATTTACATGATATGGACTGTGGTTTAGCCTTGTGGCTAGTGTTTATTGAAACAACTTTAGTAAATTATATTATTGGTTGAACAGCTGTTACTACATCCTTACAGATATGATAATAATATGTAGAATTTAAAAAAGCTAATTATTTTTACAGTAATAAACTTAATGAGTACAGATAAAAAAATATGTACCCACTTGCAAAGAGTATTTCATCATAAATTGGACGTAGTTACACGATAAGGATCCAATCCACAAAACTACCAAAATTGAGTTAACTATACCAAAGAGACCGTAAAGGTCGATATTTTCGGTCAGCAAAAAGATCCCAGTGAAATACGAACACATGACATTGTTATAAACACAAGGTACCAGTCCACATGTATGGCGGGCGTTTATTATGAATCCACTGAAAAAATCCAATCCTCATGGATCATTAGTGAGAAACAATATTTATTGGTAATAGTATAAAATAAGTAATCTTGAAAGAGATCCAATTCACTTGGATCCTTTCTGATAATTATTGTTACTTCAAAAACCGATACATAGGCGAATATATGAATAAAACTTTTATAGTGAATTTCTAGTTCATTTATTGGTTTTTATAAATATTATTACATTTTCAAATATTGAAAATGTAATAATATGTATAAAACCAATAAAAAAACATTTAAAAATATAAAATAGTAGCCCACCGGTATCGGGAACAGGATCCAAGCTACCGGCGGTCAGGGCCCCAGAGAAAGGAACCTCCTAACAATACGAGCCGTGTTCAGGAGTACCGCTTTCTGTATCAAGCCCTTGATCCAGCTGCCTAACGAGAGCCTTCTCAGGTGTTGGTCGAGGCTCTTAGCAATTAAACCATTGGCTGTAACGACTATCGGCACAATGATCGCTGAGTCCACGTCCCACATGTCGACAACCCCGCGAGCCAAGTCAATATACTTGATTTGCTTATCTTTCTCGGCTTTCACGAGGTTCTCATCATGCGGGACTGTTATGTCAACAATCATTGCGCGCCGCTCTGATCGATCCACCACCACTATATCAGGCTTGTTGGCAACAATAGTCCTGTCAGTGATGATGGAGCGATCCCAGTACAATGTGATATTGCCATGTTCAAGAACTGGGTCGGGCTCATACCTGTAGTACGGCACTTCCGATTCCACATGGTTGTATTTTAGAGCAAGTTGCTGATGGATAATCCTGGCTACAAGGTTGTGTCTATGCGAGTACTCTCCGTTAGCTAGACGAGAACAACCGGAGATAATGTGTATTGATTCTCCCGGACGGTGGCATTCCCGACATATGTCAACCGTGCCGTCCTTCACAATAAATCTCGTAGTTATTCGTCATCATAACTGCATCCATAATTGCACAGACAAAACCTTCGGTTTCTCCAAAGAGGTCCCCGGAACGTAGCCAGGTTACGGACGCTGATTGATCTACATCGGGTCCATGTAGGGTCCGGAAAAAGCGTCCGTGAAGCTCCTTACTCTCAGAGGGGCTTGCCAGAGCCTCTGCCTGCCGGGGTTGCGGGTTGTTCGAAAGAGATACCGCGGCCTCGGAACGTAAAGGGCAATAGAAGAAACATGGGTGGGTTTTAGTCAGTACAAGTCTGACATGCCCCCCCGCTCCACCCAGAGCGGGGGAAGTCATTGGATGATTTCCCACCCGAAAAAAAAAAAAAAAAAAAAAAGCTCCTTACTCTGCCATAACCTGCGGTCGTTAGTGTCAAGCACTACAGGTTTTACTTTTTTAGTGAGTTATTAGTAGTTTTATTTATTTTTCAAGATTAAGTTAACAACTCATGACGTGGTTCCTTATTGCGAAACATCATTTTATGCTGGCTTTATTGAGAATACAATTTATCAAAAAGGATCCAAACCCATATTTTCTTGAATAATATTTGAAATATCAAATTAAACTTAGTAAATTTTATTTAAAGTTAAAATATAAATAGTTTTCCTTATAATTTCAATAAAACCAACAAATTTACAGCACTGCATCATAGAAGAATTCCGATGCAAACTTTAAAATTCAATATCTCAAAACTAGCTTAATGTGGATTGGATCCTTATCGTGTAACTACGTCCAATTGTAACTTTAGAAACCACAAACTTGGATTGTTTAAGTACCTATAAATAAACAGCCATATCTTTTGATTGCATAGACTTGAGAGGGTTTTTTTAATTATCTACTCTAAAGGACTGTAGATTTAAGTAAATGATTTTAATTTCAACTCTACACATTCCGATAAGGGTTTCGTATTTTATTTTTGAGGTACAGAAACCTAAAAATGAAGCAGGACTATTTCTTGCAAACCACAAATACTGTTACTATTTCGTTCTAAATCTCAGTGTTTCAATATAATTTTAACTACCAGGTGACCTACCGGGAGGAGAGCAGGCAGTGAAGCGCGCGAGCGAGCTGGGTGGTGCGGACTGTGCGAGTAGTGAGCGACGCGCTCTCGAGACACTGCGCAAACTACACGAAGACGCTCAGCGCGCCATGGAGGCCAACGACTACCGCCGCGTGGTCTTCTGCATGGACCGCTGTCTTGATTATAGCCCCTCTTGCACTAAGTGAGTATTTTAATTAAAAATTTACCGCTAACCCCTCTAATACTAGATATTTTGCGTATTATCCTGCCACTTTTACGAGATTTTAATCACCAATCACTGTGGTGATTAAAATTCAAATGCTCTAACCATTTTGCTCAAACACACTTGAACATTTTTTATTTCAATTACACCATTAAAATTTCAAACGTTACAAAGAAATATAATTGATTCTAGTTGTTTGAATGGAGAAGAATGTGTAAGAAACTCCAAAATTTCTCTTTGAAATGCCCTACCTAATTCAGTAAGTCCAAGAAAGGGAGAAAACGAATCACACATCACATACACTGTAGCTGCTGACAATGTCTATATTTATAGCATAGCTTTGAAATCCACCAATGTATACTTAATAGTACTAATGTTTGGATTTACGAATATTTTTTACACAAATGCGAGAACGACCGAACGGATCTCGAATAGCATATAGAATTTTATCGCGGAAAATACAGCGTAATTTCCACACAAATGAAGTCGCGGGCAACAGCTTGTAACTGATTATGATGTTGCCATTCTTGTTTTCCAGGGCAAAGCTCACAAAAGCGGAATGTTTAGCAATGCTCGGTCGCTGTCAGGAAGCTCAAGAAATTGCGAACGACTCACTAAGATTTGACAGTTTTGATACCGAGGCTATTTATGTGCGCGGTCTCTGCCTGTATTTTGAGGTAAACATTCATATGACTATTATTTATATTTGATGGCACGGTTGGCGCAGTGGCTGAGCGATTGACTGCTGAGCTACGTCTTGTGGGCTCGATTTCTCACGGAACAAATATTGATATGGCTTACAGGTTTCGGGTGTGAAGTGGCTGTTTGTGTATGTGAATTTAAATGTTTGCAAACACACTCAGAGAAATTCCTAGTGCGGGCCAACATTTTTTTTTTAATATTTCATCTATGCGTAGATATAAATAACTAAAACTAATGAAATATCTCGTTTTAAAGGATAAAGACGAACAAGCATTTAAGCATTTCCAACAAGTTCTCCGTCTCGCCCCAGATCATAAGAAAGCCATGGAAACTTACAAAAAGGCAAAATTGCTGAAACAAAAGAAAGAGGAAGGTAAACCTTTTTATTTAGTATTGGATCATTTAAAGGAACATTATTCATCAACAACTCTGATTAGCATTAATACATAATAAATCGAATGTAAAGCACTTGGATTACATTGTTCGATTTCATGGTCATTACAGGCAATGAAGCATTCAAAATGGGCAGGTGGCAACAAGCTCTGAGCCTCTACAATGAAGCTTTAACTATTGACAAGAACAACAAGATTGTGAACGCCAAGCTCTACTTCAACAAGGCTACAGTATGTTCTAAACTAAACCAAATCAAAGAAGCAGCTGAAGCTTGCTCAGCTGCCCTTGAATTAGATGAAAACTATGTGAAGGCGCTACTTCGGCGTGCTAAGTGCTACACTGAACTTGGTGACTATGAAGAGGCTGTCAAGGATTACGAAAAACTCTATAAGATTGATAAGAGCAAGGAAAACAAACAATTGTTGCATGAAGCCAAAATCGCTCTTAAGAAATCGAAACGTAAAGATTATTATAAAATACTTGGTATTGACAAAAGTGCTTCTGAAGACGACATCAAAAAAGCTTACAGGTATTTCCTGCACCTGTTCTTACATATAATTTTTTTTTAAGAAAAGCAATTTTGCATATCTATGTGCACACGTCGACATATCAACCTATACTAAACCAGTTAATTCTAATCTCATCGTAAGGGAAATCTACGGTGTACGGTCCGTAGTGGAGAGAACAGCATTAAATGGTTTTGCATAGGTTGATGTGTTGTCGTGTGTACTACAAAAATAATAAGTAATGTCTTAAATATATGATCTATTCATAAAAGTGAGTGATGAGTTGAACTTGATCCAATAATGCGACGTAACAGGAAGCGTGCGCTGGTGCATCACCCTGACCGACACGCGGGCGCTCCCGACACCGAGCGGCGCGAGCAGGAACGACGGTTCAAGGAGGTGGGCGAGGCCTACGGGGTGCTCAGCGATCCCAAGAAGCGTGCGCGCTACGACCACGGACAAGATCTTGACGACGACGGTTCCGGCATGGCAGGTTCGTACATAATTCATTTAATTTATTTAAAGTACTGCCAGGTAACATTTAAAACGTTCACAGAAATTATTCCTTAAGGATCATACTTTATTCACAAAACCTTTGTGCGTACTTTTAGTTTTTTTCCAACAATATCCCAAAAAAAAAGTTTCTCTAAAGCAAGGCAGCCAGCATTGCAGATAAAAGCTTAGACTTCTACTGATAATCACAGTAATTGTGCGCAGTCAGTGTTCCTTATATTTGTGTGTTACTGAATTTATGAAAAGTTGCCACTGCTAACCTTTTTCCAAGACATTCACATAGTAATAAGAAAAAAATATCAGCACTGAGAATAAATTCGACTCGTCGGGAAATCACGAAATACATGCAAAAGTGTTTATTTTTAATTATTATTTCTGATTGTTTAATAATTTTATTTCAGACATTGACCCCAACGTAGTATTCCAGAGTTTCTTCAACCGTGGAGGACAACATTTTGATTTTCACTCGGGCGGCGGGTTCCCCGGAACTGCATTCAGCTTTCAGTTCGGTTAATTTCCATATTTCTGTTCCATAAAAAAATAATTTTCGACAATCCACAAATGTTTAAATGCTTAAATTAATAAATTTGTGTGTACTTTATAGAATTAAAAGGAATAGTTCTAGCTAAACACATATACATCATTCCACATTAAAATATGTAAATGTTTCTGATAGAGTGATTGATATTTGGTTAAATTTTTGGTTTTATTTCTTACTAAATTCAAACAGTTAATGAAATGTTCTGTATATTTACAAGTTAGCCATACAATATCACAACGAACTATGACCAAGTATGTTGTTGAGCACATAGAACTTATAACTGTTCATTAATGGTGTTGCGTTCAGAACTTTAGTACCTAATATTATAATAATGACTGATTTGGTTAAGTAATTTTTTGATTGTTAGCCCCCACATGTGGAGTTGTGTGAACATGCTTTATGTAATTAAATAATTAATAAAACTAGAAAATAACTGTAACTACCTCGGGATTTTAAATGGATTGTCCTCTGTGTCTGCCCGAAGGTAAATAAAGAACTGAAATACACTAAAAGACCACAAAAAATGTACAATTTTATGATGTAATCCCTATTCGCTTCGTTAATGCTGCCAAACATTGGACTACAGTTTTTTTAAACATTTTTTGTAACCTCTATTAGTCATGTGGTCCAAACTCTTTCGTCTCAATTATTCATTTGATTCGTAAATACATCATTGTTATATTTATGTACGAGTAAGTAGACACAAGATATATAGTTGCAAATAAAAAATATATTTACGCATTTTCCTGTACATAACAAAAATAAATATGAAAGAAAACTTTATAACGTAGGAGTTATTTCGTTTAATCGCTTGTGTAAGATTGGGTATTGTGTTCAATCATGAAGTAGATAAACATAGAGTATCTTATATTTTCTGGACATAATTATCAATTAAAGTTTCAACAAATAAATAGATTAAAAAAAATATAATCAATCGATTTTCACAGTAGTTTTAATCTAATACATGAAACTTGATTACTACTTATTGCATGGAAATAAAAAATCCTCTAACTGGGCGTAATTTTTTTTAGTTTACTAATCCCAACTCCCGCTGAGGTGTTTTAATGTTTTTAATATCGCACATCACGTGTGTGTGTGTGTGGGATTGCCCTGTATGCAGAAATTATTGCAAGGTGAAATATCCACGACTCTGCGTCCCGGGTTTTCTCGCATTACAATAAATACTTGTATGAAAAAGACATTTACGGAGCTATCCTGCATGCGTGAAGAAATCTCACATTACAAACACCTGAACTGGCTGCGTCTAATAGGAAAATTTAATCAGAACACACAATTTGAATACCGTTTTATTTTTTTAAAAGTTTATACAATGCGATTATTTGGAGGGAGAAGGGAGATTTATTATGATTATTTTTTATATATATGATTATTTTTTTATTTAGAACCCTTATAGGGTTTGACGTCCGTCTGTCTGTCAAGGCACTTTTTCTTGAGAACGCGTGGAGGTATCGAGTTGATTGATTCCACAATCCCCTGGAAGGTGTTAATAAATCAAACTTCTAACTTAACTTAAAAACGAAAACAGACAGAACAACAAACAGCTACAAAACGTTGTAGATTCATCGCAAAAAAAATATATTTAAGTACAAACTTAATTTTATTGTAGTTGGTAAACTAATTTTACATAACAATACAATGTCATGATATTAAGCTTATTCCTAACAAAATAGAACTTTATTATCTAGTGAAAGGAGAATTGGCCTTGAAATACAGGCATCAGGCCCAAAAGAAACACTCCACTACTGTTTTCAAAGTCAATGTTGCCCACAGACTAGCTGTTGCCCAAAGAGTATATTAATATATGCTGTTGCCACTGGCCCGAGTTCTAGCTACTAGAGAAGGTATTTTTATCGAATGATCGTGTGATACTAATCTTTTTAAAATAATTATGATTTCGCCATAGAGGTATTAGAGGTTAACGCTGCTGTCAGAATTGTCAGACAATTATTTTACAAATAAGTATGTCACGACAATTTTTTTTGTTGAATAAAGCAGATTTGACAACTTTTTCACGACAAATTGTCACATGTAGGTGGCTCAAAAAGCTTTATAAAACATAAACTGTGCTTTATAAAGCACACGCTCCACTCGGCTCCCAACTAATGTCGCGTGATGTATACAGACCAAACTGTTAGAAAGAATACCGCTGAATTTCATGCAATCCTAATAAGTAGTTTTATGTTCATAAATTCAAATCGATCCAGTCGTTTAATTGCACTACAGATAAAATAACCTAGCTAGATACCGACTGTAGCGCCATCTGCATGGCTGATTTGCGTATGCAAAAAAAAAACATTCAAATCGGTCCATCCGTTTATTTAGGAGGAGTTCAGTGGCATAAACAAATACAGCTGAATCTAAATAAAAGAAAGTTAAGTTACACTTTCTATAACTCAAGAACGGTTGAACCAATTTGGCTGAAAATTGGTGTGGCTTTGAACCAGATAAAATGGGATATAGGTACCTACCATAGGATAATGATGAATTCCCACCCGTTAAAGAAGGGGGTGAAAATAACATTTTTTAAAGGGGAACGCAATTCCAAATTGCTTATGATAAAACTACTGGCCTCACATTCACGGTGGTATTGTTTTGTATAACAGGCTAGGTGTCCGCAACTACACGTCTACACGTCTTTCCGACTTCGACTGTTTGTTCTGCATATACAAATTCTGGATGAACCTACTGACTTTTTATCTCGGCCTACGCGGGAGAACCAGCGGGGCGCAGTTATAGGCCGTATAACATCACGCTTATATACTTAGAAGCTGAGCAGCGGGTCAAACCGCTGGGCACAACTGATTATACGTATAAGTAGGTATATTAAAGATAAAATTACGACATACATGTATTTGTAAACCTTGACAATTTTATAGCATGTAAGATATTAAGTAAGCATACAATTTACACTTTTGGCCCAGGTTTACATTTGTGACTGTCGCAACTATCTTACTAATAATTATTATAGATGCGAATTTTTGTGAGGATGGATGTTTGTTACTCTTTCGTCAAAACGGCTGAACGGATCTTGATGAAATTTCGCACAGAGGTAGATTATGGTCTGGAATAACACGGGGCCGCGCCAGCTAGTCAGACATATTTGTGAATATTCCACTTGTACTTAACAGTTTTGTCGCCGTGAAGTCACTTTTTGACATAAATATGTCGGACTTGTCGAATTGTCAGCTTTATAAAACGGCCTTAATTGGAAACTAAAGAAAGAATGCCATATGGCGTACCGTCTAATCTATTCCAGTCCTAAACACAGTGCCAGTGTGATCTTCACAGCTATCTAGTTTGTGATCCTATCAGTTCTAACGCATCACTCATCACTACTACCAGCTACAGCTTCTAGGATTTAAAAAAGCCTGTTAACTATTTTGAGTTTGTCTTCCAGTCTAACCAAATGAGTTTTGTGTTCCCTAGTAAATAATACAGCTTGATACTTAGTTTGTTTTTTTTTTATGTTCATTAAATTTGGAAAACTATTGTATGAGAAAATGCCGTCATCCATCATCACTTTATTTGGTTACTTCTTTTTGTTTCAATTTAACAGCATCTTTTTCTCTTATTGCTTTATCGTCCGCTGCCCGTTTACTGTGGGTTTTGCTTTTTATACCTTCAAATCTGGAAAAGATGATGTTATCTTTAGTTCGTCTTTGAAAACTAGGTAACTATAAAGGAATATAAAACGTTGCAAACAATTTTGCATGCTTTGCTGAAACGCTTTAAGAAATTACAGACATCGGTAAGTGCATGTTCCCTCAGCTGATACTGCTTATACTCCTTGCGGGTATGAGAGTTATCCACCACACCACACGGACCTAACATAAGTGAGGTTTGTGGATGCCATACAACATCTTCGACAGTGAGCATTCCTTGAAAATGAAGTGAAGCGGTGGATTTTGATGCCGAAACGTAAAGTGTAAAACCATTGAAGTGCTTACTTTTTCATTTTGAATGGTTTCTTTTTTTCTGGCTTAGGAGGTTGGTGATCATTTTTAAAAGTCAGGACATAACGCTTCACAACATCTATATTGACCGCCGTGTTTTCTGGATATATTCTCTTTTTCCAAGCTTCGAGTTCTTCCACCCACATTCTCTGGTACTCGTATGAAAGTAACCATTCGACACGTGGTTTACCTTCCTGATGAAAATAAATAAGCACCATTGATGAGCAAACAAAAGGTGAGAAATTAACTAGAGTATTTTATAATTTTTAATCAATAAAAGTTGGTAAAAACGGCAAATTCAAACGCTGATTGAATCGTGAAAATGGTCAAAACGTCCATCCACACTATACCCACGGGCGGCAAACGTGCCTACCGACCAACGACCATACAGCCCGTGGTCGTTGCTACCGACTGTATCTCGTAGGGCCATCCACACACAGAATTCACGTTACGTTACTACGCAACAAGCCTAAGCCTGAAGCTTAGATACTACTTACTTAGTTGTAAGGAAAGAAGTTATAAAAGTTTATTTCATGATTTTAATTCCTACTAGTTATTGCCCGCGTTTTCGCTCGCTTTTTGGTCGGAAATTTTATCCAACGAGAACTTCCTGGATTCCTTGACGGGGATGATGTACATACCTCCCATGAATGAATTTTGGAAATCGGATTAGAAGTTCACGCCTTGTAATCCACGCAATGCCTAAGGATTGAGAGGCACGGGTGTAAGTAGGTACCTACCCACACACTTTTTTTTTGTTGTACTAAATCGGCTTGCGTTTGGCCGCAACTAGTCTGGTGTGAATCGATGAAACGGCTTATGTTGGAGCACCCTTACCTAGAAGAAACCTATTCGCTCGAACTTATAAATTCAGATTATTAGTAAACAGAGAGTTCTGCTTCCGTTTTCTGTTGCTGCTTCCTACTAAGAAAAACCTAATGAAAAAAATAATAATAATAACACTGCTCGATCTAGAAATCCAACCTAATCAACGACGCAGTACCTAATATTTAGTAAATTAAACAGGCAAAACAAAAAGGCTTTTTTTTTACTAAAAAATTGGTAAGACTAACCATAAATTTCCAGGGCTGAGGATTGTATTTGGGGAAATCCGAAGAAATGATGTTATGCGCCGGTCGACATTGTGTGACTTTTTCCCACTTAATAACGCCCATTCGACCCATTGCGGTTTTAATTTATATGTCCATGTGTGTACTAAATTAAATAAAAATTACTGATTCAAATAAACAACTTCAAAATGTGACAATGAACGAAGCATGTCATTATGCCAGTGAAAATTGACACTAGATTTTAAAAAGGGAATAGGTATATACCTAGTTTGTTTAAACAAGATGGAAAAGACAGTGACGCAAAGCCGATTACCTACCCTGAATTCAGCAGATAGATACATAATACTGGACCCAATGCAAACACAGTGGCGGTCTACCCAGTTTGGGCGGACCACCGCTGCGCCGTACTCTCGTAGAGGCGATCGGCGGCGGCGATCTCTCGCGTCCGGCCCTGGTTCAGTCTATGGTCCGGTGCGAAAGGGAATCGGAAGCGGTCACGGTCACCCCCTCATGCTAGCGAATGTGACCGGGCGATGGAGGGAGAGAACCTCAAACCAACCCAGCCATCGCGGGAAACGCTCCGGGCGTCGGCCGCCGCGAGACGACTCTCGGCTACCATGGCCTGCCGTCCAATGACGACAGGCCATGTAGCTGTCGTGTCCGTGTTCCACGGACGCCTCAAAGAGATGTCAGCAAAGCAGAAGGGCCTTGCCGGGGTTGCGAGTTGTTTGAAAAAGATACTGCAGCCCCGGAACATAAAGGGCAATAGAAGGAATATCAGGAAAATCACTAACAACATCATAATTTAATCAGTACAAGTCTGACACGGGGAGTGTCAGACTCCCGCTCCGCCCAGAGTAAGTTATTTGATGATTTCCTATCCGCAAAAAAAGGCTATGTTATTTGGAAAGTATAGCGAAATAGATGAGGTCTGAATGTGAATAAAAAAATTTGATGAAGTCGTAAAATACAACCTGGTTTGATTTTTATTGAATACCGTGTTTTGAAATCAGCATTTTGGGATACCCTGCCTTTTTGCCCGACTTTTAAGGAAGGCTATGTTTTTGCGCGTATCTTGTATGTGTGTACCTATTTTCTTATAATTATTCTTTACTACCACCTGCTCGTAAACATCAAATGAGGTGTCATGTAGGTACCTAAAGTAAAGCAACTGATTAATGCCCTTGCTGTGCTGCAGCTGGGAAGTAATAATGTAAGTACTGATTTTCATTACAGTACCTAGGTACAGCCCGCCTGGGCAAAAATGTATTTTGAATTTGGGATCCTCAAATAAAAAATTGCATACATAGGTAAGTATGCAATGTTTTACTAAAGAATTTCCCCACATAAGTTTTAGCTGCCGTCGACGAACATCAAAATGAAATAAAGCAATTTAATAGTAATGTAATGTGAAATAATAAATTAAATAAACAAAACAAAATTAGTTGTGTCCAAAACTATTGCCTTTTTACACCTGTAACGGTAATTGGTCACAACTGCTGATTGGGCTGCAGTGGAGCGCATCACTGTACACACGGCAACAGATCAACCTATACAAAACCAGTTTATACGGATCTCTCATTGTACTTGAAATTTATGGTGTACGATCCGTTGTTGAGAGAGCAGCATAAACTGGTTTTGTATAGGTTGATCTGTTGCCGTGTGTACCTTAGTGTTTCTAGATGAGTTTCAGCATTTTTCCCATATTCGACTTTCTTCCGAATTTTATTTCTCAAATTATAGGAAATGAAACAGTGAGATATAAAAAAACTGTTTTCATTTACAAAAAGTAGGTAGGTACCACTTGGCCTCGAAAAGTAGATACAAGTTACTGAATGGGCTGTAAAATCCCTTGCTTTCCTAAATTTTAAGATGTTGTTGTAAGATGTTTCGAACGTGATGTTCTTGTGACGCTATGTTTCGAACATCAATTTGGATTTTACTTCTCTCAGGATTCTAGTATTGCCTCCCTTCGCTCAGGAGTTAACCCCCTGCTCGCTCTCCTAGAATCCCTTGCTGCATTACATTTAAAGTTTTGTAGCTTTGTTAGCGTTAGTAATCGGTAGGTACCTATATTTTTCAACAAAATATTTTTCTTCCGTGCGACGACACGCAGCGCGCAGCAGGCGATCGCTCAGCCACTGTGCCAACCGGGTCGTCAAATGATTATTATGACCTGCAGGTTTTTGTTTGTGCGAGTTTCAATGTCGCACCCACGATACAGGAGAAATTCCTAGTGGGGAAACTTTTCTTATTAGAAAAAAAGTTTTACCTCAAAGTATTCTCACATCATTTGCTAAATTAGAAAAAAGATATAAAATTATGAGCCTCAGGCGTTTTGGATTGTGTTCTAAGAGCATTCCATTTAGTCCCCAGTGGAATCTATTTAGTCTGCGAGGTTATCCGACCTGCAGGGAACAGGTATGGTATGGTCGTTCCGACAAGTCCATTATCACCGGGAAGAGATTAGGCTTGGTCCAGGTCGACAGGAATAAAAATTAAACAGGGTTGTGATTTTTTAGTTTTTATTTGATACACTAGTAGTATTAGATGAACCTAATTTCCACGTGTGTACCTGAAACAATAACAAAATTTAGTAAAATGCCAAAGGTACCCAAGAATAGAACAGCTAATGGCAACAAATTCGATTATGCATATATTAGAATCACTATGTCCAATAACTACAACTGTTGTTGTTTGTAGTACATGTGTTTTCCACTGACATGTAGTGGAACAGCACTACTGCAATGTTTGTAAGCTATTAATTAGTCCTTGTTATACAATTTCATTTAACAAGGGTGGAGCAAGCATGTTAATATGCCCTCCAATTCTTTACGTTTGTCTCATGATGAGATAACGACTGCCTCGGAGGGGTCACACTATTATATCAATAAATAAATAAAAAAGCCATACTTCCTAAAATTTATGGAGATAAGTAACAAAGTTTGTCAGAAGTTTATTTCATAGGAAACACAGATCAGATTTAATTAGTTAATCCATTTCCATTCATAATAAAAAGGTTTCTAAGAAAAAAAAAAGTAGTTATTTTTATTATAAAAACTGACCGCAAAATATATTTGTGTGGGTTTCTTTAATTTGATATGATCAAGTGAATAGTCCTTTTTGTGTGACAGTTGCCATTGTAATCATTTGCTATTGGGCAGTGGTTGCATGCTTTTTAAAACAGTAATTAAGAGACTTGGGCAACCCATCAAGTTAACTTCTTTGAATGCCATTGTCACATGTGTGACAAGCAAGCCACACACAACAACACAAATTTGTGATAATAATGTAAGTAAAAGAGTTTTAGGCTATGCAGATTGTGTACACACACATGCAATAATGCTCTGGCGTTAAGGATTAGAATGTGAGCGGCTATAAAATGGCCCTGATTATGACTGCATTTGCAACCATTTACTAGGTTTCAGCATCCTTTTCTAATTACAATATGCTTTTACAGAGGAAAATGCAATACCGAGGGTTTTTTGTACCTGATGATATGATACATAACCCAACATTTTTTTTTCCCTGAGGAAACCATTCAGTTGTTTCCTACCAAAATGATGTAGCACAAAGAATGTGGCATGTGGTGGAATAAAAATTCTCAGGTTTATCATTACTCAAAACTTCCCAATGCTTCTCGTGTTTGCTTGACCCTGGTTAGAATTGCATCGCAACAAGCCCCAAAAACATAAAAACTTATCAAAACAATGCAAACTTTAAGTGATAAATGCTCTCTTACTATTGAGCACATGGGTTTTTAATAACCCATTGGCAGACCAGTGGATAAAAGTGCTTAAATAAATTCTTTTCAGCCATGATAACCTCAGTAAAATGCCTCACTCATATATAGGTTAACTATTATTGCTCTTAATTACTTTTTTGACCAATGAACATCGATTAGAAGACAATTCCAAACCAATTAAACCCATGAGGTAATAGATGATTAAAATGGACAATAATCAACCATATTAAAGTGAATTTAGAAGCATGGGTTCCATAGGTTTAGTTCGTGCAAAATTGTATCACTCATTTTGAGGTTAGCAACTAACCATATTTTTTTAAAGTCTTGAAAGTTTTATCCTGACCACATACACCAGTTTTATCAAAGAATACGGAACAGAATAACGGCCTATGGGTTATACTGGGGTAGGACAGTTTTAAACAGGTCTTTTAGGGACACGAGGTAGCAAATACACACCTACAACATGTACGAATGCGATCTAAATGAACCATAACATTACACATGACAAATAAGCGGTTGCCGGTCGATGATTAGCTAGAGTAAAATGCGAATGCGGGGGGGCGCCTTCGCATTTTGTTCGTATAGAATAATAAATTAAAAACGTACCATTTTATTTGGACCTCGCACGCATCTTCCTCCTTTTGCGCTTTAGCCTTCGCATGCGCTTCTTACGCCACTGAAACAATTAAAACACGCCACAAATCAAAACGCGGTTCAGCCGAACATAACATTTTAATGAAACAACTTGCTAGAACATAATTGTACTACACAAATAGATGTATACCTTTGCTCTCATGTTTAAGAAGGGAAAGGTTTAACTTTCCTCCTTCAAAAGGAGTTCGTGATTACTAGCAAAATTCACGATGCAGATATCGGTCTGCGCCCGAGACTCCGTTGAATGAAAAGAAGGTCGACACCGAAGTTGCTAGGGGGTTTGACAAATAGTTTTGGTGTTGCTATTAAAAAAAGGGGATTTATATTTAAAACTTTGTTGATTGATAGTGTAGGAGTACACTATCAACATAATTATACAATTTTATGAAATCATTTTTTGTTTGTTTTGACCTTTAGGTGAACTTATTTTCTGGCGCTCGAAATTGAATTACTAGCTTTTGCCCGCGGCTTCGCTCGCATTAAATTCGGTAGCGCCTTATGGATTTGTAATAGCAACGCTAATATTTCCCATTTCGTACCTCTTTCTCCCTTATATCCCACTCTTTTTTAAAACAAAATAGCCTATGTCCGTCTCCTGGTTCCCAACTATCTCTGTACCAAAATTCATCAAAATCGGTTTAGCCATTAAAGCGTGAAGAGGTAACAAACAAACAAACTCACTTTCGCTTTTATAATATTTGTAAGGATGTAAGGAAGTAAGGATGAATGCGCTACAAGCGTTTGCCGTAGCCTGTGATGGATTTATTCGTATTTGTGCGTTTGTAAAGGGACATCGACCACATTCACCCGGAACCAGCCTGTCACTAAGTGATAAAATTAAATGTTCATCAGTCTGTGATGTCTGTGTATGTATATGCATTAGTTTGTTTCATGCATAGAATAAATAGTCCCTAGAGAAAGAAAGAGTGAATCGCAAAAAATATTTTCTGCAACTGTTAAGATTGGCGAGGGGGTTTTTACTTATACAACACACTAGAACATTTGGCTTTCATACACAGAGACATGCATCCCAGTGCAACAAACGTACATGAAATAAAATCAACCACACAGATATCATTCAATCAATTTATTTTAGGCATCTAAGGTCCATACAAACAATACACAAATAATCTAATCGTACAAATTAATAAACTAATAGATATTATACATAAACTCATAGAGATATGTAAACGTCTTACGCCGAGATTTAACCGAGAACACCCAACGTCAATAGTATTTATGGGAATTGGGAACTACTGTGCCACTTGTAATATTTTTCCTAGTATAGATTCTTTTTACCAATTCTTTGTGAATGAGAGGACAATCTAGGCCTTATTATATATTACTAGACGTCCATGAAGAGTATATAGAACTAAAAAAAAATTGGGAATATAAGATAAGATTACACTATCCATAGCTAAAACAGCAGACCTGTAACATAAATAGAATAATTTTGTCCGTCAGTCTACCTGTCCGTACTCCACTGTTGACACCAAATGTTTTGTGAACAGCTACTTAAACATGATGTAAAGTTATTTAAAAATGAAATGGAGGCTTGCCATACATTTGATTGTGGGTTGAAGATGAAGATATAAAAGTGTACAGATATGTGACATATGTCCATAGCTCTTAATTATTTTTTTCTTGTTCAAGTTGGTGATGTCTTCTTCTCACTTCAAAAATATTTATCTAAGTAATTCCGCCAAAATTGTAGATTTGTAGAACGTCAGAGAAAGAAATTTACAACGAAAAATAAATAAGAATAACAGTGAAGTTTGAATAGGATTATATATGTAGTTTTTGAGATTTTTCATTGAACTGCAAAACAAATTCCTGTTAAGTTTTGTATACTACGTCAACTCAATTACGTGTGAGCTACCATTAAAGACAGACAATTTCTATCGTTTCGGCATTGAGGTAGACTGCGGCGAAGGTAGTGTGGCGAATGCACAGGTTTGGAAAGACATAGGAGAACCCTTTGCCGAGCTGTGGGACAAATGAGCGGTTAGAAAAAAACAACGTAAAACGTAGTACGAAATTGCACATTAAAAATGACATTTTAGTGCTTGTTTTGTATTCACTATATATTTAGTGAAACTAAATATAAATACTATTGTCTTGTAGATTTGAAGAGGTAAATAGTTTCTTGCACAATCGACAGTTTTTGAGAGCACTTGTTGGAAACATAAAATGATACACAAGCGTTTCTTGGCGAACTAACTACTTTTATGAACTATTAGATTTATAATGAACTATTTTTATTGTCAATGGTCTTATGGCTTATGCCGTTCTTACCCTGACAGATTGCATTCGGCAGAGGGAGGGAAATCTAGCTATACCATCTCTAGAGGCTTTATCCTCTGAGTCCGTTGGTAACGGAAAAGTGATTGCACGATGACGGTGAAAATAGTAATAATAAATCTTGCCTCAACTTTTTATGACAAATACGTTTATTTCTTCAAAAATAATTAGAAAAACAGAAAAAGAGATGGTTTCATTTTACTTCCCATAGCATTCAATTTAAGCCCAACAGGATAAATTGATTGTTACCTTGCTTGGGTTTTCAATTAAAAACGAAATTATATTCTACCAAGTATACCAACATCATAAATAATTTTGATAGACATTTGACATTTTGTGCATGTTACTCTCAACATATTCGCGCCAAAATATTTAACAAGTAATTAATTACAGATTCAGTGAATAAATTGGTTCACTCAAGGTATTACACGGTAAGTGCATCCAGATTTAAGGTATCTTTGATATATACTCACGTAATAATAGTTTTGCAGGTTTATTTCATGGTTGAAAAATAAATAAAACAGTGCTACCAACATGATCGATTTTCATGGCGATATGGAGGCGACGGAGTCCTTTACTTTTTGTTCTGAGGCTTTGTCTATAAAAATATTGATTAGTTTTCTTATGAAATGATTTGTTAAATACTTGTAAAGTGACGAATTTACAGTGCGGTAGTGAAAATTATACAAAACACGTTAAATTATGGTCTGTTCGTTAGCTGTACTATCAGCAGCTACGTGTGCCCATACATTATTATTATAGTAACGGTGGATCCTAAAAATGGTTACGTCTAATAAACAACCCGATAAGAAAGTAGTGAAAATGGCTGAGCAGAACATTGCTGCAGTTGTGCCTCAGAGAACATTGCTTGGAGAAGTCAACGAACACATAACATGTCCTCTATGTAGGGGTTATTACATCGATGCAACTACGATTGTGGAATGTTTACATTCCTTTTGTAGAAGCTGTATCATCAAACATTTGCGGGCGAAGAGTTATTGCCCTGTATGTGAAATGATGATTAATTCTGCCAAGCCAAACATTAAATTAGATAAAGCTCTTCAAGACATAGTTTATAAACTTGTACCAGGACTTTTTCAAAGAGAAATGGAGAGGCGACAACAGTTTTATTCTTCAAGACCGGGCCCTGCTGCATCAGCTACCCCTGAACAGAGGGGGGAAGATACAGAAAGAATAATTTTCAGTCCAGAAGATGTGATATCCTTCTCTTTAGAATATGCTGATGCCACTGACACTGATAGTATATCTAGTAAATCATCTGACAGCAATGAACCACAATCTGTACCAGCAACACCAAGAAGATTTTTGCAATGCCCTGCTGTTGTTAACATAAGTCATCTCAAGAAATTTTTAAGTATGAAATTTGATATTGACAGCACCCAATTTGCTATTGATATTTTGTACAAGAGAGTTCCTTTACCTGATTACTATACTTTGATGGACATAGCTTACATATACAATTGGAAGAGGAATGAGCCAATGCGCTTTTTCTACCAAATAACAGATTATGTAGCTATTCGGAATAGGCTCTTTGAAATTAATAGGAAAGGCTCAGTTTCTAGTCTTGTAAGAGACCGAAAATCAAGTCCTGCCTCCACTGAAGATACAAATGCAAGCAGTCCAGCTCCTCATTTAAATGATCAAGGCTCTGAAGCTTCTTCTGGAACTGATAGTCCAATGCCTGACGATAATATAACCCAAGCAAGTGATATGTCTAAGAATAATGAAAATGCAAGTCTACAAAGTAAAGATATGAATGCAGTTGTGACTTCTGATAAACTTTCTGACACATCTTCTAAGAAAAATGATGATGAAGTTGAAAAATCTCAATTTCTAAATTCTTTTGAGCTTACTGCAAAAAGTATGTTGCCACTTAAAACTTCACCAGTAAAATCTTCTGATGAACAAACCACTTCTACTGATGCACCATCTAAAAATCAACCTACTTCTCCAAAAGTGGAAGACAAGGTTGGAGAACCATCCAAAAGAAAATATCATGCAAATCCACATACACCAGAGTTAAAAAAACTTAAAATTGAACTGGAAAAGGCAAAGATAAGTCACCTGATTAGTTCCCCTAGTGTTTCAAATGCAACTACTGCCAGCCAAAACAGTAAAGCAATAAACACTCCTATTAAAGGCAAAGAGTTGGAAGGATCTTCTAAGAATTCTCAAGTAGCTCCAATGACATCTAATATACCTTCCCCCATGCCTGCTCCCACAAAAGATATAAAGCAGCAAGTGACAAGTGTGAAGCAGCAATTGACAAATGCAAAGCAGCAAATGACGAGTGTGAAGCAGCAAGAAAGTCTTGGAATCAAAAGGACCTCAGTGCCTCAAAATATATCATCACCTAAACGCAAACTCCCTAATGAGATTCCTTGCGCCACAAACCCTGGAACTCAGAAAACCATTTCGCCACTTAAACTTCAAATACCAAAACCTGAACCAACAGCAAATTCGAAGCCTCATGAAGTACAAAAGCCTCCAGTTAAAAAGATGCCTGATTTAAAACCTAGTGTCCCAATGACAAACAAAGGAGGACAGTCTATTAATAAAGTAAGAATGGATTTATTAGCAAATAATAGTGACCCTACAATTGATAGAACTAAAATTTTATCTCAGGTTAAATCCTCACTCGGTTCTCCAATAACAGGAACACAACCATCCGGTGATCCCTTGAAGTCTTTATTTGATTCATGTAAAATTAATATACCATCCTCCTTATCTATTACACTTACTGATCAAAAGTTAGATAATAGAAATCCTGGAGAAACAACAAACCCTGATCCCAAGAAAAGTATGGTAAACAAAAACCTGGCTACTGCCAACTCTTCCCATAAAGTTCCAAGTCCACCAGTACATAACTATATAGAAATATTAAAATTACCAGACAATGACACAAAAAAACAAAAGCTGGAAAGTAATAATGAGACCAAGCCAGGTCAACCAAGTAAAACAGATAATATCTCGACCCCAACTAAACCTCCAACTAAATCATCAGAAAGTTCAGCTAAAGGTCCAGTTCCCAACTTGAAGCCTATATCTGATACTAAATTAGGGAAACAGAGTGGAAATTTTTCAGTTCCTATTACTTTTCAGCAAACATTTGAACAGCAGTTACAAAGCTTGCAATGTGATAAAAAATCTAAGTTGCCGAAAAATAAAGCACAAGTTCCTAAACTTGTGCCTGCAACTCCAAAATCATTAAATGCTGCTAACAAGTCCAACAATCCTGTGAACAAGTCAAGTACCAATAGCATGCCTGTATTAGAGACCAAGCCAAGCACTGCTCTGGATTTATCTACTCCTCACAACATCCAAAATCAACTAGCACAGCAACAAACTTTTCATAAGGCATTTGAAACTATGCAGTCTATTGACAACTTGGCTAAGAAACAAAATCTTCCAACTAAGAGCATGCCTCTGACTATTCCGCAAAGTAATGTTTTTCCTACAAATAGACCACTGACTTCAGGTGTCAGCCCATTGAGAATTCCTTCAACATCTAACATAAATCAATTAAAACTGGATAAGGGTGGGCCAGGTGTATCACCAATGAATAACAGACAGGAAATGGCTAGTACCAAAGCAAATCCAATTAAGCCTGCTTGTGGGAGTCCCAACGTTGCATCTCCTGGCTCTCATATTACTCCACATACACCTCCAGGTGCAGCACAACCTTCCCCTAGGTCACAAACTCGTTCACCTAGCTCTTCACCAAAATTAGTTATAGCAGAGGAAAAACAAGCAAGTAGTTCTGCACCAGAATCAAACATAAATCAGTCAAACCAGATTACTAGTACTCAGATACCTAATATGAATTCTATAAATAATGATTTATCAAAAGTATTACCTGGGACATCTAAGCCTGGATTGAAACCTATAACTTCAGCAGGTAAACTACCAGGATTAAGACAGCCTTTCAACCCAAATCAAAAACCTAACCCCTCTATGAGTGCATCAGCAGATTATCGAATGTCTCAAACACAATCACAACTGATACCTCATCATCATGTGCTACTAAGGCATCATATGGAAGTAAATGCATGGCTAGAAGCCAAACGGCAGATAGACTTATTCAAGAGCATATCAAGTAATATGGCACATCAGACTCAAAACGATTTCAACAACAAAGACAAACAGTGAATCATTTTTGTAAGGGGCAGGAATCCCTAGTGAAGTTTTATTGTGAGTGAAACATACATTTTTGTACTAATTTATTTAAGCATGTGAACATAACAGACTCTTTTGATAGTACATTAACATTTTGGAGACACAAGATGTGATAACATTAACCTTTTGCATACCAGCACCTTTTTGCCTGTGACGCCAAGCAATATTCGCTTTCAATTATAATTTACTTTATTATAATTTAGACTATGTTTGATGTCAGTGGTGTCTTGGCCACATGACCATTTGCAACTTATGTGGTCAATGGCGTTCAGAAGGTTAAATTTCTTTTGTGTCTTGTCTAATGACCAGCAAAGTGTAAAATTGTTAGTCTATTTAAATAATTTAAAGTTGATTTTACTTAATCTATAATTATCTTTTTGTGTAGACATAGGCAATAATGTGCACTTTTTCATTAAACTAATTAAGATGCTATGTTTTACTTCTGGGGTATAATCACTTAGTTTATCCTCGGGTTTTGATCTAGGACCAAACCATCGCTTCCCAGAAATTAGATTCCTATTAGGGGCGCTATCGAGTTTTTTAATCATCTAGTTTGATTGCAGACTGAATTAAGATTTTTCTAAAATCCAGTAATACCTTTTTAGTTTACATCAAAATCCGGCTTGAGACTACTGAGTATTTATACATATTCCACTCCTCATACTTTCGGGTTTGGCCTCCTACTCCCATTTGAGCAATTTATTCCTCAATTTTTCTGAGACACTAAATGTGCAGTGCTGTGAAACTCACACTTATTACTTAAGCTGCTTTTCTATAAAACATGTTTACTGTTAAGCTTAATAATTAAAACAAATTTGTTGTAATGACATTTGAACAATACTTGTCATGTTAGTTACTATTTATTTTCTTATCCATAAAACTGGATATCCTGTATTGAATAAGTTTATTTTCTTCAAATTGACTCAATATGGTAGTACAACAATACTAATTACTATAAGTTAAGTATGTATTGAACATTGTAATGAAATTATTGATGAATAATTATAAAGGGTGATGTTGTGACCATCAGACCTAAGTCATTTATATTTTCTGTGGAAGTACCCATTGTACTATACTTCAGGGACAATTGATAGGTCTGGCGTTCATGGGATCTTAGTGCATAAGAAGAGATAATCAATAATAGTAGTTATGTACTATTTAAAACAAGTTTTATTATGTTTGTACATAACATTGACAATATTATTCTGTAAATTCCAGACAATTCATATTTTTATAAAACATGTGATCTGATAAGTTGTATATATTAATGTGAAATTATGTTTTTAACTTTGAGTCTTATAACATTATTTTATGACAAATAAATTCTGGTAGCTTTGTGCCCTATAACTAATAACAATAAGAAGTTTTGTAAAGTATCGTATATTTTAAGCTCTCTTTGACATGAAATACAGTGAAAGTGTTCAGTGAAGTAGTAGTAACAACAAAAGTTATGAAGAAAATAAGAAATGAATTTGGAATCAATGTAATGTTCAAATAATACAAACTCTACCTACATGAAATGCACAATAGTGTATCTGACAGTCTTAACATAACCAACTATACTACAGTCATTAACACACTCATGTATTAATTTTGTGTGTGTTGACCTTATTGACTAGTACTGTGATGGCTGAAATACATAGAACATTTATTATTATAAAAGCTTTTTGCAGGGTTCATGCCTAACACTCATGGACGCCAAAATGACGGGACAACGCCAGGTTTTTCGAATAATACAATTTTTTTACTAATTCATACTTTTATATTAAAATTCTTCGTTCATAAAATTTCAAATCATTCTACAAAATAAAACTAGCAAACCAACCGCCAAAACAAATAGTAGGAGCCATTATACCTATATTTTTTTTCAGGCGCTTTTCTGATGTAAATATTGAAGTATATATTTATTAAAAGTATATAAACTTTTCAAACGCAATCGTATTAAATTTTAGTGTGTTCAGTCCGATCACAGTGTGTTCTCATTAACTGAATAGTATTTTGATATAATAGCGGAACCAGTTTCTTGATAGAATATTTTGCAATTTTATTATTGTAGAATTTTACTATGGAAGTGTGAAATAGTAGAAATAGTGTATTAAATCCTATACATGTTATTCGAAAAACCTGACAGGGTCCCGTCATCTTGAACTTCATCAAAACTTTTAAGTAGATATGTACAGACGCCTACACATCAAGCTACTACAATCTGTCAGATTTCTTCGATAGATTTTCGACTTTATTTCTAAAGTATAAGGTTCAAGGTTCATTGGGAAAAATTGACAGTTTCAGGTAGCTTGACCTGCAGGCGTCTGTACAAGACCCTGAGAAATATTGTATGCAGGCTTGCAGCTTTATGTGACATAGTTATTCAGGTCACTTGATTTTTGCAAACTACATGTTAGCTTCATGTTTTATAATGAACTGGACTAAATTTAGTCATTAAGTTACTGGCCGATTCTTCAAACCTATCTTTAAAAAAAGTTGAAGATTGAATTTATTTTCATTATTATTTCATGTCTCAGTTGCGTAGTTTATCTGTTTTCATTTTAATCTTATTAATAATGTAATTAATCATAGTCATAATGCTATAAGTTTTATGCAACAGGTGTGTTGGAAATGTAATTTAATTTGTAAAATAAATAAGATCCCAATTTCATGGTTTTTCTTAAGAGGCGAGTGGAGAAATCAGATTGAGAATATAGCTATCTATCTATATACATGTACGTAGCGCTAGTACCTGCCAGAGCGATCGCACATAGTGATTAGTGCGTACACGCACGCATTTATAACAGACTGTAATTTATATGTGCTAGTTACGACAATATAGGTACATCTCTGTCCTGTCCGTGTGAAATGCGGCATAACTGCTGGCCGTTTAAAATATATGATTTCTGTACACACAGGAGAATACATGAGGAAATATTATAACAAAACATAGAGTACGAAGTCACAGCTTATTTTTAAAAGAATTTTCTACCAGCACTGCAAAGGGAAATAATGTAGAAAAGAAACGTAGACAGTAGTGAGAACAGGAAGAGTGAAGAACATTTAAAATATGAATGTCTTAACCTAAATATTACACTACTGTATAAATAGGTACATAACACTAAAAAAATATACTTAACCCTTAAATGCACAGGTTTTTTTATTGTGACAAGAAAAATATATGTATTACTTATAGGGGTAACAAATACGGGAAAAATAGTAAAAAAAATATTTATGTAATTTTATAATATAAATTTATCAAAAAACGTATGGTATCATTTTTGATACAACATGCATTTAATACCTAATCAAGTATTCGCGATTCGTAGATTTTGGTTTTTGATTAGGGGGTTTTCAATTTTCAGGAATAATGAAAACCGTTTGCAAAGTAATGAATTATTTATTATAATTAAATGTGGAACTTATTAAACAATCAGATTTTTATTTTGAACACAGATAAACTGTACATTTTTCACATTTGATGCTACTTAGAAGCTTACACCCTGGCATCATACATCGCATGCGATTATCCGTACGTATTTGTTTATGTGTTTATGAGCAGTACCATCGTGTATAATATCTCTTGATAGCATCACCTGAAGAAGGGTATTCCTCCGTTTAGGAGCTGGTTCCTCTATAGTACTGCTACTACTTGGTCGACTTCGTGCAAATTTTAATATATTTTTCGCTTATATTTTTTATAGCATACCTGTTTATATAAGACCCCCGAATTTATAACCGTCAAGTCAAGAAGATGATGGAATAGGCTAATGTCCACTTCCTACTTTTCATGCGGATTCTGTACCTGCCCAAGTACGAGTCCATTAAATCCACACCGCCCATATGGGCGTTGTATTCTTTTACAACCTTTGGACGCTGTATAAATTTCCTCCTCTTCTCAACCTTATCGTAGCGCTCAATCGTAGATACAGGCTCAGCTCCCACATAAGTAGATAGCAAAGTCACTTGTCTATTATCCTTCCAACTTATTGAAGACATTTCAATTCCATTGTAGCTGGTCACATATTCTTCATAAGATCCCCTCTCCACAGACTTTGCCAGCACATCAGGCGTTTCGAGTGTCATTATTGATGCAGGAAGATCATTACAACCTTGAAATCGTATGTTATCTTCTTGGAATTTAAGTAGCTGCTTTTTCAATATAAGCCTTTGCACATCAATATCTTCATGAATTGGTTGGCTACTACTAGTAGTATTATTGCTTATACCTGGCACAGGGCTTTCAATCAATGGAGGGTCTTCTATCAATGGGGGGTGTTCTACCAAAGGAGGGTCTTATATCAAAGGAGGATCTTCTATCAAAGGCGGGTCTTGCAAATCGGCTACAGGTTCAGATTGTTCATCGTCTTCCAGTACGGCTCGCAGCTCTGCAATAGTTAGAATTTCTTCAAAATCGTTTTCATCTTCTTCATTACTATCCTCGGATAAGTAACCATCTTCTAACTGGCTTAAAAAATCTTCAATACCTCTATCGGTAATTCTTTTGCGTTCTATTCTACAACAAAATGCATAAAAAGCCAAAGCCCGCAACCAAGCAAAAATGTAACCAAATCATAGTCCCAAATGCATGATGTCTCATTTTTGATACAATCAAAAAATTCAATTTTTATATTTATAATGTGAAATTCGAGTGAAAAATATTATGTTACCATGCAATCAAAGTACTTACCTATAATAAAATATTTTTTTTATCTGGATTAGCTTCAAGATTCATTCATTATCACCTGATGAAAACTTTCAAATTCACTTGTTGTTGAAATTTGTAACTGTCAGCGAACAATGACATATGAACGCATCATAAAATGCCGGACCAATCACAATGCTTTACTTTTTGGTTCAGAAACTACTCTTCTTTTAAATTATAAGTCAATATTATCCGTAATAAAAATTTAAAGGGCTCTGTATCACGTCAAAGTTTCCGTATCGTTTTTGATACAATATGCATTTAAGGGTTAAACGAATACCTATGTAAATACAATATTATAAATATTCACTTATGAGAGGAATGATTATAATCTTATTTAAAAAATCGAAATGCTTTTCAAGTCTCTTATGCTAGGCGGATGTGAATTCCACAATCTTACAGCATGGACGGAGGAGGAATAGGAATAGACTATTTTAAAACTATTTTACGTTGTACGTTTTATTTATTATTGTTTTTGACACAGAAAAAGTAAGAGGAACCTTATTTGCTCTTTAAAAAATGTGTGAAATACATTTTTTTTGACCTGCACCTCACTGAGAATATGACAATTTGAATAGGCATGCTTTTATTAATCTTAATATAATAATAAATCACGTGTCACGTATAGTGTGAACAATAAACTACTAAACAGATTTAAAATTAAATTTGCACACCGTGTGCAGTTTGATCCAATTTAAAAGATAGGGTGGGTAGAAAGGTATAAAATTGCATTTCAACGCTAAGGAGCTGAGCAGCAGGGAAATCGCTGGGCACAGCTCGTAACAGTATGTTTATAACGTTGGAACGTGTCGTACGGTTGTATGTACAATTCAACGTTCCCTGGCCTCTAAGTCCTATGTGACACACATTCCATAATCGAGTCGAAAACGAATTTTAATTTACGACTATTGACCATAGAGGATTTAGAAAAGGTACCTACATAAATTCAGCATTGATCTTATTGTAAGTAACGGTACCCGTTAAACTCTATGTTAATCTATTTATTGCAGATGGCTGGTATCCAGGCGACTATTGCGTTTAAGTCTCGTAAGAAGGTATATTTGGATGATAAAGATGACGTCTCAAACGAAAATAAAAACATATTGAATATAAGGAAATCATGTGAAAGGAAATTAAAAAGACATTATACAGAACATGATTTAAAGAAAAATATTGATGACGGTAAGAAATATGGGTCAAGTCCATTATTGTGTATCTCCTAAAATATCTCCATTGGTTTGCATGATTTAATAGCAAAATAAGCAACAAATAAAAACTTCATTGACGCGAAACTGTTATAGCAAATGTACTACTGTAATAGCCCTATAATACGGTATTACACCCATTTTTAAAAAGTATTTCATTTTGATCCTAGGGTCCTAATAAACCACCAAAAAAAACAAAAAAATAATATTCAAACGATAAGTGCCATAAAACTGCATTTCAATTTTACAATTTATATGTTCGCGCGTAAAATCACAAAAACGCTTGACGCCATGTTACTCTGTGGTCATGACGTCAGTTGATGACCAACTGACGTCATGACCTGAGTAAACAAATGCGCTGTTAATAGTCTTTCTGTTTAGTTGTATTTTTCACTATAGTTTATGGTATTATTATATGGTAATATTTATGTCTTCCATGGTATGATTACTATTATTTCAATAAAAATTAAAATGTAAAGTTTTAAAATACTAAAATAGTAATAGTTGCTCAGTTGACAGTTGTCACTTTTTGTTCTCATGTCCATATGACGTAATAATCATGGCGGACACTGTTTCGCGTAGTAAAAGTACAGACTAAAAAAAGTGAAAACTTTGAAATCAATTTAAAAATTTATTTAGTTATTTTATTAACTAAATTTAACATTTTCCGACTGCTTGTTGCCTAAACTATCTGAATTGTATATTTTTAGAATTTCTTTCATATAGAGTAAAATACCCTATTATGATAATGTACAAATACCATTTAATATTAGAATCACTTTGAATATTTATTTATTTCGTTATTTTCAGGGTGCACGCCTGTAAAGTCTTCCAGAAAAGATATAAAAGTGAACAACATTATTTCAAGGAATAGCAGGTACTTTTAAACTGAAATGTTTACCTCTTTTTAGGCAGCCTAAACTATGAAACCTTAATTAAAATCCTTAACTTCTCAACTAACGACTGCTATTCAGAAGTTTCTTTTGTTACTGTGCTTGTTTAGCACCAAAACCGTTACCGTTTTTCCAAACTTAAGTTCTGGTTTCAGTGAAGAGGAGAACCTAAAGCCTCTAACAAGTAGAGAGAAAGAGATCGAATGGTTGGACAACTTCTTGACTGATCATCTTGAGAAGGAACAGTCTGGTTCTTTGTATATCTCAGGACAGCCAGGAACCGGAAAAACTGCAAGTTTATCTTACATTCTGAACTTACCTAAGGTATGTATAATGAAACGATAATCATACTTTCACGATCATAACACTAGCTTAGCATCATTCAAGTGCCTTAGTTTAAGGACGCCAAAAATGCCTAAGTTTAAGGACCCTAAAAAATCCTGTTTGATATTAACGACATTCGTTAAAATCAAACAGGCTCTTGTGCCCAAATAAAAATAATTATGAATAATGCTTTGTTACAGTTTAGAGAAGGATACAAACAGGTTTACATTAACTGCACAATGATGAAATCAGCTGCTAGTATTTATAACCGGATTTGTAAAGAACTTCAACTGCCAACATCTGGATCGACTGAAAAAGCTTGTTTTAATGCCATTGAAAAATATTTGAAAAAGAAACATAAAATGATGTAAGTAAGACATTGTTATCCCCAGCCCACCACTTATATAATGAAATGAACTGTTTTTTTTTTAATGGTAATGTAATTGATTGCAGACTTTTAGTATTGGACGAGATAGACCAGTTGGATAGCAAGCGCCAATCCGTTCTGTACACGATATTCGAGTGGCCGGCGATGGTGGAGTCGCGCGTGGTGCTAGTGGGCATCGCCAACGCGCTGGACCTCACCGAGCGCTCGCTGCCTCGTCTGCAGGCGCGCTGCTCGCTCCGACCAGAGACGCTACACTTCGCGCCCTACACCAAACAACAGATCATCAATATATTCACTAATGTACTGGCCAATGAAGACAAGAGCAATGTGTTTTCTCCTGTCGCATTACAAATGCTTGCAGGTAATTTGATCATTTATTTAAATTTTTTGTACCCTAAAATTACTGCTTTTTTTTATTTTTCTTCTCTATCCTATGCCACCTCCCAAAGGTGTGCAAAAAGCTTCCATCTAAATCTTTCCAGTTAATAAATTCCTCATGTATGTATATATACCTACCTGTTTTTTTAGTTAGTTGGTTTATGTTATAGTTCAGGATTAAAAAATGCCTTGTAAATGATTCCAGCTAAAATCTCAGCGATATCCGGTGACATGCGGAGAGCTTTAGACATAGGACGAAGAGTTATAGAGCTTGCGAGAAGAACAAAGTTTTCGGATAACCAGTCCATTGATAGCATGATGAAAGATTCCTCAGTAACTGTAGAACTGAAACAAGTACTAGAAGTACTTAACGATGTCTATGGCGGTTCGAAGAAGATCGAATCGGATGCTGAAGATGGATTCCCGCTGCAGCAAAAATTAATACTTTGTAGTATAATGTTAATGCTAACAAAAGGAAAGGTGAAAGAAATCGTAATGGGGAAGCTTCATGATGTTTATAAAAAGTAAGTTTCTGGCAAGTGTTCATATTTTAATGGAAGCCGTCACTTTGTAATTACTCGCTAGCAGTCCAGTACTTGTTTGATATTCACACCATCTGAGGTTTTAATCTGCATGGTCCCCATACGACTATTTATTTTATGGGTTGGGTAATCACCAATCCCCCGCTCTAGGTGGAGCAAGGGGGAGTGTCAGACTTGTACTGACTAAAACCCACCCATGTTCCTTCTACCCCCCCCTTTATGTTCCGGGGTCGCGGATATGTTTCGAAAAACCTGCAACCCCGCCAGGCGGTGGCCCTGGCAGGCCCCTCTGCTTTGCTGACATCTCTTTGAGGCGCGCGTGGAACACTAACGTGCCGTCGACGCGGCCTGTCGTCAATAAACGGACGGACGGTGAGCCACCCATTGCTCACCGTCCACAGACCCGGTCCTCATACGACTTGAGCAAGATTGCCTGACCTCCGAATTTGTTTTGACGATTCTTCCCAGTGTTCTTAACACTTGACGTCCTTGACGTGATAAAGTGTAAAAATAATTTACAGAACAGACGTTATCGAAACATATTGATTAATTTATTAATGATGTTTACTCATGCATGTTACTAAGTATTCGGTATCGCTGTCAGGGTGGCTCGAGCGCGCAACATCGCTCCACTGGACGCGTGCGAGCTGAGCGCGGCGTGTGCGCTGCTGGAGGCGCGCGGCGCGCTGCGCGTGGGCGGCGGCGCGGCGCGGGCGCGGCGCGTGCGCCTGCAGTGGGACCACGCCGAGCTGGCCGCCGCGCTGCGGGACAAGCCCTTACTGTCCGCCATATTGGATGACGTCAGCTGTCTGCCCTCCTAGTGCCCAGTTCGGACTCTTTGACGAAAACCTATTTTAGGTTAGTTGGTACCTTGCATTTTTGTACCCTTTCGACGCGCCTAGTGTAGTAAGGGTTAGTTTTATATTTTGGTTTTTATTGATTTGAGTTTGTGTTTATATTTTAATTGACTGATTTGCATATTCTTAGTGTTAATGCAAGTTTGTAGTTTAAAATAAAATTAGACATAGTTAGGTTTTAAATTATTTGATTAAGGACTTAAAAATGTTTGTTTAGGGTTAAGTGTTATTGTTATGGACTCATACTCGTCGTTGTCTGTTACCCAATGACTAATGCCTTGTTAACTAAACTAAATTTAATTAAACACTAAAATACTAGGCTGTGTTAAAAATACTTCGGTCAGGAAAACTGAAATTCTGTATTAGATGTTTTAAGAGTGTTGATTAAAATTCACAAGTCCTTCTAATATACTAGTTGTCTAGTATATAATTCGCGATCTCGAAATCATGAGACACTGCTCTTTGAAAAGCACATTTTATGCCCCTGTATTCGACAGTTAATTTATTTTAGTCAGTAGTTATCAATCAAATTCAAATAACAAGCAAACTCTGTGCTGTATTTTTAGAGTAAGACTTAAGTACTTTAATTATATTGATAATATTTATTAATGCCAGTGTATGTATTTTAAGGATGCGCTAATATCTAAGTTAACTACGCATATGTGAACAATATTTTAAATACAATGGGATGATATTGGCACACTGATTTTAAGAGCGCCGAGCGTGCCTAATGCAAGCTGAAATGTTAGACATCTATAAATCAGGGTGTTTCACACGGTTTTACGATTTATTGCGTGTTCAATGCTTCAACTACTTGCTTCTGATGAGTTTCCATAAACCAATGTGGGTCACAGTGTTATATGCAAGTTCTTGTGAGTTTATGTGTCTTCTTTGTGCAATATGAACTCTTAGTGTATAAGAGTACATATTGCTATAACTCAAAGGATACAAAGGGCAATAAATAACACGTTTGCACTATGCAGGCAATATTTATTTCGCTTGCTTGATGATAACCTTCCTTTTGGACTCCGCCATTTTAGTAATTCTAATTAACTGGTAACTACTTTTTTTTTTTTTGTAATCAAGAGCAGACATCTGTATGGTGTATTTTTATAGTAAAATGCTTGCTAGACTAGCTTTTAACTACTTTCTTGAGATGGTTATTATGTTTTTGCGCGGGATAACTTCGTATGAGATTACGCGATTCAAAAAATTCAACGTGAGTACGGCTGTCATTCTGCTGTATTCGCTTGATTAAAATGACGACAAAGGGCCTATGTACACCACGTTTTCACCCCGTTTGAAGCGATACAGACGCAATACGCACGCATAGTCAGATTCAGCTTATACACCTTTGCACGCCTATATAAATTCGAACATGCTTTTGAATCGTTAAAGAAGCGCGTGTGTAGCCGATACAGACGCGATGCAAACGCGTGCAAATATTGCGTTTTTAAGCAAAACCTCGTCAACAGTAGCAAGTTTATATTGGTCGAGACTGCAATTAATGCATGCGCTTTGATATTAATTAAAAAAGGAAGAAAAAATACCGACGTACTTACAGGCGAGAGATGGTTGTGTGGACTTTATACAACAAAGTTTAGAAAAATAATAGAACATGATTAAAAATGCGAAAATTGTTATCCATTGTCGTATTGATCATTTCAAGAACTTCTTGCGATTGTAAAACCGGAAATACCTAGCCAAAATACAGTTTTTTTTTTCAAAATCAAAATATTTTTATTTCACATTGGCCAAAACGTCGAGAAAAGGTGCACGTTTCGGTTTGATCGTTTCCTATGAAGAAGAACCGGCAAGAAATTCTATGGTTACTCTTTTAAAATCATTTGGTTTTACAATGTTGTTGTTATAGCGCAGCGTTAGTAATTAAGTATTCTCATACTTACACGGACATAGTAGTTATTGCTTATTTTACAAAACGTAAAATAAAATCATACGTTATCAAAAGTTAAAAAGCTTCTAAGAATCTACAAGGCCAACCATGTCCACACAATTACAACGAATTGGTAAAAAAGAATCTGTACGAGATTAAGAAAAAAACGTTGCAACAAAAAAAAAATACTATATGGGATAAGTCACACAGATGTTGCTATCAGTCAGTACTGTAACTATTTACAACAAATGACTGTTAATCATAATCATGCATATCGGCGGAAGAACGTTTACTTATAACGATAAAGACGCGCTGTTTGAATCGATACAAACGCGATGCTAACGCGCGTGTATATCGATACAAATGACAATAAACTGCTCTGAAGGATAAACTACGCCCCGTGGACGCACGTTTATAAAACTGTGGTGTGCACAGGCCATAAGGGTAATCAACGACTTGGCCGCAGAGGCGATTTTCGGTGGAAACTAGGAAGGACGTTTAGTCGACAACGACACGAATGGGCCGCTTGATCAGTTTTGTTCAAGATAACGTAGCCGTGACTATTGCGCAAAGTTCTTTATCCCGGGACTCGCGCTTGTACGAGCTTATTCGCTTATTTGCAAAACTCACGCGTATACGCGCCGAAAATATGGTAATCTGAAACCGCTCATTGCATTTAGTAAATGACAATACGAACAATGTTGCATGTTACATGTTGCAAATAATAAAACCCTTCAAAATGTGACTTTTGTCATTGACATTAGGTTCAGTTTACGAAAGTTGAGGTGCGCTCATAAATTGCAGTTAATTGTGTAAAATTGCTTATAATAAATGTTAAATAAATGCCTTATATAAATTGCCTTATCGAATTGCAGCTAAACAAATGATATTTAACTTTCGCATTTACTTAGTAGGCTTGTAAAAAGCCAAATACCCGTAAGTACGAGTAGCTATAAAACACAGGAGGCCAATACTCAGCGCTGCATGAATGGGCTGGATTATTACTAGGTATAGTTAGAATAATAAGTACCTGATTTTGTTATTTCTTCATGTGTACTCGTGAATTTTACGAAACCAATTTTGCCAGAATAGCATATAGACAAACGAATAAGTATAGCATCTTCACGTTCGAATTTGTATGTCCAATTATAACAAAATCTAAATATGCATTATTGTTGTATATTACTAAAAAAAGTTTGAGAATTGCCCCGCGAATAAATTTTATTCCTCAATCGTTGCAAAGAATTGCTTGTTCCATTTTTTGAATTGATTGTTTAGGCAGAAAGCCTGTTATTAGACAAGTTTTATTACGTGACGAAAGTTTCCAATTACGTAATGTTAAATTATGTTTTGTGTTCCCTCGAATAGTGTTTTCAATAAACTTTTTAATCTGATATCAATCATGTTCTATGGTTTTTGTACTCCATTTTATAAAGAGAGTAGTTAAGCATTTTTTTAATCAGTTAACTAACTGTTCATGTTTTTTATACCTAAGACTTTTGTGTTATAATTTGGCTGTCTCGTGTAATTTTAAATGACTTGTACTGTTTAAGTATTTAATTTTGTTTTTAACCCTTAACTTGGCAGGAAGTAAAAATCTTTAAAATATGAACTTTTTTGATATATTTGGCGTTAATTATGATTAAAAGATACGAAAAAAATAAATAAAAAAATCTAGAAATCCTAGGTTTCGAGAAAATCTATGTACATCACAGTGCACACTGCCAACTATGCCCAAATATCGATATTACTTTTTTTGTACACTGTGATGGACACTGCCAGGTTGATAGTAAAATACATTTTAATTTAAATTGTTTATTTATTTTAAGGAATAGGATAAAATATTAAAATATCTAAATTATTTTGTGTGAAAATTACGGAAGCAATTACGTTTTTGTTTTCCCTCAACAAAACATATGCACATTACATTTTATACAGAAGAAAGTTGTCCTACCACTTTTGCAATACTTGCAACGCATTGTTTCATTAGTAATTATGTCAGGCGAAAAAAAGAAGCAAAAATAATCCAGGGCTGTATCAATATCTGTTTGTTGGAGGTCGTATAGGTTTTCTTCGAGACAAGCACTATGACGGAATACTGATTTGGACCAATGATAATCTAGCACAAATTTCTTGACCGCAACTTTTTTGGTCACTGCATTCTTTGTTGTCTTCTTACGCGTAGATCTAGTAAGTGGCAGCTGTTGTCGGCTAGTGCTGGCTGAGGAGACGATTTTACAACGGTTGGGGTTGGTATTCGACTGTATGGAGTTCAGTGTAGGGTGTAGGTTAAATGTTGTAATTGCTTGTAGTCGGTGATAGGAAAACTTCGTTGAATATTGGCGTTAGAGGTGCATCTACAGAGATATCAACCTGCTTTTTATTGGATTCAGTCGAGCTATCTAGTAAATTGAGACCTTCAAACGAAGACGCTAGCGAAGGTGGATCAGAATTATCTGGAGAAGGTGGTATATATACGTTGGTTTCTTCATCGGACGAAGAACTACCCTCAGAACATGCATTTTTTTGCAGGAACCAAGGCCAAGATTTTGTGCGAGCGAGTTAATTCTAAATTTTGCACGCAATATAAAAAAAACAAAAGTCAAAACCAACGCCTTGCAAAACATTACAAAAAAAAACAGCAAATACCCCCAAAATAATCAAAATCCAAATACTTCGTAAACCTGGCAATGTACAGTGTGGTTACCATAGTTTACGGTGAGTACTTCACCGTGTCATTGGCAGCGTGCAGTGCAATGTACATTCAGTTCTTTTATCAAATGCGTGAGTTAGTGTTTAGGTAGTTACGTAATCATGCACTAATTAGATGCTGAATATTCTTTATATCAAAGTACAGACAAAACATTGCCAAGTTTGGAACCAAAAAGTAAAAAAAAAAAAAAAAACATTGCTCGTATCACACGTACAGCTTGTTGTTTCGCAGCCATTTTGATTTTGAAATGTATTTTATAGTGTTTTTACAGAAAAATAATTTTCTATCAATTCTACTTTATTTGACAATATATTGATGAAAAACAGAATTATTATTTTTTACAAAACTAGTGAGAGATATTTTTTTTAAATACATGTACAGTGTGATGTACGCTGTCAAGTTAAGGGTTAACGAGAGGTTATGTGAAATTGATCTTGATGTCAACTGTATGTATGAATTTATAAATGCAGTGGTATATAATTCAATAAAAATACTTAACACCGTATCTCAATTCTTTTTATTAAAGCTAACACTTAGTTACTCCTATTTGTGCCAAGTACTTAATACTTTATACAAATTTTAAAAACCTACTTAGAGTGAAATAATTATAGTTTTAAAAAAAGTTAGTCTGTGGCTTCGGGGGATAACTGACGATAATAAATTAATACTGATAATACCAAGAAAGAGAAATGTTTCCTGCAACACTTCAAGTAGCGCACACAAAAAAATCTGCAACTAGTGTTTTCACAATAATTGAAATTCTAAAAGAAATATTTATTGTAACAAATCGATTCATTTTGTTTTAATTCTTACTATTTTTTATTATACTGTTAGCTCGAAGGCTATAAACCTACTTATATGTAGATCAAGATTTTATTTATGTATTTTTATTCATATTTTATTTCACTCTGTCGTTTTGAGGATGTATAGTTATGGCTATCATTGAGTAAAATATCCAAATTGTGAACAATTTGTTGATTTAATAAATAACTTAATAATAGATAGACACTTGGTTTTGTACAATGTCAGCCATCTAAAGTACTAGAAGGCGAGAGTGCGATATGATTGGAGTCTCATAGGCGAAGGCCGGGGTTGCGCGAGCGCACGAAGTTGAGCAGCTCGTCGCTGTCCTCGCACACGAACGGCTTCACGTGGTGGCAGGCCACGTCGTGCCACTTGATGCCGTCGTTGTAGAAGTTGTTCAGGATCGCCAGGCAGGACTCGTCGTTACCCTGCACGGTAAAAAAGTGAGAATAAGAAAAAAAATAAGCTAATAATTTCGTTCAGTTTTCCAAGTTCCAAGTTGGTTGTTTAATCTAAATTCTAAAGTCAACTGAAACTAACCTGAGCGGCTTCACGGTTGTCAGGCTGTGGTTGTCCGTATCCGCCGGTGTAGGACCAGTCACCAGTGTTGCGCTGGGTAGTGGGTCCGATCTTGCCGCCGGAGCCAGACCAGAACCAGCCGTTTACATTGGGAGGCTGCAGGTCAGTGCGGTCGCAGCCGGCAAAGTTGCATTTACGTCCAGAAGTCCAGATGTACCGGACATTACCGCGTGCGATCCTTTGTTTCACGAATTCGTTTTCCTAAATAAAAAAAATAATATTGTTATTAATTTTTAAATTGTGTATATCGCAAACAGTGCTAATTTCAGCTATAATGAGTCAATAAAGATGTAATGTTTTCAGAACAGCAGTAGGTAACTGTTAGTATTTATTTTGAGCACCTTCGAACAAAAAAAAACGGAGGTGCATGAATGATGAATTATATATTAGTTAAATATATAATTTGTCATTTTACAAATGATTGTGAACATCATATCTTAAAGTTTTGTTGCTGACTGTACCTATAGAAAGAAAATAGGTACCTACTTCTCGTTTTTGCGACCAATAAGTTTTTCTTTAAAACCGAATTCTATAAAAAGAAGGAGGTTATCAATTCGACTGTATTTTTTTTGTACCTGTGTTTGTTACGCTATTGCTTCGCCAATTTTGGGCCGATTTTTAAATTCTTTTTGCAACCGAAAGGGTTTATTTTTTATTTATATGGCTTAGGTAGTTTAGTTATCTTCTATAATACATATTTTTCTTCCATGTCTATGTGGATGATCTGCTTATAACTTTACGTATCAAAGGAAAATGAATTCTCGATAAGGATTTTTAGTGTTTGGTACTTCAAAAGGAAAAAACGGAACTCATAAAGGATCACTTTGTTGCCCGTCTGTCTGTCTGTCAAGACCCTTTATCTCGGGAACGCGAGGAGGTATCGAGTTGAAATAAAAATAAAATCTATAAGTCTATAGTCCCTTGATGCTTTGAAAAAATCAACCCTCTAAGTCTACGCATTTAAAAGATATAGCCGTTTGTCACAAGTTTGTACGGAAACCTCGGCGCGACTCCCAATCGCACTTGGCCGGTAATTTTTCGAATGTCGGTTATTTTTATATTTGCTTGAATTAATCATTGGGCCGTTAAACGAGTGACGCATTATGGAAATACAAAGGGAAGCATCACAAACAACTGCCTTTAAAACATTAAAGATGTCAGAGAAATACCCACTGATAAACGCAATGTGACCTTACAATAAATGTATTATTTTACTTGTTTCAGTGATTCAACAGATCACATAAGGGATGTTTAGTCATTTAAATGTTAAAATTTAAAAAAAAACTTTGTTGAGAAATGTCAAATACCTACTTAATAGGTTATAAAATGACCGCCTACTCAACAATGTTTAATTTATATATAGAGTTCGACGACTGCTGAGTAATGCTGAAGCTTGCAAAAAATCCATCTATTTTATTCCATTCAAATTAAATCTGCTATTTGGTATAAGCTGCACGAAACCACCTACATATTTACATAAAACCTTGGAACTAACAAGTGTCACGAACGCGATCGATGACCGATGAACACAACGAAGCCTGTTTGTGCCATAGAACAGTAATTTATGTTGCTGCATTTTCACCATGCATAAAACAATGGTGTTAGGCTCTAGGTAGTAAGGGTTTCGATAGTAAGGCATGGTGCCATGTGTGTTAATGTCACGGCGGGAAGTCCACGTCCGTCGCGTACGTCCGGTACGAGAAGTGGGCAACACGGCTGCGGGAGGAATTTGTGCCACGTGCTACTTGTGGAGCCATCGCCTCCGCGCACTCGGCGACGCACTCGGCCGTTGCACCCCTTTCACGCGACGTCTTCAACGCTCTACAAATCGAATCAATCTATCCTAATGAATATTAATGAGCGCGCTGTAATGACTCAATGGATGAAGGAAATTAGGTAAACTAATCTGCAACAATTCCGGATGCATCGAGTTCTGCACAATTGTATGGATATAAGAAAAATAAAGCCCCAGGAAAATTATCCAAAGGTTGTTTGCCATGCTTTCATAACAATAGCTATGCGCGCGTTCGTTGCCATCTTACAACCGACAGGAAGTGTTTAGAGAAAACTTGCGTATTTTCCATTGATGAGTTACCCGGATAAACTTTAACAATAGATGCCTATTAAAACAATGTGTTAAATGTTTGCATTGAGGCTTATTAGTTTTTATAAGTACATTAAGTATGACAAAATTGCAGGCATAATTTCCATTGTTCTCTACTTCTCATTTGCGGTGCGTAGACGCTTACAGAGGCATATTCATAAGGATAGATATCATTACACACTTACCTGGGTATTTCTTAATAATCTAGGTAATGTTTAAGTGCAATCCAAAATGATGAAATGAAGCAATTCCACGATATGACCATTAAGTTTCATGCAACACCTACATCGGTTTAATTTAAGAGTTCAGCTGCTTTGTTCCCAAGATTTATCATTGTGAAATACGTTTTTGTAGCAGATATACCACCACTTTAATAATGAAATACAAATTGCTATTCCAAATTAAATTAGGCAGATACTCCCAGGCATCTAACGCTTCGTCCATATACAACTTGGAAGTGTATCATAGCGGGGAGCAGACATATCATCACGATCGACCTAGTTGTTCGCGTTAAATGACCAGATGGATAATGAAGATGATTATCTCAAGGTTCATTTACATTCGCTGGGATATGTACGATTGTTCTAAACTTTGGCCTAGTCATGTGTGCGTAGTTAATAGACTGTACTTTATTTTGCAATGGGTAGATAACCTTGAACATGTTACTAATAGGATGTCTTCTATTTTTTTTGACCTTCGGTTTCACCTTCATCTCAGGTGGTTTCATTCATGTTGCGTAGCCAGAGTTTTTATATTTGAGTCTTAATATTATGGTTCTTGATATACCTGTGGAGTTTCCAGCGAGACTGCGTCCATGCAGTGGCGACGGCAGATGTTCCTCGCGTCAAGCCAGTCCACTTCTAGGTTGCGGGTCGGGGCGTGCTCCCAACTGAAGAAGTAAGAGTGCAGGACTCCTCGACCGTCGCGGTACGTTGAGTGACGGACTCCTATGAAAATAGAAACAACGTTTGGTAAGTGAAGAATGTATAATTACTTAATTTCTAACAATTGTTCACAAGGTAGATTATATCAGTAAGCTGGTTTTTCTCATTCATGAGAAAAAAATTGCGTGAGGAAGAGTACAGATAATTGTGCAACATTCCTCAAGTAAGTCACTGAACTACTAAGAACTTAGTACAAAAGCATGTCACCTATTGAACAGTGGATGACGACAGATGTGGGTAGTTACTTTGAATTTCGAAATGGTGTTTATCTAAAACGTCTTGTCGTTCACAAGTTTGCCGTTTGCACAACACCGCACGTTGTCCTGATTCACACAACCATTGCAGTGAATCAATGTAAGTAGGTATTCAGACATGTCATTATTATCTAAAACTTTATTTGTGCAAACTACTTAGGCATACAGATCAATACACTGAGACATTTACTCACACTTCTTAAATCTGCTAACATTACTACACTGATACGATCTGAGGTGCAAAATTAGCATTAGCTCTATGTAACTTAATTAGTAGACTGATAAATTGCTGTAATAATTAGCACAATTTTGCCCACAATGGGTTAATGAATACATTATGTTGTTGGAGGTTATTGAAACTCTCGCTTTAATGTGTGACATTATCGTTCATAAGTGTGCAATCAAATTGAACTCATCGTCATGTCGTTAAATGAAGCGATTCTTTCGTAACTAGAAAGTTCATTTATGTATTCTCACATCGTTAATTACCTACCTACCAAATAAAATTCGCGTTAGTAATATTGACAAAAACTCATTCGACAAACGCGTATTTTGTACCGGAACCATTTTGCGTTACATCTTCCGTGAAGAACGTAATTTTAGGAATGTCATCTTACGCAACAGTGAATGGCTGAGCGTGAATAGTTATATTAAAAGTCATATCGTCGATCATTGGTAAATGTTTCCCTAGTTGTTACTTCCCTTGGAAGTGCACTTATGTAAGTGTCTGCATTATTTGTAGGTTCCTATAAGTAGGAACCTCCCAAAGATAACTGAGATAAGCATGTGCTTAAAAGATTATTGTTTATTTATATTTATACCAACCTACGACGTGTGTACCGAACATGTAAAACGAGCATTGTTATTTCACATTTCTGAGGAGAGAAAGTTGTGAAAGAAACCAACGTCTAGCTTCTCATTTTATGATTGCAAAATTATTCAAAAACAAATTATTATAAATGGCTGCTTATGTATTCAAATTATGATGATTTCGGGCAATTGGTATTTTGTAAAAAGATATTCGATTGATGCAAAACCTACATACTTATTCAAATAAATCCTGGTATTTTTGAGAATAAGTCTACGAGTGAACTTTATTTGGGTACGTCCTACTACGTAATACCTATGCGGCCGCATGAAACTAACAAAGAATCTTTGTTCGCTTTGTGAGGGAGTTTTGCCATGAATACATCGTTCGATTGTGATTGCCAGTGCGCTCCCAAATGAGATCGCATGGGACGCGCCACGCCTTCCATGCGGGCTCTGAATTGCGAAATATCCACTGATTCCCATAAGGACAAACTGTTCGTGTAACATAAAAGTTGGTACCTAAATATAAAACGATGATATTTGGCTCGTATCACCACAGGTACACACAGCGTAGAGCTGACATATCCATGTATCATCTCCTGAATCTCCTATTATAGATTTCCGAGGATGGTTAGTACTTACTCAGAGACCTAGAATCAACTAGCACCTACTGACCTAAGAATATCTTTACATATTAGGAGAACCATTACTTTGAAGGCAAACCACTAGTTACTACGTTCGTAGCATCTTTCTGAAGATTAAAACCATTCTATGCTTGCAACATTTCTTAAGTATTTTTTACGTATCACATTAAAAATACAATTTTTTATCTGGCACATAGGTACTTGCATTTTTTATAACTCTAATAAGGCTGTTGAAGGTCAAATGGCCTTAGCTGCTACCTAGGTATATTTTACAGTTATGCATTATTTATTGATAATACTCACTCAAGAAGAAATAATAGTTCGATATGCATGAGCCAGGTTGAGGAGTTAATCTTTAACCTGCCTCTTTATCTACAAGTTACTAACTTATTTGCTTGATAACCAGTTTGAAAGCTCTTCACTTGTAGCGACTGTAGCTCAGGTTATTACCGTAATTATCTCGGGCCATTAAGTTTTTATCCGATAACAGGAACCAGACTGATGTAATAACTTCTATTCGTTGGCGGTGTCAGCCCGAATCCCGAAGTTAAACTTTGACTCTGGTCTACGAGTGTGAGTTTTAACACTAGACTGCTGCTGCTATTGAAATCGTGCATCTCATTTTTTGCAAACGAAATACTTTCTAAGAAAAATAGACATACAATTAACTCATTCTTCGAAAAATATCATCATCGTAGATGTTGATGGTACATATTCATAAAATAAACTATGACGGGTGAGATTAAAAACTCATAAAACGGACATTGGCCCAAAATAACTATTTCACTACGGTACTTTACTTAATTAACATAAAAGCGATTGAAGGATTCGATAAACCAATAAAATGTATATAGCGATTTTTTATCACGATCAACGCAATGTAGTATCCACAAAGTGCTGGGATAAGCAATCAACAGATATTATAAAATAATTAATTCTTCGTCAAAATAAATTCTTCAACTATGATTAAATTTATTGATGGGGTCGTGTGTCAATAAGAGCATTTCCTAACATTCCCTACAAACAACAAAAACTTCGACATAAAACGATGCTTTATATTTCACGAGAAACAGAGCATTTAACTCTGTTGCTTATTTTACAAAGAAACCCGATGTCTGAGAAAAAATCGCCAAGTAATCTTTACAATTTTAAAATTCTCGTATTCTGTAGTACTTTTCAAGCAATGCAATTAGCACTGAGCAAGAATGCGTTTCTGTGGTGCGTGAGATGCAATGTGTAGTGACCTACTTTGTTCTTGATTTTATTTATTATACGCAGGTGCACATTCATCTTTTCAAAAAGTTCATAGCGAAAACTCCAATCGTCAAGATGTAATTGTAATCAGAAAACCTGAAAAGGGGTAACTAGGTACTTATTATTGTGAGCGTTTTTTTCTGTGGTTGGTTCTATTGTAAAGTTACTCAAAATTATGTGTTTCTGTGCTTTTTCCCGTTTTAGGTGTTCAGTTAAGTTAATAATAATTTATTTTTTTATCTTTTTTCCTATATGCCTCCTTCAAGTAATCTTGGCGTTGATAATGATACACACCAGAAAACTCATAAGAATCCTTATAACGTATCTTCTTGTTTTATTCTACCTGTCAATATCTTCCATCTGCCACAATCTGTTTCGCGTAGGTATGCGTAGGAGTTCAAATGGCACGTTTCAAATTTGCCGCCTAGAACGTGTGGACGTGATTTGATAAATAATGGACAATGGTATATGCTGCTTTAAATCTTTGATCCCGGTTAACCTGGCACGTCCATTATATGCAACCTCAATATAACAAAAAAAAACAACACGGTACGGTTCGTTGTTGTTAAAGAGAACAACGAACCGTAGTGACTACACCACTCCATCACGAGAGTAGAATAATCGGTAACTTGCCGATGAGGTTCGATTTGTTAAATTGGCTCCGTGTAATTTGAAATCGTGTCCGTGTCATAAGTCATAACCCCTTCTGTTACGTAAGTGGTTCGTTTTGTTTACGTCTGCGGTATACTTACTGTTTGCACAGCTCCTAGGGTCCGGTAGTGCGAGACGTCTCTGGGCATCAGCAACGCAGAGTACGGCCATCAACGCGACGGCCGCCAGGCACACGTGCCGGCTCATCTGTGGAGAGAAAACGATCAGACGTCAAATTCTGTATTACAGATTTTGTTTCGTAATATAGAAGTTGATTATAGGCAATTGCGGTGGGCAAGACTGATGATGCGAGACGATAGCCCCCGAGGTGTGGTCGCTGTGCGGACGATGTAACTCGGCCGTCCCTCGTCGCCGACACTCAGCTGATGCTACTGACACCGGTGTCGGGCGCTCGTTTTGACGAAAGTGGTCACGGGTGAGCCCGTATTGCAAGTTCGCTTTCTTTTAGTTATGCAGAGCACGAATGCTCGAGGACAATCGATACGTGAGATGAATTTATTTTGTTGTATTTGTGAAAGCAAAACCCGCCTCGCTGACCTCCTTGCTGCGAGTTTAAATGTTTGCGTGAAAAGCTACTCAGTGCGAGAAATCGTCGATTTGGGACGCATTTTATGGTAACGGAAAGCCGCGTCGTACACTTCATGTCACGAAGCTTGTTTAAACTTAAAAATGAAAACGTCTTATGTAACTTCACAAGTTTTTGTTTGGCAAACATGAATCATTTTGGTTAGACATGACCTGCCTTGGAGAAAATTATTATGTAAAGAACAGTATCTGTTTTGAGAAAGGACTTCATTCAGCTTTTTTAACACTTTGTAGCAACAGATACCAACTTCAAGCTTCGTTTTATAGCAATGTATGTATTAAAGTTCTCATTATTTCACTTAAGTTTATCACATTATTCGTGACTGTATTGTAGGTAGTTGTGTAGCCTTTCTTTGAAATTTTTCAGTTTATAATTATTCCGTTTTATAAAAACTACACATTGAGACTAACATATTTTAATTAGTTAGTACAAGAGCTTTATCATGACTATTCTACTTAAATATTATGTGGTTTTCAAGAAGGGCGAAAAACACGATTTCACTACGAAAAGATTGAACTTTCTTCTGGAATAATCTGTTGTTCAAAATGTTTTAACAGCTTTTGGTTCTGTTTAAATGAAATAGCCACTCACAACAATAAAAAAAAATAGATAATATCACTTCAAAAATAATGATAGCGTCGATAAGGGCAGCGCGTACCTCTGAAATAATGTCGAACGAAGTAAGTTGATGATGCGCTTGCGTGCGGCTGAGCGGGTGCGCGTGCGGCTGTCGGAACGCGGGGCACAGGTGTATAGTGCGGCGGTGTCGGAGGGACTGACGCAGCCGCAGCTCTCCTCTCTAATTAAGCCTCCGACATTCATTCACTTTCACTTCCAATACCAGAGAAGACCCACCCGCTACGCCGCACCTCTTCACCATACAGAACCTAAAGACCTTCTGGAGGTCGTAGCCGGATACGAGAGTGAGTTTACATAACAAATACTAGTACCGTACACAATTGCAACTCAAATTAAATAAATTGCTTAGCTTTGAGTAAACTCGTGACCTCATTTAACAAAGCTTAGTTCGGCATTGGAGAGACAACAAAACCTTCAGGTGCCGTACTTGATCGTCCTCTCCCTTCAAGACAAGTTATATTTATATATTTTGATGAACAAGTCAGAGTTCTACTTATGTAACTGTTAATCAAAATGTAAAGTCTAATTTAATATGTTTTCTTGAATCACTAGGTAAACCAAAAATAGATAAATGTAGAGAACGACTTCCATACTTTTATGTGAATAGTGAACGCAAAGCTAGATTTAATTTTGCCAAGATTCACTTTAAAACGACCTTGTTCCCCAAAATTAAACGTGTTGTAACGTCGTTTGACTTTAAACCATCTTAAACATTTTAAGATGCATTTAGGTAATAGCAAACTGGGTACTATTCATAGATTCCTTCAGTAGTCAAAATTTCATGTAATTAACTACTGAAACTTTTGAGTTTTCCGTAGAAAACCTTAGAGCTTAGATAGGTAGGTGCTATCAAGTATGTATTTGACATTCAACGCTAGAGATTTTCCAAATTTTGAATATTTTTGAAATAATGGCAATCCACAGTATAATAATAATAATTTATTTATTTTCGGATACCAGAGATCCATAGTGTTAGTAGCACGCCTTATATCTAGTGTTAGTACAAACATAAATAGAACAATTAGAGTGTGAATCACTTTATACAGAAGATGAAAGCCAGTGAATCAAGCAGTCATCCTCTCCACAAAATAACAGTTGAACATAATGACCAAAGACTGTGTGAAAATCAAAACATGATATAAATTTTAAAAGGTTAAAAAAAACACGAATGTGGCACTAACTTACGATTTCAAACGTGTTTATCTATTAAAATTTCTTTTTCGAAAAGTAGTTGAAAGTCATAATAAATAATAAACCTTTTTTTTTTTAAAGTTCTTGTTTTTCTTTAAGTATTTTTTTTTATTAATATAAACACATCTGCCAATTACCAATCGACCAATGAGCGCTCGGAAAAACTTCGTGGTGAAACGTTCTTGAGCAGTAATATCATAAAGTTCCTTCTGTTTTTTAAGGACTTGGTGGTTACCTTTTAACAAAGAAGTGTCGGATCTCATACATGACTTTGCCCCATGCGCACCATTCACTGCACAACGCGAAATCAGCACGCTAGGCATAAACAAACGGACAGGTGACGTGACCGCAAATTGAGTACTGTTTACCAATAAATTTTAGTCAGCAAAAAGTAGTCTTAAACTAAAGATATCAGAAAGCAGTTGTTTTTAATATTTCTGTGCCTTAAACAGAACCGAACGCGAGTGTGACCATACACCTTCGTGAGAATAGAGCTTTTTATTTTAAGCTTTGTTGATATCACATCCTCGTTAAAGTTAGAAATTTGTCTACAGGCTAACTTCGTTTTGTTTAATAGCATAACTTCGTAAAAACAAGAGCTTGTTTTATCCCATTTTTTATATAGGAAATCGTCTAATGTCTTCTCCCGAGCGGAAGGGAGTGTCAGATTTGTACTGATCAAAACTCATCCATGTTCCATCTTTTACCCTTTGTGTTCCGGTGCCATGTTATTTCGAACAATGCGTGACTCCCCTCTGCTTCTCTGGCATTTCTCAAAGGCGTGCTTGGAACAGAATGCCCGACAACACGGTGTACTAGATGGACGGATCACGGACGTTGAGCTACCCATTGCTCACCGTCGACCATTGTATACGGTGACCGGAAGTCGTCTCGCGGCGGTTGGGTTGGTTTGAGGTTCTCTCCTTCAGTCTAGTTACGTCCAGCCACCACCTTCCCTAGCATAACTGCTTCGCAGAAGGAGGTAACTACTTCTCATACCCTCTCGATCCGGACCATAGCATGAACCAAGGTCGAACGCCAGATGTTCGCTTCTATTGTTTTATACCGTGACTTAATAAAAAAAAGTCGGTTAGTAACAGTTTTGTCTTATAGCCCAACTTCGTAAAAGCTACAGCTTTATCATGTAAAGATAGGAAGTTATTGTTTCTTATAATAACTTTGTAAAAGCTAGAGAGTTCTAACTTCGTAAAAATAATAGCTTTCTTTTATAGAATAGCCTGGTAAAAACGGGTTTTTAGTCGTTTCGCACCGCGATCGATTCGAACCGCAGTGCGAATCGCCCAAGTACTGTTCCTGAATGGGTCCATTCGCAGTGGTTGGTACGAATGGTCTTAGGTATCGTTCGGAATGACTTGATTCAACCCAATGACATTTTTGTAGGTCCAATTTGGACTCAAATAAAAAATATATAAGGATTCCAATTATTTTTCAAATCATTACAATTAGGTATAACATGCAATGTATGTACCACGCGTGCTTTTTTCTCATTTATCATTAATTAGTAACATAACGAAGGAATTCATATTTCCTGATTTCACCACGGATAACAATAAACAAATTTCTATAGCTAGCAGGCGCATGTTTTTAGGACCTTTATATTTAATAAAAATATAAAAATGTTTATCAACAGAATATCACTAATAAATAACAATATGTATTTGCCTATAGTAAGCAATTTACATTTATTTGGGTTCTAAATGTCAAAATATATGAATTTCTTTTTTCTAATATTAGCCTGTTTAATTAACCTTTGTTTCTCTTTCAGTCTGAGAAGACAAAGCTATGGGAGAAAACAAATTAAAACATAGCTTCATATTGATTAATAAAAAAACCGACCAAGAGCGTGTCGGGCCACGCTCAGTGTAGGGTTCCGTAGTTTCCCGTCCGTCACAATAAGTGTTCCCACTTATGAGTTGCGCGGCAGGCGTTCCGACTTGTGACGGTTTTTAGCGCGAACAAAGGGAAGAACCTCGACGACTAATTAGATTATGCACTCATAAATATTATATTTAAGTGCAACTTCCTTTACCACGGTAGGTCATGAAAGCACGGAAAATCTTAACATGGACTTTTAAAAAAATGACGTCATTACACAACGCCATCTATCGAACCATTTTTAAACTGGTTTTTACCTTAATATTTTGATGGTGTTAAAAAAATTAATTTTAGTTTTGTTCTAAATTGCCTCATGTTCTTAATAGAAGTTTTATGTAGTTATAAGATACCGCCAATGCCAAGAAGAGACCAAGCGAACAATTCGGTAATACCCGATCCAATGTAATAAGTACCTACAGCGCCATCTCTCGGGGAATTGGGTTACTAATTAATACAAAGACGTGCAATTTCGGTGGTAATTTTGGATTGCGAGAACCGATTATAATAATTCTTTTTTTGTTTGAAAAAAGATACGTTCAGGATTATAATATATGTAAACGAAGTTAAAAAAAATGCTTGCATACGATTATACTACAAACTTAGTCCAGAAATTATTTTGTACAACTTTTTGTCTTTTTTGTACAAAAACTGTTGTGTCAATCAAGTTCAAAATGATTTTCCTAGAAAGTCCTTATAAAGTTCTACTTTTCAGATTTTTTTCATATTTTATGAACTTATGGTTCAAAAGTTAGAGGGGGGGGACACATTGTTTTTTACTTTTGGAGCGATTATTTCCGAAATTATTGACATTATCAAAAAATTATTTGAGTAAACCCCTATTCATTTTTAAATACCTTTCCAACAATATATATATCACACGTTGGGGTTGAAATTAAAAAAAAACACTTCCCACTTTACATATAGGGTGGCTACCCTAATAAAACATTTTTTTTAATTTTAACACTTTGTTGGCGTGATTTATATACATATTGGTACCAAATTTCAGCTTTCTAGTGCTAACGGTCACAGAGATTAAGCGAGGACGGACGGACGGACGGACGGACAGACAGACATGGCGAAACTATAAGGGTTCCTGTTGACTACGGAACCCTAATAAAAGTAGGTACTTTTTGTTCTATATTTAATTTTCTTCGCAAGCGTATCAAATGACAAAGTTTCCTCACTTGAATCAAAATGTATTAATAAACGCACAGATGCAGCGATAAGATGGTTAGTAAAAAAATGCGGTAAAATACGCACTACTTAATCATCTTAATATATATAAATCTCGTGTCACAATGTTTGTCCTCAATGGACTCCTAAACCACTTAACCGATTATAATAAAATTCGCACACCATGTGCAGTTCGATCCAACTTGAGAGATAGGGTATGTAGGGTAGGTAGGGTATGTAGGGTAGGTAGGTTATGTAGGGTAGGTAGGGTATGTAGGGTAGGGGTAGGGTGGGGTAGGTTGGGTATGTAGGGTAGGCAGGAAGGTAGAAAGGTAGAAATTTGCATTGCAACGCATGTCGGGGCACAGCTAGTAATATTATAAACTAGCTGTTGGTCGTAGCGTGATGTTATATAGCCTATAGCTTTCCTCAAGAAATGGACTATCCAACACTAAAAGAATTTTCCAATTCCAACCAGTAGTCCCTGAGATTAGCGCGTTCAAACAAACGAACAAACTCTTCAGCTTTATAATATTAGTATATTATAATATTAGTATACAGTAGATTCCCTGAGATTTAAAAAGACCCAGACCCAGTACAAAAAGTTTATGTAGTGGGTTTGTGACTTAAGTAAATTAAAAAAATATTTTGTATTTCCTGTTATTTTGTGTCTGGATGTAGGTACTATAAGAGATTAGTAATATCATCTGCCTAGCCTTTTCCCAACTACGTTGGGGTCGGCTTCCAGTCCAACCGGATGCAGCTGAATATCAGTATTTTACATGGAGCGACTGCCTATCTGACCTCCACAACCCAGTAATGGGTAATGCGATACCCCTTGGTAAGACTGGTTGTCAGACTTTCGGAACACTGACTACTGTAACGACTGTCAAAGATCTACAAATGACAGCCGGGACCAACGGCTTAACATGCTTTCCGAGGCACGGAGGAAACACGGTATGTAACGGCTGGTCACCCATCCACAGACCAACCTAGGCAAACGCGGCTTAACCTAAAGATCGACCCGAGCGGCTGCTTTTATTTAGCCACCAGCTTCTCATAAGGGATTAGTAATAAAACATCATATCTTCTCTGTCCAATTCACCTACCCAAAAAGAGAACTTTACCCACAGCTGCGGTTCGAATCGACCCGTAAAAAGTTCTTGGGAGATTCGCACCCGGGAGCGAAAGGACCCATTCAAAAGAGCTCTTGGGTAATTCACAACGCGGTTCGAACCGCTCGCGGTGCGAAACGACTAAAGACCCATAAAAACAACAGTCAACAAGTTGGTGCAGAGTCGAAGTTTACAGTAAATAAAAATAAAAGCGAGGTAGGGTATGATATCATCATCATCACGTAGCGGCCTTATGATGACCCCGTATGGTCACTGTGTGTGTTTATCACTACATAGTATAAAATAGCTTCCAGCTGTCTGTCTGTCCCTATGTAAGCTTATTAGCTTAGATTTTTTGGAACGAAGTTCCTTATCGCGCGTTGTGAAAGGGGGCTAGACGGAAAAAATTCTTACGAAAAGTTGTCACGACACTTTTTGCTATAGTAAACTATTGTAAGCTGTGCGGCGTCGCATGTTTCTCTGTCTGTCTGTCTCTCTTATAGAAAGCAAGCCAGATATTTTCATTTCTATTTCGCATTGAACAGTGTGGTGTCGCGACGAGAACTTCGTTCCATCCGGGTGTCCTCCTCACACCTCTATTTTTTTTAAATAAATAGAGTGATTGAAGAGAAAGGTTTATATTAATAATTTTATTATATTAGACTAGCTTTTGCCCGCGGCTTCGCTCGCGTTATATTCGGGGTAACAGTGGTGCAGGTACCTGCTACCTGTAGTTTTGCCCTAGCGCCTTATTTATTGTAATAGATATGCTAAGTTTTTCCTTTTCCTCCCTCTTTCTCCCCATTTAAAAAAAAAAAGCCTATGTCCGTGTCCAGGGTCCCAACTATCTGTACCAAAATTAACAAACAAACACTTTCGCTTTTATAATATTAGTAAGGATAGTATGGAAGTAAGGATAGCATCTACATTGCACCCGTAGGAAGCCGAGGCGAGTCGCTTATATCAAATAATTTCTGAGTCGTACTGAAAATATATGGCAGTTAATAATGTTAATGTATATTTTGTGCTCTGTATTCTAGTCGTACTTATTCTAGGAAGGAAGTAGGCGTGGATCGTCAAACACGTTACACAAGTGCTGTCTGTCTTGTGTGTGACCATTTTTATTGTGCTAAAGAAAAAACTATAGCAAGATGTTATACGTTATTTAAGTGTCTTCGAATAGACTAGTATAGCTAGGTACCTACTATTTAGACGTTGACCTGACCTATGTTCTTAATGCAACCAACTTGTGCAGTATTACGAAAGGACAGCTGTATTTTCAGAACGGCCCATCTTTGAAATGAAATATAATCTAGATCTCTTCAAAGTTACCGTGAATAGGCTTCTTCTAGGATTGTGTTCCACCCTAGGCTGCAACATCGCTCGCTTTACAATAGGCGAGTTGCGACAAAGGAAAGCCTATTTAGTTAGTACCTACTTTATAAAAAGTTTTTTTTTATATGCTGTTTACGTATAATGGTAAGGTGTGGTGTAATGAGTGTCACTATGTATTAGTGAAGTATACTATGTGCATGTACAATTGTATATATTATATTATTTGTTTGCAGGATTCCAACTCAACCTTCCGTCCCATGAATTTCATTTCAGATTTAACATATTCCTTTTATGTTTGACTAGCTTTTGCCCGCGGCTTCCCCTTTCGTTTCCCTTTCCTGATTTGCAAGTACCTGCTACCTGCAGTTTTTACCCTTGCGCCTTGTTTATTGTAATAGCAATGATAAGTTTTCGCTTTTCTTCCCTATTTTTCCCTCACTTTAAAAAAGAAATAATAGCCTATGTCCGTCTCCATGGTCCAAACTATCTTTGTACCAAAATTCATCAAAATCGGTTCAGCCATTTAGGCTTGAAGACGTAACAAACAAACAAACTCACTTTCGCTTTTATAATATTAGTAAGGATTTGCTTAGCACACACGCACAACGATTCGTAGTTGGTCCAACTGTCTTCCGTAACGACTGTCAAAGATCTTTAAATGACACCCGGGGTAACGGCTTTAAATAACTTCACAAGGTACGGAGGTAACTCGGTATATGTAAGGGGTGGTCGATCCCCGGAGCAACCAATGCAAGCGCGGCTTTACCTCAAGGTTGACCCAAGCGGCGGTTGTCATTTAGGTACTAGCCAAAAACCGCAAAAGCTTACTGTACTGTTTATTATGAACAACTTTGGCAATGGGACCAACCCTGACATTACTATTAAAATATCAGTTGGTCCCATGTTGTTGGTCCTTACATTTTGTCGAGTTATTCGAATATAAAATGTATCGAGCAGAGCAGTAATTTATTTTTGTTTCTTTACAAAACTTGCGTTCAACCTACGGTACATTTTCTTTTCAATACGGTTTTCCTAAAGCCATTCGTATGTAACTTGTAAAGGGTAAGTAAGGTACCAGTAGGGGGTCTGTATTCCCTAGTACCTACCCACTTAGAACTACCTAGTCATCCTTACTTTATTATATATATTATGTTATATATAATGTTATATATTGTGTTATATATCCTTACTAATATTATAAAAGCGAAAGTGAGTTTGTTTGTTTGTTTATTTGTTTGTTACCTCTTCACGCTTTAATGGCTAAACCGATTTTGATGAATTTTGGTACAGAGATAGTTGGGAACCAGGAGACGGACATAGGCTAATATTTTTTTGAAAAAAGTGGGATGTGAGGGAGAAAGAGGGAAGAAAAGGGAAAACTTAGCTTTGCTATTACAAATCAATAAGGCGCACGGGGAACTGTGTTACCCCAAATTTAACGCGGGCGAAGCCGCGGGCGAAAGCTAGTAATGTTATAAAAGCGAAAGTGAGTTTGTTTGTTTGTTTATTTGTTTGTTTGTTCTTCACGCTTTAATGGCTAAACCGATTTTGATGAATTTTGGTACAGAGATAGTTGGGAACCAGGAGACGGACATAGGCTAATATTTTTTTGGAAAAAGTGGGATGTGAGAAAGAGGGAAGAAAAGGGAAAACTTAGCGTTGCGATTACAAATCAATAAGGCGCAAGGGGAACTGTGTTACCCCAAGTTTAACGCGGGCGAAAGCTAGTTTATTATAAAGTTAAATTCTCAATTTCTGTTGTTTTTTTGCATTTACCTATTAAATAAATGCAATTTTTTATTATTAATTTCTATGTTAGGTCTTATTTTTTATTTAATTTATGTATTTATTAAAATTATTCAGTGCTCACATAATATCTATACATATACAATCTAAAATTAATTTAAAATTGAACGGGACACTCCCGTAAACACCGATTTGCATAAACGCTGCATAACGGTCGGACGGGTCGGGTAATAAGAAGAAAGAATGTGTGGAGTCTTGTTTTCGATTATGACGAACTAGATTTGTGAATATCAAATAAATGCCGAAAATTACGTAGAATTTTATTACACTTCCTCTTTTACCTCTATTTAGTATATAATAGATAGTTGTATGTGTTTTGTGTTGCGTAAGATCTTGTGAATGCCTGCCAAAAAAGAAACGAGTTGTAAAATTGTTTTTTTAATCGTTGCATGAGATTGATGACCTTTAAATACCTACTACACGCGAGATTAAAAACAACCAAAAGCTTGTGTTTACCTAGTATATTTTTAAACATGATATATCATCTACTTATTTAAGTGTAAGTATACACAATTTATATTTTGCAACCACTTACTACTACCATGTGATTTACATGCACATGCAACATCCAATGCATTTGTGCAATATACAAATGCAATAGCATCGGATGCGAGGTCGTGTTACTGAATGTTTTGATATAACTAACTATGTGGTACAGCGAGTGAAAGTCAAATAAAACAGAGATAGTATAATAATATACTAAGTATATAGGTATTATAAGAAATGATTTGTATTAAGTCGGTACTGAGTGCGTTTACAGTAACAGTGGGTAACTTGTTTCATTAAACGTGTTTACGTAATTGCTTGAAGTTCATGACCAGCGAAGGAGATAGTATTTTGACAAAATTATCCGACTTAATGAGAAAGTTTCATTTCATACAAAAATCCCGGTTCCTGACCTTTTTTTTTTACTAGCCTAGTTTTTGTTCTGCTGCTGGGCGAAGCCTCCCCTAACAATGAAATAGACTTTTCAATACATTACCTCGAGAACTGGCTCTTATTTTCACTAGAATTAGGTTCAAGTTCAACATGCAATGGATTTCACAAACGTGGTTTTTCCTCATTTATCACAATAAGGGTTTTCATTTTTTCTGTGTTTAAAAGGCCATATTCGTTTGTTTTTTTTTAATTGATTTTATCAACAGAGTATCACAAATGAACATGACAAATTGATGTTTCTTTGAGTTCCAAATTTAAAAAATATTGAAATGCTTTTTATGAATATTTTGTCTAGCGATTTCATGCCTTTGTTTCTTGTTCAGTATAAGAAGCCAAAGCGCGGGGAAAATTCAAATTAAATCATAGTTTCATAATGATTAATGACAAAAGTACTTTTTGTTTTGTTTTTTAATTTCTCCGAAGTGTATTGAAAAATAAACGTGAATTAAACGACGTTTAATTCACGTGAGAATTTGTGATTGCTGTTCTCGGCTCTATCCTGGCGGCTCGCGCGTTAAATCCGACTCGCCTGCAATGACAAGTTTCCTCACTTGAGTCAAAATGTACTATAGGACTATGAAAATTATTAAATCACTATAATTGTTGTGTTTTTGTTTGTTGTATAATTGTTGAGTTTTGACTAATTTGTTCACTTTGACTTAGTTATTTACCTAAAGGCACGGTAATCGAACCTGCTCCCAGAAGAGTCCAGTGTAGAGCGGCTACGTTATAAACATTTTATAATTATTAATTAATAAGGGGTTGTGGACACCGAAATACTTAGATGATACTCAGTACTTAAGTAATTTTATGTCTTCAAAAAAAGCTGGAAGTAAACAAGGAAATTTAACAGGAGAAATCGTAGGTAGTGTCGGACAAAAGAAAACTTGCCAAGCCCGAAGCTACCTTCTCTGCCGCAGTATCTACATACTAGTACTTAAATACTTATTTATCATCAGACAATATGTAAATGAATGTGCACAAGCATTCAGGCTTGTGTTGAAGTTTTAAAATTTATATCCTGCGAAAAGCAACCAACGTACTTGGATTCTGTGCATGTTATGCCTTTTGGCTCCTATTTAAACGTGTAGCCATCAGTCGCTACATTCATTACACCTACCTATATCTTGTATTTAGAGGTTAACTGAACAGATATTACAGTCTTGCAAAATTCTCGAATCGTCCCAAGCGATATCCTCGGCTTAGATAATTACCCACGAGGTTATTATCGAAAGGCTTGGAGAAGATGAACGTCGAGAGGCATGTTGCGTAAGACCAGCGACCGGCGGCGGCGCTGCGCCCGCGCCGTAGTCGGCAACATGACCAAGGCGAGAGGTTATTGGTGCCCCGTGCCCCCTGCAGAACTTGCATTCCACCTTTTACTATTTCTGTGAAACTAGCTTTTATAAAATGCACGTATTCCGTAGTTGTATTTTAATAATTCATTAATTATATCATCCTTTCTTTATTTCCTCAATATTTCTAGGTTATATTATCTAGGTAAAAATAATATTGCTTATTCATAAGTAGATTTGTTTTCACAGTATGGTAATAGCTGCAGTAGTAACTTTTCTTCAGGCGAAAAAGTGCCATAATTATTTGTAAAACAAATTGTCAAATCTAATTCTAATCAATTTCCGTGGTATTTTTTTGTTTTATTTTTATTACCTACAAACCCCAACTCTATTTTAGAATTTAGAAGAAAAACGGAAATATAGGACTCTCGATAAACTGCAGTAATAAATAATCTCGTCTATCGGTTTGGTCATACTGAGCGTTAAAAGAGGTTCGTTTAAAAAAATAAATATAAAATTACATGTGTAAAATTATATAAATAAAATATATAGAACCTAAGTGGTGATTTGCAATCAATAATAATAGGTAAGTATTTTAGTAAAAATATAGGTACGTCTGTCACAATCACACAATGATTTCAAAATAGAATAGCAAACAATGATGTTTATAATATACATCATTGATAGCACATAATAAACATTATTATAATGTTAGAAGTTATCAAGCCGGATATTTATTATAGGTAAATATCGGTTGCGACTGACTGTGAAGTGACCATTTTAGGGCGTGAATACAATAACCATGGAGCTGGCATGATCAGATGTCATGTACAGGCCCGTCAGGTAGGGCCCACAATTAATTTAAAAAGTTATATAATACGTTATGCAAGTTTGGAAAGAGATGTTTGATTTACTCATAAACCTAACACTTTCATATTACTTTCGAAGAATCTGAGCAAACACGACAGCATAATAGCCTAGATTTGGGTAGTCCACTGCCAACGTGAGCTGCTGTGTGCAAAACTTTGTAAGTATTATGTTAACGAGGTTGTTTAAAGTCAATACATAAGGAATGCCTTCCGGTCCGGAGCGTCTTTGAGTCAATCGCGGGTTGCAATTGCAAGTTGCTTGTTCGGCCTGGTCGTCACTCGGGGCAAACTTTCACAGATAAGTATAGTGTCATAAATATTCACTGCATGACGTCACGCAGGTATGTGTGTTACCTTATGACAATATTTGTCTGGTAGGTGTTACGTATAGGTATATGTATTACCGACACAAATGTGACGTAGGTACCTTCTCTCATGCGTAAACAGAAACCGCCTGGCCATCGCAGTTTTTTTTGCAGGAGCAGTGATTCACTGACTGACTAACCCCCGACTACTGAAACGTCACTCAAAATTTAAGTACCACTTAAATTTAACAGATACTCAGAAGTGACGTCTGACAATACAAAATCTAAAGTTTAAGAGCTGCTCAAATGTTAAGCAGCCCTCAAATTTTAAGTGACGTTTCAGTATTCGGGGGTAATACCCTTTTTTAGGATGGAAAATTATCAAATAACTTGGGGAAAGTGTCAGATTTGTATTGACTAAAACCCACCCATGTTCCTTCTTATCTCATGGCGCCTATTCAACCACGAGGGGACTTATCGTCACTATCGTGGCCTGTGATTAATACCCCCGAATACTAAAACGTCACTCAAAATTTAAGTACCACTTAAATTTAACAGATACTCAAAAGTGACGTTTGACAATTCTAAGTCTAAATTTAAGAGCTGCTCAAATGTTAAGCAGCCCTCAAATTTTGAGTGACGTTTCAGTATTCGGGGGTTAGAGTCATAATTTAAAGGGTATCAGGCTAAATCTCATCACACAAAGACAAGGTTGGAACAGCGATTCCTGCCAGTTCTACGAGGAAGGAAACGAAACACCCTGAACCGTGCATTTAGTACCTATAACTGTCCATGTAGGCCTATGTGAAATAAAATAATGCCTGAAATCTCCAAAGGGTTAGGCAGAGGTGTACCTACCCAATAGTTTTTTGCCCAATTTAATTTAATATTTTAATTATAATAACTCTATAAAACCACCTAATTGTTACGGTCGCGAATCATGTTTTTTGTACGTAGATCTAGATTATACATCCAAATTGATACTGAAAAACGTATGATAATTTGAATCAAAGAATAGAAAAAAATAAGATTTGAATTTCGCGGGCCACCCTGGCGTTTCTGCTTTCAATATGAATTTGAATACCTGTCCATAGACAATTTTTTTTATTTCAACCCAAATAAAAGTGTAAAAGTACACAAAACAGATGTGAAATTATAAGAAAAATTAAATTAAGTTTTTTTTTGCGGTTAATAAAAGGTTCCTACTCTCGTATATTCAAATGTGTGGTGTCAGGCAGACATACAGGCGGATGGGGCACATCAAAAGGTTTCGTTTTTACCATTTAACTACGTAACTCTAAAAAAACTAATTTTGGTTAACTTACACACAAATATCACTACCGCCTATTTGGGGCGTATACACAAAACTGAAATGCGACGTCGATCTTAAAAATCGCGCACAAGGTATTATTCGCAGGTTTCTTTAATATAGAAAACTAATAGAATCTATATGACGCATCGCTTTTTGTGTGTGACCTCTTAGTGTGGGTAAAATGTGTTCTTAGCTTAACGAGCTTCATTTCAGCATTTCAACAAACGATTTCACTGTTATTTTTTAATCTTTTAAGACGTTAATTGATCATTTTAATCAATTTTTTTAATTAATCCTGACTAGTTTAAGTGGTTCAGGATTTTTTAAGTAAATTTTAGAAGTTCCATAGACTAAATCGATACTGCTAGTTACCGTTGCCGTTGTCCGTAGTTGTCTGTCGTAGGCTGAATGTAGAGACGACCTTTGTGCTTGAAAAATTAAAAACCTTTCCTAGTTCACATTAATCACAGCTTACATTCATTTCATTCTTTCTTTCCTTTTTATCTTGGGGAAAATGGCTGATAATAAATTATACGAGATTTTGGGGGTTTCTAGAAGTGCAAGTGAATCTGAAATTAAACGAGTAAGTACACTTTTGTAGGTGCCTCCAATGAACAGATCGCACATGTAATGTCATCTATTCGTTGCATGATTTCTGTCCATTGTTCCGTTCATCGTCATATTGGTATAATATCCTTAATTTTTCGTTTCAGAGCTATCATAAATTGGCAAAAGAATTCCATCCTGATAAAAACCCTGCTGCAGGGGATAAATTTAAAGAAATAAGCTATGCCTATGAAGTATTATCGGACACGAAGAAAAGGCAAATTTATGACAAGTACGGGTTGAAAGGTTTACAAGAGGGTGGCCAAGGTGGTGGATTCCCTCCCGATGATCTGTTTGGACACTTCTTTGGTGATATATTCGGCATGGGAGGTGGCGGCGGCGGCGGCGGTGGCCCCAGGGTTCGAGGACCCGATCGTGGTGAAGATACCATGCATCCGCTTAAGGTTTCGTTAGAAGACATGTACATGGGTAAAACTACTAAGTTACAACTAAGTAAAAATGTAATTTGCGGGCCTTGTAAAGGTATTGGTGGAAAACCAGGATCTGTGGTGCTTTGCAAAGACTGTCACGGACAAGGTGTGAAAGTGTCTTATCAGCAGATTGCACCGCATATGACTCGTCAGTTCCAGTCTCGCTGCCCAACCTGCCATGGTCAAGGAGAGACCATTAATGAAAAAGATAAATGCCCAAAATGCAAAGGTAAGAAAGTTTTAAATGAAACAAAAATCTTGGAGGTGCATATTGAGAAAGGCATGCGGGAAAACCAAAAGATTTTCTTCAGAGGAGAGGGAGATCAGCAGCCTGGCACTTTGCCTGGAGATGTGATTATTGTACTCCAACAAAAACCTCATGATATATTCCAGAGAAATGGTGATGATCTTGTGATTAAACATGAAATTACATTGACTGAGGCATTGTGTGGATTTGAATTTGTTGTGAAGCATTTAGATGGCAGGGATTTACTTGTTAGACATACTCCAGGTGAGGTGATCAAGCCTGGAGACTTAAAAGGTATACAAGGTGAAGGAATGCCTCAATTTAAAAATCCATTTGAGAAAGGTAATCTTTATATAAAATTTGATGTTGTTTTCCCTCAAAACAACTTTGCCACTGAAGAACAGTTGAAACAGATAGAAACAGTGTTGCCACCTCGCCCTGCTTTTGTGATGCCTACTGGAGAAGATGTTGAGGAAGTTAATTTGATGGAGTACACAGCCAGTGAACGTGGCAGGGGCAGAGAGGAAGCCTATGCCAGTGATGATGAAGAGCACATGCACACTGGGCCTGGTGTACAGTGTGCACACCAGTAGTTCAATTGTCCACTTTTATGGATTTTTACTCAAACCTCACACTATATAATTTTATCATAGGTTATTATGTAAACTAAACTAAGTAGGTATACACTATACTGTTATACTTAGTTCACAGAATGCTAGAATTATTTGACTTGCGTGCAGTGTATTGACTTTTTGGAGTAACTATTCCTATGCCTCTAGTTAAATTTGCAGAATTCAAGGAAGTTGTAAGCTTGAGTCACCATGCATGTTGTGAGCCCTATCTAATGTACTGTATGGTGCAGTTAATTTGTTGTTAAAATTGGCTGTAGGCTTATATCTTTAAAACAAGTAGATTTAGAAATAAAAGTTCAGTTTCAAGTAATAATTTGCCTGTGATACCTCATAGGTCTAATTGCTATACTTTTCAGGTGGTGTTTAAATTGTATTGTTTATTATACACAAAATGAGCTGGACAGTTTTGAGTTTCTGAGGCAGTTTGAGTTGAAGCTACTCTGAACTGCATTAGTTGGCTCAAACTTGGCACTAGAATAGTATTAATCCACCAATGGGTTATTGGATTCCATAATAATATGTATAATATTAAATGAAAAATAAAATTTAGTGATACCTATGAATATATTTTAATTATAAACTACAAATCAATTAAACATTTTCGATAAAAATGCTTGAAAAAAATGTATAGTTAAATATTTATCTTCATTTAATGTCCACTAAACATGACAAGGCAAAAAAAAAAATTTTTTTTATTGCTGATAACATAGGTTGTGGTCAGTACACAGAAATCAATATTGAAAATCATGTTTCAAATTCAGATAGTATGTCAGTTGACTACTAAAAGAAGAATATATTAAATAGCACTTTTTTTTCAAAATGAATTGGTAGAGGACAACTTCTGTATCATGGAAATATTGCTTTTAGCAAAATAAAGTTCAACAACATTTGTGAAGGTTTTGTAAAAGATTTTATTTATAAATATATTTTTGTTTTATTTGGTTTTACACAGAAAATATCTTTGAACATTTTAGTTTACCCACTATTCTTATCAAAAACTTTTTTATGTATTTACATCACTAGATCAATAACTCCAGTCCACTAGACATTACCTGCAAAAGAGATTGGTTTTAGTTTTTTAGAGGTACTGAGGAGGAAATCTATCAGATTATAAATGTTTGGTTGCTTAAAGCCGAACAAACTCAGCTAACAGGACTAAGATTACTATAAGTAAATGAACTTTTGTATGTGTGTGCATCATGGCATGAGTGAGCTGAGCATATAAATTGGAAGATTGCTGTTTATTCATACTACTAGGTATGCTATCTAATTAATTTAGTTTCAGATCAAAGGAATTTAAATATTTTTTCTCAATGATGTTGGGCTTTGGATTTGGATTGATTATGAATTGGAATGATTGTGCCCTGGCTTGATACCCAAATGATATGATCTGCTACAGGTACACTTTTATCAGCCTAGTAATCGTTAGGTTAATTCACTGACCTATTTTTCCCTAGGAAAGCCTGAGGGCTTTTTTGGCTTTCCTAGGGAAGGGTCAATTCAGAGACTAAACTGGAGAACCTGACCCACATAACCGATCCATGAACTGGGACACCCTAGTACATGGCGACGCATCAAGCTATGCATTTCCTCAATAATATGACCTCGCTGTTTCCAAATTTCGGCGTCGTCGTGTATACCAATAGGCAAAGAAGACAAATCGAATGCGCTAAGCCTAACTAAAGGCTAACGCACACTGGGGACAGCAGGGCAATCATACTTCAGCTTTACCCAACGTGATTACATACATAGCTAGTGGTAACAAGATTCAAATTCCAATGTTCAATACCGCAAAGGGGAATCGCCTTTGCGGCGAGGTCGATAGCTAAACGTTGGAAACTGAATCTTAAAAATTTATTATATTCCAAGAATCCAAGATTAACCTGTAAACTAGGTAGTACCGGCCTACCGATCAGTACATACGAATTGAAAAAGTTGCATTTCGGTCTAGGTATATACAATCGGTAAAGACCCGAAACAGAAAAAAGAACTTTTTAAAATGTAATAACTGATAAAAAAACTACTTTAAAGAAAAAACTGAATTACCAAGTACTACGCACTAAGTGGACATAAATACTTACTCTCTTTAGTTAGTGACTCTATTGAATCACAGTACTTTTTGAAATCTTTCTTACTTCTACAAAGTACATTTAAATTGATTTGACTTAATCCCAATTCACGTAGCTTATCTAGTCTCTGCTTTACTGTCTTTTGAGAAGCTGACAAAACTCTAGGTTTATTGGCAATGTCTTCCACATCAAAACCTTCAGTCAGGAGGAAGTCTAGAAAATTCTTTACCTAAAAATATTAATTAAAATTAAATATTGTTAGTTAGAACATAAAATTGTTTCAAAATTTTATCTTAGTTAATAATATTATGGTAACCTTGGTTACACGAATAGTTTTCAGTGCAGGTATCTTCAAGCACATGTCTTGAACATTGTCAACAGACACGTTTAAGCGATCAGCAAGGTATGTCTGTTTTGAGTTGCTCTCACCCAGAATGGTTTTTGTTTCTTGTGAAATAGTTATAAATCTGAAAACAGAAATTAAATGTGAGTAAACCCTTGAAATAATAAATATAAATAATAGAAGTACCAGATTATCTGTTTTCATGCAGTCAAAAGTGCTTATGACTAAAGTCTGCATGTGTTAAACTAGAAAATATAAGGCAAAAGAGAAAACAAATTATGTGAGTCAGGATGTCAAAGGGGAGCTCCTTTGACATCCTGCCCTACTTAAATAATCTGTTATGAATTTTTGATGCCAAAGATATGCTGTTGTTGTAAATATTCAGATTATAAATAATCAGCACCAACTGTGCAGGCCAGGCCTCTCTCTGATGCTTTGTAACAGGAAAACACTGAAACCAGATTTACATTGGGCACGGGAGATGTCTGATTCACCTTAGAGAAGTTTGATAAGAAAATATTAATTAGCACATTTTTTTTTATACTTTGCCCCACACTAGGAATTTCGACTGTATTGTGGGTGTGGTTACAAACATTTAAACTCACTTACACAAACAGCCAGAAACAACTACCTGCAGATCATACAATTAATATTTGTTCCATGTGGGAATCGAAGCCACAACATGCAGGACCCCAGGCAAATCAGTAATCTGTGCAAATATTCCTATGGGTTCTCATTTTTTGTAGACTGTGAGATAGCTTAACATATTATGAGTGGAATTTAACTTGAATATCTATATTCACTCATCCTTTTAGTTTGTATTTCTATATACCTATTTAATATATCTTCAGAACATCTAACCATCCAAGGATATAGATTGTCAATACCCATGTTTTTGACTCTTAGAAGCCTCTCATGGATTGTATTGTGGTGATATTTCAGCACCCAAAGATCTCTCAGTATCCGATCTGCAGACACATTCATATCTGAAATAAAATTGATATTCTTATGAAAAAAATTCACAATTTTTTGAAAAAAAAATCGAAAGTTAGGAATAATATGATACAGAAGATATTTATTTATTTCAACTGTCTGCCTAATGATAATAAGTAAACAAATCATCCTCAATTCTTACCTATTAACACATCTAAAGATTTCTGAATCCAATCAAATGACAAGCTATATATAAAAGTTCGTTTAGCAAGCTTTTCACTTAGAACTGATGGTGACACCTGTAAAAACCACAAAAAATCATTCAATGAATAGACAAATATAGATATTATGATAACTTAAAACTATACCCCTGAATGGCCCTCAAGATGAAGAAGAATTAATGGAAGGACTTGGGGAGGCCTTTGCCCGACAGAGGCACAATCTAAACCATGTACTGTTCTACTGAATTAAAAAAAAAACTATGGTAATACCTTCAGGCGGGTTGCTATGTAGTATAATCTATTTTGGCAGAATCCCTTACTTTGATCATCTTTTGTTGTTTTATAAATATGATACAAAGTTCTAACTGGTAATTTATAAAAAGGTAAAGCATCCTCAGGTGAATGAAAACTGAGACCTAGAACGATTTTTGCTTTGGAAGCATCAAAACCTAAAACAAGTTGAAAATTATTAAACGGTGCTTCTTCTTTTGCTGTAAACATAACCATTTTGCAAGAACAAAACGGAAAGAAGAAAAATATATCTACCACTCTTTTCTACAGCCCTTGTTCTAGTCTTATATGAAGCTATTGAATTAAAAATACCACTGCGTAGAGATATCTTTGATATGCTTGAAGAAGCGGCTGCAAAATTGTGTTTGTAAATATATAACGAAAAGGTTGGTTTTATTAACAACATGGAAAACACTGATCTTAAAACCATTGTCGAGATATATAGATGTTTATGCGTAATACTCCAAGTTTAAATTGGATAATATTCAACTTCAACTCTTCATTAATGGCTTTTGTGGATAATATTTTTGAAAGGATTAATTTGAAGTCTAATAATGTAACCAATGACAATGACAGTCACCACTGCGTTCCGAAACACGCTGTTGGCTTGGTGCATCAAATTCGATCCCACAGTGGCCACAGTGTAGGTACATTGAATATATGTATAGGAACGGGAATCGGAGTGACTTGTGACTAAAGCTACACTTTTTTTTATGTAAATTATCAAGAAGATTTTACTTCAAAAAGGCACTAAAATATATCTGAGGATAGCTAAGACAATGAAATTATTTAATTTAACAAACACAATGACTGACAGGCAGCGCTGATCAAAAGCAAATAGTTTAATTAAACCAAAGAAAATATAACATAAAACATCAGGAATTAAAATCTGGTCTCAATTTCATGTAAGTAATTGTATTATCGTAATATCATATCGTACTAGTTTGTATTATTTATACACGCATTCATTATTAATAATGAATGCGTGTATATAAATAAATAATGAATCATTATTAAGGCTTTATGGCCCTAATGCAGGTATATAATGTTGTTAATAACTCTTTTCTGTGTATGAATGAAATATTTGGCACAACTGGTTAGGCAGCGGTGGCTACAGCTACTGAAACAGCACGGCCTAACCCTAGTGACGCATCTAGACTTTCACAGCCAAAAAAGAAACAATTTGATAAAATATTTTAAACATCTCAAACAGCTACTACACAAACGACACGGTTGACGCAGTGGCTGAGTGATCGACTGATACCTATTTAGTGAAAAAAGCTACAATGTTACTAAATAACTAAAAAAAAACATATAAACTAAAGTCCATGCCGTTATTTTCTAATTAACTTAACACGTAAAACGATTTCATAATGTAAGAAAATTCTATCATGAACACAGCTCATCTGCGAGTAGCTTAGCACTTGGGCCACGGGACTGGGTAGTCTGAACGTCCAAAAAAAACAGAGAAGACCTGCCTGCCTTCCTTGCGGACCAATTGGTCAAAACCTTTATTTCGAGATCGGTTTATATAATCAGACGGCCTGTAACGAGCCCCTCTTCGATTAGAATTAAGGCTCGACCGAGATCTCGGTCTCGGCATTCTAGGCTACAAATCCAGCCGAGAAATCTGTCTCGGTTCTCGGCTAATAATAGCCGAGATTCTCGGTCATGACCAAGATTTTAACTCTGTTCAGAATGACAAATACCGCAATGCGCTGCCGCTGCCAGCGCGAAGTTGATTGGTATGGTATAACCGCGTGACATTGCTGTAGAAGTTGAAGCGCTGTTATAGAAATGACAGAAAGTATTCGGCCATTTTCACAGGAGTAAACAAGCTCGAAGACATGTAGGTACATTTTAAAAATCCTTAAATTTACCGGTACATGCACTTTTATATGATGTCAAAACTCAGTGGAACCTACCTACTTAATGATGGAACTAAGACTGCAAAGAATATTTTTGAGCAAATAATTTTTTTCTACGCCGCCTACTAGTGTAGCAAAACTAGACAATAATAAGACATGCGCGACACTCTTCGAAAGGCGAAAAATTGCTTGTTTTATGATAAATTATAATGTTGTTCAACAACTTTGATTATTAAAACAGTTACTTTTGTGATACAGTAAGTAGGTACTGTATAAAAAAATTAACAGCGTTAAATATATTTTTCACGCTTTGTCTTTTCTTGGTCTCGGCCGAGATATTATTTTATTCTCGGTCTGTGCCGAGAACGAAAAACGCATCTCGGTCGAGCCTTAAATAATTAGAATACATTTTTTTGCAATTTGCAGGTCAGATCAGGATTTAACTTGAAATATATAATTATTCGCGAACATAAAACGTTTGCATTTACGAATTATAATCATTAATATACAATAAACGACAATAATTTTGTAAAACCATATTTATTAAGTAGGTACTTACGATCGCAAATTTTAGTGGACGTAGGTACCTCCTACAAAAAAAAAAATATAAAACTTAAGAAAAATTGAACTTCGCGGTGGTGTAATGCCTCATAGAGTTTTATAACAACAGCGGCCGGTCTCGGTTTATGTAAACTTGCTTTGATTAACATAATATAAAACAAGAAATAAAGTTTGTGGACATTCGTAAACAGGAAGACACATTTTATAAGGTACTACATACATACTACATGTCGCAAAATAAAAACATTGAAATTGCATGCCTTTTCAGAGATCGCTTGTAATATTTAGTACAGATACGGTCAAACAGAAGTGAATCAACAACTGAAAAACAGTAGGCCTACCTACCTACATTAACACTGCACTTCATTTATTTATACCCATGACGGAACGGAGAAGATAATAGGTAGGTACGTAGTTTTATGCAATGTTCCCATTTATCGGTTCGACCAATTTTAGATGTGGTTTTCTGCAAACAGAAAAATATTTTTTATTTGCGTTTTTCTTTATTTTGCATTAGATTGTGGCATGTATTTAAAACGTCATCAGAAAGTCGTCTTTTTCAATAACTGATCCACTTTTTCTGAGACATACAATAGATCAAATCAATCGATTATTTAAATCTGATATTTTTAACTTTGATACTTTTTAATATAACTTGATGAATTATATTTTTTATGCTTTTATAATTTAAGGTTGCACCTAGAATCACAAACACACAACGGTTTTCAAAGGGGCACAAAAAAATCTAACAAACCTTTTAACTATAACTTCCTACCCGGCTGCCAAGGGTGCTTTGTAAGGATTTTAGAAAAAAAAGAGGATTAAATAGGTAAGTACCTACTTTATTTGTGTTCTAATTGTGAAATAAGTATATCTGCGCATAATTATTATCATATTATCTTGAATGCACTTCATTCATAATTTATCCGTAGATCAATTAAAATAGACGCAATAATTAACATAAACACTAAACATAAAATGACATCATTTATTTTAAAAAGTGCTCGTTTACAATAGATCAGTTAGATTTTAATTTTAGAGGATGAAATAATATTGGCCCTTAGTTAATTAACATTTAAAAACTGACTGTTTATCGACGTTCGTTAGTAAAGTACAAGTTATAAAATAATAAAGCTCCTTTTCTGCAAGGAATAACAGTAACGCTCAATTTCTTTCTTTCTATCGTCGATCACTTCGTCGAGGGGAATTACGTCGGTAATGTTTGTCATGTTCTTCGCGGTGTCGAGATCTCCGACGTCGTCTGTCACTACTTTCAGAACGTCTTGAAATCATTCTTTTAGAGACATCCGTTTCCGGCGATTCGGACCACCTCCACGACCGTAGTGAACGTGGAGTCCTGAGAAAATAAATTAAGTTCATTCAATACGTAAGAAGCAATAAAGGTAGATATTAAATGTATTGTATGCTCTTGTTTTGACTCTTTGGCTCACCTATCCTTCTCTTGAACAGTTTCTTTAGAATAATATCCATTATATAAATTATTTGGATTTCTGAAGACATGTAAAAAATTACAAGCACGACCTTTGGGGCAACGTTTTCGTAGCTGGAGTCCTGTAAATAAATTATCATTTTAATTAACTCTACGTTTACGTTAATCAAGTTCGGCTCATCCTTTGGGAACTAAGATGCTTAAAACAGGTTTTTCTCAAGGCTGCGATTTAAGCATGCATGGTAAGTTAGGATGGACATGTGGATGAGCTTGCGCTTCAGTGAGATCAGCCTCCATTTTCATGTTAGTGTAGCTGCAGAGCTACACTAACATATTGCCAGTTACCTACATAAAATTCTTATGTTTTCATGTATTAGACTAGGGAGGAGGGCTATCGCCGTCAATTGGATGTGTAAATTATAAAAAATAATAGTTACCACATATAGCATTTTTCCATGAATTTATAAGGCAAAACTGTAAGGAAAGTTGTCTGCCACCATACCAACGTGTGTGTAAAGCTCGATAGGCCGCTACAGCACAACGCAGCTCATCAAATTCTATGAATGTGTTTCCTCTGAGATGTTTTTCATAGTTATTACAAACCTACAAGCAGGATATTTTTTTAAATTACTAAATATAAAAAAAAAACTAATTGAAATATATTTTTTTATCTTTTGTACAAACCTCCTTGCGTTCATTTTGAAATTGCCAACTGTGCGTAAATCTCAAAAATCTGAAGTTAATTTGAGTAAAACTATTTTATTCAAATAACAAAAAAAAACGATTACTATCCTTGGATAATGCATGTAATATTTTTAAGAGGTTATTAAATCCATAACACCTGATTTTTTTTGCCACTGCAAAGGTAAGACTTGCAAAATCGAAATCTTGATCCTTTTATGGGATATAGAAAACTAACATAATCTACTTTTTTCGAATGGGTAATCATTAAGTAACTTCTCCCATTCAGGGTGACGATGTAGGGAGTGTCAGACTTTTACTGACTAAAACCCATACATGTTCCTTCTGTTGCCCTTTGTGTACCGGGGCCGAGACCTCTTGTCACCAGAAGGACAAACGGTGAGCTACCTATTGCTCATCGTCCACGTGACGCCAGAGCGTCTTCCGCGGAATTTACCCAACTTGTTTAAGCTTTATGAAATAATTGTAAGTATATTATAAGCAAGTTTTCTGAATTAACTCTGGATCTATACATAGGATCTAGATCTATAAAGGTTAAGAAGGTATAGAGTTCAGTGGTCATGCTATTTTGGAATTTATTATAATCACTCACCTTAAACTGTGTAATCCTCCCAAATTTTTCAAATTCAGATAGTACATCAAAGAAGAAGTCTTTGTATTCCTTATATGTATCACTATCCTCAAATTCTAGCATTATATCTGTGTCATACTCATTGACATTTGCATTACTTAAACCAAAGTGGTTATAAAAATTTGTTGCTAATAACACCTAAAATAAAAAGTATTTTTATTGATGTATTAATTGTGATTGTTGTGTGTGTACAGTAATATAAAACAGTATATTTTTGCCTACAGGATGATTTGTAAACAATAATATGAAAAGGATATACTTTGCTGATGCCAGGGTATTGATGATTTCTTGAACATTGATCACCAAATCGGCAACATGCTGTTTTAGAGAAAAATGGGCATAATTCAGCATCAGGTCTTGACTCATGCATTACTTTCAATTCGGCTGGAGGGTCATCTGAATCTCCAGATAAGAATAAATCTAAATTATTCATGAAGATATTTTGTTTTCTTTTCAGTTCCTCTTGAGCTGCTTTTATCCTCTTTTCTTCAATTTCTTTTTTCTTCTGTTCTAACTCCCATTCCTGTCATAATTTTTGTTATGTATAAAAATTAAAATCATTTATTTGATTAAAATAAATAGTAGTATTTATTATGTGACAACACGGTTTGCGCAGTGGCTGAGCGATCGACTGCTGCGGGTCACTGGTTGAATTCCCTCATGGAACAATTATTTGTTTAGCCTACAGATAATTGTTCTGGGTTTGGCTGTTTGTGTATGTGAATTTAAATGTTTGTAAACGCAACCACAATATAGGAGAAATTCCTAGTGTGGGTTGCCCCACACTAGGAATTTCTCCTTTGTTGTGGGTGCAGTTTTTCTTAAGAAAAAAAATATATCGTGTCTAGTACAACACTGTCAGTGTTCTAAACTTAGGACCAAAAAATAAGTTCAGAACATTTGTGGTTAATAATAAAACATAATTGCAACAAACATTCAGGTGATGTACATTTAGGTATCAATTTCTTGCATTGAAATAGTAAGATTGCAATGAAGTCTTACCAGCTTCAGCTTAGCTTCTTGTTCAAGGCGCTTTTGTTTAAGTCTTTCCTTTTCTTCTTGAAGTTTGTTCCATTGTGCAATGGCATTTTTTTCAGCTTGAAGCCATTTTTCGTGTTCTTCATCATTTTGTTTGGTTATTTGTTCAAGTATCAAATTTTCCTCTATTTCTTGTTGTTTTACAAACCAATCAGTTAAGAAAATTTTATCTAAAAGACAATTTATATACAATAAGTTAAGACAATATAAACATAATAAGTTTTTTTTTCAAAATTTTTCTCAGGTACACACTCCTTCAACACACACATTAACACTCATACAACACACACACACATTCACACTCGCCAGTAAATGTTTTACCTGTTTATTGTAATTTAATTATTTTTTTACTCTTTTTTTGCTAAATATAACTTTTGTTTTGCACCTAATATCCTAAATTACAATAATTTCAACGAAGGTGGGCACTGATACCTATAATTACAAGATATTAAGTTATCTTAGCTTAGGTATTGGCTGCAACTCTAATATTTAACATTATTTACCTTATCTTTTGGAATATGTACTTGTTTTGTAAATTTTAGGTTTTTTTTTGAAGGTCCAAATAAACTAAGTATTTTAATTTTTTATTAATTTATGAGTTTTTGTTATTAAAAGACTATTTATGAATTTTTGATAATATGTATAACAACACTTATTTGCAATTTAGTCCATGTTAGTTTTCTTTGCTTAGGATATATCCAGTTAAGGGTATTTGTAATTTTAATTTAAAAAGCACAATGTATCAAACCTGGAAATACATAAATTCCCTCTGATCTAGAAAATACATATAAAATGAAAGTCCCAGAATATGCTAAAGTCAAAGAAAATAAATATTAAAAAGAAGAAATAATCGCGTGAATAACAGTGTGTAAATTTATGAATAATTTGTTTGATGATCTGCATAATATACCTCTTTCTTTAGCTTGGATTGTGCGAATTCGTTTTCTTCTCTCTCTTTTCGCAATTTTTCTCCATTCTGCATGCCTGAAAAGTAAGAGTAATGTTTTATCAATTTTAAAGGTAGAAAAATTAACATAGATTGCTACTTTCCCTACTTGCCTTCCCATATTTATCTCATAGAAACTATTAACCATAGGTTTCTCCGAAACGATTCACTGACGGGAAGTTGTTATATTTCATTAGAACGGCTTGAAATTTTTAAAATCGACCACACTAGATTCCTCTTGTTTACAACATTTGCAATCACTGACATTCTAATGTCACTCCACTTGACAGTTACAGATTTGACAAGACTATAGACAAGTTTTTTTTCGTCTTTTGTTAATTACCTCATTTGAATAGTAACAAGCCAGCCCTTGGGTCAACTTAATGTTTGTTTATTTCCTTGAAATAACGAACAGCCATTGACCCGTGGTTTTCATCTATTGAAACTATTATGTTTAGATCTGTTTTGTTTTTTTAGGTTCTGTTTGCACTATAGAAGTACACTCGCGAGCAAAAGTATGGAATCACTTACTTGGAATTGAATCCTCGCGATCTTAAGTACTTAATAACTAGTTAAGAATAATAAAAATGGTACCATTTAAAAGGTTAAACTGTTAACTTTAAATTGATACCAAATTCATTTAAATCACGCCGTAATTTCAGAAGTTATACGGGATTACGTGAAGAAGTAAGGAAAAAGATATATTTCAATTGTTTGATACGTCACGAGTTGCGCCCTATTGACCCCCTATAAAACCACGTGTTATCGGATTTTCTTTATCAGTCGGCTTTCACACGTTGACCGGTACACATCTCCGCTACTTTAGACCCTTGAACTTGGACGACAATGGATACTACACCTACAGAAGCAGCACAAATCGTCTCCCTATTGCAAGAAGGGCTCAGCCAGCGGGCTGTCGCACGTCAGCTCCACATAAGCCAGTCCTGTGTTTCGAAAGTTTATAAACGGTTTCGGGAGACTGGTGGCTTTATCCCGAGACCATGATCTGGACGGCGCCGGTGCACATCGGAGAGAGATGACCGTTTCATCGTGTCAACCTCTCTCAGAAATCGACATTTGACTGGTGTCGACGTCCAACAGGAGCTCCGAAATGTTCGTGGGGTAGCTGCCAGTGAGTGGACAGTTCGTCGAAGACTTAAGCAACCTAATTTGACTCCAAAAACAAAAAGGCCTGCCACAGGCCCAAAACTGATGGCAGGTCACCGACAAGCACGCCTTCAATTTGCTCGCTCCCATCTTGATTGGGAGGTTGAGCAATGGAGGCGAGTTCTGTTCTCCGACGAGTGCAGAATGTGTTTGCACGGCAGCGACCAAAGGGGTCAGGTCTACAGGCGGCCTGGGGAGCGATTTGCGCAGTGCTGTTTCGCTGAGACAGTGGCTTATGGGGGTGGTTCTTGTATGATATGGGCCGGCATTTCCTTCGACGGTAAAACTGAGCTTGTTTTCGTGCCTGGCGGGGGACGATGAGGCGGTCTAACTTCAGACCGCTATATTTCCGATATTCTGCTGGAACATGTCGTTCCTTATGCGGGATATATCGGCGATGACTTCATCCTTATGCACGATAACGCTCGTTGTCACACTTCCCGTGTCACAACTGAATATCTGGAAGAAGTTGGTATCGCCACAATGAACTGGCCAGCACTCAGCCCGGACTTAAATCCCATTGAGCACGTTTGGGATGAACTGAAGAGGAGGGTTCGTTCCAGAAATCCTGCTCCTTTAAGTGTGAATGAGCTCAAATCGGCTTTGATAGAGGAGTGGGAAGGTATCCCGCAAGAATCGATACAGAAGCTGATTAGGTCAATGAAGAACCGCCTTCAAGCAGTTATTAGGGCGAGGGGAGGGAACACAAAATATTAAATCTTAATTTTAAGGACAAATAATTTTTTTATTCATTAATTTTTGTTGTTTTCTTCATTCATTATTTTTTCCATTATCCTTATGTTTTCCTAACTCCTTCACTCAATCCGGGATAGCTCCTTAAATACTGGTGTGATTTAAATGATTTTGGTATCAATTTAAAGTTAACAGTTTAACCTTTTAAATGGTACCATTTTTATTATTCTTAACTAGTTATTAAGAACTTAAGATCGCGAGGATTCAATTCCAAGTAAGTGATTCCATACTTTTGCTCGCGAGTGTAGTTGTTACGATACAAACATTGATCGGCATTGTTTGTTTACGATGAAAGTTTTTTAAGGCGTATATTTAAGGGTGCCTACACCATTTCAGCCCATAGCTGGGCACAGGCTTCTTCTCATACAAATGAGACACAAGCATTGATCATCAACACTTGATCAAGGCGGGTTGACGATTTTAGACTTCTATTGAGTAAAACTCCAAGTTTCCTACCAAAGTTTTCAACCAATGTCCAAGATAAACTTAGAAAAATATTATGATTTGAAAAAGCCTTACATAATGATAAGTACTTGCCGGGATTTTAACTTACAACCGTGTGCATGAACGGCGAGGCCTTAACCACTGGGCTTACATGACCTAAATTATTTGATAATTTTAAAATACAATAAATGTAATAAGATCAAACGAAGCAAATACGATATTTTTCTATACCGCCAAGTGTAAATTAATTAAGACCGCTACATGTGGGTAGTTGAAAATCCGTGTTAGTCAGAAGTTGCCCCGTGCACGTTAAAATGGAAAGCAACACGCATAAAATTAAAAATTTAATTTTTTGTAATAAGGAAGATGATTTTATTGAACTTTTACGCTCAGGATTAGATCCTAATTTAGAAGGTGGTTGGCCAATAAGATTAGCGGCCCGATATGGATGTACCACTATAGTAGAATCATTGCTGCATTTTGGAGCTAATCCTCATTTATTGAGCGAATCTGGTGAGTAACTTGTACGATTTATGAGACTTTAAATTGACATACGACAAAAAGTGTTTAGTTGGTCCCCGAAATTATTTGCTTGCCATGAAAAGAGTGTACTTATACTTTTCGTTACCAATGTAATTCATTTAATGCTGTCATACAAAAGTACAATACTTAGACTAGCTTAAGAGATTACCAATAATAGTCTTACCGGGGCTTCGGGACGATGAGGCGCGTGACCACTGAGCACTGAGTTTAATCCACCGACTCTGCGACGCCATTCTAAGCAGTGATCGAATGCGTTACTGTTTGAAGACCCGGATGCAATTTCTAAGGAGGGCAAGATATGTGTTTGTTTCCACTTGTACCATGACCCAGTACTAAATACCTATGCTTAACTATTTGGGGAATACAGGTGCGAAATGATGTTATGTTCATAATATCCAGGTGCGTCAACTTTACAACTAGCAGTTTTTTCTGGTGAACATTGGAACACTGATAAATGGACATCATTGCTATCGTGTTGTGATTCATCCCAACTAGCGGACGGAGCAGCTGTAGCTATTATTTTTAGTAATGTACCGGCATTGAAGAAGATTCTCGCTACTGGTAGATGTAATACTAACATTCCTACAACTTTAACAGGTAGCTACTTATTTTTTATTAGGTTCTATAATATTTAAGAAACCGTATGTTTATTTGCTGCTTGAGTACAATCCAACGACTTGCTATTTATTACCTATGTGGACTCAAACCTTAAGTTGCAGTTATTATCAATGAACGGCAAATAGAAGTGGTATACTACTAGTCCTATAGTACTCTTATGTAACCCACCCCCATAACTTTTTAACGTTTCAGGTAAAACTTTGGAGCAATTAGCAAAAGGCTACAAATTAACAAATTTTATGAACCCACCTACTATGCAAAATTATAATGAAAATGTTACAGCAAATGTGTCACCAAGGATATCAAGACAAACAGACCGAGCGGTAACTAAATTAAATTTTCCATTATTTATGTTTTGGCTAAGCCGTCTGTCGTCTGTCTATGAATATTGGTAATTTATGAATTGAGTGGTAAGAAATGTAATAGTTGAATTTGTTCATCCATTCATTTTTTTTTAAATTGAATGGAAAAACAGAAAAAAACGGCCAAGAGAGACATAGACTCGCCCGCCGTACAAACTTCCAACACAAATGGCCATATCTTTTGATTGCGTGAACTTAGAGGGTTGATTTTCACAGTTCCAAGGGATCACAGACTTGAGTATATGGTTTTAATTTCAACTCGATAGCATCACGCGTCCCCAAGATGGTCTTGATTGACAGACAGACGGACTACAAAGTGATCCAATAAAAGGGATCCGATTTTCCTTTTGAGGTACGGAACCCTAAAAATTGATAGAAACTTTTCGAGAACTGACATACCTACATAAAAGAACAGTTTAATCATAGGTTGGCGGTTTATTTTGAGTTTGAGTCATCGTGATGAAAGGATTACTCAGCCAAACTCTGCGTTACCGACTTCTAGCTGTCCAGAGTGCAGTATGTGTTTGGAAACGCAGAATGAAAACTATTAGGTATTATTTATTAATAAATTAAATGAAAAGATCATTTTGTACTTCACAGGAGCCCGCCAGAGCCACGTTATCTCCATACCATACTCAAAGAAACTTATCACCGTCAGTGGCCAGATTTTTCCATCAAACAGCAAGTCAAACCTCTTTATCACCATCAAGAAGGGGAGTTTTGTTGGTGTCGTCCCCCACAAGTAACGCTACTAGCTAATTTGATTAGTCTAATTTATCACTAGAAACTAAGTACAAAAATAGGAATTCATGGAGGCATCTTTTATGTTCCACTTTATAATTGTCTAGCTACTCACATTATTTGTTAAGTGATGTTTTCTACACTTTAACTCATATCGTAAATGGGTAATTGGTAGGAAAGTAGGTATGTACTTATACCTTCTACTAGAATCAATTGTAAGTAGGTGATGATGCATTTTTAAGAATTGACGGACTATCCCTTGACTTTAATTAATTTCCCATTATTACTTTACTACTTACTTATAAACCTATTCAATAATACCTACTTTTCTTGAAAAATAATTAATTGTTTTTCTCACTTCAATACGTTGACAAATTATTATTAATTGCTATTTTTAAATGATGACCATTATTAATCACTATGAAATAAATATACACTGATTTAAATAGTTAAGTATTTTGTTTTATTATTTTTTATGTAACAAATGTTCTGCTAGACTTAAAATCAAAGCCACAAAAGATACTTTCAAAAAGAACTTATAATATGTACCTATACCAATGTTAATTTAATACTAGGTAGGTAACCCAAAACCCATACACAGCGCCGGCTCTAACCCTTGATCAAGGCAGAGCGACACTGTCTATCGGCGGGCGCCCTTTGGTCGAAGCAAAAAAATGAAAATTCTACATTTATGTTTTCAAGTTTTAACCTTTAGGTACCTACTGAATTTAAATTAGTAGCTCTAATTTTATAATTTCATATAGGTAGGTCATTTTATTTTGCGCTGGATTTTGTCATTCAAATTTTGGAATTTTGGCGCTGCGTCATCCTTAAACACTACCTACACTACAACTGAAGAAATTATTTTATTGCTGACCGTGTCCGTAGGTATACAAGTTAGTGGTATAACAAATAAGCAGGCTTCACGACATTCGTATCAGCTTAAAAAATAAAGTACGTTCGGTCTCTAGTTCTTTGGTTTTCGGAAGCTTTCATACTAACAACGAGTTTCAAGAAATAAATTTACACAAGAAATAAGACTAACCGCAGCTAAGGTTTGACACACAAAGTATCGTATACCTAACTCGAACTATAGAGAATATGAGCTAAGTAGGTATATAAAGGATACAAAATCTAAATACTCTCCATAGTTCATTTTAAATACGTCTGTAGTTTCCAGATGGCTGTGTTGGTGTGCAAAGGCTAACTGCTTGCGTTTCTGATAGACTGTCGTTAGAAACCTAAAACAAAAGACGTCATTTAATGAATAAAATTATTTTCTCTCAATGGGAAACAAAACTGTCAAATTTGTATAGATGGCGCTAAGTGTTTTGCCTTGTGGCCTTCTTTGAATAAAACAGAACATTGTAGCGTGGCGTTACGAATACTTGCACATGTAGGATCTTTAGGGTACAGTCATTTAATACCTAATTAATAAATTTCATATAAGTTCTTAGGTTCTGTCATTTAAGATAGGTACTTACAATTAAGTGCTCATTTTCATCTTGTATCTGCATTTTGAGTGGCTTACCGAGAACATTGTTCATTTTACTGTTGAGGCAGTTCAAAAATCTTAAGATGATAACTTTCTAAAGTAAGAAAATGGGGTATTAGTCACTTAATTGTAACACGGATACTAGTATTTAAGTAACTGGCTTCCCTTTCAGAGCCGCTTGCCATAGACAACCAGAATTTCCTACACTGACAATTTATTACTCCTAGTGTATATGGAGTCTACTTCAAGCATATAAACGAATATTAATTCAAAAAGTGACACTTACCTCTAACGACTTGGGAGTCGGAGTTACAATAGGAAAATTTCTGATGACACATGGCTTTGGGTAAAGTAATGGCTCTCCGCGCCAGAATTGAATGGAGTAATACGAACATTCATCTTCGGGTAGGCGGTATCCGTGCTGTTGACATAATAAATTAAAGGCACACCTGACCCTGGCAGAATAGTCGACATCGGCTCAGTTGCCAAAGAAGAAAAAAAAAAAAAAAGAAGGCACACCTATATTTGCTGCACTGTCATTTTGGTAGGTAGGTAACAGATATTAGGTATAAGGTTAATGGGACTAGAGACAACTACAGTACTTTCACAGTTATTATGCCTTGTTGTGACTGGGACTGTAGCTTAATTTTTATTGTTGTCAATGTTTCGACAGTTCAAAAGTGTCTGTAACTGGCCTACTTAAATAAATGATTTTGTTTTTGATTCTAGCATTATCAGTCAGTCCAAAATTATTTCTTCAATATCGACGTACATCGAAAATTCTCTGTACATCATTTGTGACTTTGGCCCACATAATATATATATCTGGCTATAAGTCCGTATAGCCAAATGGATTGTGAATGTGAATAAGGCGTTTAAGATAATAGGTAGCCCGAAATGCGTGTCGAACGGAACAGCAAAATGTGACTCGACATGCCAAGCTGACGTTGAACTGACCAAGAAGGCACTGCAAAACTGAGAACTTCAGAACCAAGGCCTGCATGTGCCTTGGGAAGTTGTAATTATAACGTATAGGCTAATGACAATAAAAACCCATCAAACTTACGATATTTTTCCAGTGGCGACGCAAATCTTTATATGATTTGAATTTTGATATTCTGGGAAAATCATTATGACACTCTTCGATAATAGCCTTGTTCAAGCTAGAACAAACACATTATTGCTGGAAAATACTTATATTTTTATTAGAATCATGGTTTGCGGTTGTTCTCAATGCAACGCCCTCAACACATTGTGGTGATAAATATGCATTGAATAGCATAGGAGTCATGGAGGAATACCTCCATGACTCCTATGCTATTCAATGAAGTGAAGTTATGACATTTAAAACTCGTTTTTTTACCACGTGAAAATGTTGGAAAGTTCTCAGGCATGGTTGGTTTCGTTGAGAGTGTTTTAAAGCCCTAAAACAACCACAAAATCACCCCTTTTTACCATGGGATATGCAGAAACAGCAGATTGTCAAACAACTTTTTTTAGCATACGTGGGAGAGGAGAGATCGGCAGCTATCCCTTTCAAACAGTAAAATTATTTTATTCAATGGTAAGGATACGTATCTAACAATTTAAAATCCTTACTAATATTATAAAAGCGAAAGTGAGTTTGTTTGTTACCTCTTCACGCTTTAATGGCTAAACCGATCTTGATTAATTTTGGTACAGAGATAGTTGGAAACCGGGAGACGAACATAGGCTAATTTTGTTTTTAAAAAAGTGGGATGTGAGGGAGAAAGAGGGAAGAAAAGGGAAAACCGCTTTAGCGTTGCTATTACAAATCAATAAGGCGCTAGCGAAACTGTGTTACCCCGAATTTAACGCAAGCGAAGCCGCGGGCAAAAGCTAGTAGAATATAAATTGAACCTCAACCTTGGCAGGACTCTTATCCATTCGCCAGGCATAAATTCTTCGTCGGATATCATTAAGTTAATTTTCACAGCATTTATTTCGATAATAGTGTAGAGACCTGTAAAAAATTAAGAACCCTAATTACTATCCATGAAGAACACTATAACCTCTAGATACTTCTCTCCTAGTAATAAGTACAATTACATTTCTACATATTCCCCGACCGAGTAATTCAGTAAATTCGATCTACTTAATACTAAATCTACAATTTTTTTTAAACGTCTAGTCGTACCGTTAACAGAAACATTATATTTGACACCTTCTTGAGGACCCTTTGCAGTTAAGAAATCTCTATTATTTATGAGATAATTATCCTCCAATGTATTCCATACAGGTGCGATTCTTGCAGTCATAGTATAATGAAAACATTTTTCGTACATATCTGTAGTGGCTGATTTTATTTCACCATCCTTAAAAAATAAGTAACAGAAGTTCTCGCTATCTTGCGAATATCTATATAGAAGGTTATGTAAAATACAATAAACCTTTCCCTTACCTGTAATAAGGAAAACTTGACAAATAAAGAGTTAAGCTTATCATAGTCATCTCCTGCCTTACTGACAATTATATGAACTTGTTTTAAATCTCTCTTGTCTGGGCAAGCCAATATTGATGAATTGGAGAAGATTATCATTCTGGAAATTAATTAATATACACATCGTTTAGTTTTCAGTTATGTATTGTCAAATAAGATTTTGAATTTATGTAGGTACCTGCACTTAAGTATTTTCCAATGGTAATCTGAGGGTGTCGATCTATCATGCTTATCACTGATATTTGCAATGGCTATAACGTAACCCAGATCATTTAAATCAGGATTTAATATTTTTATTCTCATCTTGTCAAACACAAAAAAAAACTTGGCGCCTTTTTTAAGTCACCACCTAGCTGTACCAGTACCACGTGTTGACTTAAAAAAAGGCGCCAAGTTTTTTTTTAATGCTATGTTATAATGACTACGTGATTCAATGAAAACGCAAAGGATTATTAGCAAGTGCCTACCTAATATTATCAATAACTTTTTGAGATGGTGTTTTGATTAAAAAAAAAAGGAGTCGAGGGACTTTTTATACACAACTATTCTAAAGATTGGTCCCCCGACTGCGATGAAAAGGAATCGATAACGAATATCGATTCACTTTCCTATTTGTTGCTAGCACATTTCATCGGCAAATGTAAAACTAACATCCTGTTTTTTTTCTCTTCAGTTAATTTTTTTTGACAAGGCAGTCGGATTATTTTTTGATGTTTTTAAATTATTCCCGCTTTTTTTTGTGCTGCGTTAGCTATCAAAGTGATTGCATTTTTTACTTGCCTTTTCGAAGCAAAGACGCATTCCACGTTTTGCTTGAATCCTTCTCCCTTGGACAAGATTGAGGTCAAGACTAAGCCCGTTTACAATAAAAAAAAGAATAGTCAATCTTCAAGTTAGTTTTTTATTCAAATTAAAATAATATTAGACATGGTTAACTAAATTCGGTAAATATCTTACACGATTTAAAGTACATAATTATTATAAAACCCCCGATCAAATACAACATATTTCAGCTTATCTAACTTAGACATAATCTCAATCACAGATCTATAAATAGCGATTGTTTAGTTGAAAAAAAAAACTGCAATACTCACTACTACCCCATCATGATTTTTACAGCTTTATTTCAAGTCGCATTGCTCAAATTTCATTATTTTGGAACCACCTATCATATGCAGCACTTAAGTCTTACAAGATCATTATAAACATACAAAAATATTCAGTCCTTTGTTTGGTTACACATTACACATAACCTAATAATTATTTTTTTAATTCAATTCTTTTTGTTATAGCTTATATTTCATCACTTGCTTTGGCACCCTGTGAGAGATGGGAAGTGAATGAGTTTTTAATCCATGGTTTCTAGGTTTTTCAATTGTTAGTTTGATTTTCAAACTGATCACGAGCTTTGCGCAGCACTCCGTGAGTCTTGTGAATTTCCCGACAAATAGCACGTTGAACACTTCTCTTGCGCAAATTAGCGGCGTTTAGTTGCATTAGAGTTTCTGCGAGTGTCGCCTTAGTCCGTGCGAGCTTTTGCTTCAATGTAACATTTTCTTCATACAATGATCCTGCAAAGAAAGAAAGAAAGTTAGAGAAAAATATGTGTCAGGCTTTCTTGGACAGTTCTACAACTCATAGCAACATAGGAAATGTTAAAAATAAAGGTTAATATGAAATACTTACGAGGTGACAAAGCAACAGGTTCGTTTTGTTCTAAGCTTGATAGCCTATCACTATCAATACCTTGATCTGGTGAAGTAGGTCGCTCTTCTTCAGAGTGAAGACCTTCATGCACAATGGCTATTTTATTATTGGCATCCAAAGCCATTTTCCGCGTTACTTCTATCTCAAGTTGAGAGTTCACTTCCAAAGCATTAGAAAGCTTTTCACGAGTCTCTTCTAGCTCTCTTTCAATACGTAGCCGGTCGTGTTGAGCGCGAGCTCTTTCTAATGCAGCTTGCGACGCATGAACAGTAGCTTCGTCTGCAGCGCGCCTCAAGGCACGCTCCGTATCCACAAACGTAGCTTCCAACTCTTGTCTCTCTGATCGCAATCTATCAGCAGTTTGTATCGAGTCAGAGAGCTTTTGCTCAACATCTTTAACTCTAGATTCCAGACTTGTAACCATATTCCTCAAATCATCTAAGGTTTTATTAGCGTTAGCTAAACTCGCTTGTTCAGACATTAATTTATCCTTCAATTCATTGTTTTCTGTGATCAGTTCATTAATTTGTTCTTTTGAAAACTCAAGTTTATTATTTAAGTCATTATTCTCTTCCTCTAACTGTTCAGTTCGCTTAGTGAGATGGTTCAGTTCCTCGATCAAGGCTTCACTGGTAGGTTTATTGTCTTCTGATCGTGAACCATACGATATACGTGCTCGTCTTGAACGAAGTTTACTAATATCAGTACTAGATTCACGTAATCCGACGCCAGTGTCACACAGTCCGACGCGGGCAAGCGAGACATTTCTATCTGGCTCTGACCAACATTCGGACTCCGATATCACATCTGCTTGAGGGAAATTTTTGAATAAAGCTTTTCTTTGCACGGAATATCTGTTATCATCGCTACATGCCACATGGTGACCAAACATCATTGTTAAATCTTCCATCCTCAACGACTGTGATATATCCATATTACTCTCGTCCATAGTGAAGTCTTCTGGAGCCATGGATTCGTCCAATTCCAAACCAACGGGCAAAGCGAGACTTTGCTCCAATATACTTTCAGCCAATTTTTTCTTGTCCTCACCAAGAACACATCTGTAAAATAATAAAAATCATATTAAAAAGCAGTTTTGACAAGCTTTAGTTGGAAAGTTCCCAATAAAATAGAACAACAGATCAGCCTCATTTTGTAAATGCTGAAACTTTACTCGAAAAAAGGCTTTGACAGGTAACAGAATTGAATAAGCACTTTTATTCAGCACACCTATTATATTACTTCATACTATAAAGTGTTCAATTTTTTTTATATTTTACTACGGAATAGTATGATGATTGCGATACTCCAGACGCCGGACACTTTGTGTGGTGGCAAAACTGGAAATCCACCGTGACGAAGATCACAGGATTTATGGTATATTTGAACTTTATAAATTCAGATTGTAATTTGGACACCAAAGCAGACAGATTTATGGATCCATCCCACTGCCAAACATAGGTGAGTTCACGGGATTTTTCTCTATAAATATTCGACTTGGATGGACTTACTTGTGTGATAGTAATTTATCGAGGAAATAAGCCATTCCTTGTAGTCTTTTAGTAAGCAGCTGCTGGAGATTTCTGAAAACAAAGTATAGTAGATCAGACATAAAATACTGTTTACATTAATTATGCGGTTTGAGTATGTACAGAAATTGTTATTACCCTGCGTCAACATTCTGAGTTGTCTCGAAATGTTTCTGTAAATCCCTGACTTTGCTTTCTAGGTCCTTGATATGCTCATCCTTACACTTCAGTATTTCCTCGTATTTCTCTAATTGTGAGTCGCTTACATGCGCATAAACTAATTCCTTGTCCTGAAAAGAATATACATAATATATTCTTTAATGTATTAAAAAAAAATGCCGTGTATACTGTTACCTATAGATATCAACCGAGGCTAACTCCGGACTCCGCAAAAATTCGAATAACTGTAACTTACTAGTTTTATTTTCTTAATTTCTTTGTCTTGCTGTTGAATTTTTTTCATACATCCTTTTATCATTTGTAAAGCCTTTTTGTTTTCTCTGCGCAATTTGACAAGTTCATCCTGCAAGAAAGTATTTCATGATATTTATTTAAATCAAAAACATGTCTACCGCACATTTGGCGGCACAACTGAATAAAATATTAAGATAAGGTTTGTGCTAATACTCTCAGTTCTCCTAAATCTTTTGTGGTGCAAACAGTAAATAGTCTTATATGCTTAGTTCAAAATTAGTTAAGGAACAGCATATTATTTGCTTTTTTTTTTAAATACTAACCAAGTCGTCGTTATTAACCGTAACCGCCAAATAGTCCCTGAAAACAATTTATAAACTTAAAACCAACACTTCAGAACAATAAAACAATGAACAACTAAATATTGCTGCTTAGTGCTTACCCAGCTGACTCAGATTCGGCACATGTATCATCAATAGGTTCTTTCTTCTCAGTTTCCTATAATATACAAGTGAATTTAAATAAATTTAGATTTAAAGAAATATAGGGCTTTAAGTGTTATAGTTCAAATACAGCGTTCGGTGCACAACGCCCATAGGCGATTTTTAAAGAATGATGAATGTCAAAGATGGAAATGGAATAATTTTTAAATTAAGATACATTCTATTGGACCGCTGTAGTGTGTTGACACTTTGAGAGTTACAATCAAACTACCGATTTGATACTTTACCTGGTCCTGTGACGCGATTTCTTTTTTAATAATATTGCTATTGTTCATGGATAAATCTACACTATCAGTTGAAATGGAACCCTGAAAAAGAGAAATACAATTCAGATTTTCATAAGAAATGATAATCAAAACTAAACTATTTTTACATGGTGAATATTGTTTCCATACCTGTTGTTCCAATACATCAATGGCCTCCGCAGCTGCTGCAAGTAATTCTTGTTTATCACTTAGCTGCCTTCGCAATTCTTCCACTTCCACTTGAAGTCTTACATTGTGTTCCAGGAGACCCTTAAAAACAATAGCCAACTTAAATAATATTTAACTACTCAATTTTTTAATTTGTATGTGTAAAATTAATAACGTAAACAAGTATGCGTTCTTAGAAAATAACTTTAACACTTCAAGAATTACACCAGCCTAAAGTTATTTATTGAATAGAAATTGCTTCAATTTGAATATAAAATGGTAAATGTACCAGATAATCTACAGACAAGTGGGACAAGTCATACTGGGACATTGGATACGTCTACATGCCACTGTGCCTATAATAAACAGTTGATTTATTTTTCTGGTAAGATGTAAATACTAATACTAGTTTCTAAGTTGTTTTTATTCTAACGAAATGGACTTTGTCTGAGTTTTTATTTATTTATTTTTTACTTACTTGAACAGCTGGTGGCGATCCAGTACCCAATTTCTCTTCAAGGAAATATATCCTCAGTTTCAAATGAAAGTTCTCTTTTCTTAAACCATTGAGTTGTTCTTCATACTGTTTCATGCTGACACCACTGGCGACAGTAACATCTGTTGAAAGATTTAAATTAATATTAGCATACTAATTATGTGATTATGAAAAACGAATATTTTTTAATAGGAGCCGCAGCCCTCGCCACATTCTAATAGACTTAGCTATAATACACGAAAGGAGTTGTACCGCACTTTTTAGGGTCCAAGCCAAAAGAAAAAAACAGCAATACCATATTATACACAGCCATTCGGAAACTATTGGCCATATATGTCGATAAAATTAGAGGGAGAATGTACTGCTAAACAATGGTGTAGGTGGGGAAGAAACGAAAAATCAAAGGAGTTTGTTTTCATTTCTTGTTGAATCTCCTACCCAAGTTCCGCAATTCAATTTCTTTTCAAAGATTCGCTCACGCATATCACCACTCTTACTACGCTTGTTTGTATTGATCTTCTATTTCGCATATCGATGAGTCATGATTTGTCCAACCAGTATGTAGCTACCTGAGCGGCTCTATCGTCAACCTCATTCAAGACCTGGAGGGTGCACTTAGTTGAACACAACGTTCAGAAGAGATGATGTGACTTATCCTCTGCTTAGACTCCACACTTACATTGTGTTCAGGATGATAATGCCCCACCTAGCCAGATTGGATCTTCCTTGTCCAGCTTTAGCCGGCATTCGGTCTAACCAGTTCAAAGGTTTCCATATTGGGCACTGCAGTCACTGCCTTTATTTTGTTTGTATGTGTGTATTTGAGTATTATCGTTATATTATATTTGTTAATGTTTTCTCGAAACACTTTCTGTTATGCAGTCTGCACCTACTATGTTTTCTCTCTGCATCACCCTAAGGTAGACTGGTAGAAAATGCCCAAGGCATTAAGTCCGCCTTTGTACAGTGTTTATACATGTGCATAAAGTTTTAATAAATAAAAAAAAAAAAGTCAGAATCATCTCTAGGCATAAACTTCATATCCATAATATTTAAAAAGTAGAAACATCATATCGCAGAAAGTTCACAGTCGGAATCGTCTTTTGGCAAATATTTTATATCGATAATCATTAAACGGTAGAATTGTCATATCGTAGAAAGTTTATAGTTCGGGTCATCTTTGTCATTATTAGTTGTCATTTATTTCTTTAAAATAATGTCATTTATTTTAGTTCTTGTTTAATTGAATTTGAAATAATGTCATTGAATTCAATAAGTAAGTATCCTAACCTAAATAGTTCAGTTCCGGGTAACCTACTTAAAACAATCTCTTTTTTCCATTAATGCAAGTCGTTTCTGCCACTCGCCGACCGCTACCGCGGCACGGCTCGCTTCGCTCGCTCGGCTCGTGCGTAGGAGGTCACAGTTTTAACCTAACCTAAATTAACTAGCCTAACCTAAACCGAAATAATTTTAATGCCTTTAAAATGTTCGTTTAAAGAAAATTATGCTAAGTGTGTTATGCCAAATAAATTTCGGAGCATCGAGATTCTGCCAGATAGAGGGAACCCCTTTCGAACAACCCGCAACCCTAGCAGGCCCCTCGAGATGTCAGCAAAGCTGCTGACATCTCTTTGAGGCGCGCGTGAAACACTAACGCGCCGTCGACACAGCCTGTCGTCAATAGATGGTCGGACGGTGAGCTAACCCTTGCTCACCTTCCACAGGTCCGCATCTACGGTGGCCGGGAGTCGTCTCGCGGCGCCCGTCGCCCGGGGCGTCTCCCGCGGCGGCTGGGTTGGTTTGAGGTTCTCTCCCTCAAACGCCCGGCCACCTCCTTCGCTAGCATTACTGCTTCGCAGAAGGAGGTGACCGGTTCCTATTCCCACTCGCTCCGAACCATGGACTGAACCAGGGTCGGACGCGAAAGATCGCCGCCGCCGATCGCCTCTACGAGGGCACGGCGATGCTCCGTTCCAGCTGAACAGACCGCCACTGTGTGCTCCACCGTGTCCTCCGGGCGATCGTCACAAGGTGACACCCGGGCGTTTCCGCCCGCCCGATTATGTGCAGGAACCTCCCGAAACTTCCGTGTCCTTGGAGGACCAGCGTTAAGCGGTAGGTGAGGACGCCATGGCGCCTCTCCAGACACTGCTCAAAGACCCCTCTTTACTTACCGCCACTATTGTGGCGTGTCTTAGATGGTATGTTTGAGATATCCTTTTCGAATCTTCAAACGAGATCAAACAGCGGACGACGACTGTCTCCTTCCTGTTATATAGTGTATATCAAAATAATTATGTATACTTACCATGACCTTCAGAAGGTAACGCCATTTCTTGTAGTTTTCGCGGGCTGGTACTGTAAAAAAACAGAAATATTTTAAGTAGTTATATCGAAAAATATTTTTCAAAAGTAGGTAGGGGTCGTCTTCAAGGTTACGGGAAAGGCTTAATCATGGCGACAATACGCTTCCAAAAAACACCTGTAGCGCTGTGTCTATTATCTTGCGGTGGAATATCAATTTAAAAAAATATTGAAATATTATGTTTTTAAGTAACCTTGCTATCTCAGTCAGGTCTATTCCTTAAAAAAGTCATTCACAAAAATAACTTATAGAAACAAACTTATTAAAGAACTAAATAATAGCGATAGTCCAAAAAACGGCATGATGAAACGCCTTTGGTATAGCAAAAGCCAGCCCTTGGTTCAGGGGAAGTATCAACTAAACGTTTTGAAATGGCAATGAGGGCAAAGACCCCACGGGCCCAGAGTTTTAACACTGATCGGCTCGAAAATATAGTACCAATAAGGTTTCTATATTTACGCCGCGTGAGGTTCTCAGCAGCCGAAACAGCAGCGCCAGCGCAGCACGAAGAGCTAGGAAAATGAGATGGCCCAAAAGTATCGACATTTATGTTGCGTCCCACACTAAAGAACTACACACCTTCCACGGAAACAAAGACATGCCGTCCTGTCTTTTGTGTCATCGTCGCGTGCCAAGTCATTGGGTTCTAATACAACTGTAACGGTGACGATGATAAGAGCTCGTTGGACGATTTTGTTAAAATTCTCGTGATGCGCAAAACGGGCTGCATTTCGGCTGCGTGATAGGCCGTAATGTCCGAGTCTGTTGACACCGTCACCACACTGACAGCGATGAGGTGAACAAAAAAGGGACTCCTTTCCAAACGTAAAGAAGTAGCGAGGCAGAAAGTAGTGTCGTCGAACTAAGTGCCTATACTCGATGACGGTAACGATACGTGTGTGAAGCCGAAAACCCTGACTACCACTTGCCAATAGGCGAGTACGGTCAGCAGTAGTAGCAAAAGGAAAAAACGGAATCCTCTGTTACTCCGAAAACGCCTTCGGGTGGGACTTTATCGCTGCATCTTTATGAGGGTTCCTACTTGGGTTGCTTATAGAACTAGGTATTAGTGAAGTCAGAATGTTTTTAGGGTTCCGTTAAGTACTGAAGTCTACGCATTTAAAAGATATGGCGTCGCAAGTTTGTACGGAACCCTCACTGCGCAAATTCGACTCGCACTTGGCCGGTTTTTTTTCCCGATGAATACTTTCAAATAACAGGAGGAAGGAGGTCATGAAATAATAACAGCCGCTCGGATCAATCTCAAGGTAAAGTCGTGCTGGGTTTGTCTGTGGATCCACAATCCAGTCAAAAACCCTACGGGATCTTCCTAAACCAAATTAAGAAAGAATCAATTTCATCTGATTAGTTATCACGGGGAAATCGAGAGACACTTGAAAAAAAAAGATACCGACGAATTGAGAATCTCTACCTCTTTTGAAGACTGTTAAAAGTTGTTACTATTTTTGCAGCCGATAAAATCAAAATTGTGCATGCATAAAGACACATCGCATTCGTTGTGAAACATGCACTTGACTGTCCTTTTTTTTTTCTGGTAAATATTGGCCGCTTTGAGCCGCAAACAATTATTGGTGTTGTTTTTTGTAAGATACATTTGTCACGGTCCAGCTCTCATTATTTGTTTTTTGATCATTTATTGTAGCAGCGGTGCTGATGGTATTGCCGGTATTTTAATATCCAATTGTTTTCTTTAACATATAATTTTTAGAACCATATTGTCACGTAGTACCAATGTAATTTGAATCTACCTATATGCTTACCTAAAGGGAGATGATATACCAGCTCCCTGTTTAGAGTTATGCATCCTAGGCAATGTTGCCATTTTGTTTGAAGAAAAACTTGTTATATAACAACTACACTCCTTTAAATACACATTTCACATAACAAACAATAATCATAAGAAAGTAACGAACAGATCAACAAAACACAATGTTTAATGAACGCAAATCGACGACAACTGGAAATTATTTCTGTCGAATAGGTACCATTACAACAGATAACGATTGTTAATATACGTATGAAACACGATTGCACATCAAAACACTACCAAATGTAGCAAAATAACTTAACAAAATTGTAAATAAACAATGGCGTAATTAGTAAATCGCTTTGTATTTTACTTGACGTGGTACACGATAGGTTTCTGAATGTAGGACGAATGGGATACGGGACTTCGAGTGGGATTCGGGAACGATCGCATATCATCGGGAGTCAGTAAGCGTGTTACGCAGATAGCCAGCATTTTGGTACATATTGAAGGGGGAATAGGAAAAAGAAAGAGATAGATGCTGTGTTGTTAGACAGAGATAAATGGACCGAAGGCGGATACGTGAACTACACGGTAGACAAAAATAGAAGTGGCGGCGCCATTAAGTATGCTCTGTTCCAAATTTTGAATTTATGCTATACTTCCTGCATCAATGCGTTTTTAACAAAAAAAGTAAGGGGACAATATAAGATCATTACATATGTTACCTCCTGCAAGTAATGTTGTTTTTGACTTTCCGTAGGTTTCATTTAGGTCCTGGCTATTTTACGTAAGATATAATACTATTGTTCATAAGAATAGCAATCCCACTTTCCAGCCTCAACTTTAAGATCTGAAAAGGCTGCCCTTCCCGTAACACACCATGTAGGTACCGCGATTATTTATATTTTCGGACCAAAACAGTTTTTATTGATACTTTTTACATATATGGAAATATTTTTCAACATTCGCTAAAATTACCATGTCTAGTAATCACCCAGTTAAGCTATAAGAAAAATCTACGGCGGATAAAATACGTTAAGGATTTAGTAAAAAAACACACAGAAAAAAGGTGCACCCAATTAGGTATTCATGCCTAATTAAGTAATAAATATCAACCTGTCTAGTAACAGAATAAAGAATTATTTTGAAAAACAATGGTGGTACCAAACCGTAAGGACGTGTTCGATTTATAAGCGGGATTAAGCAAAACATAAATGAGTCTGTTGTTTTAATATAAAAACTTCTCAAATAAAAACTCTTTTTGTTATTTCTTTTTTTGAGATATCGATGCAAGACTTATCACGAATTGCTGACTGCCGAGTTGCAAAAATCTAGGACTAGTAATGTATGGTTTAAGAACTTTATTACTTCTCATCAAGAATTTATTCACAATAATTTACTTCTAAGAAAATCAATTTGGTAGTGAAATTTACGTAAGTAGTACAGAAAAAAGCAAATATGAGGGTAGGCGATGACAATTATACAACATTTTGTTGATTTAGTAAAACAGTGCCGTTTATTACCAATATTTTAGCAAATGGAAATATTCCCAGCAAGGTTCTATTGTTACAGGTAAATGGTAATATTACATAATGTTCCTAATATTGTTTAGAATTGTCTTGTTGATTTATCTTAAGTATGTAAGTACATAATATTTGTTTATAACGCACAGAGCACTTGTACAGCGATCAGCACAGCATGCTCAGCACTTGCCCGAAAGACATTTACGCAAAGGACATTTACGCGACCCATTTGCCGAAAAGACATTTACGAGCATGAAGTTTGGCCCGAAAGGAAATGCGCAAATGGACACTTGCGCGGCTGGACGCTTGCGGGAAAAGACTTCATATAGCCCTCAAGTCATTGTTCTGGGTCTGGCTGTTTGTGTATGTTAGTTTTAATATTTATAAGCAGCCACGATACATGAGAGATTCCTACAAGGCAAGCAAAACAATAAAAATATGAATATGACTTTCTAACATAAAATTTATTTTAACTTTTTATCCCAAAATAACTACACACCTATAACAACACATAACATCATTCATTTAAGATAGGAGGATACGGCAGAGTTGTATCTATTGTACTGTAATGGGCTGTCTCCTTGAATGTACAAGAATCACAGTGGAAGGATGCAAATGGACAATTGCGCGAACGAAATTTGCGCCCATTTATTTGGGCGAAGGTCATTACCCGAATCTATTTTTGCGCGACTTTACGGCCTTAGACACAATTTAACATCATGCCTGATATTAGTTGAAGGGTGAACTGAGATTTGTTGGTAAAACAATAAGTCCGAGACAGCTATGGTGAATATAGCTGATCGCTGTATTTTTTAATAATGTTAAGGGGTGTTACTATTTTTTATAATTTCTATGGCGCTATCTTATATTTTATAATGTTATCATATTCATAGTATCAGTTGCGCAAAGACCTATGGATTGTATGTTAACTCCTTGTATGCCGGGAACGTAGATATACGCGAGACACAATGCGTAATTAATTGTGTCTGTAATTCCGGCATACAAGCGGTTAATCTGCAAAAATGATGAATTGTGAGAGTGACATTGTGTGAAAATGACCAAGTTTTTCATGATGACAGTTTACTAAAGTCATATTTCTACATTACAACCAAACACCATGTCGACCTGGTGACCAATGTATAAACTTGGATAGGTTGCTGATATCTATAACTACGGCTTGAAATTGAAAGATCCAGAAAATAACAAACTCATTTTCCGGAAACACATGTTACTCCTAAATATTCGCTACCTATTTGATTTTACCTTGTATTTCAAAGTAATCCATATTCTATTATCCAAAAATTCTGTGAAAAATTAGAACTTTTAAAAATCTTGAGTCTATAGGGTCTGTCTCTCCTAAACACAGGCTACTCAGTAGCCTATATAGGAGTACAGCGCTTCACCCGCTTACCAGATTGTGAATTACTCTCATGTCCCAATCTATCTGTACTATAATCTATACATAAGCGTTTGCATTAATGATTACAATGTATTTAGAGGTAAACCTTTACAAGTTATTTTTATGGGTAGTAATGCAGGTTTTTTTTTTTATTAAAACCAAATAAACCTACAATAAAATTCTTTTGTCATAGGACTGTCGTTAATTGCTTTGTTTGGTAAGAGGATTATCTAAAATAAACCTGTGAAGGGATCTACTGTCTTGAAAAAGAATGGAAAGGTACTTACATGACACCAACTTCCGCAGGCATTAATTCAGCCATTACAACTTAACGTTTCCGTTACTCTTAGGTAGATAGTCTTATTCTGCAATAAGTACTGGAACAAAAACAGCATGATTTCCTTTTTAATGTTTACAAGACTTCCAAAACAGTTCTTTGAAATTGAAAACATCAATTTAGTGGTGTCCTTTGGTACATACAGTATAGTTTTACTAAATAGTGTATTTTAACACATCTGCTTAGTTATTCTTTAGCAGTTCGAGATAATTACGCCGTTTTGCTTGTAAAATGTAAAGATCAACTCCTAATATTCACCTTTGTTTTATTTAAAAGTCTCCGTTGTTCAATTCCTTCACTGTTCACTTTTCAAACAGGCAATGAGACGTTAATCTCAGTGTAACCAGATTAAATTTCACATAAATCCCGAAATATACCAACTTCCACAAGATAGACTTTGAAGTTTAAATATAAATGTTAAGGCAGCTTGCCTGTTTATTGTGCTTAAATAGCTTTTTATCCAAAATATACCTCATAAACGTCTAGCCCGCGCAACTAATATAGTATACCGAAAAAGTTTTTAAATATTGAATATCGATGCTTCCGGCAACAAATGTCGTAAACGCCATTTTGGCGAAAATGAGTTAAGAATGCAGCCCTACTTAATTTTTGGCGCTGCGTCGATCTAAAAATGTGAAAAAAATATTCGCCTAAAAAAAATACTTTTACACCCAAAATTTTTACTAGTATAATCAAGATTTTTTAGAAAAGAGGGTATGTATAACTCATATTGCTTAGAACCGAATAACCGTGCAGGTCGTATAATACAACGCACAAACAGCTGTCGGTCGTAAAAACATGAATACATTATAATTGTAATTACACCCCACAATCATTTTTAAAACGTAAGCTCTGCTGAGAAACAATTGTCGTAATGTCACTTGGTCTTGGAGAATTCCAATCCAATGACAGAAGATTATTAATCAGAAATTTGAAGACCTGATTTTCTATAACTCGTCGTCGTATTATGTTTTGCATCTACTTTTTTATTATCTTGTCGATAACACTTTCCCATTTTCACCAATGATACTAAAAGTTAGGTAGACCATAGTACAGAAGCTTTCCGAACAAACAAGATCTAGAAAGATGAACTCCCTAAATTTTAAGGGCGTTGGTGAAAATGGGCATTGTTTATTAAAATTATTAGAGCAGTAAGCTTGGTAGAATGTTTACTTATTTTTTTTTGTAATTCATTATCAATACGTTTTAAAAAAAATGTCGTGATTATAAAATCTTCTTGAAATCAATGAAACAAAATGATTCTTACTTAACATTTTGAATTATGTCTGGCTGGTTGGGTACACCGTTGGAGGTAGAACACTATAGACATCTTGTAACAAACGTTTGATTAAATTATACGGGACGATGCCTATAATATACTTAGTTAAGTGTATTTTTATACCTGGACCTGGCAGGTCCTAAAGGTAAAAATGATGATTGATGTACAAGATCCTCTAATGAAAATTTAAGTGATTGGTTTAGACAATTGTTTACTTTGAATTTGTATTAATGCCTTTTTGTGAGCGGGGGAAGTCATTGGTGGGAAATCATCCAATGACTTCCCCCGCTCTGGGCGGAGCGGGGGGGCATGTCAGACTTGTACTGACTAGAACCCACCCATGTTCCTTCTATTGCCCTTTACGTTCCGGGGCCGCGGTATCTCTTTCGAACAACCCACAACCCCGGCAGGCGGAGGCTCTGGCAAGCCCCTCTGCTTTGCTGACTCTCTTTGAGGCGCGCGTGAAACACGAACGCGCCGTCGACACGGCCTGTCGTCAATCGACGGACGGACGGTGAACTACCCATTGCTCACCGTCCACAGGCCCGCATCTATGGTGACCGGGAGTCGTCTCGCGGCGCCCGGCGCCATGGGCGTCTCCCGCGGCGGCTGGGTTGGGCAGATGTTCTCTCCCTCAAACGCCCGGCCACCTCCTTTGCTAGCTTTACTGCTTCGCAGAAGGAGGTGACCGCTTCCCTTTCCTTCCCGCTCCGGACCATGGCCTGAACCAGGGCCGGACGCGAGAGATCGCCGCCGCCGATCGCCTCTAGCTCGGGCACGGCGGTGCTCCGCCCACGCTGGGCAGATCGCCACTGTGTGCTCCACTGTGCCCTCCGGGCGATCGTCATAATGGTGACACCCGGGCGGTATTAGTGCCTTGCTTAACCATTATTTTGATTAAACGATGACGGTCAATGAACAAAAAACCTTTTTTAATTATGTCAATTTGTGTTTTATTTTATTGTTTTTATTACAAGTAATGAAAACTCAACTTACAGTCTTAAATTCATTGATTTGCTTCAGATATTTCCATGTTTGTTACATACCATCGCATCAGATCGTGGTGTTTACACTCATTTTTATTTCAGTATATGGTTTTTAAAACCAAACCCAGAACTATTGTATTTAAAAACTGGTGCATACTTCTTACTTCCGTTAGACAAATCGTTCTCCATTGATTTGTTAGTGGTCGTAAAAACCAACTTCTTGAATTTTCTGGGGTGTATGTCCAAGCTAACTTTTAAAATAAGGCTTTGACATAAATAGCAATAATATATTATGAAACACCATCGTATTTTACGTATTTCTTGTATAGAACACAATTTTACAACATTTAAAGTTAAAAAGATATAAGCCAAAAACGAAATATTTTTTTGTTTTTCGTTGATTACCAAAAGTGCTATTTTGGTGTTTACGACCTTTGTTGTCGGAAGCATCGATATTGAATCTGTCATACTGGTTACTCTAGGTTTGGAAAGAGGGTGGTAAATCTATTCAATAATTTAGTCGACTTTATAACTAACTTTAAAGCAATATTACATAAAACCACACCTACTTTAGAGTGTATAGCTCATACAGACAAAATAGAGCTAATTTCTTATCACTTTTTCTGCCACTTTTAACAGGGGGATGCACACACGGGGAAGTAAACATATGCAAGCATAGCATAACGTAAGCACACTATGGGTATTTACCGTTGACACATAGAAATAGTAATATTTTTCGAATTTATCGGAAGAAATGTAAAAATAAAACTGAAAAGTCCTCTTCTGTATTTTTTTTTAAACAAATCAAGCCAGCCATTGATTTGTGGCAAGTATTTCGAAAATAGAGGGATAAAGTGCCTCGGATATTTTAGTCGATTTTTCGATACACAGATGATTTTTTTTACGTTTCTGTTAATGTCAACTCATCTGAATTTAGCTGGGACTGCTGTCATTGTCATAAAGCTGTCAGCCTGTCACACTGATACGAATTTAGGGGTTATGAGTGTTATTGGAAAAATTGTGGTATCTCTCGTCCACAAAGGCCATTAATGAAGAGTTGAAGTTTATAAATAAATACATCTACTGTTTGTGAAGGAAAAATATCTCCTGATCTGTTTCATATCACTATGGCACTTTCTTTTCATGTCCGCTCTTTAATTAGAAGATTAGTGTTCTCTGATTTACGGCCATCTATTCGCTTATACTCGGATCAACCAGAGGGATCCAATGAAGAACAAAAAGAAATTGATCCTGCTAAGGATAGAACCAAAATAGTTCCCGTTGAAACCAGCATAAGATATATGCAGAGTAATGCTTACCAGCAGACTTACGGCGAGAATACGGTTTGGGCCTTGTATCGGCGTAACCACAAAGGTGGTTTTGCCCCAAGGAAGACCAGAAAGTCCTGCGTCAGAAATGGTGTAATATCTACCGGGAATCCTTGCCCCATTTGCAGAGACGAGTATTTAGTTTTGGATCACAGGAATACTAAACTTCTGGAACAGTTCATATCTGAGTACACTGGACAGGTATGTTGTCATCATCTATAATTAAGCTCATAATCACTATCTACGGCTCTTAACAATTTCGCTGCCCAGAACTCAGCGTATGAGTCCAAAATAATAATATGTTGCATTTTTTTTTTACACTGCTAGGCACAGGCCTCTCTTCTTGAAGTGCCTGGTAAATCTCTATCTGTAATATACCCCAAAACCTAGAATTTTCAAATAAAATGAATTATTCAGTTGGCACAGTGGCTGAGCGATCGGCTGCTGTGCTGCGTGCCGTGAGTATGATTCCCGCACGGAGAAACATTTGTATGACCTATGAATAGTTGTTTTGGGTCTGTCTGTTTGTGTATGTGAGTTTGAATGTTTTTATATGCACCCACAATACGGGAGAAATTCCTAGTGTGGGGAAATGTTTATAAAAAAAAAAAAACTTCAGACTTATGCAATACCTATTACTCTTAATTGTATGTAAAACCTTGAAAAGTTAAGACATACAAATTATATTACTGATTGTGTAGGTACTCAGAATATTCTATTCTACTCTTATTGAATTTTATATGCTATTTCCAGGAGTGCAATAAATGACTCCCACAATAAGTTGTGTGCACATTTGCTGTACTTTTTTTCTGTAAACAGTTATTTCTTTTTTTCAGATACTTGATGCTTTCAAAACGGGACTTTGCCAAAAGAAACATAAGGAGTTACTAGTAGCCATTGAAAGAGCCTGGGACCATGGTTACCTCACTTACGATGTGCCATTCAGGGAATATGATTACTCATTATACAATAAAAATGTCAATTCTGTTTAAATCAGTATAATTATAGTTTTAGTTTCATAAATATAGATTTATAGTTGATTGAGCTTTTTCATTGCACAAATATTTTATTAGGAAGCCCTAAAGTTCTTATGGCACTATTTTAAAACTAGATAATTGTTATTTGTTGTAAATAATTCATTTGTTAATTACTCTTAATAAAAAAAGAACTCTTAAAGTTATTTAAAACCTGCTGATAACTGTTTTTACCTCATAGTTAATGATAAATTAAGTTGTTTATGTTGTTAGTGACTAATTTACTTGAATCTACTTGTAAATGTAATACAAACCAATGCAGACTTACTGCAGGTTTTTTTTTATTTTAAATAAAGGAGACCCTCACCCTGTATAATTAAATCTGCAGGTTAGTCTGGCACTGCAATTTGGTTTGAAAGAGATTCTGCGGCCCTGGAAAACAAAGGGCAAAACAAGGATCATGGATGGGTTTTAGTCAGCACTGCCCAGATTCTGGAATCATTTGATCATTTCCCATCCAAAAATCTAAAAAGGGTTGTAAGAGGTACTTCTTGCGAGATTCAGGTTAGTTTTGGTTTTGTATGGCACAATATTATTGTAACAATTTGTCTTTATACCTCACACAACCTGTTAATAATGAAGGGGAAACAGTAAGATATTATTTTTCTAAATCTTCAATCATAACAACACACACATTGCAGTCAAGACCTCCATGCTGTTGTTTTAAATTAAGTAAATGTATCTATTAATTTCGATCTGTTTCTTTGAAGTAGCAGTTCCCTGATCAGTGCTGATTTTTCTCGTTCCAAGACTGTAATCCTCTCATTTTTTCTATTGACCTCCTGAAAAAGAAAGAAACATGATTAAAAAAATATTTTCAAGTGAGTAATAGTTTTGCTTAGTGAGGTTTGTTCGTCTGCCCAGCTATGTTCCGATTTTAATTAGTTGTTGCAAAATATTTTCGTTTAGATTTTCTTCTCTCACAATCCATTCAACTTTTTTTGGTCAACATCGCCCTTCAATTTAAGGAAGGCACGGAACAAATACTTATATTGTGTGCAGATAGTTTTTGTGGGTCTGACTGCTTTTGTATGTGAGTTTAAATGTTACTTAACGCACACACGAAACAAGAGAAATTCCTAGTGTGAGTTCCCAGTGAGCGTTTTTTTTTATCCTTATCGCCATTAGTTACGATTGTAAAGACAACGATACTTAGCATACGAATATAAGTTGAAATCTAGGCAAGTATCGTGGTCTGATGATATATGTACATACCTCTGCAAGGACACGGTTTTGAGATCGAAGTACTGCTGCATTGCTAGGCGTGGCGGAAGTTCCCGTCGCTGACAACGATGACGCGGGTAACGCTAAGTTCATATGAAGTGACAGCTGTCCATGCCGCCAACCGGCTGCTAATGCTCCCAATTGTCGATTGAGCTCTAACACTCGTGCTTTTAGTAATTCAAGTCGTTCTTGATGTGCCTCGCTCCAGGGCTCCTAAAAGAAGAACAAGCTGTTGAATCAAAGGCGTGTGCGGTGTGTACGGCGTTTAATGCGAGACTGAAGTCGGTCTCGTACACTGGTCCATAACAATACGTCTTATAAGTATCCTTAGTATATCGACACACAACACCTCCACTCTTATTTACTACATACAAACAAGTCAATTGGTGGCAATGAAATCCGAATGTTACTCCGAAATCGCCTCGAGGTAGGACTTTGTCGCTTCGTCTTTATGAGGGTTTCTAGTTCGATTCCTAATAGAACTAAGTATCAGGGAAGTCAATTGTAACCGACTTCAAAAACAAGCATGTTTTATTTCTAAGTGAATATTTTAGGATCCAAAAGGGACCTCAAAAAGGAACCATTATTGGATCACTTTGTTGCTTGTCTGTGCCTTTATCTCGGGAACGCGTGGAGGTATCGAATTGAAATTACCTAATAATTACCATATAGTGAAGTCTTAGATCCCTTCGTTCGTGCTATGAAAAAATCATCCCTCTAAGTCTACACAGTTAAAATATATGGCCATTTATGTCGCAAGTTTGTACGGAACCCTCGCCTCGGTGCGCGAGTCTGGCCCGCTCTTAGCCGGTTTTTTTAAAGTATTTGCTCCGATTTCTCTGTGATTACAGAGCCGAATCATAGGTTTTCAAAAACCTTAGAACAATTGAAAGAGATACCGCGGCCCCGGTACACAAAAGACAAAAGAAGGAACATAGATGGGTTTTAGTTTTTTCAGTAAAAATCTGACACTCCCCACCGCTATGCCCCGAGTCAGAGCGGGGGAAGCTATACAGGTAAGGTCAGGCGGGGCAAGCGCGCCGACGGGGTAAGCGCGCCTACCATAAAAATATCGAAAACTACTGATGTTATATAACTAACGACATCTTACATCCATACAACAAACTAAAACACAGTTCTTTTTCAAAATCACAGATGCCTCTGTTCACCATACATTAATATATCGGCCATTTTAATTTTAAGTGTCATTTAAACCTGTTACCAGAGATGAGCACGTCTTACTAATCCCCATATATCTTAAAATATTTTACGTGTTGCGGGAAACCAATGAGTTGAGTACAGAATTTGATAGTTTTCCTTTAAATCTATGTCTGTATTTTAGGCTTATATAGTGAAATTCATATTTTTTTTGTAAATTTAAAATCTTAACCTTAAATTAGTCAAGTGAGGCAAGTGCGCCTAAGTTTTTAGCAGTATGGCGCACTTCCCCCGAGCCAGAAGTCGTCAACTATTAAGATTAAAATATTTTCTTAACCGACGGCCTCTGAGTAAGGGTCATGTTTTTCTGTATTGAGAAGTTACTGCTTAGTGCTTAAGGTCATGTGATGAGAAGGCATTGGGTGATGGGTTTACTTGCTATCTTCTTACAAATGGTTCGTACTTATCAAAGAAAAAGCGAGAAGCCTTCTTGGTCTAGAGCAACTTTATGTCAAACAGTTGACGCCGTTCGATCAGGCCCTCGTAAAACAGTCTTAAACTTCAGACTCACTATTGCTTGATTTTAACGTGTTCAGTTTTTGAAATACCTTAGCCCAATAAAGACTGGAATGTTTTCTACTTTACCATTTAAGTTCTCGCTTGCCATCCACTAGATTACTAAGTATTTACGTCGCCCTATGGCGTCAAAGGAAAATTTGTTACCTATTTTCGTATTATTTAAATAACGCTGTGATTGGGTTAATTAAAGAAATCTAGCATTCCAGCCAAACCTGAAAACATTGATATTTAAATTCAGCAGTTTATAGTTTTTACAATAAAAAAAAACAACATTAAAGTGTTTAGAACCCCTGATTCCTAGTTTATGGCGCACTTGCCCCAAATTTCTTATGGAAGCTGTAGTAGCCTGTAGGATGCGTAAATTATAAAAAAACCAAAAGTAATGCGCTTATTTGTGTAAGTTCTATTATGTAAATTATCTGTTTTTCTTGTAACGTACGATTTTAGCGTATTTTCTTTAATAGGCGCACTTGCCCCGTTTCCAGGGGCAAGTGCGCCTATATCCATGTATCTCAATTTATTAAAAAATATCGCTTTAATATTGATAGATTTGATTGAATCGTCGTTTCTTGCAGCTACAACATTCCAAATATTTACAATTTAATAAATGTGCACTCATAAGTCAGCCCTGAAAAAAAATATTTTGCATCGAAATCATCTATGCAAAAAGTATGGCGCCCTTGCCCCGACTGACCTTACCTAATAGTATTTATTTTGATTCAAGTGAGGAAACTTCGTTATTGCCGAGAATGGCAGTGACAAGTTGCATCAAACAACGTTTTTCAAGACGGAGAAATTAAATAACAGAACGAAAAGAATTTTTACACTTATCGCTTATGTTTTCTTCTCAGGCTGATAATAAAGCAAAAGTATGACGCAGCTAAATAGTCTAATTAAAAAAAAGTATAAATTCAAATATTTTTGAATTTAGGTCTCAAATAGTAGGTAGGTAGATAGGTACCTACTTACCTATCATCATCAAAAAAGCACATTTATGTGAAATACATTGCATATTGAACCTAATCGTAGTGCAATAAGCGCCAGTTCTCTAAGAAGTGAATTGAAAAATAAAGAATAGCATTATTCTTCGTATGTTTAATAATTATAATTTGTATACCTATGTAAGAAAGAACTTAGGTGTATTCATAATTCATTCGAGAACGTTAAACTATCTTGGTAAGCAAAAAAACTTGTTTGGCCATGACCCTAAAACTTGCCTAGGTAATGCTAAAGTTTGTAACTAGCTAGATATATTTCATTTATATATATTAAATAATGACAAACACGATAAATATACGTTATGTTATCGTATTCATGGACTGGCTGGCAACCATAAAATAAGTAGGTACCAATATAAAATTGCGTTGTAAGAGCAGTTAGTAGCGTTTTCATGATCAGTCATTTATATTCAAACCAAATCGACGCCGATTGGGTTTAGCACTCAGAACATGTTATATTGTAAAAGTAAGGAGATATGCGTTCATTAGACATGCACTGTGTATTGATTGTACGGCTACAATTTGTAGTGTTCGCAATTCGATTGATAACGATGAAAAAAGAAAATCTAAAAAACATTGAAAATAATAATTACCACATATGCACCCATTCTGCCGGCATAACGCATTTTTTCTTGAACTTCTGCTAATTGTTTTAAATACCACTCTCTTGCTTCGTCTACTGCCGTTAAGCCTTGCAGTAAAACGTCCTTTTCCTGTTCTATCTGTTTCATACGCTTCAAAAGGTTGTAGTCTACACCGTTGTGTAATGTGTGTCGGCGAGGTTCCCGCCGGCGAGAGACGCGACGTAATTGCGATTGTGTTTCGTTCGCTGATCTGCCGTCACCTAGGCCTCTACTCTGTTCTTCTACGGCTCGAGACATTTCTTCAAAATCTATTTTGTCCACGGATATTTCTTCAGTGTCAAACACTGTTTCTTCCTCCGATTTGTAGCTAGATTTAGATGTTTCATTTCTTTCTGCAGTTTGCTTCTCAAGTCTTGGAGGCTTCGGCGGGCCATAAACCCTCCGAGAGCTATCATGCTTAGAAATAGACACCGTTCCGAGGAGACGAGGCTCCTGAACCAACACATCTTTACGTCCTATTAACTGAGGCATACTTAAAGTTCTGTGCTGTGATGAACCTTCAGAGCTTTTTAAAACCAGCCAATTTCGATCCATATTTTGTGTATCGTTTACATCCAACAATGGTGCAGAAGGTGGTCGGTGAGTTTGAGAAACTATTTGAGCATGTAAACCAGCGCTATCGACATCGTCACTAAATCGATCCTCTTTACCAGAAGAGCCTTCAACTTGATTACGTAACAGGCAAATCTTAAGACCGGTACAGAACCTTTCGAATGTTAGCAGGCCATCGTGAGACGCTACCTTTTGTAAGCTTTCGATGACCCCGCGAGGTAAACCTCGGGTGCGATCGTCCCTCCAACGATTTTCAATATCCGTAAGTTTAACATATCCGGTGTGTTTGTCGTCCATAATATCGAACAAAGTTCGCATCGCCGTAACAAATTGTTTTGGTAAAGATTCCATATTTCTGGAAGCAGCACGATTCATAATGACCTTTAGTCTTCACCGAATTTGTTAGGTCAGTATTTCACATTTTAAATTTCACCCAGTCTTTGTCTGATTTTTACCATAACACAACAAATAAATATTTCCAAAAGTGCATAATCGATAACACACTCAACTGTCGACACAAAAAATTGTCTTTCGAAATCGGATTCTAATAAGCATAATAATTACTAGTACTTAGGTGACCTATGTAAATAGGTACCTACCTACGTAAAAACCGCAAAATTTAAAGAGTGTTCTATTAGGCAGCCACTATAACGTATAACGCGCGGCGCACCATCACTGTCTGTTGTTTAGCCACATGAGGACAAAATCTGACCGTTTGTCAAACGGTACGTGTATGGTGGGCGAACCAATCGGCCGCTGGGAGGGAATTTGCGAGAGATACAGCCCACGAGTGCGAGCAAGAGAACCGGTCAAACGACATTTCGGACACTTCGGCACCGAGCAGGCAGGTAAGCTTGGCATAGGACGGCGCGTGTAGGTCTGTTGTTGTAGTCTATACCTACTTCATTATAATACTTAGGTTTCAATTGTATCAAATTGATTTATTTGAATACAGTTAGTGTACTATTAAGTTCCACCTTGGAACTATGCACGTATGGTCTTATGCAAACGGCACGTTCTTAAAAGTATTAAGTAGATAGCTAAAGTTTCTCTATATGATATGTATGTAGTACGTATGTATGTGTCCATCGAGGACATTGACCTAGTCTTCCGTATGTTCCATATTGATATAACCTACCTACTTATGTGCAGTGGGTACTTACCTTTCACACACACACGATTTGTGATTAAGTGTGCGTTCTAGGAATCTAACACAATAAATAGACAAATATTTAAGATAGGTATATATTTTAAGTTAACTAGATACAATTGGATATCTTATAAAAAAATAAAATTTAAACCAAGCGCAAATATAACTCGCGCTCGAAGGGCCCGTGTCAATGATGTGCCTGGTTCCCAATTTTAGAGGATTAAGAAGTCATACTATTTTTTTTTTTCAAAAACTTGCAAAAATGTATTTTCATATGAATAAGATCTAAAATACGACTGAGTGAGATCTTACTCAGCAGTAGGTACGGTACTGGTAAGGTGCAATATAAATACGTAGTTAAGGCGACAGTCGCGTTGTTAGGCAGAGTTGTAGCTACCTCTATCCTGCATAAATATATCGAGGGCACAAAATTGCCAGACAAAAGGGGGTTATTTAGGGTTAAGTTTTATTATCGGATGCAGCTAAAGTTCTTAAACTCGGTACCAGGGTCTGGACAGACGGGTAGACGGACAACAAAGTGATTCAATAAGGGTTCCATTTCTTTCCTTTTGAGGTACGGAACCCTAAAAAAAACCAGACGCCATTCTATACTGTTTTACGTCGCAAACAAGAGCTCTATTATATCGATAATTAATAGCTATAATAGTTAATCTTGCAAAAAATGAACCCACCCCCTGAATGTCCTTTACAAAAAGATTTGAATCTGCAAAACCGCGGTGTTTTGTAACCCATTTGAATACTAATTATGCACTAAAATAGTTATTATCATGTCGAAATATTTTCGAGGTACCTATGTTGGTTGGTAAAATCACGTATCTCATGTGACAGTTCCCTCCCCTCCCGTCGTATTTTGTTTTGGTGTGGCAGTAGTTGTGTCTTTGTGGCAATTTCGTCTAATAAATGGTAGGGAAACCATCGTATTTCTGTCTACATGATGCCATATTTATAAGGTTGTTGGATCCGTTGCATTGTATCGATATTTTGGATCGCAAACGAATGATTTGGATCATCAACACATTACAGTGTTGAGCTTCGCTCCATTAAATACGACCCAGTGGATCGATCCTTTATCGAATACCTACCTATTAGTTGTATTTGACGACACGGTTGGTCTGTGAGTTTAAATGTTTGTAAACGCACCCACGATACAGGAGTAATCCCAATGGGGCAACGTTTAAAAAAATATGTTGATAAAATTAAACATAAAATATCTATTTCTAGAAAGAAAAACGTTTGAAAATCACTAGGCTGAATGCGACAACGCCATTGCTTAAAAACCGCGCCGGATGACAAGCAAAATGAAAATAAAAAAACTGTCATACATGATATGTGAGTCTCAGGAGCGTCGATTTTTGTTCTATGGGAGTGCCTAGTCTGAGGTTGTCTAGTCTGTGACAGCGGCTAACCTGGGGCTAACATGTAGACAGTTACGCATAGGGTATGAAACAAAAATGAACCACTTCTCTGGTGACGCCCATGCCAGGCAATATAGGGTTAACCTATAGCCTATTGCCATTGACCGAACACATTTCCAGAGCCAAGAACCTTTAATGTCTGTCTGTGTATGGGTCTGGCTGTTTGTGTATGGGAGTTTATATGTTTGTAAACACACCTACGATACAGGATAAATTCCTAGGGGATAAAAAAAACATTTCCCCAATATCTGTAAAACAACAAAAAATTAATAAGTACGTGAAAGTTCAAATAGCAGTAGCCCTGATGAGTTTTTACCACATCTGCATAAACTACTCACGGGCTTTCAAAAAAATATAAATAAATATCTTGGGACAGCTCACACACGGCTATCTGATCCCAAGCTAAGCAGAGCTTGTGTTATGGTAACCAGACAACTGATTTACATACTTATATAATTTATCAATACATACCTATTATAGATAAATCAGACACAGAACAAACAATCATGCTCATCACACAAAGTTTGTCCTGGGTGGGAATCGAACCCACGACCTCCGGCTCAGCAGTCAGGGCCACTAACCACTAGACCAACAGGCCTGTCGATATAGTCGAATAGGTTTTGTTCCACTTTCAATATATTAATTATTCTACTAATCTAATGGTTCCATAAAACACCAAACAGTTGCACTAACCGAAGGCTCACAAGTCACATTGCGATGGTTAGAGCGGTGTCTGAACCGTGGGTACATACCTTATATTGAGTACTTCACTATAATACACACGTGACTCTTGTCGCCGGTGTCCTGGGGATTCTAGATGAGATCTATGTGCGCATTAGAAGTCCGTAAGACAAAAAAAAAACGTTGCAATTAAACAAATGATTTAATTTGATTTGAAAATGTGTAAGGTTTGCACTCTAGTTGAGGTATGCATACAAATGCAGGATCCTAGGCTTATCTGATGGAAAGTAGTACGTGCTATTTCCATGTCTCGTCTAAAGATGCCATAGACAAGTCATACGCTAACTAATGACATCGACATGGCATGACATAACATCTGTCTCTATTTGTACAAGTTTTACGATTCCATTGCAATTTCATTCCACTATTTTATTCCAACTTCCAATAAAATTTAAGAAGTGTTGTAAAAATATAACTCCACCATAGGTACGAGAATACGGTAATTAGCGTTGTTTACAAACAGGCCGATTATTGTATTATTAGTGGATAAACTACGGCTGTACGCAATTAGTCAACGAAATACATACATAAAAATATGAGTAGTTTAGAAATTAAAAGTGATTTAACCGACGTTAACGAATTAAATGGAAACCTAATTCAAGATAAAGTACCTGCAGGATGGGTCAAATTCGATGACGAGTCTCCAAAAACTACAGAAAATGAAATCCTACCAAGTGTTAAACCTCCAGCGGGAGCGAGTACATCTGGACCAACTGAATCAGCCGCTGTTCTTAAAACTGAAACAGTCCATATTAATTTGGAAAGAGGTGACAAGAATGTTGAACCCATATCATTAGGGACACTATCTAAAAACGTTGAGTTTGTCAATATCCGTCAAGGTTTCTGTAAGTATTGTGCATGTGACCAGAATATAATTACAGCATTAAGATTTCGATGGTTAACTCGTAAATTATAATTCTTGTAGCCAATGGAGACATAATTGTCACTCTACTGCCTGTAAATACAAAATGGCCTTGGGTGACAGCAGCACACTTTCGACCAGAACTTGTACCTGAGGAGTTAATGGCGCAAGGTTTAACTGTAAGTTGTTTATACCTAGAGAAGTTTATCTAATAATATTTGTGTTTTGGCATGATCAAACATTTTTTGTTTAATTTCAGCTCACAGTTGAGGAGTATGTTCATGCGATGGAACTGCTTATTAATGATGCTCGTTTTACATTGTACAACATATGCTACAAGCGTGTGCTTGTTTGTTGGATAACGCTTGCATTCCTTGTGCTGTTAGCACTTTTGTTTTCAGGCCTGACTGGCCTAATATTGTTTTCTCTGGGTGTATTATGGCTGATTCTTAATGCAGCTGCAATATTTCTATGCATGTGGATAAAGTTGAGATTATCAAAAGGGCTGGAACAATGTCTTGCAAGAGTTAACAAACTGCTCAGTAAACATAAATTGATTCTAGCTCTTGATGATAGAGGGAAAATTTCATGTCATAAAGTAAACCTCTGTTTTATATACTTTGATGCTGGACCTTGTATTGCCCACATACAACAGTTCATTGAAAGTGAAGAAGGTAAAACAATCATGCAAGGCTGGGAACAGAGACTTGATGTACCTACAAATGATATTGTGATTCAAGGATCCCAGTCAACCAGATTATCCAGGAAACAGGTATGTATTGGTAGTTAACATTTCATAAGATTTTCAGTCATGAATACATAAATATCCTGTTGATCAATAAAGTTCTTATCAAACTGTAGCAGTTATGTTAAAAATATTGGTGGTAAACAAAATACATATTAGAACTTGTTATTGTAAATTGGGTACTTAGCTGCATTTAGTTTGAAGTTAATGTTGCCATACCTAAGCATTCTAATGCATCCACTCAATTTTAAATTAACAACACTTATTAAAGAAAAAGTAAAAAAAAGCAACTTGATTTTGGGGGAACTGTTACTGCATTTGCACTGGTGAAACATTCACATAGTAAATGTTTTGTCTAATAGAGATAAAGTTTTTGACATAGAGAAAAGCAAGTGAGAAGTAGAAATTTCACAATGTTTTTATGTAAATGTTTTGACAGTGCGGACACACAGTTATGCATGTTTACTTATTGCTTATTAATATGCTAACTTTACACATGTTTGTTTTATGCTTATTTAATTGCCCAGGGTTATGTTTATATAAAATATAACTAACTGGGTTGTGGACGGCAGATAGGTTGTCACTCCATGTAAAATGCTAGTATTTAGCTGCATCCAACTAGTCTGGAAGCCAACTTTAAGTTGGTAAAAGGCTAGCTTGATGATGATGTATATTAAAAAAAGTTTTCGTAAAAAGGCAATTTCTAACTGCAATAAAATTAGGACCTATTTTACTACTACATAAAATTAAAGTATGAAATGAGTGAATGAAAATTGTTGTTGTGATAGACCTATTCATTATGTTCAGAACAAAAGTTGATGTTTATTGTTTATTTTTACATAATTATCAGATGAGTGATAATTATAGTGTCAATCATTCAGATAGTTATTGACACTAGAATTCACAAAGCATTGTTTATGTTATTTGTGCTTGCGTTGTCATATCACTTATCATATTATTTTTTATAAAGTGTTAATCAACTTTTATTGCTGACTGTACTTAGTATGGGCATTATGGTGCTACCTAATTAAAATATTGTATTTTTGCATGTATTTATATTATTGATTGGAGGAGGGAGTTAATCATTGCTTTTATTTGCTAGTCCAGACCGTTCTACTTATAAATAATTATTGATTTTTTGTTTTCCCAAAAAAGAGAAAGATCCAAGTATTTTCCTTTATCTTGTTTCCGTCAGTTTTTGTGTGAATAATAAAAAACTTTTTATGAGTTTTACCTCAAAAGCCCCAGCGGCACAAAAACGTGCCAGTAAACAAGTATTACCGTCGAGCCCCGCTGGCAAATTTGTGCCACCAAACCCTGACCGATTTAAAACTGCATTTGTAGTAAAGATAAGTCTTAAAATCAGATTACGCTTACGATAAGAGCCCGCCCGGCGGTGCTTGACGTACAGTTGACGTAAATAATGGCGGACCTTGAGAGGTTAAAATTTTTGACAGTACAAACACATTGTTCATAATATTATAACACCAGTGTTAATGTCAATGACAATAAACACTCTCCAAAAAGTTTTCTTAATTTAAATTACTTATAAAATCAAAATATTTTTATTTCACATAGCCTACATGAGCACTTTTAAAACTTCGAGAAAAGATGCACGGTTCGGGTTGGTCGTTTTCTATGGAGAAGAACCGGCAAGAAACTCCATAGTTACTCTTTTAAAATCATTTGGTTTTACAATGTTGTTGTTACAGGGTTAGCACTTAAGTATGAGAGGACAGCGTAGGCCCGACAATAAGTCATTGCTTACTTTACAAAAAGTAAAATAAAATAATACGTTAACATAAGTTAACAAGCGTCCAAGAATCTACAAGGCCAACCATGTCCACTCATTCATAAGTACCTATAGTTCTTGTATGAACTAATTTTATAATAATTATCTTACACAGATGTCCTGTGTAAAAAAATAGTTAAAAAAGTAGTTTTTACAAATGGTAATCAAACTCTCGAAGTCATCTACTCGAAAACCAAGTCACGCTAACAGGATACCCAATAACTAGTTTTTCCTTTAAGTATAATTAAGTGAAATGAAAACGTAACCTGTTTTTTTACTTGTTTATACAGGAAAAACACTAGAAAAATGAAATTGTTACCTCTTTGTCATTTCGTCTTTATTTACAAAATTTTATTTTCTAATGCGGCGGCACCTACATCCAAGCCGTTTTAATTTAATTCAGACCTAATATTGGGCATTAATCTGGTGGTTGAATGTAGTTATAATTAAAATTTTATCAAGAAAATCTGTTTTCTTGATAAAAATTTATGGGAAACGAAGCAGTGTCCCATATAAATTCGCCCGGTAATATTATAATCATATTTGGTTATTTAATAAATAAATAATCCAACAGTAACATCATTCTGCAAGTTAAATATGCAGTTTGCATAGATATTCTACTCCTCTATATGTATAAAATGCTTAATATCTCCAGAAAATTAAATAATAACTTTGGATCCTTCCCTTTATAAATAGCTTTATTTATTACTATGTAGTATGTAACTTAACGAACTTATTTTTAACACATAACTAGTTTGGTAGACACTTATGTAGTTTTTGGTGGGTAAGCAAGGCATACGAATGTGCAGGGTATGGCAGAGCAAGTGTACCTCCGGTACCTGCAGCGGTGGGGGAAAGACTTCCTGCGCCGCCGGCTCGACTGGACTCTTGACGAGGAAGGCGGCAACCCCGCCGCCCCGCGGCATTTAACACAGGCGCTCTGCCCTTGTCAATATGTTGAGGAAGTATTGCGGAACAAAGAGCCCAGAGATACACGCGCTTGTTGTCCGCTCTGCAACGATTGGCTCAGGCGTCGCGGTCTTGATTGACCAGATGTCTTCCTCTTCTGACCTTTGGCAAGTCTTCAGATTTGTTTGAGAAACCATTACTTAATTTAATTTACCTTTAATAATCTAAAATTTGATTCTCATCTTTTACAGGAAAGGGGGGCTCTTCTATATTTACGGTATGCAGGGCGCTGGGGATCGCGGGCTGTTAAAAATCGACTTAACCTGAGCAGCCTCGTACCTGGACGCCATGGTGAGAAATATGTTTGTCCGTGTCAGTTCATAGAAGAGCACCTAAAGATAAAACCTCCTGCAGGCATTGCAAAATATTTTACACTTCCTAACCAGAATGTTCAAGTTTATTAATCAACTTCGTAGTATTATTGAAATGTATTCGTCCATATTATACCTATCTACTTATGTAAATTTTCCGTCCTAATAGTAAGTAACATATCATTATAATTAGCAATAACGTTAGGCAGAGTATAAGCTATAAATGAGCTGCTTGCGTGTGTCATAAATATTAATGAGTAGAGAGCGAAAATCTATTTCTTACCTACTCCCGGATCATATTTCCGTGTCCTTTACACATATTTTCTTTATTTAAAGACTCTTCTGTTGCTCATACTTTGTCTACGGCAAATTAGAAACGTACTTAAACACATATTAGTAATTTTAGTTGATAAGATTAACATGTAAATATGTGCATCGTGCAGGTTAAAGGAGAATGATTGAAATTAGCTCTCGTCGCTCATTTCGAATGAATTTAAGGTGTTAATAAGTGTTTAAGGTCGACAGTACCGTAATTTCATTTTTTCAGGCTTTTATTATAAAATTTATTATAAAAGAAGTGGATTTAATTAGGTATTCATTGATAGTAAGATAAGAGCCAAAGCAAATTTAACGATGAGAGCTTGTTATTCAATCATACTTCAGCTTTGCCATGCTTACCCTCTTAGGGTTTAATGGGTAACAATATTTTTACATTGTATCATGGTCATTTGTTTCTGTCATCACAGCTATTAATAATTAAAAATGTAAAGAAATGATAAGCTATGGGCTAGGTACATTTATCAAAAATAAGCAATCTCAAATTAATAAAGCTTCAGGGAATATACCTGATTTTTGTATGATATTATTTAGTTAATAATGTTTTTACAGAGTATTCATGTCGAGTGGCCATACAATTAAGCTTTTACTGTTGTACAGATCTACGTAATTTTATTGGAGAATATTTTAGTTTCGTAAAAATCATTCAATCTCTTGTAGGGCTTTCATATTATTAGTGATTTAAGGATATTTATGATAGTACTTCATTGTATTTATTTATTTTTAATTTACAGATTAATTTTTGTATGTGGCAACACTAAACATATTGTTATTAAATTATGAATTTATACCCTATTGATCAATACTGTTGTTCAGTTCATTATAAAATTATGAATATGATCAGTCTGAAATGTACCAATTATCACTAAATTTTAAGAATATATTATCTGGAAACAGTGGAATCAAAATAACACAGACTAGTCATCTACAGTAGCTTAACTGCACATTTAATAGCTGTGTGCTGTAATGATTCATAATAAAACCAAAGCTCAAAGTGTGGAATTGTTTCAGAACTATTTATTTTCAAATGATTATTTTTTATTATATCCAATCATTAATCATTTTAAAATAATATAGGCTTATTTAAGATTAAAGAGTATCATATTATAAAATATAATTAGGGATAATGTTATATAAGTGTACATTCACACAGACGGTCTGTATTAACGGGTCCTTCGTTACTGGGAGTAACATTCACACCACATTCACAAGACTGGATTCAGTGATGATACAGAATCAGACTCGCACATCTTTGAGTATTATATTACTTTTGTGTGTGGGGAGTCGCTCATACATCTGTAATAATGTATGTGTGATAGTGTATCGTTCACATTATTATTCGGTGAAAGCGTATGTAAAAGGGACCACTATTTATCTTGTCTGATCCATTTTTTTTTCTGGGTCTGGAATATTGTCATGTATGTAAACGTCGTCATACAACTACATCAATCATCGCCAAATAAAAAAGGTATAATACCATCAAACGGGCCTGCAAAACGGACTGCTGTGCGAACGTACTATAAAGCATTATATTTACTATTTTAAAAATAATACGCGTAAAGTAGCATTCCACCATACCGTACCATTATTACAAAGTACATACTAAAGAGTTAAAAAGTGTATGAATGTGCCACCCAACTTATCTGAAATTTAGTGTTGTCAGATAATACTGCATTGTAAAATAATAATAAAAAAAAACAATAAAAGAAACCCTACAACAAAGCACCTGCAAAGTATAATATAAAAGGACCAATACCATATAAGAATGTAAAACCAGTCCAGGAATCTATAACTCACTTTCAGACGAATCCTTAAATAATGGACAAACTTGTTAGGTACTCACAATTTTTTTTTACATTTGTTTTTAAATTATTTTCTTTTTAATATGTCCATTGCATCACAAATATTATTAATCTTCATAAGTATTCCTGGTACTGCATTAAATATTTAACAGAAAATTGGGTGGTACTATTAATAAAATAAGGCTGACCTCTAACGGTTTGCCTTGCGTTTCCTCTCCCTTTATAAAAAAAAAATGTTCTTCAAATATTTAGACATACATTTTCAGAAAGTTTTAATTGCTTTAATATGATGAGACCTGTATTTCTGCATATTAGATTATACGCAATGGAGCAACTGACAATATTTTAAAATAAAATTAGAGATGCTTGAGAAATGCATTTTAGCTGTAGACAATGTGTTAAAATGTGACGTACAAGTGTGAGCTAGAGAGCGCGGCCGTCCTTGCGTGTCTAAATTATTGCTCTGTTCGTTTGTGTATTCAATCTCATTACTTAATAGTGTGCTCAGAACAAATGTCAAGAATTCAATACTTTCACTAATTGTATGTATAGATTTGAGAATATAAAACTGTAAATAAAGAGGAAACGTTACGCATCCTTCTCATTAGCGAATCTGGTAATAACGTTCATTGTTTTAAGTAATAAATAAGAAAGTATTTGTAACGTTGTGATTAATGTAAACTTATTCCGTCCTGAATATTAAACGTAAGTATAGGTACGTAACCGTAAAAATCACTATGCCTTTACTTACATTATTACATATTATTTTTATGTAACTAAGTTGAAAAATATATACATATTTTTTTAAATAATTGTTTGATTTGCCGTATTTTTTATTTAAACGTTGCCCCACACTAGGAATTTCTCCTGTATCGTGGTTACCTACTACAAACATTTAAACACACAAAACAAACAGCCAGACCCGTTATTTTAAATCTTTCTGGTCAATAATCAATAGAAAATCAGATTTTATAAACTAGGTAAATAAAAGAAAGAACTACGTTATAATCAACATACATATTTATTTGATTAACTATTATATTAAATATACAAGAAGAAAATTAAACCTACGAATTATTAAAATGATAAGATAAAACGTTCTCCTAACATAGACTATTGTAGGAGAACCTATGTAACTATCAAGATAGTAGTTAATTACATGAATTATTTTAATAAGAAAGGATAGCAGGTGCAGCGAGGTGCATCGACGTCGAGTTTCAGAGGACTGAGTGACAGAGGTTTGCCTTACGTTGGTCCTCATTTCTGTTAGTAGCAAGCGGTAAAATGTTTAGAGTTATCGTATTGTAACTTACTCTGCATCGGCGATTAGACTAGCATAAATTCCGTACACTAGGCAGTTTCAATGAAATAAGAGGCCAGTTTGTACTGGAACACGCATACATCCTACTTTTAATACAAATGTGCATTCTTTTACAAAAAGCATGGACTAGAAAACTAAAAATTATTAAATGATGTTAAGATGGTTGTCATGCCTTCAATAAATGGAATGATAAGCAGTGAGACATAAGAGTTATTCAGGTGAATTATCTCTTAGGTTTATCTGGCTGTAAATAAGGTAGGCAAACGCGTTTGATCGAACAGTCGACGTATGCATTTGTATGTGTGAATAATCCACGAAAATTACTAGATAACTTGAGATTTTTCAAGTGCTTTCTTTTTTGGAAAAATATTTTATATGGCAAGATTAGACAAGACAAGCCATGCTGATTATTAAATAATATTGTTGCGAATAGATGAAATAACAAACCTTTATTATTTTAAAGACCTCCTGAATGGTGGTTGCATTTACAAGCCAGACCCCTAAACCAACAGTCAGACCCCGTACAACTAACTATAGGCTATACAAATATGTAGATGATTGTTCCGTGCGTTCAAACCCGTGAGTCGCGCGCGACACGTAGCGCAGGAGCCGATCGCTCAGCCACTGCGCTAACCGTGCCAACAAAAAACTAGTTAAGTAACAACGACATAGAGCAAATTTTAATCAATCGATTTGAATCGCCTGCCTAGTAAAGCTCAGTATCTACTACCAGAAGGGCATGTCATTCGGTGGCTGCTATTGTCTATCTGCTCGTAACATTGCTCGTTGCTGAGGTGGAACAATACTAAATGGAAATTAGTAGACAATTTCACTGATATTTCTTTCCGAATTCTTAGTAGTTGTGAGCACATCTGAGTTGGTAAGATGGACTATTCTATAGGTACATTATAGAAGAGAGTGAATATAGGAGATTTATTTTTTACATGAAGCTTTTCGGAAGAATTGCCGGTAGATATTTATAAAATAATGGTCTTTGCAATGGCAGCTAGCTATAAGCATCTAAAATGTATGCCTAGAAAGTTTGAGGTAGGTAAAAAGATAATTTGTTTTTTAATATAATCAAGCTACAAAAACCGGTACCTTGATGTCGAATCTTCTAGATCCTTTGCACAGACATGTTACAAAAAATAATTTTAGTGCAAGAGAATATGCAGTAGGGCCGCGGAAATAGCTATACTTGTCAAATTATTACCTAAAATAAAATATGTAAGGAAAGCTTAATTTACCAATAAAAAGCATTTCTTGGGGTGAGAAACAATTTATTTCTAAAATAAAGTTTAAAAAAATATAACACATATCGTGGGTTTTATAAAAATATACAACATTGGTCATGGTTAAAATAACATAGCGTCGGTTGACTTTTTGATTTTACAAATAAAATATCACAGCAATTATGTCTATTTGAACAAATTGTTTGAAATTGGCTTTGGCCGGTTTCATTCTGTCGAACAGTATAATTGAACAGCTTTCAGCTATATTGAATTTTATAAATTAACAAATAATACTTGCTTAAAACTAGATATTTTAATATGAAAAAAAAATAAATATATTTTTGATGGCATGACAAATATGGGTATCGATATTTTAAGACAATTGATGTAGCTCCCTAAAACTTTACATTCACAACTAATAGGTTGATTTTATGAGGTCAATCATTTTCAGCAACAAAGTAACATTTTTCAGAAAATATCGTATTTGATTCCTGTCCTAGAAGCTGAAATTTCGGCCTCATTATTGCCTCGCTACATTAGGTACTATTGATGAAGGGGCGTCCACTAATAATTACGCTAGGCGATTTTAGGGAGTAAGGGGGTGAAGGGGTCGAGCCGAGTCTAATAGGGGAGAGCAAGATCAAGCACAGATTAACGTATTTACACTAGATTACGCGTTTTTTAAATCTCACTTGAGGTCAGAGGGAGTGAGGGGATCAAGATAAATCTCACGATATGAGTGCCAGGGGTGGTTGAAAAATTCCCAAAATGCATCACGTAACGCCGCACGGTGGGCTGAAAATCGGCTTTCATAGACTTAGGAATTTCAATTTGCAAGTGCCGGATTTTTTTACGGATATCGCTTCTATTAGTTATTACTATATACAAAAATGACACCTGAGTTAATTCTGCACAAAAACTAAGGAATTATAATTTTTTTACGAAAAATTTGTATGAAGCTAGTATGAAAATTCTAAATATCTCGTAAACGGCAATGATAACCGTAATATCCTTGCAGGTGGTTATAGTACTAATTATTTATGATTTTTTGACATACTCCATATAACGGTTATCACTGCTGATTTTTAAAAAAAAAAACATCAAATATTTTATTTATTTTTGCTTGTGAAACGGATCTTTTATGTCCAAATTAAGAATATCGAGGAAACCACCTAACTTAATTTCGGATTAATCAATTAATTATCTCGGCATGTTCTGTTGTTAAGATTGTTCATAACAATAACCCTGAAATGGTTCGTTCTATGAAAAAATCGAACAAATAATTAACACTACTTATGATAAAAAAATAAATTCGTATTTAATGCACAAACATCCGTTGGAGTTGCAATTTATTAAACAAAATTCCTATTAAGGGTATAAAAGTACCATGGTGTACCACTAAATAATATGATGTAGGTAGACAGTAATAATACCTATATATTTCAATAGATTTAGGTACCTACTTTAAAATTATATGAATGAAAGTGTCTGACCGAAGGTTGTTTTCTAGCCGAAAGCGAAGCCGAATAATTGACTATCCGCATTAGCCTTTAGAGGAAGCCTTCTGCTTCGACGAAAACCACAGGCGAAAGTCGTTTGCTATGGCTGAAGATGACCGAGGCCGACCGGCTTCAGTTAGACACTATTAGAAAGCCATGACGAACAAGTCATCTATCATTTAACCGACATTTGAGCAAATTAATAAAACTTTGACGGCGCTTTTAGCTGTTTTGTATCAAAATATTTTTTGTAAAAAATGTATTAATGCCTTCTTTTTTTATTGGGTGTCGGCTTGTATTTGCATGGGTACGGATAGACATAGACACCTTTGAAGTTGTTAGGTTGATCTTTTAGTTGGGACTCCTTATCGACGGGCTCAATTTCATCTCCATCGGTTACGTGTTTATCAGGACAATCAAGCGACGCGAGTGACGTAGCAGTGGACTGGTTTGCAATTATATCACGAACGGCAAGATTAAGGAAAGGTTTTTTTTCTTCCTCCTCTGCATTGACACTGTGCTCCGAGTTGGCGGGCTTGGGGGGAACGCCATCTTCGAGAGCGAGGTCCTCGGCAACAGCCTGCTGCATGAGGTCACGCTGCGACTCACGTGCTTCCATTAGGAATATGCTCTCCTGTTTATTGCCACAACACAATTAAAATAACAGTGAAAAATATATATAGGAAAAAAAACTAGATAGGCAGCACCGACAAATTTAGCTCGGTCCGGACTTGACGTATTAAGCCCTTTTAAGGTTTTGATGACCCTCTACTCGTCTCTCGTCGTACGTGTTGAGTAAATAAAATTTTGTTAATCAATATAAACTATATTTGCTACTTAATGTCTTTGTGGTTTTTTAGGGGTTATACAGCCCTAAAAAAAATAATGCATAAAGTATATAATGCGATATGGTCCAGGAATGTTCGTTTACGGGAATTGTATTACTTAAGTTATTTTCAAAATATAAATTTAGTTATGTTGTTTATATGTTTTTGTAATCATTAATACCTGAGTCATCAAGCAGTGAGACATTCTGATGAATCTTATCAGACAGCTTTTTAGTTTTTTTTAATGTGCTAAATCAGTATTGCGCAATGGCAAAATTATCCTAAAAGTACTTGTGCTATTCTATTTGGGGTCGGCGCAACATTTTTTCTTCCTCCATTCTTACCTTTCCGACGTCACGGCATTATTTACTCCTTTCTCCTTTATATTTATTTAACAATAATTATGTAAGTACAACAACTGTATAATTACACAAAACCATACATACTATAACCTGTGCCCAACGGCTATACCCAAGCGGTCATCATCATTTTCCTGCCCTTGTCCCATTTAATTTGGGGTCGGCGCAACACGTTTTCTTCTTCCATTCTCCCCTATCAGACGTCATGGCATCATTTACTCCTTTCTCCTTCATATCACTCCTTACACAATCCATTCATCTTTTCTTTGGCCTTCCTCTCGCTCTCCGTCCATCAACATTCAGATCCATCACTCTTTTAGTCACATGTCCTTCATCCCTCCTCATCACATGTCCATACCAAGACAAACGAGTCCCTTTCAATTTTTCTGCAACAGGCGCAACTTTCAAACTTCCTCGAATATATTCATTCCTTACTTTATCCATTCTTGTCACTCCACACATCCATCTCAACATTCTCATCTCCGCTACATGCAATCGTTTTTCATCCACCTTTTTTTACAGCCCAGCATTCTGACCCATACAGTACAACAGGTCTAATCACGGACTTGTAAATTTTCCCCTTTAACTTGAGGGGAATCCGTGGGTCACAAGTTGTTCCAGTGACCTGTCGCCATTTCATCCATCCTGCGTTGATCCGGCGCGTTACGTCCCGGTCTACTTCGCCATCCCCTTGGACAAGCGACCCGAGGTACCGGAAGTTGGAGCAGATCGGTATAGGCGTTCCGGCAAGGGTTATGGGCACAGGACCGGAAAGACCGCCGAAATCGCAGAACAAGTATTCTGTTTTGGTTCTGCTTAATTTCAGGCCAACGTTCTCCAGCCTTTGCCACCACACTTCCAATCTGCTCTGGACCTCTTGGCCGCTCTCGGCAACCAACACAATGTCATCGGCAAACAGCATGCACCAGGGAGCCTCTTCGTGGATGTCCGACGTGAGAGCGTCCATTATCACCAGGAAGAGGTAATGGCTAAGAGCCGACCCTTGGTGCAGACCGACAGCCACATTGAAGGTAGTGCCCGCTGTGGACCGGACTTGGGTACTGCATCGACTGTACATCGCACGGATCAACTGCACATACTTCCCAGGCTATACCAAAGCGGTATCGGAGCGAAATATTATATGGTCTATTAATTTGTGCCTTTGCTAAATTTCAAGTCGATGCGGCTAAGGAATCACTTTTTCCCATACAAACTTTGTCACACAGTTTCACCCCCTTAGGCGTACCCGTCTTAGTGAGCACCTACGTCCTAAAAGGATCCCTGTGGAAAATTTAGAGACTTCTAAGACTTGTAGTTTCTGGAATTTAGTAATGAGTGAGTCAGAGATTTTCTCTTTTATTTATATATAGATAATTATCAATGTATCATAGAAGTAATTACACAAATTACAGGCATTGTCATAATTTCCTTTTGAGACTACAAAAATTTATAATTGTAGAGCAATATTAATCATTAAATAGAATTTTAAATCATTCCTTACACTCTCTCCCTATCCATCCATCAACATTGATAATTATCATTCTTCTAGTCACATACATTTCGACCCTCCTCATTACCAAGACAAATGCCTCCCTATATATTTTCCTGTAACAGGCGCAAGTTTCAAACTTCCTTTAATATACTCACATTCCTTACTTTATCCCTTTTTGTCACTCCACACATCGATCTCGACATTCTCATCTCCGGTTTTTGCAACGTTATTCTTCCACTTCAAGGTATGCTGTTTGTAATTATTAGGCGAGTAGGCGAGGCATTAATGCATTATTCAGACTATAATGCCAAAGTATAGATCTGTCAGCAGTCTAACAAAAACCAACCATTAGATATACAATCTAATATTTTGATTTACTCATTAAAAGACATGGGTTTATTAACATAATGCCAATGCCTAAAACGCATTTTTAAAGTGTTATGTAGATTTTAGTACATTTTCATCGATATTGCTTGTATAAATTGACTTGTGTGTGAACGTAGATACGATAAAATTATCGTATCTACGTTCACACACAAGTCCGTTTATCAGGACAGTTTTATATTATTGTATTATACGATTTTATATTCGGCGATAGCGGGTGTTGTTGTATGGAGTCACACACATGACAACACTGGTCTTTTTTGTCAGATCGAAGAAGCGAACATTGCATGTAGTAGCGACGGATTCGTTAAAATGATCCTGTAAAACGGACTGCTGTGTGAGCGTACCCTTATTTTTACGAATGGCAAATCATCAACATGTCTGAACCATTTTTATCATCATACATGCATGTTTCTTTCTGTATGTGAACACATGTTTGACCCATAAATATATCTATCTATCATCAAATAACTTCCCCCGCTCTTGGCAAAGTGTCAGACATTTACTGACTTACACTTTTAGTAAACTAGTGTTATTGACGCCATATAAAGTCAGAATTGACGCTTTGTTAGACGACTTCATTTTGTTAGTTACAATGGTTAAGGCCTTATCTGTCCTTACAGCCATCGTGAAATCTACCCTGTAGATATAGGTGTCAAAGCAATTCAAAACATGGCAGAACCGATCAAATTAACTATGCAAAGACTATGGAGCACTCTAAACAATTAAAAATAATAAAGTAAGTAGATGATTCTCATTATGTCTCACTGCTATAAGAAAATAATATATTTACCTTTACTTCTTTGGTGGTATATTGGTCCAGTTTATCATAAATAACCGCGTGAAGTCCCATGTCTTTTAGCTTCTTCACGACGCTTTTATTGTCGATGTCATCCCCCCAACAAAATATGACCAATCCAGCATTTGTTGCTAGTTGCACCTGTGGAGAAAGACAAGTTAAAATATCGTGGCTTTTAGTACTACCCACGATTTCACCCGTGTGTTAAACAAATTCTATGGCACTCGGCAAAATTCTAGCTTTCCATCAGTAAACCTTTTTTTATTCGGATTTGTTATTAGGAGAGCTTCGACAAATGGTCGGCGAGGCTATTGGCTATCAATCTGGCCATTGGGCGTTACGACTATTGGCACCATGATAGCCGAACTCATAATCCACATATCGACAACTTTGTGTGCCAAGTCGAGATATTTTAGTTGTTTCTCTTTCTCAGCTTTCACAAATTTCTCGTCAGACGGGATAGTAACATCTGTATATCAATAGTCCTGTCAGTGATGATAGACAGATCCCAGTACAGCGTGACATGATGTTTCGAGGACTGGGTCGGGCACATACTTGTATGGTACTTCAAATTCCACAAGTTTATATTTCAAGGCAAGTTGCTGGTGAATAATCCTACCCACTTGGTTATGCCTGTGCAATAACTTGTCGTTAACCAGACGAGAACAAACCGAAATAATATGTCCAAAGCGATTCAACCCATTGTTCCAATTCCGCGTAACATGCAAGTTTACTGTTGCTCGGTTATTAATAACGTCACGTTGTGCCGCGGGTGCTAAACTTTATTAAGTACTTTACTTTAAGACTTTAAATATTTTTATTGGATGATATTAAAAAATGAGGAGGCGCAAGAGAAAGTATCTGGAAGGATATGGGGAAGCCTTTGCTCAGCAGTGGGCTAAATTTGGCGCCCTTTTGGGCTTCTCGTTCATTTTAGGATGATTTATATGCGCTTGCGATTTGGCATTTAGTGATAGTTAGTATAGGGAGCGAGAACTATCGTTAACATTTGCGATTTTTTTGGGTACAAGTTGGGTTATTAACAAGTTAAAATTATTTAAATGTAGGTCAGAGACGCGTGCGCCGCTAAACTTGCTGGCTAAAAATTTACAAAATAATGCTATCAAGACTGACTCAAATTCAAAGGGATTCATTAAAATAAGTGACAACACCGCGGTACAATTATTGTGACATTGGCAAATATTTCGCTCCAAGAATACAGACAGCGGGCGACGACCTAGCGGGTAGTCACGTGAACTGAACGAGTTGATTTATAAACAGATCAGATATGGATCGAGGTCACCGCAGTATTATACACAGCATATTGTATCTTAGTATTGATCTGTAACCTGCTACCTAATCATATCTATAAGTACTTCAAGTGTTTGATAAATAACTCAATATTAATAAATCTTTGCTTAGAGTCAACAATTTGTATGTTCAAACATTTTGTATGTTCCTAAGGATAAGATAAATCATGTTTTACAGAGCAACCTGCCCCTGTTCCGTGCGAGTAATAAGGCGAGAACATCGTGATTTTATTATGTGATATGACCACTTAAGTTAATTCATAATATCCACATTATACTATAACTCATTATCCTTCTGGAATAAAAACTCTAAATGACGGTAAAAACTACATCAAAATCCATTGTGTAGTTTCGACGAAAACCGATTTTGGTTCATTACCTGAGAGGGATCTCTGAGCAAATCTTCAGTGTGAACAGCGATCCCCAATATTTCTGTACTGACTGCGCTTTGTACAGCTGCCGGAACGGAAGAACATCTCGGATCACGATACGGTTCATACCTTTTTGTAATGCCCTATAAAGAAAATTCCATTCATATGACATAGATACAACCAAATTCAAATAAGTCATCACAAACGTTTCTCTTTCAGCATACTCACAATAGTTAAAAACATGACAGGGTATTTATTTTGCTTCTTTCTGACCATGGTGCAAATATCTGGATTGAAACAGGAAAATACTATACGGCGTTCACCGGCATGCTTCAAAACAGTTTTTAAAACCTGGAAATATTAATTATTTAATTAAGTAACCGTAATTGTTTACAAATACCTTGTTCTCGGTACGGTATGTTATTGATATTATGTAATGCTATGAAGCTAATGTATTTTGAGGTTGAATTGTAATGTAATCTGGTAGTGTTATGTTATTATATATTTACGAGAGTGTATTGTTATAATTAGTATGTAATTGGTTGTTTAAATAATTGAATTGTGAAATTGTTTGTTTAAGTAGTTGATATAATACGATAAATTTATATGTTCTGTGGATTTATGGTAGAATTAAAGGCTTTTTTTTATTTTTTTTATTTTTTATTTTGTTCTCGGTACTCCTGCCACACTACGCGAATAAAAATTACCAAGACAATGAACATTGGTTCAATGACAATATCATTATTTGTGTCTCACCTTATCAACGTAGGTATTCATATCAAAGGGGTTGTTCAGTTCAAAAGTTCCATCCTTCAACTCCATAGTCCACTTCAACTCAACGTTGAAACCAACATGTGGGTCAATTTTTTTCAGTGTTTCTTTTAAAGTAGGAAATGGTTGATGTTCCTCCAGGTCTTCATCAAAAAACAATGTCTCCCGATTACGACCTTCAACTAAATGATACACCTACAATCAGAATTGATTCATATAGGTACCGATATTGCCGCACTGCTAAACCTGTAACCTGTCGGAGTAAATTCTTATTACAAGAAAAAAGAAGGAATACCAAGCTACGAAACGATCGTGGTCAATTGACCTACAGATGCTAGATAATGCCTGGAAATGGAGGATTGGTAACCAGAAACCATGCAGAAATGTGGTCATATATAGGTAGGTACTCATGGGTCTGTCTGATGGGTTTTCTGATCTGTGAAGATTTTTATGGAAACACACTTGTTGCTTTAGTCAAAATCCGTAGGAGGATGTAAAAAAACTTCTAAATCTTGAAAAAAAAAAAATCTTTTATAGAAGTAAGTAGGTATACCATTTTTGTTACAACAACTTATTAACATTGTCCATAGAAATCATTGAAGCTCTGAGACTTATATGTATACCTACAAGCAACCATTCACAAGTAAAGTCTCCTAATGAAAATAAAGTCTCGTGAAAAAAAGGCGAGTCACCTAATTGAGAAGTATGTAACAAAGTCGAGGATGTCCAATATTTGCTAATGGAATGTGGAAAGAACACGACCGAGGAGAGAAAGGTGTAGGTGAAGAGCAGTGATGCGGGAGTTAAAAATTAAAATGTATGTTGTCGGAGCTTTCGTTCTTCTTCTTTACGTGGACCCCGCTTCTTGGGTGGACTGATCCTTACAATGGACCATTGTACGTTTGTAGCTTTCCTTAAAATACTATCTAGTGCGGGAGAGGCGAAACTGATTTATGAAATGGTTGCTGCATCTCGTTCTCCCTAGCTTAGGCTTAAGGTTAATTTAAATAGTTGTAATATTTAGTTAGTTTAGGGTATGATGAGGCTGACATAAGGTGAAAGCCTCTAAATAATTAAAGAAACAAAAAAAAGCCTTTACAACAAAGACTGCAGAAACGTTAATGCCGTAATGACATTAAATGACCCATTACAGGTCCCGGATCCTCATGATTTTCTAGATTGAACATGATTGATGTCTGTGAAACTGTGTCAATGTTCATTCACATCTAGACCATTTGCATGCAGCATTAATAGTCAAGACAAAACCTTCATTATAGCTATAATCAATGAAAATTAAAACTTTTTAATTATTAAATTGAAAGTACAATAAATAATTTGAAAGCATACCTTAAGTTTCTGCAAGTGTTCCAAAGTCAAATCCTTCACAGGTACTTCCAACATTTCCAATGCATCTACTTCCTTCTTTCTCTTCAATGATATACATACATAATAATCATGATAAATAACTGGTACCATATCTTTGCTTAGCTGAACATCAAATTCTAGCAAATCGGCACCACTAGCAGCTGCTTTTTTAAGGGATGCTATGGTATTTTCACGAATAGCATCTCCACTGAAAATTAAATGCTTAATAAGATTGGAAAGTTTGATTTTAAAGCAATCATCTAATTTTATGTTAAAACTACTTACTCTTTTGTTTTAAAGCTAGCACCTAATCCACGATGTCCAACCTCCAGACCAGTCCAAGATGGATCCCAATATTTTGCGAATGTCTCCTTAAGGTTACTAAGCTGCTGAGCCATAGGCTTGACAATTAAATAACCAATATTTATTGTTCCTAAAGGACGATGTTTCACATTGCATGTCACAGGCAGGTCTATAGTACCGTCAGATGACTTAAGCATATTTGGCAGCACATAAGTGTAACCCACATGACATGGAGGATCATCAGGTACACCACGACTGCTGTTGCAGTAGATATCCACAAGATATGCCAGGGATTTTATATCTGGAGCAGTTACATTTATCAGTAACACATCATCTGGTTTGTACTCTCTCCCAAACTGCTCCTGTGGCTTCATTCCACAAACAGATGGATCATTATTTAGTGTAGAAACATCAACTAGCACGTCCAATGCTGTTGCCCCTATATCCATACTATGGGATGAATCATCAGCTTGCATTTCCATCCCAAAAGATAATTTAACAGGTGTAACTTTTATACTCATAACTCTTTTGGCCAGACAACTCCTAAGTTTCAATGGGTTATTCATGAATTGGAATTGCAGCAATGTTGTGACTGTGAGCCAACCAGAAGATACCAGCTGTTGGCCATTATGATACCCATATGTATCAATATAAGGGTGTAGTACCGTTTCTTGCAAGATGCGTGGCTCTCGATGAGTTTCCCATTGGTTAATGATGATATCCATTGGTTTAGCCTCATTCAGAATACATTTACCATAACGGTACAATATGTCACAGGTGTTGGGAACTGTTATTAATTTCCACCACAAATCTGTACCTTCTTCATGGTCTAGTGGCACAATTTTGTCATAGTGCCACTCACCAAGCTCTGGAATATTTCCTGTGATGAACATTGTTTCTCTGGGTTCGATCTCTGGCGCACACACCGTGAATTTCCATTGTTGGGATGTGACTACACCTCCAGATTCTGATTTTTTTTCTGCCATTTTTATTGGTGCTATAAATTTCGGTTTTTTCGGGTCCTCTAAAAAAAACCAGCGTTGCATCTTGTAATGATTTATATATTTTTTTTGTTTTACAACATAGCATACAATAGATTTAAGCATAAGAAAAAAATACACACCCGAATTTTAAAACACTAAATAATCATTTTTCCTAATCTATTTGGTCTTCCTTACTTGGCTTCGATAGAGAAGCAGTGACCCGACCCAGCTACTTCAGCCAGCCAGCTCCCCAATTTCACAAAAACTAAGTGACAAGTGTCATTCTTTATTTTGACGGTAATTTGTCGTCGTTTTCATCCAATGTTATTTTTTCTTGTCAATGTGTCAACTTGACAAGTGCCAACTGCCAGTGCCAGACTGACAACAGTGTGATAGACTACAGACAAAACATAATTAGTCTTTTTTTTTTGCGGTTGGGAAATCATCTAAATCCCGGGGAATGTCAGACTTACATGTTCCTTTTATTGCCCTAAATATTCCGGGGCCGCGATTTCTCTTTCGAACAACCCGCAGCCCTGGCAAGCGGTGGCCCTGGCAGGCCCCTTTGCTTTAATGACATCTCTTTAAGGCGCGCGTGGAACACTAATGCACAGTCGACAAGGCCTGTCGTCAATAGGCGGGCCGATCATGAGCTACCCCATTGCTCACCGTACACAGGCCCGCATCTATTTTATCTAGCATGACTGCTTCGTAGAAGAAAGTGACCGCATCTCATTCCCTCTCGCTTCGGACCATGGTCCATGAACCCAGGGCCGAACGCGACAGATCGCCGCCGCTGATCGCCTCTACGAAGGCACGACGGTGCTCCGCCCAAGCTGGACAGACCGCCATTGTGTGCTCCACCATGTTTTCCCAATTCCTTGCGATCGTCACAATAGTGACACTCGGGCGTTACCTCCCGTCGGATTATGTGCAGGAACCTCCCGAAACTTCCGTGTCCGGTGAGGACCTGCGACAGGCGGTAGGTGAAGTTGGCAGCACAACTTTGCTTCTTCCTCAACCTGCAAAGACAAGGCGGGGGAAAAAAAGCATATATAACTCGTAGCCATCGACGTGCATCACCCGCCGCCCGTCGCCGCGGTGAGTGCCCGTATCCACGCCGGAGATTCCGTAGGCGCCGACTGAGACAGCAGCAATAAATAACGCAGTGGAATTTTTATAAAGCCAATTTTCAGTTCTTATGTTCCTCTTTGACTTCCACTGATTGGAGTGCAATCCAAGACACAGAATAAATGATAATACAAGTAGTATTATCATTTATTCTGTGTGAATTGAAATTATGAAGTCCACGATGTGCGTAAGATTTTCAATGTCTTTTATAATAAAATTGGCTTACTAATATTATAAAAGCGAATGTGAGTTTGTTTGTTTGTTACGTCATCACGCCTAAATGGCTAAACCGATTTAGATGAATTTCGGTACAGAGATAGTTGGGACCCTGGAGACGAGACGGACATAGGCTAATTTAAAAAAAAAGTACGAAAAGTGGGAAGAAAAGGGATATAACTATGGGAATATAGCTTTCCTATTACAATAAATAAGGCGCAAGGGCAAAACTTACAGGTAGCAGGTACCTACAAATCAGGAAAGGGGAACTGTGTTACCCCGAATTTAACGCGAGAGAAGCCGCGGGCAAAAGCTAGTTATTTATATGTAAATTGACACACAACAACCAGATTAGAAAGTTGCTCTTCCTTAACTGTATGCGTTTCAATTAAAATACAAATACGAAAAGAAATCAACCGGTTTATGAGTCAACCGTCTACGCAGCAGCAGCAGCGACTGACTTTAAAAGGATTATCAATCTACTTTTTAACCGACTTCAAAAAAAAGGAGAAGATGCACAATTCATCGGAATCTTTGTTTTATAGTTTTCACCGACTACTAGGGTTGAAACGGAAAGAGTTAAACTCTTTCTCTGCAACGATATTTATGAAACTATTTCAGAACTTCTACACTTGAAAGAATATAAGTACATCTTCAGCTGCATCCTGGAAGCCCAACAATTTCTTTTTATACCTATTAAATTGGCTTGCGTATGGCTGGTGGCAACTCGTCAGAGGTGATGATACGGGCCGTATCATCGCTTCACTACCCAAAGGCCGTATGATACGTCAGTCTAGAAGAAACTTTTCACTCCAATTTTAAAAAGAAATGTACATTATAATAATCAGGGCACAGAGAAGCTGGTACCTACCTACTGAATTCCACACACTGGTAGTTCGTACAATAAATGTGCACAATTGTTAAAAAAGTTTAGTTGGAAAAAGAACTTCCTCGAAGGCTGGCTCTTATTGCACTACGATTAGAGTCAACATGCAATGTATTTCACACACGTGCTTTTTCTCCTTTATCGCAACGAGTGCTTTAATTTTTTCTCTATGCCACGGATAGTGAGATAGGTACGTATGTACCACTTACTTACCAGTTCAAAGCATGAATGTAGCTTTGAACTGGTAAGTGGTAGGTACCTGTCTCATACATTGACACTTGCTATACAGCAATACTGAGCTTTGTGTGGGACGCACAGTGAGCTAAAAATTTAATACAATATATCATTGTGAAATTAAATCAAACAAATATCCTCAAATTAATGAATTTGTATTTCGTATAAACGCTTAAAAGTATTTTTTACAAATATACATGTTTTAAACAACTATTACTTAGATATTTATATACATTAACCAGTCTTTTTGAGTGTCTAACTCTAAACAAAGGCTGTGCTTACATATTTATAGCCCAGTGGCAAGTAGATGTAAAGTTTAGAAGAGCTGATTCAGTTTTCTACAACCCCACAGTATACTTGCCGCTGTTGCTTCATGCAGCCCAGAAACTATAATAATGACTATTTTTTTTACAACAACGATATACAGCTATGAACATAAGTATTCTTAAAATGGACAATTGACGCCGGGATGTAAAAACGTACAATTGTCACCTTGACGACACGATCCTTTGCGTTGGAAATATATACAAACTGCTTTGCGACCACCACGAGCTCCACCCCTACCCCGCGGAGGACCATCCCAGCTTCCAGCGTTTTTACCTCGCCAATGTCCGCCAGCGCCACGACCGCGAATAGCTCCTCGGAAATTGCCCATACCAGGGAAACCATCAGGTCCAGGTGGAGGCCCTTGGGGTCCCGACATATTGAAATCCATTGGAAACATATTTTGCGGCATATTAAAACCTTCTGGTGGACCAGGAAACATCGGATTCGGTGCTCCGAACATTTCTGGAGGCATCATCATTCCGTCTGGGGGCATCATCATTCCAGGGGGTAAGTTCCCAGCAGGAATAGCTCCAGGCACCATTGGTCCTGGCATGCCGTTGCCCATCATATGCGGCGGGACTCCGCTTGGCCATTCTGCGGGAACCATATTACCGCCTTGAAACCCAGGTACGCCTGGGAATTGTGGGTTTGGAAAAGTATTAGGAAATTGATTAATGTTCGGTGGGAACATATTAGGAACTGTCATGGTAGCCGATGCTGGAGGCGCATTGCCTTTGGGTTCAGGCCAAGGCATGTTTCTAAAATCGCTTATATTGTCCTGATTGCCGGTAACATCATCTAAAGGTATAATTGTCGGTTCAGTATAGGGGTGCGTTTCAGGTTCAGGTTCAAATGCAGAGTCGGGTATCATTGATTTGGAGAAATAAAGGGGCTGTAACGTTCCTTTTTGACGTATTGCCTGAATATCTTTTTCTTTGCTATTCTTGCCATGCTCTACCTGCACTTGTCCTTCGGCGTCAACAAGGATTAGTGGCCTCCAATTAGTCTTTTCCTCCATGACATCATCATTACTTAGATTCCTACCCTTCTGGAATGCGTCTCTTTCGTGGATCCTTTCTAAATATTTCATATCAGTAAAGGTCTTAGTCACATTAACTCTTTCAGTTTCATCAAGTTCAAAGTACTGAATTTCCTCCAGTTCAGTGTCTGGTTTCCATTTTATACTTTTTTTAGGTCCTTTTCTTTTGTGGTAGCATAAAACTCCCTTAAGCCCATTAATTGTTAAGGTATGAGGTTCTGTTGTATCCATTTTCTCTTCAATCTCTTTTTTGATTTCATTTTCTTCAGCCTCCTCATTCGTATCGGTTTCTTTTTCTGAAACTTTTTCTTTGCTTTCTTCTGTTTCAAGAGTGTCCTGGTAAAATCTAGGTGGTACTGATTTGCTTTCACTACTTGGGCTGCTCATGTTAGTAGGTGTATGAGGCGGTGATGAATCGTTTCCTGAATTTCCGTCCTTAGATCCACTCGTTCGTCGTTTTCTTTTCTTTGGATCTCTTTTGTTGGTGGCTGAAGCATTCAACGCATCCATGAACATATCACTTTCCAATAAAAGGATTGCTGAAACAAAAAATAAAACATTGTTAGAAAAAGTAACCAATACTGTTTTTTAGGATAAGACAAGTATAGTAAAAAGTATACACTATTACTAAAAAAACCTGTTATAAGACTAAAATGTATAAATAGCGGGTTCTATTCAGTGAAAAAGTAAGTAATGGTTAAGCAACCAAATATATCTAATAATTCTTGATACCTAACAGCCAACATCAGCCTAGCCTAGCAGGCAACATAATTTTCGCTCAAACCACATAAGACAGTCTGATTTGTGATGGACCGGTATAGTAAATAGAAAATATAGGTTACTTCACTTATGGCCGGCGCGTAAAGTAGACACGGATAGCCTACACAAAACATGCGAAATTATGGCTTCACAGCTTCGGTGCCGTTATAGCCATATTTAGAAAGGAACACCGTTTTAGACAACACAATAGATTTATATCAATCATATTTTGTTTAAAAAATATAGATATATAGCCCAGTTAGTATCTCGAGCTAATGCGCAAGTTTACTTAAAGTAAATTCGACTTTTGTAGCGAACTGTACAAACAAACCCTTATTGGTTAGTCTGTACTTATTAACATAAGAAAATCTGTAATTACAAATGCAAATTAAAATGTTGTTTGTATTTCTAAAGAACCTATCGACTCAATATAGTATCGTTACAGTTTATCTAAAACTACATAATACGGAGTTCTCTTTTATGAAGTTACGTTAATGGAGTGAAAGTATACCATTGTAGCAACCTACGTAAATCTGTTTTTAGTTATCTGTTAATATAACGGGATTATTATTTAAAACAAAAATTAATTGGTACGACCTGTTAGCGATTAGGTGCGCACCTTTCACTATTTACCCTACCGCGGCAAAGCCCAAAAATACAGTACGGTTAAAAATATAGAAAAGTAAATATAGTAAATATAAAATATAGAAAAATAATATCCTACGTAATAAATAATATTGTGTACCTAAACTAAGTAACTTCTGTAACTAACTTAGCTGGGCAATCCGTTCAGATCGGTCTTTCAATCGATGCGATTTTGATTCAGCTATCTATAATGTAGTATAATAAGTAACTTAAACCTGTATGATTAATAAATATGTTGTTGAAACCGTGACTTTCTGAGATGTATTATTAACTATCTCTGAAACTTTGCATTGCAAAACTGCGATTACTTTTACAGCGTCTTGATCAATAATGCTATTATGTAAAAATAAAACAACCTGTGAAATGTTAGAACTGTTCGCTAGAGCAAACAGGTACCTACTTATTGACTCATAAAAAAATAATATGACGCCTGTAATCCCGCCGAACGGTTAGGCAGCAGTGCAGCCTAATAGTACGCCAGCTTACTTATTTTTTTGTTAATGCATTGCAACTTTGTGGGGGATTCGTATTTCAATGTTATGCCATAGCATATACATCTACCATACAATGTTTTTTTTCTTAAGAGCGAGTCAGTTACTTAAAGGTAGTACTTATATTATATGTACAAGTTTTCAGAATAATATGCGGAATAAAAATGTTTATTAACGTCGCGCGTCGCGACAATAAAGTAGGTTCCTACTTATCACAAAGTTTATTTGGATATATTTAACTTAGTAAATACTATTTCTCTTCGCGGCTCTCATCTTTTTTGGCTTGGTTTATTTTTATTACATCGATAGCCGCGACGTCATCAACCGCATATGAGTGATAATGATTATGTTGTAGCGTAGCAGTTCGGTCGGTTTTTGTGGTGCACTTTTTGTACGGTCGTAACCGACAAGATGATCAAAATACCCAGTGTCGTAACACTGGGTACTTTGATTATCTTGTATCAGGGATCTTATAAAAGGGTTCATAGAAGCCAAAAAGTGTATGATTGTTTTGTTATAGAGCTTAACGAACCTTCATTTTCGATACGTATTTCGAACTGAACAACCGCTAAAAAAAAACACCTAGTTTACTTTTATAGTAGCTGTGTTATAAGCTTGGTTCCACAGACAATCGTACTGCACCTATACCTAGGGTAGGTAATATTGATGGTATCATTGACACACGTAAATATGCATCAATAAAAGTACAGTTGGATTTTCAACGCTCGACTTAGGGCCGACAGTTGAAATCACGTTACCTACCTTTATTAACGAATTTATTTAGGTTCTCATTAAATTCATACATAATGGGTGTCAAAGGCACTTAGCTCTCACCGTCAGAGATTGCTCATCAAAGTTACACAAGTTTTTTTTTTAATACAGATTTTAATGTTATAATTTTAATCTTCTTGACCCCTTTACTATATTATATCCATCAGGACAATGTTTCTTGTATGTACACACGACGGCATATCAACCTACACAAAACAATTTTAACTTGATCTCTCAAAACTTTTCTATAATATCAAATGTTTTTTTTTTTTAATCTTCTTTATTTAAGGGATTTTTGTACACAATAAGCGACGATGTCAATCCCATCGTATCAAATGTTTATAATTGACCAAAGAATAAAAAGGTCTTTCTATCATTTACGAATTTAAAAATAAAACGAGGTTGTGAAGTTAAATAATGCGATGAGTCTGTTGAACTTTTAATAGGGGGACTCCCGTTTCTACAAAATATTTCTGGTATTTCTTTAAATTTCACAAACCAGCGTGTGCCTAGTTCATAATATTATTGTGTTGTAGGTACGTATTTATTGAAAATATTTACGTTTCTTTATGCGTTGTCAATTAGATTATTGCCTTGGGACGTTCATGGAACATGTTCAATTAAAATAAAACGTGTAAATTATTATGTAAATTAAATAAAACAATACAACAACTTAGTCATTACCGCTCAAAATTTTAAAGAATTTAGATAGGTAAGTAAGAAAACATCTGGAAATTATCTAAGTACAGTCAACCGCACGTAAATAGCAAACAATAATTATGTACCTAGTTATCCTTCTTCCTACTAATATTATAATGCGAATGTTAGTGAGGATGGATGGATGTATGTATGGATGTTTGTTACTCTTTCACGTCAAAACGGCTGAACGGATCTTGATGAAATTTGGCACAAAAGTAGATTATGGTCTGGAATAACACAACGGATTTTTTTTCGACATCACGTGGGCGAAGCTGCGGGCGCCAGCTATCTTACTAATATTATGTTACTCTTTCACGTCAAAACGGCTGAACGGATCTTGATGAAATTTGGCACAGAGGTAGATTATGGTCTGGAATAACACATAGGATTAGATTTCCAGAAATCAAAGAAGTCAGCCAATTGTTACTAAAGAATAGCGGTTAACCGTGCGTCTACCTATGAACCAGCATATTATGCAATGTTCAAATTATTAAGTAGGTACCGCAAGGCTGTCTCAGAAACTCGCAATTGCATTTATTCTAGCTTTTTAATGATACCTATAACTGTCTTAGTGCTATTTAAGGTAAGTAGCTGATTTTTAATTTATAGTTAAAGCTACTTTGTGTTGTACTACTTAATTATAAACCAACCTGTACAAACCACGATGCCTACCTGATTGTTAGGACATAACATTAAATTTTGAAATAAAACATGGCATATTTGGGGCGCCTTTGTCGAATTCGATTTTTTGCATCCATACTCATCCAGTGGGAGGTATTCAAAAGTATTAAAGGTTTTTGAAAGGTGACTACAACAATTTATATAATTAACTAACATAAATGTTTAAAAAAGTAATTCTATATAACAAATAGTAAAACGGTGAAAATAGTAAAAAGAATTAAGTAGGTACACCAAAACATATTACACAAAGTTACCCAGCAAGATGTCCGACTTATTTATTTCCAGATTTTAAGTTTAATCATTTTAGCTGCTAGATGATGTACCTATTTTATTTTTAAATTATTAAGTTTTATTCTCATCACATTTTATACCATTTGTTAAATTACGAAATACTTTTTTTTTACAAATAAATTGTTTTTTTAAACACTTCATTTTGATATGGCGACCAAAACCTGCTATTTTTTATTATCCTAATGTAAGACTCGCGCGTCAACAAGACGAATATTATATCTTCAAATGTATCTAAATTGGTTGATCTTTTTAACATAGGTACCCATAGCAACTTACAGGTCACACACGTAACCCCCCTTTTCGGGCTTTGCCAGTCGAGTAAAATGAAAAATAAAAAACTTGGGCATTGAAAGCCGGATGCTATACATCTATCGTGCTTTGTACCTTTTTACTCTGAATCGTAATACTCAACAATATGACTCCCTATCATTGGAGCAGCGGAGGGTTCTATACCATTTCAAAAATAATGCCACCGGCATCGGGAAATGTTGATATATCTCTGACCCAAACAAGACGCAGCTCATAGATACATAATCATGCAAAAACGCGCATGTGTCTACTTATGGATTTCTTATTTATTCAGGTTATTTAATGTCTGACACAATCAGTCAATCGTTTTGATTTATTTAATAAGTAAATGTGTAATTTATATGGTAAACAAGCTAAAATAATATAAGTACGCAACGCTTTGTTTAAAAATTGATGGACGAGATAGGTACCTCCAGGCTCGTCTGAAACAGTTATTTTTTTTCTTAGAAACCGATGGACGTGTTTAACTCAAATTTAATTTATTTAATGAACTGTTTATTTTCTTTCAATAAAATTAAACTTTACTCGACAGCAGTTGATTATCTGACGAGCCTAGTTTCTATTTTCTTTTGTAAAATGGAACTCCCTACGTTCCTTAATTAGATAAGTAGGTATCAAGGTAAGTGGTCTTTATGGCACAGTTACTAAAAATATCTACAGGCCTTTTAAAAAAAAACACGAATTTAGAGATATCTACATAATTACCTGCCAATGAAAACAATTAGACTAATAGATAGAATGCGAATTCCATACCTACCTAACGCGGTCTGACTACGCTTACAATAATACATAGTGAAATCTAATAATAACTAAAAAAAACTTCAATTGGGCAAGTACTCCAACTACTACATAAATTATTATTTTAACTTCGAACTTTAATTAAACATCGTATTCAAATACTTAATTAATATTACTTATGTGGTACGTACCTTACCGTATGTACCTCCTAATATCTAAACAAAGTTTTATTGACATGCATAAGATGTTATCGAAATGGTTTCGTACTAATCCCACAACTGCAATCACATTTTCAAGGGAAATGTATGTGATTAGTAGGGTAAATAATTTAAGCAACAAATTTTATTACGTTAATTAAATTGATACTTAATAATTGTAACTGCAAATTTTTAAACATTAGTTTAGTAGAACAGAATAAGATTGTTATACTCGTGGCGTCCCATCAAAAATGGAAGATAGGTAGGTACTAACTAGCTCTACAGGTAATTATCGGGCATTCGTTTTTATTCAGATTTCGCAGTTACGACAACGGGTACCTAGTTAGCTATGCACCCCTTATAAATTAACATAACGTTCATGTCGTCAGTTCAGCTGGACTTAGGCAGCTCTCATGCTATGCTTTAAATAGTAATTTATCCAAGTTTATTGAATCTTGAATTGTTATTGAGTTTACGATCAGTTTCGATACAAACAATCAGTTAGTAGGTAGGTAAACCTTTCGATCGAAGTTTTTCGTTTTGATTCTGGTAGGATCCTATTCAAAATTTAGGAATTGCTAATTATCCATTACTAAAATCATTAGAAATTGCTAACTTCACGAGCATGTGTCGTTGAAGGTAACTACGAATCCTATTTAAATTTCTGATCAATTTGGATATATTAGGTAGGTACAAGTACCTACTTAGGTAATATCCAAGTAGGTACAGACCATCATGAACGATAATCGGGACTTTCTTGAGCGAATCTAGGCAATATTTAGGTATATATAGGGACCTACTGAGTAGGTACTCATGTATGACATTTTTAAATTTTTTTCGTAGTCATCCAGTTTACTTAGTAGGTACCTACGCGGTTTATGTTCGAATAGAGAGAACTGTGTTGCGGTTGTCGACAGAAAACACGTTCGACTTTTCAAATTATTCTACTTTTTGGTACCTACATACCATCATTATAAAACCATAAAGAAAACTGAAAAGGACTGATCTGTACAAAAATGGAAAATGTGGTTAAAGTTAATTAGGTAGGTACAATGTAGGCATTAATTTTCTGACGTTTTAAAAACAATAGGTTTTCGAGAATGACGAGGAAATCGGCTTTTTCCTGGTTCTCATAGATGGTGGTAATCCTTGCCGGCTTCAATATTTATCGATGTCCGATATAAAAGGTTGTATTCGTAATTTCTTAGGTACCTATTGTTTTGATTAGGTAGGTACTGAATACGAATGAACGAAACATTCTATAACCTTGGATACATCTATATAGCAATTAAAAAAAGCTCCATTATGTGGCAAATTTGTATCTAATAATGTTGGTTCAGAATTTTTGACCTAATATCACGTTATAATTAAAAGTAGGTAACATTAAATTCGTTTATATAGGTACCTAATAAATAATTAACCACATTTTTTGTTTCGACCAGTTCTTATGAGTTTCCTTTATCCCGAGCATAACTTCACGCCCGTTGTCGTACTGGATGTGAGTAGGTACCATATTTTAGTACTCATATGTAGTGTCTGTTCTCCCCAGAGGCTTGCACGATTGAATAAAGACCTAGCAAGAACTATTCGTGTTATGTAATGTCCAATATTAAACCCAAAAAATTAAGAACGGTAGGCAGATAACCTAGAACTTGATTTTTTAATTGTGGTACTTGGATAGGTACGTTTAATAGGACAATTTTCACACGACGTAGTTACAAGTTTCTCTTCAATTTGATTTACTTTTCGATAGGTACCTTATAGTTTCCCCCAAATAGTTCTTTGTAGAGGTCTGCAGTATTCTGCAGCGGCAAGCTACTCACGTTGGCCACTCACGGTTTGATGAAAAAGGTTTTCTGTCGACTGCTGTACACTGATCTAACGGCCGCCACTGGTGCCTGTTTTAGTGGTGGCCGTTGGGAGTATACCCTATGGTATCTTATCGGTATATGCCGCTCTTAGTAGGTACTAAGTTTTTGAATTGAAATGCATCTCTATGCCTACATTTCGTAATTGAAACCGAATCTTAAAAAATATGCCAGAATTTTATCGAGTCCTTTCATGGCTGTTACTTTCATTCAGGATTAGAAACTATTTTTTCTAGTGCCTTGCGATTTTAGAAGTTAGTTGATATTAACAGCTTCTCGTTAGTGCTGTTCAAAATTAATTTCTAGAAATGTGAAATAAATAAAAGAAACAGGATCTGATGACCTCGTGCAGTCGAAGCCTAGGCTGGCAACAGCGTAGAAAACATGTCACCTTATGAACCATTTTCGGTACTACTAGCCCCTTTGTCATCAGTTCCTATGTGTTGAAGTCTTGATTCTATAGCATAAATAGCTATACTATCAAATATTTCATGAAAAATCAGACTTTCAACCGTTCAGTGACATAACAGATTCTTTGGTTTCTTTACTAATAAACTGGTCTGTTTAACTAACGAAACAAGGTAGTGCCCTCATAGCTCGTCTCAATTATGTTTTATATTATATAGGAACGTCGTTAAATGTATTACTGTCGTAAAATAATCTCATAGTAGTTTTTTTTGTAGGTAAAGGTTTGTATCTCTCATGTAGAAATATTACGTCATTTTTGGATTACATGGATTGCTGAAGAATCACTTCTGGAGCACCAGTCGTTTTCATCAGCTCTGCGGCGAGTCCACGGAAGAATCCAGTAGGTATATGTGCGCTGGTATTTTCACCTCACGAATAACTAAACAAATTTAGGTTATTAAATTTGAACTAAGCAGTAAACGGAAAGAGTCATGTATATTGATTTCAATATTTATTTGAAAAAAATACTTTACAGGTGGTAAAAACACTTTAGAACCCGTTAAGTTATACATTTTAGACTTACCACTGAAGATTACGCAACCTAAACAATTGAAAACACTTGGTGACATAAATGGAAGGGCTTGCCACCACCAATGCAAATCTGGAAAAAAAGAAACGATTAAAAATAGGTCACTTAAGGTATATACATAAGAATACTTACGTTTAGGTTTAGGAGGAATTAATTTGATTGCCCCTGGTTTTTCAACAGGTTCAACTATTGTTTTTGGCTTTTTCTCTGGAGGAGGTTCATTATGAACTGGAGACGGTCTTTTTGGTATTGATACTGTAGGTGGTAATACAGGCGTGGATTTTTTTGTTAATACTGCTGCACGAGAAGGTGGTGGTTTAACTTCCTCTTCTAGTCCATGTTTCCTAAACTTTGAATTGAATGTTTTAACAGTTTTTGGTTTTGGTTCATCTGGTTTTCTGACTTCTATGGATATGGAAGGTTTTTCTTTCTTGGAATCACTCAATTTCGGTATTTTACCCAATTTATGAACTGACGGTGTTTTATCATCGGGCTTCTCTGATGAGGACTTGTTTAGAGAAGTATCCTTACTAGTTTCATTTTTATCTTCTTTTTTTTCTTTATCTCTATTCTTATCTTTATCAGATGATGACCTTGAACTCCGATCTTCTTTACATTTACTACTGGAAGACGATAATTTATCGCTAGATCTTCTGCTACTGTCACTTTTCGATCTAGAACTATGAGATGAGTGTCTATCCTTATCTTTTGACCTATCTTTACTACTATTATGTCGGCTAGAACTGCTTTTGTGAGATTTATGTTTCTCACTTGAAGAATGTGACCTGCTCGAATGTTTTGAACTGCTTGACTTTGATCCACTACTACTGCTTTTATCATCTGATTTATCTTTGCTTCTACTTTTTGCTTTATCTTTCGATTTATCCGAATCTGATAACCCTTCAGAAGTTTTACTTTCGTTATCATCATCAATTTGCGATATGACTTGCTTTCCATCTTTTAAACTTATTTTTAATACCGGCAGAGTTTCAGGTTCGTCGTCTACTTCTTTTATTTTGATATGACCCACATTCTTATCACTATCGACGTTGTTGGCTTTATCCAATCTGGTGCGTTCTTCCCCATTTGTTTTGATTTCAGTATTATTGTCGACATTACATTCTGACTTTATTAAGGCATCTAAATCAGATTGCGCTTCCGATATAATTTGAGGTAAATCTGCAATCTGGACAGGGACTACTTGTTCGCCCTTAACAGTTTTTAACCATTGTTCTACTAACTTCGATGCTAGGGCTCTGATAGCTGTAATTAAATAAATTAAAATACTTAATTATTTACAGTAACAATAGAATATTTAAATATATCCATAAAAAAAACAACAGTTTATATAAATTAATTTAAAGCTTGCTTACATACTTGTTCGGGACAGCCCGGCGGTAAAAAGGCCTTCGATTAAGCGTCCCGGCCTGCTCTTTACCGGTCCGGCCGAACATTTATAAAGCAGCCACTAGCATTCAATTACTCGCGTCAAATCTCATCAGTTCGAATGAAGTAAAATTTGTAAAAATATGATTTTCTTACCAAAATGGTTATCGTCCTTTGACAATTCCTTTACAAGCTTCGGGCAGTTATTGGTTTTTAAACGTTCTATATCAACAGGGCACAATAATAGCAGCTCCAATAACTCTTTTACAAGGGGCCAATTTTTGGCAACTATGCTTTCGGTCAGCCACATGTGTACCAAAACCCATCCCCCAGAACCCATAAATAAACCCAATAATTCAGTTTCTGTACATTTCAGTATTTGTATGTAAATACATTTAGACACCAATTTCTTCGAAAATTTAGTCATGAGGCTGAAAGGAAAAATAGCAACATTAAACAAAAACATCGATGAAATATCCGATAAAACACAGTTCATCTATAAAAAGCAAACCAAGTTAATTACTATGATTGTTTGATGATCGTATTTTATTAGAATACGGCAAATAGCTAGTATTGTACAGCAAGGTGGCTCAGCACTAAGAAAATTGTAAGGGATTTTTTGAATACTTATAGGCCATTGTCGCTTTTGCCTAAAATTAGTAGTGAAAGTACAAGAATATTTAAAAAAATCGTAATAATTAAAATCGGAAAATAATTCCGTATTTTTCGATTAACACAATTATACAAAAAAAACTATTTAAATAGAGTTAAAAACTTACCTAGCCAGCCTCTGGACTTCATCCCTGCTTTTTATCCCACCATTTGGTGACAGAAGTACACTCAGGCAGTTAAGTAATTGAATTGGATCTATTCGCGGCTGTAACAAACAAAATAAAAGGTTATTTCAGCTGTCACTACTTGCGAAAATAGTACCTAAATTTAAAATTATTGTTCCTCGATTTAAAAAGGTTCCTGCAACCCTTATCTGCATGCATGTCAAGCAGGTTTGCAACAGTATGCATGACCTAATTTCATGAAATGAGAATGGTCTTAATATAGATGAGGCTCGGATATCATGCAGCTGTTAAGTGATTCATAATCAACATGTTGTCATTATGGTTAACATATTTGAATTTCCTGCGCCTATATAAATGGCAATACGATCTAGTGCGCTTATTCGGATGTAAGCTAATGATTATGAGGCGCATACTGAAAAATTACATTATTTTCGCTTTCCGATCCAATTCACCCCATTTTTCATTATAACGTGCCTAGCTAACGATCACATAAATTAAGATTGTGTTGCACCACATAAAAACAGCACTTATAAAAAGGGACGACGCCATTACGCACTTCGTGATAAATTACACGCAAGATAGACAAATAATGTGTTAATTAGATTCGTCATATTACGACCACGAATTCTTGAAACGTCTACAACTAAGCTTTTAACTGATTTAGTAATCAGTAAAGGGCTTAGTTGTCGTTACCAGGGTGAAGGTGGATCAGTTAATGGCAAATACTAGTTGTACCTAGTGGATTCACCCGCTGCTCACCAAGTGTCGTAGCGTCCTGGTGATTTCGTTTTCTATTAGGCGCGTCGCCCACACGACATTTGTAAAGAAAATCTCGTTGCGGCGTGACTCTGATGTGAGATTTTCTTTACAAATGTCGTGTGGACGACGCGCCTAACGCGCCCGTGCCGCGACTTCGACTCGACACTTGGTCGTGTGAGTGAATAGTTAAAATCAGTCCTTTTGGAACCTACTCAGTACAAAATAAATATTTTCTCTTTCTAATATTATACATCACACTATTATTATAAAGGCGAAAGATTGTATGTTCGTTTCTGCTTCACGGAAATCCGTTAGGCTATTCATCTAAATAGATGAATAGGTGTCGGTGTGTAGATTCTTTTTATTCCGGTCCATAAGGGTAAAACAACGGAGCGCAGCTAGTATTATATATAGTATAGACATGCAACCAATTCGTTAAAATCTCTTAAGGAAAAGGGCGGCGATCTTTGGCAAATGCTTGAACGGTTTTGGTAATCCTCAATTGAAATAACTCTTCCAAGTCGCAACCGTGACTATGGACAAAAGGATACGTGCTCATATGCATGAGACGCGTAGTTCGGAACAGAACCGAGCAACAAAACAAATAGGTGCGGCCGTGAGCAGAGCAGGTCAAGGTCAAGTACAAATACAAATGAAGCGTACATGACGTAGCATTAGAAATTCTGTCTATTTTCACTCAATATAACAGGCCAAACCAAAAGGCGGCTTAAATAGTAAATCATTAAATAAAAAAAAGCAACCAGTCGCAAAAAAAGAAACATTTGCAGGCAGGTAGATCAACAACCCCGATGGTGATTTTTGTTTTTTTGGCTGTTTGGGAGTTTAAATGTTTGTAAACGCACCTACGGTACAGGAGATCTATCACCATGCGTTCCAGAGATAAAGGGTCTTGACAAGTTGTTGAACAACTAGGATCATTTTGTTAAGGGTTCCGTTTTATTTTTCTTTTGAGGCAGAACATTGTTTTAAACTTACTTCTGCAGTAATATAAAGAGATTTTACGGTTAAAATGTTAACCCATTGGCGGTGAAAAATGTTTTTAATTATATTCGACCTGTTTATTTCTATACAGATGAATCAGTCAGGTGTGGTCATATTTCAGGGCGTAATCCAGACTATCAAACTGCGTAATCTCAAAACAAAGAGATAGCTGTCGCTAACATTTGGGTCACGTGATCACGATGTGAGGAAAGTTGTTTTTATAGATACTGCGGCGAACGCCAATTCAGTTTAATATATCATGCCATGTTACAAGACGAGCTCATTGGGTTTGGTGTTTTTTTTACAATACAAGACGCGCGAGCTTGTGACACGTCACTTTACATGGCGAATGAATGATTGAATTTTTCCGCCCGATCGTCTTGAAATGGTAATGGTTAGCCCCTGATTATGTAAACATAATCATAATACCTACATGGGAAAAAACGCAAGCATATTGAATTATATGACGAAGTTACTAAAAACATTATTTATTAAGACCTGTAATTATTGCATTCCAGCTACGTGCATTTAAAGTAATGTCACATAAAATTATATTTTATGAAGAAATAATAACTATACACTTGGGAAGGTGACCCAGACATTTCAGAACAAACTGAAAACGTCTTCAAACATAAAAATCAGTACTTATACTGATCTGTACCTACGCTTGTTGTTTTAGGACAGTGGCTTCTAAAGATACGATTATTAATTTCCATTTTTATGACTTGGTTCGTTTTCCTTTGTAGTCTGTAATTGACGTATTTCAACATGAAATCAAAATGGATGCCGGACCCGACGGTCGCGCAAGCAAGAGAGAACGCTTACGTCACTACTGCGTAAATACATCACGTGATATTTTTCTAGAAGCATTTCGTCATATTTCTTCAAGAAAGTTTCGTACCATTTATGAATCATGCTAATCATTAATAGATTAACATGAAATAAGTAGATGATTTCGGGTAGGTATGTACCTCATAAGGTGAAAACTACTGCGAATTTTCCAAATAAGTTAATACCCGCTAATTTAATTATTAAAGTAGGTAGGTATGAATTATATTAGGGCAAAACTTACCATTTTAATATTTTATATTACTTCAAAAATAACACGACACCCGATTGCACAATGGTATGCCATGCCACGCCTTAGGCTCCAGATACAACATGGCGTCTTGTCATTGTTTTGTAACTAATTTTAATATTCTTGCACAGAGAAACACTTATTTTCTAGTTCTTAGGTTCATTAACAATGAAATTACACTATATTTTTTCAACTTAATGACAAATTGTCTATAATCACATCAGTGACAAATAATTATTCCGTTGCTTTATCCTTGGTACGTATGTAGGATTCTAATAATTAGATCAGTTATTGTACCTAAATCTGATACTTATATTATTTCAATAATATCCTTCTAAAAAGGGATTTGATCAAATTTATGAAAGGAGACTACAGCACTTTCTAAATCAGTGAGTTGGCAGAATTCCAAGCTAAGGCCAGCTAAGACGTTCGATCCGAGTAACGGCTGGCAAGCGGAGAGATTGCTTGAAGAATGAAGTGGAAAGAGAATTTGGAATGGAATTGAATGTATGAATGGGGAGCGGAAAAGGAAACTGAACAATAGACAAGAAATTGAATGAAAGATCGATAAATGTTTTGTGATGTTGCCATCTATTTAAATTGTGGGTGAAACATTTTTTTAGGCGATTTGTGCACAGTGCTGCAAAACTATGGTGAGCGAATTCGACGCGTTCTTAGAGTTCAAAGCACCGCAGAGACGATAGAGAGAATAACATTTACTGCCAAACTTTACAGGGGTAAAGGTTTTGCTATTGAGGTTAACATGCGCATAGCACACTACGGGAGTTAGACGTTCACATAAAGAAAAACTTGTAATTTAAATTATAGCTGTTTGTGGGTATTTTATTGGTACTGTTTTACCCTTTGGTCTGTACGTCACGTCAGTAGAAAGTAGTACTGTAGTAGAGCAACTACCAAAAGGCGGAAATATATTTACTCACGTAAGTATATTTCCGCCTTTTTATTGTATTCTTATCGTGTCGTGATTTAGCGGAATTTCTGAACAGAATTTAATTGAATTTGCAGTGTTTAAAACGTATGTAGGTACAATAAAAATCAACAGTATGCAATTACATATTATACAAGAAAATTCATGAACCAACTCTCAACTAGGAGAACTTTATTACCTGTCACGGTTAAGCCACGGCATGCCAGTCATCGTTTGTTTTAGCGATTAAACTTCATAATGGCAAAAAAACGGAAAAAACGGTATTTGGTTTACCTTATAAACAGAGGAAAACAAAACAAACCTGAATTCAATGGTCTTGTTACAGAATTAGATAATAACAAAGCCAGAGCTAATGAGGAAGTTCATTCTCAGTTCTTCAATTTTTTTTTTAATTTACTGTCAAGCGCTTGGTATCACTTTTGGTTGTTGAATCGGGTAATCGTGTTGCGTCTTAGCACTTACTACCACAGAGTACTTTTATTACAGTTTACCACCGATCTGGTATAATCGGTTCAAACGTCACTAACGCGTGGGCTGACCGTACAGTTTTATCGATTCTACTCTTGGGTGTATAATTTATATTCTGTGTTGAAAAAAAATATATATTCTGTGCGTCAGGCGGTTGTCACTGTTGTCAGAAGAAATTGACGTTGACGGTGTGGGACTGTGCTGTGGGCAATATACTGAATCCAAAGGTTTTACTGAAAAAATATTGATTTCTAAATTAAAGACGCTTTGTCGTCTTAATCAGATGAAACACTTCAGAGTAAACTTAAGAAAATCTGTTTTTCAGAATAAGCTTCCGTCGCAAACATGTGGAGTGATTCTCTGCTCATCGTATTTATTTCAATATGTACGGCATTTTTAGGCGAAGGTAAGTGTCTAAGTTGTAATACTGATTGTAAAGTATAGATTTACCGAAGTTTTCTGAAAGTTTTGGATTCATTAAAGTATTCTCAATGGAAATTACTGCTTAGCAATCATCTTATTTTTTATTTATTTACAGGTCTAACATGGATATTGGTCTATAGAACAGAAAAGTACCAAAAGCTGAAAGTTGAGGTGGAACGACAAAGTAAAAAGCGTAAGTTGACAAAATCAAAAAGATTTTTAAATTAAAACTCACTGAGTCGAGTTCATGACACTTTTTATACTCTTGCAGTAGAAAAAAGAAAAGAAGCTCATGGAGACTCACTGGATAAACAACATAAAAAGAAAATTGAGAGGGAGGAAGAGAGACTGAAAAATAACAACAGAGACCTTTCTTTAGTTAAGATGAAATCAATGTTTGCCATTGGATTTGCATTTACAGCCTTACTCAGCATGTTCAATAGCATGTAAGATAAGTATTTATTTTTTGGCTAGAAAGCAGATAATGAGTAAGAGAGAAAAGTATGGAAGGAGAAGACATGTTGCACAAACCGCAAATAAATTGAAATAGCGATAGAGGAATGATAATTAATTGTTGGGTATAAGTTTTGTATGTTTGAATGTAAAACATTTTTATGTCCTGACACAAGCACCAACCAGCTCCTTTTAACAGAAATTAAGAAACAATACTAGATTTACTGCCTGTTCAAAAGGTCTCATTGTTTTGTTGTTTACACAAGATTATTAGATAATGTATTTTTGATCATTAGATTTATGTAGGTATACATCAAATTTTCATACAAATGTGTTTTACAGATTTGATGGCAGAGTAGTGGCTAAATTGCCCTTTTACCCTATATCATGGATACAAGGTCTCAGTCACAGGAACTTGCCTGGGGATGATTACACAGACTGCTCCTTTATTTTCTTGTACATATTGTGCACAATGAGCATAAGGTATTTCTTTTTTAATAATATAATTTGGTGTTTGTGCACTCACAATTATTATAATTTGGAAAGGTTAAGTAGCAAGACAACCAATTTTCCCAACCTAAGTTTAAAGATGTGACTCAGTGACCCTGCTTTAATTTGAATTTTTTTAAACATTGGTGACTATTTTGAGCTTGATGAAGTTCAACAGCCGCACATAAACATTTGTATTAATGATGCAAAATATTGATTAAGCAGGCCAAGCTTCATATAAAAACACGGAGACACACACTGAACTTTGAACTTCCTAAATTAAAACTCTAAATTTTAAAAGCATCAACATCTATGAAAAAAATAGATGTTGATGCAGTTGATGCATTGCAATATAGATCTGAATATAATCATATTATTATAATATGTCATACAGACCACTAACTGTAACTGATGTCAACTAAATAATTGAAATCTATGACATTAATGGGTAAATCGGAAAATAAAACATATAATAACAATAAAATAAAACTTTTTTGTGTATTTATCTTGTACATTCATACAACCATAAAAAAAATCATAATAAAACCATGGGCATCACTGACACTTTAATTTAAATATCCAAAACATTCCAGTGAAATATCCAAGTAGTTGGCAGCATACATAACAAGCAACCTTTGCCTATATGTACAATTACTATCCTTTGGTAATTGTAATTTTGTTTTTTCTAGACAAAACATCCAGAAGCTTCTAGGATTTGCTCCATCTCGGGCTGCATCGAAACAAGGAGGAGCATTGTTTGGAGCACCTCCAGCCCAATTTAAGTAACAATAATCTTGTTTTAATATAAGTGTGAAAAATAAATGTTGAATATATTTACTAGATAGACATGAATTATTTTCTTTTTAAATAAATTAATTTAGTAATTTGTTCCTTAACAATTTCAGCTTTCTCTAAAAATTTTCATTAAAAACAACAAAAAAAAATCAGCAATAAACTCAGTATACATTGAAATCAATTATTCGCTCATCTAAGAAAAATCGATCAAAACCATATCTTGTCAAATCTACTGTTGTATATTGACTGTCAATAATGAGTTCAGCAACTGACCTTCCAATGCCCGGTGCATGTTGACATCCTGTAGGCAAATAAAAAAGAATACATATAACCGAAAATTTGTTGAAATTGTGTGCTTTGAGATATTCATCATGAACTTAGGCTAACTTGACTTATATAAATTCATTGATACAAACCTAGTTTACCAAATCCAGCCGCAATGTATAAGTTATTATGGTATGGATGTGGTCCTAATACTCCAGTGTTGTCAAATACATTGCAGTCATATATTTCAGTAGCCAACCTTTCTATCTGGAATAACATTTTAGATGAACAAAGGAGAGGAGACAATTTAAAATTCCATTCTTTGCAGGAGTATAATGATTTTGTTGTACATGCATCCTTATAAACAGCTCTCTAGTACTGTTCAATAGGGAACATCATCATTATTTTATAAGGAGTGACTGTCAGTGGCGTAACTATACCAACTGGGGCCCGTGGCTAATTCATTTATTGGGGGCCCCAAGGTATCAGTTAAAATCGTCACACTATACTTAGTTTAATTTTAATAAACCACTTAATTTAAGTCTTTAGTTAAAACAATATAAATTATACTTCCCAAGTAAAATAAAATACTCACAAACAATAAGAAAAAATATTTCTGAACTCGCGGCCTCTTGGGCGGGTGCCCTTTTGGGTAGGGGGCCCGTGGCATTTTGCCAGTCCTGCCACCCTATAGTTACGCCACTGGTGACTGTCTATCTGACCTCCACAACCCAGTTATTACTGGGGAATACAGTACCTAAGTCTGGTGGTTAGACTTGTAAAGACTGTCAAAGTGTGTAAATCTTCTCCAGTTTTAAGTTGGTTAAAAAAATACTCGCCTTTGAAGTATCGCAGCTTGGAACACGGTTAAGTAATGACGGCTCAATTACTTTTTTAAAATAGTCACTCTTTGAAACATTTTTTGTATCATCATTTAGAAGTGGTAAATTTCCGCATAGCATATCACTTTCTAAACCATTTTTCATTAACCATAGTCCAGTAGTATCCATAACTAGTGGAGTATTTAGACCTAATCGTGTTCCTAAATCTTTAATGGAATAAATATCAGACTCCCTGAAAAACAGAAAAGAAAAATACTTATGTGAATCAGTTTATTTATCTTTTAAGAGTAATAGTGAACTTGAACAGAGTTAAAGTGGTCCACCAGTCTCAATATTATTAGGTTTAAATGAACACATTCAGTTTCAGTGGTGATATCCTCCCTTAGTGTATTAACTAACAAGGATTGTAAAAATTCCTAAACAACTTTTAGGTTAGAACTCACCTTCTTTCTATTGGAAGTGGTATACTTAAAATCCCATCTCCTTCTCCAACTTTAGCCATTCTTGCTATATCTCCAGAACTGTCACCAGCTGCTAAGACACAAATAGCAAATTTGAGGGTATATTCTTCTTGATCTTTTGTTTTGTAAACAACCCTGTTTATTTTTTCATAGCCTCCAGGGGCAACACCCTCCATGAGCATATCTCGTTGTTTCTCTATTTCAAACCCTGTTACTTCAGCATTTACATATGTGGTGCCAAGTTCTTTAGATTTTTTTAATAATGCCCTTAATAAAGCCCATGAATTAAAGGTACCGTCACCTTCTGTTGCCATACATCCTAAAAAATATGAATTATATTACCACCAAATTGTGCATACTAACATTTTACAACTAAATAAAAATTATCAACTTGTAAAAATTTATATTGCTTTAGGCTATCTTAGTTTCTAACTATATTTTATACTGTAACTCACCAGAAAATCACAGAAAATATCCTGTAAATGACAGGATATTCAAGGAAGGCAAAGATTGGAAGACTTACCAAGTTTGACATCCTCGGTGTTTAGCCATGGATATCTGCTCTTAATTTCGGCTGCTGTCAATAGATTATTTTTTACACCAAGTTCATTTAACATTGTAACATTTTGTTCTAGTTTATGAGCATATTGCTCACTTGCTAAAGTTAGAGAACTGGTAGGGGTGTAATTAATGTCAACATCATATCCTAAGTTCTCTTGGACATTCCTCAAAAACTCAATGGAGTATTGAGATAGATAAACATTTTCAGGCAGGGAGAAATGCTGGTTTAATGTACCTAAAGAAAAAATATTTTGAGATTCTTTATACTGAAATGGATAAAAAAAAAACATATTAGCGGTAAGAAAAATATTGGAATTATTTTCCAATAATCAACAATTGATTTTGTACTACTTACCGTAAAATCTTTCTCTAGGACTACAACTGAGAGCCCCTCAGCAGTTCTCTTTTTCAACCAATAGGCAACTGCTGATCCAATGAAACCGCCTCCTATAATAACTATATCGGCATGTTCTGGATACACCATAGATTTATCTTTTGAACTAAGAAATGAAGGCATATCGTTTGCTAAAACATTCAATGTTTTTGTAAATGGGTTATGACTTCTTGCATAGTGGCGAACGCCGAATATTTTTTTGTTGCGGTAAACTACGCGGAATAGTTTAGAACTCATCATAATGATTTATGAAGTGGTAATACAACTTTTTTGCATTAAAGTAGATAGATTAAATTTCTTTGTAAGTATTTGCCAATGCTGCCAGTGTCGCCAGTCAGGTGTTTCCAATCCTGGCTGTTCCTTCCTGATGCATGCTCCTAGTTTGACGTTTGCTAGCTGACAGCTGACAGCCTGTCACTTCTGTCCGTAGGTATACTCTGTGCCCTAAGGGCCAGATGTTCGCCAACTGGCTTTTTTTTCAGGATGGCAAGTTTCTATGAGTAAATAGGCTACAGCGAAGGTATAGCTCAGGATTTTCTCAAATTGGGGATTGGGGTGCGTGAACCCCTAGGGGCTATGCCCCTTGACGCACAGAATCGACGGTAAGGGTTTCATTACAAAATCTTATTAATGGTGGCATTACAAAGTAGTAGTTAATTAATGCTCAAAATATGATTCACTACCGTAATTAATATGGTTTTACAGAATTATTTTCTTTAAAATTACCTTCATAACCTGAAGGTTACATTCAGTCATTGTTTTGATAATTTAAATGATTTAAAATCTGTAGAAACACATCGATTCAAGACGCGAATCATATTTATTTTACCTTTCAAGCTGACAACACCTGAAATCTGCAAATGATAAAAAATGTGAGATCTGAATTTTGCGTGCTACAAGTTGTACTATCCTAAATTAGTGAAATAAAAGTATAGTATTCTACTTTTTGTCCATCCATGGGCAGTTCGAGTCTTATCTGTGGGCAGTTCCGTCAGTTTGTCTGTTCTACAGACGTCACTCGTAAGTTCCACAGACGTCAGTTGGGCATTTAGATTGTCAAAAATAAAAACAAAACGATGGACTGAAATTTCGTGGCACGTGTTTTAGTATGGTGTGTGGTTTTGATATTTTATTAAATAACCTGTTATTATTGTACTATACCATATGACGTTATTATGTGAAGGTACCGCTTAATAAAAATATAATATTATGGTGACTATGATGTTTCATGCGCACAGATAAGTGTCGTTTCACGTGTGTTTTTACGGGCCGAATTTCGAGTAAGGATTATTTACATCTAAACTGTCAGAAGTGGCACTGTTTTCTTCTGCATGTAACATGTTAAAGTTTTGACTGTATATCAGCTATATAAATAATTGCTACAGATTGTGTTAATTAAATAGGCATCAATTTACCTGTTTCTGGGATTTGAAGTTGTCTTCGAAAAATTTAACGGAAAAATTGCTTGTAAGTTGCAGTAAACTATAAAAGCAAAGCAAACTTCATGTGATATTTATTTTCAAAATTATAATTTACTAGCTGTGCCCAGCGGTTTCACCCGCTGCCCACTTAGGGGTATGAAAAATAGATGTTGGCTGATTCTCAGACCTACCCGATATGTACACAAAATTTCGTTTAAATCGGTCCAGCCGTTTCGGAGGAGTATGGGAACGAAAACTGTGACACGAGAATTTTATATATTAGATATTCTGACCATTACATTCCCGACTGATTTGACATTGGTTTGCTTTGCCTGTATTAAATTATTTAGATACAATTCTCATAATCCCGATACACACAAATAAATTAAAAGTTTTACATGAAATAATCTGGCATTGAGAGGTATGATGATGTAAATATGTGATATTGATGTACATTTTTAAATTTCCTTCTCAAGAGCAATCTCTAAGATGGATTCAAAATATACCTCTGTTGGTGTGGGCAATAGCCTAAAATCGAATGGCCTCAAAAGAAAACATGCAGTTGAAAACATAAAAGTTAAGAAGATAAAACTGTCTCATGATAATGTCAGTAAAACAAACAATATTAAAGTTGAAACAAATGGACATGAGAATTCTAAAGAAAATAAGAATTCCAATGAAATTGTACAGGACTTACAAGAAGCCAGAAAGCAGTTGCCAGTGTATATGGTTAGAAACAGGTATGTGTTTTTAGAATTTTGATTAGAATTAACATTCTTTACACTATTAAAATTGTGATGAACAAGTTGGTGTTACAACATCAGAATAGAATCTTCTCTAATACTCAGTCAATAAGAAATGTATTCGCATATTCTGCAATTATTTGAACTTATACTTTATCCTAAATTTTAGACTCCTAGAAGAGATAAAAAAGAATGAGACTATGATACTAATTGGAGAAACAGGCAGTGGCAAAACAACACAGATTCCTCAATTGATCCACGAGCAGCGCCTCGAGGGTGTTGGTGCCATAGCAGTAACCCAGCCACGCAGAGTTGCTGCCATCACTATAGCTATGAGAGTAGCTTCGGAAATGAACACAGAAATAGGATCTATTGTTGGGTATGAGAAAGAGACTATAAAAATATATTATTTTTACAACCAACATGTGTATGTGATTAATATTGCTGTTATCAATGCTAAAACATTTTTACAGATATTCAGTAAGGTTTGAAGACGTAACAAGTCCAAGAACTAAAGTAAAGTATTTGACAGACGGTATGTTGCTCAGAGAGGCTATATTGGACCCTTTGCTCAAAAAGTATACCATAATAGTGTTGGATGAAGCTCATGAGCGTACTGTGAGCACTGATGTTTTGTTTGGTATTGTCAAACTTGCACAGAAGGATAGAGCTGACAAGAAATTAAATCCTCTGAAGGTATTGAAGTCTTTTCTTATACTAGATTAGGCAATTTTATTTTCAGGAAAATTTAGAGGTTGTTGTGTGTCTTGGTATGTATGTAATGAAGGGGAATGAAACGCTTGTGATTATAAGAGTGATAGATATTAATGTGAAGGGAGATTATTCAACCTGGCTTTCACACTCATTGATACTTTTGTAGAGGAAGATGAAGGCCTAAAAAAATATGGATGGATTGCCCAAGGAATGATATGAAGGGAAAACAAGTAAATGATGTCTGACAAGGTAGAATGGAAGAAGAAAACAAGTTGTGCCGACGCCAAAAAGACTGTGACAAGATGACTGGAAAGCAGTTACAAAAACAATTTTTACATTTGCTTCATCTGCTTTGTTTAATTCTTTTTCCAGATAATAATTATGTCTGCTACTATGGATGTTGATTCCTTTAGAAAATACTTCCACAATTGTCCAGTGATATATTTGGAAGGCCGAACATATCCCGTTACAATCTATCATTCAAAGATGAAACAAGATGATTATCAATATGCTGCTGTGTGCACAATATTTCAACTTCATGCTACTACTCCTGCAAAGTAAGCAGTAATCATTCTTTTCAATACAGTTCTTCTTGGCTATAATGACAAAGTTTAGCCACTTGTATCAAAATATACTATACCAATAGCTAAAAATACTAATAGCTTAAACCTTTTTACCGTCAGGTACTTCAATATAAGGTATATTTAATTCTGTGGTGGTGAAAAGGTTAAAAGATACTGTGGTCTTAAAAATATGATTAAAGTGTGTTATATTTTCAGTCACGACTTTCTAGTATTTTTAACGGGGCAAGAAGAAATCGAGACGGTCATGTACAACATCAAGCAGATAGCTAAGGTAGAATTTGTAATAATTATGTGAATCATTTGTTAAGCTGCTATCCCGACTACATAAGCTTTAGCTACAATATAATTACCATTGTATTTGCTTTCATGCTAGATCGAACATTCCAGGAAGCCACAGGTCCCCCTATTAGGGTATGTCCGCTGTATGCGGGGCTCCCTCCGGCGAAACAACTGCAAGTGTGGCGAGACGCGCCGCCGGGCACTAGGAAGATTATACTAGCTACGAACATAGCGGAGGCTTCCGTCACCATACCTCGTATAAAGTGCGTCATTGACACAGGCGTTGTGAAAGAAAGGTGCGTGCACTAGCAAGTTCAGAGTGGAGAGTTACTAGTTTAAAAAAATAAATGAGGTAGGGCAAATAAAGCCTCGCTACTCACAGTTAGTTTCAAATAACGAATACTTTAATACAAGTGTGACGGTATGTTTCAGGACGTGGTCGGGCGGCACGGGCGCGGAGCGGCTGGCGGTGCGCGCCAGCTCGCAGGCGGCGGGCTGGCAGCGCGCCGGCCGCGCGGGCCGCACGCAGCCCGGCGCCGCCTACCGACTCTTCACTGCCGACGACTTCCGGTCGCGACCTGTGCACCATACGCCGGAGATACTCAGGTATTTTGTGACTAGTAAACGCAGACTGTTGATATAATGCTTTATTGGTGACTGATTGATTACTTAATTTGAGTTCAATGAAAAATGTATAGAAATGAGGTGTATTTATGAGCTGTGAAAAGGCTAATACTAAACTAAAACTGCTAGAACTAAAGTTTTATGTAAGAATATCATTTCGTCGATATTCTTATATAGAACTTTAGTTCAATGATATATAGATCTTGAAGTAAAAGAAATAGTAAACAGTTTAATATCGATGATTGTTTAAAACCGAATCCTAATATGTTTAGCTTAAACTCCAGTGTGGAAATTTAAATTTTGTTTTTGATTGTATTAAAATGACTGGTTTCTACTACAGGTGTCCACTTGCATCGACACTGCTGCTGTTAATAGCGGCGGGCGCAGAACCCAGCACGTTCCCACTCATCGACACACCGCCACCAGATTCTGTTAAAGCCTCGTTGTCTTTACTGAAGGAATTGGGTAATTATTTATTAACATCTGCTGCACGCACTGGTGCCAATGACACACAATTGGCAATCCTATTACTGCATCAGCGGGTAGACTTCGTATAGCAAAATTTTGGGCCCTAGTACCTAGATTTAATTAGAATTTGCCATCGATACGCTAAAAAGAATCTACTTAAAACTGAGTTTGAGGGTCACAATTTTATAACAAACTAGCTTCGCCCGCGACTTCGTCCGCGTAGCATAGTTACTTCTATCATTTTTTTTCGATCATCGCGAAGGTTAAAGTTTAACCTGCGTGATGATCGAAAAAAAATGATCTTACTCTCCCCTTTTCTTCCCTCTATCTCACATTAAAAAAACCTAGTCTATGTCCGTCTCCAGGGTCCCAACTATATCTGTACCAAAATTCATCAAAATCGGTTTAGGCTTTTAGGCGCGAAGACTAAGACTAAGGAGCTGACTGGCGGGTGAAACCGCTGTGCACAGCTAGTGTAGTGTATATATATAAAGACCTCGTTTCGCGGAATTTTTACCCTAACTCTTTCGAAACGAAACGAATATGTCCATATTCGTTTAGTATGAAATTTCGATTTGTATGAAATTTTGTTTGCATATTCTGAGAAGAAACAGCCGAAACAAGTCCCTTTTATGGTCCAGACAAAAATCTTGGTCAACTTATATGAGGACTATGCAGATTAGTGTCTGAAATGGTCTTTTTAACAAAGCATCACACAGATTGATATATGAATTGAATCCAGTCGAACTTAGTGAATTGTTATTTGTGGAAATAAAACTCTTATATAAATAAATGAAAAATAAGTGTGAAATATACTGCATTCTAAACCTAATAGCAGCGCGATAAGAGCCAGTTTTCGAGGAAGTGTATTGAATATGTTTTTTTACAGGTGCTATAGACAATGAGGTGAACCCTAAACTGACAGTAATTGGAAAGAAGATGTCGACTTTCCCAATAGAGCCGAAATATTCAAAAGTTCTATTGAGTGCGCCGGAATATAACTGTTTAGACGAAGTACGTATATCTAAACATATTTGTTAATTGTGACCTAATTTTACACGATTTAACGATACATATTATACAGTGATACAAGATAAATGAAAATGCATGGAATGGTATATGTAGCTGTAAGCTGTCTATTGATGTTAATACTTTTATTTTATTCTGTATGATTTTCCCATCGGCAAAAAACTTCACAAACTGATGAAGTTTAAAATAACCTTCCTTATTTTGCCTTGCTGAGGAGCTTCACACTGCTGAACAGCCGCTCAGGTTGATCTTTAAGTTAGGCAGCGCATGCCTAGGTTGGTCTGTGGATGGGTGACCACCTGTTACCAACCGAGTTTCCGAGTTAAGCTGTTGGTCCCGGCTGAAATTTGTAGATCTTTCTAGTTAGGCATTAGTACATACATGCCTAACACCAAGCATAAGCATTCCTGAAATAAATCGCAAAAAAATTGTACTTTACGGGCTCGTAGATTACTATAATGAACCGGAAAATGAGCTCTATAACAGACTTATTGAATTATTTCGCGATATTATGAACGTAGACCTATCAGGCTACATTGAGGACATGTACAGAGTGGGAAGAAAATCAATAAAGAACCGGCCGCTAGTTATCGAGTTGCTCAGCAAAAGAATGGTTAAGTACATCGTTAACAGTAGCCAGTATTTTCAGGGAACTGGACTCTTCGTATCAGAATTTTTGGATAGAAATACACAAAAAGAGAGAGCCCAAATGCGAGAAGAACTGTTGAAGGCCAGGAGAAATGGCCTCCATGCAATAATAAAGAATAACAGATTATACATAGAGGGAAAACCAATCAACATGAAAGACAGCCACATTAAGCAGCTACAACTAAATTCAACATTTCAGGAAAAGAACACCGTAGAGTCAAACAACGCCGACCAACCTTACAACACGAACATGATAGAAGAAACTAATAATGATACATTTCGCAAACAACGACCTACTATTTAAAATATTATTTCAGAATATACAAAGTCTGAACAATAAACAGGACATACTTGAAGCCTTCTTAACCCAAAATGTATATAAAGCAGTATGCATTTCAGAATCATGGCTTTCAGAAGAAAAGTTAAATCTCATTCAATTTAGTGGATACAAATTCGCGGCATCTTACTGTCGCAATAGTCGACCAGGCGGAGGAGTCTGTATCCTACTCCAAGAACATATAGATTGCATACAAAGAAAAGACATCACAGACATGTCTATAGAATATGTTATAGAGGTATGCGCTACTGAATTGCCAGAAGAAAAATTATTAATAATAACTATGTATTGGAATAGAAGAGAGGAAGAAATATTTTATCAACAATTAAAACTAATTCTAAAATATGTAAACAATAAGTATTCTAAACTGAATATTATAATAGGAGGCGATTTTAATATTAATATACTTTGTGATAGCTTAAAAACGAATAATTTTTTAAATTTAATGCAGGAATATAAACTAACACAGCACATAGAAACTCCAACACGCACTACACCAACAACAACAACATGTTTGGATCTAATATTTACAAATTTTACATTCAAAGATATGTACACAACAGTAGAAGAACATGGTTTTTCAGACCACAATAGTACAATTTTACATTTAAATTTACCCCAACAAACAAAACAAACCATCTGGTACACAAATAAAAGGCGTTTCAATGAAACAAATATTTTAAAATTTAAATCTAAATTACTGGAAATAAACTGGAATGAAATTATAAAGACTGAAAATAACGTTAATATAAATTATGAGGCACTTAATGATATACTTATTAATATTTTAAATCAATGCATACCGCTACAAAAAAATAAACTGAAATCTAAATTCAATCATTACTGGCTTTCCAAAGGCATAAAAAACTCTTGCAGAAATAAAAGATTATTAAAAGTATTAATAACTAAAACAAAAGATCCAATTTTAACAAAATACTACAAAAAATATGAAAAAATATTAAAGAAAACTGTAGTGGCAGCAAAAAAACAACACTTCAAAAATAAAATGATAAAATCAAACAATAAAGTTAAAACAATGTGGGGAATTATTAATGAACGAACAAACAAAACAATAAGACGTGAAAAATATAATATATCCTTACAAACAAGAAATGGCATAACTTCAGAGCCCAAGGAGATTGCCCACGCATTTAACAAGTTCTTCGCTTCTATTGGAGAAGCAAGTACGAGTACAAACCACAACAAACCAAAAGGAACCCCCACAGCGTTCTCCTCCAGAGAGAATACAATATTCCTAAACCCAGTAGATCCCTATGAAGTGAACGCTATCATAAAAAACCTCAAAAATAAAACGAGTTCTGGTATTGATGAGCTTCCGCCTTCATTATTTAGACAATGTGCAGATGAACTAACGCTACCTTTTTACAAACTAATTAACCAATCTTTTGAAGAAGGCACGTTTCCAAACCTCTTAAAAAAAGCTCTTATAAAGCCAGTACACAAGAAAAACGCAAAAACTGACCCTAATAATTACCGCCCCATTGCCCTCTTACCAACAGCATCAAAAATATTTGAAAAAGCAATGTGTAATAGAGTTTATGCGTTTTGTGAAAAATTCAATTTATTTAACGACAGTCAAAACGGTTTTCGGAAAAACCGTTCCACCGTCTTGGCCGTCTATAAATTCATACAAAAAGCACTCAATATTGTTAACACAAAAAGATACGCCATAGGTTTATTATTAGATATGACAAAGGCTTACGATAAAGTGCAATTCAAAATATTATTAAACAAATTATCCAGTATAGGAATCCGTGGAAAATGCCACGAATGGTTCACATCGTACTTGCAAAATAGAGAGCAACTAGTAGAAATAGAATTTTATAATAATAGAACTAATGAAATTGAATTATTCCGATCTGAAAATATACCAATTAATGCTTCAATTCCACAAGGAAGCGTAGTTGGCTGTTTTTTATTCCTTGTGTACATTAACGACCTTCCTAATCATATAAATGAATCCTGTGTCTTGTTTGCGGATGACATATCAATAATTGCCTCATTTGAATCTAACATTAATCTAAATAATAAATTGAATACTATATTAAATACTACTATGAATTGGATGACAGAACATAATTTAGAAATTAATTTTAATAAAACCAAAATAATGACATTTCACCCCCGCCAAAAATCACCGATAGATATAGATTTTAGTTTCAAAGACGCCAAACTAGAAGTAGTTAGTAAGTTTACTCTATTAGGCCTAGACATAGACTCGCATATAAATTGGAAATCACACATTCAAAAAATTAAAACGAAACTTTCAAAATTTTCTTATGCTCTTCGGGAAATTAAAAAAACCACAGACCTCAAAACGGCGCTTGTAATATATTACGCGTATGCCTATGCATGGCTCAAATATGGCGTTATCTTATGGGGAAATAGTACTGATGCGCCCATATTATTTACCCTTCAGAAAAAACTCATGCGAATTTTAGTAAATATAGTAGAAACTGACAGTTGTAAGCCCCACTTCAAAGATCTCAAAATATTAACATTACCCTGCCTTTATATTTTTGAAATCTGTAAATTTGTACGCAGATACCCGGAATTTTATACCAAAAGGGAAGACATACAAACTAGAATTACATTAAGATACAAAAATAGACTTAACATTCCAACATCACGACTAAAAATGCATTCATCTAGTACATATGTGATGTCAATAAAATTATATAATAAGCTACCGGACCAAATTAGGAATATAAATAAACATAATATTTTTATTCACAAGTTAAAACTATTTCTATTAAACAAATGCTACTATAGCATAAATGAATATTTGAATGATAAATTATGATATATGAAAAATAAATGATAAACTGTGTAACTATTTAATAAATGAATACTTAATATAGTTTTGATATAATCATAATACCACTCATATATATATATATATATATACAATTATATATTCTTAATTAGTAAGTATATTTTATGTTTTAAATAAAAAGTGGTTACTAAAAATGTATAAGTATATAAAAAATAAAATGATCTCACTATCTTACTTTATATGTCAAGTGCAACTGTATTACGTAGGTTTCAAACTTAAATTGTTATTGTTATTGTAATATTTTGACATTTAGATTATTTTTAATTTTAAGACTGTTGCTGTGCCCTAACAGGGTCCATAAATGTACTTTTAGCTTTAAGCCTTTTGTAACATCTACTAAACACATTATGGTACGCAAATAAATGAATATGAATATGAAATACGCAAAAAACGCGCCTCAGACGTGGAGTTGCGGACATCAGCCCGTTATACAATACACGTTAGGCCGATGATGATGGTTTTTTTTTGTCATAAAATAAACGGTTGTGTAAAATCTCTAATTCTAGTGTCAGCATTTTAAGCTGTGCGTTGACAAGAAAAAAAAGGTATAATTCGTATTCTGTGATTTGAATAATAGTTTGTTTTTGTTCCAGGCGCTAAGTTTAATAGCAGTGTTATCCAGTGAAAATTTGTTCCACACCCCGATGCACAAGCGAGAAGAAGCTATAAAAGTGAAACAGAAGTTCTTGTCTCCTCTAGGAGATCACATCACTCTTCTCAACGTGTTCAAAGCTTTTTGTAAAGCTCCCTTAAAAAAGGTTAGTTCTAGTAAATCAAAATGTATATTGTGGATAAAAACAATTTTAGTAATGACACACTTAGAGAATATAATTTTAGCCTTATAATCCTTGGATGGCAACATAAGCTTAACTTTAAATTGGGTATAAAAGTAAGATGTTTCATCCTGTCCATGTAAGGTGAAACAAAAACACATTGCTAAAAAAACAAATAGAATATGTTTAGATTCAAGTGCGGCACAGAATCTACGAAGCCGCGAACTGCAGTGACGGATGTAAATTAAAAGACAATTTTGCAATACACTTATGAAGAAATAGCAATACTTACTTAAAATCCTGTGTATCTTTTCTGAAAAAAAAAAAACATTGTTGACTGTAAATGAAAAAAAAAATCATATTTATTTATAACACTTTAATTAATAATATTTGACTGTAACAGAGACGGTTATATTTGACTGTAACAGAGACGGTTATTTTCCTTTAGCGATTACGGGATAGTATGCTAGTCACTTGGTGACAGTAATTTAATTTTTAATTTTATTCTAATAATGCAGACGAATTTTTGTTATTATTTTAATACATTTAATTTACTGATCTACCAATCATTTAACTCTTAAGTAAAGGTTTTAATATTTTTACAGCAATGGTGTAAAGAAAATTATCTGAATCACAAGAACTTGACGTATGCCTGCGAGGTTCGACAACAGCTGCTTACAATCTGCCAGAAGCTAAACATGACTGTCGCTAGCTGTGGACAAGCTTATGATCAGGTACAGATAGTATTTAATAAGATCAAAGCAGGATTTCACAAAAACAACTGATTAAAATTATGTCTGGAAAAAAATATATAAGATAAGATCTCGTAACGACTGTCAAATATTTACAATTGTCGAAGGCACAGAGGAAAGTCTGTAATGGTGATCACCTATATACGGACCAACCTCAGCATGTACTACTTAACTTTGAAGATTGACCCGTGCAGCTGTTCTTATTTAGCCACGAGCTCGTTTGCGTATATGTCTATCGACATGTTCGAAGACGAGTACGGTTTTTTGTTGTTGTGAAATTGACCCTGACTCGCGTCGTCGTAGATTGTAACAAAATTGCCATCACTAACCTAATAAGCTAATAATAAGTTGTTGGTTATATTTCAGTTACTAAAATGTCTGCTATGCGGCCTGTTCACAAACTGCGCGTGGCAGCGCGGCGGCGCGGCGGGGATGGCGGGGCGCTACGTGACGGCGGCGGGCGCGGCGGCGGCGCTGCACCCCGCGTGCGCGCTGCACGCCGCGCGCCCCGCGCCGCCCGCGCTGCTGTACAGCGAGCTGCTGAGCACGTCCCGCACGTACATGCTCACGGTGTCGGCCATCCAGCCGCAGTGGCTGCACCAAGTGGCGCCAGACTACGCGCGCCGCTGCCGAGCCAGCCGGTGACGACGCCCGACATTCTCTATAACGAAGACTCTTTACTCTTTCATCTGCCGCGATAGAACTGTGAAATATTTGCCGAATCGTAAGCGACACCAGGGTGCCTAGACGTGTAACGATTGCTTGAAAAACATTTTGTATCACTATAGTATGACCTTTTAAAGTGTGCAGTTCAAGAGTTGTCACGAAAATTGGCATCGATACGTCAAAATGAGAACATTTATTTTAGTTTTGTGTTTCCTTGACTTTCAAATCTCCATGATATAAGCGATAATAATTTGTCATTCCTGACATTTTTTGACTGCTCCCTTGTCGTTTACAATTAATACAAATTCACTGTACTAGGACCTCTGGTCGCCCATAAATTGCGTAAAAAAACGAAGAAAGATGTCAAGTGGGTCCCATCTCGAGGGTAAAGCGTTATCGTTTTCTGCTCTAGTTAATTGGTTAAGAGTTATGCTTTTGAATTTATGATGCATTTGTTTAATTGTAGATTGTTATTTTGTAAAGTGTAACTTTGTTTGTCGATTATAAATGGAGCTATGCAATTCAAATGGACATCATGTACCGGAAATGTTACATTTAATTTTACATAAGTGTTATAATTATACAAGTAAGTGTTATAGGGTTTATTTCTATTCTAAGATATATACATATTAAGATATACCAGTACTACCACCGTTTAAGAAACTGCTGCCTTGAAAGTATTAATCTATGTTCACGCTATGTTTATGTTTGACCAATACAAAATAAATATACAAGGTCTAATTAAATTGTTAGCAAAACTCCGACGTGATAAGGATCGTTTGTACCAGCGGCCATTGTCCCTAAATTAATTCGATTTTTTTTTAGTTGTTCAGCTATCAATTTAACAAGGCCCTCTATATGAAAATAGTACAACTTTTTTATTACTAAGTATTTTTGCAATAAAATGATGATGTTTTTTTACCAGTCACAGGCTTTTGAACTCTCGGCTTTAAGCACTATACGCAGTGGCATACACACACACTTTTAAAAATCTGGACGTACAATACAGTCAATTGTAAACCTTAATCCTACACTCAAAGGGTACATTTACCATGACTTAACCATGCTGATTAGGTTTTATAACGCATTCGAAGTAAAAAGTAAAGGAGCAATGTATTTACTACAAAAATAGTACTATTTTTGTAGTAAATACAAATATTTGAAAACAAAAATCATGATTTTAAGGTCAAATAAAGTAAAATAGGTACTTTAAACTTACTTAAGGTAAGTAATACCATTATTTGTATTGTATTGTGTAACGGGCTGATGTCCGCAAGTCCACGTCTGAGGCGCGTATTTTGCGTGTGGTATACCATTATTTACAGTTTTTGTTTTGACACTGATTTTTATAAGAAACCACTGAACAACTCTGTATTTTGTCAAAAAATCACAATAACGTCGAAAGCACATTACATTGCGCGGGCGACTCGTTCGACGAGTCGAGACATGATCGCAACGATCACGTCGCGACTATCGCGGGCGCCCCATTGCCATTTCTCTTTTTTTTAAATATTTCTATGGTTTATTACCTGGTGCTAAATACGAGGTTTAGAATGTAAGACTTTATTGTTAAAACATAAGAATTGTAAATACATATTGAATAAAGTTTTATCAATATTACGTGTTTAATTTCATAAGCCGTAGCCACCGTACCGTAAGCGTCCGGGGTATGTGCTTGCTTGTCACATATTATGTGTGTCAATGGCGTTTAAAAGGTTAAAAAGGACACACACACTCGGGCCCTATGTCCCAGGCGTTTCGACCAAACAGCTCAAAACTGTAGCTACCAATAAGGTTACAGTTTTTGCGCTGCTTGAGGGTTTCGGCAGCGCCCGGACAGTGCGCCATGTTTGCAGCACCGAGATGGTGTAAGGGTGTCGACATAAGTTGCGAGACATACCAAAAGCCTGTCCACCTTCCAAGGCACCAATGTCATTAACGTCATACAGTTTGAGACCCTAGCACGAGTTCGTGGCGTTAACGTAACGGAAATACGTCAATTTTAAAATTAAAAATATTTGCTTCACATTTAATATTTTCATAAATTATCGGAATGTTGCAAATGATTTAAATAAATTGCAAAATCGTTTGTATTTTCAATTAGATAAACTTTTTAATTTTGATAAGAATTTGTGTGAGATACCATCATACAACGACCAGAAAGGCTGAAATAGTTTTTTTTTATTTCAGCCATTTTTTTGACAAAAAAAACTGTCTTAAAAAAAAAAGACGGAAAATAATTTGTAATTTGTAATAAAAAATCCATGATTCAAACAAAAGTCACCGACTTTCGATAAAAAGAGAATTGTAAAAATCGCCTTGAAACGACGGAGAAATCGCGTAACAAACAATAAAACATACAGTCAAATTGAGAACCTCCTTCTATTTTTTAAAGTCGGTTAAAAAACGACATATTTATTTACATTATAATGTCGCGAACTCTTGCTAAACAATTTGATCGCTCACCATGCATCGTTATGTACCAAAGCCGATGCGGACAGGCCATGGTGTCCGAGGTTATCGATAGCTTCACCGCATTAAAGTTCAAGTCTATTTACTTATAATCAACTAGCTTTTGCCCGCGGCTTCGCTCGCGTTAAATTCGGGGTAACACAGTTCCCCTTGCGCCTTATTGATTCGTAATAGCAACGCTAAGTTTTCCCTTTTCTTCCCTCTTTCTCCCTCACATCCCACGTTTTTTTAAATAAAAAGTAGCCTATGTCCGTCTCCTGGTTCCCAACTATCTCTGTACCAAAATTCATCAAAATCGGTGTAGCCATTAAAGCGTGAAGAGGTAACAAACTCACTTTCGTTTTTATAATATTAGTAAGGATTAAGATAACTATTTGGTGAACTATAATTTCTGGTAATTCTAAAATGAATAAACATGTAACCTCATGTTACCATGCTAGCTGAAATACGTACCTACCTTATTCGACATTAATTTGGATAACGATGTAACAGAATTATTCAAATACGACCGGGTGTATATACTCAGTTCTTAAAATTTAGCTTCGGAACCTCGGTGCACTACTTAAACCTACGATGAAAATGGCAGGAAAATGTAACCGCTACGTCAAAAGCTAGGCTGTAGTAGATAACGAGTACCTAGTAGCTTGAAACGACCCGCTTTGCAAACCGTCATGTAGTAAAGTTGTGTTTTAATTTCTCTTTAGAATCTGAATTCTAAAGAGGCTAATAAACCAGTTTTTAATTAAGTAAGATGCATGTCGGTCCTAACCATAGCTAGACGATGCTTTTCAAAACATTGTGGATAAGTACCTATTACGTTGGACTTCGCTGCTCCATTTTGTAGATCTGATTTACATACTATCAGATCAGAATGTTGCAGTCAAATTGAAATGAGATCGTAAATGGGATTACTTTTATGTCTCCAGTTCCATATTCTTGAACGCTGTGTAAAAAGTTTCCATTTCAGCTTCTAATTAAAATATCTCCTTGCCAAATTTAATTTCCTTGCGCACTTCTTTAAAATTTATTCTGTAATAAGCACCAATGGAAGTCGTAAAAAAAGGATCCAAGAGAGAAGTGACGACATTCCCCTCATTAAAATGATTCCAGCTGGAAGCGGAACAATGTTAATTCGATAATTATGCAAATTTTCAGAAATAATTCATTAGAATTTATGACGTAGGGACAGTAGGTGCGTACTAAACGAAATCGGCTGCGCCTGAAGATACCTATTTATTTTCAAAGAATTTCAGAGTAATAGATTGAGTGATGTTATATTATTATGTAAAACGTTAAAAGTATCAAGAAATATATTTGTAATTAACTTGAGTAGGTATGTCGGTATAAAATGAATGTTTTAGTTGATGAAAATTCATAAAAAATATGTGTAATTAACAAACAAACATACAAGTGGGTATGAAACAGAGCTTCCACATTTTATAACTGTAGGTAATGCCAATTCTTATTTGGTCTGCCTAAGTACTTATAATTTAATATTTTGTATATCCTTTTCGTATGCATATAATAGATTACAAGTAGAGTTAGAGTTTTACCGAATATATTTGAGTGCATATATAATAAATATTAACGAATGAGGTTTCGGGTCAGGTTTTTTCTCATCATCCACGTTGTTATACACACAATGTCGCAAATTTTCTATTTATTATGACGCACAAATTAAAATTCCCGCGGCACTCTTGACTGATATTGGTATTCCAGGTAGCTTGCACTTCCCTCCAGAATAAAAGCAAAACTTTGTAGGTACCTTGTCAGGAGCCGCCCGGTCACACCGTTAGCGAATGGGGAGTAGAAGTAGCACAAAACAATATAAGAAGGAATATTGTTCGCTCATTCATATGTAAATTTTTTTATACTCAACAGCAAAACTAACAAAAGTAAAAGTTTTTTAAAAAACCCACATTTTTTTCAAAATTAAACTTACTTGAAAATTACAAGCCTTCAAATTTTCAGTAGGGCACAATTTCATAAGCGAATATCTATTTAATTGTATTCTTAACTTAACATAGTATAAAATGAAGGCATTTTCGCTGTCTGTTCGCTTAGGTCTTCTTAACTACTCTATAGTTTTTAATAAAGTTTCCAGCAATAGATACAGCTGTCTACGTGGAAACGGCGGGGTGCAGCTAGTATTTTATAAATAGTTTTTAGTATCATTTCTTTTTCTGTTTTACAGGCAGATGGACAGTACGATTTTTAAGGCTCCGAACAAAATTTTTTGTTTGACAAATATCTCGCTGGGAATGTGTCAGTAACTCTTTTCCTGACATACTCAGTACTGTAAAAAGTGTGAAGTGTAGGGTCTCTACTATCTTTTGTAGGTTCGTTTCTTGTGCGAGAAAATTATCGATAATTCGTCGCTTCGTCTACGGTGAGACAGTTTCCTTAGTTACCTACCCTTTATTACAACTCATCATAAAACTTTGTGAGAAAAAAGGTCTTATATAAAAAAAAAAAGATTTGATGTTACTCAGAAGCTTTGTATTTTAAACTTTCTTAGATTTTCAGTAACCATGTCATGATGTCACGGACTTGTTGAAATTAATATACTTATTTGTAGAATGATGTTGATCATACCTAATTAAAAAAAGGCTAGTGGGACGGTAAAAAGCGTCCATACAATTTATAACCTGATGTTAAGTAACACCAACATTAGATATTACTTCATTGTTTCTCATAATTCGGCGCATTTTTTAATTAATAAATCAATTATTCATCTTTTTGAAATAAATACATATAAATTATATTATTTTCTAACAAATTGTGTTTATGTAGACTTTTAAGCAGCTGAAACATTCCAGAAAACCTAGACTGTTAACGTAGTTAGTGATGTATACGTATATGTACATATGCAGTACTGGCAGTACCAACCATTTGTAGGTGCAAACGCTGCGGTCCCATACCCGCTGCGACTAATGGGACTTTGGAATGAATGCCATCGTCGATAACGTTCTCCCGCGTGTCTGCTTTTTGTGTTTTTAGCTTTAATTGCCCAACTTTCTTGTATAATAAATTACTTGCTTTTGATACGCCATTAATTATCACAGTTATAATGAAACCAAGCTGGCTATACATATATCATTTAAGGATTGAACTCGGATATTTGTGTATTTTCTGACCTTTATTCTTTTTTATTTTTTTAACTTAATTCTTTTTATTATATTAAGTACTAGTTAGAGCATTATAAGCCTATAAAGTTGCCACTGCTCGGCCACAAGCCTTGTGGGGCTTGTGATTGTGTGTTGTTGTTCAGTCTACAGTCAGTCTTGTTGGCCTGGACTACAACCATTAGTACCTACTATTATTTATTCTGTCCTACAAGGCACACCGCGGGCCCAATACGAGCTGTATTTTTTGGTACTAGAACATAACGTCTCGTCGCTCAATGTTTTTAGAGCAGTGATGATAAAATAAACTTCACAAAGTAATGCGCTTGTCTGGGTTCGAATCCACGGCCTACCAGTCGCAAGTCGTTACCATTGGGCTACCACTGTTCTAAGTACTAGGTAAGTTTTCATAAAATTAGATAACCTGTATTTACGAGTGTAGGTACGAATAAATAACAAACTAATCTGTAACATGTTAGAAGCTCGATCGCTGTTTGTTAGGTGAAGATGATAACAGAATATGAGATGAGTCCGCGGCCACGTACTCGCGTCTGTATTGGCACTCGTGCGTACAACCACAAATTGTATAAAAGCTTTGGCGAGCAAATGGAGTAGGTATAGATATTTCCAGCGGTTACCTCTCGTAAGGGTCCGGTGTCTCGAGGGGCCGGGTTTGGACCGCGCTACTCCACAAGGATCTCGTTACGTGTATCGTTCCAATATATCTATATCTTTGGGCCTACTTTGTTGTTGTAGTAGGTTCACATTTATACAGAGTTTTTTGAGTAAAATCAAACCTTCAATAAAGGGTTGCCGAGTATGGAGTACCTACCTACAAGATTTATCGTAAGAAGATTCTAAGGTAATTCCTTAGACGTGATGTTTTCCTGTTATCTGTTTTCCTCTTAAAGTGACTCTTCAATTTAATGAAGGTTGGCGTTTGCTATATTTACGTTTCTTTATTGACGGAATACGTACTTAATTTTAGATTTTATGAACATTACAATAGAAAAGATTTCTCAAAACATAGATAGTAAACCGAACGGTAATAAAATGCTTATTATGGATTAGTGGTTTATCAAAATACGCACGATACATAACCTCATTAGCGATGTTTTTCGGAAAATTTTGATTTGCAGTAAAGTGAATGAAGTAAAAGTAGAAAGTATGTGAGTATCATATCTCGTAGCAGTTTGTATACTGTAGTTTCTGCTTAACCCCACATGGGATCAAGGCGTGAGTTTATGGTGCCCCAATCGAACGTGTTAACGATGTTATTAATGTTTTCAGCGGGACCCTCCTGCCTGACCATCTGGTGCATTGCATTGATAGGATAAAAAACAAACGCGTTGACCTAATTTTTTACTCTCCATTGATTTTTAACATTCCTCGGAATCTGATCTATCCACGGATATCGAAATAGGTCATAATAACCAAATAGGTATGTGACGTTATTGGTGAAAAGTAAAAAAATGAATATGATGCAAGAACTCTCGAGAGAAGCAAACGAGTATGGCCTTTTTACTATATATATATATATATTTAAAAACATGGCCCCATACTAATGAAAGGGGAATGCCAAGAAAATGCCTGAATTGAACAGCAACTCCCAATAGTGATAAATTCTATTTCGAATAAAATACAAGTCATCAATTTATTCTTCAGTTCGTTTAGGTAGGGTATAAAGGTGATTATTTTTTCAGTATTTATTTCGATTTCCGTCTTAGCACAGTTCTTTAATGACATTCAAGAACACTCATATTTGACATTACCACTATTTACCGTCTGTAGTCTGTGATCTTTGTTAGACCATGCAACAACAATCAATCAGCAAACCGTAAAGTAGCTTCATAATTAATTATAAAAACATATTTTATAAATCTCATAATCTAAGTATGCCAATCAAAATACATAAAATCAAATTATTTTTTAAAACTACAAACAAGAAAATAACCTAGGCAGTATGAGATGTGTCCTTTGCCTTTACCGTTTGACAAAACCTTGCGATAATGATGTTTTGACGTTTAATTTTTTCATCTTAAAATTCATTGTTGAAAAAAAGCGCGGGAAAATTCGGTTCGACCGGGTGTATTTTTCACAGCAATTTTTTAAAATTTAATTTTTATTAGATAATTGGTTCAGTTAAGGTTTTTATGTAAATAGATATTTTGTTTGTAGTGTATATTTAATGTATGTGTAGATTTTTCTGGATTATTGGTAAGTTTTTGTAAATATTTGTATATATCCCTTTGTACTGGATTACCAAGACGAATCGCGGGTTGTATGAACGACCCGCCTATTTTAGATGTGGGGGATTTAGGCCTTAGCTTAAGTCCCCCTGTAAGTAATTATGTCACAATTTCCAATACTACAAGCAAAGATTTAAGTGGTATGGACACTGATGGATCTGTAGCCACAGCAAGTGGAAGGGAAACAGATGCATCGACTTCCGGAAAAGTCAGTGCTTCTCGTAAGAGGCGCTCACATAAACACAAATCAATTTGTAAACATTGTAATAAAACAAAACGGAGTAGACATGGGGCGATCCCTGAGGGAACCTCTTCTGTTGAAAGTAATTGCATTTGTAATTCCGGCGCAGAAACTAATAACATTTTAAACACTAAATCTGAGCTTACTCTTAAAAATAACCATACATCAGTTCCACAGTCTCAATCCTTTGATATTTCTGTTACTCAAACCCTTCAGTCAGAACCACCTGCAATGCAAACTGGTCAATCAGTTGGTGTAGGTAGGAAGGAGTACCAGGCCTCTGATACAGGGCCTTACATAGTTCATGTTCAGCGTATTACAACTACTGAAAACAGTGGCACCATTCTGCACCCAATTGCTTTTGGGAATTTTCTTAAAAACAACAAATTTGAAAATATTGTTCCTGGCAGTGTGAAAAGAATTGGTAGGAATAAGTGTGTTGTAGCTTTTACAAACCCTATTGCTGCTAACGCATTTATGAGTAGTAATATATTGCCTCTGAACAGATTTAAAGCTTTTTTACCTACATTTAATGTTACACGGATGGGCTTGGTCCGAGGTATCCCATCTGAATGGAGTGAGGAAGAAGTTAAAGAAAATATTTCAACTCCCATAGGCACTGGGGAAATATTAAAAGTCAGGCGCCTCAACTATAAAGTCCAAGTGAACGGGTCACCCATATGGAAACCATCACAAACTATTGTTATTACATTTGATGGTCAAGCATTACCAAAAAGAATCTATATGTGTTACAACGCTCTACCCGTAGAGACTTACGTTTATCCCACAATTCAATGTTTTCGATGCTGCCGTTATGGTCATACAAAAAATCAATGCAGGTCAGCAGTCCCTAAATGTTTTAAATGTGGTCAAAACCATTCAGGTGAAACATGTTCTGTAGAAGAGGATTCTGCATCATGTATTAATTGTTCTGGATTGCATTATGCTACAGACAAGACTTGCCCTGAATTTCTGAGGCAAAAAAACATTAAATATACAATGTCTCATTCTTGTATCTCTTATGCAGAAGCAAGTAAATTACACCCAGCCACTTCAAAATCCTATTCAGATGTTCTCACTACGGGTACATCTCATGATTCTCTTGTCACCAATAATAATATTTACAGCTCACATCCTAAACCCTCAACTTCTTCATCTTATAAAAAGACTGTCTTCCTGAAACCGCGAGCTCCTCCCAAATCAGTACAGGGTTATGATAGAGCAGCTCATAACGCCCTTGTTATGGAGTTTCAACCCCCATCTTTAGTGAATGGGTGTGCTTTACCTAAGGAATCCCACAATAAACTGCAGAAGAACGAGAATGAGCAAATTGTTGACGTTATTATAGACCTTATAAAAATGTTATTAAGCAAAAACATTTCTTTGGAACCGTACAACGTGGAGCGCTTAACTAATTTATTACTAAACAAAAACCTTAAACATGGACACAATAATTCAATGGAATTGCCGATCAGTAATACCTAAAAAAACTGACCTAATTTACTTATTAAATAAATTTAAACCAAACATTGTAGCATTATCTGAAACCTGGATAAAAACTAATCAATTATTCAGTATTTCAGGTTATGTTTGCATACGCAATGACAGAGCTGACGGATATGGCGGTGTGGCCATATTAATTAAAAACAATACACCATTTTCTCGTGTCTCTTTTCATTCATGTACTTTTATTGATATTGTTGGGGTAATTGTGGGTAAAACTACTTATGTTTCCATTTACATCCCTACTGCTAATATCAATGCCTTACAAGAACTTAACAATATGTTGTCATCCCTTCACAGACCATTTTTAGTAATGGGTGATTTTAACTGCCACCATCAGTGTTGGGGAAGTGGTGAGACAAAAAGAGAGGGGGTTCGTTTATTAGAAATTATAGACGATCATAATCTTTGTATTATAAACACTGGTGAACCTACTCGAAGGACTAATGTAGGTGAAATTGATAGCGCTGTGGATTTATCTATATGCTCTCCTAGTTTGGCGCCATCTTTATCTTGGTCCCGTCTCTCTTCTACTTTTGGAAGTGATCATTTTCCTTTGTTAATTACTTCTTCAGTAAATTTCACTATAATACCGAAAAGACCCCCTAGATTAAAATATAGACTAGGGAACGCAGACTGGAGTAAATTTAAAACGCTTATTGATGCTAAAGTTGCTGAGCTTCCGCAAATTACGCAGGGTGGAGAAAATGATTGCTCTAGGGCTTTAGCACTGTGCGTAATAGAAGTAGCAGACCAAGTTTTCCCTTGCAAAAAAAATCCTTCCGGCAAAATCCCTATGCCTCCATGGTGGGACTCTTCGTGTTCCGATGCAGTAAGGAAGCGAAAGGAAGCTGAACAAAAATATGCTGAAGACATGTCAGATGAAAATTTGGACAACCTTAGGGAAATTATTAATGGTACACGGATTTTTCTCAGAGATAAAAAACTTCAAGGGTGGAGGTCATTCTGTATATCTTTATCGCCCAGCACATGCCCGTCAGAAGTTTGGCGCAGTATCAAAAGATTTAGAAAAGCCTTTAGTGACACTGCTTCCTTCACACAATTACCTTTATCTCTTACTAATAGTTTTCTTGATAAGCTAGCTCCTGCATCAGCTCCAGAGTATGATCAAATTTACCCTCATTTTACTTCGTTAAATATTGACAATCATCCGTCTTTGAACTCTCCCTTTTCAATGTATGAATTGAAAGGGGTATTAACATGTTTAAAAGACTCGGCCCCAGGAGAAGATGGTATTCCGTATTCGTTTTTTTCACATTTCAGTGATGATACATTATCTTACTACTTACAAATAATTAACTCTGTTATGGTTTCTGGAAATATTCCAGAATCCTGGCGTTCCCAGGAAATCTTGCCGATACTCAAACCAAATAAAAATTCAAATGATACCCTCTCATACCGGCCTATTGCGTTATCATCAGTTCTTACCAAAATTGCAGAACACCTAGTTAAAAATCGTCTAGAGTGGTATATAGAAAGCAATCAACTACTAGCAGATAGTCAGTTCGGATTTCGTAAAGGAAAAAGCACAACCGACAGTTTAAGTGTATTCACCACTGACCTGCGCATAGCCTTTTCAAAAAACCAGTCAGTTGTTGGCGCATTTCTAGATATAACAGGCGCGTACGATAACGTACTAATATCTGTCCTTAAACGGAAGCTGATTAATTTAAACGTCCCCACACTACTTATACGGTTTATCATAAATTTGTTATCGGTCAGATTTATATCTCTTATTTCCGGTGATAAAAAAATAACGAGGACAGTGTTTAAGGGCCTTCCACAAGGTTCAGTATTGTCACCATTGCTTTACAATATTTATACATACGATCTAGAATCATCCCTACAAAAATCAGCTGATGTTTTACAATATGCCGATGACCTTTTAATTTATACTACTCACAATAACATCTCGGATGCATGTAATGCCTTGACCGTCTCCCTAAGTCTTTTACAGCAATGGTTGCAAATTAATGGGTTAAGTCTTTCAATAGAAAAAAGTACTATAGTCGTTTTTTCAAGAAAACGTAATGTTCCTTCCCCAATCGTTACCTATGATAACATTACTCTTCCTGTGAAAAATCATGTTAAATTTTTAGGATTAATTTTAGATAAGAAACTTTCTGGCAAACAACACTTTGACTTTGTGGTTGAAAAATGCGAACGTCAACTTAATATTATGCGGTGCCTTTCCGGAGTATGGTGGGGGGCACATCCTTTTAGTCTTAAACTTTTATATAATGCAATAATTCGCAGTATACTTGATTATGGAACGTTTTTACTTGAAGATGGCAACAGAAAAGGTCTTCAAAAGTTAGATAGCATTCAGTCTAAAGCTCTTCGAATCATTTCTGGAGCCATGAAGTCAAGTCCTTTAAATGCCTTGCAGGTAGAAGTAGGAGAACCTCCACTTCACCTGAGAAGGCAATATCTCTCTGAAAGATTTTTATTTAAATCGATGCAGTTTTCTGACCATTTGCTCCACTCAAAATTATTAGAATTGGATAATCTTATACAAACTTCACCCTATTGGCGACACAAAGATATTCCATGTCTAGTTAAAAGCCTCAGGAAGTTTAATTCCATACCATCGAGTTTTCATAGCTCTCCTACTCTTCCCATATTTGAGTGCAAAATTTTTGAGCCATTACTTGCCTCTCCTGTAGTACATTATAATCTCGGCATAGAAAAAAGTGATGCAGGAGCTAACATAAAATTTAATGCCGCGATTGGTGAAAACTGGATGGACTGTCATTATATCTTTACGGATTCATCCAAAACACGGTCCAGTTGCGTGGGAGTTGGTATATTTCATTCTCAGTATAAAGTTGTACAGATGGTAAAACTTCCGCCTGAAACTTCAGTCTTCACTGGAGAATGCTTTGGTCTGTTCAAGGCATTAGAGTATGTTTTGATCGCGAAACTTAAAAATGTTCTTATACTATGCGACTCTAAAAGTGCGTTACAAATTCTCGAAAAATTTACATTTAAAATGAAACCCTTTTACCCTATTGTATTTGACATTAGAAAACAGTTGCACAAATGTTCACTAAAAAACTACACGGTACAATTTGCTTGGATTCCAAGTCATTCCGGAATCCAAGGAAACGAAAAAGCTGATCAGTTGGCCAAACAGGCAGTGCATAATGGTGACGTTTTCCCATATAAAAATTTCTGTCATGATCTTGTTAGCCTCCCTAAAGACTATCTTCGGCATTCCTGGGATCTTCTTTGGAGTAAAAGCTCTCAAGCAAAGGGTAAGGCATATGCTTCAATTCAGCCTTCGATCCCAACCAAACCATGGTTTTGTAAAATAAAATGCTCTAAACTCATTACAAGCATGTTAATTCGTATGCGGCTTGGCCACGTTTGTACTCCTTTCCACCTTGCTAAGTTGCACATTGTGGATAACAATCTTTGTGAGTGTGGAGATGATGTTGGTACTTTAGATCACATATTCTTCTCCTGCTCACGTTATGATCGTTCATCATTCCTCCGTTCTCTTGTTTCCCATAATGTTCCTCTTCCTACTTGTGTATCTTGTTTAGTAATGAATCCTATTGAATATTTTAGTTTAATATCTGCATTTATGTTGAAAAATGATATAAAAATTTAGTTTTTTTTTGTATATTTATGTATATCCTTTTTATCCTAATATAATATATATTGAATAAATTATTTCCTTTCCTGAACCTTACTAAATCCTTATTTCCCCGATTTTTTAAATTTTTCCCTACCTTTTGTTACCCGAAATTGGCACAAAGACGCAACTAGTGCCACACCAAAAAAAAAAAAAAAAAAATTCATTGTTTTGCTTGTGTTACGTTGAGTTATAACGATACTGTGTTTTATATTTATGAAATTTTACGACGACTTTGGCCATATCAAGGATTTTGATGTTCCATCTGTACATGATACCTATTTTTGAACCCGGACCGAAATTGGACCTGCTTAACACGACGACTTGGCTTTTTGAACACGGACTTTGAACCTACTATATACGACGACTCTGCTTGTGTTTTGGACTTGTCCCCCATTTTTTTACAAAAATGGATTCTGTTCATTGCATTAATTGTTATCTCGATATAACACGAATGAGACGTAATCCTTTGTCAATGCAAAATAATGAAGTACGTTGTTTAATACAGCAATGGACAACACTGCAACTTGTAAGTATTAATTATATTTTGCTGGTTTTGTTTACAATGATGAATAAAAAAATAAAGTATATAATGATGAATAAAGTAATAAAATGATTTGTGTTGAATTATTTTTTCAATCCTTTAGTAACCTTGAGACATAACCTATCTTTTAGCAAACATATTCTAAACAATGTACTCCCTAGTTTTAGATAATTATTGAAATTGTCATTGAGTTTCGTTCGATTTGAAGGATAATTTGGCGTTGATTTCATTCTTGTCTATTTCAGGCATATTTTTGTATGGGAGATGGGCATTCCCCTTTGGAATTTCTCCTGTATCGTGGGTGCGTTTACACACACTAAAACTCACATACACAAACAGCCAGACTCGAAACAACTATCTGCAAATTATCTTATCTGCATATAAATATTTGTTCCGTGCGGGAATCGAACCCGCGACACGCAGCAGTCGATCGATCAGCTACTGCGCCAACCGTGTCGTCAATTTATACGTATAATATATAACATCACGCCTGTAATCCCCGAAGGTTTAGGCAGAGGTGTTTCTAATAGCACTCTCACATTTTACCAGTTATGTATAAGTCCCATGTGGCGAAACTATTGCCATCAACCGTGGTTGCTACTGAGAAATTCCTGGTGGATAAAATTAATAACAAAATGCGGTGTAAACGTAGCGCTAATACGTCAACTAAAGATATTGGATTGAAGGATTCATATTTATGTAAATGTTAGTAAATAATGTCATGACGTTGAACAGAGGAAGAAAACGTGTTGCGCCAACACCAAATAGAACGAATAAGGACTGAAAGATGATGATGATTCATAATTACCAGTGAGTGATACTGGGTGTATATACGATTAAAAATCCATGTATTTAGGTAAAGTTTACACTGCGGTAATTCGCGATATAATTATTAATGAATACAACCGCAAAGTACTTTCACCTACGTACTTACATGTACCAAAAAAACGTTCGCTACATATATAGATAAACGAACAGTTCGTGCATTAAAATGCAGATGTAAGTTAATAATAAGGTTTGTTTTGCAGTGCGGTTCCGTCACCAGCAGTTTTAATTCGAGTTTAATTAAATTTCACCCTCTATAAATTACCTTCTTCCGGACAAGTTGCGTTTCACAATACGCAAGCACATGTCATCATTTGTATTGTCTGTGGTCTACTTTACGGGTTGTGATACTCAATATTATAAAATAATATGAATGTGCCGTAACCAGTAGTTTAATATTTTGCACCGAGGCATACATATTTATTACTGTAACATTTATTTAGAAGACTATAAAGCGTCATTGTCGTGGAACATCGACACAAACCCAAGGGAAATAACGAAACAATTTGCAATGGAATGGCAAACGTACGTACCTAAAACTGAAAACTGTCAACTAAATTTTATCGAGAGACACTTTTCAAATCTAGTCATGTGATGTGCGTCTCCAGTAACCACACTCGTGAATAGTATGGAGAAATTCGTTTACAAGTTAAAAGCTTTCCATTTGGTGGGTAAAACGCTTTAGATATGAAGTAGGTGTCGGCCTGCTGTGGGAATATATATTCGATGGCTGGATTAGTTTTTATTAAACTGTTAATGTAGTAGAAACTAAGTATCTTACATACCTAGTACATTTAGGCACAATTGTGCTTTTGTAACGGTTTTCTGAAGCAGTGCACCTACTTGCAATTTACGAAACGTAGCATTGCATGATATTTTGTATACAAAATAAATCTAAAAATAATAATAATAAGACACAAAACAAAATAAACCTGTCAATTTTCTTTTTTTAATCAATTTCCCCAAATGCTCGTTATTTTAAGTTGCCTGCTAACCGTCTTAGCATTAATTTCTTTCGTCTTTGAAATCCTATTGTTTATAAGATCTCATTACAATTTGTTATAAGATAGTCCCCGCGGGTACGCTCCAACGCAAAGTAATCAAATCGTTACACATTTATATAGATATTTAAGATATCTTTTAACCAATGACGCGAAAAATGGCGGCGCTTAGGTAGAGATTCTCGTGAAAGTGCTTATTTGCATCCAGATGAGAGAGAATGAGGAAAAATGAAGTGTTGAAAATGAATCGACCCAAATTGTTAATTTAATTGCAAATTCATTAAATAGTACTTGGCATACGATTTCTTTTAGTGAGTAGTCTCTAAAAATATATTGATTCATTGTCGTACCTGATGTTGGCTAAACCTAAATATTTTCTCATATATTAACAAGCCTTCGCACAAACCATAACATCATTTCAATTTAAACATTCTGCTATAACTTGGTAAAAACAACTTGATCTCGAGCTGACAGCAAAGAGCGTTACATATAACTACAATGCACTACCAATAAAGTTCTATTAAAGGCTGTCATTACCAGATACACTTAATTGCAGGCGGCGCGCTTTCGATATAAATTTTGAAGAGTCAGGAAGCGCGGTATCTGGTGCAGCGGTTTGTCTTGGCCAGTAAATCAGGCGACGGTCCTCCACTATACGGTACAGGCGCCCCACCTGGCTCTCTGATTGGGCGCTTCCTTCCTAAGGCGCCGACCGCACCGAGATACCACCACCAGCTGCCCATACCTGCATTGTTGTGAATACAGCTTACGTATTGTTAGCTTTTAGAAAACGTTTCATGAGAATTTCTACTCTATAACGTAATTCAACTGGGAATGAATAATACCTTATGTTCTAAGCAATAAAACATAGAATGAAAACTTCAAAGAATATTAATAATTTGATGCTATTGTTTACCAGCACCGTAGGTATTAATAATTTAATGCTATTGTTTAAAGGCTCGATAAATCAAAGCAAAAGAACCTGTTTTAGGGGAAAGCTTTTAGGGGATTCCCAAGCTCATAGATATAGCCCGGGTTCTTAATGTGGTTACCGCAAAGAGGCGTAACCTATCTATCTTGGTAGACAATGGGTTCATTTCTCTGTCGATCTAGATTTACTGTTGTACCTACATGGTGGTCCCGTCTGGAGCCCGGCGGAAGCTACCAAATGCTAATATGGGGCTTGGTGTCGATGTATGAAGATTATGAAACAATCAAAAGTTCGGGGTGGCCACAGTTAGGACATAAATTTGTAATCAAATATTATTTATTTTTAGTTAAGAACAAAAGAAAAATATATAATTGCTTATATATCATATATTATGATGTATAATAATATAACGTAGGACGAACATGTGACTTTCGGCTAAACCTGCGAGTAATCGACGTTACAGGACATTCACTTGGCAGTTTACCAGTTTCTGTCCCATGCACTCCGGCAAAATCATTAGGTAATATTGAAATGCACGTTTTATCGAAATTGGATTGAGAACCTGTAACAATTTATTTAACAAAAAACAAACCGCCTCAAATGAATATATTTGTTTGGTTAGCTTGTTTTTGTAACCAGCTATAGTAAAACTCAGGCGCAGTATCTCGTGGAACAAACTAGCGGTGTAATGCATATCTACTGCACTTTCCACACGTTTGGGTGAATAGCAAAAAGTTTTCAGCACGTTGTTTTGTGTTCACTATTTATTATTCTGTAGCACGGAAGTGCAATTCACATATCGTGCGAACACGGTGAGCGCTGAGCACGGAAAGAGCGCTCATAAACGGAGGCCGTTCGCCATAGCAATATTACATTTACATCGCATCAGTCCCGAAGACTGTTTACACTTTAATAAAAATATTTAAGAATTTTTACACTCAAATTGCGGTGCTTCTATCGAATTATCGCGCCCCAAGGAACAAGTAGGTAATTTACGCGTACATTACCGTTATATAATGGCATAAACGGATTTACTCGCAGATGAAGGCAGGTATTTGTCGCGTCGCGGGTGTGGGCGCGGCGCGACGCGTTGCGGCGGACGCAGAGCGCGGCGCGGGCGAGGAGACAATCTCGGCGATGGCTCATTCACTGCTGCAACGAGCCGAGTAGAGAATTGAATTGGAAGCAAATGTGCCGTACGGATACTGCCGTCGAATATAAACTGAACCACTCCCCGGGTAAGCGGCTCTGATCATGAAATAAAGAAAGCCTCAGAAATAAATTCTTAACGCGGACCGATTTTAAATTGGATAATAAATATTGGAAGAGATCTTGGCGACTCAACTTAATTATCATCACATAGGAAATGAATGAGTAGCTGGTATGTTATTATTTATGCTGGGGTAGACAGCCGGAGGAGAGGTATGTAATGAGAGGAGGGTGACTCAGTCGGCTGTCACTCCGACCTGTCAGCGCGCTGACTCGGCTTCATAATAAGATATCGCTTGTTTACCTACGGATGACGTTTTTATATAAAGAGCTTACCTTACAAAATAATATGATTTTTGCTATAACTATCGTAAAACTTGTCAGTTGTTGCAGTAACATTAAGCAAATTTATTCAGACTAAACTTTAGAAACACACAGAACCAATTTTCATGGGGTTACAAAGAATCTCCAAAAACTAAAGAACAAACTATATTAATGCATAAACAAAAAAAAATATAGATAAAAATTCCAGTGACATTGCATTTTCCATTGTTTGTTCGCCCACTTATTGTGTACATCTGCGGGGTAGAAGGCGCAGTGGTCGCAGTGTTCCGGAGAGCTTTAACAAACGGCTGCGTGCGGCGATGCCGGCCGGGAAGCGTTTGTGGGCGGCTTCATTTCCGTGCGTGCGTCCGCGGCTATGGCCTATTTCCTCTCTGCTGATAGTCCGCTTACAACCACAGCTCCTTCGCGACTGCCTCTGCTTTTGTATAGAATTTTAGTGTCATAGTTATTTAACTTTTTAATTAGCTTCTGTTTCACTTTTGGATAGGAAATATGGTACTGATGTTGGTTTCATTTTGCAAAATAAGTAATTTATTTTCTATTTAATTATTAAAATTACCAAGAGAAGGCAAAAAAACAGCCAAGTGTGAATAGGACTCGCGCACCTAGGGTCCACACAAACTTTTAACATTAACGGCCATATCTTTTCACTGTGTAGACACAGAGGGATGAATCACATGGAATCATCAAAGGACACACTTAACTCACACACACACACAGAGTTGAGTCTGTGGTCCCTTGGAGCTGTGATATCATCCCTATACTCCATCCATATACTCAAGTATATGGTTTTAATTTTCAATTCGATACCTCCACGCGTTCCCCAGATAAAGGGTCTTAACAGACAGCTAGACAGGCAGACAGACGGGCCTCCTATAAGGGTCTTTTTCTTTTGCGGTACGGAACCCTAAAAATAACAAAATATTGTTTTATTGTACATATTTATATATTAACTAGACCAAATAAATAATAGTACTCTAGGCTCAAAAGGTTGTCACGCTTGAAATTCATAACAACTTACAACTGATCTTAGGTACTTATTCAATTAATATTTAACCTATGTTGGCCTAAGTGTCGTCACAAAAATATATTGATAAAAGCTTTGAATGACATTTCAAATAATATGTAAGTATTGAATTCCAAGTCAAGGAAAGCCATTGAATTCGAATAATACCTATTTCAATATTCGTTCGTCTCCGATTTGCTCTATCTCATATAATCCAGTGTGGATTCCTATGAAGCTCAGACATTTCATGACAAATGAACTCATATTTGAAATAAATTTGAATAAGAATATTCCGTGTATACTCGAAATACCTATGTATAAATAAAAAAAATATAATAATGTAAATAGTAATATGTAGTTCAGTGCGCGCGTTTACTTCAATTAAATAAAAATGTTTTGACATTTTACAGGAAGTAGTAGTAGAATTTGAGTAAGTATATCATACTCGTAAATATTCTTGTCATTTTTTATAAACAATACCCATACTTGTAAAATGTTGACGTCCATACAACCCAAAAGCGCGATCGAAACGGACAATAATGCTTCTACATTTACCTTTTGGAATGGGGACTAATGACAATGGCGGTCATTTGCTTTATCCCTATAATGAGCCCGTAAACGTTCATAGTCCATTCTGAAAAGTAAGTAGTAAGAGTTCATTCTAGGGATCTACATCTGAAAGCCTCCTCATATTGTCTTAATCACTGTAATTAGCTAACGAAATGTTGATCGCAGTTGAGATTGACTTTTTCTCAAAAGGAACATGCTGGTCGTCTAAAAATAGAACCGGTCGCCATTTACGGCCCCCATGGGTATTGGTGGCCAGTCCTTTACGGGTTCCGCAGATTATTTGGCCTTGGGTTATACATTGGATAGAGATTTATAGATAAGTATATCAATGTCGAAGGTTCCTTTTAGTTTTTGGCTTCGCTTTTATACCATTAAAATAGAAATAGTGGTCAATATTTTTTATTTTTAAGGTTTTCTTGCGTTGAGTACTCTTTACATAACTGTCAACATTCTCTACATATACGTAATGTTTAGAGATACTTAAGATCTCTTTGATTTATCATCGTCGGGGAGAGGCGCTCATTACAACCCCGGCATCATTACAAGTCCCACGGTAGGTCCTTGTATCTCAATGACTTGGAGCTCCGGGTTACAGATAACGGCAGCGTCCTCGATATGTGATTTTCAACCCTTCTTATTACATACAACATTAAAATATATGTATATTTTAATGTTGTATGTACCCTTAGACATTAAGAAATCGTGTATTTTGAAGCAAGGAGTTTGAGATGCGCCTGATATTATTCTAAGAAATAAAACAATAAATGTCAGAATTTTGCTATGTTGTCACAATCGCTTTTGTTAAATGCGTATTAACGTTTTGGACGTTTCTCAGCATCAGTTAAAAATAAAATCTAAAAGTATAATAAAATGTAAGTATATTACACCAAGGTTATCAACAAAATCCCTCTTCATAAGTTAACAAAATCTTGTTAACTTATGAAAAGATTTAAGAAGGAACATACCACTTCTGCTTGCAAATAGTAGAGTATTCTCTTATTCTTTTGAGAATATAAACGTTGGCGAATGTTATCGTGTGCGCGATAAGTAACAACAAATTGGTTTGTATTTGGATGGGTGAGCACTCACTGGTTTTGATAAACACTCATTTTTTATTCACATCGTTAGGCTTTTTCGTAAAGTGAATACAAGCTACATAGGTTATATGTTGTGGTTATGTATTTTGCTTTAAAGGTCAAGGTGAGTCACATTTTGAAGGATATTCTGACTGTAATAAATAAGTTTAGTTTAAAACAGATTGAAAGCGTAGACGAGGTTGAAAGCGTAAATGAGAGCATCGTGGTCAGCAGATATACATATAAATGAGTTGGCTCACCCCGGTCCGTCTTATCGGTTCACTGTCGCCGCGACTAAGAGTGAATCTCTACGAATGACTAGATATTCCAAATCTTTAAACGGGTTCCCGTCTGTATAATGGAATATAAACCTCAAGTGTGAAAAAACTTAACAAAAAAACTGACTCAGAATGACCGTTTCAAGGTTTCAAAGGCTCTGAATTTTTTATGTATTTCTAAACCGGGAAAATGCAAAGCTGTGACAGCTCTGTAATCATGTAGGAAGCGGACCAGATTCAGTATTCGGATAAAAATAAAAGAAAGCTATCCGTTGAGGACGGTCACAAAACGCCCCGCAGCTATATTTTTGGACGAGTAGAGCACTAAGGCCCCGATAGCGCTAGACAAAAGAATACTTACATACAATAAAGAAGTCAATGTAGAGATCTAAAGCGGACAACGGTTTGTTGAAAACCGCCTTTCCTTTGTGAACGGCTCTCTTTTATGCAAGTTACTATACCGTCTTCCGTTTAAGCAATGCCATTACCTCTCGATCGAATGTGAAGTATTCGCTTTAATGAATCCACTCGACTCGAGAAATTCTCCACTTGGTCCCTATTTGCAAGAAAAGAGTGCATTACCATCGTAAGCACAATAATGGTTCGTTAGGTGGCCTACTTTTTGAAGGATCAATGGGTGCGTGCGTACTGGCATTTATCTGATAAAGGCTCACGTTTTATAAGATTTTATAACCTTGACGCAAGAACTGCTGTATTTAGTTAAATTAACAAAGCAGTTTCTTTAAGAACTTTGAGTCATAAAGTTTCCTTACTACTGAATTATAAGCACTTGTTTTAAACGATAGTTACTTAATGTAGTTTTGTCATCTGTGGACTTAATACAACTTCAAAATTCGATTTTGTCGCAAAACCAACAGTGTACTATTAGCTAAATGGTCGATAGACAGTGTATTTGCATGGCGCAAAAATTAAAGAAACGTTACATCAGCTATTGTAAGCTGCGCTGATCCAGTGAAATATGAAACATGTAGGGGAGCTGGCAGGCCGCCAACTGCTTGCATCACACTATAACAAAGGGTTTCATATCAGGAAATTGTTCCTAGAACAATAGCAGAAAATATAAGCCTGCTTGTATTACAAGCTCGAATATCCCGCACTTGAAAATATTATTGGAGACATCCGATGTTGTTCATACGTTTATGAAAAGCATTTTTTGTAAAAGGTAAACGTTCTGTTGTATTTCAATGCTAATGAATGGCATTCTTTATTTATTTTCCATTTTCAGAGTTCGTGTAAAATATCTCACAAAGGAATACCTGTACCTATACCCCTGATTAATAAAAAAACACACACCCACCATAACCAAGATATTTTTGAACACTAATATTTTATGCATTTCATTTTCGACCTTTTGATGTATTTACTTTGAAATTCCACGTACTTCATGCACAGTTATTAATACCGTTTTGTTTTTGTTCTATGTGTACAGTAAGTAATTGGTATTAATATTCTTTTGTGTTTATATTGCTTTGGGTATAAAATAAACAAATGTACTGAAACGTTGGTTTTCCCTCGGGCAAATAGCATGAAGCAACTGAGGAAAACGGCTTTTATTGGAGCTGGTAGGCGAAGGAATAACAAATAGTCAACACTTGTGCACTATTGCAATCTTTTAAGCTCAGTACATATTGCTATAATGGTACTAACCGGTGCTACTATGTAAATGACGTCTTCTGCTATATTGCTTACGAAATAAAAAGCGCTCCGGGACTTACAGGAACACATGCCCCTATTAAGGTCCTTAGCCTTTGTTCATTACTGTCTTGCGACGACTAATTAAGCTAGAGTGCAATTTGCAATGGAACCTTAGTAAGAAAGAGCTAATTTTAGTTTGACGATGTAAAATGTAGTGGTATTAGTGTAGGTCATAGCGTCGTTTGTATTGAGTTAAGAGCGTCGCAATCCCGACGAAGCCGCCAGTTGGCCGGGGGCCATCCTACCGACCGGATCTTTTTATTGCTTTTAACAATACGACAACAAAATATCAGTTGAGGTCGTTATGTACTGGAAAATGTTCACTTTGGATACGAATCATTTAATGCACGAGGACATTGTGACCTACACTGTTGTTTAGTTTTGAAAATAAAATGACATATTTTAATACTTTTATAAGTTTTCACACGGCATGGAGCTAAATTCAATAAAAGACTAAGTTAATATTGCTTGACGTAACAGTTCTAGTATTAAAGTAATATTTCTGATTCGGACAGCAAGCTCGTTTGTATGTACTGTAGCATCTTGCACTTTCTTGCTACGGCGTAGTCAAGTGCACGAGATGCTACGACAGCAGCGTAGCAGCGTAGCACTCGTAACAGACATCTTGTTTGCACAATTTATTGCTCCCCGACTGGGGATATGTTTGACTGGTTGTTTCTGAGACAGCACCGGATGACGAGTGCTTTTATTTTATACCCAGTTAACTTAGCTGTAAGTACAGATCTTTTCGGACCTGCCAAGACATGTTTTATTTCATGACCGGAATGTCAATAGTGTTGAAATAAATAAGTAATTGAAAGCCTTAGTTTTTGAGATTATTCATCTCGCGAAAACTTCAAAGAGCTGGGTTGGCACGATTTTCTATTATCAGCCCAACACCTTTGTTGTTTATTTCTTGGAAATCTAGCCGTTTTACATTATGGGTTTGAAACAAATCTGTGTGTTTCAGCTCTAACTTCGTATACACTTCGATACGGAGACGAAGAGTATTCAAGTATAAGCGATGAACGTTTATATACCATATAACATATCTATTTGCCATGTTTCATGAACGCGAAAGTCTGGCAAATTGAATAAGAAGATGAATTTGATAAAAATTTATATTTTTGTTTAAATGCTATGCTTAAACCAAAACACGTTTTATTAAATATAACCGTTGGTACGTCTAAAGGTATGAGGAAGAAACAGGAGGCATGAAAACACTTTTAGTAATTATATTATTCGTTAATTGAAGATAAACAATTGCTTTCTTTATATAATGGAGCGGTACGTGTTGCTGGCTCACCAATGAATCCCATTGAACTCTAGAATGATTAAATAATAATAAATTGGGTATAAAAAGAAATAGTTTTTTGAAAAGTGTTAAGTGAAACTATTACGAAGAAATTGCTTACTGTATAAGTCGATCCAATACGAACGTGTTTAATTGAATTTCAACCACTAGAATTGGTGCTGAAAGTTTCATTGCTCTATCTGGTATTTGGAAAAGGTGGTAGCCAAACAAAGCTAAAAAAAGATGGGTATGATGTGTTTATGTTATTGATGAATAGCATATTAAACTGCCAGAATTGATGAATAAGTAATACTTTCATTCGGATATAGCTTGAGCACATAATACGGCATTTACGAATTGAACACCTTATTATTTCCCATAGCTACCGTAAAGCTTGCACCTCAGGGATTATACAGGACGGAGGCGCCGCCTGCCGGCGTAATTTAAACATTACACTCCGATTAGCAACATATTACAACTAGTAAGCGAGAAGATTATTATAATCTCCCCACATAAACGTTTGTTGTTATCTAAGGGGCTGCCTGATATGCGTTGAAGTGATTGTAATATTACCATCCTGTGCATATTAAGGCAGGTTTACACAACTTCATTAAAGATTGATTTTACACAGGCTACTTTTATTGATGAATTCATTTGAGGGAGGTTAATGGTTACAATTAATTACGTTTGTCATTTTAAAGTGGTTATCAGGAAACCCAGGTTAAACAAACTGCTTACTAAGTGCCGTTGTTGATAAGTTAACGAGTAAAACAAAATTTAATTGTGTTGCCATCATAATAAAATATCAAATGTAGCACTAAATAAGTACGACTTAATCCTACCCAATATTACTTTTTTGGGCTTGCTACATTATTAAAGAAGTGATATCATTTCATTCTCTATCCTTTCCTTATTCAATAAAAACATTTAATATTTTCGCTTCGTCATTGTTGATGTTATATTTCTTTTCTGCTTCAATAGAATAAAAAAACACAACAAGAACTGCACTGAATGTGGAGCGAAACAGTTGTATAATTTGACAGAACAGTGGCAAATATAAACACGGAATTAAATTTATTTTTGTACATTGTATTTATAAAATCTATTTTATAAGTCGTCGCTGATAAAATGTTTTCAATTTACGGTTTATGATGTTTTTATGACGAACTTTGTGATGATGTATAAACTTTTATGATTAATATTTTCAAAACAACGGTTTGTTATGGACCATCAAGAATTAAGAGCATCGGAGTCTAATGACGTCATATTTTTCATTTCACTTCTAAAATAGTTGTATATTACAATTTATATATCAAATTATATCTCAAGGCTTTCAAAAACTCATTTATTTTCTTTGTGTTCTCAGCTGTCTGTAGTATTTAGTTTAATTAAACTTGAACGTCTATGCTCCTAATGACGTCAGATAGTAGGAGTGACGTTATCTCTTCATAACTTTGAGTTTGCGTGCATTTGGATTGCAAATGAGTTGATTTTGAATCTGAATGATTAAATGTGCAAATATAAATTTTAAAATCCGTTACCATTTTAATGAAACTAAAGTTTTTTCATCAGACAAACGATGTAGATATTTAAATGGAAATCGTAAAATATCTGTTCAGATAGAATACGTTCAGAAAATCGTTCTAGCCAATTATATAGAACTCATCTGGTGGAATGAGAGCTGAAGGACAAAAGGACTTTGGGCAGTAACACGATCTGCTTGTTTGAGATTAAACTAACCCGAAACTGGATGCGCGTTAATGCTTCTAATGTGTGTGAGTGTGCGTGACTTTGTGTATGGAGCATATTAGCTTAAGTGGTTAGAGGAAATCAAACCACTGCGTATCGATAGCTTTATTACGGGGTAGAAAAACTATTAGAGGGGAACGGTTCTGTATTTATCAATACGGATAAAACACTTTCGAATTTTCATACAAATCCAGACATATTCATGGCTTGGCCATAGCTTCGGCGACCTTATACGGTTTTCCAATAACATTTATACTCGGGTATGTAATAATAAAATGAAATGGAAATCAGTAACATACTGACCTCTTTGAAGGAGATTGGAACCAATTTTGTCGGAGGAAAGATCGTGGAAGGTCAAGAAGTCGATTATATTATTGTCATACCGACACAGACTGATATGTACCTATAGTCAACTGGGTACAATAAATAACGAGAATGAATAGTTAATAAGTCTCCGAGTTAGGATCCTTTTCAATTAGGGTATGTCAAAGCTCTGGACGGCATTACTTTAGCTTTGTATTTTCCAGTTGTCTGTTTCGTTTATGTTATGCTTAGTGAACCAGAAAAACTGTCAAGAAATCAAAAAGTAAGAATGATCATATTTTACTAGATGAAAGAAGTCGTGACTCGTAGCCTTTGTGTCGTGTGCATGAAGACAGCTGGGGGCGGGGGGCTAGGCAGAGCCTCCAGTTTATTCCTGTCCGCGTAGATATATAAGGGCGTTAGTCGTAATAAATGGTGACGTAAAGATTTAGCACGCGCGCTATAGTCGTTCATGTTGCGGAAAGATACAGGAACTAATGGTATTTAAAGATAGTACTGTACGAAGCCCGCTTCCGGTTCTATTTTATGATTTATGTTTTTATAGTCAGCTACGTACGTATTTTACATTTCGATTTTTTCTTTCTTGATTGGTTTTTGGGTATCTACTATCTACACTCCTACCACAAAAGAAGATAATTTAACTCATACATAAAACTTATGTCAGCACCATTATAAGAGACTAGCTGTTCCCCACGGTTTCACCCGCGCTGCTCAGCACCTGTTGGTCGTAGCATGATGTTATATAGCCTATGTTCCTCGGGGATAATGTAGCTTTCCAAAGGTGAAAGAATTTTTGAAATCGGTCCAGTAGTTTCGGAGCCTATTCATTACAAACAAACAAACAAACAAATCTTTCCTCTTTATAATATTAGTATAGATAATAGAAAGCACCCACTTTCGAGTGTGTCGTAACGTGTACATCGTAAACGTTTATGTTTTATATTTTCGGTAATGCCAAGGTGATTGTTAATATTAGTAAAAGTAATTTACTAGGCTATTCGCCGCCCAGCACAATGTCATCTCAGGCTGACCTCTCTACAAGCGTGCCTACTTTTACGGCTCACATAAAACTTTATAGGTTCTTACAACCACTTTATTATGTGTTAAATATATAAACTCCATTCTACTATTAGATCTTATTAATTTGTTTAATAAATCAAGTCAGCTAAACGGCCATCTTGATATTTAATTGGCTCGAAGTTAAATTGTGACTCCAAGTAGAAATATTGTAATTGGCTCCCCAGTAAAAGTGATTGGCTGTTTTTCTGGGTCAGATTATACAAAATTTTTAAAAGTTCGCGAGATCCTTTGCTTGGCCCTTGTGTAATTAAACGAGTCAACATAAATCTGGGAAAACGAGACGCGGAAGAGTCCCCGGCCAGCCGTAACTCTGTTAGCGGAGCGCACTCCGCCGCCGCGCTTGCTCGCAAGCCACGCGAGCCCCGCGCTCCGCCATCGTCGCCTTCATCCCTCTACACAACGAAATAATTCTCAATAAAATCTTTCCACTTCGACGTAATATTTCTCGCGGATCTTCCTTTCCTTAAAAGGAAAGTAAGATGAGGGATTTTATTTAAGTTCTTTCTTTTTTATGCAGCCCCAGTATAATGGAAATATATAAGTAGTTAGTAAGGGTTGGTTATAAATGTGGAATTTACTACAGCGTGTGCATTATTTTTAGTTAGTGCGATGCTTACATCAGTGGAAAGCGGTAAAAGAAGACGGGGGTAGTAATAAATTTTAGTGTTGAGACAGTAGAACAGATACGATCTTTGTTTTCTTACCTTTGGAGCTTGTGTTAAGATTTAGAATGGTTGTTGTGCAGACAAGTCGGTGTTAAGGTGGCTCGTGGGGCCCGGCCAAGGTGTCGCCAGTTTGCAGCGAGATTACCCTCGGGGTCGGTTACCAGCGCCACTTTATCTGTGAAAACCTCTGCGTTGCGCTAGCTCTTGACTGAATTCACCCAACTTTAACTGCTTAGATTTGACACCAGCAGGGAATAAGTGCCAGCATTTCAAACGAGATGTAATACTGGAACCTTTATTGTTTTTCTCAAAGCATAGTTATGGAGAAGATTACAAAGAAATTAAACAACAAATAATCACGCAAAGATGGAGTGGCGTTGAGCTTCCTGTGCAGGTTGGCAGACCCTTTTAACTTAGGGAAAGAACAATACTCGAGAAATTAGAACAAAAAGAAATATAAATGTTCAAAACATTTTAGAATATTCCAATTACTTTTTTGCCCAGGGATTAATATAACTATTAATGTAATTATTAATGGGATGTGAAACGTCTATGAGTCGAATCTCAATAGCTTATACAGATATACTAACATCCATTTTTGTACTCTATAGTATTTTTTTTGCCACCTACTGACAAAATGAAAAGGTCCGAAATACCCGAAAAAAATACACTGGAATTAAGAAGCTACTTGCTTTTGAAGTTCATAAATAGGTATTAAAATGTCTTTGTTTCTCAAAAGTTTCTCATTTATGTTGATGTTTTTGATTCAAGAAAAATAGGATTTGACTGAATTAATTTGCAAAGGTACACTTGACTCGTAATGGACGTGCGCCCTCTTTCCAATGACTCGTTAGAAGTCAATACAAATGAAATGTCATGAATAAGGAATGAGGCGATCAAAAGTGGTACGAAAAGTGTATACATCAATACGAAATCAAAATGGGAACGTAGCATTTTTAAATAGCTATTCTGTAAACATAACAGATATGGCAATGAATGTACGTATAATACTCAATACCGTATTTCAAAAGACTTAATGACATTGTTTAATGTTATAGGTCACCGTGCATTCTTAACATCACCACGCATACATAGGTATAAAGCTTCTTTCCCATTAACGCTGTTATAGCGTCGCTATATCTTCCTGTCCGTGTGTCACAGGCACGTAGTTACTCTATTCATCTTACTTACAGATCATGGCGCTCTTCTCTGCGACGGAATGAGCAGATGTCTAAATTACTGCTTTATGTGACGGAAAACTAGTCTTTTTTGAGTAACATATTATTGATCAGTGTGACGTTCGGATATGTTATTAACTGTATTTTCCCAAAAGCTTAATATCTTAATTACGATTTAACAGCGAGCCGTACTTACTTCAAAGGCTGAAATGGAAACACGGTATCTTGAAAAGGTTTTAACAAACATCCGGAATAAAATGCAAAAGAGGCATAAGCAAAAGCTAATAATAATTTCTGAATCTAATGTTGGTATACCCGCCGCCGCCGTCCCGGAGTGCCGGCGCTGAAGCAGCGCAGATTACTGGGACTTATATTTACGATAAGCTAACTTGGATATTAGAATTATGCCATAATGTTTATTTAGGTCGTATTGTTACCTATTTTACAAAATTCCCATTGAACCCAACCCGAACGTTCGAGAGGTTTAAATTGTTCGGATAGGTCCTAAATAGGAGGGAGGTAATGAAATTTTGCTTTAATAATATTTTAAGGTTTAAATAAACGATAATAATAAAATAGCAGTATTACCTGCCGATACATGTGCGTACGTGAATGTTGATAATGATAACAAAGTATTGGAGAAAATTCGGGTGCTATCGATAAGTGCGATCGTATTCACAATAATATAGTTAAATACTGTAATATTTTCTTTAAGTTGTTTTCTATTGCAACAGAGGAAGTGTTGAGAACAATTCAAGACAAGCATCGCACAAATAATCAATCTAAATCGTTGTAAGATCTCTCTGACTCTTCCCTTTGTGGTCCTATTTGGGAGTGTAGCTTATCTGTAGCATTTTCTTTCAATGTCCATTGGACATGGCACAGGCAGAAGGACTAATGTAAAGGCGCGGAATGACAAAAATGTATCCCTCGCTGTCGGACCTGCGTCACTCAAGATTTTCCCTCAGACCCTTTATTCGGGCCAACTTACAGAAAACACGCAAATCATCTTGGGGCACGTAGTGTTGTAATATATTGCAGAGATTGCGTAAATATTTCTTCGTCATTAAAACGTTTAACAAAACATGGCGGCTTGTCCTCGTCTGACTGATGGCGGGTATTTGTGCTGTTTGGAATTACTTACGCAATGTTTCATAAATTAGTTAATTAATTCATGTTTATGTAAGAACGTGCTTTATCTAAACGTTATTTGTGTAACGTTTTGTTTAATGGATGTTATTTTCTAAATGGTGACTGGTAAAAAAGATACGAATAACTTGAGCCAGTGCCGCCAGTTGGGTAAGACTTTTCTTTTTCCACTGTTGGGTAAATTAATAGATAAGAATTAAATTAACAGAACGAGACAATTAGTTTCAGTTAACTTCCCATGTACAGCATCGGCGTCCGGCGTGTTCGGCTAAGTTCAATAATTGTCAGCGTCAGACAATGACATAAAGTCGGTGCTATTCTCATCACGTAGAGGTTATATGAGACATCGCCAGTTCAACCGGTCCAGAAGAAGTTTCCCGCACGTCGATGGAACATTGCTGTTTCTATTTCTGGAAATTTATCCAATCAAGACGGAGTTGGTCATTAGTTTAGTTTCGTCCTGACAGCAGACGAGTTTATTACCGCCCTACATACCTAAGTATAAAGCTATGCCTTGACTGTACAAGTTATGGTCGGCTATTATTGGAATTAGTGGCGCTTGACTTTAGAAGTGCTGAGTATCACCAGGTGGTATTTGTGGAAGGAAGCTATCTTCATGTTGAACCAATGCTGACAGCTTTATTTACTATAACTGGCTTAGTCTAGACTTTACCTTCAAAATAGTCTTATTTTTCAAAGGGTTTTTAAAAGATCAGTTCGAAAAATATCTCTTTTAAACTGGTCAATATGAAATGCAAATGGTAATGGTGGCTCGCGGGGAGCATTCCGAAGAGATTTATAAAAGCGAGTGATTTGTGGAGCTATTGTTGGACCTGTGTTCGCCAGTAAACTGCAAACGGCAAGCGAATGCAGATGGAACATATTTATCAAGTGCTCCTCTGTCTGCGATTTCATAAAGCGGCCGCTATCGAGGAAATGGATTTTTGTCACAGACATCTTGAACTACTTTTGATGATGTAACTGAATAAACATTACATTACGAAATCGATTCTATGAATTGAAAGCAATGAAAGTCTTTGCTTTATTACTTTGAATAAAATATAATGGGGTGGTTGTTTGCCAAGCAAATAAAACGTTCAGGTAAAATACGAATGAATAATTCGAGCAGTGTCAGCAATCGGTAAGCGATAGAGTGTGGCGATATGTGGGCGATTCCGGAAAGAGGTCGGATGTCCATATTGAGAGAGCACGCCGCCTGCGGCCAACGAGGGGTTAATCAGTTCCTGTACCCCAGACGGCCTGGGACTACTCATTAAATGTACTTGATAAGATTAATGCTGATTGTGGTATTTTTTTATTATAAAGCCGTAATTACAAGTACATACTCTTCGTATGTGAAAACAATATAAAATAACCTTAACTATTCATGGTGTATGTGTGTAATAGATGCGTGGTTTATATTATTTAGGGTGGAGACGATACGCGACACTTTTCTATCGACATATCAAAGCCCGGGGCTGTGTTGTGGTTCTCGTGGAGTTCAAAGCGGAATAGGATGTGATATATCTACTTGATAATCTCTGTGCTATAGTCTCCCCTTTGACGTGTGAAAATAACTTTGATATTATCTTTAATATCAAATCATTGTAAAAGGGCCTTTTATCTTATATTTTTTGAGCGAATATTCAGTAATGTTTGCTTTTATCGAGTACCTAAACAGGCGATGTGTCAGTAGATGTACGTACATCATTACAGTCGTTCACAATATGATGAGAATATACTTATTCGAAATACTGTTACGAATCTGTGAATTTCCAACAAGTTATCCTTCTAAATATATTAATTAATGCTTTAATGAAAGCGTTAGACGTAGAACATTATGTGTTTGCAAATATGAACGAACCGTCCATAACCGTTAAACCAGGTCGGTGGGATGCCAGCCGCGTGACACGCATAGCGCTCCCCGGGCATAATCAGGCGGGCATCGAATCATTTGCGCGGCACTCACTTCATTTGCCAGTAATGACCGACATTGCCTCTCGACGCCGACCATTGCTTCCCCAATATATTATCCGAATATTTCCAATCTAATGATATACCACCGTAATATACGCTCGAATCAACGAAAATACGTAGAATAGGTACACCTAATTTTAGGTCGAAGAATAAGTCTCATATTTGAGCACAAGAAAACAATCAGTTCTACTTATTATTATTAATGAACGACGTATCGTTTCATTTACGAAAACGTTAGCAAATACAGATCAAATAATATTCTCGTATTTCGTTCTGTCGGCATCGGACTCGACGACAATAAATAGAAAAAAAATCGGGATGGATTGATTCCGGGTTGTGCGCGTTCCGTTTGTCACGCTATTTCATCGCCACAAGGAAGTCCTTGTTCCTGTTTTTTGTTATGTCTCTGTAGATACAGTTTTATTGCTGAATTTATCGGAATTATTATTTGTATTCATTATGTGTGACATAAAAGCTTCTGACGAAAATATATCGTGATACCAAAACCGCTTCCTTAACAGTGATTTATGAGCATTTTTGATCTTAACTACTTATAAATATTATCTGCCGAATAAAATGAGAACCGTCAACGAATTATCAGCTTTAATTTGATTCGTAATTAAGATCCCATTTAAGTATTTTATGGTTATTCGAACAATCCACAGAGTTTGAAGGAGGTAAGCCCATAATGAAATTTAATGATCCAGGAAAGAGGAATCTATCTGTGGGATTTTCTCTTTGTGTTGTCTTCAAGCACTCAATTAAATAACAATGTGAATAAATACAAATAGAATAACTGGGAATATCGAGTGGTGACATGTTGTTGAAACAGTTTAACGTTAACAAAAATACCACACGGTTGTTTAAATAGTTCATCGTGTTTAAACTTGTCTTTCTTTCAAAAGTTCAGAGTTCAAACTATGTATACTTACACGCCCTATGTATAGACATAGTTGCTGAAACCCGTGTACAGTACGAAGTCAATCTTTCCACTTTAGAGTTAGTTTGGCACTCAAGTTTCCGCACTTGAGTTTTATGCGTAGGTTCGCGGGGTACAGCCCGCGGCGAGGACGCGCTTGTAAAAAGATCGAGTGGCATCGTGCCTACGTATAACTACACAATTACGACATAATTAAATGTATAAAATACGACTACGACAAAGTGTCACGTTGCTGGAAACCGCTTGAGACAAGTAATTAAAAAGCTTGTTTTAGAACGACAAGCTTTCTCGATCCACGATTTTGGTTGTTTCTGTAGTTATAAAGTGTTTTAAAAACCATCTATTGTGTAGGTTTCTGTTTCCATACTACTTTTCCATCAAAAGCTACGTTTTCGCATGTGTATTACCATCCACATAATTTCCGGAAAGTTGAAATATTCAGCTGTCTATCAACGTAGTGAATTGAATCTAAATATTGAATGTATTAATGTCGCAATTTTAACTACATATATAGCCGTGTTGTGACTCGCAACTTTTTATACTCGAGAGATTTAAACTTATAAAGTCCCAATGCGGCAGTCGATCACAATGGTTACCGCACTGTCTGTTCTAAAAAAGGTAAGTCTCTAAGGTGATCGTAAAAACTTACTCCTTACTACGAAAATCGAAATGTATCAGAACATCGCTTTTTATTCCATTTAGTTACAGCAGCATAATATCCTTCCATCGGTATAGCTGTTATATCTTTTACTGAGTACTTACCCACATACATGTATATGTATATAATGCTGTTACCCACTAACAGGGCAAGTTTGCGCGGTATTTAATCTATCTAGTGGCGCTACATATCGGGTTATCGGCGCATTTGTAACTTGTAAGCGTGGCTTCTTGGTGATGTAGCCGCTTGCTGCTTACTACAAAATATAGCGAAATAAAAATCCGCCACTACGTACCTATATCATATTATGAAATGAAATTCGAATATGTTTGTTAAAAATACACTTTAAGTAGTGAGTTCTAAAAAATAAATTAGATATTAGAAGTGTATTTTGGATTTTAAATAGCGGTTAAGTTGCAACTTATTCCCAGGAAAAAACCCTAAAGACGTTATATGAAAGTCAAGAACCAAAGTTTAAAATGAATGAATTTCCCGAAAGTATTTTAGAACTTAATTAGAGTAAAAATTGAGAATGTCTATGAATATTTTTGGATACGACATTTCTTCTATCTTTGGCTTTCAGCCTCGGCCTCAACGTCGGTCACGGCTGTTGGTCGGACTCCTATTGTCTCCGCTCAGGGGCAGCAGGCAGGCATGTCGGGAACGTCTCGAACGACAGCAGACAGACATCATGAACGGCGGAACTATAGGTTCGATAGAAGTAGGGGGTTACCAAAAGGGCCAAAAATAAAGAAGGTCTTGGCAACTGGTTCTCACACCTAAAACAGATACGAAAAAATATTGTTAGACCAGTTACAGCGTCCATGAAGAAAAACAACGATAAAAGAGTATTACAAAGATTTACAATTCTTGTACCGAACAATAAAATTGTCAACCGTTTCTTTGATCCCTCAAAACCTTGGATTCTTTTGAAGTCTGAAAGGCTTATTAATTGGACAATTATTTCATGCAAGGCACTACTGTATCCATAAAACAAGACAATACTGATACTTAGTATAATGAGACGTTATATTTTTGCAGAATGGTTCACTTTTCTTAACAGGAGCTCAAAGCAGCAATTCCTTGTAAGTTTCCAGAATTGAGGCTTTCATGCAGTGAACACTGCAATACATCGTGTTTGTCAATGTTAATATTGAGTGAACGCGTCTATATTTTTCCGTGTACCTATGTTTTGAATATTTAAATTTAGAACTGGATTAGAAATGAGAACATTAGATATGAGTGCAATTCAGTGTATGTCTTTTATTATTTTTTATAAAAGAAAAAGACAAAATTATGCTTAAATCGAAATAGAAAACCATTTTAAATCTCGATTTAAGCGTAACTTTTATTACTTTTCTCTGTATTTTTGACTGTAGGCGAGCTACGTTGTACTAAACAAAAGGTTTTTCCGTTATAAAATAAAACAATAGATATGAAACTAAACACACAGATGTAGATGTAGCAAATGACAGTGAAGATATAACACTTGGTGCTATCCAGGCACTTCTCGGCGCGTCGAGATGTAATGACAATGAGATAGATGATAATAAAAACTGCGAGGTTATGGCTACAGTCTAGACGGCTATTTATACAAATAAGTTTATGCAAAGGTGTGTGTGTACAATGTGAATATAAGATTAGTTTACTCGCCCAGCAAAAGAATATAAATTACCAGGTGGGGAATACTTATGTTTATTTTAGGAGGCAATAATAGCGTAGCTGGCATGGTTTCAGCTCAGGTCGCGGGCCCACTGCATCGTAAATTATGCCAGCGTGCATTGAATACAATGAACTATCCGTGACAGGAGGCAACAGGTACTAAAAGGTATCTTCTTAATGTACAACCAGCTTAAAATATTTATTATAAGCTGGTTGTATGCACGGCTTCAACTGGGTATGAGTACTGGTTTGATATCTAAGGATTATTTTTAAATAAGTCTCGGAACGCGATAAGGCGGCATGTGTTGTTAGTTTTTGCAGTGCGAATAGTTTCAACGATTTAAATACATAGTTTCGTAGCTAAATTATTCCGCCAAATTAAAATTTGTTTTAATATTGGCCATTGTGGTAGGTTAGTCATGGCTATACTATTTATTTATAACTAGCTTCCGCCCGCGACATCGTCCGCGTGGCATAGTTACTTTGGGCTAACGCTAACTTTAACCCGCGTGATGATCGAAAAGAAATTATCTTTCTCTCCCCTCTTCTTCCATCTTTTCCCCCTTATCCCATGTTTTTAGCCTATGTCCGTCTCCAGGAATCCAACTATCTCTGTACCAAAATTTATCAAAATCCTTTTGGCCATTTAGGTGTGAAGACGTAACAAACAAACAAACTCACTTTCGCTATTATATTAGTAATTAAGGTTTTTTTTTTATTAATGAGCAGGTCACTTCTTTGATTTACTTAATTGTCATTATGTTTATTTAATTAATAGATTCTCGAGATTCAAGTAAGAGGATCGCGAATAGGATTTATGTCAAAATCTGAGTCGTCTACTCGTTTTGCATTCATTGGACGGCAGCAGACACGCCAGGGTTTGAAGATAACTTGTTTTACTAAGTATTAAGAAATTGTACTTCTACATTGATTAATTGTAACAATGAAGCACTCGCTTTATCAGCTTTGATTACAGTTTGAAGGATTCTCTAACGAAACTAAATATTTACTGAAATTCGTCTTGACATGGCTAACTTATTTTGATTTGACTGAATGTATTAATCCTTACCAATTTTATAAAAGCGAAAGTGAGTTTGTTTGTTTGTTACGTCTTTACGACTCAATGGCTAAACAGATTTTCATGGATTTTGGTTCACAGATAGTTGGGACCCTGGAGCCGGACATAGGAAGAATAACTTAGTTTTGCTATTACAATAAAAAAGGCGCAAGGGCAAAAGCTACAGGTAGCAAATTAGGAAAGGGGAACTGTGTTACCCCGAATTTTACGCGAGCGAAGCCGCAGGTAAAAGCTAGTAATATATAGATAATTGAATAAGTCTTTATTATTGTAGCTAAAACTGTTTGGCACGCTTTAGTTAAGGTAGTAAGTATATGGATAATATGAAACATCTGTGACTTGTACCTACTTTCTGTGCAAATAAAGATCTATTTTATTCTAACATTAGAGTAGTACACTATTGATTTTTAAGTGTTAGTCATTCAGTTAGTGCCCAACTGTCAGTAATTAACTGAAGACAATTCAATTGGCAGAGTTAATGCTGAAAATTGTCAAGGTAGCAGAGCGTGCCCGTTTGAAATTCAAGGAATTATGAGGAGCGGCGGCGTTTAATCGAAAAGTACTCTCCTTTGATCTTTGTCGAGTTGCCGTCTGCGACGACGCCTCCGCTTGGCGTGTTCGTGCTCGAATGAATAGTGGCTTGGAATAAGCTCTAGCGAAAGAGACGCCAGGCACCTCGTGCAAAGACCTACCAGTTATTTCTTCCGCTATGCAATATTACCCACTCAATAGGAACACGACTTCGTTGAGTAAAATATGATATCTAGCTAATTAACAGAACTCAAACCTTCAAATACTATATTGATTAAATTCATAAGTTGAAGTTTGAACTTATTCATAAAATACGGGCCTACATTAAAATGTATGAACTACGATTTGGTTTGGGGTTTCGCACGAAGTTTGTGAATTATATCTGTAAAATTATGCGTATATCAAAAAATTACGAGTTATGTCAGGTACATGGACAAATAAATCAGCGCAATAAATAAAGTTTTATCTGAATTATGAAAATATGAAACCTTTGGGAGTGGAGATTTATGAGTTTTTTTTTAAGCGTGAAGTTTACATTCCAATGTTGAACCTGTGAAATAAAATAAATACCTGTTTAGTCTATGAGATGTTAAGTGTTCATTAATCGGTTTTGTCTATAGATGAACATAATATAACACAGTTCGGCAAAAGCCAATACTATAGTTACAGTTGAGATCAAATCGATTCATTACCCACTAGTTGTACCAACATTAAAAATCCTCAGGCACCAAACATGTGGTGTTATGGTAATATTCCAATGAACTAATAAGTGACCTAACCTAGCGTAATTCTGCGAGTAAAATTGTACCGTATCCTTTCCTTTCCTACTAATATTATAAATGCGAATGTTTGTGAGGATGTATGGATGTTTGTTAATCTTTCACATCAAAACGGCGTACGGATCTTGCTGTTTGGCACAGAGGTGTGTATAGTCTGGAATAACACATAGGTATATTTTTTTTCGATATGACTCGGGCGAAGCCGCGACCGCCAGCTAGTATTCAATAAATGTGTATCATAGACTACAAATTAATTATAAAATGGGTATTTCTATATGGGTATTAATATAATCTGACACCAGTATTCTCGAAGGGTTTGGCAGAAGTAGATATCTTATCAATAAAACCTATAGTAGATATCTTATCAATAAGAATGATAACCATCTCATTTTATTTCGACCTAGTTTTTTTTAAACGTTGTCCCATACGAAGTATTTCAACATTTACGCTTACTTATGTAAACGGCCACACCCGAAACAACTACCTGTAGGTCGTTCAAATATTTGTTCCGTGCACGCACGTTGCATCGGACCAAGCGTGTTGTATCGAACACGCAGCAGTCGATCGTTCTGGCTCTGGGCAAACAGTGTTCATAATATCCCTTGGTCAAAGTAATCAATGAAATTTATTTCTCATCTTTAAATTTAAAACTACGAAGAACATTTAATCAGTTTCACCTTCAAATAAACAGGTTGTTTGAATATGATTAAGAGTAAAATAAGGATTTTAATGACGTTGTGTGAGTTTTGTGTTCCGTGACGTGGCTGTAAGTATGTGCGAACGTTTGAAGCACTCGCTGCGGTCGTTGAACACCGCTATGTTTGATCCCTTCTCTTGTTAGTGCAGCGCCAACTCAGCACCTGCTGGTTCTATTACGATAAAAACTACTCTATATTATTTTGATAGAGATTGGTATATCCTTACTGATATTATAAAAGCGAAAGTGAGTTTGATTTTGATGAATTTTAGTACAGAGATAGTTGAGACCCTGGAGACGGACATAGGACATATTTTGAGAAATGAGAGAGAAAGAGGGAAGAAAAGGGAAAACTTAGCTTTGCTATTACAATAAATAAGGCGCAAGGGCAAAAACTACAGGTAGCCGTTACCTGCAAATCATGAAACGGGAACTGTATTACCCCGAATTTAATGCGAGCGAAGCCGCGGCCAAAAGCTAGTATTGTATAAAACCATACTATTCTTTAACCTAAACGCATTAATATAATTAATTTTGTCAGATAACAAGCTACAATTCCTACTAAACACAGGTACTAATCCTGTGTGCGAGGGAAATTATAGAAAAGTAAATTACTTCTAATACAATTACACTTCTAACAATGTGCCACGCGATAAGTTCTCTAATGAGCAATAATACGCAAAATACTACAATTTGTTATATTTACCTTATTAATACAAATCTTCGTCTTCTATAGTTTGGATCTTTTTAATGTTAAACAAAAATTAATCATAAAAAATCCATTTACTACATCACTCCATCCAATAAGTTATCGGTTAAAGAGGGTCAAACCTTTATCTTAATTTGAAAGAAATTACATTTATTATTCGCACGACCATAAAAGATAAATCGGAGGTATAAGGCGATGGTATCGGTGTAATGCTGTCAACAAACAGTGTTGTCCGCTATCGCGCACGCATCTGTGTCGGCCAATCCCGGAGATTTATAGAGGCGAACAAACACTATAAAACTTACTTTATTATTCCATCAAATGTGCCGCTGACTCCTTCACTCTCAGATTTCATATATCCAAACACGAGGCCTCATATTTAACACGGCAACTTTTATTTTAAGGACAAAAAAATATGTCTAAAAGAAAGGTACGTTCTCGCATAAAAGTGGAGTATTAAATCTTGTGGCAACACATAATAATTATCTTTGTTTGTATCTTCACTTAATTATCTTCAAAAAACACCGCGTTTGTTTATTCGTTTATTAATGTTTTGTTGGGTCCGGAGCATCGCGTAGCCGTGTCGTAGCTAGCGTAGCCCCTGCTACAGCCAGTGTTGACGTAGCAAACATTTAGCGAGCTACGAGCCGCGGCCACCGCTACGGCTAGCGGCTACGCGGCCAACCCACTCACCCCTGCCTCGGTGATTACTTATACTTGCTACCGGTTTTTATTTTATTATTGAAAGGCAAACATTGTTTGAATTCCTACACTATGAATTAGCATTATGTGGAAAGCATTAGCTTTAACAATGGAGTATTTTATTCAATTCGATTTTGTACATATATTATTATCAGTATTTGAAATATACAACGTTTCTTTAGTAACTGGTTGGTAAAATAGATTACTAAAAATAAAAATCAATACGATGGATTTATCGTTATTGGCAGGTACCGAGAAGCTATTATATTAATACGCAGTAGAAGCGTGAGCGGCAAGACGAGTGTGGACCTTCGTTCATTAATATTCATGGGGAAATTATTCCTTTCATTGTCTCCTACCTAACAAATTGAGATCCAGAAAGTAAAATAAACGTGTCGCGGTAAAATACTGGCAATTTTGTACTCATTGTGTTGTGTCAGCTCAAGAGCTTTTCCATCGAGCGATCGAGCGCGAATATTATAATTACAGTGCCGCGGCGCGCTACTGTTTTCTTTACAACGTGTATGTAGTGTAAACTCTCTCGAGTACGATTATTTTTGCTCACAACACTCAAGTTTATCTTCGGGAAGCTTTCTAAAGCAGTTCTCTACAAAAAAGAGGTGGAAAGTTCAGCGCGAAAGTTTTGCGTTCAGTTTTACATAAATGTGGGTAGTTAGTAGTGGATGTGTTAGCTGCACGGCAGTGGAAGCAACCTACATCTTAAGTTGGTTAACTGTTTACCAGAGACCGAAAGTTTGAAGGATTAATTATGTATTCACGTTCTACCTGCTTAGCACGTAACTGCATGGAGCTATCCGTACTTTGTTTATTACACAATACATGTCAAAAGGATTTATGTTGCTAGTTTGATGATCACGATGGTGTAAACAGCGATCAGTTGTAAGATTGCAATTAGTGACTATTTTTGTTTGGGTAGGAAATCATCCAATAACTTTCCCCGCTCGAGGCGGAGCGGGAGGGAGTGTCAGAGTTGTACTGACTAAAACCCACACATGTTCCTTCTATTGCCCTTTACATGCCGGGGCCGCGGTATCTCTTTCAAACAACCCGCAACCCCGGACAATTAGTGACTATACGTAAGATTTATATCTATTTGCATTTTATTTCCATAGCTATCTCTATTACTGGTCCAACATATATAACCAAAACACCAGCATGACAGTAGAAAAAGTTTAACTGGGGATATGATGAAACATAAATGTAATCAAAACAAAAAGTGGTTGATGGGAAAATGAAAAATGAATTTTGCCATCGTTTGGCGCTTAGCTGGAATATTGATGATGTCAAGTGAAGGGCCTGTTTGCCTGTTTGGTCGGCGGGAAATAAAAACAGAATATATCGCAACATTTGTTGTGTGAAAGTGTTGTTTGTAGAGAGCGCGTGAGATGAGCCAGCGGCGCGCGGCGCATTCCTCGCTTGTGTCGATTCGTTTACATTTTTCTCCAGATTGCTTACAAACATTACGCCGGGACGTAAACATTCCACTTGAGAGGAAGCTGATTATTTCCAAAGGCATCACATTGTCAATCGCAGAGAGGAATGACAAACACATTTTTAATAACAAACGGTAACAAGCTGTGATTCATGTGAGTTAATTGATGTGGTAAATACTGATATTCATTTGTTATTTTTTTCAACAATGAGTGAATAAAGATTTCGCTGTTGTTTTATATTTTATCTAATGGACACTAACTATTATATTGTGTCCACAAACTAACGTTCATGATAATAAAGTTTTATAAACTTAAAACATTGTAATACACACTTTGAATAGTATCTCTGGGATTAGGCATAAAATGGCGTAGTTGCTATTTACTTTAGCTTTAAAATCAGCATGAAAATGGCGATGAACATGTTCAAGTTATTCTGAAAGTCGGCTACAATAGAACGCAGCGCGGTAAAGCATACCGAGTTGGTGCCAAAAACTTCCATATTTTGTTATTTCATTTCGTATGCGGTCACAAGTTTCACGCTTTGCTGTTTAAGAAAATAATTTTGAATCTAGACTTTATTGAATAGATAGCTCTAGAAATAAACGCAAAAGTTGAAGAATAGAATTTTACAATTACCAACCAACGTGGCATTTCTGCCAGCCTTCTGGGCACTTTGCACTTTGATAGCGATACGGACAATGTCCTGTAATTATTTTCCTCTTTTGATGCTTCTACATTTTCTTTTTTTATATTGTAACAAAATTATAATTAAAAAATACAAAGAATAGTAGCCCACCGGTATCGGGAACAAGGTCCAATCTACCGGCGGTCAGAGCTCCACAGTAAAGAACCTCCTGACAATATGAGCCGTTTCCAAGAGTACCGTTTTCTATAACAAGCATTTTACAATGATACCCACAATATAATTCAGAATTATTACTAGGTGTACATAGTGTCGATGTGTATTGTTCTGTTTGTCTAACTAGCAGGAGTATTTATAGATACAGGAGGATTTTACAGACATATCTAAACCAAATAGAAGTGACTGGAATTCTTTGTCGTTAAGTAGCGCGACAGGTGATAGCCTGATGGTAAGCGCGAGGTGGAGGGGGGGGGGTGAGGGTTCGCTCCACGAGTGTTTGCCGGGCAAACAGCGCGCGACTCGAGCACGCGGCAAATATCGCCCGAGCACTCGCTGCGTTACAGTTATGCTTACAGCGACTACGCAAATATTATACCCGTAAACTCACCTTTACGACATTTTAAATTAATTCTTCCTTATATAGAGAAACGTTAACCTGACGTTATTTCCGTTGTTTAGCTAGAAACAGCATTTTAAAGGCTGATCTTGTTCATTAAACACGTGAGCTGCAATATACATACTAGTTTTATAAAGTGTGGCTGGCGCAGTGGCTGAGAGACTGGCTGCTGTGGTGCATTTTGCAGGTTCAAACACCAGCACCGAACAAATATCAGTATGGCCTACAGGTACTTGTTTCGGGTCTTCGTGTGTGAAAGTTTAAATGTTAATAAAGGTACACTTTCATGAGAAAGTCCTTGTGCGGAGCAACATTTTCGGAAAAAATAAAAGTAACCAACAATCAAAAGTAAACACAAAGATCTCTTTGAAACAAAATCGCATGAAAAGAAATACAACTCAAATGGAGTGAAAAATGAATGATGTTCGTGAACACTGAAATAGAGTCAGTGATGTGTGACGGTAGCGAACGTGCATCGCTCGCGCGCCGCTAGTTAATATCCAATGCTGTTTATTGATCTGAAGCTGCCTAATGTGGCTTTTGTCATCCACTAAGCCATGGACCTATTGAATCTGCGCTACAACTGTGTTTGTTAAAAGTTTAGCCATTTATTTCCAGTAGCAAACTACATTTCATGTGAAACAAAAATATTTTCGTGTGTTACGAAACTTACTTAGCAATACACACAGTTTTATTGGGTCTGCATACTTAAGTAATCGTTATACCGCTGAAAAACACATCGCGTTGTGTCCATTATTTTGATTAGTTCCATAGATTGATATAAAATGCGCATGGCAAATATATAGGTATCCTGGCGAGGTGCTAAAGCTTTTATGGTTATAGGTTTGCCGATAGCAATCGCTTCCTCTAATAATCTGTGAAACGTTCGTTTCCCATCTACCTGAGAACCATTTGGTGTCGACATTATAAACAGGAGTTTCATAATATTCAACACTTGTTTGTCCAACTCATAAATCAAATTTGAGACGATTTCCGCACCTGTAAACGTAGATGAAAATGGAAGGCAATTTGTGTCGTTAAGGTTTTCACGGTTATTTTCTTTTATGAGTTTACCGAAGAAAGTCACGTCATTTTAAAAATAGGCTGGTAAATTAATTACTCTCTCATCTAGTTGGTCTTCCCGTTTTGTAAAGCTACAGGTGTGAATTAAGGCGCAATTTAGTTTTTTTTTATCGTTACAGCTTAAGTGCTTTAAGTGTTGCTTTTCACGACGGCGTCTTTTCAAAATAAATTACCATTTTTGGGTAAAATATAATTCGATCCAATCTTTGAAGACACTCTCTAAATACTGAAGCAAAATATGTTCAAGGACAAAAGAAGAAAAGAAACAGTGAAAGGAAAACCAATAAAAGTTGTTTTATTGGCCGTCAACCAAAACACCTGCCACATAATGAGGTTTTAGTTATTTGAGGGACTCATTGATTAAATTCGATAAACTTTTTATGCGAAGAGAATGTGGGATGTAAAATACCAATGTGAACGTATCAATTGGAAAAACGATAAAATAAGAGGACAAATAATGATTTATGTGGCAGGATGTCCTAAATGGCTGATGACCAACCCTATCCTTCCTAATAGCGTGTGATATTATGTTATCGTTGTTCCCTTCACCTTAACCTTTTTGCTTTAACGCCGATATCTCACAAGAGCATAGAATAAATCCGATGTCGTCCGTTATTTTGAAAATGTTGTGGGGCCGGCTGTTTGGATTTAAAATGTTTAATAACCAAATAAAAATTTGATATATCATTAAATAAGAAGACCCCTAGAGTGTTCCAAATCTCCAGAGTATATTATTTTACTCTCCAAAACAAAATCCATTATGTATGATATTGCACGCATTTGCCATAAACATTTTGTACTCGAAAAAACGTGAAAAAAATGCTATCATTTTACGATTTCCATTTTTGGGTCGCATTGGAAAAAATAAAGATGATGTTTAGCATCTCACCTTGTAAGTTCAGCCAGATGTTACATGTGTCGTCGGAGTGCGCAAAAGAGCGCGTGTGTGTACCTAGTGACCCCGGTCACGTCCACACCGGTGTTTGGGATAATGTTTGAACTATGACATCTATTTTAAGCACCTTTAGGTTGATATTTTTGTTTACTGATTGTATATACCAAGAGCGAAGCCGTATCATGACAGTATCTTTTTTTCAAATATAATGTCACAGTTTGGTATGCTTATGATCTAGAGGTACCTATATAATATATATTTTATAGCCTCATGCTCGAATAAGGCATTATCATTCAAAAATATGTAAGTATGTATAATTCATACCCCATAAAACTTTTTACTGCTTAGAAGATTGCTAATATAGAAAATGGCATGTTACTTTTAATAAATAGAATTTTTTATTCGTTCGTTTATTCGAGATCGTAAAACTGAAACAAAGTAGCATCGCATCGCTGCACAAACATAAAATTCGTTGCTTGTACAATAGTCACTTTTTTGGTTTAATGAGTTACCCATAAATTATTCGCAAGCACATAAATATTCTTATATGAATTGACGCAACCATATCTTCCTTTGTTAAGGGTTAAAATAGCTATTTAATGAGTCAACAGTCGACGTACGGCGTGTCTAAATTAAATGACAATTGTGCCTCGTTTGTGAGCAGGTGGGTAACAGGTGTTCTGTTTAGCCGTATGAAAAATGAGCTCCATGATATTTATCTAATTCAGTATTTTATTTACACATTATGACAGAATTTCGTCGAGTTGTATGAGTTTGTAACTGTTTACATATTGTCACTTAGCGAAATGTGTTAAGAGTTCGTCTTGTGCGTAAACGATGTTTATTTTAATCGATCGTTTGTTACCAATATAACTTTTAGCAAATTATTAGGTAATTACGTGTGATAATTATAGTTTCCCCAAATATCTTCGCAAAAATTTGAACCAAATATATTTATAATCTGTTTTGAACTGTCTTTTCTATTCCTATGCTTAGTGCATGCTATGGTAGCCTTTAATTAAGGCAACACCACAAAACGTAGAAAAATAAGTTGTTGTATGTCTTTTTGGTTGTCCTTAAATAAATAAATAAGTTTATGAGAAAGTAAGATAGTAATCAATTAAAATTGTTTTCCAGAGCAACTTGTTGTAAACGTCGTTCTAAAACATATAACAATGTAACAAATACCAAGAGCATAGCCAAATTATTTTCATGAATTGTAAAATAAACTCTTAGCATAAAGTTCGGTGTTTCTCAATTAATAACAAGAGCCGGAAGATCTGCCCGGTCTGCGAGACACTGTATAAAAGATAATCGAACTGAAGAAAAACAGTGTTCATATTGCTGCGGCTCCAGGGTGTCCTTTCATCACGTTTTATGTACTCCTCAGGCAGTTGAATGGAAGTTTTTTCTGGTTTAGTGGAGGTTTTTGTCGGAGTAACGCGAAGGGCCGCGCCTCCCGCGTGCCTCCTCATAGCCCCGATGAATATTTTGTGATTTTTACGGGACAGCTGGCTGGGATATTTATTTGATCAAAACTTCTTGATTAGGAATGTTGCCTTCGAGTGAGATGTGTTATGATAACGTATTGATACTTCAGCTCTTATGAATTCGGCATCTTCAACTTTTTATGGAGCCTTTTTATGTCTTTTCCATGTCATATGTTACAGTTATAGAGTTCTAGTATATTAGAATAAGCTCGAATTTTAAGATTCAATTTAAACTCAACTTAAGGAATGCAAAACAAATTGAAGATAGTTAGTACGTGCTGTTACGAACGTATTCATTAGTATTGATGTATAACTATTACGACCTTTTTAAATTACTCTAAGGTTTAAAATTCTCTGCTGGGGTTTCGGGTTGTTCGAAAGAGACACCGCGGGCCCGGAACATAAAAGGCAATAGAAGGAACATGGGTGGGATTTAGTCAGTACAAGTCTGACACTACCCACGCTCCTCCCAGAGTGGGGGACGTTGTTTGCTGATTTCCCATCCGCAAAAAAAAGGTTTGAAATTCTTTTATGATTTGTCGAAAATATAAATCGGTTATATCAGCGACTCGTTGTTGATTCTCAAAGTAACGTTAATTAGCCCGAAAACATCAATTTCATCTGATAGCGCTGCATTGTCATTTGTTACTGACCTACGACATCCCCAACTGACGGATATTGGGGAATGCCCATCATACTAACCCGTATCGACTTAAATAGCCGAGTTTACTGACGGCAGCTTCACGGGTGCATTGTGGGCATCGACTTTAGTGATAGCGAAGTAAAATAGCCTCCAATACTTTTGGCTCTCACTGGTCGGGATATATTTTAAATAAATTTCTTTGCACTGGTAATTTTCCTGATACTTCTAGAATCTCGAGGTTTAATCCTTGATTTGATCGCTAAAAGAAATCTAAGAAACTCGTTGCTTCACGAGACTGATTTCTTGCTATCCGATTTAGTGAAACGGTGTATCGGCGGTGGAGGGAGCGGTTATCGGGAGCTGATTGAGCGCGCAATAAATTCGGATTGCTTTCCTACGTGTACATCACCCCTATGACTCGCGGAACGCACTAATACATAAATAACTATTACTCTGTAACATTTACTTTACCAATACTGACGTTATACCGAGATAGTCCTAAGTTATAGGGTATGAATAAATAATACAGACATGACTGTAACGTAATAAGTTATCGTTATAGAAGCGTGACGCAGGACCAAGCTTTTTGTGTCCCTGAAAATTGATGGTGACACTTAATGCTGGAGCTGATGGAACAGTACAATCTATCTAGTATTCAATAAAAAACCATGACTGTCACTTGTTGTTATTCTAATGGTATTACGTAAGCTTTGCTTTGAGAAGAGGAGAAGAGCGTAAATAAATTAAGCCAATTACCAACTTAAACATGAAAATGTAAGCGCGCGTTTGTTTCATGTAGTCAGTTCCTGCAAGTGGCGCGAGTCGCACGAGATTACGAGCTACGTACTAGGAGCACATAAAAGAAAATGGTAACCAACAGAAAGGTGGTAATGGAATTAACTGAGGTTGGGCGTGAGACTACATTTAGTACACATAAATATGATCGCCAACGTTTGTTCTTGTTTATTCTTTCAGGTCTCTCCTTATTTCGTGAAAGTAATTACGGTTCTTGTCATCTCATCTCCGTTTACTTTCCGCAAACACTTGAAAAATAAAATATAACAACAACCTGCGTGGCAAATATTCAAGGCACACATGGTGGTGCTCAATGTTATATTTGGTACCTAGTAAACCAATATGTTTATGACGTAGATAAAGTAGAGGATATAATATCGTGCAGTCGACAAGTCGAACCGTCTGTGGTGTAAGTAGTTCGGACGGGCTTGTAGCTGAACGCTTTCGTGCACAAATGTCAATATTTTATGTAATATCTAAGATTGTTTCACGTTTCTTGCCTGAAAAGTAGTGTTATTTTTGGAAACTTATCTCATTTTCTTATGGTTGCAAATATCTGAACACGTTGACAGTAAATATAAATATAATTTAAGCTAAAACATTATTGATGTTTATTTAATTAGTTTGTAAACTTTCTAGGCTGCTGTTTCTATTATCTCAAAGTTTTAGTTTGCACTTGACTAAGAGGTGACTGTGGGGGAGACTCAAAAAATCAAGGCACGCGAGAGAAGTGGCGCGTAGTGTGCGTGCGTGGTGATGAGCGGAGGTAGCGCGGTGTGGGTGTGGGCGGCCCCGGCGGGCGCGGCGGTGGACTGGGCCGGGGGTATCGATCCCTGCGGGGCGCGTGCGCCGAGCGCGCGGTGCGAGCCGAGCGAGCGAGCGCCACCCGCGCAGTCCGCAGCCGGCCGCCAGCCCAGCGACTGCCGACACCGCGGGGACTCCGCGCCGCGCGAACCTTCCCTCGCAACGTTTGACATTCAGCGCGCGACAACACTCGCACAACCTCAAATCGCCTCTCTCACAGGAATTGCTCTAGTGTTATCACTTCGAAACTATTGAAAACTTATAGTTACGACGACGTTTACTTGCTATCTTGACTTTGAATTTTAAAAAGTGATAAACTTTATTTATTTACATACTTTAATACAATTTCAAATTAAAATTTAAAAACAGCATTAACAGAGGATGTCTGAAAGCTAATTCAAAGTTGGTGTTGTGGTGCAAAGTATAAAAATGCGGTGCCTGATAATCTTTTGAAGTGATCGTGTTTGTGACTGAAAATATAAAACAGCCGCTGGGAGCGTTGCTCACGAGTTTACGGGTCGTTAATTCGGTGGAAGAGAGAATCCGAAAAAAGAGGTCTCGCTTACGTCCGCTCATCGGAGTGATAAAATTTATGACAACCGGTAAGGAGCGTGTAGTGATAAGGGTTGGGTGCGTTATCTGTGCGGCGCGCGCGTGTGTCGCTCGGACCAGCGCCGGCGGTAATTACTGCTCCACCTCAGGAGGCGAACGTCTCCATTCATTATTCTTATCACACTACAATTACATATTGCCGCCGTTAATGTCCACTGATAACTAACCCTCCTGTAATTTAGTGTTAGTGAGCACCATTTGATAGTTTCTTCTTTATTGGCACTTTAGGTTTTCAGATTTTCTACTATATTACAGAGACACCGGATAATAGATCTAGAATCATTGGATAAAAGCTACAATGTCTTCATAACTTTATTTAAGCAGTATTAAGTAACAATATCTTTTTGAAGGATTACCTCGCCGCTCTACAAAAAAAGGAATCTTGGTTAATTTTGTTTACTTCATTATTTCGCATATCTTCCTTCCTTACACCCAAGAATATTGTACTGTCATTAATAAATCTCTCCTCCTCTACTTGAATTGTTCTGAAGGTTGGGTAATCAGATAATACTAAAAATATTTTACTAAGAACCTTAGGCTGAACACATAACCAGATCTGACTTCTGAGTTTTCCTCTAATCCCGTCTACTATTAAATTCTATCCAATATAATCTTTTGCCACTGTATTTTCCCTTTCCTTTCCTTAACTATTGCTTTGCCTTGCACCAAGTCCAACATTAACCAATTTGCTCTGTGGGTGGCATTCGTTGGCCATGTTACAAGAAGACAGCAACTTCAATTTATCATGTCAGTAAATTACACAGACATACTAACACATTCAGCAGTAGTTGTAAGTACTGCCATTTGTCACATGTTAAGTATTTCCCAGCACATTTATTAGCTACAATAATTCTGCTCCATTTAGCTTTACGTTATACAGGAAAGGAGAATAACCACTATGTTTTGTGTCGAGAAAGGGGCTTGCCTCAATAACACGCTTGTTAGTATAAAAAAATCCTTGTAGAGAAACGTCACGGGTTCAGATTTGCGTGAAAATGTATGCGTGTGTCGTATGTCTTGGGCAAGTGTCTCGGTGGTGGTGTGAGTGTCGGACACAACGGACCTCGTAGCCTCGGATTACACGACCGGTGTCGGCCATGCCTCAACCGACCTTTTTAGACGTTACCTCTTTGTACGTGTCTTTCAGATTAATCGTGTTATGTTCGGCTCCCAAAATTAACTGTTCAACCTTTTCTGTAGAAATAATTAGATCAGTCGTTTTTTTAACATAGACGCTTTTGCATATTAAAAATACAAACAGTAATACTAATATACAGGCACAATAATATCAATGTTTTATCGTGTTTTTAGTTTAGATACCGATCCATACCTAAAATGAACTCTACTAAATGAAAAGACACACAATCAAGCGCAGTGTAGGAAAGTATTCCGATCCATTAATAAGTAGTAAGTAACTACTATCAAACGACGACGACTCACACTGTTAACTGCAAAAACAGACATATTACTAACTCTACCGTCTATATGCTCATGTTATTATTAGCTGAAATTATTGATAGGTTAAAAGATTTCTCTAGAAAATAGTAAATTAACAAGTTTCGCCATTTGTACATGTTTGGGGATCGGTATTGATAAACACAATAAACCTTTAAGACATTTGGACAAAAAATCTATTTGAGAATCCTGTTTCGGTTGGAAAACTCCGAACAATAGAACGCACCAGTCATAGACATAAAATACCTCATTACTTTTTATAACTTGGAGAAATAAAGGAGAGGTCGCCCTGGGGAGGGGCAAGTTTTCATCAGTCGTGTTACTGAATAGTATCTGTTTGAAGACGTTCTTATCTTCAGACGAGACCCCGAGCATGTCCACAAAATAAATCGTGCGATGACGCCTGCGGTTCAATTTTGTGTGAAAATTACGAGTTTAGGTACGTATCTTCAGAAAATTTGGTCGAACAAATAGATAGCAGGCTGAGGGCAGGCCGTGATTCGCGTCACGTCTCACGCGACCACAGGGTACTTTAAAAAATCGTTTCCCAACCTTCCGACAAGTTCGTATGCTGCGGCAGCGACCTTTTCTTAAAGTGCTATGACCCTAACGTGTGGTGTAACAAATTAGGAATTTTACATTTATTGTGCCATTCAATTACATATTTGCTTTTACCAAGTAGCTAGTAAACATGACCGTGTATTGCTTGGCTTAAACCTAAAAATCATTCTTGATATCTTTGTCTTTTAAATCTTTTTACGTTTCTGTTTTTGACCAGGTAAACCTGGTAAACATAGTTATTATTATAACATACGATATCACGTTTTACAATAAAACTAACTTCTTTTCAAAATCAAAAGTCATTTATTCAAATTAGGCTGATAATCAGCACTTTTTGAACGTCACATAACAAGAGACAGTCCCACAAAAACGCCCTGCCCTTCGCCACTTCCTAGTGTTTTAGCTGGGAAGAAGAAGTGGCGGAACATATTCCCCAGCAACAAACTTTCAAGATGTAAAAGAGTTTCGTTTAATTTGCATCTTCGATTAGACGATTGTATAATTAAATAAGATGAACTAGTTGCAAGTACCTATCTTTGGATTCTAATTAAGTCAAACTGCGGTCACCAATGTGCCTGCCCATTATAATTATTATGGAAATATTGACCTCAGCCCCTTTCTTGTACAAGGGCACTTTGCGAAGGGCACTAAGGTTTAAGAGGCAACAACGATTGAGTTTTGATTAAGATTTCCAATTACTAACTGCTGTTCGATAGTAATATGTACTCGTATTCTTCTCCTAAGCGTATGAAATTGTTTCGGCTCAGATCTGCGCCACGAGATTGGGGCTCTCAGTAGCGTCCATCAGGTTCGTTAACGGACAAACTGTAGAATATGGATCATCCGCAGCCCCATCGTTTGTGGAATGTAGTATATAGATATCTGTGTAGATTGTAGATTAATAGCACTCCGAACGAAATGAGTTGGTAATTAATTTGGGAACCGAACAAAATTAAAGGCTCCTAAAATAAAGCTGGTCCCTGACAGCCAGTTTTGTTTTTAACTTAATTATTACAAAATCCGTGTCCACTTTTAAAGTCGCTATCAGTATTACGAGCTTGTCGTGTTGAGCATTCAATCTTCTCTCATAAGGTTTCGGTTCGTTATTTTATTCAGGTCGTGAATCGAACCGTAAGAAGGTGTTAAAGAGTGAATTGGCAAAAGGAGCGAATGAATGGAATATGCGAACAGGTCGGCGCGTTGGTTCCGATCGCCATTCGCTGCTGAATAATGAATGCGTCAGGGACGATAATGCTCACCGTGGCCCACCGCCGCCACCACCGCCGCGCCGCCCGGAGACACATGTTACCTACCTACACCTGAATAGATCAACTCGAATGCTTGAATTCACCACCCTATACCTGAGCTCACAATAAATAAACACTTTAATAAATCTATATAGATCCATGGTTAAGGATGATTTATGTTATTTCATTCGTGATTATGGTAATGCACGTAAATCGGAAACAAATCTGGTGTTACGGTATTATTATATATTTCAAATATATTTTAAAATTATGGTAATTAATTCGTGAGCCGAAGAATTTTGTACATACACTCTATTGATAATTCTAGGACAGCACGTCTCGTGATTGTGAGCAATGAAAATACTGAAAATAAGGGGTAAAAAGCGAACAATCTGAGAAGTACATTGAAGTTTAACTACTAGCCAAAGGATAGTTTTACTCAACACGTATTGCTTATTTATTTAAAACAAAAATTGCATGTATACAGAAATACGTGTTTTAGTAAACATGTAATTTTAAAAGGCGGACTTGCTGCCTCAGGCATGTTCTACTTGCCAGAGCCTCCGCCTGCCGGGGTTGCGGGTTGTTTGAAAGAGATACCGCGGCCTCGGAACGTAAAGGGCAGTAGAAGGAACATAGGTGGGTTTTAGTCCGTACAAGTCTGACATGCCCCCCCGCTCCGCCCAGAGCGGGGGAAGTCATTGGATGATTTTCCAGCCGAAAAAAAAATGGCATGCTCTACGACCTTAGGGTAATGCAGAGGGAAAATATAGATGGTGCAGCATAACAGACAGTTTTCAAGAAAATATATAAAGTGAAGAGAGTTAAAATATAGAAATGGAGAAAAACTGCAATAATTTAATTTGGAGAAGAATCTGCCAGCTTCTTTGGTGAATGTTAGCGAGCTTTTACTTTAAATGTGAACCAATTGGTAGCCACCCTGGTATTCAGAGGGAGCGCATACCAGGGAAAGACCGGCTCGATAAAGAAAGAAGCTTTAAAAAAACCAGAGCGTCGAAAAGACATCGTAGAAAACGGTTATTAGAGGAACGAAGATACTGGCGTAGAAAATAATGAGACGGTGTTAAATTGAGAGAAAAGAGATACTGACCACACCATGGGGTGTGGTCAGTATCTCTTTTTGAATAACTTTATCCGCTGGCACTATAATGCCCTGTATCTTATAATGTGGGCAATATAGGGCACAACGTATCAAAAATAGTATTAGCGACACAATAATACTCGTATGTTAATCTTAAACTTCCACTTATATCAAGAATATTTCAAGCATTATATACTAAAGAAATATAAAAAAGTATCGTATAAACAATTTGATATTGCGGTTAATCGTCTCACCTTGTATTTATATCTCATGAAATACAGCATTGGCGAGAAGCGTGCCAGATTTTGTGAGAGAAATGATGACATCAACGTTGTACAGTCGCCTGCAGGTCAAGCTACCCGAAACTGTCAATTTTTCCCAATGAACCTTGAACCTTAATGCTTTAGAAATAAAGTCGAAAATCTATCAAAGGAATCTGACAGATTGTAGTAGCTTGATGTGCAGGCGTCTGTACATCTACATTCATCAATCTATTCCACAGATTATACACATGTTTAAATAAATACTATAGCTATACCATTTATGTACGTTGCTTGCATAGACTTTAGTGTACCTTACCGGATTTCGGCTTTAATTTTTATTGTTGTAGAACTTTCAATGTAGTTCAACTTACAATTGTAAGACAAAAATAAAGTTGAGGTTTCCAACTTTTTCCGAACGCCCCTTTGTGTGTTATACGCTGGGTGAAAGTACCTATTTTCAGCGCTGTCCTTCACAAAGGTCATGTATAAAAATATCTGAAACGTGCGAGACATGTTTAAAATGAATCCTTTTGTACTTTTGTTTGACGATAACTTTAATGAAGATAATCAAGACAGTCAAAGATACGGCAGTGTAAAAGTTCATAACTTCTACTAAAAGTGTCACGTTTTATTCAAAATTTTCCTGTTTTTAGGTCAAACTAAGCATGTTACAAGAAGGTATTGTATTGAATAAAATATAAATATTTTTGGAACGTAAAAGTTTCACAGTATCTCGTCCTTGTGAATATTATGTAGCTATTCATTCAAGTCACGCGTGTCTCTGCTGTTTATTCACATTCGCATTGGCGTACGTAAATAATGGGGTAACTTTTCCAAGTCATCCCACTCCTGTAAGACACGCTTCAATAACCTATTTACTTAAAATCATATTTTCTTTTATAATTTGCCCGATTTCAGCTAACTTCTTGTAAGACTAAGCAAATGGGTATATAAATCAATGCTTATAAATATTGTCATCAAAAAACATGAATAAAATCATAGCTTTGTTAGTATTCGTATCAGTATTTATGCACGTACCGCTTCCGATGTTTTACTAACTCACAATATAACCGCGTCTGGTATCCGAATACCTTAAAATTGTGTCCATAAAGATAAGATTTTTTTGCGACTTCGTTTGGCTAGGCTCGAGGTTCCCTAAAAATTTATGATCACATTTCATGACTTCGTAAGAGTTCTGTTGGTTTTCTTGGAAAAAAGTGATATCCGATGTCCTCATTTAAAGGAAGCTTTATAAATTGTCCGTAAAGTTGAACTAGAGGCATTAAATTCTGCTACGAGTGCTACACTTTTGCGTAGCAAGTGCGTAGGCCGCAATATAAACTTCTAATTTAGAATAAGATGGTTTCACCCGCAATTTATGTTCCTCACCTATTCCATTGTAGGTAATATAATTTATTATACAATTTTGTTGACGTGCCTACTTTTACACAAACATTAAACTGCATTATTCATTGTCCTCAGAAATTATTCGTGGAGATTTTTGGTGAACAATAGAATTATGAAAATTTCCGTGAACCGCGGTTTTGTTAATGGGCCACTAAAAAGGGACGGGTTCTAATTGCTTTGAATAATGTAAGCATATACATAGGTATGGGATGGGTGGGTACTCATCGGTACCTCTCATGGCGCATGGAGCTGACCACTCGGTCAGCTAGCCTTTTGTTGCTTCGGGTTTCATTAAGGGCTTGTATAACAAAGTACTTATTGACAGAGGTCTAATTAATAAAAATATGCTAAAAAAACCACCGCTTATATATTATATTTGAGAAACCTACATTCACACAGTACGTGCAAGAAGGAAGTTTTAAGTACATGACAAGAGAGAGCTCTTTAGGTCGTCTTATGAATTATGGGCGGCATGCAGCGTCGCTTGCGTCGCGCGCTAATTGATTCCTGAATTTAACCTTCGCGTAACCTCGTTACTCCAAGTGAATGTGAAAGATGTCAGTTCATTCTCACTGTAATGAAACTGTTCTTTAATCTTCTTTCATATGAGCTAGCATCTGGAATTTCCTTTACATTATTTATTTTCAAAATAATTATTTTCCCTCTCCTGGTATTAAGCCTCTTGACACCCGTTCTTTAATAAATTTAGTTGAAAACAATTGGAATTGGACGCTCTACCAAGGTTAAGTAATGCGACAATCTGTGATTTATAAAGTCACATTAACATTTAACCTTGGGAGGGGTTCGGAGAGTCAGCAGGGCCCGAGTTGAATGGAATGGCCGTCTTTTATTGGTAGTGTTTACTACTCGTATTTTAGATGTCTTTCGACATTTTATTGTTACTATTTACTTGTAGGGCAATATGTTTTATAAGTTTGAAGTGCTTTTCTTATTTTGAAAGTATTGTATTGTGCTAGATACTAATATATTTTGTAATCACCAAAACAAATATTTTTGATTGTTTTGTCATCATAATACTACATCTCGAAGGGTTAGGCACCCACATTTCTCCAGATATGTTTATTTCTCTTGTAATAGGGGCGAACCTATTGCCATCAACCGGAAAAATCCAGGATCTGAGGATGCTACTGAGCAAAACCCAATAAGACTTTGCCCGACCAAGGAATCGAACACAAGACCTCTTGTTCAGCGGTCCTGTAACCGGAGTGGCCAACGAGGTTTTATTACTATTATCAAACATTATTTCGACGTTGAACCTACATACGAATATGTATAGAGAGAATATGTATATTTTGAATAAACGCGCCTTCTAAGTATCAAAGTTCATATCACGTCGCTAAGATAGTGCAATGCTAATCACGGCGCGCGAAATCTGCATAGCAACTACACACAATACACAGACTGTAACAATGTCTGACGCAAAGTTGTTCCATTAAGTTTAAAATTCCTACATTTCTCGTAACTAAGACACGTCGAGGCAAACCGGCGTCATGCAGGAAATTCTTGCGCGCCTCCTTGTTCTATAGAAATCACAAAGCAAAATCATGGAATCATAACTATTACAGAGGGACCGGATAAGTGTGATTTGATGATCAGCGCACCAACACGTTACATCCACTATCATTGATATTGCATATTATCGCAATGATTTAGCAAATTGGTTTGAGCGGATATTGCCACTTTATTTTTGCTACTTCCTAATATAATTTCATAATGGCTATCACGATCTTATTGGAAGTATTCAACATCCGATGTTTGGGAGCATTTGTACAGCCTAAGGACTCTACACACAAAAGGCATTAAGTGCTGCGGCGCAGCGATAATTTATAATGTTGCGAACACTGTGCACTATCGATTTAATGTAGTCTACCTTCGCCTTACTAGGGTTCAAACTAAGATAAGTCATAAGTAATTTATTTCATAACAACAAAATTGTTTTGAAAATATCAAGATCCGTTCAGCCGTTTCTGACGTGAAAGAGTAACAAACATCCATGTTACTCTTATATTCGCATTTATAATGAATAAATTGTAAGTTTCATTAAGATCCGTTCTATTGCCATCACATAATTCAAGTTTTGGGAATAAGTGCCTTTTATGAACCGCTACAGAATTTTCTTGTAATTTAGGAAAAAAATTATAGAGTTGGCCCTCCATACATGTTTGTGACTTTTGTATCGTTAGCTCTAAAAATGATATCGAGGCTTAAATACTTTTTATGTCAATGGCTGATGATATGATGAAAATTGTTTTGAGTAAAGTTTGATTGGACGTATTCTTGAAACTCTACGCAAAAAGTATTGCAGGAAAACTCCTTGTTTTTGGGTTAAAAAAATACGTTTTACGGTAAATTTCAATGAAACGCTCTTAAAACATTGTGTTCAGGGATGCATTAAATAGTACGGAGTCGTGGAAGTTTTAAAAATGAAGTAATAACATAAAAAAAAAGAAAAAACAACCTAATTGTTGCACTACACTGGCACCAATATCTCCGAAACTAGAAGAAGAACAAATATTTTTCGGTTTCGTAAAGATCGCCGCGCCTTCGTCGCGCGTCGCAGCGCAACGCAATCTCTGTGTGAATTTCCTTAGTAAAATCCCGTTTTCTCTGCTACAGGACCTTGGCGTATTAAATCCATAGCAGAACTGAGCCACTTGAAGTGTTATGATTATTGCATCCGTACACATTATCCCATGAGGGGGAGCGGCGCTGGTTAAAACCATGAACCCTTGTTTTTGTGACGAGCACATTCACTTGAAGCGGCAACCATTTTGTTTTGAGAAAATTTTGTTATTTCTATTTACTCAGCGGTTTTCCTGTTGTTCTGCAATAATTTTGTCGCAGCTTGATCATTTTTACGAAAAAAAAATATAGCTTAATTTAACGATCCGTAGCGGGTGTGTTTTATTAAAATGGTTTATGGCAAATCACTTTATGTTCCTTTGATTGCTTTGATGTTAGAACCTTGATAGGTTTTAAGTGTAATCTGATTATTAAAAATGCGAATTTAAGTTACAAATTGAGATTGTTGTCGACGAAAATTTTAATTTAAACATGGAACCTCCTTCTTTTTTTAAGTTGGTTAATGAACATTCAAACGTAATTCATTGTTTGTTTCTTAGTTGCCAAGCCACTGTGGAACATTCTTGATTATTTTATTATCAAATATGAAACATGTTATATCACCACTTAACCGCCGCTACAGGCGTGGCAACCAGCAACTGCTTTATATTCATTCAAGTGAATTACCTCTACATAAACGTTGAGGTAATTGTATATAACGTAATAGGTAACACATACTATTCGTATCTTCTAGCGTGTATTCTCCGTGTTTCCTTGATGCAGTTTGCGTTTGTAGTTTCTAAACTATTCATGATAAGACTAACTTTACCATGAATCTATGCCGTGAATGAAACAGCTGAAACTTTTGATAAGCGCTGTTATCTGTTGTCAGACATATGTTGCCTAAACTACGAATAGGCTGTCAAAATACTCATTACACTGTAAGGACGATTCTCACCAGAGGAATGCGCACTAAAAGATGAAAACAATGCACTGTCACTAAAATATAGTTATTCACAAATTAGTGTGCAAAGCGAGCAATTTAATTTGCGTTTCCCGGAGACTGTTGCCTTCGTCATAGTTTGATAAAGTTCTTCCGAGAATTCTGGCCTAAGTAGGCCAATTGATAATCAAGTTTTATTTGTTATGAGAGTCATTAGGAGAGGAAATCTTGTTAGAACAAATTTCGAACGAAGTTTGTTTTGAAGCCTATGTGCGGGCTCTGGTAATTACTGACGACGATGTTCATCTTTTACCTTTACCGCCTCTTTTGACGCGTCGCGAGATAATTGTTATATAAGCTGTATATGTATACAATACACGTTTCTATACATCTTGAGAGATATTTTTCAAGGTCGGCACTGGAACGCATGAGTGTCATTAGAGTTATTTTAAGAACAAAGGGGCTTGTTGATGTAGGTATTCTATAAGAGGGGTTTATTTGTGTTTACTGCTCTTAAAAGCATTTTTGGTGAAGGGACGAGCGTAATTGTGTGTAACAAGTAGAAAATATTACAAGTACACGTATTTATGTTTTGGGTCTGTGGTCCACACTAAACGAGTGCTCCTGTTTATTGCTCCATAAAGTGACGTTTCATTCTAGAACCGTCCAAATATACTTTATCGGTCGTTGTAACTGATCGAGCACATCACTTTTACACTTTTACCTGTTTTGTACGGTGACATAATCATGGTTAAATTTTTGAAAGCGCCATAAATTCTTTAATGTTTTCAAATAAAGTTCGGCCATTCGTGTCAATTGTTTTATAGTTCTATTTTAAAGGTACGATAAAATTGGTATTACTGAATTGTTTTCTATCGTCACCAATTTGGTATGAAATTCATTTTAGTATATGAATTGTGAGTTTGAGAAATGATTGGCAGTCGGTGTGCGTATGAATATGGGGTTTATATGACTACATATTCCGGTGGTCGTGTTGTGGCTTGTCGTATGAGTCAATACGTATGCCGAGCAGTCATACGGCGGTGTAGAGCAAGCACATAAACGTTATTGGTAACGTACGATGTGGAGCGGGCGGCGCCGCGTCGCGCCTGTAATGCGGTTTACTTTTGCAGCCGCACGTCCACATGATGTTAAGTGATGAGTACCGCACACGTACATATACTCCACTCGAAATTACCATATACAGCATGTCGAAATGACTTCATATTGGATTCAAATTATTTGGCAAACATATCACAATTCGTTTCAGCAATGACTGTTACTGTTATGTGGCTTTTAAGACTTGTGTTAAGCACCTGAATAAGTCATGCATTTAATGAAAAATCGCTTTTAACTCTTATCCATAAACAATCAATCTCAAAATTGATCAAAAGACAATTTTAAACTTTTGTTTCAAAATGTCTTGGGGCATAAAATTAGGTTGGTAGCAATTAGGGATGTAAAAAAACCAAGCTTAAAGGAACTTGTTTTCCATAGCTTTGGTATATTTTTTTTGGTTCTACTCTATACCTATAAGTTTCGGAGATATTGGAGGTCAAAAATCCAACTATTTCACTTTTTTTTAATACTCGCTTTGATTGTTGTTGACTTTACTTTAGCCTCAATGACCCTTTTACTATTTAATCCGTACCGTAAACTGTTGTTTTTCAGGAATGTTTTTTTAGGTACAGATACTTAGTTAATAGTTTGATGTACAGAATGCTTACTTGACGGCTTTGAAGGGTCTGTTTATACCTGGTGTTTTATTGGAACGACATTTTAATTATCGTCTCATACGTTGTTTAGGTACTCAATTAATATTGAGCTATTCAAATTACTTTGTTAACACTAAGAAATCCTTACTATAATAATATTATAAAAGTGAAAGTGAGTTCGTTTGTTTGTTACGTCTTCACGCCTTAATGGCTAAACTGATTTTGGTTAATTTTGGTACAGAGATAGTTGGGACCCTGGAGACGGACATAGGCTAACTTTTTTTAAAGTGAGAAATGAGGGAGAAATAGGGAAGAAAAGCTAATAATAATAAATCTGAATGGCTACACGATTGAATTTCATATCAAACCCCAGAACAATTCTGGAAAAAGTATAACACGTTGTTTTCAAACAGCATGTTCAGTGGCAAATACCATCCAACTTGAGGTCAAATACTTTAATTTTGGTAGCATTTTTATACTGTTGCTGAAAGGTCTTCTGTAAAATAAAGCTTATGACCGTCTTCAAATACTTTTATCCATTTCTTATAATCGAAGTTTTCCTACCTCTTAAACTTGTCGTGAAACTTGCGTGCCTTATTACGTAATACAGCTGCTGGGGTCGTGCTGCTAACATATATATTAGAGCGTCATAGTTACAAACAATCTTGAAGCAGGCTAGTTGAGGGGCCTCGGAGTGTCCTGTACTTTAGTCATTTAACTTGAATGTAATTAATGAACTGACCGTCTGCGGCGCACCACTTCTCGGTCATTAGTCAAGTGCTTACTCATTAGCACACAACCGTTACTATTCAGATACTATAAATAAATTGCCCGTTCATATTTCACAGGACGCTCCGCTTTCTGTGGTTTTATACAACAAAATACTAACATTACGAACTCCTATCGCTAATTCGTGACATTAAACGACTTAACAAATTATGCAAAACATAGGTTTTATGATGCAGTGTTGGTTAAATTCTATTTTATGAGCAATAAAAGTGACTAATTTTGCATATATACAGGAAAATATAGAATCCGGGTATAGTAGCTTTGTTGTAGTCAGTAAACATCGGTTTCGTTGCTAATTTATAGCAGTCGTTCGACAAAAGCTTTAGCGGATTTGTAAAAGTAGGTCTGTAATTTGTAATCAGATGTAAAAAACATTTGTTGAATTCTATAACATTTAATCAAAGTTTCTAAGAGCTGGCTCACGTCACAATAAACGTCAACTATAAATTACTGTATGAACCACATGAAAGCGGCACGAGCACATAGTTGCTGTGGTTTGCATACGTGTAGCCGTACGTACTAATTATGTTTCTATATTATTACTAGAATTATTATCTTGTTGGGTAAAGGGAGTCTAACATTCAAATTAGTTACGTATTTGGCAGCACCGCAGCTCACTTTAGTGTGTAACAGGAACTATCAATTTGGTGCGGCAGCAGATAATAAATATTTTATTATAGGCTCGGACGGACCACGTGAACCGCAAAATCACTGTTACGGCGTTGTTATACGGATAATTTGCAAATATTATCGTAAAACCGGTAATGACGCCTGTTACAAATCACAATGGTAATATATTGTTATAAAGCCGTGCATTTAATATCGGTGCTGTTCAGCAATGTTCAGTTGGCCATGTTTAATATAACAACACATGTTTCGTTCGATCGCCGTGTATTTTCAATTCAGTTAGCTTGTTAAAGTTATTAAGCTCTGTATATTCAGATAGAAACTAAACACTATGGCTAAACACAAACACATCATCAAAACTAGCACAATAGGATAGTTAGGCTACTTTAGTATGTATAATCGTATCTAGTGAGTTCCAAGCACGTTAGCAGATATTCAAATAGCACGTAGTGAACTGCAAGCTGTGCTGATAACGACACCGCCAATAGAACATTAATTTTGATTGTTTGTACAGTGGTGAGATGATAATATTATGCGGTATTGGTCATCGTGTGGTTATGTGACTGGGCTCAGTGAGTCGTCTGTATGGTGAGTGGTGGTGCAATCATGACAACACGTTTATACCGCGCTTGCGCCGATGACGGCGCGGTGGCGTGGCCAGGAAAACAGCTCCGGGCGCGCCAATTATTTGATCACCGCCTACAAACCAGATTAACTGCAGCATTTGTTTACACTGCCGTTGGTTTCGCTCTGAACTCATATTAAATATCACAAAGTTGACTTAAAAATAACTTGTGCACTTTACAACTATTATTGGAAAGTCTTGGTCGCAAGCTGACACTTACTTTAAACTTCCGTTTACTTTAAAACGTTTCTTTTCTTAAGAAACAGTTTTAATTAAAATAGGTATGTAAATGGAACCAGTTGAACAAAGAGAAGCAAAGTGACACGAAGTTTGAATAATTACTTTTTAACTCTCTCATATTGTTCATTAAATTACATCGGGAATGATTCAGTTATTTATGGCACAAGGTCACAATTCTTGTACGAATTGGTGATGGGTACTAATTGATTTTCACGGAAACATCAAAAAGTGCTTCCTGCGTGATGTTTCCGTGGAAATACTGATCGTTTCACTTCATTAATTTCTCAATTAATTTTCCTGTTCTTTAATTATAGGCAATATCTACTAACTTTGGCCAATGTTTTAAAATTGTGTTTTTAGGAAAATCAAAAAATATCGTTCTGGTATTTGGTTTTATATTAACTCAACAAAAGTGTGACGTGCTCGTGGCTACATAATAACTGCCACTCAGGTCGATCTTAAGGTTAAGCCTTCCTTGCCTAGGTTGGTCTATGAATGGGTGACCACAAGTTACTTACCCAGTTTCTTCCAGCCCTGTGACGGCAAGGATAAGCTGTTGGTCCCGGCTTTAATTTGTAGATTTTTGATAGTCGTTACAGATAGATAGTCAGTGCCAGTGCCGAAAGTGACAACCAGTCTTACCAAGGGGTATCGTATTACCCAGTACTAACTGGGTTGTGGAGGTCAGATAGGCTGTCGTTTCATGTAAAATACAGCTATTCAACTGCATCCGGTCAGACTGGAAGCCAACACCAATGACTAGGAAAGGTTAGACATGTAATGAATAACTCAATACCAATACCTAACAAAGCGTTACAAGAAAGCCGTCTAGCCAAAAACATATAATACCTCCTTTTGTTGTCAAGGTCAACTGCAATAAATTAAGTACAGAACATGTCTTAGCAGGCGACAAGGTGCCACCTGTCAGCTAAGCTAGGCATCAAGTGACAGGTTATGGATCTGCTGACGCGAGCGAGCTTGACCTCTGCCAACACGCCCGTAATATATGACATTAGAATAACGCAAGTTATTCAAATGTCACGTACGTTACTAACATTTTGCAGAACTTTCAATTGATAGATTTGGCAAAAAAAAAAATTGCATTTCATTAATATTATGTACGAATGCTTCTTTGAAAGAATGTAATTTTTGGAGCCTTTTCTACGGTTGGGTAATCATCACATAACTTCCTCCGCTGTGGGCGGAATGGAGGGGAGTGTCAGACTGACTAAACCCACCCATGGTCCTTCTTTTGCACTTTATGTTCCGAGGCCGCAGTATCTCTTTTGAACAAACCGTGACCCCAGTAGGCAGACGCCTTGGCAGGTCCTTCTGCTTCGCTGAGCCTGTTTTTCTTCCGCACTCACTGAATTGTATTTTTTTTTCTTGAGTGGTTTAAACTCTGTACTTTTGCATGTCTTGTTATTGACAAAATATGGCTGTTTCTCTATTTATTGTAACACCTTTACTTGTACCGATATTTGCGAAATAATAATCTTATCGTATCGTAATCTGAACTGTCTCGTTGTTCTAGTCGTCGCAAATTCGTGGTTTCGATTTTCAAGTGTACCAAAATGCCATACAGCTTCTTCCGTCAGATATTTCTTAGTAGCAACACAGAGCTTAGAGTTGCACCCAGTCGATAGCTAGGGGCGACCCTATATTTTTTTTTGGGTTGGGATGTCATCAAATAACTTCCTCCGCGCTCGGCAGAGCGGGGGGGGGGGAGTGTCAGACTTGTACTGACTAAAACCCACCCATGTTCTTTCTAATGCCCTTAACGTTCCGGGGCCTTGGTATCTCTTTCGAACGACCCGCAACCTCGGCAGGCGGATGCCATGGCAGGTCCCTCTGCTTAGCTGACACTTCTTTTGAGGCTCGCGTGAAATACTAATGCGCCGTCGACACGGCCTGTCGTCAATAGTCGGACGGGCGGTGAGCTACCTATTGCTCACCGACTACAGGCCCGGTGCATCAGGCATCTACGGTGGCCGGGAGGCGTTGATAGAACTGTTAATAACAGTACACCCACAGTTTGTCAGTTATTCGACCTATGACATCCAGCTAGTATATGTATTAAATAGTACAGTATATGTACTAAATAGTAAATACTAGCGAGATATAGTATTTGTGTACAGGACCTTTATAACCTAACCCTTTGTAGGTAACAGGCGTGATGAAATGTGGTAAATAAATCATCTCACGTCGTAGAAATGTGTGAAACTATTGTTGTGGGTATGAGATATTCGATATACGTATACTTTGCAGGGTGATTTTCCATCACTTCAGATTTGACTGATAGATTACTCGATTAGAGGCGCCGTAGGAGAGTTTTATTTATTCGATACCTTTAACGCCTTTATAGTGCTTGCCAAATGTGCTAGTATAGTATATTTTTTTCCAATACTGGCTAGTTCGTAGATAAAAGTGGCCGCCTGTTTTATTTAACCTTTTTTAACCATTTCGTTATTGATTGAACCTCAACACTTTCAGTTCAATTGTTTTTTAATCATAATTCTGGTGTTTTTATTTATTTTAGATACATTTTTTATAAATTAATTATTCTGTTCCGTGAATAACTAAAGTTGAAAAGCTTCGTGGAAAATCTTATCTACTTTTGAACATAAAGATTCCGTCAATTGTTATTAAGATAATCATAATAAGATAAGATAATCTTATTTAATAAAAAAAAGTTTTGTTTTATCAATGATTTTAAATAGAAGCATAAGTGCTTTGTTACTTTCGAGAAAAGTTTTAGTTCTCATAAAACATTCGTTAACGATACCTACATACGAGTTAATTTTAGGACTTCTTTCAATATGAGCCCGACATGTTATTTGATTTCCTGAAATTTCCCTTTCATACTGCCACCGTTGATTTGATTATAATCCCGATATTTGAATACATTTTGATTTGCGAGTTTCATATAATAATACAGTATTATAGGAAATGAGATTCGAAGGCATATTTGATTAATTCTCAACTTTGTTGTTGATATAAATATAAAATACATTTTGAGGAAAAGTAAGTCATACCTACGTCAGCGAGTTAACAAAATGTCACGTTGTTATTGTTGTTCTGAAATGACAAATAACATAATTAATTTCATACGTTTCGGAGGACCTCCGTAATAAATGGACCGTTCTAGTATTACTTGGCACAAGTTAAGGACGAATAAATAAAAAAGTATGAACTATGAACTGTAGTAATTTTATTACAGCAATAAAATAAAGAATTTTCTCCAAGAATATCGTAAATTTTTTATACGCTTAGGGTTAACGAGTGTGTGTCACCAGTTTCTACAAGCCATTATTAAATTTCCGATTACTTCGAATACTCGTCGAACTCTTACCTTAACACAACCCTTTTTTGTTGCCTATGCATTAATTCAGCAAGAAGATACGTTATTCTCATTGAAACATTGACCATAAATTTGGTTCACTGCGTTTCTACGTTTTACGTCATTCTGAATTAGCATTAATAGTTAAATGGCAGACTACAAAAAAAAAAAACTAATCGGCTTAGCTCATTCATCAACTACCAAAGCGTAGCTGTCGTAGCAGCCTAGCCTTCTACGGCGTAGCAGCCTGGCCTTCTTCGGCATAGCAGCTTAGCCATCTACGGCGTAGCAGACTAGCCTTCTACGGCGTAGCTGCCTAGCCTCCTACGGCGTAGCAGCCTAGCTTCCTACGGCGTAGCAGCCTAGCCTCCTACGGCGTAGCAGTGAAATAGACACATCACTCTGATACAGTTTATTAAATCGTATTTTACCGCAGGATTCTAATTCAGTGGGCCAAATTTAGCAGAATCAGCAGAATTGGGGATAGGTGGTATCAATACAGATGAATACTACTGCTCAGTGACCCTTGGGAAATAATGGGCCGGTCTATTCGTAGCTGAAACCAGATGGCACCTCTGGAATAGAAAGTACCTCATTTGTGTAAGTCTAGCAATGCATTAGTACCTTCGAAGATTTATTCGGTTAGAATATGATTGGTCTCACATTGATTGAAAATTAATCTTGAGTAAATTACAACATAGGAGCTCAGAACGTGTTTATCATCTGGGTCCAATTAACTCGATGTACCGTCGGACAGTTTATTTCGCCTCGTTATTTTAGGATTGTTCGGGTCGATGTAATTTTTCCTGACAAGATAAGCAAGCGTGTCACGTACGATAGAGTCGGAGAAACTATAGAGGTGTCTAATTGAGTTGCGCCGGCGGCAACCCGACTGCGGGGTCGAAACGGCCCCCAGCACAAGCCACCCAAATCGAAGCCTTTCGATACCACAGCCTCCTCTAATCGATCAACAGCACGCTCCCATTCAAACTTTTCCTTTGTTATCGATAGAGAAAAGGCTTTTGAAATGAGATTCTAATCTCATTATGCGTAGGTACGTACCTAATCCAATAAAATTTGAAGTATCCACTTGAAAAGATCGTTTCGTTTAAAAATATACGGTTTAAGCCACTTTACTTAAAGATTTAGAGGCTTTGGGTTTTAATTAACGCGCGGTTTTAATGGAAAGTTTACTTGTCTGGCGAGGTTATGTGGTCTGTATCCAGAAAGTTACGAACATTTTATTTCATACTATGTACTTATATCTATATTAGTTTAAAACTAATATTTGCATAGCATAGAAATTTACTGATATTATTAAAATATCTTCTTATAGTTCAAATGAATTACTTGAGATTCATCAAATTAATTTCAAGTCCAAAGTAAACGGTGGTGGCACAATTGTAGCCTAGAAGACTCTTCAAATTATGAGTTATAATTCTAAATCAAGCGGGGCATTGCTCGCGAGACGACTCCCGGCCACCGTAGATGCGGGTCTGTGGACGTCCGTCCGTCTATGGATGACCGGCCGTGTCGACGGCACGTTTGTATTCTCGCGCGATTAAAAGAGATGTCAGCAAAGCAAAGGGGTTGTGGGTTGTTCAAAAGAGATACCGCGGTCCCGGAACGAACACGGCAACCCATGTTTCTGCTAATAAAAGTTTGACACCCCCCCCACGCTCCGCCTAGAGCGGTGGTATTTATTTGATGAGACCAGCAAAAAAAGCAGGGCATTACATTTACAGCCATCATCATCTTTCTACCCCATGTTACTTATGGTCGGCGTAACGCGGTTTTTTTTCTATTCTCCAGCTGACACGCTATCATTTAATCCTTTTTCTTTCATATAATTCCTCACAAAAATCACCCATCCTCTACTTTCACAACCATTTCTCTGAAATTGGTGAAGAAAAACATACTGAGGAGAATGGCATGTCATAGCAACACATGTCATGCCGTACAGCCAATTCGAAGACATGTCGTAACACCTATAGGTACTGGGCCTGCATGGTGATTTATACCTCTCACTGAGATGAAGGATATCTCCCACTGAAGGTACAAATTAGGCCCTTTAATGGTTTGCTTTCGATACTAGTAGTATAATAAAGAAAGTAACTCGGTCTGTTTGTGTAAAGGTAACATTCGTGTTACATTTTCATGACCAAACGACTGATCGGATCGTAATGAAATTTTGCAAGAAGGTAGATTTTAGCCTGGAGAACCACATATTATCACGCTAATAAGTTAGGAATGCGAGCAATATTGCATTATGCGTTTTGTCATTATATAAATTAGAAAAGAACGGCTATAAGGCAAGGAAAATCGCAAACCTAAAGCGTATGAACTCGCGGGTACTGCTAGTGTGCCAAAAAATAGTTAAATAGATATTCATTAACGTTCTCCGGTGGAAAACGAAACACAATTAAACCATTCAATTGGTTACTGCGCGGCGGTGGCCGATGTGATAAAAATATAATTAATGGAGTTATTATTGGAAAGTACTAAATAACAACTGCAGTTCAAACGAATGATGATAATTAACTAGCCACATTTTTAGCTTTCTGTAGTTATTATGAATGAATTAAGTGTTTGTATGAAATAGAGGACATTGCCTAAAAATTGTTTGAATCATTTATTTTTGAAGCTGTAGTTTTAATGTGGTATTGCACAGATCAAAATATATATATTTTTACTTGCCTGTCCTGTGCCACTGTTTAGCAAAAAACTCACTTCCTTAGGATCTTACTATATTCTAAACCCGTTATATAACACGCCAATGAATCCGAAATGAGCGAGAGGTTCGAACTTAAGACCAAAATACTTGGCAGTTCAACTATCACATCTCCGCCTGGATAAACGAAAACGAACTAAATAACAAATAAAAACCTATAACAAATTATAAAGTGGAAAATAACTTTACTACCGGAAAAAAAATGGTAGCAAAAAGTTTTACCAACTTCCGATAGTAAAGTAATTTTTTACTTTTTAGTTTCTACGGTAATTTAAAAAAATCGGCAAAAAATAAAATATTTCAGCATTATTAGCTATTGTTTCATGATATCTCACACAATTATTTATTTTTCATTATTATGTATATTAAAAAAGGTCGAATATAGGCTTCTCCATTTTTGAAGTCTGTTCAAAACCGTATAATGGAAAGGACTGTATCATATAGGCATCACTAGAAATGTTATTTTGTAACACATTCGGGACTGCCACACATATAGTATGTATGTTAGTATAAAATAAAATAGTGTAAAATGATTTCATGTCTTTTGGTTCAAATAGTTAGTTTAAACGAATATAGATAATGTTTTAAGATTCTACGTTAAAAGGCTATCTACTTGAAGGGCAATGAAGGCTCATTAAGAAAGAACCGTTTTGATATTCAATTAAAGTACAAGTGCGTACTTAAAGTATTTTTATACATTTACTTTATTTTTAAGACTACGTAAACACTTTTTCTCTGTAAATTGCTCACGTACTTATGATTTCTATCTTCTAAAATGATGCTGTCGTTAAAGGGAATAATTGAATCGTTTTAATTTGTAAACGAAATGGGACTTTTGCTGTGCTCGGGTGCAATTCTTACTAATATTATAAAAGCGAAAGTGAGTTTGTTTGTTTGTTTATTACCTCTTCACGCCTAAATGGCCAAACCGATTTTGATGAATTTTGGTACAGAGATAGTTGGGAACCTAGAGACGGACATAGGATTTAAAAAAAGGGGGAGAAAGAGGGAAGAAAAGGGTAGAGAAAGATATCTTTTTCTCGATCTTCCCGTGGGTTAAAGTTAGCGTTAGCCCAAAGTAACTATGCCACGCGGACGAAGTCGTGGACGGAAGCTAGTTTTATTTTTGGCTATTCAAGTAAACCTACAATATAACTTCAAACTAACAGGACCTAAAGTAAAATAGTATATTTAAACTAATTGCTATGTGCACTTGATAATTGCATAACGTGTTTAGTCAACGTTTTCCAAATCAAGGTTTTTCTAACATCAGTTGAACTTTATCGGTCTTCAAAAACTAAATATCCCTAAGTTATTACTTTACTTTTTCCAGCTAAAGGCGCTAAGCTAAAAGCTAAACGGCTTCCAGTGTTACCAAATGCGGCTAAATATTACTATTTTACATGAATCGCCTGCATATCTGACCTCCATAATGCAGTCAGTGTATTAAAAAAAAAAATTGTTTTGTCTTTGGCCGTATCACTCCTGATGTGAAGCGATGATACGGTCTAGGGTTTAGCATGCTTGCCTAGAAGAAACCGATTTACTCGAACTAAGAAGAAATCCAGATTATAATGTTCAGGAAACAGAGAAGCCAGCAGTGGATTCCAAAGACTGGCGGTTCGCACAATAAATAAACCAGTAGTACTGGGTAAAAAAACAATTCACGACGAAAAGCATTGACATTCGTACTTCGAATGCAATCGACAGCTCAACTTGCAAACAAACAATGGCCACAAAGTAACAACAGCGTTCCAGTTTATAAAAAGGGATCGCAGTATGCAAAACTCGACAGCTGAAACGAGTTGCCGAATACCTTAAAAAAAAAAGGAAAAACAAAACACAAAATTGGTGCTCGGAATCGAGTGCAAACACATAAAATAGCAGAGATAAGAACGGAATTAACGCCGAGCGAATTAAAACAATGAGATTTTTAAAATGAGTTGCTAGGAAAACCGGGAAACTGTGGATTCGTGATCCCACTGTCAATTACACGTTGAATAACGATAAGTCATATTGTAGAGCGTGCGATCCAGCATTATCAATTTGTGGGGATACGTGGCTGCCACGAGCGGCCGGCGACGGCAACGGTACATTTGTCAGCGTGATTAAATGACGTCACACACAGTACACCCACACGCTGAATGTTTTTTAACTGACAAAATCATTCCGAAATAATGTGGACAAAACGCTTTACAAAAGTCAGAACTCGTACCTACCGCTCACCGCTCCCTGTTTTTACGAACTGAAAAGTTCAACTTCGCCGAACTATTTCTGAGACTACTTATGTATAAAAAAATAATATAAATTGTAACTGTCAGGTGTACTTGTTCGTTGGTAGTTCTGAAAAGCAATTCAATTTATTCTTTGTCTTATAATAATGACAAGCCATTTGATCTGTAAAAGACATGACACGTTTCATTTATATCCCCGTTATATACTCGTATGCTAAAAAAAATCTATTCCTTGTATCTAGACATTGTGCGGAGGAGGCGGTTCACAAAGTTTAAAAGTGCCTGCTGTGAGAAATAGTTATGGAACTAACTCAATACTTGGACAGGTTTCTCGCTGAGTAGGATGGATAGATTAATGGTTTCACATATATTTTCTGTTATTCACAATAGACACCAACTTTCCGGCACCAATGCTCATACCAAGATATTTTTGCAATCACTCGATTCTCCTCGGTTTCCTGACCCCGATTCACTTTAACCCAAAGTTAAATATTTTCTGGTTCGCACTGAATACAAACAGCTACTCAATTCTGCTAATAAGATATCTGAGTCGCAGTGGGAACGGAGTCGTTAGCCGCCTTTCCGTCAATATTGGTAAGGGTTGCCAGATACAAGACTTTTTTTGGATATTTTAAACTTGAAGAAAACTGACTGTGAAGCATTAAGAATTGAACTGATTTATTATTGGAGTTTAAAATTGGTCAATTTATTACATACAATGCTTGTTTTCTTAACATTTTATAAAGTTAAAAACAAGATTATTCAAATGTAAGAACTGTAGTGTATTAAGCGAACGGGCCCAATGTGCATTATGGCGAATTATAATATTTAATAATGATAATGAATATTTTGAATTTGCATGAATCTTTACGGTATCTCTTGCATAAGCGAATATTAATTAAGCCAGACAAAGACCTATAACAGGAAGTCAGCACTAAAGAATATGCCATTTTCCATCCTAGAAATATAAGAGTATGCTCGCATTAACCGCTTGAAATATTAAATATCTACCTGCCTATTTACATAACTCCTTTACATAAATAAGCTCTCACCTCGCCACGTATGTACTCGCTTGACACAAATGTGAAACAACGCACTTGCCTTACCATATTATAATTTTGATCATAATAAGAATTATTTGGTAAGGCGACACGTACTGCGAGCCCACAGTTTATTACTTAGAACAAACAAAATTAATAAGGATCTCCCGAAATCCGTAACTGAATGTTGATAGACACGAAGAACAATTCCGTTTAGAATTTCAATTAAGAAGTTAGAGTCCTATTAAAATTCAGGAGAGCGTTGCGGACGCGAGAGCGCAGCGAGAATGCGATTGTACAGAAATAAACGTTAGTGTTTGGTGAACGAGTTTGAGGGTCTATTAATGACAGGCTCCTTTACTTCTTAACATTGGCTCGCTGTGATTTACCGAGATTAGATTAAATGTGTTTCAGAGTCAATTGTACGTGTTTCTTACACCTTTTGCTTCTAGACTTTATTTTTCTTTTGTTACTTTGTTTTAACAAACATTTCGAATTTACTTGCCGTTTTCTCAGCTATTTCGTAAGGCAGCTTTTTATACGTAGCGAGGAAGTTATTTATTTCATGTCCCACGAGTGAGGCGACCTAGACTTTACGGCTCACTGTTCACATCGGGTAATGATTTCTTACGCAAAATCCGAATCCGATGCTGGGAACTGGATCCGCGTCTCCTGAGAGTCGGAAACCCTTTTCAGAGGTCGTTACTTTTTAGCTGTGGGTAGTCACAACTCCTTGGGGAGAACATTTACATTTGTTTAAAATGCTGGTACGTTTGCAACATTTAATTTCGTGACGCGACGAGGTATACATATTAATTGTTTGCTCGTCCTTTAGTGACGACACTTATCAGTTTTAGTAGCGGTGCTTTTTTGTGTTATTTAGACAATACATTATTGTTATTTGAAGTAAAGCCACGAGGTAAGTTTTGAATATTATTAATTACATCTCCAGAAGTATTAGGTAACAGACCTTTATCAAATATTTAGAGTCTATTCAGCCCTCAAAACCACCTACTAAATTATCTCGGTGCTAACTTTTTTAACGTTTGTAATATTTTATGAGCATAAATCTCGGTACGTTCATAAATGTTTATGACTTTCATGCAAATAAGAAAATGTCGGAGAAAAGTGATACTACCTACTTAACATTAATATTATTGTATTGTGAAACATAAAATAGTTGTCAACACAGTACGAGTAGCAACGTGTCATAAAAAAGTTAGCGGGATGAGAAGGGAGATGTGAAGAACTGTCAACATTTTGGATTATACAATGAAAAGATAAACGTAGGTATCTTTTTATATAAATAGGCATTTTTTAATATTACCAATATAAACTGCACTGGTTTATCTTAGCAAAAATGTCAAATCAACGTATGCAAAACGAATGCACACAAATATTTAATATCTAGGCACAGTGCAATATTACCGTTGTCAAAGACTACATGGGCTGGTCTTAAAACAAAAAAAAAAACACACAAGAAAAAATTCATTCATTAGCAAGACAAATGGCAGAAAGTTATTTAGGATATTCCGTTTCTGCTGAAGAAATTTTCATTTTCTGTTTCATTAGTAAAATTTAATCTTATTACGAGGGAGGGTAGAATCTACGTCTTGAAGGAATCCTTGTAACGAGTGCGGGAAAATGTTTCTTGTTTTCTTCGCTATAAATTTTGAGTGCGAGTTACGGGTGAAATTGAAACGCTTTAGCAAACTTCTGATTAGGGGCCGAAGGTAAACGTGTGGTGATTAATTAAATGTTACGTGTTTATCATATGAGTCGGCAATCGGGAAACTTTTTTTTAATAAGCTGTACCTAATTATGATTTGTATTTTGGAGCAATCAAAGCTAGAGATGTTTTTGGCCAACGAACCATATTTATAGAACTTGTACATTTCTTGTGTTTATGGCGCAGATAAATAATAAATGCAGTATATTAATTCCCGAGGCATTAAGTCTGCCTTTGAACAGTTTTTTTCATACATGTGCATAAAGTTTTTATAAATATTTAAAAAATTGGATTAAAAAATCATGGGCTTATTTTCATTAATCGGGCATAAGACTTTGAATTAGCTTTTGAGCAAGTTCTGGTGAAAAACACAATACGACTATGCCCGATTTGGGAATCAAACCGAGGCCTGCCCGTGCTGTGTTAACTTGTTTTCAACCGCAGAACCTTAATATTCTAGCCTACAATTTTCATAAGGGACTTAAGTACCTATCTGTACAGTAAGAGAGCAGACGTTTAAACCTCAGCAGGCTAAACGAGTTAATTGTAGAGATATGTGGCAGTATGCAGAGATACGTCGTAGAACGTTTGCCACTTCCGCTGTTAAATGCGCGGTTAGGCTAGCTAACAGCTAAATTACTAGTTGTATACCTAATGGCCGGCTCTGACTATCTCGGAACGAGAGATATATTGCTATCTTGCTCTTGGGTTATTCTGGGATATTCTAATAGAAATTTAATGGTATAGTGTATTTTTACAACCACGGTTCTAATGAAGACTGTGTAATCACGGAGTGATCGGTGTACATCTTTTCAGGGTTACGAACAGTAAAAAAAAACGCAACCCTTATACGATCACTACGTTGTCGTATGTGAGTCTGTCAGTGCCCTTAATCTTGGGAAAGCGCTAAGGTATCGAGTTAAAATTAAAACCATATACTCAAATGTATAGTCCTTTGAAGCTGGGAAAAACTAAGTTTACACAGTAAAAAGATATGGCCGTTACTGTCACAAGTTTGTTCGAACCGTCGGTGCGCTAATCTGACTTGCAGTTGGGGATTTTTTTCTGTGTTGTACACTGTATAAAAAAAAACTGAAAAATTATGCTGGCGGAATACATAACATAAAATATATGGCTACTACCCCTATTTGTACTCGTCTTTCTGATTATAGCAGGAATGCTGTAATCAACATACTGGAACTGAGATGTAATTAAGACGTAACTATATAACCTAAGGTAGACTAAGGCGCTGTTGATGCACTACTATCTACTATCAAATAACAAGGGCCTGAGCCTCGCGATGCCTGTTCACGTCTCCCTCTGTGCGTACTCAAAATGTTCGATATGCGCTCAGTACCGTAGCGATTAATCTGCTAAACGACCTGATTGATCAAGAACCGGATTTTGATGTTTACGAGTACCGGTAGAGCTCTGCTTCACTATTGCATAAAGTTCTTTAGTTAATCTTATGTTGTTGGCTGACTGCACGCTTTGGTGCAAACTGTAAATGCAGCAAGTATCCTTACTAATATTATAAAAGCGAAAGTGAGTTTGTGTTTGTTACCTCTTCACGTCAAACTGGCTAAACTGATTTTGATGAATTTTGGTACAGAGATAGTTAGAACCCTGGAAACGGATATAGGCTGTTTAAAAAAAAGAGTGAAAAATGAGGGAGAAAGAGGGAAAACTTAGCATTGCTATTACAATAAATAAGGCGCTAGGGCAAAAACTACAGGTGGCAGGTACGCAGGCAGCAAATCAGGACCAGGATAATGTACGTAAGGCTTGAATAAAAAGGGCGACTGGTGCCGTTTCTTGCTAGTAACCAAACTGTTAACATATCTTAGCTCTATGTTGTCCTTGATTAAGTCCACGTTTTTCCCACGGGGGAGGCACAACCCGCAGAATGCTGAAAATGCGATCTTTATCTACATGTTACTTTTACTTAGTCCACGATCACTAGGTTACCTATAATTTTTTGGTGATGTAGTGCAATCCAGTTTTGCAGTTATTAAGTATATATTATTATGTAGTTGAATAAACTATAGAGCCCATTTTGCAACGCTTCATTCAAAAAATAAAAATATTATCTATAGCTAATATAAATCCATCTATTGTGATTGGAGGATATTTTATAAAGAGCTTCATCGGTGGAATAGATCAGGTGCGTGCTCGGAGGGATAATCGGGATTTTCGGGAGGGCTCTAATGAAAGCCATCAGTCATGCGGCCGCCGCCACGAGTACATGCCGGCTGCCATGTCCTCGTAAGCTAGGTACCGTCTCCTAGACACCAATTTATCCATTGAGTACAGAACATTTAGCTTAATGAGCGTTGTCGACATGGACCGGTCCGCATCAATATTGGATTAGCTGGGATAGCACAATCTTATCAGCGTTATCTTTGATAGGATTGGTTAGCGATTTCGTTTTTTTTTTATTTGATGAGTAGGTAAATCGATTTATGAAGCTTATTAGGTTAAGTATTCATATCTTCTATTAAAAAAATAAACGAGTGAGTGCGAGTCGGACTTACATATTTCCTCGCACACCGAGGGTTCCGTACAAACATCCGACATAAACGGCCATATCTTTTGATTACGTAGATTTGGAGGGTTGATTTTTCAACAGCTCCAAGAAACTACAGAATTGAGTATATGGTTTTAATCTCAACTCGATACCTTCCCGCGTTCTTGAGTTCTAGTTGTTCTTAAAGTGATAAAGCGTCTTGACAGACAGACCGACAGACAGATAGACGAACAACAAAGTGATCCAATAAGGTTCCGTTTTTTCCTTTTGAGATAAGGAACCCTATAAACACCCCTTTTTCAAGTAAATGACTAAAGTAATTTATATTTGTAATTTCAACTTTCAACGCAACATCGAGCGTTAAAAACTTACAGAAGCCCTTTATTAGGCGTTAATTTATGTAAGTTCAGTAAACACGGGCATAATATCCTTACTAATATTATAAAAGCAAAAGTGAGTTTGTTTGTTTGTTATATGTTCACGCCTAAATGGCTAAAACGATTTTGATACAGATAGTTGGGACCCTGAAGACTGACATAGGGTGATCGAAAAGGGGGAGAAAAGGGTAGAAAAAGATATTTTTTTTCGATCATCACGCGGGTTAAAGTTAGCGTTAGCCCAAAGTAACTATGCCACGCGGACAAATAGTCGCGGGCGGAAGCTAGTTATAACAATAAAGCAGTAATTTATATTGTTATTATAATCTCACTTACTTGTCATTAACATTTTCAAACTACACATACCAATGCTGGACATGTGTCTCTTCACATCTTACGCCACTTAACTCGATTCCCAGCATCTCTTATGCAGTTGCTAGCAGCCATTCTGCTCGAATCGTCGCTCCACCGAACCTGAGGGCGTCCTAACCGTACGTTTGCCGATTCGCCGATTCGCGGGATAGTATTTACGTGTACTACCGATGTATTCTCTTCCAGTGGATAGTAAAGATTGTCATCTATATATCTATCTCTCCCATTTGACAATCAAGTCGCTGTGAGTAAGCTCACAAGACAAGCTCCATTAAGTTCTGTGTTGTGTTAGGCAATTAGTCTCCTCCCAGTAGTGAATGTCTTGGTTTCTGAGGCAGCTAGTCACGTTTGTATGTCGTGTTATGCCTCAAATACACAGGTATGTGTGGGTCGTCACTGTGTGTGATTACTTAGGAGTGTCTATCATTAGTTACGTAAGGCAATCAATGCAATATTATTATAAAGAACAGCTGACCAGTGAAGTATAAAAAACCGGCCAAGTGCGAGTTGGACTCGCGCACCGAGTGTTCATACAAATTTGCGACATAAACGGCCATATCTTTTGACTGTGTAGACTTATAGGGTTTAATTTTTCACAGCTTCAAGGGACCACAGACTTGAGCACTTGGTTTATATAGTAATTTCAGCTCGATACCACTTCGATTTCTCGTCATAACGGGTCTAGACAGACAGACAGACGGACAACAAAATCCTATAAGAGTTTTGATTTTTTCTTTTGAGATGCGGAACCCTAAAACATCAAAATCGGTAAAGCTGTTTCGTAGGATAAGAATTACAAAAAAACACACCCCTGGAATTTTATATATCCAGATCACATAAGTTCAATGTCATATCCATACAGGGACAAAGGAACGTCAAATCTTTTGCCGCCATCATTCAACATTCACAATTCGCATCACGCCGCATATTAATCTTCTAATAGAAAGAATATCGTGTCAAAGACAATAGAGGATCACGACCAAAGATAATAGAGGAAATATAATTCACAGGCGGAGACAGCCCTATTTTCCCGTGACCAAACAAACTTCGACACTATTGTGGGTAAAATAGTTACACTACGTATGGCCTGAGGGCATTTCATCCCGAAAATATTTTTCCTTATGTCAGGCGTTAAATGGAGTCCAAAGATATCGCTGTTGTTTTGTCTGCTACAATTTACTGACGAGAATATGGTTGCTTTATTCATGGATCTTTTCATTATCTAAAATAAGCAGAGAATTTATAATAAATCTGAGATCCCTTTAAGTTGTCAAGAATTTCTCTATTCATAATTAAAATTGCATTTCACAGACTAACAATAATTTATTAACGACGTTAAATTCTGCTTACAACAATTATTGTTCTACGCTGTTCGGTTGAATCTTTTAATAAGTTCTCAATTATCTTTGATGTCTGCGACCCTTTTTACCTTTGACCCGCGCTTATTCAAAGGTCCTTTGCTGTCCGGCGACTTCAAAGCGAACTATCTCCAAGCTAGCTTACCCTTTGTGCGACTAGCTGGTAATCCGGACATTGTCTGCCTCAAATTCCTATTCGACAGATGTTTTTTGGTCGCGTCAAGTATTTTGTCGTACCGTACTTAACCTAATTGGTGTCGTGCTAAAGACTTGAATGACGTAACACACTTCACGCTGATATTTCGTTTTCAGATATGAAATGTATGTGATGTCGGACCAGCTCGAGAGTTTTTGTACGTACTACAAGTATGTTTTCCTTCGAATGAAGTGGTAGGTAGATTACATTCAGTTTCTTTATTCTTTTCTACATACATGGTCTTCAGATTTGTTCTCGTTAAGTTATGTTTCACATCAACATAGATCGGTGAGTGTTCGAAAAAGTTAAATCGAGGGCCCAAATCGTTTAAAGCAGGCGAAGCTTTGGTTAAATTACCCAATCAACATATAAAGTGGCTACTCAGTAAATGGCGCTTGAATCCAGTCACTAGAGATAAATGAATGTCACTGATTAGATACTAAACGCTCGGTAATCGATTCGGCTGTTTGCTGGTCAGAGCTAAATTTAACAGTGTAATGACAAAGTATCACGCGTGCCTATCAGCAGTGCGGTAAAATGCCAATTACCCAGAGCACACACACCAAACACAATTTCACAGAACGTAGTTATATCATAACGTGTAGGCACAACTAAGTACCAACAATCTGAGCATGAAACTGAAAGTAATTCAATATCAATAGCATCCATAAAAAATAAAAAAATGTATTTGGAAAAATAAGTAAAGAAAATCCAACAAAAATATGACCGTGATACCGAAAACCGAACTGTTTTCCCCATTACGCTTTCCACAACAATGACAATAAACTATGTCGCGATGGCTCCATTTCGGATGTTTTTATATTTTTGGGCTAAGCTTACATGCCTGGTCGATATATATTATTTCTCACTTTTACATAAAAAGCAAAATGCGACATTTTGGCAAAACCTCACGAGCCTTATTTGGTTGCCAGTGAAATTCGTTGATTTGTGTCAGTGGAAGTCATCAGTGTGGCACGGTACATTAGACAGTAGAATCGCTGTCAAAGCAATCACACGTTTTTGGTAGCATTTGGCTGATACCAACTCATTATGTTGCTCAGTCGTGCGGCCGAATAAACAGCGGCGCGTCGTCGGCGGAGGTCGCAACCTCGCAGGCTCGCAGGCCGTGGTCGTATCGATGCGGATAACGGCCGCCAGTAATTACCCGCCCGGATTTTATTTCCATAGATAACATCAACAATGGCGGGGAAACAATGGCGAATCTCGATTTATTCAGATTAAGCCATTATTGGCATTTTCTTCGTCCATCAAACTTTCGCATTGAAATAGTTTTAATCAATTAATTACGTTGAACTTTATATAGCATGTTGCTGAATGTACCTTGTTTTATTTCCACGTACGTTTGCTAGGGTTATTAAATGTCATGGACTTACTCATTAGAGAGGATCCGGCTACTGGGTCTCGAGGTGGCCTTGCACAAATCCGAGGCCATGGTTTTTCATGGCCGCGGAAACACGCCACCGTCGGGATCCCAGTTGACGGTAGGAGGGGTTCGCATCGGCGTCGGGTCGACGATGAAGTACCTGGGAATCGTCCTCGACAGCCGGTGGAACTTCGTCGAACACTTCCGACGTTTGGCTCCCAAGCTCGAGCGGACGGGGGCTGCTTTCAAGCGGCTCCTGCCCAACCTCAAGGGGCCAAACGCCTCCTGCCGTAGGCTCTATGCCGGAGTCGTGCGGTCCATGGCCCTTTACGGGGCCCCAGTATGGGCGCGTTCTTTAGGGCGGCGCGCCGCCCACTATCTGAACGCGCCCCAAAGGGTGGTGGCCATACGGCTTGTCCGGGGCTACCGCACGATCTCCGGCGAGGCAGCAAGCCTCCTTGCCGGACTGCCACCGTGGGATCTGGAGGCGATAGTCCTCGCGCGCCTGTTTGAGTGGCGCGCGGAGGCACTATACCGGGGGGAAAACCCACTGCCGCGGCAAGTTGCCGCTCGGCGGGCAGACCTCCGGTGCGATCTCATGGTGGCATGGAGAGAGCGACTGTCGCAACCCCGTGCAGGGCACGCCACAATAGTGGCGATAAGTCCCCTCTTTGAGGAGTGGCTGGAGAGGCGTCATGGCGTCCTCACCTACCGCCTGACGCAGGTCCTCACCGGACACGGAAGTTTCGGGAGGTTCCTGCACATCATCGGGCGGGAGGAAGCGCCCGGGTGTCACCATTGTGACGATCGCCCGGAGGACACGGTGGAGCACACAGTGGCGATCTGCCCGGCTTGGGCGGAGCACCGCCGTGCCCTCGTAGAGGCGATCGGCGGCGGCGATCTCTCGCGTCCGGCCCTGGTTCAGGCCATGGTCCGGAGCGAGAGGGAATGGGAAGCGGTCACCACCTTCTGCGAAGCAGTAATGCTAGCGAAGGAGGTGGCCGGGCGTTTGCGGGAGAGAACATCTGCCCAACCCAGCCGCCGCGGGAGACGCCCATGGCGCCGGGCGCCGCGAGACGACTTCCGGCCACCGTAGATGCGGGCCTGTGGGCGGTGAGCAATGGGTAGTTCACCGTCCGTCCGTCGATTGACGACAGGCCGTGTCGACGGCGCGTTCGTGTTTCACGCGCGCCTCAAAGAGTGTCAGCAAAGCAGAGGGGCTTGCCAGAGCCTCTGCCTGCCGGGGTTGCGGGTTGTTCGAAAGAGATACCGCGGCCTCGGAACGTAAAGGGCAATAGAAGAAACATGGGTGGGTTTTAGTCAGTACAAGTCTGACATGCCCCCCCGCTCCACCCAGAGCGGGGGAAGTCATTGGATGATTTCCCACCCGGAAAAAAAAAAAAAAAAATGGACTTACTCATTTTCATGACACTACAGTCACAAATTCAAGCGCGATCATTACAGTATTAACCCCACAAGATTGCTCATTATAGAGGTCTATGGGATAAACCAATGTTCCGACAAAATAAAGGTACACACAACCACCGATTAATGCAAGTATGTAAAGCTGTTTCCAAGGGTATTAGTAATTATATTAGCACGTAATTACACAAAATTGCGAAACAAAGGCGTCTTGCTACAGAGTTTATAGTGCTGAAGAAGTAATTGGCTAATTTTAGATAAGAATTTGTTTTAAGACGCACTCGTAACACAAAGAAGGTGGGTGGAGAGTGTAAACTTGTGTACCTACCTAAATAAACATGTTGGTGTATTGCGCGTAATTAGTTGGCGCCCTGACGTTAACTTACTACGTACTTACACTAGACGAGGTATATTGGACGGGTATCTGTAGAAATTACTTGCCATAGCCTTCATGTGCTGTAATGAGATGTAAATAACAATGTGCGAAATTTAAGAAACTTAATATAATTATATTGATTGGTAGAGAATGCCTTGTTGCAATAGTTCCGGCAATGTACTGCTATTGCACATAAAGTTTAACTAAATAAATATTTTGGTTCTTACAAGGTAAGTTTTTACAAGCTAATCATCACATTGCAGCTGAAAATGACCATTTTAAGTCAGAAAACGTACCAGTCGTTCGGAATGGATCGATGCGGCAATAACGATATGCAAATCAAGCGATACTGAAGACAAATAACAATCTACAACTACTCGTACAGTGACCCAGTTATATAAGGAATTCGCTGAACGTAGCATCTTAAGCTTAACTTCATTCGCAAAGTTCATTAACACGACCCAAGCACGCACGTAAAATAAACTTTAGTACACAACAACTACACAACGCAACTTTTGCAAATGAATAGTTATGCAAGCGTAATTAAATATAATATAACAATTAGCAGGGAGCGTCAGGCTACCAACAGAACCAACTTACCCCGGCAATATTCGTATTGCAATTTGCACTGTATGTACACACGCTGCTGCGGTAACTGTTAGGAGAATGTTATGTCTCAACGTGAACCACGAACTTTGAGCGAAATTTAATTCATTTACAACTGTAAAGATGGAAATGGAAGAAGCTAAAATGGCAGGAGATTGCAATCTGATGAAACGACATAGAAAAAAAGATCAATACACCCTCTAACGGCTTTAATAACCGCGTTCACGGCACGAGGTGCACGTTTTGTATTTTTTTTTACTTGTTTCAGCAAACTCTTCGTCGTGATGAATGAACAGTAAACGATCAAAAAGTTACGAATTCAATATTTCAACAAAGTATGCGGGGACAATGAAAGTATTGTTCATTTTTCTTGCGTTCATATTGTGAAGAACTGAAAACTTTTATACTATTTCTGTATATTTGAATGTGGTTTTATAAATAAACAATACTAACACGGCTTTAAAAATAATACAAATATTGTAAATTAATGGAAAGTTATATAGGAGTATTCAATTTAAGCCGCAACTTTGTTGTAAACTTGTTGTTTATGTGTGCCAATAGGGCCCAATTTTGCGTGAAGTTAAATATACATTTGGAAATCGCAGCAACAAGCCACAGGAACAGCGTGGGCGTGCTGTTGTTGTGATATTTATCGCCATTGTGTAGCTCCTCCCTACACGCAACTATATTCAGCTGCAAATACAATGATAGGGTTTGCTGAGTTGCGACACAGTTTCGTGTGGGAACTGTGGGAAATGCAATCTATGTATTAGTTTTGTTGGAAGTCAGCAGTTTTTAAGCAAATTATTTGAGAAATATCCATATATCACGCTTTTATTCCCAAAGGCAGAGGTAATAGTACATTCACATTTCGCCAGTTAAGTTTAATGTCATGTAATAGGGCGCGAGCTTATTGCCATCGGCTGGTACTTAGAAAACTTGATAGAAATAGCTAATAACACTTTGACCGGCGCGAGAATCGAACCCTTATGCCAATAAAACACGTTTGTATGGCAAATCCAAGCTAAATAACTTAAAAAAAAACTTTCCCCACACTAGGTATTTCCATGTATCATGGGTGCGTTTATAAACATTTAAACTCACATACACAAACAGCCAGTCCTGGAGCAACATCTGTAGGCCATACAAATATTTGTTTTGTGCGGGGATCGAACCCGCGACACGCAGCACAGCAGTACATCGCTCAGCCACTGTTGCAACCGTGTCGTCATTTTATAATCAAGTAATTATGTTATCACGTCTTGAAGTTCGAAGCTAAAGTTGGGAAGACCAGTAAATAAACCGTATGTATGTATGAGCAACCTTAGTTGCACATGCAATGAAGCTGTTTTAGTTTGTATCGTGTTGTTGCTCCGGGCACGTAGGACATAGTTTCTCCGGTGATGTCGCCTAATTTAGACAGCTGTCCCAAAGTCCAGCTTGCTAATTTGGCAGTATACTGCTCCGAAGCATGACTGTGTTCCTAATTGGCTTAACGGAATCCCAAGCGATTGGATAAAAGATGGGAACTTTCTTATTTCCTTACTTCTTGTACAGTTAGACGCCTCACGCCTGAATAAACCACTGATTGTATGCCAGCAACCAATTGTTAACCCAAAAATAAAAGCCCTTTCTCTGATAAAGGCATTGTTAATGGGATACAATCGGAACTCAATCAAGAATAAGACCTTTTTTTAGAGTTACTTGTTATGCAGAACTTTAAGATATAAATGGACAAAGCTAGAAGAATCTTTTAACCTTTTGGTGTTTGAAAGGCATTGAAAAGATAGCGCTGTTGATAAGAAATTGTGAAATTGTTTTCGAAATAAAACTAAGTTTTAATCGTGACCATGTTAAGAAAGATCATCGTACTGTTATTTAATAGCGTGTCTATGTAGGTATATGCATTATAATTATTCGACCAGATCTTCTGACTTTCCCGTTTTCCCATCCCTAGGGATCCTGAGGGATATGGATATATGTAGGTTACCTTTGTGTTGGCTTTTGATCTGATGTCTGAGACAAAAAAATGGTTATAAATGCGTATCTCAGATACCATACGCAACGTACATTGTATTTACATACATTTTTATTACTTTATCTTGACGAGAAAACGTAAGCAAGCAATATCGTAATATACTTTTTTCCAAGTTTTATTAAATTCTTGAAATTTGTTCACTAATAATTTATTTTCATACCTCGTTTGTCGAGTGGTAAAAAAGCACGACTGCTCAGCTTGATAAGGTCCTAAGTTCGATAAGTTCGATTTCGGAGCATATTAATATTGGGGATTCCATGACGAAACTCGCAGGACCAGCCTTGAAATCTGGATTACTGTCTGGGTTGATGGCGATATATTTGACACCACCACATGGGATTTAAAACATAACTGGTAAAATGTCGGCGAACAATTAGATACACCTCTGCTTAACTTTTCCAGGAATAACAGGCACGTTGTCTTGTTATGTAATACGTTTATTTTCATACTAGCTGCGCCCTCGAATAAACAATATCTCGTTATGAATTGTAGCCTATGTGATATTCTAAGATGTAAACTTTATTTTTGTGAAGTTTCATCAAATTCCATTCAGTAGAAATTGCGTGAAAGAGCAATAAACATCCTTACTTATAATTTTATAAAAGCGAAAGTGAGTTTGTTTGTTTGTTACCGCTTCACGCTTTAATGGCTAAACCGACTTTGATGAATTATGGTAAAGAGATAGTTGGGAACCAGGCTAATTTTTTATTAAAAAAGGGGGATATGAACGAGGGAAGAAAAGGTAAAACCTAGTGTTGCTATTACAAATCGGCGCAATCGGCGCAAGAGCAAAAACTGCAGGTCTGCTTGGTGTGTTATACCGAATATAACGCGAGCGAAGCCGCGGGGGAAAGCTAGTACTTTCATACATCTTTGCAAACTATCGCTTTATAATATTATAAAAATAATTTTATATACTGAACGCAAAGTAGAGACAACAGAAAGTAGTACGCAGCATTTATTTTTCGTAAAGATGATTTATTAGACAATTTAAGAGGCTAACAGACGACGCACGTATAATGGAATTTACAACGTCAGACTGTCTCCAAGGACAATTTACGAAGATTCAGTCTCATATAAGTTAAAGTTGCCCTTGCCTAGATTTTGCTTCACATTTAGTTTAAGTTATTTCGTAAGGATTGCCCGGGATTTAGAAGTTTTATTTTCTTCGTTTATCCGACGACAAAGAAACTGGATTACATGAAGCAGGTAGGTACTTAGTTTCAGTCATAAGGATTTGTGGAAACTGCTACTTTTTTCTATTTATATTATTTTTCTAGGATTTGTTCGAGTTACTAAATATTACAAGGTTGTTATACGTTTTGACTTGATTCCATGTTTGGTACGGTTTATGTGTTGAATGAAAACTGCACAATAACGTGAAACATTCTCTCTGACATCTGATAGTAGAATCTTTTCTACTAAAAAGCTAAAAATATCCAAAGCTCTTGCTTTGGATATTTTTGTGTAGTTACTGTTCCAAAATATTTAATTTAATAACAAAAGGTACTATACAGTTTCATTACCTGACCTAATTTTTTGTTTGTTCAACAACAAATAATATCCTGTCAAATCATGTCAAAAGTCTATTAACACGACGTTATATTAGGACGTATTCTATTTTATAAATCTTCTGAGGGTTAATCGCGTAATATAATATGCCCCAAAAGTGTTAATTAACATTGATATCCTATGTATTGGGTATTAGTCAAATGAATTTCAATTAGGATTCGGATGAATGAAAAGTGGATGACGGGAATTAGTGTTTATAACTTTGATTTAACGGTTAGTTGGAGTTTCTGCTCTGTAGCCCTACTATGACCTCTTAAAGCAATTCTTATTCCGCTGAGGATTGCTATAAGATGTCATAGTAGCCCTTCTGATATTCGTAAATATGAAAGTTTGTGAGGATGGATTGTATGTCCATCAATCAGACACGAATCTAGACTCTGTTACTGCTACTGAGAAATTCCTGTTAGAAATAGCCAATGACCCGTTGCCTTTAGCTTGCGACCACTAGACAAACAAAACAGTTTTTGCTTCTGACATCTCATATAATTCAAGATTTATACATAACTAGCTTTTGCCCGCGGTTTCGCTCGCGTTAAATTCGGAGTAACATAGTTTCCCTTTCCTGATTTGCAGGTACCTGCTACCTGTAATTTTTGCCCTTGCGCCTTATTTATTGTAATAGCAAAGCTAAGTTTTCCTTTTTCTTCTCTATTACTTCTCAATTTTAAAAAATAGCCTATGAATTTTGACAGAGATAGTTGAGATCGTAAAGACGGCTTTACGATCTCAACTATCTCTGTCCAAATTCATCAAAATCGGTTTAGCCATTTAGGCGGGAAGACGTAACAAACAAACAAACACTTTCGCTTTTATAATATTAGTAAGGGCTTAGACTGTCACTGTCGGCTAATTATGGAACACGGCTTTAAATTAGTCTAATTATAGATAAATTTAGAGCAGCCACCATACATTAATTAGAGTAAGGGTATTTTACGAGTTCCGAGAAACGGTCTTCGATTGAGTGTTGCCATCTAATTATCTGGTGGAACTGTGGCTCCTTGTCTAGTAAAATAACGAGTAAAATACGGTGAAGTATAGTGATATAGGTACTTTAAAATAATACACAAGCAGAGAAAATTCTTAAAATAAAATCCACTTTTTTCAGATGATATTCTAACCTTACCGTGTTATATCGAAAGCTCTTGGGATTTTAAAAATAAAAATCCGTTTTGTAACGTTCGTTGTGCTCTAAGTAGCAGAAATGCTGGTTGACTGGTTTGAGCTTAACCAGATACTAAGACTCGCTGCTTGCAATGATTTTTAGGAACTGATATACAATTTTCATTTGAAACTGCTTTTTCACTTGACGCCATGTCGTAATTGAATGTTGCCAGTAAGCCATTAGACGTCAGGTTTTGCGAAGCTGTAATTATGTCTTCTAGTAATGTGAAACCTAACCTTGGACTGAAATTAAGACTGAAGTACATACGAGTATGTGTTCCACATTTCGTGTCGGAAAATACTAGCCTATAAAGATTTATGCGTGAGCAGCTAAAATGAAATTTATTCGAAGATAAATTCAGGTACGTAAGCAGGCTTTAAGCAAGATAAATTTTTCGGTACCGTTTACAGACGGTATAGGGAAGGCCCTTAGTAATTTCTACGAAAAGGTGTGCGCGGCCTTTTGTGTCAGACGAGATAATACTTACTTTGCGTGAAGATAGCACAAACTGTGATCGCAGGTTCAGTGTGCTCAAGTAGGATGAGACTAGGATAAAACCTTTTTATTAATAAAAAGTTAAAATGGTCTACTTTTAGAATTATGGTCATAAAGCGCTACCTTTTCTCCTTAAACAAAAATATTAAATATTTCTTTACTCTTCATGATTATTATTTTATATGTATATTATGTGTCTAAGGACTTGTTTTTTATAAATGTAGATGTTCGTTTTGAATATTTACAGTACTGTCTTTCCTCTAAATTTATCCAAAGGTCGCTTTTAGCGATAAGACCGCCCATTTTGTCACCCGATTAATAAGTTAATACTGTTATTCATGTAATTTTTATGTTGTACATAATACAGAATATTCTATCTATCTATCTATCTAAAGGGGATTATTTGTCACATTTTTATGATGTCGGTGATGCTTTGCAATGCTATAAATAGATTCTTACTTCCTACATAAAAATGTCGTGATAAATGTGCGTTGGAATGATTAGACAGAAGCGACACTGATAAATGGCATTGTAAGGACGCTGAACATCTGTTATTCACAAGAATAAGATAAATACGGAATGTTTTTGTTACATGAAGCTCGCCACTTTAGGGACTCATTGGACAGATAAAGGTTGCCATGTGTTGTTGCGATCGGATACATACTATATACTAAATGTAAAACTTACACAAGAACGGTCTGAGGTCAGAACCCTTTCAATCTTTTTCCATTATGTAAAGCTACCAAAATTTTATCATAAAGTTATTACAGTGTGCCGAAATGGCATTGAAGCGACAATTGTTTAATATTGACGCAGGACAGATTTACTTAATCGAGTTTAACTCGACGCTATTGTCTTCCTTTGTCCTCGTTCTAAATGCGTAATATCTTTTAAATAAAAAACCCAAAGTATTTTAACTTGTTTCATTATTTTCGGAGTTCTGTGAGTTTCATGTTAAACCAGTCCCACTGGAATCATGGTCCAACAAAAATGTGATGTTAAGGTGAAAACTGGAAAAGAAGTTATGGTATACTGTGGGCTTCGTTATTATTTTAAGAATAATACAGCATTATGGTATATATTTTACAAATTTTGCAATGTGGTCGATCTCATGGCAATAAAGTTCATTGGTTATTATTCTTTGAACAATCTCTTTCTGAAGCTTTATGATTCATACTACCATCCCGTCAGGCTTTAGTATGTATAGTTGAGAAGTAACAAATGATAATGAAAGTGTTGCCTTGAAAACTGCCAAAACGAGGAAACATCTCGTCCTGGCTGGTCTTCCGTTTCTCTCGTACAATCACAGCCACAGGCCAGTAAACACACATTTGCATTATTGTCAAACTTTATGGAAATTCGAATAAACTTGGCTTATTTTCATTCAAATAGCCTTCCGAGATGTAAGAACATTGTAACGCAATGAAAAGCAACCATAGACCGTCAAGTATTGTTATTAAAACAATGATAGTAGTTTAGTGTAATGTAGGATACGCTTACGAAGCATTCTCATAGAGTGTTAAATAAATCTTCTATAAGAAGTCCCTTCCTAAACGTGTGTAATTGATAATATTAAATCTTCTATTGATAAATGACTCTTCAATATATTAGTAACTATTAATACTCTTCATAGACTAAAAGCTTCTTCATATAAAATCTGCAAGGTCCATTAATATTCGTCACATTGTTCTTTTCTCAGCAATTAGCTTACATTTGTACCTAACTGCGGCGTAAACTTACTTCGCAAACTGAACCCCATAAATAGCTACGTCGATATTTATTGATTTGGCTCATCGCGGCCTGTATTTCCATGTCACCGGTGATATAACATCCATTATAAGTATCTAAAGAAAAAACCATTTATAGAACAAATTGCGCGTCACGCTAGAACACGGCGGAACATAGATTACCATAGTAAGTACCTACCGGGAACGACATTTTTTATTCTATTGTTCCCGGAAGGCGGGAGAGTAATAGTTTTTCCATTAGGAGAATTGCGACGCTGATTGACTAGAGATCGCCCAGGCTTCAATCTTTTAGCCAATTTTGTATTATTAAAAAACTGTTCCCTTAAAATGAATTCGTGTCGGGAAAAGTGAAAAATTGGATAAATTATAATAAAATTAGGGAGATAAGATGATTCAACAGAAATTTCGCTATTTTCGTCACTTATTTGTTACAAAAACAGACGCTGCCATTTTCCGCATTTTGGATAGAATCTATCGACTCTATTTATGTATCGTACTTGGTAGGAGCACTGAAATCTTTATGCAAGGATACTAGTGATTGTGTTAGGTTTAATGAATACACTGAATGGTTAGTAGCTCAAGAGGTGTTTGGCAGTGCTAATAAGTAGGTTGAAAAAAGATTTCTTGAACTACATAACAATATCAACATAATTTGTTCATGTTTGAAATTGCATGAAAACACACGAAAAACAACGTAATTGAAACAAAAGTATCTATAACGTAAGTCCGATTTAGTTGTGGGACCAGAGACAACAGTCAGTCGAGTGTGACCCGCAGCGGTGAAGGGTTGACACCCAATGTGTCCAGTTGGTGCCGCGGTTAGTACCGCTCAACGTGGCACACGTAGGTGCTATCGCCAGTTTGAGCACTCAGCTCTACTGAGCACTAAGCACTGAGCACTAAACACACTCCGGCTTATGTGGTTTTATTATTAAGAGAATGTGTGGGTTTGCCTCAATTGCTTTTATTCTCGTTCAAAGATAGCAATGAATGCTTCAAGTTATTGGATAAAATAAAATAAATAATAATAAATGTATTCAGTACTACCATAGGCTTAATTTAAGCTCCATTTATCAAGAGGTCCACATAAACAGTCCATCAACTACTATCTACCTGTTCGTTTATTACCTCTAAAGTAACCTAGAGTCATTAAGTGAGGGTGGAATCACGGCACAACTTGTTCTTAATAATTCAAACATAAGTTACGGCGCCTGACGACGTCATTGGCGTCTTGGGCACGATTACTTAGACTACTTAGTCGACGCTGGCATTTAAAGGGTTAATAGTAATTACAGCTTTTAATTGTTTTTCCTCATCTAGTTAAATAAAGTTTGTTTTTTATCCGCCTGCTTCGCTTAATGGATGTTTTGGTAGAAGAATGGTTTTATCAATTGAAGGTCTGCCAATTGGCTTCTCGTAAACTTCTAAAGGCTCAAGTGTTAATTGGCCTGTTTCGAATTACAGGGTTAAAAGAAATGGAAACTGTATTTTCCTGAAAAGGATTTCAGTTTTTATTTGTTCGAAATGGAATAGGAAAGCGAAGCGTTAACGTTCTGTGTATCTGTCTGTAACATCACAGTTTTTTAGAAGTTCTCTTATGTTACGCTCGGGATTGCAAAATGGATAGATTTTACTTAGGTATTTGCTAAAAGTTTTCTAGTAATACAATCGGTGTTCACCAAGGTTTTGAGTTCATTCTTGTTCATCGATAGTGGCCGACCTTGTTACGGGTAAATCGTCATAAATCAGTCTCAATGGCTTTTACTTCCAAAATGTATCTATCGCTCCTTCATATATATGAAAAATAAGATCTACTTCAGACTTAAATCAGTTTTGATAAGTAAAACCTCAGCGGTTAGAACAAATAATTAAATACTAGCCTAGTAAACTGTGATAAAATACGATTTTATCTTGTTATGGTCCCAAGTTGGTCTCCTTTTATTTCGTAAAAGAGTCAAAAAAGGAATATTATTTACACAAAAATATATATTATTTTCATATCTATGTAAATATTTGCATTCTGAGACAGAAAACCCGGTGTCGGCCGGAGAATTGCGTGTCTTACACGCAAGGGATTCGTAACTTGTCAATTAGTATAAATTCTACAAAAGACAAAGGAAAATGTCAAGGAAAATAAGCTCAAAATAAAACAATTTAGAAACACGGTAGGCTCGTACGATGATTTGTGTCGTTTGATTTAAAGAAATATTTTCTTGAAATAGATATACAAAAGTTATAGTTTTGCGGGACTGAGACAGAAAAATAAATTAATAAAATATAATAAACTAGCTTATAGTTTATTATATTTTATAAATTAATCTTCAGTTTTTACTATAAAAGTAAAATTATGAGTGATAGAGCAGTCCTTCTAAAACAACGTGGTAAATTGGTTAGAGCTCTTGAAAAAAAGCAAACATAAAAAGAGTTTTGAGTCCGTTCCGAAGCCAAAAAGTAATAACGAACTGATATAGGACGAACAAGCAGTTCCAAACTCAAACAGAAAGATGTGAATGTAATAATAGTGCAATAAGTATATACTTGGGTAAATAAAACGCTTAAGTATGAGTGTCTGTGGGTGCTAAAACATAGTGTAAGTTATCACATTCGTAAAACGGATATTCAAGCAAGTTGTGATAAATTCTACTATTGGGTAGACAGCCGGAGGTGTTTGTGAATAAGCGTGGAAGGGTCAGTGCGGCTCAAAGTGGCTTTGTTAAATTGATTTTACGTGTATTGCGGACTTTGTTGGCCCGCCCGCTCTTGTGTCGGCTCTCGACGACTCGCGACTGCCCCGGGAACGTAACAACTACTTGGGATTTACTAAGCAATGTTTTGTTTTTCCCATTTATTTACAGTTCGTTTTATCCGCTTACAGATAAATGTCACTCCTCTTTTGTAGCAAAACACATCAGTGTTTGTTCAGAGATATTTGTTATGTTTCATAATGTTTATAGATAACAATAACAGAACAAAGTGCTGTTTGAAAACCCGTGTGTTGCTCGAATTGGAGTTTACATTAAATGAAAAGGGTTAGTGACACGGTCTACATTTGATTTTCATTAAAAGTTTGTGTAACATAATCCTTTTACTTTGACCTTTAGAAAATAACTTTTTGCCTCGAACTGTTATTTTTATATTACGTAGAAGGTAGGTATTTACGTAGAAGAGAATCAACATATTGTATTTATAAGTATGGAGTTCTATTAATAGCACTCATGGTTTCAGAAAGTTGTTAACTTAGTCCACTCGGATATAAACTGGTTTAAGATGTTAGCTCGGACATCTTTTGTAGTGGCATTTGGGTTATTTTATTAAGTACGTCTCAAATGTTGACGTCACGAGTAGATTTGACACCTTACTTGGTTGCTGTCATAAAAATAAGATCAGTGTTGATATTCTATAATTTCATGTGCTTGTTCTTACATAGATTGATAGGACAGGCATACAACATTTAATAACTTGTAAAATTTTTAGGTAGGTCATCATCATTTTCCTGCCCTTGTCCGATTCTATTTGGTCGGCGCAACACGTTTCTTCTTCCATTCTCCCCTATCAGATGTCACGGCATCATTTACTCCTTTCTACTTCATATCATTCCTTACGCAACTTTTTTTTGGCCTTCCTCTCATTCTCCGTCCATACTCCATCAACATTCAGATCCATCAGTCTTTTAGTCACATGTGCTTACTCTAAACAATATAAGGTTCAGCTGACGTAAACACCAAGCAATGTAGTATAGTTGTTCCGCATAAAATTAAGATCTTACTTTCCAATATCGTTATCTCAACTTGCACACGACTTTCCATTCAATTTTACGAGATACTCTGTATAATATAGTAATTCCGGCCATAGGGTCTATAAGATGAGGTCGCCTAGTTAATCTAGTTTGTGCGGTGAGGCGCGGCCGCGGCCGGAGGGTGCTCGACGCGAGAGCAGGCCTAGCACAAATAGCTTCGCATTTCTTCCCTCAAGCCACTTGAGCCGACAGCCGATATCGACCGAGCCACTCCACCTTTATGAGACAAGCATCGAAAACCTGTGTCACTATGTCCGTCTACTGATTGATCATATTAAAGACACACGTCACGCGCGTTAATGAAAATCGCACACGCTACATGAAAGTGTCAATTTCAGTTACCAATTCAATTTGTTTGTAAGTTATTCAATCAAAGGACTGAAAATAACATAATTTAAGGGATAAGCGTGTCTATCTGTCCATGTCTATTCATACGGCAGCAAGGATTACCGTGTACAATAGGATGGTGGCGAGCGGCCGGCGGCCGGCGCGCCGCGGTTGGCTGAAATTATGTAAACGGCCGTTGGTTTTGAGATTTGATTAATGGCACTTCATTTAGAACAGCTATTTCGCGGGATTCTAATGATATAGAAACTGGTAAGCGCAGAAATTTGAGAATAAATTGTATTAAATTAACTGTGGAGGCACAGCTTAATACAATTTGTATCCCTATTTAATATTACATTTAATCTTACAACGAAGACTGCGCATTGAAATTCTGTTGTTCAAATATAACTTAAGTTAATTAGAAGTGTTCATAATTAAGCATGGCTTTAAATTGATGGTGCTTGGGTTGATGCCAAGTAGCAGCCCCACGATAATGGATTATGTTGCACAATTTCAAGAGCCAATCAAATGTATGAAAAGCTTATTTGGTAACAAATAATAAAAGTTGTGTCAAAGAAGGTAAGATTTATGAGCTCCCGATGACTGAACGTTTATTATTTCATAAGAATTTTGCGAAACTTTCTTGTTTATGTGGAACATTTTGTAACCAGTAACGTTATAATTTTGAACGCAGCAAGCAAACTTTGTTGCTAAGAATTCTTGTAATATATTGATTAGTACGCCGAAGAATTTCTTTCTAAGCTAAACTTAGCCAAGAAGTAAATTCCATTGTTAAGAATTTATAGAGCACAGGATAGCAAATTTTTTGATGTACGAAATTACAAAATAAAAAAATGTAATTTGTAAACTATGAGCAAGCGATTTTAATAAAATTGCTTAATAAAAGCTTTCTGCTGTCTGTCTGTCTTTATGTATCCTTAGATCTTTAAACTGCGCAACGGACTTTGATACGGTTTTTTATTTAGATTGAGTGATTCAAGAGGAAGGTTTTTTTGTATAATATGAGTATCTACATATGGCACCCGTGCGAAGTCAAGGCGTGTCGCTAGTAAATCATAAAACATTGATATGATTTTGTACAATTTTCCGATGTTATATACTTTTTAAATTCCATGGGGATATGCCCGACGACGAAGACCAGCCACATCCCTTGATTCACCCGCCATTTCTTCTTAAGCTCGGCTCCTAGGGTTCTTACCGTGATGTTTAAACTTCTTAAAGGGTTATGAAATATCATATTTTTCGAATCCAACAAGTAGTTCGACGATTAGCACCTTCAAACCATGAATAGACCAAATGGTAATGGTATTGATTTAAAGCCATTTTAAGAGTGGTGACAACACTAGCAGTCAGTATTCTAACAACGATGTTAGTCATAAGGCTCGAGAAAGAACCGTAAACATAACCGGACTTCGATACGTTGCTGCTGTGTTGTGTACATACGGCTCTTTACACATAATTACCCGTTCATGTATGTTTACGTCAAGCAGTAACCGATGTGGTTGTTGCGGAAAGCTTAAAGCTGCCGAGGTTTAACGCTTTGGCGTCCATTAAGAACCCGTCGACAGTTAAAGTTAAACTGGGAGACGCTTTGAATTTTCATCTGAATTTGCAATGCAAATGCTGGTAGAAATTGTCGTAGATTTTTGAAAATGTTATATTTCTCCTCATAACTTTATGATGGTCTCAAAGGTATATGAAGATTTCACTGCTTTTTCAATTCGCATTCAGATTCGTGCGTTGAATAATGATAACATAGATTAGTATCTTTTTTGCACGCCTTGGCGTATTATTTACATTTAATTGGTGTCATGACTTGATCAGCGTAGCTATGCTATTATAAAATATTTATTTATCAACCACCAAGCAAATTGCTCTGAGCTATCCATCGGCTTAATGTTATGACGTTACTCGGCAGTTAGTCCAAATGTTCATCAGCGGAAGTAATCGACGTGGAGTTGATCAGAGGAGCGTGTCGGGGGTGGAAGACGAGCGTGTGCCCATTAAAGCCCTGCGGCGGACGGCTGGCCGACGCTGGCCGTGATTGATGACGCCAATTCGCCACTTGTCCAGCCTCGGCCAGTGCACGCCACTCTCGCTACACCGTCGCCGTCGTTATGCGACTTGGCAAGCTCCATTCCGTCTAATTGGACATTTTTTACTTGAAAGTTTGAGAGTGAAATATGTATGATAATGGATTTTGAGCGTTTTTGCGTAGAAAATTAGTTGATTCAAGTGTTTTTTTTAGTTTAATTGCATGAATGTTTCTTTTAATGCATACAAAAAAGCATGTGATTTTTTTGGTTTTATTTTTAAGAAACGTAAAAAGTTAGATGAAAACGAGAATAAAGGATTTAAATTGGTATCGACTTGATATTTTCTCTGCTGATAATTGAAACTCAACAACGCCTGTTACAAACGTTAAATCAATCTAATTATGATAAAACACTATATCAAGTATTTCCTACGCCAGTCGTTAATTTATTTAATTACAGACTAACAATGAGTTACCCGTCTATTAATAAAATGTGCTTTCAGTATTTTATCAATGATATAATGTATCACAAAACAAATACCTCCTGTTTATAAATTAATTAACACTTTGTGAACACCTGTGCGACGAGTTAGATAATCCAACTTTGCGCATTGAAACTTTCGCAAATAAATTGGGACACCAATTACAAATGTGTGTTAAGAGATCGCACCACGTATTCTCGTTACACTTTGAAGTACTTTACTAATTTATTGTTACAAACGAATAATAAATGGTTTCAATAAACCAGATGCCTAAAGTAATAACAAAAGGTAGAAGTACCAGGTATATATGATTAAATAAAGATCGCGAACGAGAATAATATGTATTCGCGTTATTTATTCACTATTCAAAGTAGATAAAACGAAAACCATTTTCTTCAATATCGCGAACCTTTCCCACATAATTCCCTAAAGTAAGTGTAATATTTTTGATACCGCTTATAACGTTTATGCATCGCTTGAGCGGGCAGGCGATCGATCACAAGTGATCCCGGGAGCGCGGGCTAGGTAATCGGCGTGTTATCTTGAGCGCAGCCTGACACCCAGGGCTCGATCACGCTTAAAAAGATTAACATATTACCCTCAGATTGATGCCGACACTTTCCAAAATGGAACGTCGTGATTTTACAGCTCCACAATATGCAATTAACAACAGTTTAACAGCTTACCAATAAGAGAGCTCGTTCAGTCTTTAAAATTGGCTATTACTGAAATGAAGTAAGCACGTCCTTCGTTCTATAAGGGTTGTAAAAAACTTTAATAATCTTTTATGAACGTTGTATTGGTAATATTGATACCTGGGCAATCACTTCACTTCATAATATACCTATGAATCTGTAAATCAGTGCTGAAATTAACGTCCGGGGAATATTTCGCTCTTAATCACCTGGACAGACAATATGTTTTATTTTCAACTTATTATGTCTTTAAGACACAACTATTTAAAATGGAACTTAGTCTCATTGAACTATATACGTTAATATGTCTCTAATAAAAATAGGTTTACATTTAGCTAGCTGCACCCCGTGGTTTCACCTACGTAGACTGGGATATTATAAATACAAACTTTCCTCTTGAATTACTCTATTTATTGCTGAAAATTAAATTCCGTTGAGTTTTTTAAAAGATCGAAGCAAACAGACAGCGAAAGAACTTCATTTTATAATATATAAAGATAACTTACGTGGCATCATGAAAGCTATTTCGTTTTAGTAAAACATTTTGCATTAGTATTATTAGTAATTTAGGATTGTAGCACAATTATTTGTGTATAAAAGCCCATCACACAATAATCTGTTATTCCCTGGTATAAAAGGTATCATTTAAAAAGATTTCACCGAGCCATTTTCACCTTCTCTGTAACAACGTATTGCGTTTGTTGATTAAAACATTCGCAATGGTCTTGTTAATGCTGACGGCTTCTGAAACATTCATAGCGTTGCTGCTAATGTCCATGGTACGGCTGCCATGAATTTTAAATACTCGTACCCATTACAGGGGATGACTTTTATTATGCAATTTTGGCATTAATGGTGGTTACAAAACAGTGATATTTATTAAATTTAAAAGATGAAAGGTCAACGGTGACGTGGTTTCAATAGGCGTGCAACAAAATGCGGGCCGCTCACAAAGCTTATGCATGTCACGCGGGTGATGGATGGCGTGTCCCCCCTCACTAGCCGCTCTTTGTGCCCTTTGCGCAACCCGTAAATACCACCGCTGTGTCACCAATAAACGTCTGCGTTCATATAATTGATGCCCGTCATGTAGCCTTGTGAAGTGACACTGGTGCGATTTACGATTGTATGTAAGATTTGTTTCAGCTTTATGGTTTTCTATGAATATTAAATTCCTGTTCAGGGTATCTTATTTAGGAAAAGACGATATATAATATCTACATAACAAAGGAATCTGCTGGTTTTTAATATCACATTGTTAAAAGCTCTCTAAGAAACTCGCGGAAATTCACATTAAAACATACATCCAAAATACAAGACTGGGAACCCATTTATCCAATGCCTACTATGTTAAATGAAATAATGGGTAAATAGAACAGAACATTCAATTAAAGCTTACAATAAGAAGAATTGCTACCATACAAACTAAATCACTAATGAGTCGATTTAACACAGTTTATTTATATGTACTGTAGCTTGTAAGATCCATTGAATTGTGTTCACATTTAATTGCAATGAAAATCAGTCTTTGGTTACATAAATGAAGCGGAAGCGAACGTCTGCACGATCCCGCTGGCGCTGGCGGTGCGCTGTTCGCCCGTTTCCCTGAACGGTGGAGCCGCCACGGAAACGGCAAATTTCGTTTAGAAATGCGACGTTGTTGTCGTGTTTGTGTTACATTAAATTACAAACGTCGGGTTAGGTCTGTTAGGTAAACCTTTCCGTTACCTACTCCATTGTCCGCGGCTCGGCTTACTCCGTTTATATTTGATTAAAATGGAGATTTGGTGAAAATTTTGCTCCTGCTATATTATAGCCGCGTGCTAAGTACCTTTAAACAATTTATTTTATTTTCCCGTTGTTTACTCATCGTTAACGAAGCGTTGTATTGTTTCAGGTTGAACAAATGGTTACCTTTTGCAAAAGTATTGGTTGTGCAACAAAACAATGATTCGGGTAAGTGATTATAGAGTTTTAGTAGTGAAACAGTGGTCCATAAAGAGAGTGTGTCACATTATGTAACGTCAGTGTGTTCGGGCGTGTGAGAAGTGTGTGATGTGCTGGAGGCGCGAGAGGTGCGCGTGCGCGTGATGCGCGGCGCGCGCGTCGTCGGCGGCGCGTGGCCCGCGCCCGCGCCCGCCGCGCCCGCGTGATGCGCGCTGACCGCGCCGCGCTGCTCGCGTGGCTCGTCTGCTGCGCGGCTGCGCTCTCGGCGCACAAGTACAGCACGCGCGTCGTCCGCACCAAGTACGGGCCGCTGCGCGGGATCGTCGTGCACTCGCATCCGCAGGTCGAGGCATACCTCGGAGTGCCGTATGCTACGCCACCGCTAGGTAGCCTCAGGTAAAACTTTTTTACTAATTATATTCGAGCAAATAGTAGATAGTAATGTGGTTTGGGTTTCGTAAGAATCAACTAGGCGTAAGCGTGTTAAAAAATAGTAGGTGACGACTAATTAGTGTCCAGGACACAGTTAAGATAATTATAACGTTAAGAAATAACGCTTTCCTATTTTATCTTATAAGATAAGTTTTGGCGATTTTATCATATCTAATGCGTTATAAAAATATTGCAGATTTACTCTAAGATTATGATGTGATAACTAACTTGGCATAAACAGTAAGGTTATGAGACTTACTTCGCCTACTACCATCTCGAGACTTTACTTTGTATTCAGCTGATGAATAGGAACTGAGTCTGACACTATTTGAGCAATCTTGAAGCATGCACATGAGTATTTTAACAAGTTATAAACATGTATTCATGTTTCACTGTTAGTATGTAGTTTGTTAGTTCCTATGGCTGAAGTGATACAAGCGAAACCCAATGTAGTTTGCGTCGTTGAAAACGATGGTGAAATTAATGACTTGGATTTGAGCTGACTAATTTTGCATTGAGTTTGGCGAGAACCGCAATATTGTGTGAATTCCAATGCAACGTAGTTTTGCTGACTCAATTTGAGTTGCTTTAATCATGGCTCAGTTATGTGAGTTTCCCTCTCTATATTCGGGTCTTAGTGCGTTAGAGTATGGCCAAACTTATGACACAGTGTTGCTGTGCCCCGGTTAGAAAGAACTTTATTTAAAGTGTGAACCAGCACAAGGCCGACTTTGTTTTTTTTTTTAAGAGGGGTGTGATGTTGTTTTTGACGCACTTAAGATCATTTCGTTCATCGGTAAATACGGTCATTCCCTTACATAATTAACGAACTGCGGTTGTACTATAAAACCTTCAGTTGAGTAAAGTTGTGATGTTATGTAGGGTTTTGTTGTAGAGATGCTTTATTATAAAGGACATTGTTCGTCTTCCATACATCGTTTAATCATCGTCTAAGAACCAACAGTGACATGAATTTACTTTCTGTGTTCTAAATAATGCATATCTGCAGTCGAAAACTTAATTTAAATTCTCAGAGGAGTTGTAAAATTTCCAAACACTTTCAGATTTTGAGGTTATAATTTGGCCAATAGAAACACACGGTAAGGTTTGCTTAGCGTTTATTAGTGAAAATATACATTGGATTTTATTTTTAAACGTTCAATTACTTTACTTAAATACTAGGTAGTCAGAACAATCCCCTGTTTGTAATAAGTAATTTGTAAATAAATGCCGCGCTCACGACCAGGGAGCAATTGAGAATTTCAAAAATCCCAATAACACTACTCGACCCGGGGATCGAACCTAGGATGATTTGTAATCCTTACTTCCTTACTTATATATATTATATATATATATATAATATATAATATAATATATACAATATAATAATATTATAAAAGCGAAAGTGAGTTTGTTTGTTACATCTTCACGCTTTAATGGCTAAACCGATTTTGATGAATTTTGGTACAAAGATAGTTGGGAACCAGGAGACGGACATAGGCTAATTTTTATCTAAAAAAAGTGGGATATGAGGGAGAACAAGGGAATAAAAGGCAAAACTTAGCGTTGCTATTACAAATCCATCAGGCGCAAGAGCAAAAACTGTAGGTCTGCTTGGTGTGTTATACCGAATTTACCGCGAGCGAAGCCGCGGGCGAAAGCTAGTATGGAATAAATCTAAAAACTTACATTTTTTTTTGCTTCAAATCTCTTTATTGAAATTTGATAGTACATAATCACATCATCGTCGTCTATCGGCTACGTTTTTGCGTAAATAAATAATAATATGTTAGACTATCATCAATACCATCAAATGTCATCCGTCAATTCATCGACTGTCAGTGTCGATGCTGGTTGATTCAAACAGCGCTTTATTTTGTTTGTAACTAAAAACCTTCTTCAAAGATCAAAGGCTGATAGTGTTGAGTTTTATAATTACGGTTCAGTCTATACCGCCACGCATAAATAATTGGCTGGATGAACTTCACTGTAATACCCTCATGAAACGTCTAATTGAAACGAAAAAAAATACGCTTGAAAAAAGAACGAAATGAAATACTTTTTTAAGTAATTTCGAAGCAATGTCCGTTGTATAGTACAATATTTGTAAAAAAAAATATAAATAAATAAACTATTAATTATTATAAATGTTTCATACGTGTTGATTCATGGGCCATTTGAAACAGTGCGATTGATCTATCATTAATTGTGTCTTACCAATAATTTAGGAGTATGATGAACGGTGTGAAACTCTGAATACGTCGTTGAAAAAGAGATCTACTGTTTGAAATATGTTGTTGGGTTTTAACTACTGCAGAACTAAAGTATCATGCTATAGGATTTTGATTTTAATTCTTCATTTTCGTCGTCGTTGTGTTTTTTTTTTGTCTATTTGATTTAGTCCGCTAGAACAACAACAATAAATGAATATTCTATTAAATTCAAATTAACCGTTTTTTAATACACACAGATACATGCCGCCGGTAACGCCGTCGCAGTGGCGGACGACGCGTCTGGCGGACGCGTCGGGGCCGGCGTGTCCGCAGGTGCCACCTGCCGCCGTACCGCGCGACGACGCGCTGTTGCTGCACCCACGTGCGCGCATTCGCCAGCTGGAGCGACTACTACCCGTACTTGCGAACCAGAGCGAAGATTGTCTCTACGTCAATCTCTATGTGCCTGTTAATGGTAAGCAGTTGTTTAATGTCATATTGTGTGTTATTTTAGTTCTGAAAGCTGCAATTCAAGACCATGTGTATTGCCAAGAAAATAAAGACTGTCTCCTGGACAGATTGGTTAGTGGTGCAACTCATCTGTGATATGATTCTTAAAAATGGTGTTGTACCAAGATTTAAGTGATGTGCCAACTACTGAGTATCATTATTTAGCATCACTCAAATAATTACCGTTACAATGCCCCACAGAAATACAATTTAAATTGAGCCTCCTCAAATTGCAATTTGTTCATAACACTACTCACCATCGTGAACTATTCCCATTTGTAGCTGTGTATGATACTAGTAACAGGAATCCGCGTGGTCTCTTCAAAAACTAGTGATTAAGCCACGAGTTTGTGTATGAGAATTACAGTTAGGAAATTCTCAAATACAGTCTCGCGGTTGGCAACGTGCCCGGTAAATGGCGATACCTTTGCCCTCACCGCATACACTCTCATATCGTAGTCGGCGAACTGTGAGTGTACTGAAATACCTCTGCCTAATCCCCCGGGATTACTGGTGCGACAGTTATATATGTGTATAGTGTGTAGCGTGCAGTCTTTGTTTCCTCTTTTTTCTTGTCTAATAGACCAGAACAATGGTATCAACATAATAGAGCGACCACGCGACAAGGGCTCGCTGCTCATTAATCCTTGCCAGTGGTTTATTCATACAATTTATTCACAACATTTCCCAGTTAATTCACTGCCCGTTAAACATGTTGCTTTAAAAATGTATCAAGGTAGATATTTTGTATAATACGATTTCTGTACCCGTCCCGGGATTTAATTTTACCTCTGAATTTTATAAGTTTTTTATACTAACTGTTATTCTTTATAATTTACTCAAAACGATGTATGTATAAAGTATTCTGATGAATAAAAAGATGTATTGTAATTTGACATTTAAATATTGAGATTATTTCTCGTAGTATCGTAGCTGGCCTACGCTGTCGTAGCGCTCGTAGCATCGTGCCAGTTTCGTAGCACTCCCATAGTCCGCGATGCACAGTATACTAAGATAAACAAACAGTATAAGTTTTGTACAAAAGAATAATCGTGAAACAAATTAGAACAGATACCCTTAGGATGAATAGTATGTTGGATAACAGTGGTTACAGTACAAGTTTCGCGATCTAACCAGTGTATACAACACATTACCCTGCGAGTCATGTCCGCCAAATAAAAATGTAACTTACGTTATTTTTACTTTTGCTTGAATCCACTTATAAGTTACGTGGGTAGATGAGTAGATGTTTTATGAATGGCGTAGGTAGGTACAAAAATAGAATTTTTATTTTGAAACTTAGATTAATTTCATGAAACTTTTCTGAGTAATTTTATAAGATTTGACGATGTAGGACGGTTAGGTTAAACTCTATATTCTTCCCGTAATGGGAAAACAAGATTCATTTAAAAATCTCATAAATTTTTACTTCTTTTCGTGAATGATGTCGATGAAACTTATATTGTGTTAGACTAGTATGTAGCCACCTCCACAGCTGTAATATTTGCTTCGTTTGAAACCTGATAGCTATTCTGTTGGGAAGTATGTTTATTCCGATATGACACTAGAGTCATATGAAAACGAGTATACGTGTTTTTTTTTTAAAATTAATTTGTTCTGTTATGATAATTATTATGCCATATGCGCATAGTCGATATTCTATGTTCCTATTAACTTAAAAGTTCACTTCACGCCTTATCTATACCCAAAATCACTACTTATACGTTTCCTAATGGCAAGGACACTAAAATATTGATGTACAAACCAAAATTTATACCGAGAGCCCATTTTAAGGGCTTACTTTGAATAGTTACCTCCGTCTAAACTTGACTCGGCTATAATTTATGTACGGCCGGTTCAGCTGCGGAGCACTTAACGCTTCAGGACTTATAAGCAAATACGTACGTCAGCGCTCACTTCACTTGTGTGCGAGAGAAATGAAAGCAAGCACTTACGGCAAGCATAAGATGACACAGAAGACGCATCGGGGAGAGGATGTGGGGGCTACTAACGGCGGAGGGTGTCGAGGCCTCAATTCCGTAGTGCATTGCAGTGCATCCTGCCCCCTGCAAGCAGTGCGGAAGTGAGGCTGAGACACCCCAGATCTACGCTTCACGCCGCTGGTTTGTCGTCAATAATGTGAGTATAATGCGTGTGCGGATACCGGAATTGTTATTGTGACGCATTGTTATTCTATGCTCTCGAATGTTTGTGTATTGTTTACTATGGTAAATTATTGTTTGAAGTATGTATTCGATGTATGTTTTCGAAGGTCCGGTACGGAAATTTTGCGTATCAACCTTGAGGACACCTGACACTTACTATAATACTAGCTGTTCCCCGGCATGCGTTGCAATGCAATTTTCTACCTTTCTACCTACCTGCCTACCCTACATACCCTACCTATCGTACATACCCTACCTACCCTACATACCCTACCTACCCTACATACCCTACCTACCCTACATACCCTACCTACCCTACCTACCCTACCTACGCTACATACCCTACCTACCCTACATACCCTACCTACCCTACATACCCTACCTACCCTACATACCTTACCTACCCTATCTCTCAAGTTGGATCGAACTGCACATGGTGTGCGAATTTTATTATAATCGGTTAAGTGGTTAAGGAGTCCATTGAGGACAAACATTGTGACACGAGATTTATATATATTAAGATTTTACAGTCCGGTGTCCGGAACCGCGTTCGCAATTTTTTCGTACCGACTCGAGTTATTGTTTGTAATAAAATTGTTTTAAGTTAAATATTAGTATATAGATTAAGACTAATAAAATTGTAATTGTCTGTGTTATATTTCAAGATTTAGAAGTTGAAGAACTTAATTTGAGAAAATTTAGTATTTCAGGAACTGGTTCTATTACTATTTCAACTTTGTTTGGTAGCATAATTTATTGGATTACTTGGAAATGGGAAGCACTCCCCGATAATCGTTAATTAACTGTAGGTATCAGATGCCATTCCGTAATTTATAAGCGGCCAGGAAAAGTCGTCATTGTGATATTAATCTTCGGTATTTAAATTTCGAATGTTATGTAACCTGATCGTACTGAAATTAGGTTGTTATTAAGAATGTGGTTCTTTTAATATAGTATTCGTCATATTTCATGCAAATATAGATTTTAACTGTTTGAGGTACTTTAATTTGAAGATACTTCTTTAATGAATCCAACTTTTGATAACTCTATGCTCAGCTTACGTTAAACAAGTATTATGAAACCACAACCACATAGTAATTTAAATTAATTTCCTGAATAAGTAACTATATAAATATAACTTTGTAATTAATCCAACGGCCTCCATTGCGATATGATCTAGAGTTTTCAGAGTGTTTACAAAATGTTTTGCGTGCGCAGGGGGTGAGGAAGGCGAGGGGGGCGGGGGCTTACCGTGCCTGGTGTTCGTGCATGGCGAGTCTTATGAATGGAGTTCCGGCAACGCGTACGACGGCACCACGTTAGCGGCCAACGGCAACATTGTCGTCGTCACTATCAATTTTAGGTTAGGAGTATTGGGTAAGTCATTAGATACTCAACATCCTTATATTATACGTAAACAAAAAAATAAAACCGACTTCTAAAAAAAACAAAAAATTGGAAAATAACTTTATTTCCGGAAGTCGTTGGCTTTTGTTGGTTTCGTTGACTTTATTTGCCACCGACTTCCGGAAATAAAGTTATTTTCCAATTTTTTGTTTTTTTTAGAAGTCGGTTTTATTTTTTTGCTAAAAAGTTTTTATTTCAGCATTTTTAGTTATAGTATTATGATATAATACGCAAACACGGTTAAAATGTTTTTATTTTTAACTTTAGAAAAATTTGTATATAAGACGAGACGTCTTAAATACAAGTTTTAGTTCCACATCACGCTATACTAAGTATCTATATTATGCTTTAGTATAAAACCAATTCAGAAATCATATGCATCATCCCCTAGGGGATACAGCTGATATTTGATCTGATGATTATGTTTCTTAATGACTAGGTGAGGGGTGGGGAGGGGGTACGGTCACCCTGCTGCCATTCGCCTACCTACCCTGGCGAAGCCCATACTTATACATGTGATTGCAGCAATCACGGCAGATTTGCTGTCATTTATTGAAGAGTGCCGTTGTATATCACTGAAGATCTATCACCAAATTAAAACCGCAAAAAAACTGCGCTGGCCTTCCAAACCATAGTACATATCATTTGTCTTCGACAACTTCTAAAATATAGGTAATCGACGAATGAGTATATCATCAACGTACACGAAGTCAATCTAATACGCATTATTAAAGATAACTCAAAAACTACTTGTCGGATCTTGATATTTTTTTTATGGGACCAAACGACAACCACCAGCTTTCGAATAAAAAAAGAATCATCAAAATCGGTTCACTCAGACCTGAGTTATGAGGTAACAAACACAAAAAAAAAAAAAAAAAAAATACAGTCGAATTGAGAACCTCCTCCTTTTTTGAAGTCGGTTAAAAATCCTTACTAATATTTTAAAAGCGAAAGTGAGTTTGTCTGTTAGTTATCTCTTCACGCCTTAATGGCTAAACCGATTTTGATGAGTTTTGGTACAGAGATAATTGGGACCCAGGAGACGGATATAGGCTTTTTTTTAGAAAAAGGGGGGATATGGGGCAGAAAGAGGGAAGCAAAGGGAAAACTTAGCATTTCTATTATAAATCAATAAGGCGCAAGGAAAAAACTGCAGGTAACAGGTATCTGCAAATCAGGAAAGGGGAACTGTGTTACCCCCAATTTAACGCGAGCGAAGCTGCGGGCAAAAGCTAGTAGCATATATAATTGAGTTTGAATGTGGCGCCTGTTACAGATTGAAAGGAAGTCGTCTGTCTCGGTATAGACATGTAATTAGGATGCAACAACATGTGCCTGAAAGTTTGACGAATACAATATGTCGGTTAATGTAAGGAGAGGTTCATTCATATTTCTATGGTTTTCCTCTCGAAGACCATAGAAATATGAATGGATCGCGAGGAATAAAATTGTGGAGTGAATGATAGCGTGACGATTAACAGAGGAGAATGGAATAGAAAACTTATAGAGCCGAACCCAAATAAAATAGGACAACGGCAGGAAGACAATAATACTTGTGATTTTTGGTAATAGGTGTCCCAATTACGTAACGTAATAATTTGAAAATACAAATGATCAATTTCATTTTAAAGATTCACATGTTATACCTTCTTTAACAATGGGTACCTGGAAGGAATATAATCCGAAAAATCTTATGAACGTATTTTAATAGGGGTGCCTATTCTCGTATTTTTATATTGCACAGTTGCGAGCGACATTTGATGCAGCTGTAAAAAGACGATTTCCTAAATAATAAAAACGAAATTTATTCTGCGTTTCGCAGTAACGAGTGTCATTTTCTTCGATGTTATTTTATTTTTTGAGTCATAAACCATATTGGACTGATTTTTTTTTTCTGAAAAAGATGTCAAAATATGAAATTTACTTCTCGACGATTTTGGGAGGTCATTTTATGAAAAGATAAGTTATTTACTTAGGGCCGACTTTTCAATCCTCTGTTAACTCTTTTTATAGCTATCTAGTTCACAGATGCAGTATTCAACATTTAGACACAGAAAACAACAAAACGTGTATTTAAAAATTGGTGTTGATTTCAATATGTAACATATGTTATTGTCGCTTGCTGGCCAATATTTTTTTCATCATAGTGTAAGACGAAAAAAGAGAAATGTTTGCCATTCTGCGTATCATCATCTATATGCTTTTTAAAGTAATTTTAAAAGAGGCTTAGCTTTTAAAGGTAAACTTCTCACAAAATATCATGAAAGAAAATACAAACTTACATTCGATATGTTCCCAACAGACTTGTATACCTAAACAAGACTTACGCACAAATGAACCGCTATTGTTTCTATAAAAAAGTCGTTTGACAGCAAAATTGTGCTTGATTTCGCTTATTTCTGTTTGTTGTTGTAATGTAATCAGTAAGTATTCGAGAATGCTTTTAACGTTTCGACAACTTAAATTTGCTGTAGGGCGTTTGACTTTGCTACCTTCTTGATTTAAAAAAGTAGTAAAAAGTTAATAAGATTGACGGCCATGCTTCCAAGTTAAGCTTTTTTTTTGCTTTAAATAAATAAATATCAAAAAGATACACACCCCTACATACTATTCCAAATATTTGTTGCCAAAGTCACTACTCGAAATTGATGTGATAGAAAATATTGATTCACTTGTGAACAATTTTCGTGAGAGGACACTTTGAATAACGATGACACATGTGGAGGATTGTATGAAATGTGTAAGTTTTCGTATTTACATAAGTGTCGCTATCCAATGGAGTGTATCCTAGACAGACGTCGTGTGGTGCGCAAAAAATATATTATTTCATAATTTATTGAAGACGCTCCGTGCTGTTTCCGGCTCTTGTTCCGCAGGCGACAGTGAAATATTTTGCATTATGAGCCACTATTTCTCAACTGCAAGGCACAGTTGTAGTCGTAATGTGTATTTATGTCTACAGTTAATACTTTGAAACGGTTTATATTTGTGGGAGATTAACGTTTGTTTTAAGTCAGTTTACGCTATTTTGATTTTAAATGCAGTTTGTTTGTTGGCAGGTTTTTTAAAGACTGGTGCTAAGGGGTCGGCGCAGGGTAACTTCGGTCTGATGGACCTGGTGGCGGGGCTGCACTGGCTGCGAGAGAACCTGCCAGCGTTCGGGGGTGACCCCGAGCGGGTCACGATAATGGGCCACGGTACAGGAGCTGCGCTCGCCAACTTCCTCGCTGTCTCTCCAGTCGCTAGGGGTTTGGACTTTTTATTGAGTAATAGATTAAGATGACAAAGATTGTTATTTTATATGTCAATTTTATAGTTAGATAAATATTTTACTTCTATAGCCATATCTCATTATAGTTATTTATAAATTGACGAAGAATAACCGTGTGGATTTTTAATGTGTTTCTGCGGTTTTGATGTAAAGGTCATTTTGAAGCCTAAATAACACTAAATTGTTCCGTCCTGTCATACAATTAAATTAATTAGGTATATTTTTAAATGAACTGTCAGCTGAATCAGTTGGGGTCTCTCTGGGGTCTAGGGTGGAGGGGAGAGTGGGCGTGCGTGGCCGTCCGCACACGTGCGGGAGTGCGCGCGTGGGACAGGCATTGTGCGTAATTATACCGCTCCAAGCAGATTTCATTATTTCGTGTCACCATTCCGTTTAGATCCTCCGTCACTTAATGCGATTAAAAGGGTCACATCACACATGCACAAGAGGGCAGCTTCCTCCACGTAATTTTAAAATAAGGTCAACATCACACTCGAGACTTTTTCTGTAAAGTTTATTATTAAATAATACGAGAAACGGAGGGAGAAATAAAGATGTTTTTCTTTAGAAGAGATTTCATTATCTTGGTGATCCTTGTTCAAAATGACAAAATTAAATAAGGTTATCTGTTTCAGAACTACTGAAGCGCGTCATCTTGTTAAGTGGGTCGGGGCTGAGTTCATGGGCGCTGCAGAGGGAACCGCTCACGATAAAAAGAAAGGTACCTCTCTAAGAATATCGGGTGTGGGCTTCTTGTTAAACAGGCGAGAGGACATTGTTTAGAAAAAATAAGGGGAACCTAAATTGGGGACACAGAAAGTTTTCTTGCATTCGACTTATCCAATTTGCGACCGAAAAAAGTGGAATCTTTTTATTGTTTTTATATTTTCACTTAAGTTTGCGTTTCGTCTGTTTTTCGTACAAAATAATGTTAAATATTTGTGGGAGAAAACTTTCTGTGAATTTAGCCGTTGAGTTTTGAATGTGGAAATGTTTATTTGAGGAATATCGCATGAAATGGAAACAATTACCACATAAGTGTATAATATGACCAGGTAGCGGAACAGACGGGGTGCCACGGAGACTTGTTGGAGGACGACCTGGCGCCATGTCTCAGGAACAAGCCACTAGCAGAATTGCTGGCGGTGCGACTGGACCCACCACGGTTTCTGCCTGGATTTGCGCCATTCGTCGACGGCACTGTCATCGTCAACCCTTCCGTGAGTGCATGCATTACGAATCTGTCATATGTTGTGCTATACATTTTCAAAACTATATATTATCACTGTAATCTATAAACGATATAATTGATTTAGTGCTAAACGTATTTTAAATATTTATTGTGGAATTACTATTACGTCCTGCCGGGGTTGCGGGATGTCCGAAAGAGATACCGCGGCCCCGGAACGTTAAGGGCATTAGAAAGAACATGGGTGGGTTTTAGTCAGCACAAGTCTGACACTCCCTCCCGCTTTCCCCCCAGAGCGGGAGAAGTTATTTGATGATTTCCCATCCGCAAAAAATACCATGATGTGCTTTGTTTCGAGTACTAGAATATATTTCTTCGTTTTTCTTTCTTTTGCGTGTGGTTAGTGCTTACCTGGTGTCAAAGTTTTATAGGTCGCCTATGGGCTCTGACTAGCCAAGTCACATGTTATCGAGGCAGTGAAAACATCTCAGGCATGTATGGTTTCCTCACAATGTTTTTCTTCATCAATATATCGTAAGCTGTGAAATAAAGATAACGTCAAATAATAGATAATTAGACTTAACAACCATTATTTTTAAGGTTTTCGCCATGCTGGTCTTGCTCTTATTTTTGGCTTAACCCAGTAATTGACTAAGTCTAGGATACGCTTTTTACCCCAAATCAGTCTTTTGATCGTGTCAAAACAAATGCTGTTTGCAAACTTTCGGGAAAGCTGTATTTTGTTTTCCTTTTACACCTCATTCGCTAAATCGCTAATTAATGTACCGGCTTCGGACGAACAACCCCTTTGACGAAATTAACAGGATGTTTTCGCTAACAAATTGACGTCGCACCTGTGTCACACTCAATGTTGTGGAAAATATGACGCTTGATTGAACGTTTACTCTTTATTTTGTTTCCCGTTAAAGTGCGCAGTCGTGATTTATTATTACCTTCTGATTTTAAGGGTTCCGCAGAAATAATGCTTAAACGGAAGACCTACCCAATGCATACCTCTTTCCTGTACCTACCGCTGTCCGTCCGTATGTCACAGTTAATTAACTTCGAGACTGTAGGCACCACATAGTTAAAATGTAGTTTATATATTAGCTTTTGCCCGCGGCATCACTCGCGTTAAATTCGGGGTAACACAGTTCTCCTTTCCTGATTTGCAGGTACCTGCTACCAGCAGATTCTTCCCTTGCGCCTTATTGATTTGTAATAGCAACGCTATGTTTTGCCTTTTCTTCCCTCTTTCTCCCTAATATACCGCTAAAAAAAACCTATGCTAAAATAGCCTATGTCCGTCTCCTGGTTCCCAACTATCTCTGTACTAAAATTCATCAAAATCAGTTTAGCCATTAAAGGGTGAAGAGGTAACAAACAAACAAACAAACTCATTTAGCAGTTTTGCTATAAAAGTGATGAGAAATTTTATATAAAAAAGGTGAATGCGGTTCGGACTCGCGCACACAGAGTTCAGTAGCATCATACAGTATTATAATAAAAAAAGTTTTATTTTTTTAACATAAAAACACATGCATCCATAAAGTGGAAACGATGATAGCTGGAAAAGTAAAAAATGTGTCGCAACTATCAACCACCTAGACACCAACAAACAAATCTATTTTTACGCTCATTCAAATGAAATAAAAATTTATTTAATTTTGTCATTTCGCAACATGTATGTGTAGCATTTACTAATGAAATGGTAGCAACATACGGAAAGATAGACGGACAGGGCTAACCTGTAATGGTTTTGCAATTTGGCACCGGAATCCTAAAAAGCAATGAGGGTTGAAAAAAACATTATATATACCTGTGTGGGGTATTCGAATTCATTGACTACTTAAAAATCGAGGTTCCTAAAACCCAACCCAACCCTATTTTTCTTAAGTCAATGGTTGATAAGATATTTGCTTCTAAAGCCATAAACTATGCCTAGCATGCATACTAGAAAGAGCAATATTTGTAAAATGTCCGTTTAAATAAGGAGAAAAAATATTGTTATTTTATTATTTGGTGCCACGGAACCCGTACGAGTTTGACCCACACATTTTTAGGGTTCCGTAGTCAACTAGGAACCCTTATAGTTTCGCCATGTCTGTCTGTCCGTCCGTCCGTCCGTCCGTCCGTCCGTCCGTCCTCGCTTAATCTCTGTGACCGTTGGCACTAGAAAGCTGAAATTTGGTACCAATATGTATATCAATCACGCCGACAAAGTGGTAAAATAAAAATTAAAAAAAAATGTTTTATTAGGGTAGCCACCCCATATGTAAAGTAGGAAGTGATTTTTTTTTTAATTTCAACCCTAACGTGTGATATATTGTTGGAAAGGTATTTAAAAATGAATAGGGGTTTACTAAGATCATTTTTTGATTATATCATTAATTTCGGAAATAATCGCTCCAAAAGTAAAAAACAATGTGTCCCCCTCCCTCTAACTTTTGAACCTTAAGTTTAGAAAATATGAAAAAAATCTGAAAAGTAGAACTTTATAAGGACTTTCTATGAAAATTATTTTGAACTTGATTGACACAACAGTTTTTGTACAAAAAAGATAAAAAGTTGTACAAAATAATTTCTGGACTAAGTTTGTAGTATAATCGTATATGCAAGCATTTTTTGTAACTTTGTTTACATATTTTACTATCCTGAACGTATCTTTTTTCAAACAAAAAAAGAATTATTGAAATCGATTCACACAATCCAAAATTACCACCGAAATTGCACATCTTTGTATTAATTAGTAACCCAATACCCCGAGAGATGGCGCTGTAGGTACTTATTACATTGGATCGGGTATTACCGAATTTTTCGGTTGGCCTCATAACTGGGAACACTTCTTGTGACGGACGGGAAACTACGGAACCCTACACTGAGCGTGGCCCGACACGCTCTTGGCCGGTTTTTTTATTTGCTTATTTGCGTAAATTGGCGTATTAATAGATCAGTATGGGAAGTATGACGTCGCCGGCAGATTTGAATATCGAAAAAGACACATAAAACCAGGCTTTTAATCTCCCTGCCGGGGTTGCGGGTTGTTCGAGATAGATACCGCGGCTCCGGAACATAAAAGGCAATAGAAGGAACATGGATAGGTTTTAGTCAGTACAAGTCTGACACTCCCCACCTTTTCCATCCGCAAAAAAGGCTTGTAATCACCGGTGAGCCACCTCTAGGTTCAATGTAAAAGGAGGCGAGAATAACCAGCAATAGGGCACTGAACCAAACTTCCGAGCTGCAATTAAAATATCGTGCTGGAAAAACCGAATAACACTGTATCCGTTCGGGAAAGAAAAAAATAACGGTCAAGAGCGAGTCTGACCACGCGCCGTGGGTTTCGTACAAACTTGCGACATTATAACAGCCTTGTTATCTTTTGACTACGTAGACTTAGAAGGTTGATTTGTGCATAGCACAAAGGCACTACAGTGTTGAGTATATGGTTTTAATTTCAACTTGATACCTCTACGCGTTCCTGAGATAAAGGCTGTTGACAGACAGATCGATGCACAGACGGACACCAAAAGTGATCCAATAAGGGTTCCGCTTTTTCCATTTCAGGTACGGAACCCTAAAATAATCGTTAATCAAAATTATGTATTTAGACCACATTGCAAATCAAATCACATAAATAGAGCCGATAAAATTAAACGAAGCCATTTTGATTCCTCTGTAACGGGTACACAATTGTTGATTTACATTTGAAGCAAATTTCGAGAACCAATCAGTTTCCAGGTAACAGCCTAATAACGGCCTACCTGGTAACATCTGATGCCTAAGTATCGGCCTTCGACTACCAATTTGGGTTCTGTATAATCAATTAATGATATTAGGGTACCTAGAGGGTAGGTATCCTATCTTGATTTTATGGGAATATAGAGGGGCTATAATTATTCAGTGTCCGACCAAACTCCAACGATCGTATCTAGATAATTGTATTGCCAACGTTTTAAGCTGCTTTGTTGTCCTAATTAAGTTCGCAGAAATTTTAATATCACTATTTTCCTAAAGATACGGCGTTTTTTCTTACATAAATATTTTTGCCAATCGTAGGTCGTAACTACGTTCGGCTGCGCTGGTATTTTTTTCATTCAAATACGCTTACATTCTTTTCCTCTTTATATTAGTATCGTTTAGAGTACTTTTTATATCACAAGGAAAAGCTTTTTATTTCTGACTCTTATTAAAGAAAATTAAATTTTATGCTGAGCATTGTTTCAATTAGAAACTCCATTGAAAGTACTGTTTGCATATTGTTTGTTGTACTGTTATGCCTTGCATTTATGTTTTAAAATATAAAGCAATATTCTTAATGTTGAGTTGAATTGAATGGACGTTGAAGCTTTAATATACTTCTGAGAGGGGTAAACGCCTCGTACCGTAGCCTCTACGCTGGAGTCGTGCGGTCCATGACCCTTTACGAGGCCTCGGTGAGGGCGCGTGATTAGAAACGGCGTGCCGCCCAACTATGGTGGTAACCATAAGACTGATCTGGGCATACCACGATCTCCGGCGAGGCGAAGAGCCTACTTGCCGGATTGCGAACATGGGATCTGGAGGGGATAGCGCGATATACGCCGCTCAGCGGACAGACCTCCGGTGCGATCTCATGGTCGCATGGTGAGAGCGAGGGTCGCAACCCGTTGCGGGCACGTTACAATAGTATCGATAAGTCCCCTCTTTGAAGAGTGGCTGGAGAGGCACCAACGCGTCCTCAACTACCACCTGACGCATGTCTTCATAGGACGTGGAAGTTTCGGAAGGTTCCTGCACATAATCGGGAAAGAGAAGCAACCGGGTGCTTCTCTTTGTCACCACTTTTACAATCGCCTTTAGCACACAGTGACAGGCTTCCCATATTGGGTGGAACACCGTTGTGTACTCGTAGAGGCGGTTTGCGTCGGCCCTGGTTCAGTTCATAACCCGAAGCGAGAGAGAATAGAAAGCGGTCACCTCCTTCTGCAAAGTAGTTATGCTAGCGAAGGAGATGGCCGGAAGTTTGAGAAAGAGAACCTTAAACCAACCCGGCCGCCGCGGGAGACGCTCCAGGCGTCGGGCGCCGCGAGACGATTCCCGGTTACTGTGGTTCCGACTAGTGACGACAGGCCGTATCGATGGTGCGATCGTGTTCCACACGTGTATTAAAAAGATGCCAGCAAAGAAGAGGGATCTGCTAGGGCCACTACCTGCCGAGGTAGCGGGTTGTCGAAAGAGATACCGCGAAACATAAAGGGCAAAAGAAGATGTTTGGGCAGGTTTTAGTCAGGTAAAAGTCTGACACTGCCCCCCGCACTGCCCAGAATGAAAGAAGTTATTTGATGATTTCCCATCCGTATAAAACATTAAGCATCAATTTAACTGCCCATCAACAATAATATCGTGAAAAGTACCGTTTTGACGTATTTGACGGATATTAACGAATAATAAACGATTCTTATAAAACATAATCCTGGTTGAGATATTTATAGAACGGTTTTGAATAAAGTTGTGTATAAAGGTACCTTCTTGTATGTGGTTGAGTTATATTTCAAGAAAAAACTAACTTCTTTCGTTACTTTTGCTCGTGATAACGGCGCAAGTGATTAAAATGACGATATCTCTTAAGTCAGCTACAGTAGCTGTACAAAAGTATGCGGCCGCCACCATATCAATGGGATGAAAGGTGTAACATTATAAACAAACAACTCTCTCGTCTCGTGTTTCTCGAAATTTTAAAGTTAGCAAGTTTTATTCTAAGAGGTCTTGAAATTCGCTATGAATAATTTGGACTTTTAGGACTCTAAAAAAAGGAAACTCAAACTCACAGCATTTATTTTAATTAGATAATTCCATGCATTTTTGCATGTCAAGAAACAAACGAATGAATTAAGTACCAGACAGACTAATACTGTAGTTGCCCATTAGTTCCATAAGTCATGATACAAAAGCGGTTTAGTATCATGGTATGAGTCTTTGTTAGTATTGCATTTTTGTATGAAAAAGCTGCTTTATTAAAAAATGCAAAGTTACCTTCGCTGGGGGTCTAGAAACACGTCCTTGTATTGGTTTGCGCGTCATTACGCAGCGTATTGGTCCAAATGTATAACAATGTACTGTTCTTTAGGCGCCGCCTCCAACAGACAGTTCACGGCTAGGCGCAGGAGCAGCGGCCGTCGCCAACGCTGCAGGACACGAACTTGCGGACTTCTCGCACAGAGAGCTGATGTTTGGACTCACCACTACCGGTAACAACAATACTACAAACAATAACATTTTATTACAAATTGCATATAAGTCTTATGAGTTAACTAGTATTGTAACCAACAACGACAAATTAAAAGACAAACGAAAAATGACACATTTCACACCTAACGAAAACGAGAGAAAAATAAAACCACCGTATATTTGTCATGGATAATGTAGGTAAGGGTTATGTGCATTTCTAGCTTGGTGACATAAAGAACAACAGTAACCCTTTATAATCATTAAGTATGTCAAGGTTCAAGTACAAGTATTACTCTTCTCCTTGCTTGTACACGAGGTATTTCTTGTCGTACAAATAAACAGGCGTAATATACGGTGTTAATATCTGTCTTAATTACGTCTCCATTTAAATTTATGAATTAGACTATTTATTTCAATCCTCGCTTTATGTGAGTCGTAGAACCGTAAAACGGAACGACATATAGAACTTGTGTTTAATGGTTCCCAGTATTGAAGTTGTAATTCACAAAGCGTTAACATACTTCAGAATAAATTGAATGAGGCTTCCGACACGAATGATAAATACATGCAAATGAGAGGCATGCCTTCCTTGCAGAATCTTACCTGGAATTTAACGCCCAAGACTTGGAGTTTGGCTTCAACGAGAGCCGACGGGATCGCATTCTTCGCACATTCGTCCGGAACGCGTACTATTACCACCTCAACGAGATCTACTCGACCTTGAAGAACGAGTACACGGACTGGGACAAGCCCGTGCAGAACCCGCTCAGTGTGCGCGACGCCACGCTCGAGGTGAGTCACGACCCTGACGTCGGCGACGCGTCTGTTTACACCGCGCGTTATACATGACAGGGCATCAAGTGTGTTATGTTTGCTTTGTTATGTACCGTCATTTGTCTGAGCGCACAAGCTCCTTGACTTCCTCTTGTAATTGTTATATAATATCTCGACAGACACAAGTTGATCCCTTTGATCACTCTGTTACAGTTCATTATTACCCTCGTGAACTGAGATGTTATAACAAGCAGCGCAAATGTTATTAGAAATAAGTGGATAATTTAAGAAAACACTTAAACGCACTTGTTCACAAAACGCCTCATTTCAGACTAAAATACTTGAAATGTCATTTCGAATGTAATTGGGAAGATCTTTAAATATTTTGAATACAAGTAGGAATGACAGCGTGATATTAGCCGTGTACACTGTCGTGCCTGAATATAAGATCAGCAATAATGGAGGGGGTTTTCTCCAAATGAAAATAGGGGAGAGTTTTCTGCCCCAGTTTTGTTGTTGTTTCTGTAATATGGAACAAAACACGATTAGCATCATCGATAGTGAAAGTGCTGAAAGTTGATAACTGTCGGTTGAGCTGACATTAGCCGAGCGCGGTCTGGCGCGGCGGCGGCTATGCAGACGATCTCAATTTAAGCCTCAAGTGGTTTTCGCTACTCACCGAACGCTCCTTGGTCGTACAAAGGGAGTTAATGACGCACGCGCACGCTGAATACACGATGGCCGTGTGGAAAGGGTTTATTGGAAAATACTTATATATATAACGCCTAAATATTGCGACGACGTTGTTATGATTCAGAGCTCGCGATTTTGATCGCGGGAGCTTGTAGAATAAGTTCTATCGAGAAATATAAATTGATTTTTTATCGTGACAACGTTAGTTAAGTAGAATAAAATATTTTAATGCAAATGATGAGAAAATATGCGTTGTTGCTTTATATAGGAGCTCGTGATTAAATGATAACAGCCGCTCGGGTCGATCTTTAAGTTTATCCGCGCATGCCTAGTTTAGTCTGTGACAACCCGTCACATATCGACTTTCCTACGTGCGTCGGAATTCACGTTGCTGTTGGTCTCGGCTGTAATTTGTAGATCTTTGACAGTCGTTGCAGGTAGTCATTGTACTGAAATTCTGACACCCAGTCTTACCAAGGGGTATCGTCTTACCCAGTAGTCAAACATTACTATAATGTAGGTGTTTATATAAAACATTAAATAATGCCGAAAATCGTAGGTTGAAAATGACTTGCCAACGTTGTATCAATTACCTTTCTGAAAAGTATTTTGTTTTCTCTTTTCTAACAAGCATTTTTCTGGGAAATGTGTGGCTCTAATTTCTTGACATATTAATCGAATGCAGGTTCTAAGCGACGGCCGGACTGCAGCGCCTTTGATCAGACTGGGCTACCTCCACGCGTTAAGAGGCGGTACTACATACTTCACGCATTTCCACCATCTTTCACAAGACAAGGACTATCCACAGGTAATAAAACTAACAATCAATCACTTTTAAAAAAGAACATATTGAAAAGTTTTCGTTTCCGATGTTAGTAATTGCAAACTACGCCATTTTGATTCATTAAAATACCATTTTTAATTCACCAAAGTTGGCAGAAAAACAATCAAATGCAGAAAATACTTTCATCGTCCAAAAATTGTTTATGGTACAGCTTCATGTAGATATATTAACCAGTTAGTATGTATTTCGGCGACATGCACACTCAACACAACGTAGATCTTGGCAACGGCTTATCAAATGCGATGGTGGCGTAGCGCTTTTCTTCTCCAAAGTTGTTAATCTTCGTTTATGTCGGCCATAAACTCTGTTTGAAATAGATTTCGTAAACTGAATAGACAAACAAACAGCTACATTTTGGAAAGTAACTTCTTTAAGTAAACAGACTAAACTTCTTTTGATTGAAGCGTAACGTCAGCAAGTTTTCTATTGACAGTTTGAAAGCTTTGATTAACAGTTTTTAGTCAAAATCCGAAGCTTGAATTGAAAGCAAAAGTAATCTGTCAACGTTTGATAGCACAAAATATATCCAGTTATAAATTAAACGTTGACTAAAATTTATGACAGCCGATGACATGATTTAGACTGAGCCCATTCTAGTTTGCATTTTGAATGCACCCCTCAAAATATATTATGGAAAATAATGGAAATCGATATCTATTCTGAATTTCTGCAATATGACAAGTAGTTCGTTGTTACAGCCGTTGACAGGGCTGCGGTTGTCAAAACGTGTTGAGGTACGTGCGGTCGCGTGTCGAACTGCACGATATCTGCCTACTATACACCTGTTTGTTATGTCGACAACCCTAGTTCTGTTCTTGAATGGACTTGTTCATAAGGCTATGCGGGCTTTTGATTTAGATTGGGGTCAAATTTGATGGTTAGTGCTAAGGGTAATATATGTATTATACTACGAAACTGTGATAGACATTGTGAATGGGAGAACGTTACTGTAAATCTCATCCTGCTATATACGGTATAGATCCGATGCGGCTTTGAGTTCACCGAACGTTATTCTGAAATGTACTCTACATTTTAGAGCAAGGGAAGGGTCAAAGTCATAGATCTTGGGTATAAATTGATTTGGTACTACTATCTAATATTACGAAACCTTGAATTGCATAGTGAGTAAGTGACTTGTGGACTAGTATTTTTTTTTTCTGATTTACAGAAAAAAAAATTGAAACTAAACTATATTTTTTTATTGTACAGAGACCAGGTTCAGTACACGGTGAGGAGCTTCCCTACTACCTAGGCGTGCCGATCTCTCTGACGCATCATCAGCAAAATTTCACGCAGCAGGAGCAACGCGTTTCTAAACTCTGCATACACTACATTTCCAACTTCGTCAGATATGGGTAAGAAAAGTCTATTATAATATTAACCTCCTTATGCGAAATTGACGTTTATTTTCCAAATTGGTTTTGAGAGTTGTGATTTTTACAAAATGATTTAAGTATGTAATTGAATGTCTCTGGATTTTTGCAAATACTTTTTACACGAGAAGTAGATAGTATTTTATAAATAGGTTAGTATAATATATGTGTTATATAATAACTTAAGACAAAAAAACCGGCAAAGAGCGCGTCAGACTCGCACACCGAGAGTTCCGTACAAACTTGCGACAGCCATATCTTTTGACTGCGTAGACTGTGTTGATTTTTTCACAACTCCAAGAGACCACTGGCTTTATTATTTAATTTCAACTCAATACCTCCAAGCATTCCCAAGAGAGACAGACGGATAACAACGTCCTATAAGGGTTCCGTTTTTTCTTATTGAGTTATGGGACCCTAAAATTTTCAATAAATAACACTGATTGAGTGGTTGACTCTAAAAACATTAGCTTATCTAGTTTTCATTTCAATGTTTAAGGCTCGATCACATTTTAATTGGGTTTTTAAAAGAACCGCCCTCCAGTACTGATGATTCCATGGGAAGTTGATAGGTGGCGGCACCGGTCGTCGGCATAACAAGCGCAACACGACGAGTGCTTAACTAATCAACGGGTATTTATATTTTGTTTGGTAAATATTGATAACAGAGCATAGATTTTCCAGACACATATATCTTAAACAGAGTAAAAAGTCGTCACTAAGCCAAACAACATTTTTCTTAAAGAATATCCGTGGGAAATGTAGTTAGTCGCAGATGGCTTTTCTAATTCAACGTCAACAATGTAGATGGCTCGAAGCTAAGGAACAGCTGAGGGCTCCCCATAGCGGGACTCGTGCCTCGGGTTAAAGAAAAGATGGGATTTCAATTCAGTTTGCTGTGACGGATAATAATGAAAAAGTAAGGGCAAAGTGAATGCAAAGTGACCGTAAATTCGAACAAAGAAGAACATTAAGAAGTTTTGTTATGTAATTTTATGTAGGGATATATATATAGTGTCATTTCAGTTTTTAAGTTGAGAAAGTGTGTGCATATGTCTACGAAGAAAAACCTTAAGTTTTCTGGAATGATCAGTATGTTTCGAACTACTCGTATGGATGTTGTTAATTTTTGTCAATCTGAATAAGCGTCCTAAAATTTTATCTATCTTTGTCGTTGCTTCGGAGAAAAAAGGTCTAAATGTAAATAATATCCCAAGTGTGTGGGTAAGCAGACTTACCTCATGTACTTCTAGATAAATCGATATTGAGCTTCAAACCACGACCACCTTTATCTATTTGCGTAGTAGACATACAACTATTTTAGTGCGAAAAGCCAAGAATGTTGTGGTAACGGAGATATTCCAAATTGAATTTGTTGCGAAACAAGATCTTCAATAAATGTTTAATTACGTTAACAGTCTGCAGTAAAATATTTAATAAAGTATCGTCTTTGAAATCTTATGCTATCCATCAAATCGTTCGAAAAAACCACACATATTCTTTAAAATCCGAATTTTACACCCGCTCAGCTACCTTTTCCCTACGGCTATAACTCTCGTCAAAACGATTTTTAGGGTTAAACTACACTTTTGATAGATACCTATAGGATGTCAGGTTTTGAAGAATATTTTACAAGATATATTTTTTGTAATTGAATAAAATTTGTTTATTTTTCTCTTTAGAAATCCAAATGATCCATCGGCAACGCCTCCGCCAAGTCCCATGCTGGGGGAGACGCCTCGGCTGGGCCCCGACCAGACGCCGTACTGGGACACGTACGACACCATCAACCAGCTCTACATGGAGATCAGTGCGTAACTCTCAATATGGACTTATTTTATGTGAATGCCGACGCAAAACTTCCTGATTAGTTTATACGAATTCATATGTTACGAAGCTTCAGTTTATGGACCTGTCCGACTTTCCTTTATAGCTCAACGACTCGATGTCGTAGTAATACAGTAAAATAAATGGAGCTCGGAAAGTTTCGTTGTCCGAGTAGTTGCGAAGATCCGTGTCTGTTAACAAAACGACGTACAAATACAATTAGTATGGATTTCACCATTATCTCTAGGAAGTTGGAGACGGTCATTTAAAACTTTAGGGTCGGCCCCTGACCGCTGCGGTTACGGTTGGGGCTCATTTATTTCAATTGTGTGGTGAACAACGCGCAGGTAGCAAGCCGGAGATGCGCAGTCACTACCGCGGACACAAGATGTCGCTGTGGCTGTCGCTCATCCCGCAGCTTCACCGGCCCGGCTCTGAACTGCCCGATGCCGCCATGCGGCACCATCACTTCCAAGAGGACAACGCCAACTACTATGAAGGTATGAAACATAACGTTCCCAAACATACTCGCACACTGATGTCTTTAATTAAATAAAAGATTTGATCAATGGACCCTTTTGGTGCAGGTGCGGTGCGGGCGCAGTCCATGTCGCGCGCGCACGTGCCTCACGTCGTAGAGCTGGAAGGGGGCGCGCGGGGGGGCGCTCGCAGCACCGTACCGCCACGCGCCGCGCCCCCCCGCCCTGTGCCCGCCGCACCCCCATCTACCGAGTGCCCGCCTAATGCCACCGCGCCACCCGTACACCCGGACGACGCGTTGCTGCGACGCCTTGCCTCGTCACATTATCAATCTTACACGGCAGCACTAACCGTTACCATCGCCGTGGGTTGCTTCCTCCTACTGCTCAACGTGCTCATCTTTGCTGGCATCTACCACCAACGCGGCTCACGCCCGCGCCGTTCGAAAGATGATCTTGCTGAAGCCGGCAGTTCCTCGTCTTCGGACTACGATGGAAAGCTTGACTATGAAGTGCGCGCGTTTGACGGCAAAGGGTTTGGGTTCGAGTGCAAATCGGCTCACGTGCCGCGCGGTGTGGGCTCTAAATTCGACCTGCGGACGTTGTCGGACTGCGGTGAGCCAACATTCGGCGAGTACAGCTGCTATGACGAGAAGCATCGCGCGGCGCGCAGTTCCATGCCCGACGTGAGCGTGGGCAGTGCCATCGAGGCGGGAAGCGTGGTGTGTATCGACACACAGAAGCCTGATATCCAAAAACTAGACCCAGGACGGACAGGCGACCCGGTGGGACGCACCAGCACTTTCGAGCCGCGCGTGGTGGACAGTTCTACGCAGGTCAAGTTTGGGCCGGATGGCGCGGAGAGCGCGGGCGACACGAGCGCGGAGGGGGAGGGGGGCGGCATCCTGCGCGCGCCCCCCGCGCCTGCCGCGCCCGCGCCGCCCGGCATCATGAAGAAGCGCGTGCAGATACAGGAGATATCTGTATGAGGGTTCCTCGACGCCGCCGCCGAGGTCGTGGTCAACAAGCGGACTAAGTTGTGATGTATGTTCGGACGTGTACATAGGACCATGGTGACACTCATTTCGTCTGCGTGTAAATATAATTGTATCTAATAATAATGATTTGTGAGTGCGCGCTAATAAAACCGAGCCCGTGTGACATTCCGTTGTATCCTGCGGTACAGTGCTGTGACGTAGTGCGGCCTTTAAATTTTCCGCTCTATTTCCTGTTGGATTGAGAATGTACTCGTAAGAATATTAAAAGCGGGTACAGTGAGTGTCGATGTGATGTGATTCATAATAGAGAAACGGAGAAACGTTTTCATATTCTGATTCTGATGAATAGATACCGCCAGGTGTTACACGAATATTTTTCAGCTGAATGTGAATATCCCTCCCACTCTATCTGAAACACATTTAGCTAAAAAATATGATTTACTGCCTGGGATATCTTAAACATTTATTTAAATGGCCTACTTACCTAACGATTGAATATATGATAATGGTGTGAAAGGGATCTCGTCTGATTTACTGTAGAAGGCAAACTTGGCTCGAGTCCTCCCTAATCTTTGTCTTGTTTATATGACTCGACAGAGATATAATATACTTGCAAGTTGCCTTTTATGGTAATAATATGCCAGTTATAATTTATTTCTACTGTCGGATATAGAATGAAGGAATTGTAGGCTCTTGTGAATATATACGTATTTAATAAATGTGAATATAACAATAAATTAGTGACAAAAGACTTAACAACAAACCGACATTAGCTGTACATACTTATATCAAACGAAGTGTTTCAGGTATGTAGGGTAAAATAAATATTAATAAAACATTGTTTAAAAAACATCGCATATGTTGTAATTTTTTGTAAAGTTACTTTTAAGTGAGGTGTATTGATTTTGAGTAGTTTTTGATAAGTAAATATTGAAAACTTATTACTTAATGGACGAGTACAGTGCAAACAGAGAGCTCTATAACATTAGTCCACGCTTGTATCCAATAAAGTCTCAAAAGGTAATCAGGGTAATAGACGACACAGTCAACTTTTCGGTCCTCCAAAAAGCCCTATTGAGTATCACTGCTGAGATTCGTATAAAAATATAAGCATAAGTATTCATAATGAAAGGGTTTCTTTTTATAAATCGAATATTTTTTCTTTGAGTCATACGAAAATGGAATCAGCAAGCTGTCTATTCAGCAAATCACCAATTAGTCCCTCATTGTGCTTGAAATACTTCTCTTTTATATTACTCTGTTACCAGCGATCGTGCTTTATCTTTGTAAAATACATCTATGGAAACTTACTGAAATGTCAGTTGATTTTCTCTTATGACTACTATCTTCAAGAAAATTGATAAAAAAGCGCTGATTCTTCCAAATGTCAGGAATTATAGTCTCATCTCGATTGACAGTAGATGAATTCTCAGTACTCGTCCATATTTTTATCTTCACAGGAATTGATGACGATTAACTAATGGTGAGTAATATTTAATACTTACACCATTTTCCACATTGTGACAAAATGTGAACTATAATAAATCTAATTTATTTACCACGCTATTGTACTTATAATTAATTATTATAATTGATGAAATGTAAAACAATTTAAAATGTAGGTAAACTGGAATTGACTATTAGTGTAGTACGACTGTTTCTTAAATTGAATTACCCATTTCTTTACCTATTTTTTTTAAATAAAATATTTATTTTAAATTATATATAATATACGCCAAAACTTTTCCACGTGCCAAACTATGTATAGAAAATATTTAATTTGGGGCTTCGAGTAAAAGAGTCAACCGCCAACAAGGTTCTTACGACCTAATAGGCACTGTTTTTTAAAATAAGTGGAAATGCACTGAACTTTTAAATTATGTTGTATTGTCAAGGATTTTCGTAAGAAATATCGATCCGAAATTTACTTTATTAACGAAAATATATTTATTCTCACAAATAATTCTCTAGATTATTTTTAGTAGCCATAATGTTTTGGACTACATTCATAATACTCGTAGTGACTGATGTCATTGTTTAGAAAGATATTGAGGTTTTACATCAATAAATGAAAACATTTATGAACGAAACGTCGAGACGAGATTATATATATAAAATATCATTTGACATCCTTAGAGGAATTGTGTAATTAAGTTGTTACAAATTACTGATATTTTTATGATTGTTACTCTTTAATTCTACGCATATGTTAAAAACAACTGGATTGATGTAAATCATTTCAAAATGTTTCTACATACTGAACATCAACATTTTGTTACAATTTGGTGTTTAATGAAATGCATTAAATATGGTGTCGAATAAAGAATTGAAATTTCATCGTTTTTAATTTCAACAATCTATGAAGAGAGGTCAGAGCTAATCATTTAGGAACTCTAAATGATTAGCTCTGTGAATTGTAATTCTATAAACACAACCGACAAATATTGTAGTGACGCTACTCGCTACTTTTGGGAAGGGAAATCATTAACTTATCCTGCTCTGGGCAGAACTGAAAGGAGTGTCAGAATTGTACTGACTAAAACCCACCCATGTTCCTTCTTTTTCCCTTTGTGTTCCTGGGCCGCGGTATCTCTTACTAGTCAACCTATAGTTCTTCAGCGCTACTCTCACGGTTTTGCTGAAACGAAAACAGACCATTAAACTAGCACAATTTTCAAAGAGTGTTTTAATTATTTTAATTAAAGTCATGCTGTACCTGGTAGTTGAATTTATATCAAAACTCCAGTTTTATCTGTTACATTTTGAGCTAAACCCACGCAGCTTGCTTTCACGCAATCCACAAGGATTAATAATAAAATGGACTAGGAATAAATGAAACGCCGGTAGAACTACAAGGTAGAAAGTTAATGAAAGTGCTGATTCCCGAGCTACCGCCACGTGATAATTCATTTAGTTCGTTCAGTTACTTTGCGACAAAGCGAGGTGCTGTGTTACGAATAGCATCGGTCTAATTTGCCTCGACACACACCCGAGGTGATTAATTCACGGCGAACCAACTAAATCCATTTCCACTATTCAGAGAGATGTATGACGAGGGCAATCAGAGGTCATTAATTCTGGACGCACCATCACCTGTTGCTTATTCAAACACATAAATTATACCCAGGATTAAAAATATCCCCACTCGCTTCAGATGGGTAATATGAATAAATTAGTTAATCTTACGGAAACTCCATGCAGTACCGCGTTGCTTGGACGTTCTCGGCGCACATGTAAGCTTGTTATGCTCACAATATTGGAAAAGTTTACCGAAGAATACAGGATTAGAAAAGTTCTAGACGGCACTGAGACGACGGAACATTAACGTATAACTTTGTAGGTATCTAAAGCCTATCTCTTTTCAGTTTTTATTTTATTGTGTCATGGAACCAATTGGATTTTGGTATTTATATCACTGTACCGTTAAAATCCCGGATGGATTTATTGGTATTATGCTAATTCAAATTATGCGGGTTATATTTAAATTCATAGAAGTACTCATCAATTTTCAGCTTGAGGAAACTTGAATTTATTCTGAAAAGTTTCGTGAATCTGAAGAAGGGAAACTTCGTCTAGTAGTTATTTCAACTTCAAATTCTTCGCGGGATAGTACCCACCACAATCCCGCTTTATTTTAAGAGCTCGTTTAGTTTTGTTGTTCAAGTTATACCAACATAGCGATGTTAAGCACGACGTTGAAGGGTGACGTGTACTTTATGAAAGTTTAAGTAATTAAGTAGAAATTATAAGATAATATTATATAGTGTAATTTATCTAGTTTTAATGATAGGAGTTATGTGACAAAACAGCATATTATATAGAATGATTGACAGTGGATACGTCCTAGGTATTGGAAAACTGTAAACGTAGAATTTACTAAACCATTAATGTTTTAACAATATATTATGTAGGCACTTATCCTCAAATCAATACACACAACACAAACAGTACAAACGACATACACATAGATACATACGTTAGGATTTTAATCTCTCAATTGATTTACATAGCTGTAAACAAGCCAACTTCCATTATATAAACAAGCAGTGTGCCGGCGGCGATAAACATTTAAACATACCAAGTTACGGCAAAATAATTGCGTTTCCATTTGGATATGTGAGCGAGTCCAGCTTGTAACGAACGGGGAGAGCGAATGAAGCGGACCGCGAAACCTTCAAATTGAATTTTAAGCATCCAATTTGTTTGCGCGGTGGTGCCGCCTGTACCGGGTTATATCAACGCGGCATCGCGCTACCCGGCTGCCCGGCTACCCGGCTGCCTCCCGCGAGTTCCCACACTCGTAAAGCGATTTTTGCCAGCCGCACTGTGACCTCGAACGGGATTTCAATGAATTATTTATACACCTAGTGCGCGCATGTATTAAAATAAAAACTACGATACTGTTATAAAGTATTGAGTTTCATCGTATTTGGTCTAAATTGTAATGACCTCATTATCCTGATATCCTATTAACGAGAACATGTAGATAATAGGGTTTGGGTTCTTGGGATATCTCTATCCCTAATTGCGTGGGTTCGTTTAGAGATAACGGTATTTTCTAACGATTTACTCAATTCCTGAAGCATCAAATTCTTCCATGTACTCAACTAAGTAGGTCGCTGAGGTAAGGTTGGTATTTTATATTTCGAGAAACTATTTCACGCCTTCTTGGAATTTTGCTCTAATATCAGTTTTCTCCAATTCTCAAAATTCTGTTCAGTCGGGTGCGAGGGAATTATACGAATGTAGATCGGAATCTAAACGATTTTCGCACATATATAAATACCATAGACAGTAATTATTGACGTAGATGACAATAATGAAAACGTGACTTAATAAATAATTGTGGTAGGTCGTCCGATAGTAGATATTTGAGAAAACAGTATATCACAGTAAATAAAAGGATTCTACGGAAATATATTTATTTGAATTGTCTACATAAGCTGGGTTTAACATAAATAAATAATCATATATCTGAGCTTTGACCTCTAAAGATTGTTTTATCCATAGATTTGTTATCCCGACGTTACCCCTTTTATGAAATATAAGAAGGATATATATATATTGGAAATGTTAAGGTTTGATAGATGATTTCCATCGTTTCCGATTTGATAGGTGAAGGAAAGAAAATAATAGTTTGTATTTTCCTCTTGCGTTCCGCTTCTTGTAAAAAAAAACTCGATAAAAGGAAAATCTCTTTATTTGGACATTTTCCTATCTATGTTTACTTACATATATCTAAATAAGGTAGCGGGAAAATACACAAATACAACAACTTCTCTGATTTTACTTTCTTGACTCTGAATACGTTTTGCAGACAAAGACAACATCTGTATAACTACATTTTAAAAGTAAATTGAAGCTGTACTTATACAAAACACTGCAACGGTCACAATAAGATAAAATGGTAGTGAAGTGCTTCCTAACTACGGTTAAGACCGTCAACGCGTCGAAATAAAGTTCTAAAGACTAGGCGACGCATTAGAATTTCAAAAAAGCTTTGCTTTCCAAAGTGTCTCAAGACTTTTGCTTCCTGGCCAGTACAGTTCCACTTCTGGAGTTTATTTAGCAATTACTTATAAAATATATTCCGTAGTTTTTTGAATAAGCAACACAAACAAAACCTCATCACTATTAATTGTAATATAAGAATCGGAAATATGAACGATGATGATTTTAAATTTCGAAACGAAACTTAATAAAATATTTTTTTTAGGTATTTGATATACTTTTTCCTAGAAAGTGTTCTTAACAAATGATGTGTTCTAACACCATTTAATGTCTGTCGGTGTGTTTGTGTGCTGGTAGACCTCTGCCTAACTCTTCGGGAATTAGAGGCGTGATGTTATGTTACGTATGTGTTACGTCACAGCGTGAATGTAACACGTATAACACACTCCTACATAATTTCGTCAGTTTTTTTCTTTTGATCCCGTTAATTTGTGTAATTTCGACTTACGTAAGGAAAGGCTGAATAAAAAGGCGGCCATAACGAGTCATTTGCTCACATCCGAGCAAATGAGTCCTGTGTGCTGGTAAGACAGCGAGGCAACTGAGCGCGTTACATAATTCACGCCTCTTCAAACACTCACTTTTATTTTACTGCTTACGCGCGTCGCTTTTGATGTGCTCGCAAATTTGTGAGAGATCTATTTACAAAGCACACGAGCCAGTTATTGCATTAGCATTGTGTGGTGCCACCGCACCGCACCACGTTCACCTAAAACCATATTTTATTCCAGGAAAAAAGTTACAAAAGTTGTTTGTTTTAGATCGTAATCAAATTACAGAAACGGTTCAAGTATCATCGTAACAAAGGTTATTCCTACAAATTGAATAAATAAACGTAAGTAGGTAGAATTTACGCAAAGTTTTAAAAAGGTTTCATAAAAACTCGAATAGCGTTGTGGGTCGTCAGAGTGGCTTTCTGCAAAAAGTATGAATTAATAACAATATCCTTTATAGGTTTAATTGGGTTCATCAAAGACGAGTCAGAATTGATTGTCAAAGGTAAAATGGACGTAAAATATTATTGCAAGTAACTTTCTTACAAAATATTTCATAAGATTCTATATTGAATCAGGATAATCTATCTCAACTTGGTGAACAAGAATAATCGGGGAAAAAAAGATCTAACAAACTTATTTTTTACCAGTTTCTCCATGATAATGGAGACTTGTATTGTTGCCTTTTTTGTAACAAAAGAACAAAAAACTGTACAACGAACGTCTTCAATTATTTTTATTCAGTAGATAGTTTACAGGTACCTATGTTAATTTGCTCACGTAATATGAATATTTCTGTGGATTAGTATGCGAGCCGTGGCTGCAGGTGCGCTGGAAACTGATCGCGGCATACGACCCTACGTGATGCGCCTTCGACAGGCTGTGAGGAGCCATGAGGAGCCAAATGACCGCTTTATCGCCTCACTGAATTTCTTAACGATAATCTGAAAATGAAGGGGAGAATCGTGTTTCAATGGAGAACAGGCAGAACGCTGTACGAGATTTAGCAATCGTGAAGTCGTCGCACCGTTTGATACCTAAGCTTATTGATTTGCACACTGATAAAGTAAACAAGAATATAGAAGAGACACCAACCTTACCGTGAATATTGATTTGGCTACACCTTGTGGGACATGGATCTGAGTACTAGAAAATTTGATTAGTTTTATAGCTATCGATACCTATCATCGAGCCTAAACTTCAAATACAAACTGACCAAGGAAATAGTGACTTATTATTTTAGTAATAAGATCTTAAAGAGCTAAAATCTCTCGAGATAGTTAAAACTTTTGTTTTTAAACACTTTTACAGTTTGACAGCAACTTTTATGATTTTAGTCCCGAGATTTAGGATTTCTAATAAATTGTCTGAGATTTACGAAAAAGTGCTTGTTTTATTAGATTATCGCGAAACTTGCCTCATTTCAAGAGTACGCGAAGGAAAAGGTTTAGTTATTCGATTGTACGGAGTAAACTAACAATTTGTCAATATTTGTAGAATAACCTGCTGTTGTTGCTAATCAAGCATACAAATAGAAATGTACGTTCATACTTATATGCATAGTATTGCACTATAAGAGGACTAGTTCCTTGCATCAATACAATTCTCATCGTTCATTTCTGTAATATTTATTCATTAGGAAATATCTATCGGGACCACGCTACGTGTGAAACTAATAACAACTTTATTGTTAGCTATTTTATTCTCTCTGGGAAGCAATATTAATCATATTGTGGTTTAGAATGGATAAGAATTCCCCATAATTATTGTTCCACATTATTTTTCTGCTTATTCCAAAAAATATTTGAGTTAATTTTGTGTAAAGAGTTGAAGATTAACAGTAAACATTATGTTGGCCGTTTGCTAAACGCTTTGCACCACAATAAGACTATCTCCTGTATCGAGGCTGCATTGGCAAACATTTAAAGTCACACAATAAGCCAGTCTCGAAATAATTATTTGGAGGCCCTACAAATATTTGTGCCGGGCGGATATAGAACCCGCGACATGCAGCGCAGCAGTCTGTCGCTCAACCACTGTGCCAACCGTGTCGTCATGATTGTGTTATGATAATGATTTATTTGTTTAATTTCTCATCATATACAATAATAGGTAAATATAGTATCGAGAACATGTTATGTTTTGATCTAAAATATTTGCGCGATACGATAAAACAGTTTAAAGAATTAATGTATATTGTATGATAAATTGCATCAAAAGCCAAACAATAATTACAGCAGCCAAATTGCATACACGCGGGATATTCAATTTAGTTCTAGTTTCAACCAAATAAATAGACAATAACGCATAGTTACACAAAGTGTTATTGAATATATTAATATTTGAACGTTGATTTTGAATTTGCAAACAATGAATATTGAAAATAGTAGCAGTCAGCAAACTAAATAGAACTTCGCTGCGTACTCAGAATCTAGGTAAATAGTAAGATCTCCAAATCTGAAACAATGAAACATAGTTTTCATTGCTGCTTTGTAAATAATTTCCCTCATTCTGGGCGGAGCCGGAGGAAGTGTCAGACTTTTTACTGACTAAACCCGTCCATCTTCTTTCTTTTGCCCTTTGTTTTTTAGGGCCGCGGTATCTCTTTCGAACAACGCAACCCCAGCATCCCTTGGTGTCATCTGCTTTGCTGACATCTCTTTGAGGCGCGGAACACGAAGGACTTAACTACTTTTCTGCTTTCTCTTTTTTTTTAGATTTTCATATTTCGTATTTTTGTGAAGTAAAAAAAAAAACAAACAAACTTCAAAATGCCGTGAAATTGCCATGTTAAACAAACATTCAAAAACAAATACTTTACAGGTATATAGTTACCTACAAGTACATACTTTGTTCTACCCGCTGGTGTCGCTGTGTTCGGGTAATAGCAGTATCTTTTGGTTCGGCTGAGTGCATAATTTATTAGGTCTCACATCAAATTTATGTTTTAAACATGGGACATGTGTGTTTTCTCAGAAAATACAGTCCTTTGTAAACGAACCAATAAAAAACTCTACTGAGAAAAGGTTTACATTTCTCTATAAAAACAGGACAGAACAATCATTATATAAAAAACTGATAAACAAGAATATTATTTTTATGAAAAAGAAAAAGTTCATCGCGAGAGGATCGCGAACAAGCCAGAGCCCCCGTGATTAATGATGAACACGACACCATTCAATTTAATTCCAGAAATTCCTGTCCAATAAGATAAAAAGGGAAAGTTTTATGCCTTTTTTATTTATTTTTAATGAAATCCCCACTTTGTCGTGCCAAAAGGTACGTAGCTTCAATTAAGATTTTAGTATTAATGATGGGGCGGCCGCTGGACAAATTTTCCAAAAAGCATTTTAGCAATCATAACAATTTCTTTATCGAGTGGCATAATTTTTACATTAAAAGTTTCGTAAAATGAATTGTTGTATAATGGGGGAACTTAATATTTTAGTATTATTCTTCATCCTCATTGGTTTTCCATGCCAAAGCAGATGCTGCCTTGCAGAACATGAAATTTTTATGTAAATTTGATGAAACTGGGATAATTAGCTCTTGTTGATTATTTAATATTACAACTGAGTAATATTGGGTGCAAGAATGAGAAAGATTAAAACAATATACATTTTAGTGAAAAGATAATTACTTCACATAAAATAAACGACACAATCAAACCTAGGGAGGTATTAACCGGACCCAAGCGGTCTCGTGGCCAAACCACGTACAATACGTATTCACGGATCGGCTATCTAATCTACACATTTTCAAGACATCGGGATAATCGGGTCTCCGCCCAAGATAATCCGACCACGTAGGTACGTAAGCAGGGCACATAATTACGTGTAGGCAATACTACCCATCCCTGTCCTTATAAATGGAGACTGTGACTCAGCTATCTGGCTTCATCAAGTCTACATCAATCTTTTTGCTGGGCGCGGGTTTTTACTTCCATGAAGTTATTTGGTAGTTTAAATGAAGTAGTAGCGATATAAGTAAATTAAAAGTTTCTAATTTTTTTCTCATTAAACATCGTAGTCGATTACCACTATCTCAGAATTTATTTTGAAATAAGAACTCTTCCATTTTGTTTCCCAATAAACAGGCGCTCTATTGAAGCGTTTTCATATCAAAGTGTCATTTTTTGTATCGTTCACCGTCATTTGGACACGAAGATAATGCGAACAAATGCGTGGGTTCGGGTTCTTGGAACCTTTTTCAGTAAATGTGCCTTCGGTAACCGCTGAACTGAAACTCCTGTAGATGATGTAGCGACTATGAATAAAAAATATGAGTAAAAGGGTTTGAAAATACTGGATTGGTTTTCTTCAGAAGATGGTGAATAATTTTTGTTTTTCTGAAAACTTCCATGTCCTAATGAATTTTAATTTTCCTACGAACATAAACTCAGATACTTTAAGATAATATCAATTTATTAATAACGTCTAGTCGTGAACTCTTTAATTTAATTCAAATTCATTATAGGGTGGAAACTATCGAGTTTAGTACATAATAAAGTAGACTTTGTATTTTCGCTACTTTCATAATACTAAAATGCGTTCGGTTTTATAGAGTTTTAGCTTAACTTGAAACACATCTTTACGGTCGTCGTTGTGACATTTTATGGGCGTCGATTTTACTTGTCAATTGTGTAATAAACTTCATTCTTGTGCCCTCCATTCGTATTTGATTTAAGCTACAAAATTGTCTCCTACTTATTTTATTGCTTCATATTATAGAAGTACTTTGAAGCGGGCCTCCTCGTTTTCAGCGACAATATATGCATATGAATGATAATTATGTACATGAATGTTGAAACTGCTAAGAACGGTTCTATAATTTTGAATTGTAACATGTTCTTTTAATCTATGCCGGGGATTACCATTTTAAATGCGAATACCGCAGCAACGTTAACGAAATGTGTTGTTTACTTAGTAACAGCGGCAAGGCAAAACATTGCGATGAATGTACTTACATATGAATGTATCTAATAAACAAGATTGATAACATTTCCCGAAACTTATCCACTAACAAGTAACAGAAGTTGGTGAACTTTTATGGAAGGACTAAATATGGTCGTCTTAAGTTTCTTTTTAGAATCTATTAGAAGTTATAATATCGGATCCCGGGGCAGAGCGTCGTTTACTATCACTTAACTCATTTTTATATTCGCCATTTTGGCTTGCTCGCTGTCCCAGATTCGCTATGAATACAGAGTGGAGCCTCCCATAATACGATACATGGCCTACTTTGAGAGGGATCCTCGGAGCCGCGCTACTTGTTTACATTGAACTTACGTGTCTTGTGCGTTGGTGGCGTGTAGCGTCTATTCGCTCTGATATTTGTGTTTTTCCATCGAGCTGTGATCGACACGTAATATCTGTATTCAAAATATTTATTAAGTGTATCAAATTTGGAACTTCCTTTCTAGTATTACGGTGGGTCGTCGGGATCTGTCGAAGAGGAGACGGTGTCCCTGCAGTGCGTACACTGATTGGGATGAACTGACGTAGACATCATCTGCCTAGCCTTTTCCCAACTATGTTGGGGTCGGCTTCCAGTCTAACCGGATGCAGCTGAATAACAGTATTTTACATAGAGCGACTGCCTATCTGACCTCCACAACCCAGTTAATACTAGGTAAAACGATACCCCTTGGTAAGACTGGTTGTCAGACTTCCGGAACACTGAACCTGTAACGACTGTCAATGATCTACAAATGACAGCCGGGACCATCGGCTTAACGTGCTTTCCGAGGCACGAAGGAAACTCGGTATGTAACGGATGGTCACCCATCCACAGACCAACCTAGGCAAGCGCGGCTTAACCTTAAGATCGACCCCGAGCGGCTGCTATTATTTAGCCACGAGCTCCTCTGATGAACTGACGTAGACATGGTGTTAAAAGACCCTTCATAAAGCATCAACCATGCATATGACTTTTTTGAGGTGAAAAATCACTTTCTGTGGTTAATAGTACGGGGGTCTTGGAGGTACTCATATTTGAATTAAAGTTATACATTAAAAACGTGCATAAAATATCTCCGTTACTAGATAATTCCGAGGTATGATCTAGAACAAAATAGAACAAAACAGGCCAAGTGTGAGTCGGACTCGCGCACCGAAGGTTCCGTATAAACTTGCGACATACAAGGCTTCTGACTGCTGACTCTGAATCTTTTGACTGCTTAAACGTAGAGGGCTAAGAAATAACAGACATGAGTTAATAGTTTTAATTTTTACTCGACACCTTCACGCGTTCCCAAGATAAAGGGTTTTGACAGACAGACAGACGGAAAACAAAGTGATCCTATAAGGCCTTTCAGCGTCGTTAAGGGTTTTTTTATAAAGACATCAGTTAAGTATACAAATATAGCTACCTAAGGCAAGGGGTTAATAGACAGATATAAGTATAAATATGTATCTACGACAAGGGGTTTATGAGCCGATATATATGCAACGTGTAGCGTTAGAATGTTGAGTCTTTTGGTTAGCCGGTTAACCGCATGCCCGTAACCCGTTTCCTGTTTCCCTTACTTACAGCGAGACTCAACGGTTATCTATGCATAGGTTATATAGTTGGCGCTGCGGGTAGCTCACATATGTATAGGTTTTTATAATAATACTGGGTTCCACCCGCGACTTCATCCGCGTGGCATAGTTACTTTGGGCTGACGCTAACAATAACCCGTGTGGTGACCGAATCTTTCTCTCCCTTTTTATTCCCTTTTTTCCCCCTTATCTCTTTTTAAAAAAATCTATATCCCTCTCAGGTTTCCAACTAGCTCCGTACCAAAATTCATCAAAATCGGTTGGGTCATTTAGGCGTGAAGACAAAACAAACTCACTTTTGATTTTATAATATTAGTGAGGATATTAAAACGGGTGTAGAAACTACGATGTTCCAAAATTATAACATCTGCCTGCTTGGCTTCTAGTTTAACTAAATACAGTTAACTGTATTTTTAATTTACCAGTATTTAACATGAAGCGACTGCCTGTCTGACCTCCACAACCCAGTTAGTACTGGGGAATAGGATACCCCTTGGTAAGACAGGTTTTCAGACTTTCGGGACACTGACTACCTGCAACAACTGTCAAAGATCTTTAAATGACAGCCGGGACCACCTTAACGTGCTTTACGAGGTACGGAAGGCACTTTTATGTAACTGGTGGTCGCCCATCCACAGACCAACCTTAAACAAGCGCGACTTAACCTAAATCCTCCAGGTGACTGATATTATTAAGCCACAAGCTCCTCAAAAATAATAACATTATTATTTTAATAAACAACAAGCACTTAGCAAAACTGGATAACATAATTTAAAATTAAGTTACCTATAGGGAAAATATACCTATATCGACCCAGCGACACCTCGATACCGAAAAATATTACAACTGGGAGAGCACCAGAGAGCACGTTTCCGGCGACAAGATTTATCAGAAACGACAGATTACTATCACCAGGAAACTTTGGAGTACTTCCAGGACTGTTCTTTGAAGAAACCGTCACACATTGGGGTAACTATGAGTATTAGTTAGTTTGAAGTTGAAACGGGCTGCACCAAACCAATTCGGTGTAATAATGATCGTTAATATTCAGAATGGTTGTAAAGCAGGGTATATGGTGTGACCTCTCTAAATCCTCATACTTTATAGGTGCAGTTTATTGAATAGTGAATATGTCTGGGATCCGGTCGGGTAGGAGTGGCGAGTCGACCACAAGCAGAGCAATAAGGCGCGTGAAGCGGTCGGGCCTTGTCTTAATTGTCAATAACCGTGAGTCGGGGCGCGCCGAGCCCGCTCCCGCCGAATAATTAACGAACTTCCGCGATTTTCGAGTTTGTAAATTGCCTCATGGTCTCGTCGACCCGCGTCCTGGTTTGCTGATATAAATTATGTGCGCACAAAATTAATCTTAGTGATTTAAGAACACCCTTTATTCTCAGGCTTCCATTTAAATCTTATTCTTACAAAGTTCTCTAATGGCAAGTTTCTACATTACGGAAGGTGCCTTTTTGTTATTTCGTATAGTTAACGTAATCTGAACATCGCGCTATGGCTATAGCGCAATATTCAGATTAGTGTAGGCGTCATTGTGAAACGAAGCTGACATTTATCGGTAATGTCACCTCTCGCTGATTTTCCGGAGAGATTTCGAAATAAAATCCTGATAAAAGGTAACGGAACTCGACATTTCGTATATTATTTTCGTTTTCGAGGAAATTATAATAAGACTTAGTACCGCGTCGCTCGGCTCCCGTCGTATTTGTGCGGAAGTATTTACAATAATTACGTCATTGGTGTAGATGCGTCGGTTGTGTTTATGCTAGTCAATAAATACCGGGAGTGTGTATTGTATTAAAGTACGGAGACAGACATGACGTAACTTTAGCTCGAGTCTCGGCGAGGAGTTGTGGGATTCGGCGCGCGTGCGAGCATAAACAGAGAGTTTACAAGCCCACGCCTTTCATTAAAATGTAAACAAGCTTCCATATAATTCGTGGTACGTAAATACATCAACGGGGATCACAAGGGTGGGTTGCACATAACCTAACTGCGGGAATGTTTTATGGTCAACATTAACCGCAATACGGTTGACCCTGAGAGCTCATCTTCCCGAGACTAAATGCACTAAAACCATAGCTTTAATACTTTAGAGCGTGCGTGTGTTATATTTGTTATGAACAAAGTAAATTTTACGATTTTGCTGTGTAAGTAATGTTTTGTCGTCAATTTTACAATAGTTTGCCGACAGATTTTAAAGGTTGTGATTAATAGTAACTTTCGTAGAAGCAGACAGTGTCAGCGATAAACAGCGGTAAACATCGTAATAATATATATATTATCGCAAACTACTAAATTTAAATACGTATTAATTTATCACAATCCATCTACTTTGGTACCAAAATCTCAGTGAGTTATTTTGCTTATAGAACAAGAAAGAAATGGGTAAAATTGAAATTAAGTTACAATGTAATATATAAAATACCTGAATAGTTACTACCCGTTCTCTTTTCTATGTTATTATTAAATTATTATATTAATTTAGAACTTCCATTACTACTATCTAAAACTGGGCTACACAAACATTTTGTGCGCAGATTGCAGAGAATATAATAATTGACTAAAACAGTGTTTTAACGGCTGTTATTTTAGTAGAGGGTAGAATCGCGTTGTTTGAATGTTTTTCGATACCGGCCTAAATAGAAAATGTGTTATGATTAGACTTAACACCGACGGCCGTTAAACTTAGGCATCGCTGATTATCTACTGAGTGTTTCTGGCTTCGATTCCCGAGTCAGTAAAGTGTTGTTGTGTTTTTCCATTAGGAATTTCTCAAATGCAACAATGGAGTGCGGATTGCGCTGATGGTAATAGGCTGACCTCTCTCGTCCCACAAAATAACATGGGACTTAAACATTACTGACGAAATGTGTGGGTACTGTTATTAAAAGTTCTATCGACGATTCCCGGCCACCGTCAGTGGACGGTGAGCAATGGGTAGCTCACCGTCCGTTCGTCTATTGACGACAGGCCGTGTCTACGGTGCGTTAGTGTTCCACGTGCACCTCAAAGAGATGTCAGCAAAGCAGAGGGGCCTACCGCGGCGCCGGAACATAAAAAGTAATAGAAGGAACATGGGTGGGCTTTTTGTCAGTAGAAATCTGATACCCCCCAAGTTATTATAGGGGAAGTTATTTGATTATTTCCAACGCCAAAAAAACCCTTGGCGGACTACAAAGCGTGATGTTACATTCAGAAATCGATTTACTTTTTCGGTTCATAACATTCACCGTAAAACTTGATAAAGTTGAATTCTTAGATCCCTAGATCATTTTCCCTTTTTCTAGAGTCTAAAGTGCTAACGCATTCTTTGGCAAACCCCTCATTATAGGTGACTGTAATGTAATAAAAATACTTTTCCTGTTAGAAAATACAAGAGTGACTTGTACTTATTTATCTTAGACGGAGTACCACCCACTACTTCTGTTCCGAAGAAGTTTATACTTCAAGTGATATGAGGAGAAGTTGTAGGAAAACTGAGGAGTTACTCGACCAACGTTTAATCTTCATTGAAAGTTGCTTGTATTGTCCGTTATAAAGGTGGGAGAACTTATAATTTGATAAAATAACTCGAAGTCTTGCTACAGGGAGTTTCAAGAGCTACTTAGAGATGAGAATTTAGGATTGAGTTTTTGAAGAAATAATGTGTAAGTGTTTTGGGTTAAAATCATTACACTCGTTTTTTGTATCCAAGTATACAATACTTTTTCATATAATGGCAAATTAAAACTGTGATTATTATAGTTTTAGAAACTAGAAAATCATAGTTTTCAAGAGTGTTTGGGTATACCCAAACAATCAATTTAACAAAAAAAAGTCTCCATTAATGTGGTTTCAGCTCAAACAAATGTCCACTTTATGTAAGTAAGTTAATTTCAGAGTTGCAAGTGTCCACGGCTTTTGTCGCATATTATTCGCAAACCATGCCATGGGAACGAATATTGCCTATAACACTCAAGGATAATGTCCAACAACACAGTGTTGCATATTTCTTTAAACTGTTCAACCTTTAATTAATTATCCCAGGAACATCATATGAAACAAACTATTCAGTCAACAACACAGGTATTTAATTAACACAGAATATTCTCAGTACAACATTAAATCCACTTGAGTAAGCACTGTATCGCGAGCTCTAAGTACCTTCAATAAGTAATTAATTATATTAGTGCAGGAGCTGGGAGATGCATGACTATGCAGTCGCTCTCTCTAGTCTCAACGAGATATTGAATTATTACAAAGGTAAAGGTAAATAATGTTAAAGCAATATTAATTGGCAATATTGGTTGGGTAAGGTTGTGTTAGCTCTTAGACTGTATACCCGTTTGCCACATAATGAATTTGATATTTTTGCTTCTCTGACACTTTTAGTCATTGTTTTTGGGTCGTTTCCAGATGTCATTTGAAGATTGTAGATTTTATTCAAAAAAATCCGAAATCCTGCCCAATTTGGGTTCTTTGGGTGAGATAAGCAAAAATTCTGGTATCTTATAGGCCTGCTGATAAATAATATACCTATATGTCCTAACTATTGCCTGCTGGGGTTGCGGGTTATTCGAAAGAGACCACAGCCGTGGAACATGGTGGGTCAGTTAGAATCTAGCACTCCCCCCGCTTCGCCCAGAGGATACTATGTGATGATTTCACAACCTTAAGAAAAAATATATACAATATGTGTCATAACTGCATCTAGTATCAATACTATGTGCCTATATAATAGATAAACCTACGGAATGTACTTATTCTACACCAAACTGAAAAAGAAAAGAGAAATGTCGAATAATTTGGTCAATATTTAAAACATTTGAACCCTTTTCATTTTCAAATATTTATTTATATTTATTTTGTAAACAAGGTTGTATTTTTACAAAAAAAACTGCTGTTCATTAGCATGTAATGATGTCCTATATAGTGTCGTCACGGCTTATACGCACACCGCCACGTAGCGTGACCATATTGACCGTCCCTCGTTCGGTCGACCGAGATAATACGCCATTTTACAACGCCATACATTTGCTTCTTCCATTTATTAAATTATTCATGTACCGACGCTAGTTATATGAAAGTAATACCCTTGTAACTCGTAATGAAGTGTCAGCCGCTATATATAATGGCTTGTAAACTTAAGGTTTATTACATGAGGTTCAAGTTTTCATTACAGAATATATAACACCTTCACACCTTGAACAGCAGGGTTAGGCCCTGCTGTTCAAGGTGTATCTTAACGACAACTAATTATGAAGGTAAGTAGCAGAAAATACCCTGCAAATGACCTAGGAGGTCATTAACATATCGGTAGAAGATCAATGTACGGTTAGAACGTAACATAAACGTCATGACTGTATAGCCTATGCTGTTGCATACCTACAGTAGTCAAAATTGTTATACATATATTCACGCGTTTTTTTCACGGGGTGCAGGAAGTATAGAAAGGCACTGCAACATTCGTTACATACATACATACATAAAACAATATAATTATTATCATAAAGATGAAGTACATAGATGCAGCCTCTTCTAACATGCACATCAGGCAGTTTCTAAAATTATCACGAGGACAGACTGTAGAATATGTAAACAAAATACAGCAAAAGACGTTTTGTAGCCTGATAAAACGAGCGGATCGAAAACTTCCAAACAAACACAATTGCAAATTACTCTTAACAAGCTTAACAAACAAGATTATTTTTAATTTTATTACAAGCAATTACCAAAACTTGAACCTTTAACAAATAGAATTAACAATGAACTAAAATAATCACGTAATTAATGGGTTTGTGGGAGGTACAGTCTGGTACAGTCACGTTTACGTGTAATCTGTGCTACGCATTACGTCGAACCGTTACTAGATTACCATTAATCAAAAGATACCAATTTGGGTATTAGTTGAAGATAAGTTGAAATAGTACGTGATTTGTAATGATATAAAGAAACTCTTAGAAATATTGCTGATTGCTGTTCGTGTTCAATCAGCGTAACTAGTAGCTTGGATATGGCTTTGCTAATCGAGACATCGCGAGTTCGAAACCACCATAGTAATACAGCAGACATAACTAGGAACATTCTAGCGCAGTTTAGAGTTTGGTATCGATCAAAGATTATCAAAATGGTGGTCCAACAATTATAGAGTTGAATAACGGTCAGATTATATGCCCTTAAGCATACCCCTTAGGCACGCAGCCCTCTAGAACAAGCTACAACAATATTAGGTAATTAATCAAGTTCGAGACATTACGAAATTCTTCCAGCCCCTACAAAAATGTATTAAAGAAAACACGGCCATAGCTAAAAGCATAAATTAACCCCGAAATATCTGTTACGCAAATGTTTGTATACTTGGGTTGTTTGTCTTTTAGACGCAGTAATTTGTTAGGAAGACAATCAAAACACGTATTGAGTATCGCGTCGTTCAGACCGACAATATTTTTTCTTCAAAATATTTTGGGCATTTGGACAAAGCACTATTAAATTGGGATCCGCATTGTGTGATTGACCCGCATGACGGTACCGGGTCCCACTAGAGACTGATAACGCAATAATGAAGGTCTGTTTCGCAGTCCACTGACTCTATGACGCGAGTTATAACTACTCCATTGTCCTCAAGGCTCCGACCCCGGCGTAATGTCGGGTGATGCTGAAAAGAATTCCGAAAATATTTCTTCGTTGTACACGTCACAACAAAGACATCTGTTAAAAGGGTGTGTCTCGGTGTCAGATTTATTTTGTGAGCTTTACCTTTGTAAAGTCCGGTGCACACTGTGTGGACGCATCATGTTCAGTCGGATGTGTAGCCGCGCGAGAGGAACTGAGTTCCGTTGAATGTGAACATCGGCCAACTGCACGCTGAAGTTTGTTTTTGCATTTGTACTGCACAAATATTCAGTACCCTCATAACTTGAAGAGTACCTTGCTCATATACAATTTGCAAGCAACCCTTGCTATGTATCAAATTATTCTCAGTTTATGAATTCGGAAATGGAATGGCACCATTAGAGCATTAAAGCATTCCTCTGTGCAAAACCCCATCGACAAAGTAACGCGAAAAATGGCGCTGGGGTAAAACCGGAACACCAATTAGACTTCTATGCATTTCTTTTTTTTGATTCATTGCAAACTTTTTTACATTTAAAACTAGTAAATTCGTTGTTAACGCATATGCTTCTAATATTATACATGCCTTAACGCTTACGGTTACCTCCTACCTAAAAAAGTGTATGTGTGTGTGATCTATGCCTTTGCTGTTTTAGTTTCTAAACTCCATATTTTGTTTCCAACACACAACAATTATATTATTATTTAAATTGAGGTCGTTTTTGCTTGGAAGGACTTTTATTTCCAATTTAAATATTTGGGAATTAGATTCTCTATTCTGTGAATTATTTCGATTTGAATCAAAAACTGAAAAGAGTGACCGTCCTAGCTATCTCCAAAGAGCAAAGAACTAGTAAATAAAGTCGTTGGTTTGTATTCATCGAGCAATTTTGTAATCTTAATCTTGAACTATTTTTGCGGCAGTGCCTTTGTATTTATATTTGCACCATGGGGCCTAACCATGGCATATCCCTTAGTAGCATGAGTAAATATGAAAACGTTACATAGGTATGTATATTTAACCACAAGTTTCATGCACGTGGAACTTTAGCGAGAAATCGTAATTTATGTACAAAATGTGGTTCTGATATAACTTTTCATTCGGTAGTTATTTATTAACGCTCGGATTCAGCAAGCTATCCCGCTTTTAGTTCGCGTGTCTATATTTGGTATCATTATAGCGTTGTAGTTGATATCATTGCTGCTTTTTGAGAACGACATTAATACGCTTGTGTCGGGTTGTTTTAGTATCACAGTAGCCCTTTGAAGAGTTGTTAGTTGTTGTTTATTATTAATCCAGCAGTTGCTTGGAACATCACCTGTTTATTTTGTTAATTTTAATATAAATTTCCTAGGTAAAAACAACCTGCACATAATAAGGTGGAGGAATCGCCCAGCTGTCATAATTGTGACAATCACTGGAGGACACGGTGGAGCACACTGTGGTGGTCTGGCCCGCTTAGGTGGATAATCGCTGTGTCCTTGTAGAGGCGATTGGCGGCGGCTCCCTTATGTCTTTGGCTCTGCTTGAGTTCATGGTCCCGAGCGAAAGAGAATGAGAAGCAGTTATGCTAGGTAAGGCGGTGGCTGACCTGCCGGGGTTGCAGGTTGTTCGAAAGAGATATCGCGGCCCCGGAACATAAGGGGCAATGGAAGGAACATGGGTGGGTTTTAGTCAGTACAAGTCTGACAGTCCCCCCAGAACGGGAAAAGTTATATGATGATTTCCCAGCCCAAATAAAGGTTTTGGCTAAAAGTTTGAGTGGACGAACCCCAAACAATTCCAGCTGCCACGAGAGACGGTCGGGCATCGGAAGTTGTGATACGATTGCCGGTCACCGTAGTCGCGGCTTGTTCGAGCAATGAATAGCTTACCGTCCATCCGTTTAGCAACGATAGGCCGTGTCGTCAGCACGTTTGTAACCCACGCGCGCCTTGAAGAGATGTAAACAAATGCCGGGGCTGAGGGTTGAGTGAAAGAAATACTCCGGCCCCAGAAAACAAAAAAGTGTGTGTCAGCTCCAACGCACGACTGGAGTTTACTCCTTAAGTACGAGTATCTAACCATACGCAAAACGAGTTTATCAACTGAAAAAAGATTAATATCATATGAAAGGGTAAATTCACAAATTAATGAAAAAAAATAGCAATATAAATACATCGACACTGATAGAAACAAACAAGCCCAATAACATATAGTATATAGGTATAGTCGCCTATACAGCATACCATATGTACGTCTTAATACACTCACAGCCAAATTATAAAGTTGTGGTGCGCACCAAAAACGTGACACATTTTCGTTACTTTAGTAGGTTTTATCCCTCGGATTTTTCTCATACCGGGCGCCTTATATTATGAAAATCGATTCTCAAGGAGTAAACTCCAATAAACTCCAAAAAGCAAAAGAAACAACATGAATGGGTTTTTTGTCAGTACATATCTGAAACTCCCTTCCGCTCCGCCCCGAGTGGGGGAAGTTATTTGACAACTTCACATTCCAAAAAAAAGGATGAAACTAGCTTTCATTCTATTTCAGGTCCAAGAACAAAAACCTGTCATTTCATAGCATTCCATAAGTAGGTGTGAGAAGGCAAAAGAACAGACAGATTCAACTTTGTATTAGTATTGTTGAATAGAGATGATAAAACCTTATTTTCCCTGCCTAAAAAAATATGCTTATAAAAAATCTTCAATAAATTAGTTTAACTATTAAGTTAAAACTAATTTATTGTACCTCCACAAAATTCTTACGTAACATCTTCAAATTAACTCACTCGGCAAATTGTTTTACACACTTGTCGACCCTCGTCAGCCTAAAATAAACTGTATCTATTCGTAAGTTTCATTTCGTATCGACACAGTTCCAATCGGACGACTTCGAATCAATACATCACGCAAAATTGCTTCCCTGACGATTACCTGCTTAAATGGAATTGATTTCGTAATTCGTATTACCGGATATACCCGTATACGAAATATATTATTGTTCCTGATTTACGAGGATAAAGAGATGTGCCAGTGATTCTCACGTACATATTATTTCAATGTTCATATTTGTATACGCGAAATCAATATACTCATTATTTGATTTTCTTTTGTTTGGCTTCTTCTTGTATGAAATAAAATTGAATCGTCTTTATATTTTGACAATTAACTGCTGGTAATATTATTTGTTTTGTTTAAAAAACACAAGAATACTATATAATCTCGGCGCTAACAATAATCAGCTACATCGAATAATATCATAGACACATGGAAAGCATCATAAGTCCAGACGTAGCTGTACGCTACGACAGCGTAGCAGTTCGCTACGGCAGCGTAGCAGTTCGCTACGGCGGCGGCGGCGTAGCAAATATATGATATTTCGATACTTATTTTTAAATATCTATAACATTATTTTGTGTGTTTAGTGTACTACATATTTACCCCAAAGACCATCTTAACATAATTTTAATATTACATTATGATCAGCTTTGTCAGTCCATCGCCCTCGGCGAGATAGGAGGCTCATCAAAGTCAATCCAATGATTGAGCTCAATTACAAAGGCTAATTTAACCATATCAAATTACGAGGTTAACTTTGATAAGTCTTGTTAAGGCTGTTTGTGAAAGCTTTAAATTGTCTTAATTGTTTAATACTTTTTTGGAGAAATCGACACTAGGAATGTATGAGGAAATGAATGGTTTTATAGTCAGTTTTGTTGTCAACAAAAAGTTGCTTAACAACGAGTATAGATTTGTAAATTGTACACCTTGTTTAAAGCGACATAGTAAATATTAAGCTTCCATTTGGATGTTATGAGAAATGCGATTCGAGCGCAGCACAAAGAGGTCTTTATGTTTTAATTCGCGTGTGGTTTGGCCTGAGTCGGTTAATCTGGTGCGGCTTAGTGCCTGTACTCACTGTGACTCACTATAAATTATTGTCTTTGTGCCTCACTTGTATGAGAGAGGATAAACTTACTACTTTCGCCTTTTGTGAGCCCCTCGGAGCTCGAGTGGCTAATAATACCACTATTTTAGTGCGCTCGTTTTGAGAACTACACATTTCTGGGATGGTGTACTCTTTGCTCGTGCAAGTGCTTGTAATGTTACGAAAATAAAAAAAATACATAAGTATAATATGTGTATGTTTGTAGCAGTATTATTGTTGTTATTTAATTTTTAATGTCAAAGTGGTTATGGTAAACATTTTTACTTTTAGCCAAGGAGCTAATAAAATTAAGAGCATTAGTGTTTTTTCCGTAAAGTTTTTCTTTTTTCTTTGTTAACCCACAAAGCGTATAACTTGAAAGTCAATAAAAGATGAGTAGAAAAGCCGTAAAATCTATCTTTATCTTGCGAACAAAAGTACAAGTGGGTCGCTACTAGCTTGTTACAAACAGTTAACTTGAGGAGTTTAACGTGATCTAATATTTACCACCTTAGACTCATAAGAGCGAATGGCAGGAGTTCGCAGTGTTATCATGATTAATTCACGTAGCAAAGCCTCACCAAGTAGCTTGCGTCCAACGGTTTAAGTGTTTAAATAGTTAGTAAAGTAAGACTACCAGAGAATGATGTACGATCTGGTTGAGACTCAAAATTCGTCAAGACTAAAGTACACGCCACTTAGGAAATATGAGAAGGCCATAACTCCAGTAAATGAAGGACGGACGGATCAGAACGACCTCCCGCCTCGGAAACGTAATGGAAGTGACAAGGGTTCCTCAAAATGATGGAAGAAATTCTGAGGGTTGCGCTGAAGAGGTGCGTTTTATGAGTTCCCACTGAAGATATGTATCAGTCGCCGCTCACATCGACATCTGCAATGTTTATATCCATCAAAATGAGCTACGAGACGAGCGATCACAATCGCTTCGAATCTCACTCCTTAGTAATCTTTACGACTCATCTCACTGTGCTTGTTTATCATTTTAGGGACGTGACACTTACTTAACTCCCGTGGACACCTCTATAATGGACTATACGAACGGTACGTATTGTGCCAAGTAACAACGCCGTTCTAAAGTTAAAAGGGGTACAGCTATAAACGTCACTTCCAGCTGACAGGTGATACCCGTGTTTTGTAATAATAATTGTCAGATACGAAGACACGGTTCGCATTGAAACCATAATAACTTTCAAGTAACTACATTCCATTAAAATTTAACTCGAGACAGGAAAACAGATTTCCAGTAGTTAGTATTTCGTACAAAATAAATACCTACTTAATGCAGTCTACGAAAAGTAATTATTTCGTTGTGTTCAACCCGTTAATCCTATAGCCGTAGTTTGTGTCTACGCCTAAGGGAAGGAATAAATGAGCCCATTGTCCCAGGCTCGAGCCCAACCCATTTAAAGATAGACAATACCCATTGTCGTACAGTCAAATAATCCTAAATTTGTTGGGATGTCTTTCTCCGCTTCAAAGTTTCCAGACAAACCGAGCAATGAACAATTCATCGCACATCCTTACGAGTTTATGATTTTGTGATTGATGGTTGTAATATTAATGAAGAATTAAGGAATTTGATATATAAAGATGGCATAGGTACATACCTAGTCATTAAATTGAATGCCAGAATAAAAGTGTTCATCAGATATTACCTGAAACGACACATCAAAAAGTGACATAAAAAGTGTGAATTGTGTGAGATCGTTGTGACACTATGAACTAACACGTAAAGACGATTTTATAGCGCAGCTGGAACTGCGCTCGTAAACTTGAAAAGACGCGCACTACACGACGCCTAAGTGAATGTTCGGGGGTCAAATCTCGCTCAAAGTACTTAAATTTAACTTCCAGTTAATAACATGAGCGCTGTTTGATCTGAATTTCAGATGAGTTGTGTTAAAAATTCGTTTCGGCGACAAAGAAAAAATACACAACAAATAGCTAGGAGGAAAGTTTTACGTGCGTCTTCAAGCCGACGACGTTCTCATTTCTGAAAGTAAGCAGCAGATTGGACGTCAACTTTTCCTCTTTTTCCTCTCGTGACAGACGTAGGTACACAAAAAGAACTCACATCTTTCGATGAACAGAACTTTACCCATCTACCTTGGGGCTTCAATATTAAAATTTTACTTACGTTGATAAAGCTAGTTCGAGAGTAGCTCCAACACAAATATGTTTCTATAGCTGCTTACTATTTGTTTACGTTATCTGAAATAGATGAATCTGCCTAATGTGATTGGAGTAGCTGTTGCACAGATCTGATAGGGGATATACAACCATGCTATTCTCTGTTAATTGATTACCTCACCTGTAGTTATTTGTAGAGCTTGGAGCATAAATGTTACTAAAGGTACCTCACAGTGCTCCTATTTACACAGATGTTGGGTAAACTGTAGGTAAGCAATAAGCATTAGTGAACTGCGTAGGTACAGCAATAAGATAAAATTACACCCTTCACTGAATTGCCAATAAAATGGAGATGAAATGTACTAGTGATGTACATTTTGCGACAATTTGATCACGGGCGGTCATTTACCATAATGGATTGCGCCAATTTTCAACACTGTTAAATTTTAATGGTGGTATTATTGCTTAAATTTGTACTATTACATTCATTTCGTATTAAAAACAGTTTGTGTAGTTACTTGCATTGTTGAGAATGGATTCGGTTCAAAATGACCAATGAATTTACAGCAGCTCGCTGCAATTGACTTCAATATCATGTTCAGAGGAATCAGTCAAAGGAGTGCGTTGCAGCGGTGCTAAATACTTGGCACCCGTCGCCGATAAAGATAATAAAATGAGTGTCTTATTGAAACAAAATGTTTTAAAGATTATTTTAATACAGGGTTTGTATGTTTTTTTTTTACTTTTGTATATAAAAGAAAATCCAATAAAGTTTAGACAAGTATCTCCGTCTCTGTAGTCATCTAGATATATGTTTACCTACTGAATCTTCTTTATCGATTCAGTCGATTGTAGTAACTTTTAAATGAAGTTTCTTTAGAAGTAAATAACAACAGCCTGATAAAACTATCAAGTTCGCTGAGATATTGCAAAAACCTCAACAAGTTCCTTAGAAACAGGTGAATGTAACATCAGAAACTATAAACTTGACAACAATGCCTCTCTTAGGATTAAACTTCACCGAGGCTGGCAGATGACAAATTATTGACAAGTGAATTTTGCAGCAAGTGGAGACGTAAAGACTCGAAGGCGGCGCGAGGTCTCGAGGCGCCTCGCCGCGAGGCGCGCGTGCGGCAGCATAAGCCCGAGGCGTACACCGCGCCACACATCGCCACTCGCTGGCACTCGACACGATGTCTACGTGACCGCGCAGACAGCTGCACTAATCTCGTTCCCGACATGTGTAAGAGGCGCGCTAAATACGGTTATATTCCCGAATACGACCTACATTTTGTAAAACATAGATTTTTAGCTGTATGTCATGTAGCGACAATGTTTGGAGACACATCAAATTATTTATTAAAACTTCATGCACATGCAAAGAGAAATGCATTGAAATGCATTTTCTACCAGTCAACTTTAGGGCAGAGACAAAAACATAGTAGGTGCAATATTTGACGGCACGGTTGGCGTAGAGGCTGAGCGATCGACTGCTGCGCTGCGTGTCGCGGGTTCGATCACCGCATAGAACAAATATGTGTATGACCTACAGGTAGTTGTCGTAGGTCTGGCTGTTTTTGTATGTAAGTTTAAATGTTTGTAAATGCGCAAACATATTATAATAAATACCAATATATACATACATAGACATTATAGAAAAAGTTATTTTACGTGTTTACCAACATGTGAGGCCTCTAATAATAAACGAAGGTTACGCGACCGTTTTATTTCTAACAACCGAAGTATAGGCCCAAGTACTAAATTTGTAAAGGGCCGACAGAAAACATTTTTTTGGTAAACGAATTTCGCTCCTGGTCACGTTCGAAAATACACTAATGCACGAGTTCAACTTTTTCGGTGCCCCTTTATCGATGACAAAAAGACCAGCCGAAAGGCGAAATAAATGATGTAGGAATATCTAGGCGCGCTGTTTTTGTATTCTAACTTCATCTCTAAATCAAAAACTAGTTTTTGTACAGCCAAGTTCAAGATATGTGATCAAGACATGATTAGTTTCCTTCAATAATGAAACTCTTTACCGCAAGACGCAGTCAAATGTTTTATTCCGAGCGTAATAAAATATTTGTGCAGAAGCTGGAGCATTTATTGGGTTCAGACCTTTCGCAAGTCAGGCGCGGCTTCCGGGTGATGAATGATAAATATACAATCATATTCTGTATGAAGGATTGAGCCCTTATTTGTGTTGACGAGCTGCTAATATAAAATGTACATATTCCTCGACATCGTGTTCCATATCGTGAATGTGTGTAGGTACATACGCCTTCATTCATTTGTCTTCTCTGCCTCGCCTTGCAATCAGTCTTGAAATAATTCCATGGATCAAACTGTCACAGTACCAAAGAAGCAATATTTACCTTGTTAACTAAAGTTTCGACAGTTAGTAGAAGTAACGGCGTACCAAGTTTAAGTAAACCAACTAGTATGAATTAGGTTACCCTTCATTAAATTACTTTGTACTAATAGTCATTATGACTTGAACAAGTCTCATAATTGGATATGAGGGAAAACTTGTTGTAATTTGTTTTGATGCTTGAAATGTGTGATAATATGATGTAGGGCAGAAAGTATAAATTCAATCGGAATTCTTTATCAGTGTAGTGTTCTTTGGTATTTCTTACCGTCTGCTTCTAATACCTATGTTGTGTGTAATTTAATTTCGAACGGTGCTGATCACTTGATATTTACTTAGACAATTAATGACAGCCTGTGTTCCAAAATAAAAATGGTTTACCTGACAGCCAGACCTTTAATTAAGAAAGAGCTCTATATAACAAATGCATATGTTTGCTGTATTTTTCATGACACATCCATGTTACGTACGATGAACCACACTCTTTAAGTAACGCCTGATTCGATCTCACTATTTACGATCTAACCGCACCTGAAGGAACAATGTCATTTCATTTCTATGACAATATAAGATATGCGATGACTGAACAAAAATCGTGTTACATTGTCTTCTGGATTTATAGCATAAGGACCAAGGTGTTCTTTTTTTTATTTTAGAATGTCCTAAATTCACGGGTCGCACGCAATCTGATTTTAAGTAACAAAAAGTATTTTTACTTGGTCCCCACAAATTCGGAGCTTAATGTTTCCGTGGGCGTCCTAGGAGGCGACTTAAAGATTTTATCGCTTCGGTGGGCAACAAAATTTGGGAACTGATAAAATAAAATTGCCTGATTGTTCTAGTTAAGCAAGAACGCCTGCCAAACATGGCGGGTACTGATTTATTTTAGGGCAGGATTGTATTATTAATATTTTTCAGTAGAAAGTAGAGGAATTTTTATAAACCATGTTTTTTAAAAAAACACGTTTCGTTAAATTTTACACAATGTAAAAGGGTTTTATATACCTTAACTTACCTCCGATTTTCTATTTGAAGACAAAGAAAAAAGTTACATAAGTAAATAATGTCATAAGAGACACAAAGGCATTTTAATTAAACGAATAGTTCCTAGTTCTTTATTAGAATTAAAAGTCGTGTATATCCGATTCAAAGGGCTTCCTTTCAATTGAAGGCTTTGTGCAATCACCACAAATGACTTTCAGAGAAGGAATTTTATCATCGAGCGGGAAAAAAGTGTTTGAATATTAATATAAGAGGAGAGGGAATTTAATATTTGACGTAGGACAAGAATACTGGAGGGAATTTTGTGTGTATTATGAATTGTGGTGTGGTGCATGAGGAGAGGGGTAAGCGCTAGCAATTCTTTATGAGCTCTAAGATAGCAAGACGATATGGTGCTACATTTATTTAATAGCCTGCAACTTTCTTGTACACATTGGCATAACAATTTCGCTACAAATAATCGACTAGTCTTAGTTCCCGCAAACACATTCAGAACAAAATACAATATTTATACATTTGCGCTCCACAATAAAGACAATAAATATAGAAGTTGTAAGTTGTTGGAGAACGTTATTGTAGCTCTCACCACAACAGGTGAGGCTATTCTTTACTCAAGTATCTACTCACCGTAAGTAACCTTTTACGTGGCCACCATTCGTTCTTATTACACCTCGCCATACACCGGCATTTGCCCGTCCGCTAGAACTTTAAAATTCTATACGTATAAGTGGAGTTTGAAAATGAAACACAACTTCGTTGATGTGAAACAGAGAGAATATGTCGAGAAGTTGGCGAGTGTTCACTTTACAACGTAAGATATCATATTAATTTCACGTTTTCAACTTTGTTAGGAATGTAAACAGTACCGTTGCCCGAAGACTCCGACAACAAACCATTAGTGTGCTCGTTTCTCATCGCAAAGTGCGGAGGACATTAACTGGTGAGTGTAAGTTGGTAGAATGGTGCGTCTCCACCGAATCACTCGCTCTGTAATTTACGTGCCAACTTCGGTGACACGTGTGTTCTATTGATTTGGTCAACTCGGCTGAAGTCGGGTAAGTGCGTAGCTTTTTGATTGCCATCCAATTTAGACGTGATCGAGAGAATGCTATGCTTGAAGAAACACTTTGCGTTTTGACTGTTTGTGACTGTGGCACATTTCTCCACATTCTACCTTATCTTTCGTATAGCTGTTTTATCGGACGGCTATAAAGTTGATCAAACAGTTTTCCTTTAATGTTTCCTTCTATTTTATGTGTGTAAAGCTGCAATTCTTTATCTCATTTTGTTGTTGAAGTATCCGTTTATGTCATGAAGTCCCCGGAAAGGTAGTTGGTTCGCGTCGTTATATGTACACTGGGGGATGACGTATTTCGGTGAGAGAAGGCATGCCGTGCTAGTAGTTTACATGAATGTGGATGTTGTTTTATCTTGGTAAGTTATAATACCACACAGTGAAATGAAATACCCCCTACTATTCATAAAGCGTGTGTTGGATATAGACTTAAAAAAAAGTTTGCAGTGGATCTGTCGGTCGGGATTTATCAATCAATCATCGAGAGGTGTGACGTTAAACACTATTTCAGAGCGTAGAAATACTGCGATAGCTATATTTTTTATTTATCAATTTAAATCAGACCATTGATCCATTAAATTGTTAGTATAATCTTAAACAATTATTAGTAAGTGACAAGAATATATTAAAGAATAAAAATCATTTATTTGTCAGAATGTAGGTGTACAAAATAGTAGGCACGATTTTAATATTAATGTGACCCATTTACATTCTACCATTAAATGTGGTATGTAAATATTTAATTTTACAATAGGTTAAATTATTAAAAGTGTCCTAATCATAACATTACATCAGTTGTTATCAATGTGATTGTTTTAAATGACTGATTTTACATAACTGCAGAGATTTAATTTCATATTACATTATATTATTAAGTCACAATATTGCATCAGTTACCAATACCATTGCTATAAATTAAACTAAACAATTAAACGTACGTTAAATTCGTTGTTTGCGTATAATTTAATATTAATACTATTGTAACTCTTATTTTAACAAATATTGTATTTTTCAAACTAAACAATACATTTAATTGGTTACATGGACCTCTGAGCGCACATGTCTACGTGCCCAGAGCCTCATAAGTATGGAATATCAGAATGTATATCAGAATACCTATGTGGTGTAGATAGACTAAATTTGACTGTCACATTGCGTTCGACTAAAATCAAACAATCCTAAATCATGGTCACTGACACAAAACAAGCTAGATTTGTACGATAAACTATAAATTAAATGAGAAGATTATCTGAGCAGCTTTACCGTTGATAAATATCAGTACTAGATATGCACACTATATCTGTAGGCCATAACCCAGCGCTCTGTTCATCAAATCAAAAATGTGTATTTATTTACTTATGCTAACAAATAAATATGATTTGATTTGAAATACGTATATTTATTAACCGACTTCAAAAAAATGAGGATGTTCTCAATTCGATTGTTTTTTAATACAAGTTTGTTATGCGATTTCTCCGTCACTTGTGGTTCGATTTTCAAAATTCTTATTATAAATGAAACGACTCTCGTAGGGGTTCCATAATTGTATATATATTGCTTGGGTAATTAATGAGTTATCTTCAATAACACATTTGATTTCTTCTAATGTATATGGACGATATGCTAATATCTCTTTTTAGTAGTGAAAAATCAATACTCAATGAGAATTTGTTCAAGATACCATTATACTACAACAAAAAATATTTCAATTGACTTCCAGAAGTTAATTAATTTTCCGTCTTTTTAGTGTTTTTTTAGAAGTCGGTTATTTTTTGGAAAAAAGTTTTTTTGAATGTGAAATATTTATAATACGGTTAAGGTAGGTGGGATAGACAGACGATTTCTAGGTTATGGATGTTACTCAGCTGTATCCGATAAGATTTCAGAGGACGACGAATTTGATAGTAAACTTTAATTAAAACAAATAGGGTTTAGTTCTAAACACCACCAAATTCTATTGGAATAAGTGCTTATTCCATTTAACATTATTGGCAAACTAATTACCTTTTTGACCCCATCCAGTAAGTTAGGTGTCGCGCAATACGCTATCAATTGCTAGTGGGAGTAGAAAAAGAGTATATATCGGAGCGCCAGCATCCAATCAACATGGAGTACGTTTAGTTACGGACTTCGAAATTAAATTGCTCCCCAGAGTGCATGTTTTAATTATGAGTAATTAGTTAAGTCGTCAGGTACTTCACATATAAATTGTAAGTTTACCTCAGATGATTTCGAAGATGTGCTAGTTATAAGTTAATAGCTTCCGACCGCGTGGCAAAGTTACTTTGGGCTATCGCCAATTTTAACCCGCGTGATGATCGAAAAAAAAATCTTTCTCTCCCCTTTTCTTCCCTCTTTCTCACTTTTTTTTAGCCTATGTCCGTCTCCAGGGTCCCAACTATCTCTGTACCAAAATTAATCTAAATTGGTTCGGCCATTTAGGCGTGAAGACGTAACAAACAAACTCACTCGCTTTTATAATACTACTAGTAGGGATTGTGTGAGGTGATGTCGTCATTAAAAACTGGCTAGCTGACTGGAGAGAACAGAATTATAAAAATGTTTCTTTGGAATATAACAAATATTTTAAAATTGTACTTCTTATGAAAATAATTATTAAAATTAAATGTAAAAGTTTTATAAAGGGACCATTAACCTTCTCGTGTAACCTTGTCTGAAAAGTTTCGTTTATTATAACAGGCACTAGCACCACCCAGGAGGAACGAAGCATGAATCTGAATGTTGATCGAATGAGAGGGAGAGGCAGGTCAAATAAAAGATAGTTGGTTTGTGTAAGGAATGATTTGGATTACAAAGGAGTTGATGATGCCGTGACGTCAGACAGGGGAGAATGGAAGTAAAAAACGTGTTGCACCGACCCCAAATAGAATGGACCAGGAAAGGAAAATGATAAAAACCGGCACCACCCACTTATATAGACCTGCAAACTCAAGAAACGTACTTCATCAGAATACTGAGATAACCTTACGTTTCAATTTAGCATAATCCTTCATCAGTACCGCATACGCTGTAGCGCGGGAAGTACGTATATTCTGTGCAAATATGTTTGCATTTTATTTGTAGGAAATTAAGATTCGCGGCGCACCGCCCCTAGTGAGCCCCTCATGCGCCCGGCGTGCGCCCTGCACCCGTTACCTCAACAACGCGGTGCAATTTCCATCCGCTGCAGATAAGCAACGCAATATTTCACATTACATATGACGTTATTTCCCTAGATAAACTGTACAAGCATCTGTACGCTTTGCAAATGGTCATTAACTATATTTACAGTTATTTCGTTTCTGTGCTCCATTACTATCAGTAGAAGATAGTGATATTTTTGTATTTTGCAATACTGTGAACTTATTCTTGAATAGGTTCTCCCCTATTAACCTTACTATATATATATATATATATTAATATTATAAAAGCGAAAGTGAGTTTGTTTATTTGTTACGTCTTCACGCCTAAATGATTTTGATGAATTTTGGTACAGAGATAGTTGGGACCCTGGAGACGGATAAAACCATTTTAAAAAAAAAAACGATAGAGATATGAGGTATTCGGCTTTTTAAAAAAAAAAGATTGAGATTCGAGGGAGAAAGAGGGAAGAAAAGAGAAAACTTAACTTTGCTGTTACAATAAATAAGGCGCAAGGGTAAAAACTACAGGTAGCAGGTACCTGTAAATCAGGAAAGGGGAACAGTGCTACCCCGAATTTAACGCGATCAAGGCCGCGGGCAAAAGCAAAAGCCTCTAAGAAATAGCCCATTAACAGCTGTGGGTGTCTTTATATATACACATTATTCGTATAAACTATTTCCTCGGAAGAATGTCGGCAGCTTTCCCGCAAGACCGCTGCTCTAATACAAAAGACAGTCGTCCGTGGTATCTGTCACGTGCCACAAGGAAATAAAAAAACTCAAAATGAATCATTGTTGTCGCCTCACTTGAATTGAAGCGGAAAAGATTTTTGTGTTTTAGCTAGTCTTTGTTGTTAAAAAAACAAGCTAAGTAAGATTCGCACCAAAGGTTTCGTACAAACTTGTAGGTAAATAATTATAAATTGTAAAAGATAAACTGTATTGAAGGACAAACGTGACTCTGCTGTAGGAAATCTGCTGTCCAAACATAGGTCGCAGTCAGTTTACCAACTGCAATTATATTTGTGTTAACAAATTTCGGTACTCGAATTCAGGAGACAGAGACAGACAGACGGACAACAAAATGAGTGTTTCTATAAGGGTTTTTTTTGAGGTACAGAACTCTTAAAACACTTGACTTATTACATGTAATTCTATTTAATATAAACAAGTAAACTGTTTTTTTAGTTTTTGTTTCAAGCGTCGAGTTGAACTCAAATTTTACTAAATCGACTTTTGAGGTGACACAATGGAATTACATACTTAGAAAGTTAACACGAGTGTTAAAACCGGATATTGGTTTCGGGAATTACATAATAATATCGTCTTCAAAACGGTGAAAGTTTTCATAGGAATGATCAATTTAGGATGTGCTGCCGATATTTATAAATAAGATAAACGTCTAAAATAGTAGACAGATAACTTCAGGTAAGCAACTTCGAAAGATAGTCATGAATAAACAATTTATGAAGTGCGAACATTACCCTACGTGCTCGTATTTTATAGTATACGTCTCATCGATCACTATTAATTTAATTTAGACCCTCTAAACATGAAATTTAGGCCGTATTTCGAGTAGACAAAAAACATGAGCTACGTACCTGTATCGAAACCGAACACTCGTTAAAAAGATAAACTGCCTTGCGGTTTTATCCCGAAATGTTAACAAACAACTACCTACTGTGAAAATAGATGAGATTGGCGTGATTAAAACAATTTAGGTAAAGTATAAGCCTTCGAATTCTATCATAGAATTTAGAAACAAATTCCAAGAAAAACCGCTCATACCTACCCGTCTAGTGTTTATTTATTCAACGGTGTGGTCGTCTTGTTTCGTTAACTTATTAGTATCAATAGTTTGATAATAAATTATAATGTTTGTATTTACATTTACCGAACTAAATTAAACAAGTTTTGTACATTATTTTTTAAATTAAAAGTAAAGGTTCTAGAGTAAAATTAGGAATACTTTCGTTTGTTTAACGTGAAAACAGAATGAACTGACGTGCTAATTATAATTTTATTCTCGCAGAATATATGAATCATAGAAAGATGAGAATAAAAATAATGTTATTAAACCAGTGTTATAACAGTTTTCTTAATCTAACATCATTACGAATATCGGTAACAAGTTCTATGTTGGCAGAATTAGAAAACAATGAACCCCAAACTAGGCTGCGCCTGTATCTTGGAGTACATCTTATATTGTAAAGCAAAAACAGCAAATAGTTCTAGTTGTACACACATATTGTGACTCGTGAAAATAATACGCGAATTTTAAACCATTACGTTCCTCATTAAAGTCGCATATTATGCGAACAGCGCGTAGTTATGTTCATAGGTACCTCGACAATCGCATTACTGGTTGAATGCAATGTGTAATTCAAACCACTGCTTTTGAATTCGTTAATATTTTACTGAATAATAAAACAGATTTTAAAACGTAAATGCAAAATATGTTGTTTTGCATTTATGTTATCAAATCTGTATTTTTAAACGTTTATTGTGTTGCATGTAACAAAATGTGTGTTTTAAACGGAAGTCTGACTAATTTTGGAGGCGTACTCAACTATTGCTTATGAGAGTTCGTTTTCAGATCGATAATATAACATCAGTTAACTGACCACATCTCACGTAAATCACACTAATTTTAAAACGAAAGTTTGTTTGTTTGTGTGGGATGATCCAATAACTCAAATATCGTTTTTAGCGTAGGTAGCACCGCGGGGCGCTGCTAGTTAATTTATTATTAAAAAGCCATATTTATTCAGTAAGTAGAGGAATTCGCAGCATATTGTTGAATTCGTAATTGTTTTTAATTTGTTGAACATAACACATTTATAAAATTAAAGAGCGCATGGTAGAATTCGGATTAATGCCGCGTCAATTACACAAGAGCCGGCGGCGATACGAAATGTGAAAAATTATTGGTTAATGGGGCGCAATCGCGAAGTATGAATTTGTTTCACTTCGCGATGTTAATACACGAACACATTACAAATCAAGTACAGCCAGTCAGCGTTTTTGTTTGTGGTGGTAATTAGATTCCTTATTTAATCTTTATCTATATTCTATACGCTCGTCGTTAACTGTGCAGGCTCTGCTTACAAGTAGGTGAATCTTTACGGTTATGATGGATTTTTAAGTGAAGCTTCGCTAGCAAATGGACATCTCATTTTCGCTTTTATAATATCATAGTAAGGATAGTGCGCGAGTCCGACTCGCACTTTGCATGTGTTTTTAAAAAAAAGCTACACTTCTATAGTATATTGCGTTGTTTAATTTTCCAATAACTGTGTTGTTTTCAGTCAGTGACAAAACTGTATGTGTTCGTTGTTGCATGTTCGTGATTAGGTATATCGGATAGGCTATGCATAGAACGTCATAACAAACTGGCATATCGCTGTAATGCTCTCGGGTACCCAATCATATTGGTGACTGTTGTGTTAGCGTTGTTTCTGTATCTATTTAATTTAGTTAGCTCTACACCGCGTAAGTAGCTTTAAAGTAGTTTTAATTTAAATAACACAACATCGCGCCTGTAATCAGGCAATCTGTGTTGAGAAAGAGTGTACATTACTATTTATTCACATTTCACCAGTTATTTTAAGCCCCATTTAATAGGGGGCGAGCCTATTGCCAGCAAGGATGGCAATAGGCTCGCCACACATCGACAGCAATGATGAAGGATGCACAAATCGAGACACTGGATGTTACTGAAAAATTATTGATGGAAATCCTAATTACACTTTACCCAAACAGGGAACCAAGACCAAATGATCAGAAGTTGCGGTTGCCAACTATTAACTTAAATTTTGACGACACAGTTGGCTCAGTGTCTGAGCGAAAGACTGCTGCGCTGCGTGTTGCGAACAAACATTTGTATGGCCTACAAATAGTTGTTCCGGGTCTGGCTGTTTGTGTATGTGAGTTTAAATGTTTGTACACGCGCCCACGATACAGGAGAAATTCCTAGTATGTTTCAACGTTTAAAAATGTAAAAGATATAGAATTTGGCCCATAACTTTCAAAGTCTAAACTTTTAACTAACTAGTGTTATTTTAGACTTACCGTACCTGCTTTTGATTTTTAAGATCAAGAAAAATCTTCTTTATATGGTTTGTGGTCAGAATTGCGATTATTTACCAATACCACCCACCTTCGTTGATTCACAACCAGTTGATGGTTAGTAATCAGGGGTGAATGAATGAATAAATTAATGGATTACATCAATTTTATACGACGCAATAATAATAAAATTGAAATCTAATTACGTTTATCTGGATAAAGAGTGTTTGTTTTCGATACCTTCCGAAAATTTAGTGTCTCCCATAAAGTAGAGTAGTTAATGAATGAATAAGATATAGTTTTATTATTCTAGGGCAGACCGTAACTCCTTAGCGATAACGAGACCTCTGTCTCATCGCAATGTTATTTACGCACTTGATTGATAGTGATGAATATTCAGACGGGCGGCGCGTCGACAAATCCCGCTGGTTTGTCTGTAGTGCCCTGTTTTACTCACACCTTCTGGGATTGCAACATAAATCTTTGTCGAAAATGGATACTTTGCTTCGCATCATTGCCCTTGTAGTCATAAATAATACCCTGTAACAGTATTACGCTGGCCGGATTAATCATTAATCTCCCGCCTTAGTGATCCCGATCCGGACAGATGGCGTTGCTGTTTAATTGTATTTTGGAATTGGCAATATACGAAGTCAACCACTTTTTATTTCGATTTATTAGCATCGTTTATTATACTGATTTGTTATTCTTTTATTTAGATGCTAATCTGGGAATTGAAGAAAAACAAATAGGCAATCATGATTGCTTTCTATTACCCGCGTCAGGTGCCCGGTGGTCGGGACACAGCCGAGTGTCGATTGTGTGTGACGTGTAAAGCTACACAATGACGCAACTTGTACAATGTCTATCGATGAGCTACATTGATGGGACTCTGTTTGAAACGTGTGATGGACGTAATTCGAGCACGATTGCACACCATCGTGCACCATTGCGCGCCATTATGTAGACACAGAGTAACGTAATTCAGCGTATAATGCAATGCAAATTGTTCGCTTGCACGACGATAAGGGTGGTACATTTAATGTTTGCGCCAAACTTATGCTGGCCAACAGCTGGTTTTTGTGGATTTACAATGGCTAACAAAACGTAATATTCGTTTCATTGAGCCTTGTAGGTTTGTACGTATAATATGTTAAGGGTACTCGACTGAATTAAGTAGCCTATGTGCTTATCTATGAAGTGGTCTAGTTTAAAGTAAATTCGAATTGAATTATCGAAGTTGAATTGTACATGGAATAGAGCCTACCTATATAAATTGCCCATGGGTTTTGCACTATAATCTTTCATCTAAATACTATAGGAAAAAAGTTGCATGAATAAGGCAGTCACATAGAATATTTCAATTTGTGTCATCTAAGTCCAAACGTTTTTGACAAAGACACGTGTTTCCATCGATGCGGGTGCCACCGTGAAAAATGCTTTTGAAAATTTAACCTGCACTCGATTATTTCACCTACGTACATTCAGAAGTCACCGTCACCTAGCACTATATCCTTGGCATTCAGTTCACTGTCAGGCCGAGCTCATAAATCCGCCGGAGAGAGACTAGAAAACGTTGGCAAGGACTCCTCTTGGAATCCTACCAAATTTAAATATCCTTTTCGAAATCATAAAGATCACATTACGTATGACAAAGCGTACTGCATCGTCTACTTTACTTAAGACTAACAGCTCATTACACAAAACAGCATTAAGAAAATTCAAAACTGTTAAAAATCTTTGGTAACCAAAATTTGCGTAACAGAATGGAGGAAGCAACCTCACCCTTGACAACATCGTTGCATGTATATTTTATGTGTCCACATTAAGTTACCGCTCCGAGTTTAGAAAATATTCACAGTAAGTAAGTTGAATGGTCATTCAGTGCAGACAATACCGTGTCTTGGGACCCCAAACTCGGTTTAGAAGTACACTCCAGATGCAAAATACGGCAACAAGAGATTGGAGGCAGCCTTTGCGGTTTAAGGCGTTTTCTCATAATGTTTTATGTCGACAATTTACCGAGTTTTAGCCGGAGGGATCTGCACAACAATTTGTTTGAACTCCCGCTTTCTGGGCATCGTAAATAAGTCCCAACATAGAACAACGCAAAACTATCTAACACGTACATTCGGTGCAGCATTGTTGTCATAAAATATTTTATTAGAATTTTATATTCAGTTGGTAGTACAGTGCCCGGTAAAGCAACTTTCTCATTAGACAGCATTTTTGTGTTCCACGAACGGCGGGTAAATACAAAAAGGAATGCCTAGTTTTATACCTCTCATAAAATATTTCATCGCGAGCGTTGGTGTATACTATTTCATCTTGCATGGCAGTACCTGATACGTAGCGATGCCGACTACCTTACACGTCTAGACTAAATAGATGTTATTAGTTCGTGTTACCAATAATGTAAAAGCGTTAATGAGTTTTCTTGGAAATAGTGGATAACATATGTTCCGTCTTGTCGCCGCTCCAAATGCACCGTGGGGAGCGGTGCGGGCTGCGAGCTTCGGGCGTATATTTCTATCTTGCGAAGTCAATCCAATTTGCGGTGACAGCTGAGTGGCCGCTACACCACCGGCTTGATTTGTTCAACGTGTTTCTCCCCGAGCGAGCCAAGAGAGCCAATATTGCCAACTTTCCACCCTATTATATCTAAAGCAATTTAACGCTACAAGTTATCACGTTACTGTGATATGTTGGTATATGTTACGTCACAGACGAATAAATGTCCCAAATTGTTTCCCAACTTGGAAACAAATTACGATAACTCTCGACTTGAAAACCATAAAATTAGAATTCGTGCTTGTAACTCCAATGAATGCTAGGCACCTAGCGAGTTTCATTACAATCCCTTGTATTTTCATTAACTTTATGAAGAAACGCTGTTGGTGTTTGTCTTTGTAAATTTTGTTTTGTCTTTATTAAGTTTGGATCTTTCCTTGGTTATTTGAAAAGACAAATTAAATACGAATATGATTTTGAATAAAATAATGATGCTCCTTGTTCAAATAATTTCAAGTCGTTGGCGTTCCCAAAGGAATTTAATGTGAATGTGAGTGATTGCTTGTGTATCGATCCAATTAATTCTAGGTAAACAACATGGAGTCCATTTGTCTAGGAATATTTACTTAAAATTCAATTTACTAACAAATCAGCTACACGAGCTCATTTAATCTGGGTTGCCAGTTGGAAATTTGATGTACATATTATTACAATTTTGTGTAGGCGCAACCTATTACCGAATTGTATATAAAAATAATGTTGGATTTTTCTAACTAATTATACTTTATAATGTTTACCCTTGCAAACAGACCATTACAAAAAAATAAGAAAATGTTTTTCCTTGTAAAAGAAAACAGTAAATAAGGATAATAAAGACATATTTTAAAATTAAATCTCGATCTTGGCGAAGTGAAGGTAGTTAAAAAGTTTTATCTTGAGAAGTAAAGAGTCCAGGGTCGTCTGCTGCTCGGCTCGGTAGCTGGCGCGTGTCTCTGGGGCCCGGTTCTAGACCGGACCACTTCTGAAAGCTATCCGAACAAAATTGCACTTTCTAGCGAATTGTGTAGTTGATGATACATTTAAACTGTACTTTTACGTTGCGGTTATGACTTTTGTTCATAATGTATTACATCGTCCCGTAGTGTCGCACTCAGATACATAGATCGATGAAACGGAAAACGGGGCCTCTATGCCCCGGAGCTAATGATGTGACAAAATGTAGCAACTTGTCTTAGAAATTGTCTGCCCCATGCGGTTATACGTTGTTACAACTTATTAACTTTCTTTTCATGTTCGGATAGGTTTCTGCGGTCCACATCTGGGTCTAACCTTTCTTATATAAAAGCTTGTCCCGGCCTATGAATGTACTCTATCTTCTATTGAATGAAAAATCGATTTCTATCAACATTACAGATTCTCATTCTATTTGTATAAAAGAAAGTCGAGTCGGTGTATTACTTCGGAATATTTTCATTTCAGTAAAAAAATATCTATAAGATAGTTCATAAGGTCAATACAATAGAGCTAATAAAAATATAGAGGGTTTTTCCATAACGTAGACATATTTTTTGGTATGCAAATACTGCAAGTAGGCAAGATAATAAGTCTGTGCTTTCGTTACCAATTATTCTGTCTAGGTACTTATAAGTTTACACAAAAACATTTAATTAAAAATTTTACGCTGGAATCGTAAATTCATAATTATCGTTTTCATTAATTTGTATTCTGAAAGCAAATAATCAGGAGCAGTCCCGCTGTTCCAATTATAACAATAATCACGTACAGACTGAGGCACGAAGGTTCTGTGACGAACCGTTATCAAAATTTGAGTCGACAGAACCGTTGGCATTGCCTTCTCTATAGTAATTATGTATTCATGTTCTAATGACATGCTATGCGTAGCTCGAATCAGCTCCATGTTTATTGCTCTACAAGGAATGCATAAACGGTTTTGTGTAGCATATAATCAGTTGAATAGATAACAAACTGTGATTGTTACTACTTGGATCTAATCCGTAATTTGTACTCGTAATCGTCGTTTAGGTTTTAAGTTCTTTGTAAAATCAGCACTTTGACTGGACGACAAGGTTGGATCGTGTGTCGCGAGTTCGATCCCCGCAAGGAACAAAAGGAACAAATATTTGTGTGACCTACAGATAATTGTTCCGGGTCTGGCTGTTTATGTATGTGAGTATAAATGTTTGTAAACGCACTCAAGAAACAGGAGAAAATCCTAGTACAGGGCAACGTTTACGTCAACTAAACTGATAGTTCATAACCATTAGGACAGACAGTTCTTGGGCAAAGTGTTGGGATTTATTAACCGACTTCAAAAAAAGAGATGGTTCTATGTTCGACTGTATTTTTTTCATTGTATGTTCAAATACAGTCTCTATCTCCACCAACCTTGGACCGATTTTCTAATTCTTCTTTTGTTCCAAAGGCTATATTTCCGAGGTTGTCCCATAGCAGTGTAATTTATGAGTTATCGACTATAATACATTATTTTTCTTCTATGCCTCTATGGATCATCTGCTAATATGTGTATTTTAGTAACAATGGAAAATGAATACTCGATAAAACATTGTGTGAGATATCATCACACCATTATTAAAACTGGTAAAATTAATTAATTTTTTGCAAAAAAAAACCGACTTATTACAAAGTAATTTCCCACTTTTTAGTCCTATTTCAGAAATCGGTTATTTTTTTCATTACTATTTTCTCAAAAATAGCTACAGACTATGTATATTACCGGTTGATGGTAAAACTTGGACTCTGTAACAGAATAGTATCCAAGAGATAGCCAAAGAAGTAGAGGCATATAAATCAAAAGAAGGTAAGATGATTTCAAGAAGATATTGGGCCAGGGAAGGACCCGTTTAACAAGAGACATAAATAAGTGGAAATAAGAGGACGCGTTTGTCGACAGATAAGCCACACAAACAGTGATTTACGGATGGTTCAAAGATAAGTTAGAATTTTGATTACCACAATTTAGTTTTTATTAATTATGCATTTTTAGCTGTCAGAATGAAACAGCAACAAAAGCTATTCTATATTATGGTATTATCTATGGTAGTTTGGTCCTAAGACTTAAACATGACGAATTATGATTGTTCAATTAGATTCATCTCTGCCTAGCCCTCCGGGGAGTTTATGCGGTTATGTTTCTCTATCACAGTGGTAAAAAGTTTGCATCGTTGTTGACCAAACCTATTCCTAAACAGATACAGCTGTATGAAATGTCATTGTGTTGTAACCACAATGAGAATTCGGTTAACACCTATTAATCTTCATTGTAGTTTAGCTTGGCATGCACACATATTATACATTATCAATAATGCAGGCTTCATTCTCATAATCCTCACTAATAATATTATCTATGCGAAAATTATTCTGTCACCCAATCGTATCGTTTCCATAGCTCATCTAACGAATTATTACAGGATTTTGATGATTAAACAGCTACATTTAACCTGTGAAACTGGAATCTGTGTTCTCGTTTGTTTTTATTGATAATTTAACTAAAATTTATTATATAAAGGTTTTAAAGGATGTGTAGTAGATATTAGACTACCTAATTTTATAATGTAGGTACTTAAAATATTTCGTCAGATATTTTTATCAGCAGTAAACCAGTCTTACCAAGAGGTATCGTATTACCCAGTACTACAGTTAGTACTGCAGTCGCTCCATGTAAAATACTGGTATTCAGCTGCATCCGGTTAGTCTGGAAGCCGACCCCAACATAATTGGGAAAAGGCTAGGCAGATGATGATGATTTTTGGCAGCAGTAAATGCAGATTTAAGTATAGGTTCAACAAATGGCCAGGGTCTCCTATTACTCGAGCCTAAATACCGTCTTTACCGAGCCGTAGACGTACTACAATAGCGTTGGGCTTGGGTGGCCCAACGCTTCCGAGAAAACAGGCCAAACGTGTACTTATAATTTGCATATCTATCATATAAAACTGATGGTATGGAAGGCAAAACAGTTTATTCATTGAACAGGGTCAGGATATAAAGAAAATCGTTTTCACCGCATAAAGGGCCGTTAAGGTGCTTTAAAAATACTGACGTAAGGAAGGTAGAGGGTTTGGGCCCAGATGGCATACCGTATAAGGGCTATAATGTCAATATTACACAAGAGCCTTATTACTTGGGATTTTGAAGTACTGCTTACATGTTACGTCGTTATGACTCGGCAGTGATTTGTCTTGTATGAATTGTTGGTAATTTTGAAGTGATGGCCCTCTGGCCAAACTTGAGAGGTGAGGCGCTTAATCTCTATTAAGCGCCTCACCTCTCATGAGGTTGTTGGTTGAAATCCGGGCAAGTACTTGACTTTTTCAATTCATAAGTAAGGAAAACATCCTGAGGAAAGCTGGACGAGCTATAAATAATATAAGTCTAAAATCGCCAACCCGCATTGAGTAAGTGTGGTGATCAATGCTCGTGCCTTCTCTGTGTAAGGCGATGCCTTTGCGCAGCAGTAGGACAGTTATAGGCAGGTATTTAATTATTGTATGACTTTAACTTCATGTGAGAATGAGGTATAGTTTTTTCGGCCGCTCAATAATTCTATCATTAGAACATTTCACTAATCATACATGTTAATGGGGTGATTCATTATTATAGTATCATAGATTCTTCTGTTGAAGTCACTTTTAAAGAACTTTTACAGGAGATTTTGTGACATCTAAAGTAATTGGACTAAAGTACAAGCTTTACGTCAACCCACAATAAACACAGCCTTATGTTTGTTTCCCATTTTTACGATTTCCACTTCATTTCCACGACCTTGTCATTGATAGTTGGGTCCCTTTGTGGATGAATTGTAGGGACATTTGTGCCCATATTGATTTTGTTAGATAGAGTTACGGCAAAATATCTGAGCAACGTTGTACGGATTTAGATATCAATCAAATTACTTGGCCAACTTGGATCGACGAACTATAGAACCGGTATTATTTGCTGAAACTATTAATGATATCCTTATTCGTCAGACAATCGATTTGCCTGAGTGTTGGCAATTTGAGATATTGCGTAACAGGCAGCACATGTACACAAACAAACGCTGGAATTATTACGGTCCGGGCATTCATCCGGGCCCCCGATTTCCATAAAGTTACCTTAATACATTGTATACGATGGGCACCTGAATAATTTCATATTTGCATGGGGCTCTAATTCCTATTCCGATTGAATTCTGTTGTAAATAAAATACTGTTTTGTTTTAAAAATCAGTTGAAACATTCCGCTTCATGTGTTTGTGTTCAATAAATTCAATCATCATGTGCTTCTGAAGATATTATAACAAAACAGTTGAGTTCTCGCAACTCAAGTTAAATAATACTCTGAACTTTCAAAGTACCGGTACCGACCGAAATATTGGTAACTCCTGTTATCCGAAACTACATAAACAAGGAAGTTTCATGATTTAAAGTTCGGCTTCAACTTTTGCTGAAGTATTAAATAAGAATGTGTTCCGAGGTTTATTTTTTCATATTTTATCACTTAGGCACTACTATAAAACATGCATTGAAATAAAATGGAAAATTAAAAGTGTATGCAAACGTGGCATCGTACTTAAGATCAAGCTACTCATACGCACATTTCAAAGCGATAACGACATATTACCCACCAAGGGCCAAGGGTCGTTATGGTACGGAATGGTCACTTTTATGAACGTATAAAATAAAGAAAATCTTCTCATACTTCACACAGGTCCCTCATGACACTAATAAGAAATAATAACGGTTGTGTGATCCGTCGCAGACTACATACGGAAACTATTAGTGAAATTAGTGACGATAACGTGAATCTAATCGTATATCCTTTGAAATTCGATTCAGATTTTGATGTGCTTTTTATTATATTTAGGTATTAGAGAGGTAGTTGGCTAGATTACAGTTAACAGAAAAAAAAACAAAAACTTCATGCTATAGGAAGTCAGTTTAAACAAAGCTTTTTTCAAACAAAAAATAATTATTTTATATTATTGTATTCAAAAGAATCTACACGTTACTTTTATAAATGCCACTTTGAGAGCGAGGCTGGCTGCCATCATAGTTTTATTTCACACAAAAAGGAACAATTTGGAATTCCGCTAATCCCGGCGGCGCTCCGCTGGAAATAATCTTTTTGATAACAATACCGTATTGTTTTTTAATGACCGTAATGACAATTATTTAGATACCGTATTAACCAAAATAACCAAGACTATGCAGATTGTTTCGAAAAGTATTCTTTGGTATATAGATAATCACATTCCTGTACCAAAATAATGGAGAAGTAAAGCTGAAGAAGCAAATTGACGGCATTATTGGCGCAGTGGTCGAGCGATCGACTGCTGCGCTGCGTGTCGCGAGTTCGATTCCCGCCCAGAACAAATATTTGTATGGGCTACAGGTATTTGTATGTTTCGGGTCTCTGTGTCGACCAGTTTGTGTATGTGACTTTAAATGTTTGTAAACGCACCCACGATTCAGGGGAAATTCCTAATGTGGGGCAACATTTATTTAAACGAAAAGAAGAAAGAAAAGCTTTTTTGTTTCTAAGTTTGGGTGTAGAGGATAATGCTCAAAACTACAGATCAGATTTCTAAAATTCCTTTACTAATGGAAAGCTAAACTCTCCGCAAGTGTCCATTGGCGTTTCCGTAACATAATATCAACCTTAATACGAGCCCAGTTACGGGTAAAAAGTTAGCGCATTGTATAGTTCATTATTACTTTGCCCTGTCTAATTTTTTGTTGAGCTTCCTCTCTTTTGTGCTCTGATTTCCTGGTCAGCTAGAGTCTTACTTAGGTTGTACCTGTTTCGATTATCGCACCCATCAGGCTGTTGGTTCCTTCCCTACCTTCTTTTAGCAACTATACTTTTATTTAGTTGAATTGGTTTGTATAGTTATCTCTATATAAAAGATGAATGCATCTGGATGCAAAGACTATGTAGATGATGATAATCCTGGTTCCCATACGTTGCAGATGTTGGAAGTCATGAAGATTGTAGACTAACAATTTAATTATCCACTTATAAAAGTAATCGACTGCGATTTCTTCAATTTTAATTTTTAACCACGTGCTATAAAGAAACAGTTCTTAAACCCAGCTTTAGAAATTGCTTATTTACAACACAAGAGAAGACTAATCTCCCTCGCCCTAAAGAAAATAAATTATTTTTTATTAACAAAGCCTCGGTAATTGTATTTAATTTTAGAAGTAAATCTAGTCTACCGCAGACGGGATAAGGTTTCGCTTTAATATATTCATGTTCTTGAGTCTTTATTTGCATTAACTTACTTAAAAATATGTACACAGAGCGTTGACTTGTTGGCCTAGTAGATGGTAATCGTGATTACTTGGCGTGGGCTTGTCATAAGTTTTGTCAGGAAAAGTGTTCTTTCTATTTAAAATTCGCAATAGCAGCTCAAATTTAGGTTTTGATCCTGTACTCAAAAAGTTTTGACATGGTGTCAATTATGTAGATTTTTGACTGTAAGTGACAAGTAGTCAGAGTTCCGAAGGTCTGACGACCAGTCTTAACTACGGGGTATAGTTTTACCCAGAACTAAGTAAGTTGTGGAGTTCAGATAGGCAGACGAGTTACGTTTATTACTGGTATTCAGCTGCGTCTGGTTCGATTGGAAGCCTACTCCAAAATAATTGCGAAAAGGCTAAGCAGATAAAACTTTGATACTGACAAAGTACTGGCAAAATTTGTATGCACTTCTGCTAAACCTTTCGGGAAACACAAGCATGAGGTAGGTAGATGGGGCAACGAAGCCACGTAATAGTAAAAACAGCTCATCCCGAGTGTTTCTTTCCACCAGGCACCGAATGAAGCCCACATGAGCTTTGCATAATACGCCGAAATTGTCCGCGGTTTGCTCACGAGGAAGTTTTCAAAATTGGGAAAGTTATCTCATTTGTACGAATAGTAGGTACCTCAGTCCTGTATTAATCAAAGGTTTTTTCTTGAAACTTTGTGTGGTTTTGCCGCTGGAGTGTGTTACGTAAATGTGATTCTGAAAACCACCGGAAAAGTCCATAACATAATAAATATATAATTATGCACTATTTTGGTAAGTTTTGTATAATTACATTTAATAATATGCAACTGCCCAACAGGTTTCACTTTCATTGAATAGAATAGAAAATTCTTTATTATGTAAAACATATAAAAAAGATAATTACAGAAAACATTTCACACAATGGGCGTCTTATCGCTAAAAGCGATCATTTCCCGACAACCTTTAAATGGATCACAGAGAGACAATACTACCAGTAGTCTGTGGTGTGCCAATAACACATCAATATACACCCATGCATGCATACAAAAAGCAAAGACGAATCTATAAAAATATATAATAATCATGTTACAAGAGCAGAGAAACCATGTAGAAAAAATATGATCACAAACTACTAAGTAGTTTGTGATCATATTTTTGAAATTGGGCAAGGTTTGGACGCACCTCACAGGTAATTCAATCCTGGCAGCTGCTGTACAGTTCTTCCTTTCTTGCCTTCGGGGATCTCAAGCATGATGCAGAATGAAGTTGTTTTTTATTAAAATCCTGGATATTTTATTTAAAACACGTTGTTATAACCACCGGCCCACAGACAATGGCGTACACGTAGGCGTGCCGCTTCTATTGTGATAAATTTTCGCGAAGCACTGCCTTCCTCAAAATCAATTTATCTTCCGGTTATTAAGCTGCCAATCTTTTCACTTGACAAACACATTATTAGCCGCTTTTCTCGTGCGTAATTTCAGCATTTTTCTTTTGAATTTGGGGACGTATTAAAATTTGACAATATACGAGATTGATATTGTATACAGGCAAATTACGAATCAAACCAAAGCTTTTGCTCATCCTGTTAGCTGCACACGTAATACGTTTAATTAATGTAATTTGGGTCGGTGTTGCTGTATATTAAATAAATATTATGTATTACTATAAAAAAGATTATTTCAGATACTAATCTGCATAGTCCACATGCATTTATGGTTATTTAAATGTCTTTCCTAAAACACTTTGCCTATAACGGGCATGACAACCAGAGAAACATGATTTCCTTACATAGAAAATACTTCAGGTCAATAATAAACTATTTTAAGCAAAATAAAAAAATCTCCCCAACTTAAATACTAACAGTTTATTTCATAGTTTCAAAATAAAGGCATCTAAAGAAAACTGGCATCGGTTAGCCGTGCGAATGTGACCCGGTTAGCACTGTCCCAATTGACGAGGATTCCGGGAAAGAAACCGGTTTACTGACCGGACTTGGCAAGCTGCTCTAGTCCGTACTTATTGCACACGGCCAAATTAACGACACCGCCCATTTTACCGAGAAATGGATTTTAAACATGGTCTTGTAGTTGAAATGAAAAGAAAATGTATTGCAGGTATTTAGAAGAAAAATACCTTAGCGTAATAGCCGTTAAAATTGTTAACTTTATTATTTCCAGTACCTTTATGATAACTATATAATTAGGGTCAATAAGTAAACAAAATGGCCAAGAGCAAGTCAGACTCGCGCAGCACCGGGGTTGCGGGTTGATCGAAAGAGATATCGCGGCCACGGAACGTAAAGGCCAATAAAAGAAACACGGGTGGGTTTCACTCAGTAATAGTCTGACATGCTCCGCCCAGAGCGGGGGAAGTTATTTGATGATTTCCCACCTAAAAACAAAAAGAAAGACTCGCGCAGCAAGGGTTTCGTACAAAATTGCGACAGAAACAACCATATCTTTGTCTGCGTAGACTTAGAGGCTTGTTTCGCAGCAAAAAGAGATCACAGAGTTGAGTATGTATTGGTTTTAATTAGAATTCGATACCTCAACGCGTACCCGCGATTAAGGATCTTAATAGACAGACAGATAGACGAACAAAGTCATGTAAAGAGGGTTACATTTTATTCTTTTGAGGTGCTTTAGACCCTTTAAAATACTGGTCTATACCAACGTATCATAACATAAATTTTATGGAAAACAGAGCTCTGAGTAGCACTGGGACAACAAGGACGGTCCCGCGGAAGTGTCGCAAAGTTCTTAAAGCCTTTAAATCATTTCATGCAAATGGGTAATTTTGTTTTTCCTAATTATAAGCCGAAGGTGAATCTCATTACGGTACTTAGATTAATAATGACGGTCGGCCTGTCCCAACTTTGTCTGTTAGTTAACTCTCACTGAGTAAAATTAATTGAGAAAATTTTCACTAAATTCGTGTAGGCAAAACGTGATAAATTTGTGAAAGTTTGAAGCACCTGTTTTGGACAAATATTCAAGTACCTGTCGGTAAGCGGAGATATATGTGCCCGATTTATCCAAAGTATTCATTGCTGTTATGGATACAAATCTATGAAGTGGAATATTAGATCGTTTGTTAGAAATCCGGCAACTCGATGACTCGATTGTATTAGAGAACATATTTTTTTTAAACTTTGCCCCGCACTGGGAAATTCTCCTGTATCGTGGGTGCGTTTACAAACATATAAACTCACATACACAAACAGCCAGACCCGAAACAAATATCTGCAGGTCATAAAAATATTTGTTCCTTGATTGATCGAACCCGCGACATGCAGCGCAGCAGTCGATCCCTCAGCCAATGCGCCAATCGTGCCGTCAACATTGCCCAATGCTCTTGTAGTTTTTCTTGTTGAAGTGATTTTAAGGGCTTGGTACGTGTAGCTCTCCGTCCGTCCGTCTATTGACGACAGGCCGTGTCGACGGCGCGTTCGTGTTTCACGCGCGCATCAAAGAGAGTCAGCAAAGCAGAGGGGCTTGCCAGAGCCTCCGCCTGCCGGGGTTGCGGGTTGTTCGAAAGAGATACCGCGGCCTCGGAACGTAAAGGGCAATAGAAGGAACATGGGTGGGTTTTAGTCAGTAGGTACAAGTCTGACATGCCCCCCCGCTCCGCCCAGAGCGGGGGAAGTCATTGGATGATTTCCCACCCGAAAAAAAAAAGGGCTTGGTACGTGATACAAATGTTTAAGTCTTACCTTAGTGTAAAAATATTTGTTATCATTAAGTTTGGCGAGATTGGCCGACTTGCTTGAAAGTCGGATAGTCCGTTAACCAGCTCTTTTCTCGTTGTTAATTAGTTTATAAAGTCAATCAAAACAATTTGGCCGGGCCTGCAGCAGTTTTCGACAGTGTAATTACTGAACTGATTAAAATAAAAGGCAGTGTTTATTAATTATCGGCTGTTCTTGTTTTCATTGATTTTCCTTCGTTCTTGTCAAGTTCACTTACTTTTCTGTTGTCGCCTCGTTGGTAAATTATTGTCCTATAAAAGCGATTTATAGTTAATTTTTATCGCATTGCATACGTAACGTAACGTACCACCCCGTAACGATTGATAGTGAATATTCAATTATCCGTTATCCTTACTTATTAATATCATAAAAGCGAAAGTGAGTTTGTTTGTTACCTCTTCACGCTTTAATGGCTAAATCGATTTTGATGAATTTTGGTACAGAGATAGTTGGGAACCAGAAGACGGACATAGGCTAATATTTTTTTGAAAAAAGCGGGATGTGTGGGAGAAAGAGGGAAGAAAAGGGAAAACTTAGCGTTGCTATAACAAATCAATAAGGCGCAAGGGGAACTGTGTTACCCCGAATTTAACGCGAGCGGAGCCGCGGGCAAAAGCTAGTAAACTATAAACTGTGCGTTGATAGCTTCAAATTTAGTAACCTTCAGAATTGTATTAGTTCGCTAAAATAGGTACAATTACGTAACCAAAACAGGTATACCTACTCGTACACTAAATATTTAAGTCAATTTCCATCTGTTCGTCGAGCATTCGATTGATCGGGTTTAAGCGTTTAGGAATAGATGCGGAGCAAGATTTCCACGTGAGTTAATATTGAGGTCGGAGATACATTGCCTTTGGAAGGATGCAGGTGCTACCTTGAAACTAGGGCTGTCGCTGACCCAAGTTTGATCTCAACGAGATACGGTGATTCGTTGATGTTGATACTTGTTGTTCCGGTTCAATTTTGAAATATACAACCCAAATCAACCAAATACAAACCCCTATCGCAAGCACCCGTGATATATGCTAAAAAAAGCATTTAATATCAGAATGTGCGCACAATTTTGATTGACATGGGTAAAAATTATGGTTAATTTTAAAATATATAGCTACTAGTTCTTGATTAACTGCTGGTGACAAATAAAGTTCATTATAATAGTTTCTCTTTTATTCGTTCTTTGTATTACATTTAATTTTGTATTAGTCAACAACAAGCCAACGGATTAGATTCAGTTATATTACATATTAATTTATTAACCTTAATATACTCCAATAATATACACACCTATATTATTACTCATCTCTAGAAGGCCTCATTTTCTTAATACGAATTAATTACAGCCAACTTTATTTTCAAATTATACCAAAAACTTTCCATTTTCGGTTACTATAATTATTTATTGTTTGTGTAATCTCAGTGTAGATCTGTCATATTATTATACTTTGAAGGATTTTGCTCACCATCAGTAACCTAACATGATTTGGTTTACGTACGTGGGTATAGCTTTCATCACTACATTCAAATACAAATTCAAAAAATTGTAAAGTCAATCCTAACCTTAATCTTAAAATCGTGACAAAAAAAAGCCCAGAAAATAATTCTCACCTGAAAAACTGAAAGTAAAATAAGTAACTTTTAAAGCAATTACTCACGAGCATTCAAATAAATACAAATGTCGACTGTAGGTACATAAAAAGCTTAACGTCCCAGCAAATATGTAATTCCAGCGGAAAAATGTTATCCGTCGGGAAAATGCTCATAGCCGTTAAAACTTCTTATATTAAAAGGTTTTTTTAATCTATTCAGAGAGAATTTAGAGGGCCGTTAGTGTCAAAGCTTGCCTTCACTCCTTTCAAGTCTTTTCTTGCGGTGCTGAGAATGTTATCGGAATTTTTCGGGTATCACCACATTTCATGCGTGATAACAATCACTTTATACAAGTACTTTGTACTAGAGCCATATTAAATTTCATAGGTTATATTTTGAACTTAAATCATCTTTATAGCGCCAAGATAACGTAGACCAAAAAGAAAAATATAAAAGGTTCATGAATGTTTTTAACAAGAATTGAAGAAACGAAAGATATACTTGAAATCAAATATTGAAACACAAACAAACATGTACCTGAAAACGTTACACGTGTGCCGAATCATTTCGTTTTACTTTGTAAAGAAAGTAAAAGGAAATGAACGTTTCCATACCAGTGCGGTCAGCGGACTAAAATGTATCTACGAATAGCACACACGTTTAAACTTGAAGGGTAATGTACCCTACGTATGTAATGTAATGTAAATGGACCTGCCATTTCAATATTGTTTTGAATAGAAAATCCTTACTAATATTATAAAAGTGAAAGTGAGTTTTTTTGTTTGTTACGTCTTCACGCCTAAATGGCTAAACCGATTTTGATGAATTTTGGTACAGAGATAGTCGGGACCCTGGAGACAAAAAAGATCGAGGTATAAGGGAGAAAGAGGGGAAAACTTAGCCATACTATTACAATAAATAAGGCGCAAGGGCAAAAACTACAGTTAGCAGGTACCTGTAAATCAGGAGAGGGGAACTGTGTTACCCCGAAGTTAACGCGAGCGAAGCAGCGGGCAAAAGCTAGTAATAAATGAATCCATTCATCATTGCTTTCTTATGTCTAATGCTGACAAAAGTTTTAATACTACATACATAGATTAAATGGATCATTCAATGGGTGTTGGAAATTAATCCAGAAAGTTTTGCAAAGCCCATGAACTTATTTCACATAAGACTATCGTACAAACTAGTCTTACGACAGAAACATTGTACTTTTTACAGTATGTTGGTTAGCTAATAAACTTTAAAAAGTAGGAAAGTACGTATAGAATGAGACTAGTGTGGGTATAATTAAACTAATAAATGACCACAGTCCGTGTGGAAGCACTTATCTGTCTGCAGCGCACAAGTCTGCAAAGTGAATCCTCTTAATTGCACCCTGAAGTAATTGGAAATCTTCGCCACATAATATCGAACTGCCCTCTCAAAGAAACTAACCGTGATCCGTTCATTAAGATTTCAACTTCTGATTAAATTAAAAGTTTTTTTTAAAACTTTGCAACTTAGTTTTTTATCCATTCTTGTTAAAGAAGTGTCTTCGCTGCTCAAGAAAAAATTCAATCTATCGATATATTTTTTTCATGAAAGCTCAATCATGCCGAAAATCAATTTTTAACAACTTGTTAGTTAAGTTACTTCGAAAATAATTTTCTTCCTTTTAGTGAACTTTGTAATAAACATAACACACTATATATAAACAGAAAAAAGGAAATCAGTTTCACCGTCAAAAGCAGATCAGTCAATGATATCCATTCCCAGCTCAACGGTTTAAAATAGGATATCATTTATTTCGATGGCCAACAGTTTCTAGAGATGGTGTAGCCGGATATCGGCTTATAAATCAGGCGATGTGCATCCGGGCGCGCGTCGGTACGGCACTACAGGACGCGGAGCGGCGGCATGCGGCGCGGCAGGCCGCGGCACGGCGGGGAGAGGCGCGGGCGAGCCGCCAGCCGCGTGTCCGACATGCTACCTGCAAGCTCACCAACTGTTAGTAACTGCACCGGAACTGCTGTTTTTCTAAATTCATACAAATATTTTGTATGCTTTTAGAAAAACACGTCATAGTCATAACGCAAAGTTAGCAATTCTTTTTCGTATTTTAAAGCAGATTAAAGAACACATTAAAAACAACAAAAATAAAATATTTTCTATTTTCAGGTTCGGTAGATATTAATTAAATTGTTTTGTGTTCATCGTTATAATATTATTTAAATCTGTTGTATTGAACATAAAATGGACAACAGCCGACCAAAATGGCGGGATCCAAATTATGATTGTGTAAAGTTAACAGACAGAATTGTTCATTTCGAACTGATGGCTTCTATTTCAATAGACCTTTAAAATGAGTTTCACATTGTGTTCAGTTAAATGCTAATTAGATATTGTTTTCAATTCGCATGTTCAATAAAGACCCTACGAACGAGAATTCATTGAATTGAAAAAATATGTAATTACAAGAGTCGGTTCAATATAATGTAAGTACCAGATTGTTTGATAAAACAGAACTAGAAAAAATGGATATGGCTTCATATGTTGTGCGATGGTAAGCGGAGAATGCAAAATAAGTTAACAAAGAAAAGCGAGAACCATGAAATATGCAGACGTGCGCAACACAAATTGCGCTAACTTGAGAATGAAATGCAAAACTTGAACGTTGCGGAGGCCAAGCGCGAGTCAAGTGTGCGCGACTCTGTAAATAGGACGGACAGACTTGGGCGAGTGCGCCGCTAACTCGCCTACAATATTATTGTGTGCTAACTAACTTGTTTGTCATTTCAGACACAGGCATGACTAGTGTGCCACGGTCCGCACGGAATGCCTCGAGGAGCTATTCGCTCGGTTTACTCGTGGCCGCTATCCTTGCGGAATACAATGTAAATCACTTTGATTTATGTGCTCTAAACGATAGTGCGGCGGCAAGAGTCGCTACTTTTCTTTGTTGGCTTATGTCTTGCATTTACTTCATTTATGTAAAACAAATCACTCTGTGCAGAAGGGATAGCAAGCACTCAGGGGATTCAATTCAATCATTTATTGCTTCTCACATGTGTTAAACAGGTCTTAAATAATAATAATACAGTTCACATGGACCCTGTCGGGCACAACAATATTTAGAAAATAAGAAGTCTAAGTAATTATAAAAGTTAGTAAATTAATAAATCATTGTCATTATAGGTATCAATGTCACAGGTAAATTTGTAAAAATATCAGATCGTTTCAATAATAAATCAATACATTATGACAATACAATAAAAATCTAATACATTATGTCAATACAAACGAATAGAATACATTAAAACAAAAATAATAAGATACATCATGTCAATAAAATAAGATTATTATGTAAACAATAAAAGTCACTCCATTTTGATGTCATCATTAAAAAAATCATTTAGTGTGTAATAACATTTGTCAATTAAAAGTTTTCTGACCCGTTTTATAAATATTTTGTCATTTTGTTCCAGTCTGATGTTACTAGGTATTTTATTATAAATTTTTATTGAAGTGACGTAAGGGCTAGTGCTGTGTAATTTTAGTTTGGATTGCGGTAGTACGAGCGTGTTTTTAAATCGAGAACGCGGTTCATATCGGCGAGGCTGGTCAGAGATTTTAACGAAAAAGCTTGAATATTGTCTTACAAATTTACAGATTTCTAGAATATAAATAGATGTCAGAGATAGAATGTTCAGTTGCTTAAAGTATGGTCTACAGCTTTCGTCATTGTTAATTCGGACTAGTATTCTTATGCATTTTTTCTGAAGGATAAACAAATCGTTACTATCTACACTATTTCCCCAAAGAATTATACCGTATTTAAGCCATGCGTAGGCATATGCATAGTAAGTGGATAGGGCAGTTTTCAAATCTGTTGTCTTTTTTATTTCACGTAGTGCATATATAAAACTAGATAGTTTCGATTTGATTTTTTGAATGTGCGCTTTCCAGGTCATATGTACATCTAGTTCTAGTCCTAACAAGTTGAAAGTATTGACACATTCGACTCCAACACCGTCAAACGTAAAATTTATTACTAACGGTTTTTTTTGGTAAGGCCTAAATTGCATAATTTTGGTTTTTGTAAAGTTAATTTCTAAGTTATGGTCATTCATCCAATTTTTTACAAGTGACATAACATTATTTAACTTGTCGTGTAAGTGTCGGGAGTCATGACAAGAAATCATGACTGAGATATCGTCGGCGAACAGTACGCACGATTCCGTTATAATTTTGGGGAGATCGTTGATGTAAATCAGGAACAATAAACACCCTGCAACGCTACCTTGAGGAATTGAATTTTTAATACCAAGCGCATTTGATCGTATTTGACTGAATTCCCCAGTGTCATGATCCCAATGTTCAATTTCTACAAATTGTTCTCGATTTTGTAGGTAGGATACGAACCATTTATGGGTTATTCCTCTAATGCCAATTCCGTATAGTTTGTCGAGTAATATATTGTATAGAACTTTATCGTAAGCCTTAGTCATGTCAAGTAAAATTCCAATCGCATATTTTTTATTGTTTAAAACGTCCAGTACTTGTTGCGTAAATTTATAAGTCGCCAAAATCGTTGACCTTTTCCTCCGAAAACCGTTTTGGGATTCATCAAAAACATTAAACTTTTCGCAAAAATTATAAACACGTTTGCACATAACTTTTTCAAAGATTTTTGATGATGTGGGTAATAGGGCAATCGGACGGTAATTATTTGGGTCGGTCTTCGAGTTTTTCTTATGAATAGGTTTAATTACAGATTTTTTTAATGCGTCTGGGAATATTCCTTCCGAAAATGATTGACAGATTAATAAGTAAAATGGTAATGTCAGTTCCTCAGCACACGTTTTTATTAATATGGGGGGCAGTTCGTCTAATCCGTGGCTATATTTACCTTTAAGGTGTTTTATTATATTTTTTATTTCTTCCGGTGTGGGTGGATGTAAAAACATAGTGTTATCAGTTGGTCGGAGGACAGGCCGGCCGCGCGGCTCAGTGTCGCCACTTCGCCTTGTTTGTCCTACTGATGCAAAAAATTCATTGAACGAGTTAGAAACTTGTTTTGGGTCGGACGTTGGTTTATTATGGATTGTCAATTGTATGTTTTGTCGTGTTTTACTTAGTTTTTTATTAGTACGCTCTTTTATTATTTTCCACATCGATTTGGTCCTATTGCTTGAGTTTTTTATTTCATTAATATATTGTAATTTTTTTGATTTTTTTACTGTTTGTTTCAATGTTTTTTCGTATAATTTATATTGTTTCGTTAAAACAGGATCGTTTGAATAAGATGTAAGAATTCTTAGCAACCGTTTATTTTTGCACGATATTTTAATCCCTTTTGTCAACCAATTCTTTTTTCTATTTTGATGTATTTTTATTGTTTTTATGGGTATACAATCATTTAATATTTTGAGTAGGAGCGTTTCAAATGAGTTGTAATTTTCATCCATGGTTTTTCCTGAGCTTATTATTATTTGCCAATTTATATATTTTAATGCATTTTTAAATTTTCCCATGTTTATTAAATTAAAAATTCGCTTTTTTGTTTTCCAATTTTTGTTTTTTATATGCATGACATCTAGTTTTTTTAGTTTTGCTATTGTCGCTTTATGATCAGAGAAACCATAATCATGGACATCAGTAATTATTAAATCAGACACAAAGTTAATAAATATTAAATCAAGGCAGGTCGAAGTGGTTTCCGTCTCTCGTGTTGGTTTATTAATACATTGTATGAAGTTATATTCTAGCATAAGGTTAATCAGCGTTTTAGTTTGCAAACTATTTTTTTCCAAGACATTTACATTGAAGTCCCCTCCGAAAACGATTTTATTTTTATTATATTTTTTCAATAGAAGTTCTAGGATAAGTTTTAACTGTCTATAAAATACATCAGGCTGTCTGTTGTTCCAATACAAGGTTATTAGTATAGTGTTAAGTTTAGGCAATTCAATGGCACATACTTCTATAATGTATTCCACCGACTTATCCATAATATCCTGTCGCTCAATAAAATCCAAGTCTTCTCGTAATAGTATGCAGACACCGCCGCCTTCGTAGTTGCTCCGACAATATGATGCGGCGAGGATGTATCTGTTGCAGTTAATTAATTCTTTGCGTCCTTGTGATAACCAAGTTTCCGACAAGCAGAGTGCGTGATAGTGTCCGTTGTTTTCGTCAAGAAATTCTTCTAATAAGTCTAATTTATTGTTTAAACTTTGCATGTTTTGAAATAATACTGTGAAATCAATATCTTGGGTGACGAAAGGAACTCATTTCATTCTTGTTGGTCCCTAAGAGATCAGTCGTGTCGTGTTCATATAGTGTATTATTCGTGCTTTTGTTAGGAGTGTCATATTTTTGAGAATTAATAGGAACGTAGAAGTCAGTTTTTTTATTATTTGTCGCCTGGTTTTGATTCGTTATTGCAGTTAGTTCTTGTAGTTGACCGTCTATTATTAATTGGTTATTTTTGATTATTGCGTGGTGTCCCCTTTGTCTTGCTAATCGTAAATTTGCGTATAATGTCTTTTTTTGTCGTAGTGCAGTCTCATTAAGGTATTCGGTAACAAAAAGTCCTGTTTGTTTAAAGTACGTTGTGTTATTTAATAGATACTTTGTCATACGTTTGCTGATAAGCTCAATAACGATTGGTCTCTTAAAGTTGTTGTTTCTTCCTATACGTGAAAGATCCTCAATATATCCAGTCAGGTCAACATTTAAAATCTCTTTGAAAGCTTCTACAATACGGTACTCTAATTCATTTGCAGATTCTTGGTCATATTCTATAAGTCCGAATAGTACGATTTTGTTATTGTTATTCTCCTGTTGTGGTTTTCTTATTGTTTCTATATTTTGATTCATTTCTTTTAGTTGTTGTTTCAGTTCTTCGTTTTCTCCTTGGAGAGTCTTTATTTTCTGATTAAGGGTTTTTATATCGTTTTTTACTATTTCTTGTTCTTGCGTTATCTTGTGGGTATCTTTATAAATATCTTTCTTTAGGTCTGAAATTGTTTTCTGTATTTCTACTTGTATTGTGTTCTTTAGTACAGAGAGTAGGGATTTATTATTCTTTTCAAGTTTTGAATCTAGCAATTTACTGAGACTATCTAGGGTTATCGAAAATTTCTCGGGTGAGGTTTTTACCGTAGTGATCTGGCTAGTACAGTCTGGGGTTTTACACTCGATATTTGTAATAATGCTAGAGTTTTGTTCATCCTGTGCTTCATCAATTGACATTGTAGTGTCGTTTAGTGGGTCTATGTTCGGCTGTCGGATAGGGGTATTATCGTTTCTATATCGGCGAGTGACATTAGTACAGTCTTGGCATCGCCAACTTTTCTGAAGCTCGAAACTATTTTCTATATAATACGAAGATGTCATATTTAGGCATGCATAGTGATATTTACGTGGGCATCTCGTGCATTTCAAAGTCTCTCCAGCGTATTTTATTTCTAGCTTGCAAGCTGGACAATTCATTTTGTTGACAGTTATTTGTTGCAATTTTATAAAAACCTGCTATCTTGCGTTGAAGTTGTCCAATGTTGCGACCAATCAGCTGCGATGATTTTGTGCGATGGAGGCGTAGAGGCGGGGTCAATGACCGCCACCAACGATGAATTGGTTGAACGTTATTTTTTCTTTTTTATTCACTTGATTTTAGAGGTTTTATTTCACAATATTCAGTTTTGTTTTCAGTGTTTTAAAACTGCACAAGATCTTCTTTCTTTTCTTATATGTTTTATGAGTTATTTTTGGTATTTTCTATTGTTAATTTAATTTAAACACAGAGCGATACAGAAGCGTTGTTAACCAATGCGCGACAGCTGTCAGACTACTACGGATGCTGCTCAACTGTCGTTTGATTTATTTATCTTGTACTAAAACTCTTACACCTAAAACAACCGAAGCAGTATCATTCTACGACTGCTGATAGATGACTTTTATCCAAATAAAGATTAGTTAACTACGGTTACACTTCACTTTCAATTCACTACTGCACTTTATTTTGTCTAATATGGTATTATCTACATATTACTTAAACAGTTAGTACATTCGAAACATCAAATAATAAAAGACTGCTCTCAGAAACCGTCAGTCCCAACGGATGAAGACGGATACAGACAAATAATTGCGAAGTTCAAACATTTCATATCTCCCAGCCGTCGTCGGTCATATTTCAGCAATCTTGTTGTTCATTGCAGCGCAAGTAAATCTTTTCAGACGCGGGCGTGTTCCACTTTTTTAACGCTGTAGTAATGGCGTCGACTTGAGAGACTTTTATTGGAGTCCATTCGGTTAGGATTTAGGGGCCGTTAGCGTCATATAACAGCAATTTTGCCGTTCCGCCTGCCGTCACGGCAATGTTTTCAAATAATGTTAAAATTACCACATTTCATATGTTACGAGTCTCTTTCGCGACCTTATTGTCACCGAGTTTTAGTGGATCCGCTAAGATTACGTCTCTTATTCTTTTGTTTGATATTTCAAAGGCCATCCTGTTACTGCTAAAATGGCTCCGCAAAACTCTCTGTGAGCTCACTTCTAAATCAAAAGTACAAACGGAGTTTTGGCACTGACAATGCAAATACTGAGGTGACTCCATAAAGAATGGCCTGACAAAACCGTCTAAGGTAATCCTAGGGTGAATGAACGTCAAAAATATGTGCATGTCAAATTCAGTGCTTCGGAGTTTTCTATTTTGTTGCCTACTGAAAAATATCTGGTCTAGTCTGGTCTGGTTTATAATGCTCTTGTATACATAATTATACGGACTATGTGATGGATGGAAGCATTTGGAGGAGGCTTTTACCGCCGTAGGCGGTCCATACATTGAAAATGATGGGAGAAATACAAGAAAAGATAATATACACAAGACTAACAAACTAATGTGGTCTTTCTATTTAATTTTATATTTTTACATTAACAACACATTAACCTTTTTTACTATTTTACAAAGTTTTTTTCGTACCTCTTAATAGTTTGTAAGGATTAATAGAAGCATTTTTATTTTAATACTGGCTTATGCCTGCGGCTTCGCTCGCGTTATATTCGGGGTAACAGTTCGCCTTTCCTGATTTGCAGGTACCTGCTACCTGTAGTTTTATCAATAGCAAAACTAGGTTTTCCCTTTTATTCCACCGTTCTCCCTCATTTATCAATTTACTTAAAAAAAAATTTTTTGAGGAAATGTGATAAATGAGGGAGATTGAGTCTATTCCGTTTCCGGTCTCAATTATCTCTGTAACAAAATTCATCAAAATTGGTTGAGCCATTTCGGCGTGAAGACGTAACAAACAAACTCATTTTCGCTTTCATAATATTAGTAAGGATAAATAACATAATTATATCGTACAGTAGACATTATTTTAAGCCACGTTATTAAAATATAAATATTTGGTCCCTTGATTAATATAAAAACCGGTCAAGTGCGAGTCTGAGTCCGCCGCACCGAGTCAGCACGAGTGACATAAATGGCCATAATTTTTGACTGCGTAAACTTAAAGAGTTGATTTTTTTACAGCTTCAAGAGATATAATTTTAATAACATACCTCCACGAATTCCTAAGATATAAATGGTCTCGACAGACAGACAAACGGACATCAAAGTGATCTTATAAGGTTTCCGTTTTTTCCTTTTGAGGTAGGGAAGCCTAAAAATCTTGCCGTTTCTGCACTAGAAATCATTAGAAGTGAGTGAATAGGTTATTTCAAGAGTGAACAGGTTATTTCTAGGTAAGCGTGCTTCATCGTCGACCACATCATCACTTACCATCAGGTGAGATAGTGGTCAAACGCGAGCCTATCAATAATAAAAAAAAAAGAAGTCTTACTACGTAGGCAACGAATGTAAGTTAATTCTCAGATATAAATCTGAATCCTTAGTACGGCACCTTTGTTGCATTAGCTTGTTCTCAGAGCCTTTTCCAGTTCTCTGTTAATTAAAAATCCTGCATCTAATATATAATGCAGTCTATCTCATGCGGGGTGTAGAAATTTATTATTCATTTATTATAGCTGGGTTAGTTAAAACAACAGTATACATCCTCTTCATAGGCAAGCGTGACTTAACCTCGACCTGATCGACCTGAGCGACTGCTATTATTTAACACACCTATGTATATCTAATCCATTTTAGTTATACATGGTTGTATGGGTATTTCGTCTCACGCAGGGGTTCATCAACACAGGATTCAAGATGTAACCTCATGCAGAAGCTCTCCGCGACATTATCCGAGCATCATATTCGCATTGTGACGTCACCCGCCTCTCGTGAAATCCCGCCGCCGTACCGCTCATTGTACCCGGCCCACTTTTTAATCTGGAGACGTCGAATAAAACCACAATACTAAGATACATCTTGCTCGGTATTTGTTCCTCTTTTAATCAGCGAGTACTCAAATGTTTATTTCATAAAAATATCTTGGTAGGTACGTTTTCTGTGTCATCTATCCGCCTTTATATGCTATTGTCATTGCCGATACATATCTAGTGGGGAGCACATAATTAATGACGTCACTGGGAAGAAAAACTACACGTCCAATGTTAGCGACGCAAAATTAATCTAAGGACTGTGGCAGCGTCGTGACGACAACACGTCTTCTGGTGTAGGAACGGGGGGATAAATCATAGCTACACATATTACCAAGTCAGTATGTGGCGGCTCGTAATATATCAAGAGGCATAAAGGAGCAGGCTCGCGGCCGAGTGCTGCTGGAGCTCCCACCTCGACGTACAGTCGCGTGAGGGGAATGCGCTGCCGTCGCGAGCCGCCGAAGACAATTGAGATGAATGTTGCAGAGACCCGACCCGGCACTGAGCGCTACCCACTCACTTCTTCATTTCATTTCGTATTCTCACATTGTTGGTACAGTCACCGACCTCAGTGTTTCCATAAACGTCAATCGCAACAATTCGCAGTGACATATAGCTGAGTTATTAACATGTAAGAGGAACTGCGATGAGACAAAGTTTTTGCAAACCCATCCGTATGTGAGCGAGCGCTTTGTATTAGCAACAAAGCAACACCGGGACTTGCATCGCTGGAGCTTTTAGGCGGGCAGTTATCGTGCCAGCCACAAATGCGAATTTACGCTTTGCATTTTGAAAAATTAAAAGCGACATTTTCAATGCAATTGCGAGCGTTCTTTCCGCAGTCGGCGCGGGTAATGGCCACTCCAATCCGAAATTGCGCGGTCTTTTTTGTTGCCGACGCTTTTGTAAACACTCATTTGTACCTACTATTTGCAGAGCTCTTCACTCTTACTTAATCACAAGTAAATCACTTCAAACGATTTTCAATCAATCAATGAATAATGCCCAAATCGGCGAAGTTTATTTGTTATTTTAAACAAGGCATTAAATTGTATTCGAGTAGTCAATGACATATATAAATAAACATAGCAGCAAACTTTATTGGTATAGCGAAAAAGCACAGATGTAAAGGCAACGAACCGTTGCTATTGCTTAAAGAGTATTTCAAAACATTTGCAGAGTTAAATTAGTAATCAACGTAATGTAAACAGACCTTACTTCGATTTTTAACCGTTATTTTCATCATAAAATTAAAGTACAATCCATTTTGAGGCACCCTTTCAATAGCTACTGTGTAATGATGGCAATCAGCTTGAATACTCAATTCAAATAGCCAGATGTTGGATGGGGTTGTTAGTGCGTCGCCGGGCGCCGCGCAGCTGGGTCGGTCTCCGAGCTGCGAGGCTCGCGCTGCGCTACCGCTGCCGCTGCCCTGCCGCGCCGCTCCACGTGCGACTGCCGCCGAGAGCTACTGCCTCCTTAATAGCCACTAATAATAAAAGCAAACGAGCGAACGACTTGTAACAAATTGCATTATCTGCCGAAATGGCTCTTGGAAAGCATTCATGTCGCCTCTCCGTAATGTTAACTCTTTTCCGTTTTGATCTTCACAAAATTGAGTTCGGAAAAGCGGATTTCGCCGCTGTTTTTCTAAGAAAATTAAGTAGATTTATCTTGTTACTTATTGGATTACCATTTCTGTAAGAGTTTCCACCACGCACACTAAAGTTATTTTTTACAAAATGCTGCATTAGCGCCAGTAAGTGAGATAATGTAAGTATTTAAGCGTTTAAACCTCCGACTATTTTTCCGCTGGTGACAATTAAAAACTACTCAGCTCTTTTTATAGTGGGACATTAAATTTATCTTCTTAATTTTTTGCAAAGTGGAAACCTTCAGTCGGGCAAGATATTAAATTAAAAATGGTATAAAAAGTTGACTTTCCGGGCGAGGCTGCATTGCAACGACATTAATTCAAAAGTCGCCGCCTAGCCTAGAGCAAATTGTCAAGCTGAGTGCAGACACGCTGCGCCTTATCCAAGCCAAGTTTAGAAAGCTAGATAATGTAGGTGGCAGTCCAAACCTTATTTCAAAGTTAGTATTAATGTGAAGTTATAAACTAGCATAATATCTGGTGCCGAGTTGAGCACTCAAATAATAGTGCACTATGTGGATTCTATGTGTACTATTATGGAGCTGTAAATTCGGTAGTTTAATTCTAGTGCTGCAAATAAGAAGTAATAGAGCAATAAATGAAACTAACAAGGTGCGAATGTATCGACATTTGGTTCATTGTTATCGGCGCTGCACGTTCCGACCGGACAGCAAATACTTGCTTTATGATGTCGTGCACCGAGCGGCACAATAAATGTTTTCATATGAATTCTTCTTTCTCGTAAGCGGATTGTAGTTCGCTGACAATCATAAGAAAATTGTTTCAACAGCTCAAAGTAAAAAAATATGGTGTTCATTAAAATTGAAATCATCATTATATTTTCATGTTATTAAATAGAGACTATTTTATTTATAACTACTTAACAACCATTTTATAGCTATACATTTATTAGTCAACTTTGAATGTACTAAATTTTTTTAAAAAAAATTGGTCTACCATGACTTTCATAGGGAAAAAGCTCCACGAGTAAGGGCCTTTTCTATTTATTTGACTAATTCTACATTCATTCATCCAAGTGGGACGTTAAGGTTCGCGAAAGAACTCATAACCTTCAGAAAAATTCCTTGAAATATCCTTTTGTCTTTTGATCCCATATTTATATTCGAAATAAATATATTTTCAAATATTTCACAGCTGAGATAACCCTCTTTGATCCGATGCTCATCCTTCCGACTATAATTTTTAACATCTAAAATTTATAAGCAGCGGGTTTGGACGTAGAGTGGGGAGAAGTGGCACTCTGTTCTCTTTGATTGATGCAAGACCACGGTTTGAAAGTTAACCTTTTATGTCTTTCAGTGACCAGGAAGAATCCATATGTATATTTAAAAGCGAATTATAGTATAATGTCTGACTGCCTGTCTGTCTACTTGGTTAAATGAATTTGGATGCAATTTGGAACATCGATAAAACATGACCTGGGTTAGGTAATATGATTTTGTGCGTTTTCTTCAAGTGGTACGGTGGACTGCATTAATTGGATTTTCAGATGGGATATTATGAAATAACTTGTGGAGAGTTTCAGACTTTCACTGAATAAAACCGACCCCACCCATGTTCCTTCTATTTCCCTTTATATTCCGGGGTGCGCTATCTTTTTCAACCAACCTGAAGCCCCGGCAGGTAGTGGCCCTGGTAGGCCCGTTTGCTTTGCTGACATCTCTTTGAGGCGCGTGGAATACGAATGCGTCGACACGGCCTGTCGTCACTAGACGGACAGACGGAGAGCTACCCATTGCTATGCGCCCCACACGTGGAGCGTCTTCAGCGTCGCGCGTAGGTTGGTTTTCTCCCATTAACGTCCGGCCACCTCCTTCCTTAGCATAACTACTTCGTAGAAGGAGGTAACCGCTTCCCATTCCCTTTCCCTCCGGAGCATGGACTGAACCAGGTCCGAACGCGAGAGATCGCCGTCGCAGATCGCCTCAACGAGGACACAACGGTGCTCCTCCCAAGCTGGGCAGACCAGATAGTGTTCTTTACCATATCCTCTGGGCGATCGTCACTGTGGTGACACTCGGGCTTTTCCTCCCGCCCGATTATGTGCAGGATTCTCCTGAAACTGCCGCGTCCAGTGAGGCTCTGCGTCAGGCGGTAGGTCAAGGTACCGTGGCGTCTCTCCTCAAATAGGGTACTTATCGCTACTATTGTGGCGTGCCCTTCACGGGGATGCGATAGTTGCATTCACTATGCCACCATAAGATGGTACCCCAACTTATTATGCAACTTGGGTACCGATTACAGCCCACCACACGATTCCGAAATAATTTAATGACCACATGGAAGCTAAAATAAAGTGTCTTCTTTTAATCTTTATTAGTATATATCTTTCACTGCCCCAGATAGAACGGAATTCTTAGAAGACTTATAGCTAATAACTTCTAGGTACTGTGAAGTGGTAGCACTCTGCTATACTATGATTTACCTATTTAGTAACAATGAGAATTTTAAAACAGATGCTCTCTGTTCTTAGAAGAAAGGCTCTGACAAGCTCTATACCGTAAGTGGCATGGCTGATCCCTAATCTACAAAAAGGATTACAAAATGTATTAGTATGAATAAAATTTAAATATTCAGGAACCCTATTAGTGACTGCCTCGTTGGTGTAGTGGTCGGAATCACGACTGGTGAGTATGATGAGGTCCTGGGTTTAATGCCCGGGTCAGGCAAAGTGTTATAAGATTTTTCCATCAGAAATTTCACAGTAGTAAGCACGGAGTCTGGATTTGTGACAGATTCAATCAAAATCAAATGAAAATACTTTAGATCAAATAGGCTTATATGGGCACTTATAAAACGTCGAGAAAAAGTGCACGGTTTGGGTTGGTCGTTTTCTATGCAGAAGAACTGGCAAAAAACTCCATGGTTTGATTTGATTTGATTCTTCATGATTGATGGCAATAGGCTATTTCATAGGACTTCCATATAACTGGCAAAAAATGAGTGTGCTATTAGGAACACCTCTGCCATACCCTTCATGCAATACGGGTGTGATGTTATGTTTGTCTAAACTGTTAATGTTCTCTAAACATCGTTATGTAAACAGCCTAAGAAGAAACAACAACCAGATTAATGTTGGCTAAAGAAAGTAGTAGAATTTCCTCAGGTTAGATAACTCGGTTTATTCGTACATTTGAAAGGGCAGTGAAAGCAGAAACATCGCCGGTGCTTATCAGGAAATCTAGTTATTGTTGCGCTCCAACGCTGTGTTGGATAACTATATTTTATGCTTTATTGCATACTAGCTTTTTCCCGCGGCTTTGCTCGCGTTAAATTCGTGGTAGCACAGTTCCCTTTTCCTGATTTGTAGGTACCTTCTACCTGTAGTTTTTGCCCTTGCGCCTTATTCATTGTAATAGCAAAGCAAACTTTTTCCTTTACTGCCTCGTTTCACTCTTTAAAAAAAATTGCCTTTGTCAGGCTCCAGGCTCTATCTAACTATCTTTGTACCAAAATTCATCAAAATCGGCGTGAAGACGTAACAAACGAACAAAATCACTTTCGCTTTTATAATATTAGTAAGGATTCAGTAGGTAACGATCAATGTAACTTGTAGATTTGTGCCAATGTTATTTTGTAGAACACTTTTTTCCGCATGAAAATTTTCCCATGTATTTTTCTGCTACAAACAAAATATTCGTGAATTACCGTTTTAAGCAGAGTTTGTTACCTACGACATTTATAACTATGGCGCAAGTTCCAAATTGCAAAATAAGAACATAAGAGAATGTGTATCCGATACAATGCAGGGTAACAAACTCTAAAAACAAAAAATATCGCTAAAAGCGTGTGAAATTCGCGGTTTTGTTTAGTTTCATTTTTGGAAGCTTTTATAGCTCGTAGCAAACGTAGCGTGTAGTTGCCGTAGCAGCCGCGTAGCACCTGTAGCGATGTAGCGTCGAGTTGGTTGCTATAATTGATTTTAAAAATATTTCTAAATTACTGTGAAAATATAGTGAAATGCTCATTGATTTTTAACCATATTATACTATTTGGCTTGTCATATTTTAATTTGTAGGGCTCCGTAATGTAAAAGGAAAAAACCCTTATACAAACAGACGGGCAACTAAGTGACTCACACTTTGTTCCCGTCTGTTTGTATGTCTGTCTTTAAAGACCCTTTATCTCGCGAACGCGTTGAAGTATCAATCTGAAATTTAAACCACATACTCAACTCTAGAAACCCTTTCTACTATGAAAAACCGTCAAATCTACGTCAAAAGATATGGCTTTTTGTCTCGCAATTTTGTACGGAAACCTCGGTGCGCGAGTCTGACTTGTTTGTTCTGACACCGTTTTTACTATTGACGTTGTTTTGCATTTTATAGGTTTTTTTTTATAGGACCACTCGCAGTTCCACTGTCTTGAGTTGTTTGACTGCTCGACCGGACTATCCTGTGGTCACCTTAATGAATTTAAGGCCCCCGGCCATTGCTAAAAGCTACTAGAATTTCGTTGACCGCCCTCTAAGGGCAGCCCGTGTGGTTTACGAGCCTCGGCTTAGGGGGTCATGATTGAATCGACTATAAAAAGGGCCGGATAGTACACCATACAAATAACATAATTACTAAATACATTTCACGTATGTACACTTCTGTCTTACGCTTCGTTAATTACTACTATCATCACCTAATATTTTCTAAATGTCACTCGTGCTCATTTAGAGCATCAATATTTCCACCAGGTTATTTTCAAGTTGTGTATTTTTAAACATTCTGAAAACCACATCCCGAATTTCAGTTCCTCTGAAATATGAAATCCCATACAACCATTTATTACTGCACAACGTCAAACATTACTCTGGGTAAATCCCGACTAATGCCTTCTTATTCTGGGTACTGCACAGATAACCTTCGCACCACAGGACCGCCACAAGAACGGGTTCCATACAAATCAGCATCCTACATACTTACCTACTTACTGTAAGCCGCTGTGAACCTTACGGCAACGATCTGTGGATTAAAACGTGTGGTAGTGTTTTGTTTTTTTCTAGACCTGTGTAAATCCTTAGCTTTACTTTTCTATCCTTACTAATATTATAAAAGCGAAAGTGAGTTTGTTACGTCTTCACGCCTAAATGGCCAAACCAATTTTGATGGATTTTCGTACAGAGTTGGTTGGTTTGGTACATAGGCTATTTTTTTAGTGAGAAAAGGGGGAGAAAGGGGGAAGATAAGGATAGAGAAAGATATTTTTTTTTCAATCATCACGCGGTGTAAAGCTAGCGTTAGCCTAAAGTAACTATGACACGCGGACGAAGTCATGGGCAAAAGCTAGTTTCTAATAAAACTATCTTTTAAGTAGTCGAAAAATCAAGCACAAAGTCTAAAAGAACTCCTTCCTGAAGCTTTAACTTCTGGAAAATAGGACGAATGCAATTTTTCACAACCAGCTTATGATCAAAATACTCCTAAAGCGATTGCAATTGTGCTACCCCTTCACTATTACGGATGTCTTCTACTAAAAATGAAGGAACTACTAATAGTTTCATCATGATGTACTTATGCTATTTTTTTAATGTTACCACCTGTATCGTGGGTACATTAACAAACATTCTAACTCACACACACAAACAGCTAGACCCAAAACAACTATTTGTAGGCCATACAAAGGTTTGTTTCGTGCGGGAATCGACCCTGCGACACGCAGCGCAGCAGCCGATCGCTCAGGTATTGCGCCAACCGTGCCGTCATAAAAATGAATCAAAACAAAGTTTAAATTTCGAAATGTGTGTTGAAATAGTATCGATTTAACATCTCACAACTTCAGTATTACACTGCGTTTCATAATTACTATCACCACTTAATTACGAACAGTAATAGTCAATGTAATTGTAAATCCGTTGGTGGGCTAGTTGTTATGATCGGACGTGTCGTCGCTCAGTCACTCACCAGTTTTGCGGATAAAGCAATGAACGCGATGACGTAATTACTTAATTTATTAACAGTTTCGGTAATGCATAGCCCGTTTATTGGATAGTCATGATAATGTGGTACTATTTGCTTGTGGGGTTACTTACATTTTCTAGTAAAAATATCCTTTGCAAATATTTCGTCATCATCATTTTCGGTTATTGTAATAGTTATTTCCAGAAATATAAAATCTATACTTAATATTATAAAGCTGAAGAGTTTGTTTGTTGACTACTGGTTGGAATTGGAAAATTCTGTTAGTATTGGATAGTCCATTTCTTGAGGAAGGCTATAGGCTATATAACATCACGCTACGACCAACAGGTGCTGAGCAGCGTGGGTGAAACCGCGAGGAACAGCTAGTACTAGATATTATGCGTTATTACCCGCGTCTTTAGTTTGTGCCCCGCTCCCGTGGGTAGTAGCGTTATGTTGAACAGCCTATGCTTTCTATTAAGGAAAAAAAAATGGTTAATATCCGTCCAGTAGTTTTGCACCCCATTCGATACAAACAAACAAATCTTTTTTCTTTATAATATTAAGTATATTAGCATAGAAAACATCCTCGTTCACATTTCAATATAATCGTATACAATAAGATAGTGTTATGTTTTGTACACATAATTGTGTTAAATTAAAATAAAGAACAAATGCAGGATACATTCGACACATTCAATTTAAAACAAAGAAATGAAACGGCTTCCGCCTTGCAATTTTAAAACTGCTAAACGATGTTATGATAAAGTATGTTACTCTGCGTAGCTATAAATTAATTTGGCAGGGTTCCAACTGGGTTTAACTGAACTCCTATAACAGCAATTTTCATTTTAATTTAAATCTGAGTTCAAATATTGTGTGATAATTGAAAAGTATTCAGTCAATTTGAAGCACATCAAAATATAGTCCAAACTGTTTTTTTCTCATCAATGTGCGGTCCCTCATAATGATTTTCTTCGTTATTATGAAACCGCTACCAAACAGCTGCATTCTTATAATGTATTATTTAGTCTCTTGTAGAGTTCCGGAACCTTGTTTTCCTTTTCTGTTTGGGATGCGATTTTTGTAATTTTCACCTGTTGTCACCTGGACTTGACAAATAGACATACGGATAACAAAGTGATCCTATAAGGGCTCCGTTTTTACCTTTTGAGTTGCGGAACCCTAAACAAATACAGTGAGAAGACAACTTTTATTAAAAAAAAATTCTTACATATTATAGCAAGGGTTGCTTTCGGTAATTGAAGCCGTTTCTTGGATAAAATCTTTTATCCTTTCTCCTCTATATCACTTGTGGTAATTCTCGAACAGTAAGCAAATAGAAAAGCTCTCACGACAAAATTAAATTCCATACTTGTCGCCAGCATTCAGCTGCACCATCTGAACCGCTTTTGGCGCGCATAAATCTCATAAATCTCTTCTAATAAAAACATTCTCATTCCACATCGCATTGCAAAGATATAGAGAATATATTATAAAAAAGTATTAGCAAAATAAGGATTACGTTTTTTAGCCTCAACTTTCAATATCTCAATGCCGAAATTGAACGTTAGAAAAGTTATTTACTAAGTGGTTAAAAAACTCATAAGGGGCTTCGTCTAAAAAAGGATCATATTTTTAGAGAAAAGTTTGGAATATTTAAAAGCAATTTTCTAAGAATGTCTTTTTATAGTCGTACTGACGACAATAAACTTTGTTCGATATTTTGTGCTTTTAGATTATAGAATTTAATTTACCGGTGAATGTAGTGCATATTTATTAAACGATCGCATACAAATTTGTCACAGTTGCGCAAAGTGACAAATAGAGATAAAACTCAATTAGATATAAATTTTAATGTGTTATCAAACGAGAATATTTGGCAGCTCATTGGCATTGGCATTGCATTATTCGGTAAGTTAAATTTAAAATGGCAAGCCATTTGTCCCAAACCCTCGTTAGTAGTAAATTAGACTAATTAACCCCAGTGAGAGTAATAACTGTTTACCAACTCCAATTACAGCATTCGGTTCAAATTATTGAATTGGTTACATATTAAACGTAACACAATTGTTTTGATCGTTTACTTGAACGAGCGCTGCGATTTTCATCCCTTACATGTTAAACGAGTTCCTATCTTTATAAATACATGTGTTTGTTGGAAACATTGAAAATGTTTTACAGCGAAAAATGATAATGTTCCACTAAAAGCACTTAGATCATCTGAAGCTTGCAAGATTTCAATGTTGGTTCAACTAATAGAATCCGGCTGAAATGTTACCTGAGTTGATAAGAATAATATCTTTTATTTTTGTAAGGCTCTGATTTCTGTGTTGGCATAACATTATCTAAGTATGCGTAAGAGGTCGTCACTTATCGAGGAACGATAACAGTACATAGCGAAAGCAATAGCTAGCAAATTACAATAAAAATATCTATTACTCAAACTGTTTGTTTTATCAGACTAAATTTCTGATTAAAAATAAAATCACAGTTGCTTAACTCTGAGAGAGACTTCTGCGTTACTTTTGAATGAAAAAAAATTTATGCTTACTGTATTATCAATAGAATAACCATAAGAAACCTAACACATTATAGGTAATTGTTGTTCTATTGACGTTTGGCATGAACGTTTGTAACTAGTAGTATCTAATATCTAAGAATTTTCGTAGTTTTCTCGTCACATTAGATTGGTAGGAGAAGTAATCTTATCTGCCTAGCCTTTTCTTAACTATGTAAGGGTCGGCTGCCAGTCTAAGTGGATGCAGGATACCAACCATAACTACCATCAACCAGAACCAGATAAACTAGATGGTTGGACTGGAACCCAATAATATACTGTCTGGCCTCAAAACGTGGCAAACTGGTAGTAAAAGTTAGGTTACATTGCTCAGAGAAACTGAAATGCCGAGTTATTTGTACATAGAATGTGGACATTTTTACACATACACATTTTTTTTTACAATTTTATATATGCTAAATAAAAAAGTAAACTATTTCCTTTTCCAAAATAGAATGTGGTTTTTTCTAATTAAGGATTTACAAATAGTTTTGAATATTGATAAAAAAATGCTGGCTTCTAAAATATTTGAGTGTGACTGATGTCAATCACGGGTGGATAGGTCGAATACTCGGTGAAACAGTGAGATTAATTGAATTCTATTGCCGCTAAAAAATATCTGGCAACCAATAAAAATATTCAGTAAAGTTTTTGAATGACCAAACCGACCTGATGCTGAAAATAGTGCAAAGCATTGAAAAAAAATGAAATGCCAATGGTTTTATAAAGTTATTTAAACTGTTTAAACTGTATTGTACTTCATACAAATATCTGACGAAGGTTCGCCATATCCGTAATAAGATTAGCTCGTATTAGCATTTATATGAGATTTTGTTATATTCGGTTACCTTCGTACATTCATACTTGTAAGAGCTAACGACAGTTCAGTGTAAGTTGTAACAAAACATCAGCCGACAGTACTTAAGTCTTCTGTTATAAAATCTAATTTGCATTACCAACGTAACAACCTGTTTTAGCCGTTTCGCATGGTGACGTCACAAAGAAGTCGACTAATTACTTTATAGTTTTATGTAAATTGCGCCATTATTTACTGAAATGCTCTAGTTGTTCATGAATAATATAATAACAGTTATTATGCTTATATTATATTATACTTAAACATTAAGAGTGTAATTGGTAAAGGTTTGTGAGCAAAAATAATAATGACGTCTTTATCAAAAATTATAAAGTCTACATTTTATATAAATACCTACAAATATTTATGACTGTTGTCAAAATAATCTCGCTCTGTTGAAATTATTAGTAAATACAGATGTTAATCCAAGGATAACCGGAGGGATAGTGGTTGAGCTCTTATCTTTGTCGAAAGTAACAACAGCCGTCACACTTAACCTGAACTATGATTAAGATGGATTAATCGCGGCCGGAGGGAAGTATTACTGATTGATAGGCCAACAGCAATGTTTCATAAAAGTCACGTTTGAGTGGCCGCTATATTAAATACAAATAGCTATTGTTATAAGCTTCTTTTATTTCGGAACGTGACCGCAGTAACTTGGGCATTGTGCCTCATGCTCGAGGGTAGGAAAGGATCCTAGGTACCTTTGAATGGTGTTTTTGTTTAAAAAAATATGTTGTTCCAAATATACATACAGTAAGCAATCCCGATAAACCTTTTTTTCTTGCATTTTGATATAATACGCGTCCCTACTTTGCATTGAACGGACAATGGTCATGTAGATGTCCGATCCGCCATTTTCTTTCCTTCCGTTTTTGTTTTTCCAGGAGAAGGAATGAAGGAAGTTAGGGATCGCCTCTGGCCTTCGGTATTGTCTGTCTTCCGTGAAAGAAATATGGCGGCAGGATTTTTGTGTAAGTAAGTCAAGATTGGATTAGTTGGATTGGATTTCGTATTACAATAAAGATTTTTTTTAATTATCGCTTTTCAGCAATCTTAATACCGTTAACTTTTTTTTTAGTTTCTTTCGGCTTATATTTATTCATTGATTGAGAAAAAATTACTGCCGGTCTGAAACTTTTCGTTCATATCACATAGAAAGCAGCACAAAACTAATTGGATAATGCGCAACTCAAATGGCTGCCAAATCGTGATATTAAGTCGCCAAGAGGTTTTAATAGCGTTATAAAAACGGATTTCAGCACCAGACCCCTCCTCGGACCGACGTTGAGTTCGGTTGTGTCTACGATTGATTTTTTTATTTTAAATCGCTTTATTTATTTAATTAAAACTAAAATAATAATCTGTGAGTGGACCAAAACTACCAGGCGCCCAGAATCAGCGGAAAGTTTCGATATGCGTGAGTAGTGTAGACAGCACACACATCCAAACCACGTACCAACAGCACACCAGAAACACTTGCAAAGAAGTTTGGCCCCGCCCAGCTCCCACCTCCACTGTGGAAACGTCATCCGTCACAGCACACTACAGAACACGAAATCAACAAACAGCTGTTGCCCGTTGACTGCAAATATGGCTGCTACTCAACGCACACCGCCGTCAACTCCGGTACCAGTGCCTATTCAATCCTCGTCGTCGTTTCCGAATTTGGCAAATGCGGAATGTGGCAGCTATGGCTCTGATACTCAAATAGACTTTTCAGCAAACCGTTGTGAGAAATCTGATGGGTCCAGGAACATAACTCAAAGATCTTTTAAGCGAAAATTCGCTGACACTGGTGATGTCCAAGCTTCTGTTGCGGAAATCAAAGCCATGTTCGAAAATTTCCAGTACCAACAAAACCTAAAGTTGGACCAACTCAACTCGGCAATGCACACGATTCAAGAGCAAACCCATGACATCAAGAAAGACCTACAATTTGTTTCTGACAAATACGACGCTTTCCTGGACCGTATGAGTAATTTGGAACAAGAAAACACTCAAAATAAAAAAACAATTGCTTTTTTAGAGTCTAAAATTGAGCTGCTGGAACGAAATTCCCGAGCTACGTCAGTTGAAATTCACAATATCCCTAAAGACCGCAATGAAAACAAGGAAACTTTACGCACCATTGTTAAAAACATTGGAAAAATTATAGATCAGCCAATCAATGATTCCGATGTTTACGATGCCTTCCGAGTCAAAACAAAACTCGAAAAAACAAACCCCATTGTAATCCAGTTCACTACAACATTCACGAAGAATAGTGTAATAAAAAAATGCAGAACATTCAACAAAAATAATCAAAACAACAAGTTAAATACTTCCCACATTCAGTTAGCCACGGCTTCTCAGTCTCAGCCAATCTATATCGACGAATATTTGACATCTGCAGCCAAAAAACTTCGCTACGTGGTGAAACACTTCAAAATTGATAATAAGTATCACAGTTTTTGGAATTCGTATGGCAAAATTTACATTAAAGAAAAAGAAACATCCCGTCCAATTCGTATTGACTGCGAGGAAGATCTACTTAAATTAAAGTCGGAATGACTAGAATCTGTACTTACGGTCTATATTTGTAACCCCTGTTTTTGTATTCCTCATAACAAAGTTATTAAAAACATTTGTCCTTTACACTGCACATATAAACTCTTTAACACTTTCCTTACACAAACACTATACATAACACTTGAGACAAATCACGCACAACGGATTACAGTCAAAACAAAACTAACCTTTATTCAAAATTACTCAAATGTAAACAAAACTCTAAGTATCGAGCGTCACTATAGTTGCTTACTATATCAACAACAATATTCAGATACAAAATTTGTACTTGAACAACAGTATAATAGCTTTATTGCGTTCTCATTTTCTCAATATACCCTGCAATTAGAATTGTACCGTACCCTCGCATCTGATCTTTCCCGTACTGACTACGTTAAAGCAATTAATATTTTATTCCTTAGCACTTTAGTACACTATTGCATTCCACAACATGAATGTGTATTTTCTTCGAACAAAATATCCTATTTTTCTAATGTATTGTTAAAACAACGGACGTTTTACTTGGTCATTACTGTCTTTGATGTTTTTATTTGTATTTCCATGCATCACCAACATAATTATTATCATGTCACTATTCCCTATGATTCAAATTCAATAGTACTAAAGACATAATCTCGGACTTAGATCGTCTTTCCGTGGCACAATCGTTCACCTGTGATATTGATAACTGCCAAAACTTAGTAACTGACTCTGATCTGTCTTTAAAAGTTATACACCAAAATATTAGAAGCATTACGCGTAACATGACAGGTTTACTTACATTATTACAGAGATCGCGAGTAGATTGGGACTTTATTGTGTTGACGGAATGCTGGTTATCTTGTACACCCAACATCCCTTTGCTCGAAGGTTATAATTACTATAAAACTAATAATATATTTACTCAGAATGAAGGAGTTGTTGTTTACTGCAAAAGTAATATAAGCGTATGCATAGAAGAACCTACTTTGTCTGATTGTAACTGTCTAATGATTAAAACTAATCAAAATACGGCTATTCTAGCAGTTTACCGACCCGCTGGTTACAAGAACCTCGATAACTTTTTTAGCTCACTCGATAGTTTCCTAACTGCTACCTCCAACATAAGAAACTTTATTATTATAGGGGACCTTAATGTGGACATCACAGAGACCAACACTGACTCCAATTCTGCTTATTACCTGAACCTTTTAGCATCCCATGGCATGATGCCAACGTATACCTTCCCTACACATAATAAAACATGCTTAGACCATATTATATTAAGGACTCGTCAGCCAGCATCTTGTTACGTGGCTGAATCCTCCATAACTGACCATGATGCAGTATTTCTCATACTTAATTTAAGAAAACGCCAAAATAAAACTATTAAAATATTTAAACGCCTAAATTATGAAAAAATTGACAATGAAATTACAAATTTTAACTTTAAAGAATTGTACTCAATGACGGATGTTAATCTTGCTGTTAAGTACGTTGTTGATTCGATTGATTGTATTTTAAAATCAAACACGCAAATTATTAAAACCCCAAATCGTAAGATAATAACCAAACCTTGGATAACGACCGGATTATTGCGATGTATGAGGAATCGTGACAAACTGCACCAAAAAGCAAAAAAGTATCCCAATGACAGTAGTATAATCACTACTTACAAAAGATATAGAAATTTTTGTAACGAACTTTTAAAAAAAATAAAAAGGGAACACGACAAATCAGAACTTCAAATTGCAGCTAAAACAAATAACAAAGACTTATGGAACAAAATTAAAGACATTACCCACGCAAATAAAACAAAAAACGAGGCCACGCAGTTAATCGATAATCTTCATCCTATCTCCTCGACTAATAAAGTTAACGATTTTTTTGTAAACATTGGTAAAAATATTGCTGACCGCTGCTATTCTGGAAGCAATATTCCGTCGCTTCCTATGGGATTGGGCAGCCCTCATTCCAAATCGTTGGTGTTTTTCCCCACGGACTTGGAAGAGATCGAAACTATAATTAATAGTCTGAAGTCTAACTGCGCTGTCGGCTGTGATAATATCTCTACTAATATTTTGAAAAGATATAAACAAGTCCTCATTTCTCCAATCTTATTTATCTGCAACCTCGCCATTGACTCCAGCAAGTTCCCCAATGCCTGGAAAATAGCAGAAATTCGCCCCATCTTCAAAAGTGGCGATGGAACCTGTGTCAATAACTATAGGCCAATCTCGATCCTTCCAGCTTTGTCTAAGATACTGGAAAGGATCATGAAAAGGCGACTGGTCGACTACTTGGAAAATAACTCACTGCTATCTTCTTCTCAGTACGGCTTTCGATCTGGTTTGTCGACCAGTGACGCCATTCACGATCTAACTAAGTTTGTTTCTGACAATCTCGATGTTAACAAAAAAGTCATAGTTATTTTCATGGACCTTGCCAAAGCCTTTGACACGGTCTCCGTCCCACTGTTGCTGAAGAAATTGGAGAACTTTGGTATAAGAAATACACAGCTTGATTTTTTTTCAGACTACCTCACTAGTAGATATCAGAGAGTCAGAATCGATAATTGGACTAGTAGCGATCTTCCCGTCGTGCATGGCGTGCCACAGGGTAGTATTCTTGGTCCACCATTATTTCTGACTTACATCAACGACCTTTGTGAGCTGAAGTTGCCCAGTGGTAGGATCATAACTTTTGCTGATGACACAGCTCTTTTGTTTGAAGCTGATACCTGGTTCGACGTATACATTAGAGCTCAGACGGGCTTTAACTTAGTGTTATCATGGCTTGCTAGTAATAAACTCGCCCTCAATGTTGATAAAACGAAGTATATTTCCTTCTATATAAAAAAACCTACTTGCTCTCTTGATAATTTCAAAATTACCGCGCATTCATCGTCGTGCATTTTGACACATGATGCTCACTGCTTATGTCAAGAACTTCAGCGGACAGAAACAATTAAGTACCTAGGAGTCTTTTTAGATAGCACCCTCAGCTTTCACCAGCACATAGATGCTCTTTCTTCTAGAATCCGTAAATTGATTTTTGTTTTTAAAAATCTTCGTAACCTTGCTGACAATAGCGTTATGAAAACAGTTTATTTCGCGTTGTGCCAGTCGCTGATCTCTTACTGTATAACTGTATGGGGTGGCGCGACAAAAACATCAATGCTCCGGATTGAACGTTCACAAAGGGCCGTTTTAAAAGTAAGCAATTTTTTGCCTTTCTTATTTCCCACCAAGGAACTTTATGAGCGAACTGGAGTATTAACTATACGGCAACTGTTCATTTTAAATACCATTTTGCGCAAGCACTCCTCTCTTAACTATACTCCTAGTCTTTTTGAAGGCAAGCGACGTAAGCACGCAGTTTGTCGTACTACTCAGACCCACACCGCTTTCTCCCGTCGACATTTTGGTTTCCTTGGAAACTATTTGTACAACAAAATTAACAGAGTTTTGTCAATTTATGCCCTATCAAAAAAACATTGCAAAGTTAAAGTCTCAACCTGGCTGCAAAAGTTAGATTATGACGCGACGGAGCAGTTACTCCTTGTACCCTCGTAATATTTTATATTCTTATACTGTTTCATGACTGTATCATCCTTCACATCCTACCTATCCTCACACACTTCACCTACACACGTCACTGACTCACTTCACCTGCACACCTGACTCCACACACATTACCTACGCTACGCCTAAACTACTTACACTTCTTACATAATAATTAATTTGTAATATTTATGTGTTTTCCTCACTTCTAAAACAAAGAAATTGTCTAGCGTATACGAATCTGCAATAATATTGTATGTTAACTACATTTAATTCTAGTTCGAGGTGAGAGCCTGGGGATCCGTCACACAGGGTATCCTAGTATGGACTCCAGTCTCTCACAAAGGAACATATTTTTTGCATTTGTTACAATGTTATCCTTATATGTATTTGTATTTATGAGACCTATATGCCAATGTGTACCTTTGTGAAGAGAGAAAATAAAGATTTATTATTATTATTATTATTAATTTTGCATATGGCTAATTAAAAGATCCTGGAGATAATCCACACGGTGGCCAAAAGAGGGTTTATTAATATTAGGCCCGTTTTACACATGAAAGGGTTCTGTATAGAACGATCTAGTTGGCTATCTTTCGAAGCAAAATGGTTTATTTCGCGCCCCTATTGAGAGGAGGATCCTGGAGGCAACATCTTTACAAATTTCGTGTTGTATCGCCGAGGGACGGAACAGTTCTCGATGTAGCCGGGCTGGCTTTGCGAATACGAAACTCCAACTTGAATAGAAGATCCAGTCGTGAATATACGATAGACTTGACTAGCGAATGTACACCGTAGGTACTGTTATCGACACAAGTCAATAACATTTTTATTTACTTTCATGTCTGGTTTACTTCGTGATTGAATCGTTTTTGGAATGTAAACATTTGTACATTTTACTTTTATACCTGTTCAAATCGAATGATTTTGGTATTGGTTTTTGCTTAGAAACTAATGATAAAGCAATATACTTACGACTTAGATTTAAATCTCTCTAACTCCCATGGAAACTAATCAAGCAATCTTAGTGAGTAGATAACTTTTGTAAATGAATGTAGTACATGTGTAGGTACGTAGATATGCAGTAAAGTAACACCAAAGGGATTAGAAAAAACCGGCCAAGAGCGTGTCGGGCCACGCTCAGTGTAGGGTTCCGTAGTTTCCCGTCCGTCACAATAAGTGTTCCCAGTTATGAGGCCAACCGAAGAATTCAGTAATACCCGATCCAATGTAATAAGTACCTACAGCGCCATCTCTCGGGGAATCGGGTTACTAATTAATACAAAGACGTGCAATTTCGGTGGTAATTTTAAAACCGATTTCAATAATTCTTTTTTTGTTTGAAAAAAGATACGTTCAGGATAATAAAATATGTAAACAAAGTTACAAAAAATGTTTGCATTTACGATTATACTACAAACTTAGTCCAGAAATTATTTTGTCTTTTTTGTACAAAAACTGTTGTGTCAATCAAGTTCAAAATAATTTTCATAGAAAGTCCTTATAAAGTTCTACTTTTCAGATTTTTTTCATATTTTCTAAACTTATGGTTCAAAAGTTAGAGGGGGGGGGACACATTGTTTTTTACTTTTAGAGCGATTATTTCCGAAATTATTGACATTATCAAAAAATGATTTTAGTAAACCCCTATTCATTTTTAAATACCTTTCCAACAATATATCACACGTTAGGGTGGAAATTAAAAAAAAAATCACTTCCCACTTTACATATAGGGTGGCTACCCTAATAAAACATTTTTTTTAAATTTTTATTTTACCACTTTGTCGGCGTGATTGATATACATATTGGTACCAAAATTCAAGTTTTCTAGTGCTAACGGTCACAGAGATTAAGCGAGGACGGACGGACGGACGGACGGACGGACGGACAGACAGACATGGCGAAACTATAAGGGTTCCTAGTTGACTACGGAACCCTAAAAACCTATAAGAAAAGCAGAAAAAAATATTTTTAAATTAGAAAGAGCTAAAGACAAATAGTAACCTTACATTATCATACCTTGAATTTAGCTGTGAATCGAGTTGTATGTATAATTGTAGGACATAGTCTTGGGATGGCCAGCGGGCCCGCTATCGTATCGTACACCCAAATAGTTTGTAATTATAACTTTTGAACTTGTGATTACCCTAAAGTAGTTAAGTCTAATTTGTGTTTAAACGGTGTAACAATGTCGATGGAGAAATTACATAGATACATACATACGAGTATATTATACACTGAGTCGGAAACTTGAGGCAGTGATATATGGGTAGCTATATATATTTGAAATAAAGACATAAAGTATGTCATAAAAGCTTTTCTACAAATAAAGACGACACTTTTTCAAAATAAAAAGTAATAACTTTATATTATGCTCACTCCCATGCCACCATGAAATGTGAAAATAAAATGCTGCAAAATAAAATAGATGTACATACGCATGTCATGTTCATCCCATGACGTATAGGTACGGTTGTTTTTTTTTTTTTGTTAATATAGCTGGCTGAAAAGCTCAGTAAAAAAAACCGACCAACCACAAAAAAACACAAACTAGAGCTACAAAAAACTTTTGAGATTGATGTTTTGAGTTCATTTGAAAAGGAATTCCATGGAAAAATATCATTCAACTATGATAACAAAATCACTGAAATATTTTGGTGAAAAATATTGGACTAGTTTAGGAAGGTTTTGCGTTCGTTCAATATTGTTCTAACCCACAAAGTTTCATTAATATTCATCATAAAAAGCGAAAAATTAATTTTTGACATTGATTTATGTGCGGTGCTGGTAATGCATGCACCACTGTGCCCAGATAATAGCCCTAACACCAAAATGGAACTAAAAGTTACGCACATATTTAAATAATGTTCAATAATGGCAGATTGTAATAACACTGTGCTAATATTATACAAGTAGCAGGACTATTAATCATTGCCAATTCAGTTTCACTGTCACTCTGTTTTGTAAAATGGGTAAGCAGAATACTTTTTTGAAATTAAACATGAGTATGTTATATATTGTCAACTATGGATTCCATAACGTGTGTGGAAGTCATAATATTTATATTTTTTCCTTTACAAATACAAACAATGCAGAATATCACGATGCAACCCCACTGTATTTTATTGGAATTTGCGTCGCTTTTGTAATAGTTACTCGCTGACCGCCTCCATATTTTTTACTCAACATTTTCATTGGATGTTTTCATTTGCTTTTATAAAAATATTGCTGCTTGGAATAAGAAAAAGAGAGTATTTAAGGATTTTTAGAACGAAGTTCCTTATCGCTCGTTGCGAGAGGGGGCTAGACGGAAAAAAATAAGACCAAAATTTGTAACGACACTTTTTGCTATAGTTGTAAGCCGTGTGGCGTGCGCGTGTTTCTCTGTCTGTCTCTCTCTCTCTCACATAGAAAGCTAGCCAGTTATTTTCGTATCGTCTTCCTATTTTGCATTGAACAGTGTGGTGTCGCGACGATTATTTTTGTTGAGTGTATACAGGGTAATTGTACATAATAAATAACAACGTTGACACCTCTTAAGTTTTTTATCACAAAGAAGTAATACGCCTTGTAGGACAAGTTCTTCAACCATAAAACTGTAAAAATATCTTAAACTATTTTAATGTTTCCATAAATTATAAGATTCTTAAAAACTAAAAAGTTTCTGCCAACAATTTTATGGATACCTGACTTACTCTGTCTCTTTATAAATATACTACCTATAAATCCGACTTAATAACCAAACTCCTTACAGTAAATACAGTTCAACTTGATTGCCAAGTTGAACTTTAGATTACCGCTTGTAGTTAAACTAATGTAAATGTGTGCGTCTCAAAACGCAGGGAGGTAGCAAATTTACCCGTATGTGACTTAGGTTTCCTCTGAATGATTTGCCAAGTTCCCTCATAAATACCAGTGCCCGTCTCTAAACTACTCGGGACTTATGAAATACTGTTACACGTTTAAACTGATGTCGTGACATCGTGGTTCCTTTCATGTCTCCCGACAGGCTAGGCATGTAATTGTGTACGTGATTAGACTATTTATTTATTAGACTTTTAGAAAAACAGAAAGAGTTATGAGACTTATTTGCATGGGATAAATGCCATTAGTAGATAATCTGTGAAATTCATGGTGTTTATTTTAATACATCATGTAAGTTGACCAAGATTATTTTGTCTGGACTTTAAAAGAGACTATGACCTCTGAGTTTGTTTCGGCTGTTTCTTCTCAGAGTAGTCGGGTACGAAACACCGGCCTCATCTAGTTTAAAAAAAAAATTACGTGTAAAAGTGTTTGTGAAAACCTACTTGCAAAATAGACATCATTTATCATTTAATACCAAATGGAATTGTGAATTAATTAGGTGGATGAGTGCATTATCTATTTGACGGCACGGTTGGCGCAGTGGCTGAAGGATTGACTGCTGCCCTGCGTGCCGCGGGTTCAATTCCCGAACGGAACAAATATTTGAAGGGCCTACAGGTAGTTGTTTCGGGTCTGGCTGTTTGTGTGTGTGAATTGAAATGTTTTTAAACGCACCCACAATACAAGAGACATTTAAACATTAAAAAAAAGCTTTTATTACTTACTTGCGAAAGTATGTGTAATTCTGGTGTTTTTACAGTCTTCAATAAATTTCAGTGGTAATACACGTAGACAATGACCTCAGTTAGGCCAAAGAACCCTTTCTAGGGAATCTTCAGCTAGGAGGAAATGATCATAGGTCACAAGAATAAGAGACTGCCTAATAAAGTTAAACAACACTCCCCAAGACATAAAACCGGCTGCCTTGTCTGCCTTGCCTTAAAAAATAAGCAACACTGCTCAAAGGATATATCAAGATAAGGAGACCAAATAAAACAGTTAAGCAGGTAAGAATACTTGCAACAAACTCAAAATGCACCAACCAACGAAATTTTGTATTTGCCGGAAGAAATAATATGTAAAAAAAAGTCTTGGTGTACCTACTTCATTACATTCTGACTATGGGCTTTTAGATAATTTATATTATACTAGCTTCCGCCCACGACTTCAACCGCGGGGCATAGTTACTTTGGGCTAACGCTAAATTTTGAAGCGCGTGATGATCGAAAAAAAAATATCTTTCTCTTCCCTTTTCTTCCTTATTTCTCCCCTTTTTCTCACTTTTTTTTTGCCTATGTCTGTCTCTAGAGTCTCTAACTATCTTTGTACCAAAATTCATCAAAATCGGTTTTGGCCATTTAGGCGTAAAGACGTAACAAACAAACTCACTTTCACTTTTATACTATTGGTAAGGATTTTTCGTGTTGCCTTAATTTGTCTATTAGGCAAGCGGCAAGGAGTTCCAGGAGAGAATTTATTTTAACCTTAGCTGATTGTATCGATCGATCATGTGAAATTCTAATAGGTGTGCCAAACCCAGTAAAAGGCAAAAAGCTTTTTTCCCCGCAAGGGTCTTCTCTCGCGAAGTCAGCACTGTCAGACCGCGCACGTTGGTTCAAAGAAAACTATTTTGTAACTTTTTAGCTTGCCAACCTACATAGCTTATTATTCTACTAGAAGGTAAAAATTATTACATTCTTACTTATACTGTGAACGCGGGGGAAAAAAACACCACGCTTAATAAATTTTACTAAATTTGAATTAAATACACACTACATATCTTATCTATCTTTCCTCTCGCAGATCTGCTGGAAGAAATTTCTTATGAAATAAGCTGTACCTTTGTGCTTTTCTGTCTTAATGTAATGTACTGTCATGTATTTTGTGTGTGCATAAATAAATAAATAAATTATTATATATTAATTGATTGGATATTGGATGCTTGTGCGCTACATGATTTCTCACAACCCAGTAAGACTAGCCTCAGGTTAGAGCCAGTATCTTTATTAAAACTAGTTTTGTTTAATTTTAATGTGGTCAGACATGTATCCATTATTTGAAATCAAATGGTTAATGAGGTAACAGACAAATGCATGAATTATTTATTGTAAATTAATTTTGGTACCAATATTTAAGTATGTGCGTTATGAAGTGACACCGCAAAGTTGATTAAACATAACATAATATAGTCAATAGAACATTATTATGTTAAGCTGATAAATGGTTTATATGTTCAGATTTTGAGTGAAACTGCTTTTTCGACGAAACGGTTGGCGCAGTGGCTGAGCTGGACTGCGCTGCGTTTCGCGGGATCGATCCCCGCACGGTACAAATATTTGTAAGACCTATTGGCAGTAGCTTCTCTCGAGTCTCTCGAGAGCGGGGCAACGTTTTTCCTTTAAGAAAAAGAAAAGACAAATAACGTTCAAAATGAGTTTTTTTCAAGCCGTATATCATCAGTTTATTTAGTAACATAAGTTAATGTTTTTAATTTTGAGTTCAGAAAACACTGCACTGGCACTGTCATTTATAAAATGCAAATGCTCTCTTTGATTGCAGGTATTCGCCGAACGAATTTCCATTCATCCTGCTTCATAGGTAGGGTCGAAAAAAAATTTTGGGTGTGTACCATGCATGTTTTCCCCACAATATACCATCATGCCAAGTACTAGTACTCACTTGTTTTTTGCCTTTGTTTCATATCAATCCCTTTATATCTCAAAAATAATGAATGTTTGTGTTTTTTATTTAAACGTCTTAAAAAAAAGAAGGTTTTTAATTCGTCGGAATCTTTTTTTGAATTGGAAAACGGTTTAATTTTTCAAAAAAAAATACATTAGTTTAAACTTTACGCAGGCATTAATTAATATCTACGGTATTATTTCCATAAGGAATTTTCTGCCATTGCTGGCTTGTTTATTTCATGCAATTCACTGATTAAATAACACCAGAGAGGAAATATGAAAAAACGGTAATCGAAAAAACAACTCCACGTTCAACTTATTCTCAGGCTTCCTCAATCTAAAAAAGGAAACCGGGATTGTAACAAGATCACTCTTTTTTCTGTCATAGTCGATTTTCTCCAGCTTGATAAGGGTTGGCGCACCTCCACATAGTTATAGAGATTACGACCACATTTCAACAAGTTACGGCAAGAAATATTATACCGTAATTAGGTTTTTTTGCCGTTGAGACTAGTAGACACATTTATTGCTTGAAATAAGTTTTTTTGATATCATTAAAACATTAAAAAAGTATATTTTATGTTTTACACTGTGACATCATCGCCAGACCAAACTTCTAATGATCATAAAATAATATACTTCAAAGAAGTACCATATAAAATTCCCGAAAGATTTTTAAGTTCAGACTGTTATATTAGAAAGTGAAACTATTCACACACCTTACTTACTTCTCTAAAGATTAGGCATTTAAAATCATCCTATTTTGATATTTGATGATCAATGTGAGTGATTTTGTGTAATATTATAATTTATCATTCGGCTCCTACCAACCCTATATTGTATTTCGTAGCCAAATATTCTCACTCAATCTCAACAAATCTGTTAAACAGAGTTTTCACAATCAACATGAATTACGTTTCACAAGCACACACAATAATTGCCTCTAGCAGAATAAACAGCAGTATAAAACTCTACCACAAAATTATGCAGTACGCAGTTGAATAATAATTCCCCACTCAGTTAATTTCATAGTCATGATTGCCAGACTCGGGTGTCAAACGCTTGCAACAATTTAGTTTAATTACAGGCGTAACAACTTGCAAGTTATTTAAACTGTCTCCCGTTCCAGCGATACTCGAACTACATGCCTAAGAAAACTGTTGCTCATTCAAAATATACAAATGAAACTGTATATACAAACAGTAATGCGGCCATTTTGTGTTATTTTGTGTTGTATGCTGATGCTCTTTAACGTCTTAGTTTTTTGAAAAAAATAAGTCTCCTTTGATTCTTATTATTACCTTTGCTACCATATTTTCAAAGCCTTATTTTATGATGTCTAGAAAATTTTAAATAATTAAGATTCGTATAACTTTTTATCAGTATTTGTTACATAGACATAATTGTTTTTGCTGTACGGTGCTACGAAACGTGTAGCTCCTCTACGTCTTCGTAGCACCGTAGCGTGCTACGACAAGTTTCAAGGTTTACTGCGCTCAAAATTCAAGGTATTTTGGAGCATATTGCCTGAGGCAAGTTGCTGTGGTTGTAGTGTTTTTTTAGTACCAGGTCTTAATAGCCTATAATAACGTCCAATATATTTTATCGTAGCCAATCACGAACGTTAGATTAATCAGCAAACGATTATTTAAGATGAGACATATCTATATAATGGAATATACACCAATCTACTGTGGATATAAGAAAAATAAGAGCATAAATATTAATAATGAAACGGGAACGAGAGACAAAACATAGTAGGTATATATTAGCTCGGCAATTTGTAAGAGTCAACCGTGGTAAATGAATTACAGGGGTGCTCTTATACGATGCTAAGTAACTACTACCTTCGACTTTGTCATAGCGTTCCGGTTTATCGAAAATAAAAGCTTTATTTGGACCGGTTCCTTAAAGATTTTCTATAGTCTTTCCTCAAATTAAACAGATTGTATAGGCAACTAAATCAAAATACGTAGAAAAAAAAACCTTTGAGATTAAGCTACTATAAAATTTAGTTTTTTACACAATATTACTGTAAATTATAGCACAAACGTTATTTTGGTGTATAAACTACAATATTTATGTAAAGTTTAATCAAACTCCGTCAAGAAGACTTACTACTAGAAATATTAACAAATCTTTATCCAAACTATAGCGCGCCAAAATAAGGCGACGTTGCCCGCTCTCACCATCCCTCGCCTCCCGCCAACCCTTCCGCCGTGTCGCCGCTCGGCTAGGATCGCCGCGCGCGCTGGCAACGTGGATGTCCCACCTTGCCCGCACGCGCCGGTTAGTTCGCGATGAGCCTCCGTAGCGTAACCGCATGTTATCCGTGGCGGCGCCGCGGCGTACCTACTTGTTATTTGTATCGTTTACGTGTGTTAAAAGTATCTTGTTATATGTGTGTCTGTTATTGGAGTTAATTATATCGGTCGTATGTCATATGGTGCCGTTTAATTCCAACCACCCCTATAAATGGCAGCCTAACGTGGTGCAGAACATTGAAAGAACATTATAGACTAGACGTACTTGTAGGTTCGTGAAGTATATTCGTCACTAGCCTCGTGTCCCGCGGGTGCATTTTCGGTTGTTGCTATGCACATGCGTAGGTTTTCGCGCGGTTTATTAGTGAATAGACGCGTTGTAAGTAACTAGGTTTCGCCTCAGGTTCCAAATACCTGAACCTAGCTTACCGAGTGGACCTATGTGTGTTGTGCTTCGGACAGTGTAAAATAAATACGCGTTCTCGGACAATTTATTGTAAAATAATTACGCGTTCTTCGAACTATTTGTTGTGAAATAAATACCTACGCTTGGTAACTGTTGTTAGTAACTAGGTTTCGTTCCAGGTTCGAAGAACCTGAACCTAGGTTACTAAGTGGACCTGTGTGAGTGTGTGTTTCGCATTGGACATTATTTATCGCGAAATAAATACGCGTTTGCGATGGTGTTAACAAGATCGCGCGCCGCCAGCCCGGCGTCCGCCGGCGCTTCGTCGGACGGCGTGGCGCCGCTGCTCCACGCGCCCGCGCCGGACTCTGTTCCGCGCGGCGCCGACACCGATACCGCAGGGACGGTTACGGTGGATCCGCAGCCCGTGTCTACTGGTGCTCTGCCGACGTCTGTCACGATGTCGACGGACCAGCTATTGTTGCTGATAGAAAGGTTAAGTCGCAGCGATCCTGTGAGTACAGCATTACCAATTTATACAGGCCATTTTGCCAAATGTACGGCGCGTTTCGACGGGGAAAAGTCGAGCAACGTGCTAGCTTTTATTGATTCAATAGAAACGTATAAGGAATGTGTCCGCGTCGACGATATTAATGCGCTCCGCGGACTTCCAATGTTATTGACGGGACTTGCAGCCACGTGGTGGCAAGGCGTAAAGGATACTACCTTGTCCTGGCAAGCCGCCGTCGAATCACTCAAACAAACGTTTGGACCACGATTACCGCCGCATAAAGTATATAGGAAAATATTCGAACGTGAACAAAAGGTTAATGAACCTACTGACTTGTTCGTATGTCACATTAGAGCGATAATCGCACAACTTCCACCTTTCTCTCTTACTGAGGTGGTTCAGCTAGATATGGCGTATGGGTTGTTGCACCGACAGATCCGTGAGAAGATTCCGCGCTCCTCTTTTTGTACCTTCGCGGAACTTCTCTCCCAAGCTCGCCGCGTCGAAGAGATTTTGGACGAAACTCGTCCACGGGCCACAGCTGATATTAAACCAGCGACATCCTCTGCTGTGCCGACTTCGCAGTCGCCGACCGCGCCTGGTTCCAATAAGTCTCGGCCCCAGTGCAATTACTGTAAACAGTATGGCCACTTAAAGGAGGCTTGTCAGCGACTTGCCAAGCAGAAGACGACCAAGGACAAAGACAAGGCAAAGGAGGGAGAGCCGTTTGCGCCTGCAGTCACGTGCTTCGGGTGCGGAGCGCCTGGGGTAATTCGCTCCAACTGTCCCACGTGCAAAGAAAAGATTAGTGTTGTGTCGTCCGCGTCAGTGTTCCAATCAGTGTCCGCGAGTGCCGATAAAATTGATTCGCGTGTGCGTCCCGTAATTAGTGTAGAGATTTACAGTGTAGTAGGTAGTTTATTGTTAGACACCGGAGCTAAACATTGTATTGGTAGCGTATCTTTGAGGTCTCATTTAGTCAATAATGGTCATACTTTTGATAATGTATTTATTGAATTAAAATATGCGGATGGTCGAATTTGTGCGCAAAATGTCGAATTAGCGCACGTTATTGTAACAGTACGAGGGATGGCGTTAGCTGTTACTTTTATTATGTTGCCCGGAGCAACTGAAAGTTTATTAGGTATGAATTTTGTTCAGGACGTTGGCATGGTATTAGACTTTGACCGTGGTACATGGTCTGTGAGGCATGATAGGGCGCCCCTGCCGATTATTTTCGAATCTAGGTCAATAAAGCCTCTCGCTTGCTCGTCCGTGGGTCTTCGTGAGGACGAAGGATCTTACCTCGTCTCAGACGAACGAGAGAGACTGTCTGACCTTTTGAATGTCCACCGGGACATATTCGCTCCAGGGGGAGGACCTACCCAGTTCGCTGTTCATCGCATAGATACTGGAGATGCCGCACCAATAGCAAGTCCACCTTATAGGTATCCTTCTGCCAAAAAGGATATAATCAAAAAAGAGATAGAGAAGATGCTTGAGGATGACATAATTGAAGATGCTGAGTCGGAGTGGGCGTCACCTGTTGTGTTGATACCGAAGAAAAACGGTGAGATTAGGTTCTGTGTTGACTACAGAAAACTCAACAGCGTTACTCGGAATGATAAATACCCACTACCGGTCATCGACGAGCTGCTGCAGAGCACTAAGCCCAATTGTGTTATGTCTACGATTGATTTGAAGGCGGGATACTGGCAGACGATTGTAGCTCCAGAGGATCGGCACAAAACTGCTTTTACGACCCCATTTGGAACTTTCCAGTTCCGTCGTATGCCGTTCGGTCTGAAGAATGCCCCGGCCACTTTTCAACGTCTCATGGATCGGATGAGATCTGGCCTCAAGGACGTTTGCGTCCTAGGATATCTTGATGATATTCTTTTGATATCCCCAAATGTAGATCAGCACCTGAAAGACCTTCAGCTGGTTTTCGACAGGCTTCGTTTGTTCAACCTGAGGGCAAATCGAGATAAGTGTGTCTTTGCTAGAGATAAAGTTATTTACTTGGGACACGTTGTTTCATCTCGGGGTATTGAACCCGACCCCTTGAAGGTTAAAGCGGTATTAAGTATGAAACCGCCGACAAATTTAAAGGAACTTAAGACGTTTCTTCAAACCTGTTCTTGGTTTAGGAAATTCATTCCGCAATTTTCGGATGTTGCGCGTCCTCTTACCAATCTGACGAAGAAAGATCGTCGTTGGCAATGGGGGGAGGGTGAGAAAGGAGCCTTTGAAGAACTCAAGTTGCGGCTTGCAACTAGCCCCATTCTCCGCCAACCCGATTTTAATGAACCATTTGTTTTGCGCACGGACGCCAGTGCGTATGCCCTTGGAGCTGTGTTACTCCAAGGCGAGACTCATACTGAAGAGAGGCCTATAGAGTACGCTAGTAGGTTATTAACACCTGCCGAGCGTAACTATCACACCACAGAGCGAGAGGCTCTTGCAGTTGTTTGGGCTCTTGATAAATTCAGAGGTTATATTGAAGGAGCACAGGTTCGTGTGTCTACTGATCATCAGCCCTTAAGATGGCTCTTGTCTTTAAAAACTCCTAGTGGTCGTTTAGCCCGTTGGGCAATGAAAATTCAGGCATACAACTTGGTCATAGAATATACACCGGGGAAAGTCAACTTAGTTGCGGATACACTTAGCCGCCCAGTGACTACAGAATCGGAACTTGATTCAAATGCTTGCAGCATCTGCCCGATCGTAGTTGACTTACCTCAAAAATCACCTGAAGACATTCGCAATTCCCAACTTAACGACCTGGATGTAAGCAAAATAATAATTGATTTTGAAGATACCAACAATCCAGAAGCAGCTATGCGCTGGACTGACAGAGGATATTACCTTTCGCAAGGTGTTTTGTACCGCTGTGATCTGGATGGAGATTCCGATGAACCTCAGTTAGTAGTCCCGGAGAGTTTAAAGGCAGAACTCCTCAAAGAGTTTCATGACGCGCCTACTGCCGGACACTTAGGTTTAGAGCGGACCTTGAGGAAGATTAAAGAAAAATACTATTTTAAAAATATGAAAACATATGTGGCACAGTACTTAAAGTCCTGTGATATTTGTCAGAAATACAAAGCTACCAACTTAAAGCCTGCTGGTTTGCTTCAAACCCCAATACATCAGCAAAGATTTGAGGTTCTCGCAATGGACCTATTTGGACCATTACCCGAAGGGGATAAGGGGGAGAAGTGGATTCTCCTAGTCGAGGACACCTCCAGCCGATGGATCGAACTTTTTGCACTTTGTGACGCGACTGCTGAGTCATGTGCAAAAGTACTGATTGAGGAAGTTTTCTTGCGGTACGGTTTGCCTCGTCGCGTTATCTCTGATAACGGAAGCCAGTTTGTTTCGGCCGTAATGCAAAAGGCTATGTTTGTGCTTGGGATTCATCAATCATTGATACCAGTATACCATCCCGAAGCTAATCCTGCGGAACGCAAAAACCGTGAATTGAAAAAACATCTTGCCATTCTAGTTGGACCCGAGCATCGCCGATGGCCATTCGCTCTTCCGATGGTACGATTTGCCTTGAATAGCGCTTACAATCAGGGTACGGGTCAATCTGCAGCGTTTCTTACTTTTGCCCGAGAATTGCGTTCTCCTCTGGCTGTACAGACGGATCTTCGAGCTATTGTCTCTCAGCAGAACTTTGTGCCCCAATTTACACCGTATTTGAAAGAGTTTGCACGCGTCCTACATGACGTGAAGCACCGAGTAGAGGAACAGCAAGATGCTAGGAAGTCGACGGGTGATCAACGTCGTAGGGACGTTCCTTCTTATAAGGAGGGAGATTTGGTCCTTGTGGAGACCCATTTGGCGAGCAGTGCAGCCAAAGGTTTTACCAGTAAGTTTGCGCCAAGACGGGAAGGCCCGTATCGTGTCTCGCAGGTCATCAGTCCTACATCTTTTTTAGTCGTCGATAACAGCGGGATTGTAAAGGGAAGGTACCATGCTAGCGCTCTGACCCCTTATATGGGATCAACCCCAGTGGTGGTTCACCAACGTCGGCGTGGCCGACCAGCCAAGTCACTGCCGGGCCGTTCTTGTGACTTGGAGGGGGAGGATATAGCGCGCCAAAATAAGGCGACGTTGCCCGCTCTCACCATCCCTCGCCTCCCGCCAACCCTTCCGCCGTGTCGCCGCTCGGCTAGGATCGCCGCGCGCGCTGGCAACGTGGATGTCCCACCTTGCCCGCACGCGCCGGTTAGTTCGCGATGAGCCTCCGTAGCGTAACCGCATGTTATCCGTGGCGGCGCCGCGGCGTACCTACTTGTTATTTGTATCGTTTACGTGTGTTAAAAGTATCTTGTTATATGTGTGTCTGTTATTGGAGTTAATTATATCGGTCGTATGTCATATGGTGCCGTTTAATTCCAACCACCCCTATAAAACACATATTTAAAAAAAAATAGCCATGTATAATAGAACAAGATTTATAGCAGTAACAAAATACTTACCGAAAAATGTTTTATTTTGAGTAAAAATACACGTCTGGGAAATCAATTATTGATCTAAGCAAGCATACAAATGTAAGTAAAATAGAACGCTCAAGTTGATCAGAGTATACACAACACATCAAAGTGTCATGCGAACAGTAAGTGTCCAACATTACCTGACCCCTTTTCTCCTGTTTTTCTTTGTAAAAGGGGCCAAGTTACGCAGGGCACTGACTGTTAGCTACATGTGCCAAATTAGTGTAAGGAACTCTTTTTTAATTCTGAACCACGTCTTAAGATGTTGGTCGCGGCTGTCATTTCATCTTTGATAGTCGCTACAAGTAGTCAGTGGTCCAAAATTCTGACCAACAGTATTACCCAGAAGTAACTGGATTACGGAAGTCTGTGTAAGCCTTTTCGTATGGATGCGGCTCGGTTTGTTCATCAGTCAGAGTCACACAAGCCATGAGGCAGGCCAGCTGAGAGGCCGCACCTATATACAAGCCAATATCGAATCATTATACTCATCAAATCCTCAGCGAAAATCTCACTAGGAATCATTTTAAATGCCGATCAATAAACAACAACTGAAATGGAAGCAAAAGAACGTTGAACTCTAAAGCGCATCCTTATCCTTACTATCCTTACTAATATTATAAAAGCGAAAGTGAGTTTGTTTGTTTGTTTGTTTGTTTATTTGTTTGTTACCTCTTCACGCTTTAATGGCTAAACCGATTTTGATGAATTTTGGTGCAGAGATAGTTGGGAACCAGGAGTCGGACATAGGCTAATTTTTATTTTTTTAAAGTGGGATGTGAGGGAGAAAGAGGGAAGAAAAGGCAAAACTTAGCGTTACTATTACAAATAAATAAGGCGCAAGGGGAACTGTGTTACCCCAAATTTAACGCGGGCGAAGCCGCGGGCGAAAGCTAGTTAATTATAAGTGTACTACTGGTGTAATGCTTACAGACGCAGCATTTGATATTGATAATGGTAATAATAATGCTCCCGTGGGGATATTTTCACACTTGCGTGAGCCAATGATCCAGGAAGGGCCGATGATAACAATTACTCCCGGACATTCTGAAATTTTAGTTGTCACTTTTCGGATTATGGAGGTCAGATAGGCATGTAAAATTCAGCTTTATCTGGTTAAACTGAAAGCCGACTCTAGCTTAGTTGGAAAAAGTCTAGGACTACTCAAGGTCAAAATGCTATCACCGAAGTGCAACGATACTACTATTTTTAATACAAGGGTACTTTTAGAACAATTGTGAAAATAACCCCTGCATCTAAGTACAAGTTTCGAAAATGATGTCACTAATGTGAAGCTACATTCCCAAGCGTCATTTAAAATGTTTCCGTATGATTATTTCCGCGAGCATAGTCGCGGGCGAACGCTGGTAGCAAATAATCACAAAGTTTGACTACTGGGTGATGGTGATGGTGATGGTCTCCGCTCCTGATAATTAAGTCGAACACACAGGGAACTTAATTCTACGAGGCAGTCGTATCTGTTTTAAGTTGAAATTGGAGCCGCGAGTAATACACACGCTAAAGACGCCTTCAGCCTCACAAACGTCATTAACAGCTTAAGAATATTAGTGTAAACTTACTCGGAACCATGATTACTATAGCAAATGAAGGCAAATCGGTTTGCAATATAACAGACAATAATGTCTACGGTTGTCACCGTCGACATTATTCTTTATCCTTACTAATATTATAAAAGCGAAAGTGAGTTTGTTTGTTACGTCTGCATGCCTAAATGGCCAAACCGATTTTGATGAATTTTGGTACAGAGATAGTTGGGATCCTGGAAACAGATATAGGCTATTTTTTTAAAGTGAGAAAAGGGGGGTGGCAATGGGAAGAAAAGGGGGGAGAAAGTTTTTTTTTTCAATCATCACGTGGGTTCAAGTTAGCGTTAGCCCAAAGTAACTATGCCACGCGGACGAAGTCCCGGGCGGATGCTAGTTATGTATAAAGACAGGATATATCGATGCATATTATCCTAAAGATGAGAAGTTGGCTATTATGGGAAGCACTTTTTGTTGAAAAAATCTCGGCATCCTAAAACCCAAATTGTCCTAAATTACTGTTACCCAGTTACAACGCAATATGGTTGCTTTTCCCTAACTTTATTTTCCGTGATTTTTTAACGAGATTTGTAACAAATGTTAAATCGGGCCAATCAAACCTCAGGTAATAAGTTGAATAAATATACATACATCATAAAAAATCGTAATAAGCCTCTTCTATACTTGTTAGCAAAGGTTTAACTTTTGGTAAATGTACATCCGATTATCCGATCTCCAGTCATATAATATTATTACGTGTAAATCACACAAATACACATATATTTTTGCATATTTTTGAAAAAATTAAGAATAATATATTCAAAAACTTTGCTAAGTTCCATCCATGCCGTAAGATTGTGGAACTCACTCCCGCCTAGCATTAGAGACTTGAAAACCATTTCAATTTTTAAAATTAGATTGAAAGAGCATTACCTTTCCTCTCAATTGTGATTATTTATAATATTGTATTTACATATCTGTTTATATATTTTTGTGATATGTATGTCTACAGTTAAATATTATAATGCTTATATGTGTACTTATATTTAGGTTAAGACATTCTTATTTTAGTTACTATTCTCTTCCTGTTCTCACACACTATTGTCTACGTTTCTTTCTTCATATTTCCTCTCGCAGGCCTGCTGGTAGAAATTTCTTTAGAAATAAGCTGTGCCTTTGTACTCTTTGTTTTTTATGATGTTTTCCTGTGTTTTCTCTTGTGTGTACATAAATCATTAAATAAATAAATAAATAAATAAGTTCTGTGTCAGCCAAGATTAACGCCTTTATAGCGCGAACCAGACTCCTTTAGCAAATATACATTTTAACTGTGATACTAAAATATTAAAACTCGAGTTAATTACCTGCGACTTGAGCTCGTTACCACTTCACTGTCGTTAATTTCTTATTCGATTCCGATCGTTAATAATGGAACTTAAAACATGCAAACTTCGCCTCGTAAATGTTCGAACCGAAAAATCTATTGTAAAACAGTTAACGTTAGGAAGTAGTTGGTAGTTGGAGCACTACTCCGCCATCACTTCAGTTCACATTTATTTTAACGATTAAAATCCAATTATAGAACCTTTGTAAAACTCTTCTATAGCGTAGTATTTGATTTCCACATTAAGTGGAGTTTTGGCGAGCATTAATTACAAACAAAACGCCACAGGTAAAGTTAAACGCTGAAAATTCGAGTTTAACAATAATTTAGCTTTATGAATTATATTTTTCAATCTGTGCTTATGCGTGCCCGTTTGCGAAGCACTTTGCATTCAGCCGGCTCGACCGGTTACTTTATAGACAAATATTTCACTCTAACATACGAGCAACACAAATAAAGCCGAGCATTTTTTCTCCACATTTATATTTCCCTCTGTCCTTTGAAGTTGGCACTTTATTTAATGCCGTGTTAGTTCTTATTTTTCCACTCGGTGACACAATAGACAACTTAGGGCTTTGCACCCTGCACTTAAAAATGAAATTATTGTCGTACGTGGCCACTTTAAAAACATATTTTTACACTTGCAACCCTACTCGTTTCGTTTTATTGGTTGGAGTAGTGGCACCCCTAGAAGACTAAATAAGACTTTAGCGCTCTTATAATAGACACCGTTATTTGTCTCAGTACTAAACAAGCATAATTTAGCGTTCGACTTACAACTTGGTACGCGAGTTAATATTCTAACAAAAACAAAGACGTAATTTCCTCGTCTATGACTGAGAACTTAAGTACGACACAGTGTACCATCCTTCTCTCGAAATACTTGCACTGACACTGTATTAAAGGCATCCGAGTGACTAATGTGAAAGTAATAACTAAACCTTGTATTTTAAATCAAAAGTAATAGACTCTTCCTACCATTTATTATTTAAGCGTTATTGTGACAGCCATATAGATTGGATCTTTTAAACATTTAGGATTATTATTATTAACAATTAAAACGGGATATTTAACATGTTTATTATTTATGCTATGTTTCCGATATTTTGGCGCTGTTGCAGAGCCATAATCAGGATTTCAACATTAATATCTTTGCCAAATTCAGTGTCATGACAATTATTCAAAACGCAATACCAGACTATTGCACTGAATCTTTGAATGTAGGCCTTTAAGAGACCTGTTGCATTTGCATCTTCGCCACAGCTTTTTTATAGAGGGCAGTGGTATATTCAAAAAACGCCAGGAAAAATAAAAAAATAAAACATTACATTAATGTATCACCTTGTCCATCTAAACACGATTTACCGTCATAAATTCACCAAAACCACCATCACTCCGACTAGTAGAGACGTGTCACATTAGTGGTTCTAGTTCAAGTATGGTTGTTATCGCTCATTATAAACACAATGATACGACATCCATAATTATGAGCATCTGTCTATGAAGGATGATGTTATGTTCTGTCGAGTGGATGCTCCCACCGGATGCTGAGGGCCCTTCGCCCACAATTTACACAGAACATTCGGTGATGCTCAGACTACTTGTCTCAAACCACTTAGTACCAACCTCAATTGAGTGAAAGAGAATTCAAATGTATTTAACTCTCAATACTACCGCTCTTTAAGCGATAATTTTTGAAAATGTTCAGTCAGAGCTCTAAATGATAGCTGTTACTTGCTTACCATTTAAGTGTTTTTGCTTTGCGAACTCATTTCGTTGGGGGTAGATTTCCGATTTGAAAAGTGCTGAGTGAATCTTGGCGATCTGAAAGTTATTCTATTTTTATAAAATCATATTGTGAATACAGTTAGATACAGTGTACTGCTAAAAAACTACTAGCACTTTATCAAACACCACATTAATATAATTTTCTCATTGATAATTGCATGAATAACCCGTAATTAAAAACTGAATCAGACACAGTTCATTCATATTATAATGTAGTATCTGCAGAAAATATCAATTGACCGTTGGCAATATTTGTAGCGCAATCGAGTAAGCTCGGGTTAAACTCATTAGGTATCAAAGGAATATTGAAATATATATCGTTTCAATAAAATGTATTTGCAAATAGCTTGGTACATTGTTTTTGTTGCGATGCATTCAGCTTTTTACTAGGCCTGCAGGCAAAGGCAGTCAATCCGTGACCGCAAGCATTGTAAAATCCCGGAAAATACATACAAATAAAAGAGGAATAATGTTTTATTTCAGCGCTGACAATGCATCCGCAAAAATGTTGTTGGGGAGGTGATGTGGTGGTGTTACGGGCTATTGACCCGTATCATTGTAAATTTTTCGCGTTCCTGTGTAGGTTCTGGAAATTAAATTTCAAACACTTCTATTGGCTATTTTTTAAGCTAACTTATTAAGATTTCGATGTCTCTCCGGAATAATGCAATAACTATTTCTACAAATAACGACCCTATCATATAAGCAATCAACTGTACGCAAGATACTTATAAAACTCATACACATCAAGAGCTCACAAACTGTAGACACGATGTGACACAAAAACGGAAGATATTACTTCATAACATTTCTAGCCTCTCTTATACGAGGTGCTTACTCGTTGTTAACGAATGCTTGAGGCTGCGAGTATTGAGGACACGCCTTTATGTCTCTGAGGTCCTAGCGTGATACATGGCGCTCCTTGACACCGTAAATAATAGTAAGTGTTCGTATAAATATCCGCAATCAAAGAGGGACACCCGCAAATATATTCTTAGAACTTTACCATTAAACAAGCAGGAAAATTTGCTGATATACTTTGCGAATAGTTTTAATTTGTCTTTACCTTGCTCTTTCTCTGGTGAGGGAACGAACAAATAACACAAGAAAATAGGTTAGAAACACAAAAGATTGAAGCGGTTCGAATGAACAATTTGACGTATTACTTTGTGTGAAGTTAATTGATCGAAATCCTACATTGGTAAGTTGCAAAACAATGTTTATGGACTGAAAAAAGCGGTTGCAGTGTAAACGATTAAAGTAATCGGAAATGACGGTTATTCAAATCAGATCGACTAAAACGATGATTTCGTCGGTAAATCTTGTTTTTAAAGAGATTCCCACCATACGTAACACTCACAGAATATTAAGGAAAACACAGTCATCAAAACTCGTTCAGCAGTTCGTGTGGGTGGGAACCTACACACAATTTAAGGGCATTTCCTTTTATATCTCACATTGGAGTCACGAAGAGGTAAACTTACATAAATATAAATAAGAAGAAATATACTTCGAGTTTCTCCTCTTCCACTTTTATTGTTTTCTGTATCTGTTAATACGCTTACATTTTTGTCTCTTTTACCCTTTTATACTACTTAACGCCACCCGTCAGCTCTAAAATAGTTTATTTTCGTTTGAATAAAAGTATATCTAGTCTTTCTGCCAGTTTTGCTGTGAAATAAACTATGGATTAACTGTGTGATATGGTTAGAAAGAGGGTGATTGCATGTGTAATGGAAGCGTATAGAAGAAAAAGTGACGCTCTGACCCCAAAGAGATTAACAATGACTCAGTTCGAAAATAAACATGAGTATTTTTTCTGTTTTTCAAACAAACCAAAACTTGCCGTCGTTTATTCGATTTCATTCAACCCCTTACGTAATTGGAAAAGTACTTACACCTACGTATGTTTACTCACTCGTCGGTGTTTCTTTATTTACGTGGCCCTACCTTTCCTCACAATAGTGAAGTTCTCACAGACGAAAGCTGATTTAATTAGTGTTGTTGGTACAGTTGCGCGGTGCTTGCAAATAATCTGAGTTTAACTCAGAGTAGGGTCACCATTTCGAAGCTAGAAATATACTGACAAAAAATACGTGTGGCACTCGGGGACTGCCGCGGTAAAGCTATTGCATAGCATTTTTTATCAACTTATGCAATAAATAAAAATAATCTAAATAAAATATTTAAAAAGTACTTCCAATGAAAACAAGTCGCAAAAAGATTTTTTTTATCAAGTTAGACAATAAATAAAAAAACTAAATATAATATTAAAAAGTACTTCCAATGAAAAGAAGTCGCAAAAGAAAAACAAGACCTTGGGTTTGATCCAGCGTAATGTCGATTGACTATCCGATTCTCTACCAAAAACGCTATTAGAACATTCTACTGTTTCAATAGTCCGTTAACTATTTTAAGAGCTGTGAATCTATTACTATTTTCTGCAAAAAAAAAACAATTCAGTTAAAAGGACAAATGACAAGACTGTACAAATCTTGATTATTAGATGAAAAGATAAGTTTAGTGGAAGCACTAACTACTACGAAGATAGTACATCCCATTATTAAACATGTCTGTGGTGGTTCTATACGGCTATGTCATTCAAGGTAAAGCTTTAAAGGCTTTCAGTCATGGTCAGAAATCGAGGTAACGATCCAGATGGTAGTGGAATGGAACATTTTACTAATGTCACCCGCTCCATGCTACAGCGAAAACAGTATAGGTACAAGTATGGTGACCCTAATTCCGAGAGGCGACTCCATCGCGCTACCACTACACCTTTTTTCCTGAAACTCCTGCTTTTTTCTTCACAGCTAATAAACTCGCAACTGTTAACTCTTTACTTAAAGCTAGGCGTTAATTAATTATCAAGCACTGTTCTGTGAAAACAGCTTTTGGTTAATTAATTTGACTTTCTATTTTAAAGTCTGAAACAGCTATCTCGAAACTCAGTTTAAAGCTGGAAGTTGCTTTCTGGATTTTGGACATTTAGGGTACAAACGATTGCAAAACAGCCAATACCAAAGGTTTTTTTTAGGAAATAACGTCTGTAATGAGGTCACAATTAATATTTTTTTTAAATCACCACGTTTTCTTTAAGCCTTCTTGGTTTCTTTTAGATTATAGATGTTACGAGCATAGCATAGCATTGTGTACGAGCTTATAAGTACCTAATCTACGTAAACGTCACAACGTTTCCTTACTCCTTGTGAGCCGACGTAATACCACGCAAAGAATCTACTCATAAACCACAAGTTTTCTTACTTAAAAGAGGCTTTACAACCCTTTCAAGCGGCAAACTTTCTTCATTACACCCTGAATACAATAAGTATCGTAGGTCTCCCCTCGGTTGGAATTTAAAATACCTGATAACAGAGCTTTGGGAATAAAGTTACTTTATCGATAATAACCGCATTTCCTACTTTTACCTTGCAAGCCACTCTAGTTAAGTAGACATTTATGACAATGGCACGGGTGTAATAGGTACTCCTCTGTCACATTACGGTTTCACTTCATGAAATATATCCGCAACCCTATCGCGGGCAACACGCATTGACTTCTTTTCAAAGTAAATTGACTATTTGTGTAAGTACACACTAGGCGCTGAGATAAAAAAATGTCAAATTTCTGCTGTTAGACAGAGAATGTTATTAAATAAAGTGCTACACTACGGAGGAAAAACACACAAACACATCTTTCGTAATTGAACATGAAAAAAAAACTAAGGAAAAATCTGCAATTTTATTGTATTTTTTTCCCATCGGTTTATCTCGACGACTATAACAGTGTTATCTTTGACATTTCTTGAATGACAAAGCGGGGCGGCTCAATAACCATCCAATTTGCATAACCTAATTTCTCGTGGCTGCGTCAAATTGCTGACAGATCTCAGAGCCCGCACTTGGATCATAATGGATGGGACGTCGATTCCGATAAGACCGTAAACTGACAAGAATATATCTGGTCATTAACGTACGCTCTGATGTTAGGTACTAGCCATATATCGGTTACTACCCATACAAGATTAAAGTGCTAGTTTATACGTAGATATGGCCTTATTCTCTCACTAAAACTTGAAAAGGAAACAAGTAAGTACACACCGACCGCGACGTGAATTCATTACACACATAACTTTTTAAACGGTCGATTAACAATTTAATGAGAACATACCTATTTTTTAAGCTGCTTACAATGCCATCTCTTTTGGTAACTGTATCATACTTCTTTTACTTATTAAAATTAGGCCACCCGTTGTGACCACAGTATCTGACCGCTCAACTTTTTGTCCCAAGCTCCCAGCCGCCCGGGAGCCGGGGCCTATTTACAACCTGATGCGAACGGTAGATTGCTGTTATGGCTACATCTCGTCCTTCTCGAATAATGTATAAAAAGTTAAGAATCTTTTACATGTTAAATGCTTATCTACGTGTTTTATTTTCCCCTGGGACCGAGGAATTCTCGAAAAATTTGACGTTGACTTTGAATAATTTAGAATGATTAATATTTGGATGTTCTTTTTAACCGTCGTCGATTAGATCCTTTAAGGATGTGTATGTGTTAAATACTTTAGCTTCACCCCTGTTTAAAAAGATAATATTAATTAACTTCCAAAAAAAAGGTACAAACATCTTAAATGTGTTAATAAAACGTATGTGGTAATAGAATAAGCAAACAAAATATGCCCATTCTGCTGTTTGCCAAATTACTCACGTGTTTTGTTTGATGTTTTGAGCACATTGTGTAGCTCTAAGTATGTCGTTGACTATGAGATTTTACGGACAGAAGGCTTAATGTATGACAGTTAAATGGAAGATTTTCGATGTTTTACAGTAAACGTTTAAACGGATATTTCTCGACGGCATGTAAAGAGTTGTCTGAAAAAAGATTAAACACTAACCATACGAAAAATAAAACTGAAATATGGGAGACAATATTATACATGATGGGTAATCGATGCAGGCTCCCGACATGATTGAATCAAGGGTACTTATAAAGTTTGTTTGTTTGTTTTTTTGTTTGCACGCGCAAATCTTTATAAAAGTCGGTTTCGAAAAAACTTGTTTGTATTTATTTGTTTCTTATTTAACATCACGCATCGTGCTCCCAGCATAAATGTAACTGTTATCTCTGATCAATGCAATGTCAATCGTTATTGTGTTTAACTGTAATATATTGCATGACGTATATTCGAGTTTAACCTAAGATAAACTAGCACTTACTTTGCTAGCTCCTACTTTACATAGGATAAACGACATGACGAATTAAAAAATGCGTTTTATATATGCGTTTACCTATCGGAGTGAATTCCCTAATTTATAGTGGAAACTGCATTATTATCCGTTCCTTCGGTATAAGGTACTGAATTCGGAGGAACAAAACACAAACAGAAACGAACATCAACTCTATGTTTTAACATTTGTTTAGATATTAGTATCAAATGTTTCAGTAATATCAAAAGGCTTTAGTTCAATTCGAAGATGTTGTAGCAATTCAGATCACACTGTATAGTTGTTATGTTAACGACCCTTTTGTTCGTTTTATTACAGACTTTTACTGACTAGAACACACCCATGTTCCTTCTTTTGTCTTTTATGTTCCGCGGGCGCGGTATCTCTTTCGAAAAACCGCAACCCCGGATAACCCGCAGCCCCGGTGTTAACAACACTTAAATAATATGAATGTTACTGACGAAAACTATTATTCAGACTTTCGTTTAGGAAGTTATTGTTCGGTTAGTTAGTTTGGACTTTGAATGAAACAAAGTTCACATTGTTTATATCTTGTTTTGTTTGATCACTTATCAATCGCTTGATAAGTGAACTTACCGTTTTCCTTCCGGGCTATATTTGACTTAGTAGTTAAGATAAGTCATAGGCGTTACTTTGTGAAATTCCAGGATATTCAATGTAAGTAAAATATGCATGTTTTAATTCCGCGTTAAAAGCCTGGCATGAATGCAGGATACACAAACAGGAAAATCAATAACATTTAGCATGCCATGCACACAAACTTATTCATCATCTGCGTAGCCCTTTCCTAACTTTGTTGGGGTCGGCCTCCCGGATGCAGCTGAATACCAGTATTTTACATGGAGCGACTGCCTATCTGATGTCCACAACCCAGTTAATACTGCCTAATACGAGACCTCTTAGTAAAACTGGTTGTCAGACTTTCGGAACACTGACAAAGATCTACGAACGACAGCCGGGACCAACAGCTTAACGCGATTTCCGAGGCACGGAAGAAACTCGGTATTTAACGGGTGATTGCCCATCCACAGACTAACCTAGGCAAGCGCTACTTTACCTAAATATCGACCCAAGCGCCTGCTATTAATTAGCTACGAGATCCACCTATTATTGATATAAATAAAACCAATGAATACACCTGTATTCGGTAGTATATGTTTTATATAAACAACAATAAAACATGGACGAAGCTATTTAAATCTCCAATAAAAAGTCCTTAATAAATACGAACCAAAATAAGAGCTTTTCACTGATTTTACATTTTCGAAACAAAAGAATGCTAAGATGCTTTCCTTGCAATCCAGAGCTATAAAATATTTTGTTTAAGAGATATTCAGCTGAGAATGTTTCACAGCTCGTAGCATGGCAGTAGGTGCAAGTCTCGAAAGGATTTACTTTAGGTCTGCAGTTTCTGTTCGAATCTTCATGTTTGCGCTTAACTCGACTACTTGAAAGTAATTCGTAACATCTACAAAATTGCTGCTTAAGTAATTTTGTTCAAGACCAGGATTCCGTTTCCCACCACACTTGAAACACTTAGTAAGGAATTAAGTTTAAATGAAACTTAACATTTCAGCTCCTGTTGAGTTGGGTTAGAACTAAAACATTGGAATAACAAAGTTATAGTAAGGGGCGGCCTGTAACTAACCGCGTTGGATTGAATTAGGAAACGAGATATAACAGTTATAGTATCTTGCTCATACCTTTATTACTTACTAGCTTTCGCCTGCGGCTTCGCCCGCGTTAAATTTGGGGTAATACAGTTCCCCTAGCGCCTTATTGATTTGTAATAGCAACGCTAAGTTTTTCCTTTTCTTCCCTCTTTCTCCCTCACATCCCACTTTTTTAAAATAAAAATTAGCCTATGTCCGTCTCCTGGTTTAGCCATTTAAGCGTGAAGAGGTAACAAACAAACAAACAAACTCACTTTCGCTTTTATAATATTAAATAAAAATAAATAGTGAGGATTATACGTAGGTATTGTTTCAGATAGAACAACAACTAATATATTTTCCAACTATACTGTTCAGGACATAAATGGCACGGTTCAGTACACGGTTTTGCAAAAGTATGTAGTTCGACAATCCCGACAACGACACGAGTAAAATTGATACATACTTGACTTTGTCCGGGACACTGTTGGATATTCACAAATTGTACAGTTCAGTATCAGTAAAACGTAGCAGTAACTATTTTCGAATTATGGGAAAGCATTTAGTTTGAACACAGCGAGTATTATCAGACATTTCAATGGTCAAAATTTAGCAGATTGCGGTTGGACGCAACTCGGATTACACGCGGTGATTCTACTCTCAAATGAAGCTATCAATTGCTGTTGATTTCGAACATTGGGAATGACGAGCTTTTAGACATTTAAAAGCAAAATTGATTCAAATCTACCTGACTGAATTAATTGATATTGTGAAACCAAATGCGAGTGCATAAGTGTGATAACTGTTTTATGTCGAATTGTAACAGAATATTGATTTAGTGTTCAGTTCTGATTGTAATATGTACTCGTATAATGTTGCATAATTCCGAAATTCTACCACCAAACACAGAAAAGTATAAAAGTAAGTAACTATGCAAACGAGTGTGCCTTCATAAAACGCTTCATTTACACTTTTCTGTGCTCCAAACATTTCTTGTTTCCTTCTTTTCAGTTTTTCCAAAATACGGGACAATCGTAAATAGCAGGCACTATTGAATATCGTTGGACAAGAAATCTGTATTCATGTGTTAGCTAACAGTAAATTGAATACGTCGTGACTCCGCGGGCCGAGTCAGGAATCCGAAGGGAAAAATTAAATTCCTCTAGACGAGTGGCGTGCCAAATGCGTGCACTCACGTGCCTGCGGACACAGTGTGGCCACAGATAGAGAATATAAAGAGATGGCTGAATAGTTTTACATAAAAAAATATGTAAATAATAGACTTGAGCTGGGTAAATTAAAATAGAATCTTCCGATTTCCTTTTATACAAAGAGTCACCTACAGAAAAGGATATTGATCGAAAAATTACACCAGGCAATAGTTATTATACCCCGAGTTGTAAATCTAAGAACAAATCTTAAAGTCAATAAACAGCAAAGCGCTTTACCATCAGAACTTTTTGCAGCTTTCCCAGAAATATCGTAATAAGCTAAAAGGTAATCTATTAACTCGGCCTGTTCAAAATAAGGAGACAAAAGACTGAAATCTTCAGAAAAGTGAGCAACATGAGGAGAGGCTCAAAGCGACTCATTGTAATCCGGCTCCGTTGTGCAGACACTTCATAATATTCTTTTTGTAATGCAGTCAAAGTGGGGCGGCGGCTTAGCGTCCGCTGTAACTTGTAAGGCGCTGAACAAAATTAATGGCTTCCCAGCCTCCCTGCTGGGCTCTGCAGGCTTAATCCCGGCAACACGTGATGCAGTGCGCCGCCGCCTTCGATCACGGCGGAAAAAACGTTCCACAAGTTTGCCGCTAAGAACTTTCTCAACTTACAAGTTTTTTGCGAAAAAGGCAACGTCTTACGTCGGCGAAGTATTCATTCGTTTTTTGATCGATTGCGGTGGAAGTTTTGTAAATCTTTTGAGTTGCAGCTTTGTTTGAAGAGGCGTGGTAATAGATAGTAGTAGTGGTAGTAGATTTATAAAATCAGGGAATGGTAGTAGTTAATATTGTTCGTAGTTATTCAATGCACGGGTTTCTGTGCTTCTTTGAATCATAACTCTTGGCCTTTGTTATGTAAGTCGAGGAAGTTACGTAGAAGAAGAACCCAAATCTACCCTAGATTTGGCTACTGACACACGGTGAACGACTGCTACGTCAGTCCAATATGTAAGCTTGAACGTTTCGGTTGAATTATTTAAATCATCACCAACTTCATATATTACAGTTGGCGATGAGGATGGGATCGCGGGGGCGCAGCGCGTTGCGACGTGCACAAGGCACACGCTCTGATATGCTGCTCAATGGTGACAGACATACCCGGCCACCAAAATCTATCCTGCATACAGCAGTCTCGAAAGCTTTTCTTAGAAAATGCTACACATTATAATTCTTAGAAAATAATACTGTTTCTGTAACGGCGAAAAGTTAAAACGAACCGTTACTCCTAACTTTACTTACTGAACACGTTGCACTCCGTTGGTCAAGTTTTAATAGACCTTAGACATATAAATCTATGCAGTCACATACATTACTTGGTTACGTTCGCTAACTCTGCCCTGGATTGCACTAAACACGTAAACACCAACACTGTGTGCATATATTGTTGGTCATATAAAAAATAGTATAAAAATACAAAAAAGTATAGTAGTCATATAAATACAAAAAAAAAACTATTTCTCCTTCACAAACAACACTTATAGGCTAAAACTTAAAAGATAACAATATATGCAGTAAGTATCTAATGTTCATTTGTGGGAGACTGGTGCCTAAACTAAGCCGTGGCTTGTAGTTTAGGACACCAAGGACTCCCCTCTATAGGGACAGATAGCGTCAAACCATTATTAATAGCTGCTGTATGGTGAAATATATTATTATTATAATTTAATTCATCCCATTTAAAACACAATTTTTGTTAGAAGAAAAACAAATTATTAACAAGTAAACTAAAAATCAAATTAAAATTTACACATTTTGTGTGAAGTGTATTGTCGTCATAGGTGTATATGGGACATGGTGTGTGTATGATACGTGTGTGTGGTGTTGTGTAGTGAATGATGTGAGGTATTAGTAGTCTATATCATTGCAATCATGTAAATATGAAATCACTAGACGAGAAAAACCTAAAGCACATTAAAATATATCATTAACAGCATTAAATCAAAGCCGAACAGAGTGAGTCCGGGGATATAATTGTTCGCGAATCATAAGCTCGTATTATTTAAATAGAATAAATTACAGCTGAATAATGAAACGGTCTACTTTCATTAACAATTTAAACGTACTCACAAATAGTATAATATAATTCGAAATAATCACATTATGTAACTGAATGCTACACTTGCTACGGCGGCGCGGCGGCGGCGCTACAGCTACGCCGCTACGCTCAGTGCTACGTTATCACACATGCACTCACGGCTCATTTACGGTGCGTCGCGTTGTTAACTAAGTTAATAAAAAATCCAATCAAGTGCGAGTTGAACTCGCGTACCGGAGGTTCCGTACAAACTTGCGACATAAACTACCATATCTTAAGACGGCGTAGACAGAGGGATGATATTTTTACAGCTCTAAGGAAACACAGGTTTTAGTATATGGTTTAAATTTCAACTTGATAGTTCGATGCTTCCTTGAGATAAAGGGTCTTGACAGACAAACAGACGGACAACAAAGTGATCTTATAAGGGCCATTTTTTCCTTTTGACCACAAACACTAAAATATCATAAATGGGAAAGCAACATCCATAGAAGGAAAGAAAGAAACAAATTGATGTATGAGAAGATGATGATGATGATGATTTATGATGTGAATGTAAGAATTTTACGTGCGTTTGTTTGACATGTAGCAGTACTTGGATTAAAACCCGCAGATGACATCGCCGCAATGCACGCGGCGTATATCGCGACAGCGCCCGCAGGGTTGAGTCCAGCCGATTTTCGTGAACGGAGTTTTGCAGGAAAAAAATAATGTAGGTACAAAGCGCCGCCAGACGTCACGCAACACGCGACGCGAAGTTTCGCACATCTAAAAGATTTATTATAACAGTCGCTATGTTGCAGGTTTTGCACGCAGTACTGGTAAAGTCGTGATGTTATAAAACCGCGCCGTTCTACTCGTTGTGCGTAGGCAGCTGTGGAGTTGTGGCTTCACACTAATTACGCACAAAGGCGACGAACGCGACATTTTGTTTCTTCATTCTCAGTATAGATAACATAGGATTTTTCTGTAAGAAATGTTGGGTTTACGGTGGCTAGGTAAACCACCTTTTCACTCATTAGTTTTAACGAAATAAAGCTTTCCTACGTAAAATATTTAGTTTGGTACGTACTACGGTACTGGCTCGGTAAGTGCTTGTGGAACAGGGGAAAAGAGGCGAATTTCCCGCCATTTCCTTTCGGTAGAAAATGCTGTGTAGCTCAAAAAGAGCGTTATCTTACAAACGAATAAAATTCTCCAGATTTTTGTGACAGACTTTTTTTAAGTAAGGGATATAATTGCTTTATAAGATCAACTGTCAGTCTGTCAAAGTGAATTTATTGACATCAGAAGCTATTTTTTAATCTAAAGGTGTTTTAAAAAATTCAAAAAACAAAAGAAAAATAAAAAAATGCAAACCACAAGCTACCTACCTAAATTAGAAACTTATTTTACACAAATTTTTGTAACAATTCGTAGAATAGCTCTTTTTTTGGGGATGGGAAATCATCAAATAACTTCCCCTGCTCTGGGTGGAGCGGGGGGGAACTTTTTAGAACATCAGCTAGTATGACACAATTCGAAGGGTTGCCGAGCAGAGAGGTTTAAAGGCGCGCTTACATGCGTTTATTTTGATAATTATAACTTATTTATCTACAAAACATTTACGGGCCGCAAGAAAAACGTTCGCTAGCCGCATGCGGCCCGCGGGCCGCAGGTTGCCGACCCCTGCTTTAAAAGTATGGAAGCAGTATTGAAAACAGGGTTCAAACAAAACACATAGCTCACGAATAGGCACTGCATCTGATAAGCATCGCTAAGAAGAGATGCTCTGACGGTGCTTTTAAAAGTGCGCTGCAGTACCCATCGAGTTGATCGAAAAAATGGCGATCGACTCGAGTTGCGGCGATGCCAATCCGGATCATTTCATAGGGCCTTTTTTGCGGGTTGTCATATAACTTCCCCGCTCTGGGCGGAGCTGATCTGGGGGGATTTTATAGTCCGGGGCAGCGGTATCTCTTTTGAAGAACCCGCAACACCGGCAGGCGGTGACCCTGGCAGGCCTCTCTGCTTTGCTGGCATCTCTTTGAAGCACGCGGAACATGAGCACGCTGTATCATTTCTTAGGGATTAGTGGAATGATTCTCTTGTAGTTAGCTTCTTACGTTAAAACACCGATTCAAAATCCATGAAATCGTAACACTCGATCATTCTAGCATTAACATTTCAACCTATATCGTCAGTATGGCCACAACTGGAACATCGGTCTCCTTGACTATGGTAGTACGGGTTGGTAAAAGTTATATATCTTCGAATTTTCAGTCGATCATGCTGATTTCCTTACGATATTTTCCTTTACTATTTTCAGAGACGTAGTAAAAAAAACCTGAAATTAAACCTACGGCTGGCCACTTGTAAGTTCCAACTGAGCCACTATTGCTCACTTACCCATCCCTGTAGGCCTACCATGACATGTTAAAGCAGAACTTATTCCGCTGAGGGAAAGAGATAGCGCTAGACACTCTGTATAGCTCTGTCACTTTCCCTCAGTGGAATAAGTTCTGACGTCATGGTAGGTTAGCAGATTGTTCTATAAATCACGATTATTATTCTTGCATGACTGTAACAATAACTTCCCCTTTTATTTTTCTCAGGAAAGGTTAATTTAAACAATAGTTAGAAATATTACAACGAACTATATATATGACAAAGGTGGTAATTAGGTTTGATTTCAAAACAATATTACTCTCAGGGTGGGAATTAGGTTTGATTTCAAAACAACGTTATTACTATTTAAATTTTCTATTATGAGATACTAAGTAAAGGAAATATCTACATAAACAAGAGAAGTTAATGTAGGTGCATTGAAGTTAGAAGCACGACATTGATTTGCCATAATTTTGGGTCGACCGTGCTAATTCTAGAGAGGAACTATCATCTAAGTTATAAAAACTTGTGGCCACGAGTGAAGGGCACGAGAGATTAAAACTATTCTCCGAGAATCTTAAGTTTTACGAGATAATCCATTCAACCTTTTTAGAAATGAGGTATTTCGTCTATTACGCGGGAGCCCTTTACCGTAACAGGATTAAATGTAATTTATATATTAATGCTTCTCAAAAACGCGAGTATTTTCTTGTGTTGCGGTTACAGTTAATCAAGCAGCAACCTTTTGTTATGATGATCATATTAAATGATCAACATTTTTAAACATCCACGTTCTCGAAAATGGCTGTAATTATTGCGATGAAAGTAGCAATATAGGAGTTAATGGGGCGAAAAATTTATTCGAAGTCAGGTAACAACAGGCAGATCGTAGAGTATTAATACCGGAGACGTCAGGTAAGCGCGCAAACAAAAAAGGAATCTAGAACATTCTTAATAAAAACAAAACAAACTGCCAATCTAACGCATACCTACCAAGTTGCGGGTAACAGCTAGTACTAACAAAAATTGACAAAGCAATAGGTTTGTAGTTCGTTTTGAAAACTATTCCTTGATTTTACAAACACTGCTGGACAGTGAGAGCGAGACCGTGAGAGTTTTATTATGTTCAATAGAAGGAAGACAACTGTTGACAAGCACGACAGACGACAATCGCAGGTGCAGCAGCTGCGACAACGATATGTTTGCGTTTATTTTTAATAACAAGTTCCTTTATTTATCATAAGAAATTTTTGCCTAACACATTGATGGGATAGTGTCAGTTTTTGTCAACAGGCAGCGTAATTTGTTCAGATTTAAAGTTCCTGTTGTGTAAAAGTTTTTGGTTTGTGAAACGTAACGACGCGTTTATGGGGGAGGGCGGTTAATACTAACATAATATTATACATAATTTTATTATTCATTTATTTAAACTTCATGTACCTACAATAGTGGTACATAGGCGGACTTAATGCCATAAGGTATTCTCTACGAGTCAACCTTTGGGTAAAAAACGACAGCATTGTGATAGGGTACAAAAATTATATAAAATATATATACCTAAAACTATTTGTTAACGAAAACGTATATTTTATGCGGATACTAATACACATTTTTATGCGGATATTAATATACATTGTACGTAACTTAGAACGAATAGTTATTTTCCGGATACCTATAAACTTCCAATTGCAGCTATGTTATCAATTTGGGAATTAACATAAAAAATATTAAAAGTTTAAAATTAATCACGATTAAAATTCAAAAGTCTTCAAAAAAACGTAAACCGGTCGAATACAAGCCGAAAAAAAAAATAAGAACGATTTGTTTTAAAAGAGAAATAATACGAAGTTGTTAAGACAAGCAGATAGCGCCATCTATCTAGTGTGATATGAAGTACGGAGGCATGGCGGATGAACCCGAGCTCAGGTTGTGACCACAGAGATTTACATTCAATTAGAACATATCTGTCTGTCCTTTGGTCGATCTATCCTGTCAGGGATTAAAAGGAATAGTGTTAGCCTAAACCATTATTACGAGAAATACGATCGGGGCTTATTTTTGTAAAGGGCGATGGTGACAACCGAATCACGCAACTGGCGTTAATTCCAAATAAAAAGACGTGTTTGTTTGTAGGCCTTTTTTTTTCGGGTGGGAAATCATCCTATGACTTCCCCCGCTCTGGGCGGAGCGGGGGGGCATGTCAGACTTGTACTGACTAAAACCCACCCATGTTCCTTCTGTTGCCCTTTACGTTCCGAGGCCGCGGTATCTCTTTCGAACAACCCGCAACCCCGGCAGGCGGAGGCTCTGGCAAGCCCCTCTGCTTTGCTGACTCTCTTTGAGGCGCGCGTGAAACACGAACGCGCCGTCGACACGGCCTGTCGTCAATCGACGGACGGACGGTGAACTACCCATTGCTCACCGCCCACAGGCCCGCATCTACGGTGGCCGGAAGTCGTCTCGCGGCGCCCGGCGCCATGGGCGTCTCCCGCGGCGGCTGGGTTGGGCAGATGTTCTCTCCCTCAGACGCCCGGCCACCTCCTTTGCTAGCATTACTGCTTCGCAGAAGGTGGTGACCGCTTCCCATTCCCTCTCGCTCTGGACCATGGCCTGAACCAGGGCCGGACGCGAGAGATCGCCGCCGCCGATCGCCTCTACGAGGGCACGGCGGTGCTCCGCCCACGCTGGGCATGTTTGTAGGCCTTCTTTATTGTTTTCACTGTGTACTGTTAATGTGTTATAGCATTAAACAAACCCCAGTGCAACCTGCACTGGGTTCGGTTTGCAACCGGGGTTGCGGATTGTTCGAAAGAGATCCCGCGGCCCCGGAACTTATAGGGCAATAGCAAGAACATGGATACAAGTCTGACACTTCCCTAACAAAATTATTACGAATTAACGCCCTCATATTACAAACCTTATAGTACATAAATATTTAATAAATAGGTTTTAGAAAGAAAGTAACGAAATAATTTTGAATAATTTTAATGATCTGATTATTTATCAGGCATACGTGTACCTAATTATATGTTAAATGATAGTGTGAGGGATCATAAGCGCGAATAGAAAATATATATAATTGATTGTGCCAACCACTTGGGAAAATAATTTGAGACAAAAGAGGAAAATGATAATGTTTTTATCTAGAATTCAATATTATTAAAGTCAACTTCAGCAGATTCACACCTAGTCACAAGAGTGGTCTCACTAATCCAAAATGTTAGATTCCTAAGCAATCCGTCTACTTCTACAGAACAGTCTCTTGGTACACTCATTGCGTCAAGTGCTTGAAGCCACGTACAACTGTAATGTATTGTGCAGGGTTGAAAGTCGTCGACTTGCACGTCCGTACTACCCATTCTACCAGTGGGTACAACCCGATCGGGTAGTTTCTCCCAGTTGACTTCGCAGCTTGCTACTCTTTTTCGAATTAAAACACGTTTCACCTTACTTCACGGAGGTATGAAACTTCTTATGTGAACTTAAAGCCAATACAAGTATTTATGCTGGTAGGTATTTACGCTCAGTTTTATGAAAATGACGTAGTCTTTTCGGTATGAAGATGTTTTGAATAGATCAATTAAACAGCTGTTGGTTCGGAAGAGAGCTACTGACCCAAGATGTGCAAATGCTCGTATAATCGGTTCCCTGGCCCAATCTAGCAATCAAACTAAAATTTTCTAACGATGAACGTTCTTTTTCAAATCTATGAGACACAGAATTAAATCCATTTCGTATTGGCTTCGAGATTCAAGGGGGACGTCACTACGCCAAGAAGATTTGATTTATTACATCAGGAAATATAAAATGGTTCTCATTGTAATGTTAAAAAGCTTTTTCATCGCTGAAATGCGACACATAAATGCAGACATGGCTTTTCGAATCTTTTCTCCATAATTGATTCTGTCCTGAGATATATTTATTTTATTCGACTACAGCAAAGCTCAAGGGACCCGCTTTGTTTTCTTAGTTTTTGTTTTGCTACCGAACTTGTGTGTATAGTTATTATAATAAATCAAATATACTGCGAGAATTATTGGGTGTAACTTGTTTAGGTGTTCCGTAACATCGCCAGTTTATTAGAGTTTGGTAATTCTTATAATTAATCGAAGTTCGAAATGACTGAGTGGAAACCTTGCTGTTGGATATTCGTGATATATTATTCTGTGCTGATAATATTTTATCTTTGATTAAGAATCAGACTCCCGGTCTTAAATATAAAGCGTGACGCGTTAACTGGGTGTGAAATCATCAAATAACTTCTTCCGCTATCGCGAAAGGCAGTGACTAAAACCCACAGAATTTACTAACTAAAACCCATCACTGCACTGAACGCCCGGAGCGTCTCCCGCGGCTGGGTTGGTTTGAGGTTATCTCCCTCAAACGTCCAGCCACCTCATATGCTAGCATAACTACTTCGTATAAGGAGGTGACTGCTTCCCATTCTCTTCCGCTCCGGACCATTGACTAAACCAGGGCCGCACGCGAGAGATCGCTTCCGCCGATCGCCCCTACGAGGACACAGTGGTGATCCACCCAATCGGGAACCCCCATAGTGTACTCAACCGTGTCCTCAGGGCGGAAAACACAGTAGTGACACTCGGGCGTGTCCTCCCGCCCGATTAGGTGTAGGATTCACCTGAAACATCAGTGTCCGGTGAGGACCTACGTCAGGTGGTAAATGAGGACGCCCTAGCGCCTCTCCAGCCATTCCTCAAAACCAAAAAATGCCTTGCGATGCAATTTTCATACCTACCACGCTCTCTTTATTATTACTACTCTATTTAATATTTATTTCCATCAACCATCATCTGAGAATAACAAACAACAAAAACAGAATTTTGCGAATGCGAAATTGGTCCAGCCGTTCACGCGTGATGCCGTGATCAAGGGAAATAGGGATTCATTTCTATTCATATAGATTTGTATATCCTTTTGTCTTATTTTTTTTATCTATTTTTATAATTTCATTGCAACTCCCTGTACTGGCAGCAGCTACAAGCAATTTTCGATAATACGAATAGCAGTCTTTGAAATACGGATGTGAAACCGTTTTTAAACAATTTTAATAAACCCAGCACCTAGTTCTAGTCGTCACAAAATATATCTACGTAGGTGCTTAAAATAAGACTAGCAACGAATAATTATTACAATCCGTCGGTTGATAATAGTGGCAAATACAAGCAAAGTGGTTCTAAAGCGCGCGGGCGTTAACAAAGTTTTGCGTTCTGCCGCTTAGTTCTATTGGAACATTCGATTATGGTTTCGCTAGTCCTGGCTGTTTGGACTATGACTTAGCAACTTAATCTTTATTGAAAAAATGTGTTTGAACTTGGATGGTGGTGTGGATTTACAATTTATTGGAATTAAAATGTTCCGTAGCTTTACCGTTGTGTGGTTTATCGTTGGCTAGAGGAAAACTTTCTCCTGGATATTAATCTACTGTCTGCTGCTAAATGTATTGACGGGTGTATTCTGTGGAGAGGTAAATAAACACTCTTCACAGTACAGTTGCGTTACACCAGTACTGAATTTGCGCCATACGGTGTGACAAAATAGACCTTTGTTTGGCACAATTCAAGGTACGAGGTAGACAACCACTTGGTAGTAAACATTTTCACAAGTTTTCAAGATCTTGAAACTAGGACCATTCCCAAGCCCCACTTAAATAAGGTCGGTGGAAATTTGATAAAAATTAATGCATCGAATATTTCATTTTATGACAAATCTGTTATAAGGGATCGAGGAAACCGCCGGCCGGGTCCTACCCACGCGTCCGAATTCGGTTTCAGTGGTATTTATGGGCGATGATAAATAAAACCGCTCAGAAATAATAACTACTTTACCAGTCCTGTGCGAAACGACTTTTATTAATTTTCGGGCACGCATTTTTGGTAATTTTAACCACAATATCCGCTTACCGTGGACGTTTTGACCTAGTTTCAGCAATTGCTTTAATCATTTTGTGGAAATCGCACATTTTCAGTAACGGCAGTGCTATTTTATAAAAGTACTATAAGCAATTTTTTTCCTGGAATGTACTGCATGCAGTCTTATTTAAGAGATGGTATTCGACAAGAATAATTCGAAAACTCAATTCAGGAGCACAAAGCTTAATGGTAAATATATAACCAGATCATGTTGGAGGTCCAACAGTTCTGGGGCACATAAATTAAAAATAAAACATCGCACAACAAACAAACGTCACGTTTTGCTACATTTGTAAAATAGTGAGTTTGAACGTGAAGTGCGCGGGGTTTACGATGCGCCGCGACAGATCAGGCCGCCCGTAAATTACCCGGTTTCGGAACGACGGACGTGCCTCCGCCGTGTGAATAATTGTGTGTACTCGTGCTCCTACCTGCGTGTGCTGCACCCCTGGCTTATTCACTACCACTAAATGTAAGCCCGCTAATATTTACGGAATACCCAACAATGAGTTCTTTCATAATTATTCTAGACAACAACAATGTATGCGCGGACATATTGCTGTATTTTAGAAAAAAAATAAAAACGTTTCAGGTTTATAAATAAGAATCTAAAACGACAGAATACCCACGCGAAAACTACAATGATGATACCGAATCGACTCTTTACAAAGTCATTTAATATTTCCCAACAAAATAAATAGCTATTCACTGCAACTTGGAAACTTGCTTGAAAGTTTTGAAGTCTTTACAAAATTCAGAATGGAGCACTAAAATATTTTTGTATTTACATCGGCATTGTACTTACAACGTAAACCGTTTGAGCAAACTCTGTTAGCTAGATCTGCGTGGAAGTTTGTGGTAATAGGGCAACTCTTTCCTTCGTGTTACAATTTCGTCTGCACAGTTTTTGAACTCACTTTGGTAAAGCAGTTTCGAAATGACACTCGTAACTCTCATTTATACGGCTAAGAATAGGAACGAGCTTCAAATCGTGTAATGAAGACTTTACTAAATTAATGAAATGTAACGATTATCTCGGCTTAGTCCGTATTTGAATTGTCTACCGAGGCAGATTTATTAAATTAATTCGGTTCCCGGCCACTAATTGTCTTTTGTATCAATTCAATTGGAGGATTAAATTTGAATATTGTTGTAAAATAGTTCCAAGGCTATACGACAGCTGTTTCACACAGATAATAATATGAAATGTGGATAATATTATGTCGATTATGTATTCATAACGTTGATATGCATTGTAACGAACGTAAAATAGAATTGTTAAAATAATTAGCGATAAATAGATAATGTTTGCTTTTGACCGCGGCTTTGCTCGTGTTAAATTCGGGGTAGCTCAGTTCCCCTTTCTTGAATTGCAGATACCTACTACCTGTAGTTTTTGCCCTAGCGCCTAATTTAATGTAATAGCAATGCTAAGTTTTCCCTTTTCTTCCCTCTTTCTCACTCATATATCTCAATCTTTTTTTTAGAAAATTGCCGTCTCCAGGGTCCCAACTAGAGGTATCAAAATCGGTTTATCCATTTAGGCGTGAAGACGTAACGAACAAACAAACTCACTTTCGCTTTTATGATATTAGTAAGGATTAATTCTTTACAAAATGTGGAACCGATGAACAATATCGAACGGTGTTCAAGAGAGGCTACATTGCTGTAGTAGTTAGAGGAGTTAGTTAGACTAGTCGTTAAATTCACGCAAGAGCTTTGTTTCACACAGAAAACTAAGTCTGACTTAGGGTTGTTTCTAGCTACTTGACTGGGAGGCCTCAAATTTCCGAGTAAACTTGAAAGCTACTTGAAATTGCCGCAGTGCAGTGCCTTTATCATGTGAACGGTTTACGAGATTAATATTTTATAACTTACATCTACAAAAAACTGAGTTCCTTTGTTGCTCGGCACATTAAAAGATACCTTATGTCTTAGCGTTCCGTTTTTAAAGATAGATTTATTGTTTTATTAGCTTTCGCCCGCGGCTTCGCTCGCGTTAAATTCGGTATAATACACCAAGCATACCTGCAGTTTTAGCTCTTGCGCCTGATTAATTTGTAATAGCAACGCTAAGTTTTCCCCTTTCTTCCCTCGTTCTCCCTCATATCCCACTTTTTTTTAATAAAAATTAGCCTATGTCCGTCTCCTGGTTCCCAACTATCTCTGTACCAAAATTCATCAAAATCGGTTTAGCCATTAAAGCGTGAAGAGTTAACAAACAAACTCACTTTCGCTTTTATAATATTAGTAAGGATATGTAAATGTTTCATAGGAGTAAGTCAGAAATAACTCACATCACACAACGTTATAGCGTAACGTACAAGTTACTGAAAACGTGTTTGTTTTGCTATACATAACAAAACAATTGAATGCCGATTTCTGTGTTTAGAAAAATTCCAAATAAAGTCACAACTTCATCTTAATAGTCATCAGAATAGAATAAAATATTCTTTATTATGCATACAAATAACATAGTTACAGAAAATATTTAACATAGGGTGACACAATGGGCGGTGTTATCAATAAAAACAACACACGTATTATTGATTGGCATTGAGAAAAGATAGAACAATCGTTCTTAAAAATTACAAGAATTACCCCTCTGCAACGTCACCCGCGAACTTACGCATATCACAAAAATGTTCTCCAACTATTTCATTAGTAGTTATAATATAAATTCCGAGTAAACAAATTAATTCATTACAACTATCGCCAAACAAGTTTGTAATAACGTCTGACGTCACAGATTGCCCTCATGTAACTTGCCTTTCAGAAGTTGCGTGACAAACTGACCGCTAGTTGGTACTTTTATATATTTTTATATGTTTTATGTACATTGTATACAAAGCCCGGGCGTAGTGCCCAGTTTGTTTTAAACATTGACTTAGATTTATAACTGCAGTTATGTCGTTTTGACTGACTCCGATGTATATGGTACACTTAGATTTTATATTTTACGCAATTTATTTAAACAAAGTAAAATTTTAACTGAACGTAGATAAAATTCATAAAATAAAGTTTGCTTTATCTATGTCTGTCCAGGTTTATAAAATTTTAAAGGCTTATCCAACACTCAGGATTTATTAACAGGCTGAGATTTTACAGTTAGAATTTTTTCCACATACCTCGTGATTACACGAGAGTGGAAGTAATATACGAACTTAAAAGGGGTGTTTAGATTGTTGAAGTTTTTGGAACGAAGTTCCTTATCGCGCGTTACAAAAGGGGGCTAGACGGAAAAAATTAAGACCAAAAGTTGTAACGACACTTTTTGCTATAGTTGTCAGACAGAGAAACCCGCATGGTTTATGCGGGTTTCTCTGTCTGTATCTCTCTTTCTCTTTCATAGAAAGCAAGCCAGTTATTTTCATTTCGTCTTTCTATTTCACATTGAACAGTGTGGTGTCGCGACGATTATTTTTGTTGAGTGTTTACAGGTTTTTTGTACACAAACAAATAATAACTTCGTACCATCCGGGTGTCCCTTGACACCTATCAAGTTTTTTTTTGTAAAAATTGTAGTTTTTCTCTTACAAACGTAAACAGTTTTTCTTTCGACATTTACTTTAGACTGTCTAAATCTATTTGACAGCAATGAACACGGTTTGACCGTTGAGGCAGAACAAGACTGTGTCTGTACCAGGCATTAAAATCTTTTTCGTAATATTCCGGTCCTAACTCCGTTCTCTTTAAAACCGTCGCCCGCAAATTATCTTAGTTTTAATTAGCTTGAAAGTAATCAAAATATTCCCCCTCTTAAAAGTAAAAGAACTTCAATCTCGTGAGGAAAGGCACTCGAGTTCTTTTATTACTTCAGATTGTATTATTATCAAGTTTGCATAACATCACGCCTTGGAATCTCCGAAGGGAAAGACAGAGGTGTACCGAACAAGTACACGCACATTTTGTCAGTTATGTTGAAAACACATGCAAAATAATATAGTAAATGGAACATTATTATGTTTAGCTAATCGTTATTAGGTTTATGTTCAGATTTTTAGCGAAACTACTTTTTCGACGGAATGGTTGGCGCAGTGGCTGAGCGATCGACTGCTGCGCTGCATGTTGCGGGTTCGATCTCCACACGAAACAAGTACTTGAATGACCTACAGGTCGTCATTTTGGTCAGGCTGTTTGTGTACGTGAGTTTAAATGTTTGTAAATGCACTCACGATACAGGTGAAATATAGGAATTTCACCACATAGTGTGGGGTAAAGTTTAAATAAAATTAGAGGGTGGGTTGTTGCCATCATCCAGGTACAACTCCAGACTTCGTGGCCGCTACTGAGAATTTTCTGAAGAAATACCCAATAACATTTTGCCTGACCCAGGAACCGAACCCAGGACCTCATTCTTAGCAATTGCGCTTGCAAGCACTACACCAAAGAAGCCGGTAAGTTCAGGAGGATAAGGTTTGGTCCCTCTCTCATTGTTGTTTCTATAGTATTCATTGCATTTAATAAACTTTATAAGTAATATTTACACTTCATAGATTTTATAAACATCCATTTAATTTTATTATAAAATCTTGCAATTTTAATTTTCCTACGAGGTTTCTCAGAAATGGAAATAGCTAAAATGCTCTTGTAAAAATACTTTCGGTAGAAAATCTCGGGAACGGATAAAGATATAAATCTAAGCTGTTTGTAGTTTCCAATTCGTCTTTCTACTATTCAAGGCGAGCCTCGCATGACCCGACCCAAGGGAGAGGCACTTAAAATTTGGAGGCATTTTCGAATAAAGATTTAGGTATTTTATCTAATTGAAGATTAGCCTTGCTGCATATAGTAACTGCGATGAAAACAGGGGCAATGAAAAACTGGTTTGAAATAAAATAGAATATTCTTTAATATCGCCACATAAATAATCCAAAGTATGTAGACCAATAATCCTTAAAATGAAAAATTATCTTACCACCGACAGCAAAAGCTGTATAGTCTTATCTTCCAATCATCACAGAAGATGGATGTATTTGTTAACATACTTAATAAATAGAAAAAGGTTACATGAACAAAATAAAATCCACAGATTTTTCGAATATCAACCGCCCAGAAAGATACTTACAAATCTTTCATTCTTAAGTTCGTGGCTGTCTTGAAACCAACTTTGATTTGGTGCCATTAAAGAGACTGATGGCGTAATGTACCGTGATTGTACGACTATTAACGAAACACATTTAGAAAAGAAAAGCACTTTTCACGATTCCACTAGAAATTGCTTCTATTTTTTTCACAAACGGAAATAATTATCCATCGATTTTCAGATCCAGTGCATATTTTACGGAAAAAAAATGATAATCTATATATATAAAAAATGGATTGCTGTTCGTTAGTCTCGCTAAAACTCGAGAACGGCTGAACCGATTTGGCTAATTTTAGTCTTGAAATACTCCTGTCCAGGGAAGGTTTAAAAGGTGAGTAAAATTGGAATAATTGCCGGGAAAACCCTCAAAACCGTCCTTCTTTATTTCCCATACAAACGTTTTCTAAATAAAATGGAGTCAAAACCCTAACTATATCTATATATCTATATCTATATATCTATATCTATATCTATATCTATATATCTATATCTATATATCTATATCTATATATCTATATCTATCTATCTATCTATATATATAAAAATGGATTGCTGTTCGTTAGTCTCGCTAAAACTCGAGAACGGCTGAACCGATTTGGCAGTTTTAGTCTTGAAATACTCCTGGAAGTCCAGGGAAGGTTTAAAAGGTGAGTAAAATTGGAATAATTGCCGGGAAAACCCTCAAAACCGTCCTTCTTTATTTCCCACACAAACGTTTTCTAAATAAAATGGAGTCAAAACCCTAACTAATACAAGCGAAAGTACTAGGCTTGCATGAATTCACGGTGAAATTAATTTCAGCAGTTTGATCTGTGGATTCAAGTTCTTGATGGAACCAACTGCGTTGCCAACTGCGTTGAGATAAAACTACTAGGATCGCATGAAATTATAGCAACCTTTGCCAAGGTTTGGAAATGGATGGGTTACCACACGGGGACAGGTTAAGCAACTCTTGCCAAGGTTTGGAAATGGATGGGTTACCACACGTGACACGGGGACAGGTAAAGCAACTCTTACTAAGGTTTGGACATGGATGGGCTACCACAGGGGGGCAGGTTAAGCAACACTTGCCATGGTTTGGAAATGCATGTGTTACCACACGGGCCAGGTTAAGCAACCCTCACCAAGGTTTGGAAATGGATGGGCTACCACAGGGGGCCAGGTTAAGCAACCCTTGCTGAGGTTTGGAAATGGATGGGCTACCACAGGGTGCCAGGTTAAGCAACCCTTGCCAAGTTTTGGAAATGGATGGGTTACCACAGGGGACAAGGTTAAGCAACCTTTGCCAAGGTTTGGAAATGGATGGGTTACCAGACGGGCCAGGTTAAGCAACCCTCACCAAGGTTTGGAAATGGATGGGTTACCACAGGGGGCCAGGTTAAGCAACCCATGCCGAGGTTTGGAAATGGATGGGCTACCACAGGGGGTATAGGTAAAGCCAGCCTTGCCAAGGTTTGGGAATGCATGTGTTAGCACACGGGCCAGGTTAAGCAACCCTTGCTAAGGTTTGGAAATGGATGGGTTGCCACAGGGGGGCAGTAATAGAGTTTTATTCAAAGTGCCTTCGATCCACGAATTCATAAACGATGATGAACACGAAAACGATGTCCTTTTGGTAAATCCACAATGAAACAGAAAAATGATGTTTTCAATGACATATTTAATTCCTATCACAATTAGCATTTAGCATTTTAGTAATTTTTTTGTCTATACGCCAAAGAAGTATAACTTCTAACGCGTGTACATAAGTACACACACTTATTTTTTTTAAACTCCTAGGATGTGCCTGGCTTACCACCGCACAATTTACGCCTAAAGGTTGGCTCCGTAGTAAGCTTCGAAACATAAACCAACCAAAACGGCGCAAACCAGTACGCATTTGGTGGTTAGAAAATTGATAAACAATGTAATTTACAAGAAATTTTTGAAAGGAAAATTCAAAGGTGAGGAAGTCCTCATTCTGACGATCCCGATGATCCCTACCGATTTGCCGTTCGAATTTTATAAGACTTCAATATCCGATCCGTCTTACATTTGCCATGACCATCAACAAATCACAAAGCCAACCCTTAAAAGTTTATGGTTTGAATCTAGAACATCCATGTTTTTCCCATGGTCAATTATATGTGGCATGTTTACGGGTCGGAAGACTATAAAAAAACTTAATAAATTCGAAAATCGGCTTATTATTTATTGCCTTTATGGCGGAACAGAGTTCGCCGGGTCAGCTAGTACTTACTAAAAAATAAACCGTTTTAACATTGAAAAGGTTTTTTTAAAAAAAATCTTAACCTCAATCAATGGATAGAAATTTCTAATAGAACGAACGAACTCAGAAAATTCTCATTCACTAACGTACCCTCGATAAATGAGTAGAAATCACAAAGTTAAGTAGAAACCTCTCGAGCAGACATTCGACAAGTTTCTAGTTAACATATTGTCATTGTTCTTCCTTCTGTTGTAATACGGTCTAAACTAGTTGGTATTAAATTTAGTTCACTGTTCCTGTCACTACAATCGATCAAGTTACGCTCGATACAACTCTTCCATTATTTATTACAATTGCAACGTATTTTCAGCAACGCATTTAGTTTAAATTCTAGGTGCTTTTACATTTCGCTTTGGATTTGAAAATAGCACTAGTGCGAAAGATTTACATCCGCATTTGTTATGTTTTGGAAATAAGTAAGTATTTTTCTCCTTAAATAACAATATGTTCTGGGTTTAACACTTTCTAAGAAGCCTGAAAATATTCTAACATAAATTTTCATAGCAAAACAAAACATCACGCCTATTTAACCTTAAGGGTTAAGCAGAGGTTCAGTTCCAGGTATTAGTTATTGTGCTGTAATTATTGTTACATCCTATAGTATATATAGTAGGATTTGGCTAAGTACCAAGTAATAGGGAATCAACCTATTGTCATTAACATAGCACTAATCAAAACTAATTATAATTGAACATTAACTAACTTGAATATTAACTAATTGCTGAAAGCAAACAATTATAATAAAAACTGTCGGAACCCTGACAAACTAGAGATATCAAAGCACAATTCTTTACTAACATACGACAGATTGCAAATTGAAGACGGTTAACAATGCAATACTTGCATCCTGTAAGTCGCTTCCGGTTCGTTAGGCATGACTTTACTCTGAGGACCGTTTTCTCAACGCGAGGCACTGCAGCATAACGATACGTAGAAATGTTCCCGAGATAAAACGAACCTCTTTAAGTAGCTAAACGGTTAAGTTGGAAGTCACGGTAAGAATTACGTCATGTTTGGCTTGAAATATAAACTACGTTATTGTTGTAGGTTTTAGGTTGAACTTACGTTATTCGAGGATTGCATAGTATCTACTTAAACAACTCATTCTAAGGTTTTTAAATGGGTGTGTTCCCTTACCGATCTAGGTTAAGCAACCCATGCAAGGCTTGGAAATTTATGGGTTACCCTACCGATACAGGTTGAGCAACTCCTGCCAAGGTTTGGAATGAATGGGTCATCGTACCTATCTAGGTGAAGTTACTCTTGCCAAGGTTTGGAATGGATGGGTCATCGTACCTATCTAGGTGAAGTTACTCTTGCCAAGGTTTGGAATGGATGGGTCATCGTACCTATCTAGGTGAAGTTACTCTTGCCAAGGTTTGGAATGGATGGGTCATCGTACCTATCTAGGTGAAGTTACTCTTGCCAAGGTTTGGAATGGATGGGTCATCGTACCTATCTAGGTGAAGTTACTCTTGCCAAGGTTTGGAATGGATGGGTCATCGTACCTATCTAGGTGAAGTTACTCTTGCCAAGGTTTGGAATGGATGGGTCATCGTACCTATCTAGGTGAAGTTACTCTTGCCAAGGTTTGGAATGGATGGGTCATCGTACCTATCTAGGTGAAGTTACTCTTGCCAAGGTTTGGAATGGATGGGTCATCGTACCTATCTAAGTGAAGTTACTCTTGCCAAGGTTTGGAATGGATGGGTACCCGCACCGATCCAGATCAAGCAACTCTGGCCAAGGTTTGGCATTGGATGGGTTACCGTTACGATCCAGGTTATGATTAATCCGCCCCCAGAAGCGTGTCTAAACAAAAATGAACATACTTTTTTTCTATTAGGGTATACAATAATATGTTTTTTATTCGCTGGTACTTAGTTATAAGATCTTTGAACTTTAAGAAATGGTTGGTGTGACTTCTTCAAACTTCCATTTACACCAATTTTCCAAAGTAACAACAGGTCCCGATGCCGTCTAAGATATCTTATCGTAAATATCAAAGCTTTGTCTAGAGGACAATTAAATCACATTTGTCTCGGTCTCTTTTAAGTTCTAGACTTTGGGAAAATATTTCAATTCCAAACTTTGGGATTATAATAAAATCTAAAAATAAATTACATTTGAAAATAAAACGATTTTAGGCATTGATTTACTTAACGTAACTATCGTCAAAGGGGTGATCGTCAAGTGTGTCTGTGGCTAGTGAGCAATTAGTAGCTCACGCCCGTCCGTCGACGTGACGATAGGCCATGTGGACGGCTCTTTCGTGTTCCACCCACCTCAGAAATATGTCAGCCAGACAGAGGAGCCTGCCTAGGCCACTGGCTGCCGGGATTGCGGGTTGTTCGGAAGAAATACCGCAGCCCAAAAACTAATAGGGCAAAAGAAGAAACATGGTCAAGAAAAGTCTGACGCACCCCCGCTTCGCTTCTAATCCGTAAAAAAGGGGTTTGAGAGAATTTTCCCAGTTTAAATTCTATGTTAAATGAAGGCGACCATCAACCAGGCGCAAATCCAGACACACCTACTGTAAAAATCCTGGTAAATAACTCAATAATGCTTAACTAAACCTGGGAAAATAACCTGGTAACTTATGTGCAGCAATCGCGCTTTCAACCACTACACCAAGCAGTAAGCCTGCTTGGTCTGTTTTTTGCGGATTGGTTATTAACTTCCCTTGCTCTGGGCGGAGCGGGGCGCGAGTGACAGACTTGTACTGACTAAAACCCACCCGTGTCATTTCTATTGTTTTTATGTTCCGGGGCCGCGGTTTCTCTTTTGAACAACTCCTGCCTCCTGCCTGCTTGGTCTTATGTAACAATAATACTATGCTATACTAACAATGCTATGGTAACTAACAATGTTGAAAATAAGATTTATACTAAGAATATTCGTACTCGTAATAACACCAAGAATATTTAAAAAAGATTCATTAAAAACACATTAACCTAGTGTTAAACCTAACCCACACTCTCTGCAGCATAATATGACGTCAGCATTTGAATATACCTTCTTATTGTTTCACAGCGCATTCGAGAAGTCGTACATTTTTATCCCCATATTCTGAGAGAACTCCCAATTTCATTTTACTTGACTGTATATTTCGACCGAGCACCGTCATCATAATAAAAATGGCTGTCATTTCATATTTAAAAGTTTACAATTCGACTCCTAAATTTTAGCGCTTAAACCTTAAAGTTCAGATTTTATTAGTATACCACGGGAAATTAAAATATTTACTTTGTCATGATAGGTACACAAGCGGTGTTGCGCTTCCCGGCGTCAGGTGGGCCTAAACAAAATGTAAATAGGCCTGATTATTCGCTGGCGCCATTTTGTATTCGTTAAAGTCAGCGGAATAAAAGGCTAAGTACGTTTTACGTTTATTTTCAGTTCTTTGTGAACATGGCTATAGAGCTGACAGCATTGCTATTTTCAAAACTGATTCAATGCCGAATGTTTTTACAATAACAAATTCAAAAGAGCAACAGACCTTACATCTTTAAAAAAAGCAATCGTAATCATTACAACTGTTTTTCATGTAAAGTTAATAGGTTAATCTATTAAGTCTATAAGTCCTTTGAGTTCCTGAAAACAATAATTTTAATTGAATGTGAAATATTTAAAAAACATTAAGATTTTGTTTTAAAAATGCGCAGTTTAAATTGGACACAATATATCGTCAATTTTGTTTTGTATTCAAATGCTCGGTGATCATACGCCACTAACAATTCTAATTAAAAACAACTTACATATCGTGACGTTTTACAACCTACTATAATATATATATATATTTACAATTTAAAGTTTTAAAGCAAACATAAAGCAATGGCAAAGTTACCTTACATTAAAATGTACTATTGCTGATGAAAAGATTTCAATATTTCTGCAGATATTAAAAACTAGATAATGTGGCTTCGCTGCGTAAAATTTGATACTTTTCCTACGGAATCGTACTAACGGAATAAAAGTATCTTATGTGTTAATTCAGGTTATAAACCACAGAATTTTTAAGTGATGTGGTAACAAATAGCAATAATTTCGAATATAAAATAGCATTAGAAGATTAAATTCATCTGATAGTGGTCGTATAAGATCAACTAACTGTAAGATAAATAATACGGATACAAATTACCTGCGATTATCATTTTATAAAGTAGGTAGTAAAGTAGAGTAGGTTGTAAAATCAGAAATCAAAAAGATTTGACAGTTTTGATCGTCATGACAACTGGGATAGCAGACAGAAAGTTGATATAAATAGCTAAACAGCTATTAAAGTAATAAGTACTTTATTATCTGTTCCAGCTCGCGTTGCTGAGCCAGTAAATCAAAATCCCCCAAATAATGGAACAGATCCAGCCTGTCCCATTGCTGTCTTCCCCCAGGGACGACCTAAGCCGAGGCCCGTAACCTGGTGCCCAGGTGCCCTTAGCGTGCAGTCGCTTAGTTTGTTTTATGCCCCTAACTGGAGGCCTTCAATGCAAGGCATCCACAGGATAGTCCGGTTAAGCAGGTAACGACCTAACCTAACCTATGAGAGGTTGATTAGTGGCATGTCTCAGACATGCAACTAATAAAAATACTTATTTATTCAGAATCTCGTTGTTTGTTTAAGTGATTCAAATATTGGTACCTCTTATAACGAAACTGAAAGCAGACAAAAACTGTGTTTAATAGATTCTATAATAAAGGTATAATCACCATTTTGTCCTCTTTCACCACTAAAGAAAATTACCAGCTAGATTATTAAGAATAATATTCTGAATAAATAAAGGTGAAATTATGTGCATAAAGTATTAAGTTGTTCTTAATAAAATTAACATAATAATATGAAAGGACTCGGGAGGGATTCAGAACAATATAGGTAGTTTATTTCAAGAAAGTTATTCTATGACTTTAGAAGAGGCATAGAGGTCTGAGTTACGTCATTAGATATTTACGAGTATGTTAGGCTGAAAAGTGTCTAGTCTAGCTTAGTATCAAATTATAATTTACCCACGCTGCTCAGCACCTGTTGGCCGTAGCGTGATTTTATATAACCTATAGCCTTCCTCAAGAAATGGACTATCCAACACTAAAAGAATTTTCCAATTCCAACCAGTAGTCCCTGAGATTAGCGCGTTCAAACAAACAAACAAACTCTTCAGCTTTATAATATTAGTATAGATTTATAAAAAGACAATTGGCACTATAAATACAATTGAAATCCCAGAAACAGGCATCGAATTGTGTTATACCAACATTAGATATAACGCTGTTCGATGCTTAAACTAGGTTAAATTAAACCAGTATCACAGGCGGTATTTTTTAATAATTAGTGTTAGGACAACAAATTTCAACACAATATTTAACATTAGTGAAAAAGGTTATGTGCGTGTGAACTGAGGGACCACACTTGGGATTGGCGAAATGAAAATGGTAGGATTTAGTAGTAGTCTTAAAACAATTGTAGAACGAATCTGGGAATTTGTAAACAAATATATTAAAAACTACAACCCATAAAGTGTGGTCCCTCAGTTCTAACAGACGATCAGCCAGATCTCGGAAAGTATCTTAAAAAATAAGGTTTTGTGAATGCAGAAATTTAGTAAATAATTTGTAAAGAAATTTACTAAATAACAGACCACAAAGCATCAAAGATTAAAAAAGAAAATACGACTGAATTGTGGTCCCTCAGCCCACATAACAAAGGTAGTGATTGTGACTGAAAAAATTAATAAAACCGTTCTTTTTCGACATAAAGATTTAGTAGAAGTCTTAAAACATTTTGTAAAATAAAATGGAGCAAAACTATCGAAGCACTTTGAAGATAGCGATAATTAAAACTGGTCCCTCAGTTTTCTCCTCCACTGACATAATGCATGTGCTAGCTGCTAGACGAGAGGGATATCGCAAACTCTAGTGTACTTAACTTTTAGTAGTAAGTTTCTACTAAATAATAGAAATCTAAAAATGTGTATTTTTTACCTCTTCGCTGAGATAATACTACTTTTTTAATCCTATGAAAATAGATGGAGCAGGGTGACCACACAATAAAACAAAATGTAGACAGTCCTATTATACTTTATTTAATATATATATTATTTAGTGTAAATGAAAACAAGATTGTACGGTTAATTTAATACTATATTAAATGGCTTATGTCTATTTAGTAAAAAGTAGATTAAAATCAAAGAATCACATACTATAATACAAAAATAAAATAAAGAAATACTTCTAAGGAATTGTCACTTGAATGTAGCTTAATGAATGTAAGTATATTTGGTGGTCAGTGCTTTCAATAAGTTTGAGATATTGATCATCATAGCAAACGAAACGCTCATTCATAAAACAGTGACATCGGTAATGGCCAAGACCACCTGGAATTAATGCTGGAATGAATTCAGATGCGCCCATGATTTTGTAAGTTTTGGTCTTTACTGTTATGGTAACAGGAACATTAGTAAGAGAATTTTTATCAGTGCCATTCAAATCGAATGATATTATTTTTGAAAGCTCGTACTTGAAATTAAGTTGGTCATCACAAGTGGTACTGTTCCTGTTTTCTTCATCGATGTTAATTGCCTCTTCTAAAATACCTACGCCAAATATTTCAATAAAATTTATATTTAAGGGTAAAAACGCAATGTCTCTTTTGATTAAGTTTGATTGGCAGGATGTATTTAAACACTTTTTTATAAAAGTTGCACTGAAAAAATATCTTAGAAGAATATGTTCAAATATGTATGTGATATTACACTGGCAATCATAGCTAATGTACTTTCAACAGGAACAGGCACGCTGCAACGAGATTTTCTTTACAAATGTCGTGTGGGCGACGCGTCTAACGCGCCTATGCCCCGATTGCGCCTCGACTGTTGGTCGTGTGGGCGACACGCCTTAATAATAATAATCTACTTTTTAATACATACGCGTAAGCCATGTAATGTAGCATTAAACTAACCGTCAGTCTAGTTTTCATAACACCACGCCAGTAATCCCTGAAAGGTTAGGCAGAGGTGTACTTAATAGTACACCCACATTTCACCAATTATGTTTAAGTCCCATATAATAGGAAGCGAGCCTATTACCATCAACTGGGCACAAATCCAGACTCCGTAGCTGCTTCAGAGAAATTCCTAATGTAAAAATGCAATAACGTTTTGCCCGACCGGGAATCGAACCCAAGAGCTCATGCTCAGCAATCGCGCTTGCAACCACTAGACCAACGAGGCAGTCTTTCAATCTTTTTTTCGTTTTGTCTAAATCATTTCTACACTAACATTATAAAGTGGAAAGATTATTACCCATGGGCAACTGTATGTTGGGCTATCACGAGTTGGACAATCAAACTCCTGAGCATCTATTTATTTTACTGCCACAAAACAAAACTACAACAAATATTGTTTACAGGGAAGCTCTGAGGCGCAAAATTTTAGATAGTTCGATTTATTTTATCATACTCAACTAACAAAGTCTACGCGGACAAAGTCACGGGCACAGCTATATTTATAAAGATATTGTGTGAATTTTTCAAAATATAACGATAATTGTCAAGATAGTAGGAAAAAAACACTGCTTTCTCGGAATTATTCTGGCGAGCGCTGCAAAACCTATTAGTAAACAAATAGTGGATTGTTAATAATTATATCGAAACCTGTGCGTTACCAAATATACGCAGACGAAATCGCGGGCAAAATATTAAATAAAGTATAATAGGACTGCCTACATTTTGTTTTATTGTGTGGTCACCCTGCTCCATCTATTTTCATAGGATTAAAAAAGTAGTATTATCTCAGCGAAGAGGTAAAAAATACACATTTTTAGATTTCTATTATTTAGTAGAAACTTACTACTAAAAGTTAAGTACACTAGAGTTTGCGATATCCCTCTCGTCTAGCAGCTAGCACATGCATTATGTCAGTGGAGGAGAAAACTGAGGGACCAGTTTTAATTATCGCTATCTTCAAAGTGCTTCGATAGTTTTGCTCCATTTTATTTTACAAAATGTTTTAAGACTTCTACTAAATCTTTATGTCGAAAAAGAACCGTTTTATTAATTTTTTCAGTCACAATCACTACCTTTATTATGTGGGCTGAGGGACCACAGTTCAGTCGTATTTTCTTTTTTAATCTTTGATGCTTTGTGGTCTGTTATTTAGTAAATTTCTTTACAAATTATTTACTAAATTTCTGCATTCACAAAACCTTATTTTTTAAGATACTTTCCGAGATCTGGCTGATCGTCTGTTAGAACTGAGGGACCACACTTTATGGGTTGTAGTTTTTAATATATTTGTTTACAAATTCCCAGATTCGTTCTACAGTTGTTTTAAGACTACTACTAAATCCTACCATTTTCATTTCGCCAATCCCAAGTGTGGTCCCTCAGTTCACACGCACATAAAAGGTTAGTATGAGTTACATCATGATATATGTATTTATGGGTGAATTTCCCAAATGACTTATTTTTTATCATATCGGTGAACTTTTTCGTTTATATTATTTTTGTACATTTTTCAGGTTTTAGTAATCTTTAGGACATTAAATATCCCCAAATTTAAAATCATCAACGTATCATTTAAGACTAAGGAGAAAATTCAGTTTGAATTTTGCTATCCACCGGTATGACAAACCGGCACCGATTATTTTTTCTGTACACTGATGTGATAAGTTTATCCACCGAAATGATATACATATCCAGTGATATGATAATCTATCCAGCTTTGAACATCAACAAGTTATTAATATTTTTTTTTTCACAAAAAATAATATAAATAACTAAGCAAAAGTGGAGATAAAAAAAGATATGGTAGCATTTCATTGCAAATACTAATATGTTTGTTAACAGCATTAGATATCAAACAAGTAAATAGGTATTGCAACACAAAACACCGTCAACACATTAAAAAAATTCACTTTTTTTTAATTCTAACAGGCTGCATAAATTTTATGTTAAACTATTATGCATGCGAAACTTTCGATAAACGTTTGGTACTTAATCACGCTTCCCTGAAACAACTGTACGGATCTGTATGAAATTTTGCTCAGGAATAGATCATATTCTGGAATATGACATTGGATATTTTGGTCCAAGGAGTACAATACTGTGGATAATTCACGAACTCCAAGCAGGCCAAGTCGCAAGGTATCATCTAGTAGATTATATGTCTTACTTAAATCACCCGTCACTACTGTTAAATTGATCGGAAATCGCATTTTGTTGCTAACTTTCCACCTGAAAGATACGGATCTTGAAGATTTTTGTTATTCGTCTCATAAATATTGTTAATTAAATTTTACCTTCGTGCCGAAGTAGCCAGCATAAATCTCTCTTAAGCCACTCGTTCCTTAATGCATTAGGTAAGTGTTGGCTTACACGGAAATTAACATCATGGCCTAATTTTAGACTTTTAGAATATAAATTCTTGCAGCTGCTGCTGTACGAAGTAATAGAAGAATCTATCCATTAATATTTTACGTTCATATCTATCTCACAGTTTAGCTTTAAATATTTTATTGGCTGAATTTTCCAGTTTCCAACAAGCTTTTAATGCAATACTCACAAATAGCCATAAAAATAAAATATTATTTTAGTACTTCCTCTAGGATTTCTTGGATTGGCTGGCCCAGTTTTATTTGTGTTGTGGGGTCGCGGGGGTCAGGGAATGACTGAATGCGGACAAGGTTTAGAGCGATGAAACGTCGAATGAACCGGTGGAAGCACCTGTAATTGGCAGCATCCGCAGCACGCCGCCGCCCCGGCGCCCGCATCCTGCGACTTATCAGCGAAAAGCTTCCCTGCCTTTACTAAATAAACTTCTAAAAGCCTTTGCAATTATTTTAAAAGCACGTTCTCTAATCTCTGATCTAGTTTAAAAAGTTTGGCAGTTGGATGTTACGTTACGTTTGTACAATGACGACGTACGACGTAATCGGAACTGTAACTGTGATAATAATATTTATGTTATAATGCAGATTGATGTCATCATAACAAACATCACGTAAATAAAACTCAACAACCGTGTTTTCGTTTTTTTTTAAACGTCTCGTTCATTGATTTCAATAACCAATAGTGAAAATAATTGAGAAAGGTGCGTCATATTTGTTTTTCATGACCTCAGGCAGTAATAATATACCGTTTCCTAGACCAGATGTTTGATATTAGGTACCTTTCCATGGTTTAAAATATTTGTTTTGAGGTACTCCTTTGATACATCAACAATAGACTGACTTATCTTGTAGTCAGTCTTGTAGTCATAAAAAAAATATCATTACACAGTTTAAGTTGCCATAACGTCCAGCCTCCCAAACGGGTTATCGTTTTTTGCGTTTTGTAAGTGTATTCGGTAGATTTGAGAATCGTTCATAATCTGGTCTGATGTTATTGAACCTGAGCAGCGGGACAAACCTGGTAAGTTTAGGATAAGAACGATGTATAGACTCCAGAATATTTTACTAAATAAAAGCACACTGACAAATCTTCACCATACAAATGTGTTAATTAATCAACTACCTCAGGAATAATTTCGTGAGCACTTCAAAACCAACTAACTACGCAACCTTTGTTATCACTGCTCGGAGTTTATATTCATTAGGACGGCCCATCCCCCTCCAACGTCTGTCCTCATACATAAGTTGGGTCACTCAACACCACTGAGAACAATGCCCAAAGTTCCCCTAGACTAATAAAATACGGTAAGGGAAAAATTGGTGAAAGAACCAAAGGAACCGTCATAGCTCATAGAATTAGTTAAGCCACATTGCTTGTAGAACCGATAACAGCTGTGGAAAGGAAAGTTCTGCATGTCGACCACGAACGGGGAAATATTACTTACTTCTAGAACAAGGGATGAAGGGGCGGGAACTTTTAGGGGGTACTATTCGGATTTATTGTACGAGATGTTGTAAAACAATGGGTGATTGGTTGTTGCAAATTACCTTTCGGGTCAACGTGTTGTGAGTGCGATAACTGTCTAATAAAATACATCGTGTCAGTTAATCCTAGTATATTTGGTTATATTTAATTTCCCGAAAGTCTTTTATTAATTCGTGGTAGGAAATAAAAATCATAAGATTTTCAATTCTTCTCAATCCGCTATCAGCAGATTGTGAAAACTTACAGCATATTTCAAAACCGAAGCGGGATACTATTTTCAAAATCAATAACTATTCATACGGCCCGCTCGGTGCCTATACAAACATTATTTGAGAGCTGAACTCTTTGATAAATAAGAATATTCTTCAAGTCGACGTCGCGATGCCTTTACATACCGCATGAGAATCTGTCGGAACAAATCGTGAACCGACCGGGGTTCTATAACACAACCCTAGTGAAATGGTTTAGCTCGGTCAAACGTGCCGTTTACTGTAAAAACTTGCGAAGGGTCTAATCGAAATTGTCTTATAAGAAGCTTACATCATTATCCTATGAAAATAAAGCTGATGATGGGTTATTTCCTATTTACCTTTTCCATACGGTTTATTTTAAATCTAGACTTACTCCATAAAAGACTTTGCCTGTAATAGTTTAGAAAGAACTCCTAGCCTAATAATGATAGCTTCTAGGGGCGATCTGTGGGTTAAATAATTATAGCCACTCGGGTCGATCTTTAGTTTAAGAAGCGCTTGCCTAGGTTGTTCTATGGATGGGGTTGATTTTGATGAAAGTTATATGCCGATTCAAATTAATTTTGATTTAACTAAAAAGCCATGAAGATCACTTTTAAGATAGACTTTACAAGATGTGACAGTACAAGTACAATATCACTTGGTGTTTATTGAGACCAGCAAACTCAACAATATTCCTAAAGAATAGGGATGTACAATTAAAATATTTTAGATTCCTGTTTCATTGCGACAGCTGATGCTCTATTATATATGAGAAACTAGCTTGGCTTGCGGCTTCGCCCGCGTGATATCGAAAAAAAAATATCCTAGGTGTTATTCCAGACCTCTGTACCAGATTTCATTAAGATCCGTTCAGCCATTTTGACGTGAAAGTGTAACAAACATCCATACATCCATCCATCCTCACAAACATTCACATTTATAATATTAGTAGAAAGGATCGTTTTGTTTTAAATTCTGTAGCACCATGTATAAGCTCTAGTTGTAAACTCGTAATAGAAATCCCATCTACCTATACCTACAAGTGCTAAAAACATCGAGGTTCTAAGCTTTTACATTTCAGAAATGAGAAGCAAACATTATAGACATTTCCTGGGGTTCCTAAAGGCTATTCAGCGAGATGAGTTGAAAAATGTAAACAAGTTGTCTTTCAGTAGGGTTTGAAGCGAATGAGAAGCATATGTAAGAGTATGTCCACTCAAACTGAACGCCGTTTGATGTTCCAAACGGCCAGGGGCCGGTTTAAACTGTTTTTGAAAAAAATCTTGCATGTGTATTTTTCACATGAATATTAGGTTTTTTAGAAACGACCTTAATGGTCGACCGGCTGCAAGCCCTACTTCATAGCGACCTAGGTTCCAACATTGCATCCTTGGGAATTGACGTATTCTGAACGTAGTTCAGCCAAAATGAGCAAAACTATCATTATCATCATTATTTTCCTAACCTTGTCCCATTCTATTTGAGGTCGGCGCAACACGTTTCCTTCTTCCATTCGAAATGCTTTAAACCACAATCTCAAATTAATTTATTTAAATACCTCAACATTATGAACGAATCACTTTGAAAAAAAACTTTTCCTTTCATCCATCATAATCAGTACATTTGTTTTGAAAAATGGGAGTTTTTTTTTTATTTGAGAACCAAAATCACTTGATTATACAACTCAAAATACAATGAGATTTAGGCATGTTAACCCTCTTGATTTTCCCTTAACATGTCAGAAGTTATTGCTTTGAACTGAGCACTGTACAGCCCTTTACTAGCACGGAGGTCTAAGAAGTACCATACCATCATTCAAGGATTGTTAAATTCTCAATACACTTTGATCTATGACCACAGTTTACGAAACGGGCGATCATCGTATGTTACACCACAAAATCTATAAAGCATGTTTGTTCCATTGAAACAAGCCAACACTCAGTGTTACGTCGAGCTGAATTGCACAAGACCTTAGGCTTTTAATCCGTTCTGTAGGCCATATTTGTATCATTCAAACATACTGCCTTTTCAGTGATGGGTTAGCGGGATTGCCGTCAGCCGTTTGTTGGCATCCAATGATTCAAAGCTTTTAGTATGCGATTGATTATTTGACTTCACGTTTTAACAGGAAGCCATGTTTTTCTGTGGTGTGGGTACAGACGCACATGAAGCTACTACAATCTGTCAGATTTCTTTGATAGATTTTCGACTTTATTTCTAAAGTATTAGGTTAAAGGTACATTGGGAAAAATTTACAGTTTGACCTGCTGGCGTCTGTACAATAAAGCAGGCTTATCTCAACAAAAAACAACAAAAAGTCATGTATGAAAAGATTAATTAAAAATCGTTTGAACATAATATATGTTAAAGAAAAATAAACAAGTATATAATTTTTTACAGTGACATGGTTACATTTTAATGGGGACATTTTTAATAACGTTTGAAACGGGATATTTACCGCGTGTACAGCGCTGAAATATCGGGAAATCATATTAAATAAAAAAATGGTAAATATCTCATTTCAACATTATTATAATAGGTGAATATTCCTTGGAGTATTAAATATCAAAACATTATAATATATGGCTGAAAAAACCTGAATGTTATGCAGTAGAGTGGAATATAATGTACATGTTGCTAATTTTACTTGTCTTGCATGTCCATTTTTTGCATGGGTGGTGCTGCATTCTGCATCCAAACGTGTTTTTATTTTCTAATTTCATTTTAATTATTTTAATAATTTAATGCCATTGATTTCCGCCGAGTATCATTTAATTCTATATGTTATAAAAAAGTAAAACACAGTAAGTCTACTCCGTACTTTAAACAAATATAGGTACTACAAACTTAACGACATTAAACGCCACAAAAAAAATCACAGTACTGGTATTGTACCAAAAATCGAAAAGATAAGTGTTTTATCGGCACACCCACAGAAAGTCGTCATTTGAAGATCTGATTAGCCGCGAGCTCTCCGACGGTAGCGTGGGGAGCATTTGTTACTCAAGAGTTCATGCATGTTAAATATGCTAAGGAGGTCTACTATCGCCAAGATAAACGATTCCTCGTCTTTCTTTTTTTTAAGAAAGTAAATTCAGTATGTGAAAGCAAATGAAAAGGCTCCACTTTCTTATGTCTGACCCAAATGAAAGTTTGTTGTTTTCATTTGCTACCAAAATACAAGCTACATAATAATCAAGTGCAGGGCCGAATGCAAGGGGGAGGCGGTGTTGGTTAAGGATACTCATGCTGTGATCAATTGGAGGTGGAAGGATATTTTTTGAGCTATTTATGCTGACAGAATTACTTTTTCCATGAGAAAATCCTTTTCTACATTAATGAAAGAACTTTAATCCGAGGAAATACCCTAATTTATCCGAGAGGTGCCATAATAAGATTGCTCTTGCATTTTCTTTATTCCTAATAGTTTTTCTAAATAAATTTACAAAACACCTACTGTTATTTCTAAATGAATGGTCTTCTTCGAGAAACAACCTGTTATTTTCATTCAAAAGTTTTTTTCTTAATGGCATAAGATTTAATCATAGAATATACTTTATTGCACAGCAAAACTTGAAACATAGATGTTTTACAGAAATTACTAGTTCTATTGGTTACAATGGCGGTCTTATTGCTGATCATAGTCATATTTATCTTTACTAATATTATAAAAGCGAAAGTGAGTATGTTTGTTTGTTACCTCTTCACGCTTTAATGGCAAAACCGATTTTGATGAATTTTGGTACAGAGATAGTTGGGAGCACACGGACATAAGATATTTTTTTTAAAGTGGGATGTGAGGGAGAAAGAGGGAAGAAAAGGGAAAACAGCGTTGCTATTACAAATCAATGAGGCGCAAGGGGAACTGTGTTACCCCGAATTTAACGCGAGCGAAGCCGCGGGCAAAAGCTAGTAGACGATAAAATTCTATCAAATTTGAGGTCAGTGCGAAATACAAGATATCGAGCTTGCTACGCTGGCTTTTAAATGCTAATCTATTTCAATCGATCGGATTTAGTTGTTTCTGTGCCTTTTGGATTATTTGAGAACTTTTTTACCTATTATCAAAATGAGGTTTAGCCTGAACACAAAACTAAATCAAATTCTTGCGGTCCTGATCAAGTGTGTAGTTTCCCTAAGGTTAAGTAAACATACCATTCGTATCGCTTTAACTAGTTTCTTTGTCGGCTAAACAGCGATAGCAACTATTCACTAGTAAACCACCCTTATTGCGTCTTAAACAGCCCTGTAGATATCAAAGCGGGTTGCCCTCGGCCTGTCTTTCAAAAGTTTAAAACTCCTTTCATATCTCCGCTTCAATTTCGCAGCGCAATTTATATGCACTTTGTAGCGGTAGCCGTTCTAAAGCACCTCACCGCACCGTTTATTCGTGGAGAGTGCTACTGGTAAACGCCGTTTTTTCTACTGAAGAAGAGTCGTTGATGACGGCGTTCATAGTTAATGAGCAGCTAGTATCCGGCGGGTGTTACCGCGCAAATTGCCCGCTCTTTACAGGCTCACCGTTTGCCAACTCGACGAAGCCGGTCTAGCGTGAAAGACGTTTCCGACCGTGCGTTATTGTTTACCGTCGGAATGACTTCCTTTTGCCAGCGTACCTAACGAACACACAGATTGCAAGTTGTTGCAACTGCACAAACATATCTCTTTTTTGCTTAACATGAACAATATATAGCCATCAATGCGGAGCTCTCGACGTTAATAGACCGTTTTGTGTGGCCAAATAGCTTCAGGTTTTGAATACGTGACGTTTTGCCTACATCCACAATTTTCATCATTTATTAGAAAGCACGGTTGGCAGTTTATATGAGAGTCTAAATGAAAGTTCTTTGTTACAATTACTTTATGTTTTAATAAAATTTTGCTCATAAATCTTGTTTGTAACGACACGGAATAACTAAAAATAAAAGTCTACAGAATTTGTGCCAATGCCAAGTAGGCTAAACTCAACGTGACGAGTATCTTTCTGTAACAAGGTCGTTTTTATCTTTTTGAATATTCAAAAAGTTAGTTGTTTAAATTAAAAACATTTTTACATTAACAAACACGTATCAATAACACTAATGTCTTTTTAAACTACGGAATTGTACGAATTATTGAATATTCATGTGTTTCTGGCACAAAGGGCGGGCCGATAATGAATGGTCTCTAGTTAATTCATTATGTAACATGTTTGCTAAGTCTTTTATTATAGAGCCGTGAAGTGTCAGCCCTGTTTTAATTCACTGTCTAGCAAGTCGACATTCTAGTGGCAAGTTAAATAATTGCAAACTTTTCCACATTTTTAAGTACTTTTTTAAGAAATCATGAAGTGTTAGGTGCCAGTAGTTGTCTACTGCGAAAAACATGAATGAATGTAATTAAATATTTGCCTAAAAGTAGATATAATAAAAAATAAATTATCCATTTAGGTTATTCTTATTACACTCGGCTACAGTGTAGTACATATTATAAATCACGAACCGAAACTGAAAACATAGACACCGTATATTGTGGGAACATGGCGCCTTTCATTCAACAGAAACAGGATAACACAGTTGATGGCAAAGTATTTTGTTTTAAATTAATACATTTGAAAAAGTAAAATAGCATAAACATTGTTAAGAATGAAAAAATGTTTTGAAAAACAAAACTCCTACTAGTCACACTACCTTTTATTGTTAAAATAATATGAAGGATTGTAATAAAAAAGCAATAACAACCTTCCATTGTGACGAACCAAAAAATGAGAAAAAGCCAGAAGCCTATTTATCGTACAGTTATAAAAACACTATACCAATGACGCTGGAATTTCGTCACTGCATACGTTTCTTGTTGAATAATCATTGTTACTGACTTATTTTCAAACTGTTTCGATTGTGCGGAGCATACCAGTAGCATCGCCGCCGGCATATTTCACATTCGACGTCCAGTGATTAATGTATTTTCTATTATGGCAATTGAACGCAGTGCGCATGCGACGAATAGTATTATTAGAGGGACGCTAAACGAGACCACACGGGTTCCTCGGTCGCTTTCCATCTCCCGGGTTAAGTGTCCGGCGGATAAGTGTTCGCGGTATTTTTAACATAATCTATGTGCGTACACGCTGAAGCGCTTTCAAGTTCAGTGTTTGACAATTAATGAACAAGGATTAATTACGTGTTATAAACTGTTTGATGAGTTGTACTCAGTGCTACGGGAAGATGACGACCAATAATTGTGATGTTTGTAAGTGTATTTTTTATTTCATATTTTCTATTTTCATTGGTTTAAATATATCTTCTACAAGAATAATGTTCTAGTTAGTATAGTTTTCTATATTTAAAATATATACTGTAGAACTAACATATACATAGTTTAAAATCCTTTACTAACTTTAGTATAATTGCTACATTATACTTATGGGTTAGTGTAAACATATAAAGCTACCTAAAAATAACAGGAAACTAGTCAACTTATAGCCATAATTTAAACCTACGTTAGATCATTATCGGCTACTATCGCTTAATTTATTATAATAGTTCATTTCGGGCGAATGTTTTTGTTTTAGAGCTAGTTACAATGGGCAGACATCCTTCCCACGAACGGTACTTAATTATTATTATTGAATTCAGCTTCAAACTGATTAAAACTGGCTGTTTCAGAGATTGTTTGAGATTATGGACGAAAAATTATTGAAACGTGTGTATTGCTTTTTTTTTACAATTAAAATGAATAGCATATTACCTACGACCCGTGATTAAGTCCCATCAGCAACTTTTATTCCCTATGCAATACGTTGAGAGAGATATTTTCAAAAAAGCATTCTAAATTTGTGCGAAATTTCACACTAAACCCAGTTGTACGAGTATAGTTGACAGGCAACTTACGGTCGCCCAGTTGTTTTGGTTGTTTGGTGTCGGCCGGTTGGTGAATGAATTTAAGATTTTCATTGAGTATGTTGCTGTTGCTAAGTGCATGTTACAATCAACGTTGTAGGCGTAGTAAATAAAAATGAAATGGTTTTTCGTCCGTTGTTATTACACGAGAGTTGATAAGCGGAGGATATTTTCGTACTAAAATGGTAATCAGTCTCAATCTTCTGATTGGCATTGAGGGAGAAATTGCGTGCTTTAAATTCTCTTAAACAGAACTAAGTTATTGCTAATTTTGACCCTGAATTGGTAACTTAAAAATGAATACCATAAAATATCTCAAATCATGCTGAAAAAAACCGAATCCTTAAATAATCACTTTGTTGTCCGTCTATCTGTCAAGACCCTTTATCTCAAGAACGTAGAGGCATGGAGTTGAAAATAAACCATATACACGCTAACACGGTTGGCGCAGTTACTGAGTGATCGACTGCTGCGCTGTGTATCGCGGGTTCAATCCCCGCACGGAACAAATATTTGTATGGCCTACAGGTAGTTGTTCTGGGTCTGGCTGTTTGTGTAAGTATATTTAAATGTTTGTAAACACACCCACGTTACAGGAGATTTCCTAATGTGGGGCAAGATTTTTATAAAAGAAAAAAAATCTGCTGTGAAAATCAACCCTTTTAGTCTACGCCGTTAAGCCACTTTTAAGTGAAAGAAAAAAAAATAAAAAAAGAAATAATAATTTATTCAAGTATAAGTAAAACTATGATTTACATTAATCGTCATAGAGGAAAATTAATTCTAACTATAATGTAGACCTAAAGAGTAACAAACATCAATAAATCCATCCTTACAAACATTTATAACATTAGTAGGAAAGTAGGATCAGCCTGCACTGGAGACAACTGAAAGCTGCCAGTATCTTCTACTATTGTTTCCCACTAGATTTCAGGTTTTCTCAATTAGATTCCCTGACAAAAACAGTTAATAATTATAATATAGATAAAAGAACGTTTAACGTTATTATTTTTAATTCACTCTTTTTTTGTAAATATAAATTTTAAAGTTGTGTATAGTTTGTTTTAATAATTATATAAATATATATTAGAAAAAATATTTATATTCTTCACAAACCGTTCTAGTCAGACTAAGTGATAAATTGTTTTAAAATATTATGTGCGGGCGTTTCAGAACTAACTCAATATATTTTTGCTATGTCAATGAATGATGTCAACGTAACCTAAAACAAGGCCTTTGATAATGATGTTTTATCCCGTCTCAAGTATCAATATCGCTTGGTATCTATTCAAACAAAAGAAATCGATAAGTCGCACAAGTTAACGCACTCTACTTTAAATCAATCCACTTCAATTTAGTTTGACGTCATCGGCATCTAAAGTGGGATAATTATAATAACTTTGTCTCAAAGTTTTGTCTCCATGGCACCACAGAGAATAAATACCCCATAGTGCCAGGCGATGGTCACCGCTTTCTTTTAGATAGACATTTGCGATTGCAACCGGGGTCATGAAACATGTACCTTGGTGTGGTCGCGTTTTTTGGGGCAGCGTGCTGTGGGCGGCACGGATCACTCGATCTCCGGCGAGACAGCGAACCGGCTTTCCGGATTGCCACCGTGGAATCTAGGAGCGATAGTCGTCGCATGCCGTACAAGTGGCGTGCGGAAGTACTAAACCAGTAGCACAATCCACTGCAGCGGCAAATTGCCGCTTAGCGGAAAGGCGTCCGCTGCAATCTCATGGTGGCATCCAGAGAACGACTGTCGCAACCCTGTGCAGGGCACACCGCAACAGTGGCGATAAGTCCCATCTCTGAAAAGTGAGGCTGGAATGGCGCCACGGCCTCTCACCTACCGCCTGACGCAAGTCCTCACCGTACACGGAAGTTTCGTGAGGTTCCTGCACATAATCGGGCGGCAGGAAACGCGCGGCTGTCATCACTATGACAATCGCCCGAAGGACACGGAGCACACAGTGGCGGTCTGCCCAGCTTGGGCTGAGCACCGCTGTGTCCTCGTAGAGGCGATCGGCGGCAGCGATCTCTCCCATCAGGCACTGGTTCAGTCCATGGTCCGGAGCGAGAGGAAATGGGAAGTGGTCACCTCCTTATGTAAAGCAGTTATGTTAGCGAAGGAGGTGGCCGGTCGTTTCAGGGAGAGAACCTCAAACCAACCCAGCCCCTGCGGGAGAAGAGTCCCGGCCACCGTCGATGCGGGTCGAGAAAGACTGCAGAAAGAGTTACCTCGGCTCCGGAACACGGGAGGCAAGAAGCAACATGGGTGGGTTTTAGTGTCAGTAAAAGTCTTATACTTCCCCACGCATATGCCCAAACCACGGAAAGATATTTTATGATTTCACTACTGCTGCTACTGCATAATAAATTGAGAAAAAAAACAAGATTTTTAATGCCAGATTACAATCAATTTTATAGGAAAACATTAATCATTACTATGTCCCAGTAACACCAGTTTTACTAATGAGCATTGATAAAATTAATGCAATTAAAAAAAAAATCCTATTTAGACATTTTGTTTGATACATACATACATACATTCGGTACATAGATATAATTTAAACATAAACTAGAACAAATGTGGATTTTGTATTTTTATCTAATCTGAAAACGGATAACAAATCTTTGAAATAATTCGATGAATATGCAAAAGAAAGGTAGCCCATGATTTGCAAATTTTAATCATGTTATTTTATTACCATGAAAAGTTATTTAATGGTGAGAAACTGAAATTCAAGGCACAAAATTTGCTAAATATATTTTATATAACCCATTCCAAGTCTATAAACTGGTAACACCAAGCAGATTCTAATTCAAAATATTTTCCTTTTACAAAAATGTGATTCACAATTTTCCCGGAAGCACCGAAAAGATTGTTGAATCCAAAAAGATATGATCACACTGGGAACCACGCGGTCCCGCCTCCGCGACAGTCACACTGCTGCACTGTTGCCGTGCCAACTTTATCCTGATCCTTTGAAGAATTTCATTCGCAAACATGGCTGTGATGTGTTTGCCATGAAAGTGTAAGAAATAAAAATAATACATCAGGACATCAGGTCAGCAAGTTATGAAAATCCATTACTTAAGATCGCGCCTGATCATCGAAGGCTTAGGCAGAAGTGAACCTCATGGTAACACCCATATTTCTCAAGTTATGTTTTAAGTTTCGAGTAATATGGCCGAGTCTATTGCCATCAACCGTGTAATAGAAAATAATAAAAATAGATAAAATACAGGTAAATACTAGCTAAAGGAAAACCCTATAATAGTTTTGCCTGACGCCAGAATCTAACTCTGGTCCTCATGATCAACTAGATCGACGAGACAGGCCTGTAATAGTTACTAAATTATTTAAGTAATCGAGGATTTCAATCTGCAGTTGCAAAATTCTTTATTAAAATCACAGTTTTCTTTTTATTTGGCCAGATTAAGCCTAAGACTCCAAGGAGGATGCATAGTTGCGTTTGTAGGGCACAAACGCAACGATGCGTCCTCGTTGTTCTTCTAGAACGTTTACTTTTCTGTCCTCAGAGGTTCATTAGAACCTGCCAGGGTAAAAATTGCAAATACATGAATTGAGTCTACAGAAATGTAATTTAAAGAAACTGGGGATTGCAGGTTGTTCAAAAGAGATACCTTGGCCCCGGAAGAAAAGAAGGAACATGATTGGGTTTTAGTCGGTAAAAGTCTGACACTCCCCCCGTTCTGCCCAGTAGGACAGGAAGTTATTTAATGACTTTCCACCCGGAAAAAAACGTTATCGCACTTTATTAACCGATATTTGTTTTTCATTTGATTGTCTGAAACCCAGCACGTGTGCACTGTTTGCCAACAAAACAACACGTGTACTCTGTATTCAATCAAATGGCTACAATTTATTTCACAGATCTGCTTGCACAGCAACTATGACAAAATAAAAGCATTTTAACACACCAAATTCCAATGAAAAATTCCCCGCCTTGCATATTTCAGTAGCGCCAAGAGGTGTTCGTTACAAAATCCAATAAGATTTTATTTTGAATACCTCCATTGTTCATATTTCAATTGGGTGTCATAGTATGGTAGATTTATATTTTTAAACACGGTTTAGTAGCTATTGTCTCTCACTTCGAATAGTAAAATCAGTACTATAAACGATGAACCTATGGACTGGGCTCTACTTTAATTTAAATAAAAGGCATACATGTATTTTAGCAATACATTAAAAACTAACTTTTGCCCGCGTCGACCAACAAACAGACAAACTCATTTTCACTTTTATAATATTAGTAAGGATGAGGGACCATATGGCATAAAATTCATATTGCTACTACAAACCACATTTTTTTTAATTGACGATATAAATCCTGACGTGATCCGAAACTGAAAAGTCACCATACAAAAATCACAACCTCTTTCATTTGTCAAACTTAAATAAAATTCGCCAGTTTTAAAAGGATAAAGTAGTAGATAATCTAGAAATAAATCAAAAAGAACAATGTCCAAAATGGCCCTGTACAATAAATAGTATCGGAATACACGATAACTAATTGTATATATCGTCCCCGTAGAGCGAAAAGTCATTAAGTCCGAAAAAGTCGAAAATGAGTTTCAATGTCATGCGTATCACATTTTTTTTTCTCTAAATATCTGTGAAACCGTCATTTTTGTAGCTGGTTTCGTTTATGTTTTAAGAAATGTGAAAAGTAAGTAAGTCCACCTTTTTGAACCCAGGGCGTAATGGAAGAATTAACTAATTAAGTTAATTATTTTACATTTATTTAAAGTGTTCAAAACTCGTAACTAAAACGACTAAATTACTTTTTCTCTTAATTTTTTAATGCATGCAAATGAATTTAGGTATACAAAACATAACTAAAATGATTTAGTGAGTTTTCAATATCAACCGTTGGTTAAAATACTCGAAAGCAAAAATTAACTAACTCGACATAGTGACTCTGCACTCTTTATTTTTAAATGATTTGTACAATATTTCAAAGGCGAAAAGTCGTCAACTTATTTTAATGGTTTCTTTTGTATTGATGGTGGTGCATAAGATCTATTTAGAATAATAATTAAAGTGTTTTAATTATTATTTATGCAACTTCGACGTGCATTGATACGTATAAAGCAAATTTCGCCTGCGAGTTAGTGAGTTTGTCGTGGCGCGAGGGTTCAGCGGACGGCGCGGCGTGGTGACTTTCTTTCATTCACGTTTCGTTGTGTTTACTTCAGTTTTAAGTCCTACTATAAATCTGCCAACAAACATTCCACCCCGCTCCGCGCCTTTGTTGGCTGAACCCTACCACGATCATGTTTTCATTGAGGATATAACTGAAAAAAATCTATCGCATAATAAACACCAAGACTTCACCGAAGCCCAAACGTCTCGGGCCTGTGTACGGTGAACAATGGGTAGCTCACCGTCCGTCCGTCTATTGATGACAGGCCGTGTCGACGGCGCGTTTGTGTTTAACGCGCGCCTCAATGACATGTCAGCAAAGCAGAGGGGTTTGCCAGGGCCTCCGCCTGCCGGGGTTGCGGGTTGTTCGAAAGAGATACCGCGGCCTCGGAACATAAAGAGCAATAGCAGGAACATGGGAGGGTTTTAGCCTGTAAAAGTCTGACACGCCCGTCCACTCCACCCAGAGCCGGGGAAGTTATTTGATGATTTCCACCCCAAAAAAAAAGCCCTAACGTCTCGTGCGAGTCCACATTCAGAGATAAGCGGTTTTGTTCTCCTATTCGAGCTTTTTCGGATTCGAGCGTTTTATGGTACCCAGGTGGTGACAAAGATAAACGGCTCAAATAACAATGGCGAGTGTAAGTTGCAAGGTCTTCTAGTAAAAGCGGTAGTAAAAAAAGAAGTTCTACTGTGCGGCTTTCGAATGCAGCAAATATTCATGGTTATTTAAAGGATTTTTTCAAGAAATCAACAATGCAAATTCTGTTACTCAAGGCTAGGTAAGGTAATTTAGCACTTGTTGATTGGGAAGTTTCCTACACATTATCGGAGGGGAGAAAACGCCCGGGTGTCACCATTGTGACTATCGTCCGGAGGACGCGGTGGAGCACACTGTAGCAGGCTGCCCAGCGCGGTGCCCGAGCTAGAAGCGATCGGCGGCGGCGAGAGGAAATGGGAAGCGGTCACCTCCTGCGAAACAGTCATACTAACGAGGGAGGTGCGGGAGACGCCCCGGGCGTCGGGCACCGCGAGACGACTCCCGGACACTGTAGATGCGGGCCTGTGGACGGTGTGACAGTGAATGGGTAGCTCACCGTCTGTCCATCTATTCGACGATTCTAGACGACAGGCCGTGTCAACGTTGCGTTAGTGTTCCACGCGCGCCTCAAAGAGATGTCAGCAAACTCTGCTTTGCTGGCATCGGGCCAGCCAGGGCCCCCGCCTGCCGGGGTTGCGGGTTGTTCGAAAGAGATACCGCGGCCTCGAAACATAAAGGGCAATCGAAGGAACATGGGTTGCTTTTAGTCACTATAAGTTTGACACTCCCCCCGCTTCGTCTAGAGCGGGGGAAGTTATTTCATGAAGTCCTATCCGCAAGAAAAAAACAAGCTCTGCTTGTTTGTACAGATAATGTGCGTGATAATGTATGTGTAGATAGTCAAATACCCACTGAACAGCCCGCTGAAGCTAATATAGCGAAATCAAATAAACAAAGCGCGAGTCTGTAAGATTTCTTTCTTAAAACTTGAAGCATTTCATAGGACCAGCAAATGAAGTTCTGAAATATAGCGATGAGTTTAGTTAATTATCCAGGAAACAGGGACTTGAGTCCCTATAAATAAAACTGCATTGTTTAGAATTTGAATAGGTTATTGATCACATCAACTCTTTTCCCCGGCTAGAATCATACTACCGTAGAAAAAAAAGGAAGAGACTGTACTTGGACAGCAAACTAGCAATAGGCAAAATGTACGAGTTGTATGAGGAACAGATTACCACGGCAAATGAAGAACCATATTCTTTTTGCGCAATTAAAAAAAAATTACTCGAAATTCAAGTCATTTTATTTCATGTCATATGTATCATTGTGATATTAATGGAAAAAGTGGTAGCGTACTCTTCGCCACTGTCTATTTCAGAGGCAAAAAGAAAGACCTCATTAATTTATGTACTAAAGGGATAATCTCACAGGAGCTCCACTTGAGGTACCAGTCCACACTGTCACACAGTTCCCACTAGTAGAAACGTAGAACTTAGATGAATTTGGTAGCTGGATTTTACAGAGGAGATAGACGAAGAGGAGTGGAGTGAAATCTGATTTTCTTTTTTTACCAAAACTATGATTCTATTATTTCAGTTTGTGTAAATGCGGTTGAAGCACTATCTTATGTTTTTGTTTTATAATAATTATAAGGATAGTATTAATATAAGTATATAACAATAACAAAATTACGAAACAATTACAAAATCAATAGATTTTGTCTCGTAATTATGATTTTATATTTGACATGAATGTTTAAAAAACTTTATTGAATTTATCACACCTGTTTCATTATAAAATAATGTCTTTTATAAAACAAACCTAACCAGACAAATTTCTTATAATTAAATAGGTAGTTTTTACTGTACACATTTGACACATCTGACAGTTAGTTCCACTTTACATAACTCCAGTTAATTTTCTTTTAAACTATTTCGAACTGAGAGAAAAGTCACTAACTCCGGTCGTAAACTCACTAACTCGTTATTAAGCCAGGTATTTATTAGAAAACAGTTAATTATTATTTTTGTTTTTACTTTTCTCAATAATTATACACCTTTAATGTGTAATAACATCTAAAATATAAACGTTATTTCGTTACCTTTAAAATAAAGCTAAAACTATAAAGATATGTTATGAAAAGCTGAAGTTATGACGATTTTTATTTTATTAAACTTTAACTCTCAATATCTCAAAACAAGGTTTTTTGACTTAATGACTTTTCGCTCTACGGGGACGATATAGTATGTAAGTGCAGATATTTCTGTAACACGGACTAGCTGTATGCCAAAAGTAAACTATTTTACGCGACTAATAACATCCGCCAGCCCCCATCTACGCCTTAAGTTAAGAATACCTACCTATGTTATATCTCTCATTTTCCTCCACTTCCACCTCTCATTTTTGGACGTGGGTTAAAAATTGAATTCTTAATCTGTTATTTACAATGATTTATGAACAATAAGAACAAGCAAGCACAAAATAATATAAAAACGAATAAAATAATCACAAAATAGTAATTAAATATAACCAACATTATATTAACACGTTTACATTCCAGCAACAATAGACTAGACATTTAATAGTTTCGTGTTCATAATAACGGTAAGCTATTCTCTTTTATGTGCGTTCATATTAAAGTCAGTTATGATACATGATACCCACTCATAATCATAAATGACATTCCCGTTTCAGTGTCATTCATTTAAAAGGCTAAATAAATGATATAGGTACTCCAATACACGTTTCTTGCGACCTTATACATTAATTTTAAACTTTTCCCGTCGACACCACGGTAAAGTTAATAATATAATTTACAATGCTTTTAACTGGTCATAACATTCGTCCCGCATAACGACTTTTGTTCGAGTTTTTGGAAATAAGTAAACAAAATTAATTTGTTACGCTCGCTTGATGTGCTCATAGGTTATAATCTAAGCTTAATTGTAATTAATATAAATGACTTTTTTTTACATTAAATGGGCCTACTGTTGCCCTTAATCTTGTTCTAAGTACGGAGATGAGTTCGCCGATGAGATGAGCGAATATTTTTAAACTATTAAAATTATATTTTGCGGTAAATATTTAGATAATACTTAATGACCAGGCTATCGCTCTTGATTTTTATTTATTTTTAATAGCGCAGCGCAGTATTAAACGGGTTCCATATGAAGTTACAATTAAAAAAGTTTACATTTTAGTTTATTCGTAGACTTTTAGTTAATTAAAGAAAAGATAATTTGTGAATATCAGGAAAATTCCTAAACGTGATGTAGCCTTAAAAATGCTGCACTTAAAAAAAAACCACTACTTATTTAGCTGATACAAAAAATACAAACTTGACACGGAAAAAAAACCAATTGAAGTGCTCTTATTGCAAATGTTTGCTTCACCCACATTTATTTACTTGTTTACCTTCACTATCTTCGTTTAACATATATGTATAACAGTCGATAAGCATAACAGTCGTTTACCCAAACCTAAAAAACGACGTTTTTTCTTTATTTTAATTAAATCATTATCTTTTCACTGCTACAATTTATTTTAAAACTAAATCCGATACATTAATAAATTAAAAAAGTAAGGAAACTAACATATAAAAAACTAAAAAGTAGAGTAGTGGCGGTGGTTCTTTTTAATATTAAACGCCAACGTCCTTCAATATCAAAAATTAAATTTAAAATGTATTAATATGTATGAAGTTGAAAAACGGGAGGTATAATAGGAGGCTTGATTGTTTCTGAAGTTTTGTTGTTCGTGTCAAGTTAAGTGAAGAACAAAAAATAAACAGTTTTTAGGGTTCTCTCATACTTTACAAATAGCGTTAATATCTTTAAAAAAAAAACAGTTTTCGAATACAGGGACGAATTGCATGGGGCAAGGGCAATTTTGTTTAATGCCTAATAAATTGTAACGACACGATTGGCGCAGTGGCTGTGCGATCGACTGCTGCGCTGCGTGTCACGGGGTCTATCCCCGCACGGAACAAATATATATACATATATAGTTTTTCCGGGTCTGATTGTTTATGAATGTGAGTTTAAATGTTTGTGAACGCACCCACAAAACCGGAAAAATTCTTAGTGTGGGGCAACGTTTAAAAAAAAGAAAGTTCTAATTCTGAGTGTAAATCGATGTTGTTTGAATGTTGTGTCTTATTTTCTTCCCGCCACATTCGAGTCATGACGAAAAACAATCTTATTGAATACTAAAGTAGTAGGAATTGACTTCATTATATTCAGGGTCAAGGTCGATAAATACAAATTAGGGTATTTTAGCGATCTCTAAACATTTTACAAATCATTGAGTACTCTGACTGAAAAAAGCACATTACACTACATATGTGTACGTAGTTGGCAACTCTAGCCTGTAGGTAGCTGCCCAAACAGTATCCACGGGCCCCTTTTTATAAAACTGCGTCTTAGTTTTTAGTAAAAGTATAAACTACAGCCGCTGCTGTCTGTTTTAAGAGAAAAATCCTTACTAATATTATTAAAATGAAAGTAAATTTGTTTGTTTGTTACGTCTTCACGACTAAATGGCCAAACCGATTGCGATGAATTGGTACAGAGATAGTAGGAACCCAGGAGACGGACTTAGGCTATTTTTATCGTTAGCCAAAAGTAACTATGCCACGCGGGCGAAATCGCGTGCAGAAGCTAGTAATATATGTATATTCTTTTTTTATAAAACAGTAAATTACAGAAACATGACATAATTATCGATTAACTTAAGCCGAAAGTTAAAGTTATACAGACAAGAAGTGTGTGGTAGGTACGGAACCCTAACTAAGATTCGCGCTTTGCTGGTTTTTCCTAAATATCCTCCTCTTTGGTAATTGACCACTTTATTACACGGCAAAAATAAATAAGTATTAATCCTTTGTTTGGCGTTTAGAGGTTAATCATAAAAACTAATTATAGTAAGTAGCCTTTGTTACGCCAGATGCTTTGGTCAGATCGGGGAGGGGGGGGGTTAGATTTTCGGAGGCGGCGTCAGACACCAGACTGCACCGGATATTATGCTGAAGTATCAGTCAGCGTGCGATAGTCGAGGCCGCGTTCGCAATTTGTCGTACCAGTTTGAATGAACCTTAATCCGGCACTTTTGGTAGAACTCGATATATATTGATAGCGAGTCCTGAATTATTATAATTTACGAACCACGCTCAGTCGTCTCTGGTAGTTCCATCGGTACATTAAATAATTTCATTGAAACAATGAAATGTTTGGTTCGAATTGATTTGCATTAAATCAGTGCGTCGCGACTTGCGTTTTGACTAGCTTGATATAAATATTTTTAATAGGATTCTGATACCACATCCTCATGGATTTATTACTGAATTGACTAGTAAAATGGTTAAATCACAAGTACAAGGAATACTTTTTCGAACATTTTCGGCGGGTAAGTTCTAGTGTTTCTTTTAAAAAAAGTACTTAATAGTGTTCGAGTTCTCATTATCAGGATATTGTGTTAGTTAAAACGAGCTGTTTCGGAGCGATTTAGAGTAGAGCCTATTTGCTTTACTAGAGAATAAATTATCATTATATCTATACATATTATCATCATCACTATATTTTGGCTTATGTTTAACTTACTACCAGATATAGTAACAAATAGCAGACAAAAATAGTAAATGATCACCAAAATGAATTGAACCAAAACCCGCATTTTAATGTAAAATTATAACCAAAGCTTTAACACTTTCCTATTCTATTTAAGCAAAGTGACTCCAAATAAATCGTGGTTAATCCAAAAATAGTAAATAATCACCAAAATTAAACCAGCTATTTAACGTAAAATTAAAACCAAAGTTTTTATTCCTGGGTGGTTTTAAAAAAACCACGTAGGCTAAAGCGAGAGCTCCGCTCCGCTACGCTCCCACCTTAACCTTCTAACCTAACATATCCGAGTCCGGGTACTCTGAGTCGTGGTGTTAACCATAATGAGGTTATATTCGAAAATCATTTACTACATTTGGTGGTCGAATGCAATTTAAAGTGCAGTCGTGATTAAAATAGCTGGTTCTATTGTAATTTTAGACATTATTTTTCTGGTGTTAAATAGATATTTTTGGCTACATAACTAAGGGTACTTATCAAAGCATTTTATGGTGGTCATTATATTTAACCCCCTATATTTTATCATTTTCCAAATAAAACTTGCCGCCGGGCAGTACGTCTGTTTTTATTTAATTTTACGTAGGTACATTTATCACTTGGTCCACAAACATACCTTATCATCCACCGCGCGTAATTGGTTTGCAAATAAAAACATATTTCTTATTGTATTTTTTAAATTCTCATAACGAGCTCTTTGATTTGATACCCATATTACCGTATCCAATGTATTTTTTTTAACAAATATAACCTTCAACGAACAAAACAAAATAAAATTAACCTTTAACGTTGAGTTTTTAACTTAATCTATCTAAGAACACCTGGGTTATCAAGAGTTTTACCGATATCTTAATTATATAAATCAGTTCAGCTGTTTGGATGATATAATATATTTGAAAACAACCCGCGTCAAGCATATGCTTTATATGGTTTTAAAATTTCATAAAGCGATATTTTAAAAGATTTTTTTACTGCCCTGCCATTAATCCTTATCAAAGAGTCATCTTTAGGATTTAATAGGAAGCAAAATTCCTATTTCCACTATTTCATTTAGATGAATATCTCGCAACGAAATAATCTATAAGGGACGACGAGGGTCTATTAGAAGTTATCTTTATAGCAAATAAGCTTTCAGAAGCTGCCATATTTTATGCAGTTGTTAATCAGACACGATTTTTACCGGCTACGGTTCTCAAACCTGGTCGCTCCTAAATTTGAAAGTTCAAATTAAATTGCAAAGTTCTGCTTTAGTATTTACCAGTGGGCAATGTAGCACTGGATCACAGCATTTTGGGTGTTAAAAGACAAACCTATGTTCAAAATAACACGCTGTACTCTAAACCGACAAGAAACTTGTCGGTTGAAATAGCTTTGTTTTAATAAAAAATCTTTATCCGTCAGTTTAAACACATTAAACCAAATAAAGCCTGATGTTTTGTCTACCCTACCGTAACAATGTAACCTCCAGAAGTCACCAATTAGTGCTTACCTTGTGTTGACATTAATTCGATGGATGGTAGACAACAATGGAACAATAATTCAAAAAATAATATATTACTCATTTTATCTACAAATAAACTGAACAGAATATACAAAAAAAAACCATTAAGCTGAGCAATTAATGAGAAGATAAGATAAAAACTTACAGATTAGCATCCCCACACACTATGGACTTTTACACAATTATGATTCTTAAGGGTAACCGAGAACCTTTAGGTACCAACTTTTAACTATGTCCAACATCATCTACACTTGAGCAACCTTTCTCAAACCACAACAATCCCTAAATAATTTGTCGAAATTGTGTAGGATGTGACGGGATGTTTCCGGCCGTATTTGTAATTGTATGATGTCGTAATGTCCGTGATTAGACAGATAGAAACTTTGTTATCTTGAAAAAAAATATTTGTCATCTTTGTTATCTAATGTACAACGTAAATGCACTAATTAATAAAAATAAATAAAGTAATTTTATTCACAACGAGTACTTCGAACCTAACTTGCTATTTTCTGTTTCATAGTCCAATTCTGAAAGAAAACGAATGAAAACACAGTATACAAAAAGTTTACCCTATCGTTATACTTTAAATAAAATTGTTGGTCTTGTATTAATATTAAAACCCTTTCCATTTTCAGATAAAAATGCGAACACGAGAGCAACAAATGTAACCACTTTCGATCTCGGTTCCGCCAAAACGTGAGTAAGTACTTGTATTGTATTTAATTTTCCATCCAATCGCCTTCCCTGCACATAGAACATCACACTACATAGAACAAACACCTCTTTAACATGCTACTAACATTCTTTGTTCCAGTAAACATCCTGCAAATACTGAAAAAAATATATTCCTTAGAAAGTGTTTGGCTGTAATTCCGAATGCCGCGGAATTAAGACAATACCTTGGCGTGTTTCTATGTGGTAAGTATGTATATTATTTACGATATCTTCCAGGACAATAAACAATAGATCTTCGAGAACGGTTAGACATAATTTTCTTGTTGCGAATTTTTCTATCACTGTAATGTATTATTGAATCAAACCAGACCAAAGTTATTGTTATTCAATATTGAATTCTTAATCAAATACTTGAATAAAAAAACAGCTTTATGATGACATGTATAAACAAAATGATTGGTCAAACAACAATCATTTACGCACAAATAGCTAAACTGTAAGCATTGGAAAAACACCATTTCTGGTTGTAGACGACAGAAACTTTATGCACATAGGTAATTTATTAGAACTTACCCATTCACGTCAAATAATATTACATAAAGCTATACAAAAAGTTATAGAATTTCGTTTATATATTTTTATCAATACCATATTTTTAAATAAAGGAGTTTTGATCAAACATGATCATGCCATCTCTACCGAAACATACAAGAAAATAACAAAATCAAAAAGTAATCTTAAGCTACATGCCTATTAACGCAAAAAAAAATTAAGGATGGATAACTAGAAACTATGGATAAGCCAGAATACAGTCTCAAATAAATGATACCCATAACATAAACAATACAAAATGTGTTTATTTCGGCTTCGTTCCTTACACTACACTAGGACATGACAAAAGTTTTTCAACTAGCTCGCATTCTGTACAGTTCGTCGAAGTTTTTTTGCCCATAAATATCTAAAACTGCTGAATGAACTGGTCGATTTCATCATTTTTAGGGTTCCGTAGTCAACTAGGAACCCTTATAGTTTCGCCATGTCTGTCTGTCCGTCCGTCCGTCCGTCCGTCCTCGCTTAATCGCTGTGACCGTTAGCGCTAGAAAGCTGAAATTTGGTAGCAATATGTATATCAATCACGCCGACAAAGTGGTAAAATAAAAATTTGAAATAAATGTTTTATTAGGGTAGCCACCCTATATGTAAAGTGGGAAGTGATTTTTTTTTTAATTTCAACCCTAACGTGTGATATATTGTTGGAAAGGTATTTAAAAATGAATAGGGGTTTACTAAGATTATTTTTGATAATGTCAATAATTTCGGAAATAATCGCTCCAAAAGTAAAAAACAATGTGTCCCCCCCCCTCTAACTTTTGAGCCATAAGTCTAAAAAATATGAAAAAAATCTGAAAAGTAGAACTTTATAAAGACTTTCTATGAAAATTATTTTGAACTTGATTGACACAACAGTTTTTGTACAAAAAAGACAAAAAGTTTTACAAAATAATTTCTGGATAAGTTTGTAGTATAATCGTATATGCAAGCATTTTTTTTAACTTTGTTTACATATTTTATTATCCAGAACGTATCTTTTTTCAAACAAAAAAAGAATTATTGAAATCGGTTAACGCAATCCAAAATTACCACCGAAATTGCACGTCTTTGTATTAATTAGTAACCCAATTCCTCGAGAGATGGCGCTGTAGGTACTTATTACATTGGATCGGGTATTACCGAATTGTTCGGTTGGCCTCATAACTGGGAACACTTATTGTGACGGACGGGAAACTACGGAACCCTACACTGAGCGTGTCCCGACACGCTCTTGGCCGGTTTTTAAAACTACGTATGTTGAGATTTAGGGGACTAAATCTATTAAACCCAGTGCAAACTGGTTATTTTGCGCATGGGTAATCATCAAATAACTTTCCTCCGCTCTGAGCGCAGCGGGGAGTATCAGCCTTTTACTGAATACAACCAACCCATGTTTGTTCTTTTGCCCCTTTATTTTCCGGGGCTGCAGTATCTATTTCGAATAACCCGCAAGTGCTAACTGGATTGGAGAGGTTACATAGGTAGCTGCTCAACTTTAAATACTGGTTTTCATATCATTTAAAACATTATTAAGTAAAATATCAACAACATTCTATTGATCCGTATGATTGATCTCCAATGAAGTTAATGTATAGGTAGGTGTGGGTTCTCACCTCTGAGAAGATGTTATACCGGCTGAGCGGGCAGTGGCACCGGCCTGTGATCTAATAACGTTATGGGAGATCACCGAGTTATACGCCAAGCGTTATAATGTCTGAAAGATGTTTCATATCAGTAACTTTATAGCAATTTAAATAGCTTTAGTGAAACTTTAAACGGAGAGAATCGGGCTTAAATTATCGATAGTTTTATGGTAGGTATTTTTGCTTGAGCATTGGATTTTTAAGACGCGTTACTTTCGCAAATAGCTCCATTATTCACGAACTGATCAAAAAGTAACATCAAAAGACACGTACATAATCAAAGCAGTTAGAAACCATGTTTCTTCCGAAATGGGGCTGACCTTAATCTATCAGTTTCTGCTAGGTTTCCTAACCTGTGCATTTTGCAACTGAAAACAATGAGTATCTCTTTATTTTCTTCTGTATTAAATTGAGTGATTGTGCTTGAAAAAGTGCGTTTGTGTCGCTTAAACTATTCTTCTTTACATACGTTCATGGACATTGCCAAATATTTAATGTAGCCATTTACAGTATATGTGAACCAAGCTTTGATTGAAAAGGAAACTTTTACATTTTCCATCAGAATGTGAAGCTTACATTTCAGCAATGACATGCAGGACTGCACTAATTAAAAGCACACATAACCACGTTTAACGTGCATATTAATTAATTCCGCCTTGCTGCAACCTTACCTGACTTCGAACATGCCCAACTACGTCACAGTAACGCCAAGCTTAGCCCACAAGATAAACTCAATTGCAAGTGGCGGCAAAGTTAGCTTTGAACGCATACGAACACTAACATCAGTTTAACCATCGTAATAACAAGGTAGCAACATGATGCTGTAACCTCATTATACAAAACGTTACTGTAACCGCACGCTGCAACATTACACAGGCATACAGTAATAACCGCTTTGTCGCGTGTGGTAGGTTTAAGTGGCTTATTTAAGATGCAACTGCATGATAGCATCTTTTAGGTGGCAAAAATGTTGTTATTCACGAAAACTAAAAAAAGCGGATGATTGAATGTAATATTGCATCACCCTTGTATTTGGGTGCAAAATCATCCAATGATTTCTCTTGCTCTGGGTGTAGCAGAAGGGAGTGTCAGACTTGTACTGACTACAACCCAACCATATTCCTTCTTTTGCCCTGGTATCTCTTTCGAAACAACCCGCCCCATATTGCATCACCTTAGTTTTTACTTGTGCATACAATTTTAATAAGTAAAAATATACTTATTCTGTAAATGTAAAATATAATAGTTAATTAGGTACCTAAATACCATTACATAAAGTGTTTCTTGCTTTTGAAAATGCAGAAGATTAACGGTAGGTAACTCTTATAATATATTGTTGGCAACAGATAATATAGATTCAATACACTACTGTTTTATCAATTTGAGTATATAGCACCTTCGCCGAATTCCCACAAATTAAGTCAGTGTTATTCGAAATGCTAGCTAGCTTACATCCTAGCCGACGTCGCGGAAACAACATTTATATTAGTAATATGTAGTAGAATATTGATTCTTGGGAAAATTCTCGCTGGCAAAGTACAACTCAACATATTTGCAACAATATTACGAAAGTACTGGAGAAAATAAAAGTAAATCCATAACTTTTCATGAATTTACTTTTAATTTTTCTGCACCACAACTTCCGAACGAGGCAGCCATTTTGAAAAAGTAAAGTAAGTCCCTTGCAAACTCGGTATTCTGTGCGTTATCTGGTCGTGTTCGCCGCGCTCAAAAGACCAAATCGTCACACCACCTTCGTGGCGGTTTAAAATACTTAATAACATATTATTATCGTTGTCCACGAATTATTGAGCGCGTTGCCAAAATCAGAAAACACCATTATCTTGACTTTAGAATACATTTTATAACGTTACTAGCTGCGCCCCGCGATTTTACTCGCGTGGTGATAGAATGCAATACATCTTTATGAATGCCTATCCTATGTGTTATTCTGATATGTTAGCTATATTATTGTGAAGTTTCATCTAAACCCATTCAGTAGTTTTTGCGTGAGAGAGTAACAAACATACATACATCCTTACAAACATTCGCTTTTATAATATTAGTAGGATTTCACAAACGTTTACCAACAGAGTTTCCCTGTAAATGTCGTTCGAGCGGCATGAGATCTTTGTAGCACTCGACACTGTTACGTGACATGGGCAAACAAACAAGAGGTGTAAAGTCAATTGGAAACACACTAGAGGCAATTGCACCAATTAAACAGAGATACAGTATCTTTCACTGATCTCGAGCTGAGACTCACAACCAACTATCCATTGCCGTTTGTATTGAAAATAATTAAAGTCTCGTGAGCACAATTTCATTGAGTGATTACCTACAATTTGTCGATTAATAAATTAATTGATAAGTCTCTTGGGCACATTACAAGCTGTTATGGAGTTGAGGAAATAGTACTGCATAGTGTTGAGGAAATTTTTGAAGCTCTTTTAAAATTTGTTCGTAGTTAAGTTGGGAAAGTGCGTCGTAAAGTGCCTTGTGGTCCCCACAGTCAATTTAAGATCTTTGACAGTCGTTATAAGTAGTCATTAGTCTCAAAGTCTGATCAACCAGTCTTCCCAAAAGTTATCGTATTAACCAGTACTAACTGAGTTATGGAGGTCGTTTAAGCAATTGCTCCATGTCAAATACTGGCATTATTATTGGTTTATCATAATATTTAGTTAGTTATTTTAAAACGTTTTTAATTACTACATTATTAATAGTAGTTTTATTAAATAAAGCACTAAGGTTAATTTTAAATGAACAAGTAGGAAAGACGGTTCAATGATTTCAGAGACAATATTGAGAGCGTTCCAAGAACTTTTATTTGCTCAGTTAAGTTGAACAGAGACCTTAGAAAATAAAGGCCACTTCCTCAATTTTAATTACCTTTGAGCATAACTTTGCAAATTGATTTAATATTCGCTGGGAACTGGAGACAGCAAATAGTTTTTACTCTATTTTATTTTGAGAGAAGGTGGTTTTTTTTCGTTCGGTCAACACCTTAAAGCAGTAGTCACAACGTCAAAAGTGGAGATAAGATTAAGGACGAAAGAAGAAGAAAGTGATGAGTTCCAAAAGGATAAAATCAATAAAAATGATTGGTAATGTACAACACTTTTGGTTTTAACTTAACTGTTTTTTTAATATTTTGAATAAATTCATTTCGAAATTATCAAGCCAATTATTTTGTTTGCTAAACATCATGTTAATTATCGGATCCATGCTGATTCATAACTAGATTCTTCAATTTTTGTCTTTCTGTTACTACTAAAATATTATGAAAAGAAGTTATTTATAATAAATAGGATAGTTTCCAGGGTCAAAATAATTACATTCTAATTAGTCCGTCTTTTAGATTATTCTTCTTATTATTATTATTGCTACATTTATTCGCAACAAGTAACGTCACACGTAACTATTATGGGCTATATCTTTGTAATTTTTGGTCTAATTTACAAATAAAAAATACGTGTCCTTTATTTTTGAAAAATCTAAAAGAAGGACTTTTTTAGATATTTTTTTGGAAATAGTCTATTATTATTTTTTCTTTGAAACTAGCAATTCAAATAGCAAATAATTTTGTGACGTGTTTGACTTGGCAGACCCGCGCCGGGTTTGTAAAGCAGCGGTTGTTGTCTTTGTGATCATTTCAACTCATTATTTACCTTTTTAAATATTTGTTTCTGGTGTTGAGAGCAGGGTCAAGCTACCGCTGGTTAGGGGTCCAGACAACCTACTCACAATGCGAGTCGTATTATGGAGCATGCCTTCTGTGTCAAGCCCTTGATCCAACCTCCAAGCGAGCCTCGATAGAGATTACAACGGCAATATCGATTTCATTTCAAAATATTGAGAAATTTGTTGGCTCATGTAGTCTCTTTCGATATCGATTAGTAAAGTCAATTAAAAAACAAAATTCAAAATTAATAAGTTCAAAAGTAATGGAGTTGTTTGAAGTTAGAAATAAAATCAAACAGTTTAAGAAACGGCCTGAGGCGTTGCTGAGAAACTGGTGCAGAATTAAAAAGTAGCAAGAGGAAAAGAACCATAATTTATTGATATAACTCAGAGTTGAGGGCGCTTTTTTGTACCATTTTGTTAAACCTACTTCACAGGCTGGGCAATTCAAACAAAATAAAGATGGCAAACAAGTTGCTATCGATGCAATTAACTTCTAAAAAAAATGAAACAATTTAGTCTATGGTCCATCATTTAGAAAATAAACCAGTGACCTACGAACTTACAGTCTAATATCCAGATACAGATACGATATCTAAACTGAATCAATTTGAATAACTGGATTTTACATATTCGCTTCGGGCGCTATCACGCTGGCGTATGTAGAACGCGGGCGTTTGCCGTAAATATTCACAGTGTAGACGCTATGCAAACACGCTACGAGTGTGTCCCATACCTAATTTAGAGTCGTGTCCGCTCTGAAATCACCTGAAAACAATCAAAACCCGTTTTTCGATTGCCACTATCCTTCCTGTACAATATTCACTTTTGCGTGGAACGGAAAATGGAACCAAGGGCTATTATTTTTATAACAAGGCAAATAAAATTTTTCGGGGAAATAACTTTGGAGCGCTGCGTAAAGTAATGGCACCTTCCTTTATGCATTTTTAAATTGGGTGGAAATGAAAATAAAATGTCTAAAAAAGACTACGAGAAAGCATAATTATACAGAACCGAATCAGTAAAATACAAAATGTTTATAAAACGAACAACCATTGTTAAATGCCTAGCCCATAGAATAGTGTCGGTTAATTGTTTTTAAACCATTGTGTGTGTGTGATTGTGGTTCAGTACAAGTGGGAATAGTTACATCTTTGGTCACCCATCGGATTTATCCGTTAGTAATTTTCCGGAATAACAAATATGACTGCTACAAACGAATATTGTTTGGTGATTTGACTGACGTCATCACACATGTCTGACATTTCTTTCATGCGAAGCTGGTGAGAATTCATGGACGGATACAGCGAAGTGTTATTTTTATATATATATAGTATATTGTATGAAAAAAATATCCAGGATATAAAGGAGCCTTTATTCACCGTAAGGTATCTGTCAAATTTCATTAGGATTGTTTTAAGTATCAAAGGATTTAGACAAATAGTAGGCTTTCTTGCATTTAAAATGTTAGTATTCACAAGACAAATGCGTGGATTGTGCCGAGAGAGGACACCGTATAAGAGCATACGCATACTCTTTTTTTTTGGGGTGGGAAATCATCAAATAACTTGCCCCGCTCTGGGCGGAGCGGGGGGGGCGTGTCAGGCTTTTACTGACTAAAACCCACCCATGTTTCTTCTTTTGCCCTTTACGTTCCGGGGCCGCGGTATCTCTTTCGAACAACCCGCAACCCCGGCAGGATACACTTACTCTTGCGGTGAATTTTCTTCAGAAAGTCAGGTGCACCGCCAACCGGAGAGCAAATATATCCAAACGTTTGACTGGCGACAGGAGTTTGTCAGTATCATAGCAGGCGGTGTACCATAATTTTTGCCTGCCTATATGGGAAAAGCATGAATTTGTTTGTAAAGCATAAAGAATATGAACCTTAATAATCTAAGCTTCAGTCTAAATTTCAATGCTAGCATACCATGTTTTCGTTGAACATTTTAAACAAAGACATCTCTAGGGTCCTTAATGATTCGACTTCAGTCTCCGTCGCCCTAAACTTTGCGGCACGTTGATTACGGGCAAACTCTGACTTTGTAGGTGCTATGTCCAGTGCTTTCATCGTATTTGTTACATTGGGGCTAGATAATTTGGTCGGTGGTCCATTATTATTAGATAGCGTGTAGTGTAGTGGAGTAAAGCCCTCCACATGGCCTGGAGGAGATTTTCGGGTGCCACACCGACGATCGCCCAGAGGACACGGTGGAGTACACTGTGGCAGTCTGCTGCGCTAGGGCCGAGCATTTCTGTGTCCTCATAGAGGCAATCGATGGCGGCGACTTCTCGTGTTGAGCTGGTTCAGATTTTTTTAATAGTTTTCCAATAGCAAATATAACAAAAAAAAGATTAATAAACTTAAGAGTTTTTTATGTTTTTTTTTTTTTTGTAACGCATTTACCAATTTACTATTTTATTTATTTCTCCTTCCGATATTACTACTATCTGATATTACTCCTTGCCAAACATAGGTTTTGATTCTCTTTGCATTTCCATATCTATAATTGCGTAGACTTAAAGGGTTAACTTTTCACTGCTTCTGGGCATTGCAGGCTTACGTAACGGCAGATTACTTAGTTTATCGTTAATTTCAACTCGACACCTCCACGTGTTCCTGAGATAAAGGGTCTTGACAGACAGATGGACAACAAAGTGATCCAACACGGGTTCCGGTATTTTTTGTGGTACGGTCAGTCAAAAAAGTTGTGCCTAATATCTTGAACACGTAGGTATTGCACTTTTGTAGTAAACAGCTTTATGAGTCGCTGTCTGATCTAAATTGTTTTTAAAATACACGTCTTACCAACAAACACGAACAAAAAACAACGGGCGCAAATGAAAAATGATGGATCGCCAAACGATTTTAATAGACAATTGTCTTAGTTAGGTACGTCCGCATTGATTTCGTGTTGTCTTGTAATCTAAATAGTAAATAGTCTACATAACTACATTATAACACCACATTGTTGATGATCATAACACATTCTAACGACGCGTTAAAGAAGAAACAAAGCGTAGCTGGACTACAATTAACTTTCATAACTGGGGTTCCGCGAAAGTCTACAGTCTACAAAAATGGTCTGTGAACCTGCATTTTAAGTACTTTACTACTGACAACGGTTATTTTTTTCGCAAAAACGTTTTTATGAATTTTGAAATTGTGAGAAAATCAAACTTTATTAATTCGAAGTCACCAATTAAAAAGAAGTTTTCAACGCTTATCTTCTTCGTATAATGCTTTCAGCCTGAAATACACCCCCATCTGAACTGCTTCGACTATCTTTATATGTGTGAGTGCGGTTTGTTTTTTTTTAAGAATTCAAATACCTACTAAAGAAAACTTATTTTTTTGTCAACCACAGGCACAAACAACATGTATTCGGATACAACATATATTTGTACCTTCTGATCAACCTTTTTAGTTAATAAAGAAACTGTACATAAATAGTAAAATATATACATCTCTTATGTCATCTTCGTATCTGCTGAAAGTAATGGAAAAATCTTGAGTATCACATTACATACATTACTTTTATTATTTTTCGTCCCTATTTCATGAAATTGTCCTATTGCTGAAATATTCTTTCAGCTGAGACATAGGCGCGGGTTATCACCAAAGATATAAAACAGGAACGTGGTTTTATTATAAGGTTCCCGTTTCAATACCTGCTAACATAAAATGCCCGAGCTATATTACAGAGTAAAAAAAAGTATATCAAAGGGTTTGGTAATTTGGATGTTTCAATCAACCAATCAAACCAATTGCAGTCCTCTGTGACGTCGCTTCAACTGTTTGGATGTTTTTAATTTAATCGAGCTGTCGCAACGGAACGAGTTTATCTGGAAACTGTTGTAGAATGAACATTGGATTAAGTTAAAAACCGTAGGCTACAGAAAAAAAAATCTTTATTCAAACTGTGTTTATATTGTTCACAAATCTTGAAATAATTTTCTAAATAAAGCCCACCAAGTTCGATACTCGCTCTCCAAAGGGTTCCGTAGCATCAAACACTATATCCTTACTAATATAAAAGTGAAAGTGAGTTTGTTACGTCTTCACGCTCAAATGGCTAAACCGATTTTGATGAATTTTGGTACAGCGATAGTCGGAACCCTGGAGACGCAAAAAGGCTATTTAAAGAAAAAGATTAACCCCCGAATACTGAAACGTCACTCAAAATTTGAGGGCTACTTAACATTTGAGCAGCTCCTAAACTTTAGATTTTGTATTGTCAAACGTCACTTTTGAGTATCTGTTAAATTTAAGTGGTACTTAAATTTTGAGCGACGTTTCAGTATTCGGGGGTTAGTTATGAGGGAGAAAGAGGGAAGAAAAGGAAAAACTTAGCATTGCTATTACAATAAATAAGGCGCAAGGGCAAAACCTACAGGTAACAGCTACCTGTAAATAAGGAAAGGGGAACTGTGTTACCCCGAAATTAACGCGAGGGAAGCCACGAGCAAAAGCTAGTTAACAATATTTTTAAAGCTAGCCATATTCATAGATAAATTTGCACTTCATAGTAAGTACGCTTTCGCGAAAAAGCTCCATTTCTGAAATAAATATCAAATCTTATTCAAAATTTTTCTGTTTTCGTTGAAAGTTCTTTTGACATTTGGTGGGAATTTCCCGTCACCAGTTTTTGAAATACACCCCACACACTTATTACATAGTTTTTTCAACCTTCAAATACATGTAAAGAGTTACCCCTATTTTTTATAATTCATCATCATTATCCTGCCCTTGTCCCTTTCTGTTTGTGGTCAGCGCAACACGTTTTCTTCTTCTATTCTCCCATGTCAGAAGTCATGGTATTATTTACTCCTTCCTCCTTTATATCATTCCTTACAACATCTATCCATCTTGCACATCATTATTGTGTAGATGTTGATAGAAGTCACCTACTCTCCGAATTACATGTGTGGTGCCAACAGTTTCGGAGAAAAAGGTTGTAACACACGTTGTGATGGACGGACATACACAGACTGACGAACAAATCTATAATGGATTCGGTTTTGGCATTTGAGCAAAAGAACCCTAAAAACTCAAAATAGGTTATCAATTTTCAAATTCTATTTGATCTAACTCTAGTTAGATGAAATAGAATATGATAGATCACCAGACATTGTTTGATTCTACGAAGAGGATTACCTCCCACGCTCTACCTGCGGTCATTATTAGGGCGACTAACCCCGACTCTCAGTGGCTCACCGCTAAATCTGCTGCTCAGTCAAATCTAATTTAATAAGCTTTTGTGATCAGCCGCCAGAAATAACAATAGCCAATCAAATCACTTGTCCAGGGAAATTCCGGTGATTTTAATTGAATACTTTAATAAAATGAGGTGTAAGGGATCATTTTAAAATTACTTCGTTCACCAATCCATTTGTTTCCCACATTAAAAAGCCCATTTTCAAAAAGAAACGATTACAGGGAGAGATTACGGACGCAGTTGGTAACTTCAGTCCATATTTTATTTGAGAGATTAATAATATTTCTTGGTTGTTTTCATGTCGCCATAAATTACTTCTCCGACAATAAATTTGGAAGTCTACAAATGGCATCAGACAACAGCTGTTTATTATGACCCTCGCTTCTAAATCGTGATATTACCGGACCTTGTTCTAAAGTACTGGCTTTTATGAAACGACTGATATTATTACTGATACCTATCGTAAATTGACTTATGTAAACTGTCGTGTTAGGAAGTTATTAATTGGAAAGTCACTTTAATACGCCATTGCCATGTTTGCTTATACGTTTGAATATTGTGGTATTACCTATTTAATAGAATAAAGTGACGTTGTAGATACTCTTTTAATTAGGTAAAACCTCCTTATTCGTTTACATTTCCTCTGGTTTTAACAAATGAGGAAGTTGTCTTTCAGGGCATTTTCTAGTTTTAATTAAGTTAACCAACTGTGTACTCTATCCTGAGATTAAAAGTAAAACAAGCTTGCAGAGACAAAGATTTTAACTAGATTTATATCCTTTAACGTGCTAAAGTAAAGTCTAGGAAAGTTCTCCGTTGGTACCTATATTCAAATCGCAACATGTCAATTTTTTGTAAACACTAATTTGCTAAAAAACACTAATAAGACGGAAAATAAATTTACTTCCGGAAATCGGTAACTTTTGTTTGATTCATAGAATTTTTTTTGCCATTGCCGTATTTCATTTATATATATATCACACACTCAACTCTTATCGAGTATTCATTTTTCAATGCTACTAAGAGATGTTAGCATGTCTTTAATAAAAAAGATGTATTATAGAAAATAACTCGTAAATTACCCAAGCAATATAGATTCAATTCATATGGAACATTGGGAAGCATAACCTTCCGATTAAAAAAAGAATTTCGAAAATCGGCCTACAATCGACGGAGAAATCGCGTAACATACATACAACAACACATAAAAAAGAGAACCTCCTCCTTTTTTGAAGTCGGTTATTAAAATGATTAAATGTACCTAACACAGCTAATCCTCAAAAGGTGTCAATTTGCTTATTTATTAAATTTACGTTGACTGTATTACGTTACATATCCAGATGCCACATATTAGGCTATGGCACGAGAGCGTAGTATAAACATAAACGATTTTTTAATCCAAAATACAAAAATACTATAGCATATTTCCTCTGTAGCTATATTACCTAACTATGTCGCACACTGTCGTTAAATTTATCAATAAAAAAACAAAATATTGTTTGGTGTACCTTATCATTACAGCTTTCCTCCGTGCCTCGCAAAGCACGTTAAGCTGTTGGTCTCGGCTGTCATTTGTAGATCTTTGAAAGTCATTATAGATTGTCAGTATCCCAAAAGTCTGATTGCCAGTCTTAGCAAGGGGTATCGTATTACCCAGTACTAACTGGGATGTGGAGGCCAGATAGGCAGTCGCTCCATTTAAAATATTGGTATTCCGCTGCATCCTGTTACACTGGAAGCGGACCCTATCGAATTTGGGAAATGGCTAGTTATATGATGATTTGCAACAAGAACAATTGTTGATTATTGTCCGTTCGCATGGTATACAAAATTAAGTTAAATGATAAACGAAGTTTATTTTGGAAGTAGGTTTTCGCAAACACTTTTACACGTCTTTTTATAAAAATTAGATGAGGCCGGTGTTTCGTACCCGACTACTCCAAGAAGAAACAGCCGAAACAAACTCAGAGATCATAGTCTATTTTAAGGTTCAGACAAAAATCTTGGTCAACTTACATTATGGACTATGCAGATTAGTGACTGAAATGGTCTTTTTAAGTAAGCACCACACGGATTGAGTGGACCTGTCCAGTCAGTGCAAGCATCTGTCAGTTATCGTGTAGCTCGACTCATAACCCAAGGAACTCAACGACAACACTGCAACACTACAACTGTCTTATATTTATTTGCAATGCATTATATGTTTTGCTGTTGGATTTCATATGAAATAAATACATATATACAATCAGTGTCAAAAAAACGTCGTATTAACATTATGTTTACCATGCACATTCACAATTCGCAGTCACCAAACTTCTTGGGTCCAATTTGTTTAATGTTCTAAGTTATGAACGCTCAAGTTTAATGTTAATGATATTTACTTATCATTCAGCTCAAACACTGAAGTTCGCATAGCGAAACAAATGGTTCTAGCGCAGTTCGGAGAAGAACTAACAATCTACAAAGTGTAACTTATGTTACTAGTACATACACAGCGTCTTTAAAGCCATTTGTTCTTCGTTTTACTTGGAGTTTGCGTTTTACCTACAGATATGATATTAAGATAGGTAGAATAATTAAGAATAGGTATGCAGAATAATTTTAAATAAATTATTCTGCATACTCATAATTATATAAAGTAGGAAAAACTAAAGAACAATCCCAAAATGTAGCAATGTTTATTTTAGAACACGTTTAGATCTGAATATGTACTTAAACACAAAAGCCTTTTTAGTAGAATCCACTTTTCTCTGTAGACAAATATGTATACAAATGTAATACGTATTTAGTTTACCTAAATACGTTTACAAAACAAACGTTCGTTAACTTTTTCAGCATAAATAATTAATATTACAAGAATCATGGTGTGAATATACGTTAAAAAGTGAACACTAAAAAGGTGGTATTCGATCTTATTTCTATTGACAGCAGTGTCTGATATCAGTTTCATTGGAACCAAAAAAAATAATAGGCATATGAGACGTTGGATTTTAAACTGGATACAAAATGAAACGTCTCCGTGTAGTATCTGTATATTGTAGTATATGTTTGGTAAAAGCTTATTTGTGTCCCTTTATATATATATGTCTTAACAAAGTAATCACTTTATTGCAATGTTCCGTCACCAATTTGACAACACACACAATTTAATAAGCAGTAATGCTAAAACATGTATTTTAATTTCAGGATTAACGCTATGGGGCATATCATGGTTCCTATTCAAAGATGCAGTGCTGCCGGATGGATACATGTTCAATATGTGTGGAATCGTCATTGCAGGGTACATGCTCGGACACACAATAGAAAGATATACAACAATTAACCCAGTTGTCGGGATGACGTTAGCAGGAGCTCTCTACAGATATTTTGGACCGCCAAACTTTTTGGATAACCCCACCGCAGACTTGATAGATTTCCATTTAAGGTAATAACCAACACTTGATAACAATAAAAACAAGTGAAGTATGTCCTACACTGCTTTTAATCTTCCTTCCCTTTCGTAAAAAACAGCCAAAATGTTATTTCATCCATTTTAGTTTACTTAAATAGAATATTGCTACCAAACAAACAAATCTTGACTGTAAACTCTACATTGACGCAAACAGCACCTGCACACAGAACTTTGTTAATTAATTAAATAAATTGTTAAAGCCTCAGCTTTCTTGATGACGTAATAAATGACTTTGCTTAATTGATTCGGATCTTGCCACATCGTAATTTTGTAAAGTAATTATGTAGTATATTTATAATGAGTTACTGCTTCACAAAACGGTTGATAATTTAACGGGGACTTTACATTAATTTTGCTAATAGAAGTACTACATGATACTAAGGTTGGGGAGCCATTAAATTAATTACTACACGTCGACGTGCCATCCTCCGCACTTGATTTTACGAGTGGAAAATATTATAGAGCCATAAAAAATTATGGACACCTATTTTCAGTTTTCAAATTTTATTTTATTATACATTTATTGAGCATTATTCACATACAAATATATGTTTGTACTTCAAGTAGGCGTTCTGGTTTTTGTTTTAGTATTTCAATACAAAAATGTTAAAGCCATATTCAAAGTTCAGTTCATAAACTAATTCATAGAGAGCATCTATGAATTATTTTACAAAATTTCAATACTATCTTTGGATGGTCAAAAACGCCGGCTGCCCTGAACGAAGTGAAAGTAAAAGTATTATTATTACACACTAAAGCTTTACATACTTTAAACTAGAATCAAATTCAATAGAAACAATTCAATGAACAACGTTTATTTTATCCTTTCAGGCGAATCTATCCCGTCATTATCCTGACGAAAGGCCCGCTCACTTGGAACTGGGAATATATAAAAAATAATTCGGTAAAAGTTTTCTCATTGGCCACACTGCCCTGGATCGTGGAGTGTTTGTCTACGGCCTTCTTCGCCCACATACTACTCGAGTATCCTTGGTACTGGGGTGAGTATTTCAAACTTTCAATCTCACTAATGAACTTATAAATTCCAACTTATCTACTGAAACTACTCGTTTATTGCAAAGAGAAATTCCCAAATAAAATTCCTAGTTATTTTCTTGATCCTGTTTGCGCTGCTTACCAATAGAAAAGCCTCCGATGAAATACCAGTAGCACCGGTTATTGCTTGAAAACGGCTCAACGTGTTCATTCACATAAATCCCTATTCATCTGACGACAATTGAACCTTGTGAGAGTCGAGAATGTTGAATAACATAAAGCTGAATATTTCAAGGAAAGCACTTATATGTGGTACAAATATTTGAAATTGATGGAGACATTACTGAGATACATTTTCTTGTGGTTTCAGGTCTTCACTTAGGTTCTATTTTAGCGTCGGTGTCACCAGCTGTAGTGGTACCGATCGTGAACAACTTACACGCAAGAGGATTAGGAACGAAAAATCAAATAGCCCTCCTGGTGGCGAACGCCGGAGGGCTTGATACCGCCTTCACTGAAGGCTTGTGCGGAGTCATTAACAGCGCAATATTCTACCCAGCACCTCTGGCATACAAGATTGTAAAGGTAAATTAAAAGATTAAAAATAGATATTTAATATCAATATCTTTTAACAAAAACAGTCAATAAATATTTTACAACGCAATTGTGACGATTTATATTGCATCATTTCTTTTTTATCACTCCTGCTATTAATGTTAATGGACGAACTTAAATTCAGTTGAAATTCATAAAACCATTACACAAAACCTGAATACGCTAGCAGAATACTTCATAGTACATCTATCTCTAAAGCGTTTCCCTTTTATCGAAATGTATTTTTATCTTCAACAATAAATTCAAATTTCGAAATCCGGCCGTACTTATCCACACTTGAGATCGTTTCCAAGAAACACTCCAACTACGTTTTCTTTAAAATCAAACCGCTTTCTCTTAAGGTTCAATTTGGATATAGGGCCCTTAACCTTTTTGTTCGTAATTCCGCAGGGTTTGCTGGCTATATTCGTCGGTATTGCCCTCGGAATATTCTGGGGAGTGTTATCAGACAGTCTGCCGGATCACAGTGACATATACGCGCCTACTGTACGAAGCTTGCTTATTTTCGGCGGAGGTGTGTTGTTGACTTACGCCGGAGGATACGTCGGATGGGGTGGCACCTGTGAGTATCTTCGTGTTTATATATTTTGTGTCGCTAAGCGTTTCGTCAACGAGGAAGTAATTTTACGAAGAGTGGCTTTCTTCAAGATGCAAACGTTACAACGTGTACGAAACTGCGAGATCATTCAACTAAAAGCTTTCATATTGCTTCAGCTGATGCAATCAGTGTTTAATCAATCACTAAGTTGTCTTTTAATTGCTCCATCAATAAGCATATTCTAAGTTATGTAAGAAAAAATGGTGTCCTTATAAAACCCTCATAAGGAAACGTAGGCGGCGATAAATCAATGGGTGCGATGATATAATTGTTATTTATAGCTCCCATAAATTACTTAAGTCAACATATTTCAACTTACAATTCGACAAACCTAATAATTGCATCAATAAAAAGTATTTAAATGCATTACCATAAAGAAAATAGCACTCAAAGCGTATCACGTGGCAAACTTACTGCTTACCAAACATGTAGTAAAGATAATTATGTTTACATTGCAAAAACCGTCTTTATAACACAGAGCTACTGTATTTTATTAGTTTACCTGAGTAAATACGGTAATACGAGCGCGTATGATAAGGAATGTAAATGTGTTGTCGACGTCGTCATGGGAATGTACTTCCTACCGTGGTTATGAATTGGTCCCTTCGGCTCTATAATCAGTCAAGTTGGCAAAGACACAGGACCTCATTATAATTGAATGAAAAAAAAGGTAATCTTAAACATTAATTTTTAATATAACCGTCTCTATTGTTTATGAATAGACATTTTTATTTCGGAAACTTGGGGTTGCTGCTTGTACGAAAGAGAAACCGCGGCCCCGGAACACAAAGGGCAAAAGAAGGAATATGGATGGGTTTTATTCAGTATAAGTCTGATACTCCCTCCAGCTCCGCCCAGAGCCGGGGAAATTATATGAGAAGTTCCGAAAAAATTTTTTACGGAAAAACTAACGTTATTTCCTCCGTAATTGAAACATATTTCTAACAAACAATACAGCCACGATTTCTATCCTAGAAACGGATATTTGATAAAAAGCTCTCATTTCCCTACTGTCAGCTCATACCACGCAAAGACCCAATCTTTCCAGTAGTTTTTTTCCTATTTCCGTCACTACCGTAGCAAACGAACAATACAATACCAAAAACGATATAGACATATACACCGAAAGTTAATCCTGTAAGCTAAATAAATCTAGGTCAGATTACAGCCGAACTTGACTAACAACTTTCAAGTTTAATCTGTCAAAGTCAGTTCAAACTATGTTAGACTCGTGAACGAAACAAACTATTATACATATTATACGCAATGCGATATAGTTACCGTCACATGTGTTAAACTTAAACATACGTCGTATTTGATGTACCAAGCTGATGGCAAATAATAATGTGTACTTACGAGAGTACAAACATACTCAACGACATACCGATGTTCTTTAGTACACACGGCAAAAGAGATTGGTTATCTGGCAGCTTTTTTGAGGAGCTCCAAGCTAAATAAAAATAACCGTTCGTGTCGTTCTTCAGGTTAAGTTCCGCTAGGTTGGTCCGTAGTGACAACCCATTGCATAGCGAGTTTCTTTCGTGCCTTGAAAAGTTCGTTAAGTCGTTAGTCTCTGCTGCCATTTATATATTTTTTATTGTCTTTACAATTAATCACTGGAGTTCTAACAATCAGTCTTAACAAGGGCTATCGTTATACCTAGCACTAACGTAGTGCCGAGGTTTTGGAGGGCAGATAAGCAGTCGCCCCATGTAAAATACTAGTATTTAGCTGCATCTGGTAACTCTGAAAGTCGTCTCCAACATTGTTGGGACAGGGTTAGGATGATGACATTAGTCCCTTTATAAAATATTGTTTATATCCAACGATGAAAATAAATACCCATGTTAAGAAGTATTTCTTTGAATTACACCCTTAACCATAAGACACACTCGGACGAGTACAGTTAATGATTCAACAAATCAGCATACACACATTGATTAGTTTTATTAAACCTAACTGCATACCAACCCATCCTGCCGATTGTACCTCCTGAAATCTATGTTATTTTCCCTCAAGAGATTTCTCTCTTAGCTGAAAATATACAGAGTTATTGTAAGATATTGTGCATAAAAATGGACAAGTGCGTGCGGGTTTCGCGTTATTGCAGGGTTCCGCATCGTTATGGGGCGAATAGTCTTTCTTATACAGGTGTTCGGAACATCAATGAAAAAGGGGACGAAAGAGGGTAGCTTAATATTCCCCAGAAAGTATAAGAATGAGGTTATGAGATCACTCGTACTGATATAAATACTAAAAATAAACAAAAAAACGCACTCACTAACTTGATTAAATCCACTGAATCTATACTATATATATATATATATATATATTATATATAATATTATAAAGCTGAGAGTTTGTTTGTTTGTTTGAACGCGCTAATCTCAAGGACTACTGGTTGGAATTGGAAAATTATTTTAGTGTTGGATAGTCCATTTCTTGAGGAAGGCTATAAGCTATATAACATCACGCTACGACCAACAGGTGCTGAGCAGCGTGGGTGAAACCGCGAGGAACAGCTAGTAAAAAATAATGGAACTGGTAACTGCAATACAGATTAAATATATTTGATTACCATTACCATTTGTATAAACCAGCGCATGAAGGTATTGTATTCGTCTGTAAGCGCCAGTGACTTACAAACTAGCAATATGACATTGGACACGTTGCTGATACGTACTCGATTGTATAGTAAAGATTAGAAGACAGTTCAGACCACGGCCCCGGAACAAAAAGGGCAAAAGAAGGAACATGAATGGGTTTTAGTTGGTAAAAATCAAACACTTCGCAAGTTATTTAATGACTAACTTTTGACCGCGGCTTCGCTCGCGTTAAACTCGAGGTTACACAGTTCCCCTTTCCTGATTTGCAGGTACTTGCTACCTGCAGTTTTTGCCCTTGCGCCTTATTGATCTATAAGAGCAAAGCTAAGTTTTCCCTTTTCTTCCCTCTTTCTCCCTCATATCACTATCACTTAGCCTATGTCCGTCTCCTGGGTCCCAACTATCTCTGTGATAGAATTCATCAAAATCAGTTTAGCCATTAAAGCGTGAAGATGTAACAAACAAACTCACTTTCGCTTTTATAATATTAGTAAGGATTTTGACATTGACAAAAAGGGCATCAACCTATTGTTTAGTTAGTAGTAGTTAGATTTAGAAAGCGAAAGAAAACCTCTGTTCGAACTCTTGATTTTTTATGACCTTTAAATGAAGATGGGTCTTTTGTTCGCGATATCAAAGATTATAATGACAATGATATGGTTAACTAGCTTTGTTGGGTATTAGCATGATGTTGTAGAGCCCATGTTACTTCCTGAAAATGTACATGGCTATTATTTTATTTTTTATTGAGGTTCGTTCTGGGTGAGTATCAAATGTCTACACACAAATATATCATCAGACAAAGGTAGTTAATAATAACGCGTAGGTTCAATCAGTCTAGTTATCTTATTTACACACCTGACATATCTATGCCCTACATGCCAATTTTCCACGAAATTTCATTAAAGTAATGAGAGAACGTGAAGATAGCTTATCCTTAATTTGTATTGTTAGAATTAATTGCATTTAGGCTGTATGTGTCTGTATCTGTGCCTAACTACAATGTATGCCTAAGAGATTATCCTAAAAGCAATTTGTTCTGAATTCAATACTGAATCAAATTCAGATAGAAAGTCTGTGGTATACTGGAATTAGTACTTTATTCAATGAATAGTAAATGTACCAAGGGTTTTTGTCCCAATAAGGTTTTAAATATTTAATAAACCCTTGTTTTGAATTAATCATATGCCGTTTTTAAATACTTTTCGTAGTATTAGCTTCACTTATAAATATGTATATGAAAATAATTGAATATTATAAATAGTTACATATTTAAAAAAAACAACGTTGTCCGCAGCTAACCACAACAAATAACTACCTAACTGTAATCAAAGAAAGTTCTTAATTGGCGATACAGCTCCAGTTACCTGTCAATTAATATAATTAATGAATGAACGACACAGCTAGTTGTTCAAATAAACAGCTTTTCCACGTAGGTATACAACGAATTATTATATGCCAATCAGGTCAAAGTACTTCTAAAAATAGAACCTAAAAGTAATTTGAATATTTTATACTAAGACTATACCCTGAGTACAATGTGACCAAGCGAGTATAACATAAAAAAACTCACGCCTTTTTACCACGAGGGTAGACAGACACCATACAACGCCACCTGCTACGATCCTCTTGTGACCTTACTGAACCCTTACTAATAAAATCTGTGTAATATGTCTTTCTAGAAAGTTCCATCCTAGCGTCCCCACTCACATTTGCCTTATAAATAAACCTTTTGTTAGTCGCCTTTCACTCATCCCCAACATATAACCAAACCATTAAAGCTTTTCAATGTTTGTTTATACCTTCTTTGTTGTTTAACCTCATTCCTCAATTTACTATCGTCATTATTGACTATTAAACCTACTTTAAGTATTTTCAAAATATCTTAACCATGTTATTATTATCATGTTGACAAGGATTTATAATATGTCTCGGTATTTTTCCAATTTTAAAAGAAAAACCGATTTTGTAGTGATAAGATAACGCAGTGTTCCTTTAATATCGATCAGGGTAATTGTTGTTTAAGGAAAATCTTGTTCTTTGTAGACGTATACTTTTATGAGCTAATATTATGATACAATTCATAAAACTTGATCATTTTATCTACTCATGCAGAGTGGAGATTTATTTACCTGCATCTTTAAAGGAAGACGACCAATCTAGGCAAGCGCGGCTAAGGTTAAGTCGCGTTTGTTTAGGTTGGTCTGTGGATCGGGGACCACCCGTTACATACCAGGTTTCCTCCGTGTCTCGTAAAGCACGTTAAGTTGTTGGTCTCGGCCTCGGCTGTCATTTGAAAATCTTTGACAGTCGTTACAGATTGTCAGTGTCTCGGAAGTCTAACAACCAGTTTTACCAAAGGGTAACGCATTACCCGGTATTAACGAGGTTGTAGAGCTCAGATAGGCAGTCGATCCATTAAAAAGTACTAGTATTCAGCATCCAGTTAGACTGGGAGCCGACCCCAACGTAGTTGGAAAAAGGCTGGCCAAATGATGATCCTTCGTGGAGGACGCGTCAAATGAAACAACGTTTTCAAACAAACGCATATTCGATTCTTGAAAAAAAAACCCGTATTACATTAGTAGACAGACTACTTCAATGCTTGTATTAAAACCTCTTTTTTACAAATCGGATATAACTTTTTGGGAAAGTTACAGGTAGGCTCACCTCTTCGCATAATACAGCGAACTAAATAGACACTGTACTTATTTTATTCATTTTGTTTAATAGGCATAAATAATAACGTATAAATAATTTAAAAAACGTAAAAGACACAGATGAAGCCACGGGCGTAAACTATTGCACAATAAAGAAAGAGAAGACAACCAAAACAAATGAACGAGTCGAAAATTTACGACCATTTAAGTACTTATCATTATTTATCAAACAGGTAAACATATCTTATAGCCAAAAAACGTTTAAATAGTACATACCGTAATTGAATCACTAGGTGACTGTAATTGTATATGTTATCTAGATTAGTATGTTTTCCTGTCAATTTTTTTCATAGATGCCTACTAGGCTAGTCAGTTCACAAAATGATTCCGTTGAAATGGAGAGATATCTTTCGGAGAAATATCTTATGCCAAAAGTTTCTAAGAAAAGCGAAAAGTCGTCCTTGCTTTACACATTATACTTATATACCCACTGCAAATCTAGGGATCCGGAAACATTAGCAGAAAGTAACCAAAAAAAGCACCGAAAAGTTGAACTTAAGGTGTCTTAGAGAAAGGTTTCACCTGTCTTTGCAATCTTAAAGAATTACATCAAAACATTAAATCTTTTTTTTTTCGTTGAAGATTTAATGTTTAAATCCTATGTAATATGAGATAAACCTTTTATCATCAACAGGTCACAAATCTAGACTCCATGGTAGTTAAGAAACTACTAACGATAAAACCCAATTACAAGTCGCAAAGAAATCAGTTGAAGTGCTACAAAAACCAAAAATTAACTATTTTCAACCTACCATTACTAATCTAATTATAAAACACAAAGGCTAGATAAAGCTGCGATCTCTACGAGGAACACAAAGTGAATCTTTGTAGCGAACCCTTGCCCAAATTATTTTTGGGTTCGGCAGTTATGAAGCGACGCGAGGATTTGGCTCCGGCCGGGTTATGAGCCCGACTCAAGTAAATGCGTATAAAAAAGGAATTTCACTCATCGTTCCTGTGCGCTGCGAAGGTTGACGTTAAGAAGTGCCTCCAGGAATTCCGACGTGAAATATTACCGAAGATATTCGTGTGAATACTCATGTGTAGAATGGATTAAAGAATTTTGAAGCTTTATTGACTATTTAGATTAAAATTTTTGCTGCATTAAAACATGTCGTAAGATTTAAGTTCGTTTTTGGCTAATATTCCACTTAATTCCTACGTATATAACGGAAAAGTATAGTAATCTATGTCATATTGAAAGATAAGTTGATCGCATAAAACCGTAATAAATATATGAATTTAATAATATCATCGTATCTAAAATAAGCATTTAATGTATTAATAATTTGGTGACAACAGAGTGCAAACTCATCCATTCCATCCATTCATCAATTTGTATTTATAATTATAAATACAAATTATCAAGTCACGTTGACTTTACGTACGGCGTGGAAACCAAAACGTCGCAACCCTTTCTTTGATAAAAGAAACTGTGAACTTACTATCAATTACATCTATATTACACAATATTAAAGTATTCTTAATATTGTGACGTAGAGTGTATATTTTATTAATAAAACAAATGCACTCAAATACCCTATCTATAAAACAGTATACGTCATTTATGATTGCCTGTTGTTAATAAACATCACTTTGATCAATGAAAGTAATCATTACTCGTTTGCAATAATATTATGATCTGTTTCTCGTCTATATTCAATTTAATGACGTGAATTGTAATTTGTAAACTGATATTCCAGTTAGTCTGAGTACAGGCCACACCAAATACTGATGTCGCTATTTGGATAATAAACTTGAAATTGTTGATTAAATATACACGTTCGGGTAAGGGACATTAATGAGCAACACTGATAACATGAATTCAGCACATAATAGGATAAGACATGAAAATTTTGTCGGTTTATTATTATACATATATATTATTAAAATAAAATAAAACTCTTAAGCTCACTATACAAAAAAAACTTGAGAGGTGTCCAGGGATACCCGGAATGGGACAAAGTTCTTATTTACTAGCTTTAGCCCACAACTTCGCTCGCGTTTAATTTGGGGTTACACAGTTCCTCTTTCCTGATATGCAAGTACTGTAGTTTTTGCTCTTGCGCCATATTTATTGTTGTTTTCCCTTTTCTTCACTCTTTCTAACTTAAAAAAAAATATATTTTTGGTTGTCCTTTTCCAGGGTCCCAACTATCTCTGTGCAATAATTAACAAACAAACTCACTTTCGCTTTTATAATATTAGTAAGGATTATGTACAAAAAACCTGTATACACTCAATAAAAATAATTGTCGCAAAACCACACTATTCAATGCGAAATAGAAAGAAGACACAAAAATAACTAGCTTGCTTTCTACGACATTATTTTTAGTTTATGCGAAAGCCAAAACACCTGTCCAGTATTTTTATATAAAGAATCTATGTACAAATTTCAAAACTGTATCATGAAAAACCACAAAGTTATAAGATTGTTATGTTACCCGGATATCCGTACAAATACACTGTCACCCACGGCGCATGGCGTCCCTGCGCGCCGCGACTGTGACTCGCGCGCATTTGTTTTGCCGAGGTCCGGCAGGGTGTTTTGTGCGCTTACGAATAGGTACTTAGTGTCGCATGGTGACCATATAATAAACTTTTTTAAATAATTTTGGGAAAAATATAACATAGTGTAAAAATGATTGGAATCGATTCAGTTACTTATTCTGAACAAACTATATTCAGGTTTCGCATATACTAAAAATAATGTTGTATAGACAAAGAAACACGCGCACGCTGCACGGTTTACAACTATAGCAAAAAGTGTCGTTACAACTTTTGATCTTATTTTTTTCCATCTAGCCCCCTTTTGCAACGCGCGATAAGGAACTTCGTTCCAAAAAAAACTACGCTATAAAAATATATGAAACAGATGACTAGGTCGCATCATCGTTTGACATCAGGCAGGTTCCGGCCAAACGCAAGCATATCTTCTAATATATAAAATTCTCGTGTCACAGTTTTCGTTCCCATACTCCTCCGAAACGGCTGGACCGATTTAAACGAAATTTTGTGTACATATCGGGTAGGTCTGATAATCGGCCAACATCTATTTTTCATACCCCTAAGTGAGCAGCAGGTGAAACCGCTGGGCACAGCTAGTTTAGTATAAAAAATACCCGAAGAAAAGTTTTAACAGCAGAATCATGCTGTACACAGCCTATATGTTTGAGTTACATAAACAAACCATGGAAATATACAACAACTACATATTATTTATGTTACCTATGGGTTAATTAACCGCCGAGCCGGGTGCCGATGATGTTCCACGACCTCGCTAGTCATTTTTGCGTAGTCTCTAGGATGGTCACGCACTTGCAATGCCTCTGGCATCAAAGGCGTCTATAATAGGCGGTGGATACCACTTTGCCAATTAAATAATTTAAGTAATACTACCAGCTTATAAACAGTAATAGGCTGCTAATAAGACTTATAATTATAGTAGCTAGCGCCCGCGGCTTCGCCCGCGTGATATAGAAAAAAAACCTATGTGATATTCCAGTCTTTAATCTACCTCTGTGCCAAATTTCATCAAGATCTATTCAGCCGTTTTGTCGTTAAAGAGTAACATACAGCCATACATCCAAACATCCATCCTTATAAACATTCGCATTAGTAATATTAGTAAGTTAATTGGGACAGTCCAATGAAAGATAAATCTCTTTTCATACAGAAGGTGGCTAGAGCATTGATCACCAAGTTTACTTAAGGTGGATTGGTGTTTACAGGCTTCACAAAATAAACCTAGAGAGTACTTACCTCTTTTTTTTCGAATAGGAAACTATCAAATGACTTCTCCTGCTCTGGGCGGAGTGGAAGGGTGTCAGATTTGTACTGACTAAAACCCATCCATGTTCCTTCTTTTACCCTCTGTTTTCCGGGGCCTCGTACAACAACCCGCAGCCCCAGCAGGCAGTGCCCTCTCGATTTGCTGATATCCCTTTGAAACGCGCGTGGAACGGACGTACGGTGAGCTACTTATTGCTCACCATCCATTGGCCCGCGTCTACGGTAGGTGGGAGTCGTCTCGCGGCTCTCGACGCCCTGAGCGACTCCTACGGCGGCTGAAACCGTTTAAGGTTCTCTCCCTCAAACAATCAGTCAACTACTTCACTAGAATAATGGAATCCAGACTTCTCATTAATTCAGATTTCAAACTCTCAACCTCGTGTGTGAGAAACAAGGACCTACACAAATACAGTATTCTTCTTCTTTATACCTTTCTACCTCTGTGGCATGCATGCAGTGCAATACAATACACACTGCTTTCCGACGGATAAGTCACAGCATAATTGAATAAAATGATGCCGTAATTGTAAAGTGTATATTTTGATATGCATAAATATGTGCTAAAGAGTATTTCTAAAATTCTATCTATACAGGTATTTGGTCCACAAACTCCTACAATCATATCATTGGCATTTAATACATAGCTACAATCCTACATATAACTAAACTAGCTGTTCCACGCGGTTTCACCCACGCTGCTCAGCACCTGTTGGTCGTAGCGTGATGTTATATAGCCTATAGCCTTCCTCAAGAAATGGACTATCCAACACTAAAAGAATTTTCCAATTCCAACCAGTAGTCCCTGAGATTAGCGCGTTCAAACAAACAAACAAACTCTTCAGCTTTATAATATTAGTATAGATAAGCAAGCACACTATAAGTCCAGAACACCGTCACATTAATAAACTTGCGTCTTATAACCTTCTGTCCAATTAAACTCAATCAAACCATATTCTCTTCAAGAATCTTATGATGCCATTTAATTTTAAAAATTCCTTTCTGACCATTTAATATAATTTATCATGATAGCATATTGGTTCATAAGTATGCCACGCAATTTGAAGATCGTCGTTCTGTGCCACACAAAATGCCGTCAACCAATGTCAACTGTGTTTTAAATAAATAATTCTTTATTCTTGAGTGAAAGCGGAAATAAAAGAGCAAACAACAATTAAAGACCACTGGTAAATGCAATTAATGAACAAGGTCTTTTTTTGCTTGCACTCCTTATCTCAATTCACGGGAATTACTTTCTATTTTTATACAATTTGTTTTTTAAGACTTACACAAAAGTAAGTAAGTAAATGACTTAATGTTTATTTCTGTACAGAGTAACTATTGGACCACTTATCTAAGACACTTTCAAACATACATATTTTTTTTAGGATTGCTTACCTCAAAAGGAAAATACGGAACCCAAATAGGATCACTTTGTTGTCCGTCTGCCTATCTGTCATTCCCTTCAATCCCGTGAACGTGTCATCGTGTATCAAGTTAAAATTAAAACTATGTACTCATGTTAGTAGCCCCTTAGAGCTGTGAAAAGATCAAGACTCTAAGTCGATGCAATCAAAAGAAAAAGCAGTTTATGTCGCAAGTTTCAAATCTGACTCGCATTTGGCCATTAAACTAGGTTGTGTTCCAGTCTTTATCTAACTAACAGATTTTTGAGCCGTCTATCGAAACAATTTCAGAGGTTATAATAAAAATAAAACTAAAATAATTTTATTGTTCCAGCTGGTGTAGCGATCATGGTGTGCGCAGGAGCAGCGGCGACTCGATGGGCGCGCCGTGATTGGCCGCTCGCCAACAACCCCGTCTGGGAGGTCTACAAGCTGCTGTGGAGGATATTTGAGCCCATGCTCTTCACCCTCAGCGGGTATTTCTTAGATGTACATATCGCTTTTACCAACATTTTTGTGCTTGTAACATCTATTTGTTTTATTTAGCAGTCCGAGGTCTTTACTTCTTTTTCAATAGTATCGGGTAGCATAGGATTACGGATTAGACTAGGCTTATCTACTTAAAGAAATTGAGGTTGTATTTTGAACCATAATTCCTTTGCTCAAGCTTCAAAGGTTTGAAAGGTTTCTCTATTTATTCAAAATACTTTATTATCTATAAAATAATTCTTTATGGGGTGGTATTAGGGAATCCTTTTATCATTTAAGTTTACACCATTTAAAAATGTAGAAAATACGACAGAGCAATGAGAAGACCTATTTGTATTGTACCTGTATGTATTTTTTAACTCTGCCATAATGTCCAGACAGAAAGGTTTAATTAATAAGTTCTAAAGCGAACACATGATTGATTGACACAGATTACAAAGAACAATGGGAACGATTCAAAAATCTTAGTTTTATTTTCCTGTCTGGAATAACGCAGGAACTGGTTTTCCAATACTTGGAAGTCGAAAATGTCCTTTATTTTTGTGAGCCTAAGAATTTTGTATTAAGTTATTCTTATCATGCGGTTAAAATGTAGATGCCTAAACCGTTGGTTAAAGTAATGTCTTTTTTTCGTCTAAATGATATTTTGACTCACCATTGATGAGTTGCTTTATAAATATTATTAAAAATAAGTTAGATATAAAACTTCACGTAAAAAGATACCAAAATAATGTATCATAAAACAAAAAAAAACAAATAATGTCCTCCTAACTGTATGAATTGTCACTACCCAAAACTACACAACAACGATTTTCGAGTAGCGACTTAGTTATATTTTACCAGCTGACGGCGGCGGCTTCACCCGCGTGATGATAAAAAAGTATCTTAAGTGTTATTCCAAACTATAATCTACCTTTGCGCCAAATTTCATTAAGATCAGTTCAGTTTTTCGTGAAAGAGGATGAAACATACATCCATACTCATACTTTCGCATTTATAATGTTAGTAGGAAATATTAGAAGGATTAATTAATAAATGAATTATTATTAATAGCAAGAAGAGTAAAAATCTACTTAATACCATTTAAAAAACAACTTAAAATAAATTTACCAACTAAATGTTTACTACAAAAAGACTAAATAAAGAAAAAATAAATCGGCAATTTAAAACCTCATTTCTTCCAGGTATCACAAATTAACGCGAAGGAGCTGTACCTGATCCTCGGATGCATCTCCTCCGCGCTAGTTCTGCGACTGCTGACAGCTTTTCTCGTCGCACTCGCTAACGACCTGCCCGTCAAGGAGAGTCTTTTTATCGCCGTCACTTGGATACCTAAAGCTATTGTAGAGGTACGTCGTTTATTTCCTTCTAGTGTTATTTGCGGTAAAATGTTTCAGGTAAAACATTGTTTGAGCATCATTGATTGTTCTTACGACAGCGGACCCGTGTTTGTTTGTAAATGTTTTGTTTTATGAATTCTTTTGTTTTATTTTTGGGGTTATTTACTTCAAAAGTAAAAAACGGAAGCCTTATAGAATCACTTTGCTGTCCGTCTGCCAAAACTCGTTGTGTCGGTAAGCGTGGAGGTGTCAAGTTGATATTATTTAAAGAAACTCCTAAAAATCAACCCTCTAAGTCAACGAGACCAAAAGATATGGCTGTTTATGTCGCATTTGCAATACATTTAAAAATGGAATCAAAATCTATAGGGTACTTCTCGACCTAGAATCATGACATTTAGCAAGAAGAAAAACCATAAAGGAGATTGACGAATGGGGTATCCGATCAAATCCAAACGTTTCAAAATTTAGTTATATGCAAATTATAGGTCCTATACCCGTAGTTATTTTAAAAGGTAAAATGGTAATACATTACAAAAATAATGTTATTATAAACTTAATTGCAGTTAATAAATTAACTGCGACCTACGTCGATGGAGGCAACCGTGTTCCAAAGTTAAGTTTGTTCTTCAATACAGTTTATCTCTTCGTTAGAGCAATGTTCGGTAGTTTCATTAGTTACCTACAAGTTTGTGCGGAACCCTTGGTGCGCGAGTTCGACGTACTTGACCAGTTCTTTATCAGTAAGTGACAGCTATTTTCTTTGCGTTTTGATTGCGTTTTCAACTGGTAAACTTTATTTATATTTATGTTCTCATCAATTGAAGCTCTCAACGACGACGTGAAGCTGAATTGAACTAAATGTCGGTCAAAACGTAATAAAATTATTAGTCACTTTATTGAAGAAATATATATTTCAGTACACTGATTTTTTTGCGCTCATTCAAGCGGCGATTCAATTTAAAAAACCTTAATTGGTTAGGAACGGCACCTAAAAGTTTTATAGCGTAATTGAAAATTAAAATTGTAAATGTTGCTTTGAGAAAATCAAGAAAAAGACGATGTTGGTGGATCCTTTCTTATGCTTCTAAATCATCATTATAAATCTCCATTATTCTTCTCTATTACTGGTTTTTTCATCAGAATCTTCCTTGCTTACCATATCATCCTTCAGACAGTCCATCCATACTAATAGATCTGTTGGTATATAGCTCCAGAATGTGTAAAAAATAAACACGTTTTTTTGTTTCATAACACCTTCATAATAATAGGCACCATCAACAAAATGTCCATAGATTTATAACCACAAATTTAAACATCTCATAATTAAATATGTATGAATATTTCGCTACGTCAAAAAAGGGTTTACACGTGGTTAGCTATAATTAATACAGGCACTCGATCACCATCCATCACCAGAGAAGAGACCTTGGAACCGCATCGCTACCTCCAACTCTTTAATCACGTGCTCTGCAACAGAATACTACACACATATAAACATTTCATTATAAGCGTACCAAATTGAAAATGTAACACAATATACTCAATCAATCCTTACTAATATAATATTATAAAAACGAAAGTGAGTTTGTTTGTTTGTTACGTCTTCACGCCTAAATGGCTAAAGCGATTTTGATGAATTTTGGTACAGAGAAGGTTGGGACCCTGGAAACGGACATAGGCAACCTTAAAAAAAAGATTGGCATTTGGGGGAGAAAGAGGGAAGAAAAGGGAAAACTTAGCATTGTAAGGGCAAAACCTACAGATAGCCCTGAATTACAGGTACCTGTAAATCAGGAAATCACGCAAGCGAAGCCGCGGGCAAAAGCTAGTTAATAAATAAAAACGATTTTGTATAAAACTGCCATACATTGCTATTTAAAGAGACAATGTTGCTCGCCTTTTGGGAATGCCATGAAATTGGCAACGCTATCTTTTCCAGTGTTGTATTGGAATGCAATTTCGTCACAGTATACCGACAGATCTACCAATCGTACAAGTGCGTACCAATAGTGTACCTTATAGTTTAACACTTATGTCATGACGAGTCAAATTATAACAGTTTGGTTCAGTTATAATAGTCAGCTTATTTTGAAATGGAGGTAAGTCAAATAATTGAATCGCTTTGGCATCTGAAATTTTGCTTACCTCACAACTGAAATGATGTTGCACACAAACATTATTATTTATTTATTCAAACATTGATTACGTCGTATTGCGTCGTGTGCATTGTTTACTTTATTAATAATCAAAGTAGGGATGCGTTTGATCTCAAAATGGACTCGCTTATCCCACTGGCACATGCCAGTAAGAAGAGCTAGTGCATTTTGAGTACAAGGTTCATACCCTCGATACTACTTATACAACTTTTAAGTGATCTTTTCATTAACAAGTAGAAACTACACCGACACTCGACCAACAGAGTCCAGTTTAATTCACTTTGAGTCGTTCCAGTACCAGTTTAGTAATTTCAGGCTTGTTTACATCAAAGCTTTGACAAATATAGACTGTAGTCCACTTTGTAGAGTAAAGTAATTAAAATGCAACACTTAATACTACTGACGCTAGACATTACTTCATGAATTAGTGCCATAAGATGCTTGAATATGTATTGGATAACGGTATCGTGACGTAATTTTGATGTTTCGTTGATCTAGTGGTCACAAGAACGTCTACTGAGCACGAGGTCCTGGGTTCGATTCCCGGGTAATGATAATAGGCTCGCCCCCTATTATATGGGACTTTCACATAACAGGGGTGATGAAATGCGGGTGTGTTGTTCTGGGTATACCTCTGCCTAACCCTTCGGAGATAACAAGCATGGTGTTACTTTATGTACCAACCGATTGAAAAATCACCATAAAATTAGTGAGTCCTCTTCTAATAGCAAAAAACAACCCATAATATCGCATACAATGAAAACTAAGGTTAACTTTTTCATGTTACGATTATTTTCGTTCATTTATTGTTTTTTTTTTACATATTTTTAAATATTTCTTAATAAAAAAACCATAAAATAGTAGGCCACCGGTATCGGGAACAGAATCCAAGCTACCGGCGATCAGGGCTCCAAAGAAAGGAACCTCCTAACAATACGAACCTTGTCCAGGAGTACCGCTTTCTGTATCAAGCGCTTGATCCAGCTGCCTAGCGAGAGCCTTCTCAAGTGTTGGTCGAGGCTCTTGGCAATTAAGCCATTGGCAGATACTATCGGCACAATGATCGCTGAGTCCACGTCCCACATGCCGACAACCTCGCGAGCCAGGTCAATATACTTGATTTGTTTATCTTTTTCCGTTTTTATAAGGTTCTGTAACATTTACACAAAATTATTAAATTATTATAAAAATAAAGGATACAATAAATAAAATATTATTTAATATACATATATATTTATTATAATATTGTCCACATACCATCGCAATAATTCTAAATAAATGTTATAAATACCAATGCACTAAGATTAGCAAAAGCCTTTAGAATGCTTTTAAAACTAACTTATGTCATAAATCCTTAACTTATCTTCGTTACTACTTTATGAAAGTTCTTCAAATCTATTGCTATCTTTTAGTTCGAGTCTATTCAGACATTCTACGAAATATTGATGACTTTGCAAACTGAATAATGCTATGCGCAACTTTTATGGTATCTACATTCTCAAGATTAATTAGTAAGTTATGCTAATGCTACGGCTTAGCTTTGGTCATACAAATAATGGAAAAACCGACCACAAGTGCGAGTCGGACTCGCGCACCGAGAGTTCCGTACAATCTTGCGACATGACCGGCCATATCTTTTGACTGCCTAATCATAGAGGGTTGATCTTGTCACAGCTCCAAGGGACAATAGGTGTGAGTATATGGCCTTATTTTTTTCAAATCATATACCTTCACTCTTTCTTGAGATAAAGGGTCTTGACAGACAGACGGACGGACAACAAAGTGATCCTATAGGATTTCCATTTTTCCTTTTGAGGTACGAAACCCCAAAAACGAAACAAAAGGAATAAATCGCTTAATAAAAGCGCTTTCACCGCAGTCAACAGGGTAAAGATAACAGGAAAACCAATAACATGAAATTGACAGAATGGCATGTTTTTTCATTCAACGTTTTACTTTGAATGATTTTTGAACAGCCAAAAGGGTTGCCTACTGTTGTCGAATCCCGTAACACTTTCTAAATTACTCGAATACACCTGTACTCTGTTCAATTCATTATACAGGACCTACTCTGAATATCTTTGTTCATTTCAGGCAATAACTTAAAAGCCCACAGACCCGCCGTAGTAATGAAAATGAATGATTTATGTCTGAATCGTATTTCCGTTTACTGGAACGATCATAACTCGGTCGATATCATTAACTGAGCAGACTGTCGAGAGAGATAGTCTAGTCAATGCCGACAATACTCATATTGTTCTTGTGAAAAACCTTTGCTTTACTATTCAGCTTCGTCGCAAACTGCTGGAAACTTTTCATTCAGTTAAATGACGTCACAATTTTGTTTCCGCTTGCTATTTTAACTTTAGAACACTGTTTATTTAGTACATGGTTAGCGCTGCTAAATAAAATATTTGTTCAATTTGGAAGCATCACTTACATAATAATTTTAATTATGCAGCACTAATGTAGTGTAAGTAACTTGCTGTGACTTTATTAGACTAAAGTTGCTGTGGATTGTCTACACTTTTATTTAAGGTTACTTAATCCATGTAAACACTATTGGGACCTATTCTAAATCTCTGTCTAGTTCCTTAAATAGGTTTATAACAAAACTTTTACAAAAATAAAAATACACGCTGTTTGTTTTTTAACAAAGACAGACAAGAAGACATTACCCTGTTACTAAGACTGCGCTGTCCGTCCGTCTGTCACCAAGCTGTATCTCATGATCCGTGACAGTTAGACTTTTGAGTTTTTACAGAGGATATATTTCTATATAACAAAAAAAAAACAGATAATACAAAATATTTATGTGACTCCCATACAACAAACCTGATTTGCTACACCGAGTACACAGGAATATAACAATTATTATTACTCTCTACACATATCAGAAAAGGCAAATTGTTAACTCCAGCGAAGGATACGCTAAAACTTGAACATAAATACCGATATCGTATTCAATTACTTTTAACGTACTTCACAGCGTTTATCTTTCCTTCTTGTTTATAGTAAGCTATACAAGTAGATGGTGAACATCGTTAACACACTTATAAATAATGTCTTAAAACTAGATATAATAGATACGGAAACATACTTAGAATTTATTTTGAACATAGAGGGTGCAGCTGGACATTTTACGAAGCCACAAACCATGCATTATGTACATTAAACTAAGAGTGACAACACGTTTTTTTTGCTGGGAGCGTGGTCTTCCAGCTTATTTTTTAAGGGACGAAATTCACGTTTTACTGTACTTGTTAATGTAGCGTACTAAAAAATATTTCTATATGTGCTTTTCGATGCATTATGTAGTACAGATGTCGTGCAGGTATTTTAATTTAAAAGTAAGTCGTAAAAAAGTTGTGAAAAAAGCCCTGGCTGGAGGCCTTAATTTATTGAGGCCACTACAGGATAGAATGGTTAAATTCACCACATTAAATTCGGGGTAACACAGTTCCCCTTTCGTTATTTGCAGGTACCTGCTACCTGTAGTTTTTGCCCCTGCGCCTTATTTATTGTAATAGTAAAGCTAAGCTTTCCCTTTTCTTCCCACTTTCTCCCTCATTTCTCACTTTAAAAAAAAAGTCCATGTCGTCTCCAGAGTCCTAACTGTCTGTGTACTAAAATTCATCAAAATCGGTTTAGCCATTTAGGCGTGAAGACGTAACAAAAAACATAAACAAACCCACTTTCGCTTTTATAATATTAGGAAGGATATATCTAGAAGTGCCCACATACACACGTTTCTTAGCCAAAAGTACGGTTTCCCTTAATTAATACGCGTCGTCAGCTTGTTGCCTTCATCAGCGACGAGCTTAAATGGCGAAGTTGAATGGGCCTAACACGATTAATAAGAGTGCTTGCTAAGCTATTATAGACTCTGCTTCATTCTCAATCCCTTTTTTTAGGATTCCGTACATCAAAAGGAAAAAACGGAACCCTTTTTGGATCACATTGATGTCCGTCTGTCTGTCTGTCTGTTAAGACCCTCTACCTTATGAACCCGTGGAGGTATCGAGTTGAAATTAAAACCATTTACTTAAGTGTGTGCACCTTTGTGCTGTGAAAAAATCAACCCTCTAAGTCTAAGCAGTCAACAGATATGGCCGAATATGTCGCAAGTTTGTACGGAACCCTCGGTGCACGAGTCTGACTCGCTTTTGGCCGGCTTTTTTCATATGTAATTAAATTTATATTAGTATTTGACTAATATCATCAAATAACTACTACTGGCTTAAGTCCATTCATGTTCCTCCTTTACTAATTTTGTTTCGGGGTATGTCTTTCGAACAAGTCGCAACCCCAGGAGGCAGTGGCCCTAGCAGGCCTCAATGATTCTCAATATCTTTGTGCATGTATAAGAAAACAACTGAACAACTACATATTTAAATGTATTTGTTTTCTGTTTAGACGATAAGTGTTAACAGGAGCATTTGCATACATATAATACCTACTTGTTTTATATTTAGAAGCTAAGTAAATAAGTGTAGTTAACAGATTTATTTGAAAATATAATACAGTTGGTGCTTACACGTGCATTTGTTAGAAATAACATGCAAATTACAACTAATAACAATCTTGTTATATATAACTAGATGGTAAGTAGACATTTCTACCTAATAGTTTGCAAACACAAATCTCAGATACACAATGAAGGAAGATCTTTATATGATTGTGACAGTAAAAGGTATTAACCCAGTGATACTTGACTAACAAAGAAATTAGACAGATGAGAATGAGACTAAGATACGCTTTAGAATACCTTCTATCTTCCTTGCTTTCCTTGTCGTCCTTATGGCGCAGTGGTTGAACGATCGATTGTTGCGCTACGTATCGTGGGTTCGCATCACAGAACAAATATTTGTATAACCTACAGGTAGTTCTTCCGGGGCTGCCTGTTTGTGTATGTGAGTTTAAATGTTTGTAAACGCAACGAAAAATATTTATGTATTTTTAAATATTTTTCGTATTCAACTCAGCAAACCCTTACATTTGAGACCCCTATTATAGGAACGCATAAAAGATAAGTAGTCCACTATATTGGATTTAGAATGCCGGCATTCGGCTAAGAATGCATTGTCATGAAAAATAAACATGTACCTATGCATAGGACATTTCTCTGCGCCCATACATTGTTGGCCCTAGAGCCAAGAGCATCGGAATATATGTAATGTTTTGTATACTCTATCATTAGTAAACTCCTTTATGATCTTATTTTTACAGCGGACTATCTGCAGAACATAAATCCTAACTAATATTATAAAAGCGAAAGCGAGTTTGTTTGTTTGTTACCTCTTCACGCTTTAACGGCTAACGCGATTTTGTTTGTTTGTTACCTCTTCACGCTTTAACGGCTAAACCGATTTTGATGAATTTTGGTACAGAGATAGTTGGGAACCAATAGACGGACATAGGTCAAATATTGAGATATGACAGAGAACGAGGGAAGAAAAGGGAAAATTAGCGTTGCTATTACAAATCAATAAGACGCAAGGACAAAAACTGTAGGTAGCAGAAACTGTGTTATACCGTATTGAACGCGAGCGAAGCCGCGGGCAAAAGCTAGTTTTTTATAAGTATATATATTTTTTAATGTACTAGATTTTGAGTTTATAATCGAACCACACCACGGATATTAGGTATGATTTTCATAGCACTGAGTGATTTTTATGAAACTGAAAAATGATATCATAATACATTTAGCTATACCTAGAAAAATTGGTTTTTTTTCTAACCCTAAGTGGATGTTATTACAACATTAAAATTATGTGTAATTAGTCGCGTAAAATACTATAAAATGTACATTTTGGCATTTAACTTGCCGTGTAACAGAAGTACTTAATTCCAATTTTCATGAAAAAAAAGACAATTAAGTATTGTGTATTCCGATACTCTTCATTGCACAGGTCCATTTTGGACTTTGGCCTTTCAGTTCAATCCGAAAAAAGTGGGTCAAAACTTTAATTTAAATTATTTTTTAGGTTAAAAAAGCATGGTAAAAATAGTCATAAAAAACATTGATGCCTTTTATAAACATACCATGTCCTAAAATACTCAGATATCAATATAGTATTGTGGGGTTTCTGCGCCACCCCATTCGGTACACCCCATTATTTACCAAGAAGTCATCTTAACACAAGGTTATACGTAAAACCATAGAGTACAATTTAGTAGGTAGCTAAGCAATTTATGTAGGTATCTTAAGGGCCCAACCACCGACAATAAATGGCTGAAGGTGAAAGCCACTTACCAACTAACTGACTGACTTATAACCTTATCTCACTAACCTTAGCCCTTACATCTTTGCACTTGACAGTATAAAGTGCCACTTACTATGTAGAACCTACGTTGCGCCTAAACTTTCTAAAACTTCAAGTTCAGTATTTTATTTTTAAATATCATATAAAGACTAAATACGTCTTTATAAAAATCAACATTAAAAAGTAAACAACTTCTTCTTGTAATAAAGTCAACACATTGTTTTTTTTTTCTAAGAGATAATTACGTTTGGTACCTAGAATTAATATATTTTTATTATGTGTTCATAGGAAAATTTCTTTAATACGCAATACTATATTACGATTTTTTCCTAAGAATTATCTATCGTAATTCATTGTTATTATGTATTTTGTTGAGTAGATAAATCATTATTATCTTAGACAGTACAATTCCATTTGATATCGTTAATATCCTTTTTGCGGAAGTTCATTCTACAGAACGTCTATATAAATTGGGAAACGATGATCGCTGAGTGATCGTAGCTCGTTTCTTACAATAAAACTCCGTTTAATGTCCTTCAGTTTGATATTATATTGTTACCACAGACATGTACACAATAAGCTTTTTTTCTGGAAACCGAATGTATTGTAGAAACTGCTACACAATTTCGTTGATTGTTAATTTTTTTTACACTACTTTTTATAATAGGAACATAATACTGAATGCTTTACTAACTTGTGTTATGAAAACTTATAACCACACTTTTAACCGACATTTGTCTGAACTCCAATAAAGGAGTACTTACATTACATACATAGTTTCATGAAATATCGGCAAATTGCCGTACCCAGCGTACTCCGTGTAATATTCGAAAATGTCGTTTGGATTTCCTCCGTTAGCTTTGACGTGCTGAAGCCGAGTCGATAACTCGATAGGTGCCTAATTGATTTAACGGTACCGGAGTAAACTACAGTAAGGGTAGCCAACGTCTTCGGACAAAGCTTATTCTGTGGTGGAGCTGACCTGTCGGTTAATCGGCGTTTACGGTTTAATCGGCCGAGCAAGCAGCCAGGTTATCGCTAACTGTCATACGCTGTAATGGCATGCAGTGGTATTATTACTTGATTGGAACCGCAGAGTGAGTACTGAGCAGCATTGATTGATGTAGTATCAGAAACTATTGAGCCCTCGGGACTTCATTTCCGTATCTGAGTGTGCACGCACGTATCTCGTACCTACATGCAAACCTACTTATATTTTACTCTACTTATGTTTTATTTATCGATAAGCGTTTAACGTACTGCACTTTTTCAGATAGTTGCAATGAACTGTTAAATAAGGATTTTACATTAAGATAATGATAAAAACACAGCACGCACATACATACAATCTTTTACTTTCATCTTTTATTTCATTTCAACCTCATTAGCGGCAGCAAAATAAATGCCGCAGCTTTAAGCAAGCGAGATACAACATTAAAACAGCATATTACTAATTATAAAAATGTTAATTAACCCCTTAAAGAATAAGCGGAACCCTAAGCTGTTATAATGAGTAGAAGATAATTAAAAAGTCATTAAATAAAAACATTAATTTCAGGCTGTCCTCGTGCGGGTTGCAATGGATTCCCTGTGGGCGGACGCCACCTCAAAAGACAGGCGGATAGCATCGCAGCACTCGAATATCATCGTTATTGCAATACTGATAACGTCTACTTTAGGATCTGCGCTGACGGCAATGTTAGGCCCTGTTCTCCTCTCGCAGGATTCAAGGGTCGCCCCTGAAGGTTGGTATCTACCTTTTCTATGGGACATTCATGGTATCATATAAACGTAGATTTTTCGATTAACAAAGTGCTCGTGGGAATTCTATGGTATTTGATGTAAACTGATACTTGTCTTTGGTAACTGTTACCATAGGGATACGTTACCACGAATTCCACTTGATCGTAACCATTGATTATTCGATTATTTACTAACGACCTACTTTCTGTTGTTTGTTTTAATTTCGCTTATGAATGATAAGATCTATAAAGATGCAATCATTATGCAGCAGACGATGAACAATTATCTTCGGTGATTACTGACACCTTATTTATTGTCTAATCAGTGCATTGTCTGCAAAAATTGGAAAAACCACAAACTGTACGAAAAAAAAAGGTTGTAATATGTTGTTTGTTTTTAGTAAAAAAAACAAAAAATTGCCTACTTTGCATTTAGAAGCCAGACTAGTTGTTTGGGTTAGGTATCTTTACTATCTATTATTATCTCAACAATAAAAACGATATGTAATCGTCTGATTGACACAATAGCCGACAGCCCAGATAATTATACCAGAAACCTGGAATTGTAATACTCTACAAAGATTGTGCCATGATTGCTGTCAATTTATTAAATTGATAAAATCTTCGTCGCGTGTAAAATTATCCATAATTAAAACTGCTCCGCGTAAAAGATTGAATACGGAAACAGATGTTTAAAGGCGAAACCATATTTTTAACAAAAGCTTTCTTGTATGTTGTACCAATAACGTATTTTCTATGTCATTTAAAAGCCAAACGATCCTTGAATCTCTGTATAAGTTAATACAAACCTCAACCCTAGCAACTAAGTAGTGTAGTGCAGCGATCATAACTTTATTTCCATATTGCGACCGCCACACAAACTCTATACACAAGCCAAACCAGCAAGTTTCACCACGCAAAAACCGTTTCGTGCGATGGGTTATTCAGGTTATACTGGGAAATTCTTGGTGCAACTGCGAATGGTGAACAATGGGTAGCTCACCGTCCGTCCGTCCGCCTAATGACGACAGGCCGTGTCTACGACACGTTAGTGTACCACGCGTGCTTTAAAGAGATGTCAGCAAAGCAGATGGGCCTACCAGGGCCACCGTCTGCCGGGGTTGCGGGTTGTTTGAACGAGATACCGCGGCCCTGAACATTAAGGGCAATATAAGGAACATGGGTGGGTTTTAGTCAGTACTAGTCTGACACTCCCCCACGCTCCACCCAGGGCGGGGGAAGTTATTTGATGAATTCCCATCCGCAAAAAAAAACTCTTTGAAAATGATATAATATTGTTGTTACTTGACGTAAGTTATCTCTCTTGACGTAATTTATAACTGACAAATGCTTGCACTGACTGGACAGGTCCACTCAATCTGTGTGATGCTTACTTAAAAAGACCATTTCAGACACTATCTGCATAGGCCTCATGTAAGTTGACCAAGATTATTTTGTCTGGACTTTAAAAGAGACTATGACCTCTGAGTTTGTTTCGGCTGTTTCTTCTCAGAGTAGTCGGGTACGAAACACCGGCTCATCTAGTTTAAAAAAAAATGACGTGTAAAAGTGTTTGTGAAAACCTACTTGCAAAATAAAGATCATTTATCTCACTAGACAATTATCGCGTATGGCAACACCAATTTCTGGTGGTGGTGTTGGTGTTTTCACACCAATTTTATCGTCACCAACAACATTCACGCTAACACTCGTGTGAACATTTTAACAAGTTTCAATTCAATTGATTACAACACATAATATCAAGTGTAAGTACTTAATACTATCTTGGTTCATGGAATCGTCTTAGTACTTACTTTAAGCATAAAGATTACGTTAAATCCTCAACGCTGTAATCCGAAATTATATATCAGATAACTTTAATTGCTCAGTCAATGAAGATAATTGTATGGATAAGTATAATTGTGAGAGTCTAAAAATATTTTATGAGGATATTAATAGTATTACAGTATGTGTCGTCACAGAAGTAAGTTTGATGTATGATAAAGTGCTGATACGGTGTACCACGGAGACAGTGCAGTGGGAAGTTATAAAATATAAAATAATCCACATAAATAAGCTCATGTCCTTTTGAATCCTGCTAATATTATAAATGCGAATGTTTGTGAGGATGTATGGGTGTTTGTTACTCTTTTACGTCAAAGCGGCTGAACGGATCTTAAGGAAATTTGGCACAGAGGTAGATTATAGTCTGGAATAACACATACACACACACGAGTGCCAGCTAGTACGATATATTTTGTAAAGATAATAAGTTTCGTTTTATGCAATTCCAATTTCTTATCCGAGCCATAAAAAAACATATTTGATTTTCTAGTTTTTTTTTTCAATACGCACTGGTATTGTAACTAGTTATTTATTTAATATGTGACCTTATTTTGCTGAATAACAGACAGGTCTTTAGTGTCAGGAAGAAAGAAAACGCTCTACTTCATTTATTTCGTCGGGTATCAATTCGCTAGTCGTACGTTTCAGTCATAATGTTTAGTTTTTAAACTCAATTGTAAAAATGTTTCGATCTTCAACGTATTGCATTGTTGATTTCAGATATTTTAGGTTTTCGTATCTCAAAAGGAAAAAACAGAAACCTTATTGGATCACTTTGTTTTCCGTTTGTCTGTCTTTCCAGATATTTTGGTAAAGCGTGGAAGTAACGAATCGAAATGAAAAACCATTTACTCTACTCTGTAGTCACTTTGTGTTGTGAAAAAATTTACCTAATAAACCTTGTAGGCAACGCAGCCAAAAAATATGGCTGTTTATCTCGAGAGCCTGACTCGCTCTTGGTCAGATTTTTTTTTAATAAACGGTAATTTTTTTTTATTAAATCAATTCATTCGCATTTTAAATAGGCCAAATATGAAATCGGCTTCTGTTTGAGCGGTTTCGTTGTGATTTTTATCGCTGCTACTACTGTAGTGTACTGTTACCATGATTGTGACCTGTCTGGCCATAACTCATGGTCCTAGTCAAGTCGTAGTAATAATAATAGTCTGATAAACATGTAAGAAAACCCGTTCGGTACCTATTTGGAATGTCGATTTAAGAAGTTATTCGCGTTTTGGAGGCCCATTCGCTAAGTTTAGTTATTTTGAGCCTTATATATGCTGTTCTTAATTAAATTATTTCCATGTCGAATTATTTTTTTTACCAACTAAAACCCATCCAATTTCCATTTCTATTGCCCTTAGTGTTCCGGGGACAGGTTATCTTTTTTGAACAACCCGCAACCCTGGCAGGACCCACCACCCACACTGTACTTGGCTCAAATTTAAACTAATAATGCCCAATACTTTACTTTTCCAGATTTCTACCGCACGCAGACGTTATCGCCGCCAGTATCATCGAACCTCGTCCGAAGAAACAACACGACAACCTCACTCCAGTATATAGATGTTCAATAAATAATGTTTTTATCCAAAATGCAGCCTTTATTTTTCTCCACCTGTCTGAGATATTCCCTAGGTTCACCTTGCTATTATCTAAAACCTAAACATAAGCTATGAATATGTAATAAGCACCGAACTTCGCTAAATTAAAGTTTTAACGAGAAAAGGTTATTTATTCAAAAACTTTGGATGCCTATCAGAATTTGGAACACAATAGGACAGACATTGATTGGCCTCTGTAATTTAAGGGTAGCGCTGCTTACTGAATAGAAAATCGGTTAGGAAAAATATGCTGCTCTTACGAATACCCCTTTTAGATTTGAGTCATACAATTTTAAAAGGCAAAGGCAAATCAAAATCATATGACTAAGGGTTAAATAACATACGTTAACGATAGATGTGGAATGTTCAGATAATTTTTAAAATGTTCATAGAGTTCCAGAGCATAGGCGGAAATACGGGTGTTACACCCGTATCTATTAAGTTTAATTAAACCCAAATGTAACTGGTATGACACCATCTAGTAAAAGGACTACGAGATTGTCGAAGAAAGATCCAGATAAGAGAAAGTCTGGTTTATGAACTAAAATGATTAAATGAATTTATGGTAGAGATAAAATTAATTTCGTAAGAATCCTTTACCCAACCAGTGGATCGGGATATTCTGAGAATAATTACAAAACAAAAAACAAAAACGAATGAGATTTCTGAAAATTTCAGCTCCAGTTGAATTTCATGAATGAAACACGTTTAAGCTGCATATTTTTAACCAGTATTTTGACAAGAATTTATAATTTTATAGTAATTCAAGATCATGCTTACATGCTAATGTTTGAATCAGTATAATACATAAAATAAAAACATTTATTATCAGACTAAGTTCAAAGAACCCAGTAGAAAAAAAAACAAAACGAAACGAAAATAAAATAAACACAACATAAAAACAAAATCAGAATTAAAATTAACACCAAAATCACTAGGAGCATTAAAATTATAAGATTAATATATTATTATTATAATTTAATATTACATTAATATCCACATAGAATTTGAAGTGTTTAAATAAATTCAAAAATCAATCGTACTAAGAACTAAAATTAGGAAAAAATAAATATAAATCAATTTTGGACAACCCAGAATATGGAGAGTGATAGAATCTTATTATCAAAGGTGCTTTGTAACGAACCGATGAAGTGAATGAATAAAAAATTCTCAGCCAAGTGCGAGTCTGACTCACACACAGAATTCCTTAGCACCAAACAACATGAAAACAAATTTTTTTTCGTATATTAATATAGGTACTCTGAACACCGAAGAAAAAAATGATTTTCATAGTATTTTAATGAAAAACAGAATTACCGCTGCATTTTAACAAAAAAAAAGTCCTAAATGTCAAAAACTAACAAACAATTCTCATTCAAACCAATTTTGCTGAAAGTTTTTTTACATTCTACAAACCTATTTTTATTTTTAATATTTTCCTAGTTTTATTTTAGATAATAAGCACACAAATAGTATGACTTTCAAAATCTATGAAAACTAATGAAACTATGAAAAAGAAAGTATTTAAGAAACTTCGATATAATTTCTAAGATACATTTTTCAACCCTCAGTTACATGTTTGGTGGGAGGCATCAATTGGATAGTTGCATTAAAATTAATTTTCAAGGACAAATCGTTACGCTGACTATAAACAGTAGTCAGCACAGTCATTTTTCATAAATTTACGTCATAATTGTGTAGCGGTTCATAGAAGCTAATTTTCAAAATTTCAATTTTGTTCTAGAGCGAAATAGCTGTGACACACGGACAGAGCCAATCAATGAAGGTTCCATTTTTGCCATTTGGCAATGGATCCCTAAAAACATTAGTTCCACCGGTAGCAAGTAACTAATGAATGAATAATAAGTACGTTTGGTGTTCGTCAAATGACACTGATTATTCTCCAGTCCGATATAAACCTACGCACTGTAATGAGGTCTGTAACTTAATCTTGTTGATTCATTCCTCTCAAAGACACTGTGCCGTTTGGGGTAGAGGGACATCTTAATGTCCCCGCTAGCCAGCAAAAAACCTAATAAATTTATTAAAAATAAAAATAGATACTTGAGTGAGATAAGAGTGATAGTGTGACATGCATCTCTTACGTTTTAGCCACCCATGCTTAATCGTTTTAGAATATCAGTCACAATCTTTATTAAGCAGTGAAAATTACGTAGCTAAATGATAATAATGGCTATTTATTGGTGGTGCGTGTGACGTGCTCGCAGGCAGCTCGATCTGCGACCGGCGACGCTCGCCTCGTACTCATTCAACGGTACCGCATGAACCATGTTCCTGCCCTCCGTGAAAACTGAACCACAGTATAGGAAAGTTATTTTTTAATTTGTGATCAACGCTACCGTTTTGTTAAAAACAAAAATGACAGAAAGTAAGTATTTTTTTAATATATTTTTGCCTATAAAACAGATTAATTTATCCTTGTCTTATTATCTTATTATTAACAGACACACTAAAGATCCTGAATCAATTCCAGTAGCTACTTACCAATATAATACAAACAGCCTTCAAAATAACAAACGTTTGAAATATTAATATCAATTTTGCCATGTCTCATTTTGTGTCTTGAATTTAGCACAATACTGGTTATAAATGAAGACGCCACTGTAATTAATTGCCTTGTCGCCTATTTAAAGTGTTCGCACGTAGAACTAGCTATTTAAGACAATAATAATATATGCTACGTCTTCCACTCAGCAGTTGTCTTAATATTACTTACCGACATTGACTCATTGAAGCATACTGTACAAATATTAGGCTATGATACTGATCTATAGAAAATTCATCCTCTCTTCTATTTACTTATATTCTGGTTATCAATAGCTTCTTTCAAGAAGATTGGTGACTATTTCCTCAGTTCATTGGTTCGTCTGATTGAGAAGCCTGAAGCAATTTTCCCGTTCAACTAAAGTTCGTGACATCTTCACGCTCTGATTAGAATCGATTTATAATACTGCGGTCTAATAAAAACAATCATTGCATTACTTTGTTTACATTTGTGATTATGTTCAAGTTTAATAAGATACGTACTTTTTTGATTTGTTTCAATAATACAAACAATTATCTGCCGAACTAAATCAACGAACTTATTTTGAACGACAATTAAATTTGAAATACGTTGAATGAATGTATTTGTATGTAACGGTACATCAATCCTCATCAGGGTATAAATAATGTGTCTCGCGGCCATTGTTTACTGCCGTTGCGTGCAAATTGTTGACATCTTCTCATGAGCCGTCCTTGCTATGTCCTGACGTACATTTACTCATTAAGGGGATTGCAACTGTTGGCCTGTCAAGAATGTTTGTGACAAGGGCTTTAACGAATCAATTAAACCTACACTGCGATCTTCATCATCTTCCTAATCATCATATTTATGTCAAGGCCTATATTTTTCCCCCTATTAAGTGCTTCTTAAGTGTTTTTATTATTAAACTAGTGCAAATATTGATTGGTTGAGGTTTGCATTCATATTTGTAGTGTTGAGCCTATACAGGCTGGTATCACTCGCATGGTCGCATTGTTAGGTTGCTCATTGCGATAAGGTTGATCTAATTCAATCGTCATGACATTTCTTTGTCACCATCTTTATCATGATAATATATACTTAGTTCCTATATTTTAATAACCCAGATTGTCAAGCCTAAACTTAACGTATGAAAATTTGTTACAGTTATAGTTATTAAGTCCATTACCATGATAGCCTTTACTGATTTACATAAGCTTTCCCATAGATTTCCATAACGAAGGGATCTGTATTAGGGTACACTATGGCTCTCGTCTACTTTGACCCATCGTGACAAGGGTCCCATCACGATTGATATTTTGTTAAACTAACAAAAAAATTGTGTTGAATTTTGAGCGATCAAGCCATCCATTGTTTTTTATTTTTGTTATCACCTAAAATCACGTAGGGACCAGCATGAACATATTTCAAATAGCTCGTTATTCTTTGTTCAAAACACCGCTATTGGATTTGTGAAAAACCAATATACGTCCGCTATTTTATTTATTTAAACATAGTCCATTTGCATTTTATTCTGAATCCGTTTTATACCTTGCAGCGGATAAATGTCCAGTATGTTTTATTAAGGGTGCACGATGAACATGTTCGTGTCTGAACCGATGGTAAACTGGCATAGCGGAGTGATGGCTAACCACCGGCTGTTACCGTTGTGGTAAACCACTCCAGTTATTGAAGCACTAGGAGTATATTGGATTCTCTTTGGTTTTCACTAAGAGCATCAAAGACAAAGACAAAGCAAACTGATTGTCATTTATTTAAAATTCTGTTACCGACGCTTTGTCGAAGAACTGATTAATTAAAAACTTGTTGTATTTAGTTTTTCCGTTTTTTATCTGTGAAATATACTAAGTCTATGAATAGCTATAGCTTTGAAATATATTGGTTAAATCTTGGATAATTTAAGCAGGGAATTCTCCAATTACTTGCATAAATTATCCAATATTCCAGTAATTGTTTTTTGAATTGAGACATCCTTATGTCCCAATGTTTTTCTAGAGTTCGAATGCGATTTTAAAAACCTAGTTTTTCTGATCTGAGATAGATGGTTTAGGTCAAATAAATTTACTTCATGGAATTATATAAATGGCCTAAGCAGGTGGGTACTTCTTAATATCTTCGTAAAAATTGGAATTTATTCCTTCCTTCCTTCAAAGTTTTAATAACGAAATGAAATAAATCTTGTATATCGATAATATCCAATTCCTACATTTATCAACAATCATGACCAAGCAAAAATAATAATTTGCATTCCAACCAAAAGATTTTCCCGTAATATATTAATTTTCTTTTGACAACATTCTTGAACATGGGAGAGGAAAAGTCGAGGTGGTGTAGGAAGCTCGCAATCGGAAAAAGTTCAAACACTTTCCAAAATTAATTGTCAGGTTCAGAAAGCTGTGTTTCCATTGTATAAAAACTTAATAAAAAGCAGTCAAATACAAGCGCCGGTGGTTTTTAATTTTAAAATGTTTCTGTGATCATTCGGTTCAAATAAAATACGCTGTAACTTTTAACAGGGTCTTCAAAGATTATTACAAAGTCATGTTGTAGTTAGAAGTTGTGAATTGGCTTGTGGTTCGTTAAGGCAATCTTGCGAGGAATGTGATGATGAAACGAGGAAGCATAACCATTGCTAACGAGGTAGTTAATTTTAATCAAACACAAGTACATGTGTTAATATTGGAACCCATTTTACTTTTCTAACTACAATGCAATGGTCCATTTAGGCACCTAGGGCGGTCAAACTTTCCCACAACTGCTCAAGAGTCTCCCTTCCCGCAAGAAAAGGGTACAACTTAATTTAAAAAATCAGAAGAAATGTCTAAACCATTTTCAAACTAAAACTGTGTTCTAGGAGCAATCCCATTGTTTGTTAATAGATTTTTGAAATCATCAATGCCACACACGATAGTTTTTGTACCAAGTAATTATTTAGTTACAAATGGATAATATAATAAATTATGCTAGATCAATGTTGCTGAACCTTTCACGTTGACGTGTGTGTTAATTTGAATAATTAATTATATCAACATAAGGTTAAGACGGTGTACTATTAAGTACACCATCATTTCGCCAGTATTGAAGCCCCCATATATTAGGAATTTGTTGCTACTACTGTAAAAAAATCAGATCGAAAAACCCAATAACACTTTGTCCAACATGAGATCCTAGCAACTCATGCTCAGCCTTCGCGCGTTCGACTACTAGGCCAACGAAGCGGACTAAAGTAAAAAAAAACAGAAAAAAATGAATAAATCATTAATTCTATCCATTAAACTCTCAAACACCAAATCTAATTAAACTACTTTTCCCTTAAATGTTGTCGGTCAAAACTAGTTTTCAACAGTTAATGGCGCCATGAAAAACAGGATCCAGAACGTGGTATGAATTTTTACGAGGATTTTCTGGGAGAATGAAATTTTCCCAAATTGCCGAATAACCATAGAGTTTTGCTGTCGTTTTTCATAAGGTCGATGACGATAAGTTAAATTTATCTAGAACCATAGACTTATTGGTGTAATGATTTGTTAATAAATCCCCTGACCCTCAACATCAGCAAGTCAAAGTGTATTTTAACACCAGGTATCCTAAGCCAGCCTCCAAATTCTTTAGGACTCAAAGCACACACCTGTTCACCCTGCAACTCCCACACATGTAACTGTACATCCATAGATCGCATTGATCATATTAAATATCTCGGAGTGATCATTGATAACTACCTGAAATGGAAAAAGCAGATCAATTCCCTTGTAACACGTGCTCGAAGATTGATCTACGACTTAACTAACTTTTGCCCGCAGCTTCGGTCGCGTTAAATTCGAGGTAACACGGTTCCCCTTTCCTGATTTGCAGGTACCTGCTACCTAGTAGTTTTTGCACTTGCACCTTATTTATAGTAATAGTAAAGCTAAGTTTTCCCTTTTCTTCAATCTTTCTCCCTCGCTTTTCACTTTAAAAAGGCCTATGTCCGTCTTCAGGATCTCAACTATCTCTGTACCATAACTCATCAAAATCGGTTTAGCCATTTAGGCGTGAAGACGTAACAAACAAACAAACTCACTTTCGATTTTATTAGTAAGTATAAATTGATCTTTGCACAAGATATATTTTTTCTTGTGCAAAGATTAATTTATTAACGGACATTACACATATTACAAACAACATTATGCTAATGAAAACAAGGGTAAATATAACAAAGCCGTGTTTAATTTAAAAACACTTTAAAGGCGATAAGATTGTGTACCGTCGTCGTTTTTAAATAACACACAGGACTACTTATGGCTACCGTAAAATAATATTTTAGGGGTTTTCTGGCACTAATGCCAATGTATTTTCTTAACAATTCGGTGAACTTATTATTTTCCTGCTCTTGTCTCATTCTATTTGGGGACGCCGCAACTCGTTTTCTTCTTCCAGTCTCCCATATCAGACATTACGGCAATATTAATTCCTTTCTCTTTCATATCATTCCTCGCTTTCTTGTCCTTCTCCATCTATCAACATTCTTAATCATATCTATCACTCTTTTATTCACATGCGCTTCGTTTCTCCTCATTATCCATACCAGGGCAAACGATCTAACAATTAGAAGGTCAGAAAAAACATCTAAAAACGGCATTTCAGTAACCATGCAATTAACATAGAATATAATAAATATTAGAGACAAAATTGTATCAAGTAGATCCAAATCCAGTAAAAAAAAAGCAAAACAATACAAGAGAATTAGACACTCATGGTTCACACGGTTTATATAGGGAACGTCTGCCAAACTCATTGAGAAAACTTCGATAGGGAAATCCGACAATTTGGACCGTTCAATATATAGGCTTGTCTTACGTATTTTATTTTTTTAGTTATATTTAGGGTAGATGTAGACAATGGAAAAATGCGATGATGTCGCTTGCTACGTAGGCTAGTCCTAAAGTTAAAATAGTTAATCAATTGCGCATCCATGGAACCGTTAATAATTTTGTGTAATGTAAGTCAGAGTGATTTCGTTTATTACTGGTATTACAGGTATTCCGAATTCAACCGTTCTCCTGTCATGATAATTCACAATATCAAATAAAGTTATCTTTGACAAAAGGTAAAAGAACGTTAGATGTCAAGAAATAGAAGTTATTTACATTATAAAGATTTTCCTGTCAGATGTATTTGAATAATGGTATCTTTTATATTGTTAAAATGTGCTGGTGATGATATGACAAAGATTTCAGGAACGTTCATAATTACTGAAAAGCCATTCGAACAGTTACGAAAAGATATACTTCCGAACGAAAAATGTGAAAACCACTATTTAATTTTTAGTGCGGCCCGAAATTATACAACGCGGACCGAATAAACATTTACACAGTTGTTCAGTAGGCCAATAGACATTAATCTGATTGTTTCAGCCATAGCTTTGCGTTTAATTTGGGTAATATTTGTTTCTGTGATTATCATCCTTAAGTACTCTGAGATAAGCTCTTGTTTACACTGACGCAAATTGTACTTGTGTTTGACAAACATTTTTTTATACGGTAGCAGTAGCATAGACTCTCGTTATTTGGCGTGTGTTTCTTTGATAAAGACTAGCTGTGAAGGTTCGTTTGTACATGTTTATGGTAACAGATAACAGAGAGCAATCAAAGCAATCGTTGTGGTCTGTTGATTGATGCGTATCGACAATCACAGCAATTGGGTAGGTTAAAGGTACAAGGTATTATGTATAACATTTATCAACTTCTTTCCCTCATATTAATTTGATCCATATTCTAGAAATATCTGCAGTGTTGTTTTAATATTGAAATCATTTGCGTATTTTTAAACTTTATAAATATATTGTGTTATTTTAAGGCTGTTTGTTTACTAATCTATTAATGACATATTGAATTATTCCGGTTTATGTATTTATTTGTCATATGAGGAGGAATTCCATCACAGATTCGTTCATTCACACATTAATTTATTTGTTTGAACACAATTCTCACTTATACTAAAATACAAATCAATCAGTTAAATTAATTTTCTACTGACAAAGCTACTTTGAACTCTATCAGTTTCACGAAATAGAAAGCCATGTTCAAGTTTTATTTTTTTACACACAATAGCTAAAATAAATACCAAAAATAAGCAAATATGATCTTAAGAATACATAAGATGATTATTTTCCAGATAAAAACACGCCTTGTACCATAGATAAGGGTGTCTACATCATACACAACGATGACTTTAAAACGTAAGTGAGTACTTTTTAGTGTGGGTGCCTCATTAGCATTGCACTTATTAAACAGAATGAACGAAGACGACACGTTATTAGCAATAACGAGCCGTCAAACTACAGTTATGAAAGAAACCGAGTGAGTGTGCACCGTGATCAAGTTCATTGAATCGAACAATTTAATTGGTTCTATCAATCATGTTCGAATAAACCATATCGTTTTTCGTTTATTTTCAGAACACCCGAATTAACGTTTACTTATAGTTCAATTGATGATGTTAAAAAGGAGAATACTGCATGCATTGCAGCTACCGGGATTTTTCTTCATTATTTCATCTTAATAATACTAGGTAAGTACTACGCTGCTTTGTTATTTCTTATTTACTAGCGGTTCTTCACCCGAGTTCAATAGATAATAACATGGAAATCTTTAGCTTGAATCACTCCATTTATATTAAAAAACTGCATCAAAATCCGTTGGGTCGTTTTAAAGATCTAAGCTTATATTATAGGGACAGACAAAAACCGGGAAGTGACTTAGTTTTATACTAAACTAGCTGGCGACAGCGGCTTTGCCAGCGTGATATTGAAAAAAAGTATTCTATGTATTATTCCAGACCATAATCTATCTCTGTGCCAAATTTCATCAATATGCGTTCAGCCGTTTTGACTTGAAAGAGTAACAAACAGACAAGTTACAGTTTAGAAATTCGCAATTATTGAATGCCAGGTTCTACCCGTGGTTGTCATATGGTCGGAAAAGATCTCATAGAAACTTATCCCAACTTTTATTGAAAATCGTTCAACACTATGTTATGGCATGGTAATGCAACAGACAGACAGACAAAATTATTTTCACATATAGTCATCAATAGAGCATAGTTTAAAATTTAACCTGATTTAATTATCAAGGTTTTTCATAAAGCGTTAAGGCCATTTTTATTTGAACAATTTCCCATCAATCATCTCCCAAACCACTGGTTTGCGGCAGTGAACTTGAACCTACGTCACTGCCGTTATAGATAAATAGTTATTTGTTAGGATCTCACATGACTTCTGTAAACATTATAGGCGCACACAAAGAAAAACGATAACCGTCAACTAGAAATAACTACGTAGGTACTAATCTGTTCCATATTATGTTGTGTGCACAAAGCATGTTTGAACAGGTAAATTTATGTATTACTTTTTATTACGGATGGGAAATCATCAATTAACTTCTTCTTTGGGGGGAGTGTCTGGCTTTTACTGACTAAAACATACCCATTTTCCTTCTTTTGCCCTTTCTATCCGCGGCCGCGGTATCTCTTTCGAACATCCCGCAACCTTGTCAGGCAGTGGCCCTGGCAGGCCCCTCTGCTTTGCTTACACCTCTTTGAGGCGCGGCACTACCTATTGCTCACCGTCCATAGACCCGCATCTACGGTGGTCGGGATATGTCTCGCGGCAACCGACGCCCGAAGCGTCTCCCGGGCCGGCTGGGTTGGTTTGAGGTTCTCTCTCTCAAACGTTCGGCCACCTCCTTTGTTAGCATAACTGCTTCGCAAAAAGAGGTGACCGGTTCCCATTCTGAACCTGGGCCGGACGCGAGAGATCGCCGCCGCCTATCGCTTAGTCAACTACTGTGGTACTGGGTAGACAGCTACTGTGCTCGACCGGGCTGTTTCCTACAGGCGATCGTCACAGTGATATTGGGTATCTATTGCTTTTTTAAAGATTTGTAATCTTATTTTTGTGCACACAATTTGTCAGACGGCCTGTTATGTATGTCTGGCTGCGCAATCGCAAAACCAATATTAGATACCTATAATACTAATTTGCACCTATTTCAATTTTAGACATCAGCTATCCGACCATGATGTCTTAAAGCAGAATTTATTCCACTGAGGGAAAGAGATAGAGCTATACAGGGTGTCTAGCACCATCTCTTTTCCTCAGTGGTATAAGTTCTGCTTTGAGACGTCACGGTAGGCCTACAAGCTTCGGTAACCAACTCAATTTATCACGCAGTATAGAAACAATTGTTCTTAAACTTTGACGAGAATCTCGTTTGATGCTAATTCTCGTTAAATATTCTACATTATACCCCAGTATATACGTCCGCTTAAATATGGTCAAACGTGTTCTCTGATAAGCTGTTACAAAGCCGCTGTAACAAGTTGAGCAAAAGCTTCAAAGTTTTTAATCATGCCAATGCTTTGGTATTAACATCAGGCGGAATAGGATAACATGTTCATAAACAATTGAACAGACGAAACTCTTATAGCAATAATCCACGAAAGCATTGGCAGAGATGTACCTCTTAGTACCCCCATATATATCTAGCTATGTTTAAGTTTCATATAATAGCACTGGGCCCAAATCCAGACTTCATGACGTCTACTGAGACTGCTACGCTGCGTGTCGCGGGTTCGATCCCCGCACGGAACAAAAATTTGTATGGCCTACATATAGTGGTTTAAGGTCTGACTGTTTGTGTATGTAAGTTTAAATGTTTGTAAACGCACCCACGGTACATGAGAGATTCCTAGCATGGGCAACAATAAAAAAAATATGAAAACACAGTAACACTATTCTTGACTTGAAAATCGAACCCAGGACTTCATGATCAGAAGTCGCGTTTCGAACCACTAAACCAACGAGACAATCTAATTGCAATTTATAATACCAAAAGAGCAATAAATAGTAATGAAATTTTAGCTTTACTTTTAATTTTTTCTACATTTGTACTGTAACCTTCCCTGCCTTATAGGGTTAGCATCATGGGCCATACTATGGTCTGCGTTCGGGGAGGAATGGGGATGGAACGGGCGCTGGTTCAAGCCAGCGGTGGTTACCGCTATAGCCTGGGCTACGGGCGAAGTGCTGCAGATGACCACGACACTCCCACCTCTGTTGGCGGCCATCTTAACTGGCATCACGGCGCGAAATATCGGCTACCTCGATATGCGACATTACACGGAAATCGATGGGTTTATGAGGTAAGAAATTGCGCGAATTTATTGACTTTAACAAAAACTAACCATATTACCCGACTTAATAAGGTAGCTCCCGTTCATAGTATACTAGCTTTCACCCGCAACTTCGTTCGCGTGGCTTAGTTACTTAGGGCTAACGCTAACTTTAAACCGTCTGATGATCGAATAAAAATTACCCTTTTCTTACATCTTTCTTTCCAGAGTCCCAACTAGCTCTGTACCAAAATTCCTCAAAATCGGTTGTGCCATTTAGGCGTGAAGACGTAACAAACAAACAAATAAACTCACTTTTTCGCTTTTATAATAAGTATGAAGTAAGGATAATCTACGTATCGACGACCGAAACAGAAAATTATCATTTGTTGCAGAAAAATATACCCAGTAATCATTTTGGGTAAGGGCTCTCTAGGCTGGAACTTGAGCTATATGAAGACTAACTGGAAGCAGGTGGCTTCGCTCGGAGTGCTGCCCTGGAGTGCTGAGGTCGTGACCCTTGCAGTGTGCATGAATCTGCTGCTCGGATATCCATGGCTCTGGGGTAAGATAACCTTTTATTTCCCTTAAAAGCTTTTCTGTCGTATACCGGAGAACATTACACAAGTATACTAAGTAGGTTCAATGCGAATATCAGGATGCAAACAGCTAAGGCCCTGTGGAAGTCTGTTACGTAGCTGAATCTTAGTAGAATTTATGTTTAACCAAATATTGTTACTCTAACAGCCTTCTGGTCCTTTGCAGTTCATAATTCCTTTTTTAAATACTAAGTTGCAAGTATCTACTCGTGGAATTTCCAAGCAAACTCCACTTATCATGTCACTCTATATATTATGTAGTTAAGTTTACTTGTAATTGTATGAAGTTGTGGGAATTGGAGTACAATGCAGGCTGTTATTAATACTTGTCTTCTTTGTAAATTTGTTCGATAACTGTAGGTAAAATTAAAGGACAGAGAATACACGTTATCTTGAATAAATTATTGACATTATGACGCTGATTATGTATTTTCACAAACCTTTTTTTGCAGATGAGAAATCATATAAGGAGTGTCAGACTTGTACGTTGACTAAAACCCACCCATGTTCCTTTAATTGCCTTTAACGTTCCGGGGCTGCGGTTTCTCTTTCGAACAACCCGTAACCCCAGCAGGCGGTGGCAAGCAGGCCCTCTCTGCTTTGCTGTAACTCTTTGAGGTGCTCGTGGAACAGTAACGGGCATTTCCATAAGCCTTAAGTAAACAAAATGTAATGTATTTTTGGCCGTACATCCATATATAAAAGAGAAAATCACTGACACAGCCATCACGAAATCTCAGAATCTTTACGTGTGCAAAATATGCAAAATACAAAATTTTAGGACGTAAGTGCTTACTACGACGGGACTTTTCAAAATTCAAACCCCAAGGGGGTGAAGCAAGGTGGCAAAATTTTTATAGGACCTCGCGATTCCTTGGCCGGATTTGAAATTTTGCACAGTCATTCATCTTTCACATTATTAATAAACCGTATAACTTCACGCTACAACACTACGGAGCTCAGCGCGCCGCTGCTAGTAGTAGCTACTAGCTAGTAGTGTATAAACCCATACAGATAAAAAAGACCGGACAGATTAACAATAAAAGACCTTACTACAACAAATAACTTTCCTTTTATATGTATAACGTATAGTTAATCAACATCCCGTTCCAAACTTTCAGTACCGTTTCAAAACCATCCACAAAAAGAGACCACCTAGTCCATTCCTAAGCCGAGAACCACACGGCTTTCTATTTTATTCACAGAATATGAAAGAACCAGACGCGGACATATTTTTCCAAAAAATCCAACAAAAACCCTTTTGTTTATCGAAAGCCTTTGATTGAATTATCTCTTAGTTAAACATATGTTTGATATCCGATTACATATGATAAAGTATAAAACTCTAGCCTCGCTGAGTTTCAATAATGTTCAATGACAGATGCTAAACAGCAATGTCTTATAAACTGTTCTATTTATAGAACAACGTGTCACACATTAGTTCTGATAAATCACCGCTCACATGGCCCGTTATTAAAACGTTCCACAACCCATTTATTAGCAAGAAGCAAGTCGACGCGAAAAATAAATTGAAAATCAACGTAAGCCAGCAACAAACCGCGAACTAACATTCGATAAAACACCTCAAACCATGTAATAAAATAAAATTTGTCACGAACGCTGAACACAATGGAACGCGGTGTGTGCGCGGTACAAAGCCAATTCAATAAATTCTGGTGCGGAACTCGTATAGCAAAAGATTTGAATGCATTTTCGCCGCGTGACGTGGAGCGTGGAGCGCACTATTGAGACGCGCTGGCACGCCGTGAGCCCGCAGCCACCACACCACTGTCACGCCGCTACCACGCCGCCGCGCCGCACTCAGCCCGCGCCCAGCCCGCTGCGTGCGCACACCTGTAATTACGAGTACACGGCCCGATTTTCCGGACAAAGCATCAAAGCGAAAAAGTTTCCAACAGCGACTTTTTGTTTTACTTTCGCGCTCTTATTTACCCAGCCCGTACGTAGCGTTACATCGTCATGGACATGCATTCGCTGATAGTGTAATGATTTCATTACATTGGATTTTTAACATACGTGCGACTCGTAAAATATGAAATCATAAACATGCCGCCATCAATTATAAGTAAAATAAATACATAAGTAAATTAAATTTGCTGAATAATATTAACTGTGCTCACTGAAGCTTGTAAACGTTTACGCGTTTATTAAGTGCAAGGTACAGTTCAATGAAACCTTTTACGATTTATTTTTTGTATTTTTGTTGACGTTACCTTAAACTCTTTATTTGCTCATAAAAAGTATAACAAATAGTGTGTGGCACTCTTTGTGGCAGTTGACCGTTCTACATAATATTTACTTTTGACAAGATGACTGTAATAAACGAACTAACATATTCAGTTGACAAGTACATATGTATGTTTCTAGGTAATCTAGCTCTTTCACACATAGGTGGAGGCATCTCACTGTTTTCTTAAACGCTATACATAGGTAAGAGTTTCATATAATTTCTTAGAATAGAATAAAGTATTTAACAAAAAACCTTTCTCCTCAGGTTTCCTCCTAGGCTCGGTCTACGCATCAGTGTCATGTCCTATCCTGATGCCGACGGTAGTACGACTGACCGCTGGCAAGAACCTGGGTCAGAACTGGCCGCAGCTGATCTGCACCGCGGGCGGGACCGATACCGCGCTCAGTGTTGGCGTGTTCGGGGTGATACACAGCTTTATCATGTACGACGGCGATGATGCCTATCGATATGCTAGGGTAAGTTGTAAAAAAAATAGTAGATACAATTGAACAGATTGCTAACTAAACTAAACGAAAAAATATTAATATTTTTCTACCTAATGTCGTATTTTCCAATTAAGTGCTGCTTTTCTCGACGTTTTATAAGTGTAGGCCTGTGTGAAATAAAAAATATTTTGATTTTGAAGTTGCCTGGAATTTTTTACTCCAGTCTGCGAAGTTCACTAGTAAGATTCCGGACATTAATGATTTTATATAAATAATAAGTGAGATGCTTTTTTAATTGTTAAACCTACACAGTAAACCAAATGAATTTTCAATAATCCATAACAACAATTATGTCGTTTCAAACAGTTTTTTTATTAACAACTCGACATTTTAAAATAAAAAGATATAATTTCAAACCATCTCAAACATAAAAAACACCTCCCATCTTCCACCTACCAAAATCTTCCAAAACAACGAAGGGTACAAAGTTATCGCAACAAGTTTCTCAGTACGTCGTCTAAGTTTGTGCTGTTGCAGGCAGCGTGCGCGCTGTTGGTGGGAGCAGTTGTTGGCGCCGGCTGGGGCAGCCTAGCCAAGTTCATGCCACACTCTCGAGACGCCTACCTCACGGAGTTGAGGGTACTCTTCGTCTTGATTGGCGGGCTGTTCGCCAGCTTCATTACCACCCAGTTCGGGTGGGGTGGTACAGGTTAGATGTTCTTTTATTAAGTTTTCAGTTTATAGAATAATTCACTGTATTCAATGGTAGCTTGCGATGTGTGGCTTGGAGAGCATGTCAAGCAGTTGTTCCCGGCATTCATTTGTAGATGTTTGTCAGTCAGTACACGTAGTCATTGTTCCGAAAGTCTAACAACCAGTCTTACAGTATATTAGGGTTCCCAGATCCAAGATTTAATTTTCCGACGAATGTATGATAAACACGTATTACCTAGCGCTAAAATAGGCGAGTGAAACTGCGAGGCGCAGCTAGTATTTGCATATATTTTAAATCCTGGAGTGCTATATCGGATTATCAAGCGTGTAGTTTAATTTCTAATAAACTGGACCACCCCTCTACATACCTGCATAGACGTAGCTTTTATCTATGAGAGAATTCTCGCATGGAAAAAAATAAGTCTACATGATAGCGAGCAACCTGTTGCTATTTACAAAACTGATAAAAACCTGGACGTTGCCAAAAATTCTAATGAAAAATTCTAACACGAACTTCTGCAGTGGTCACTTGACCAACAAAAGTTGTTAACTATCGTGACATAACCAAGAGCATTACTGTTCGTTCACAGTTTTTTTTTTACAGCCAGCTATTAAGTTGACCAAATTGAAGTTGGGGTATAAATAAGGTTCTACATTGCAATCATTCTAAATTCAGGGTACCCAACTTAATGACTAGATTTAAATACACTTTGAAAAGACCATAGATACGTGACTAAGCACATATAAATGAAGACAAGGCAAGGCGGAACAAAAGCCAAACAATTAAAGGCCGGAAACTATTTCGTACGCAGATTGTTTAGTTAAAGTGTGGTTTGCAGTTTAAATCCCATAAATTAATGTGTTATTTGCTAAAACGTTGAATATTACTACGTAAGCACTAACGTAGTTAAATCGTGGAATTATAGTTATTTACTAGCAAAGACAGGAGGGGCTTAGAAAGGTTTAAGTTCACACGAGCTGAAATAACAGTCCATATCCCGGATTAAAGCGTATTTTTTTTTTACTGAAACACCATCGTACTTTAGATTGCTTAGGAATCGCGTTAGTATTGTTTAAGCAGTATTAAACCTCATGATCCTAGTATTGTACGCTATTTTATATTTCAAAAGGAAGGCACAAATAAAATATTTTTGATATCAGACCATCACCTTGTACGAAGTCAAATTTCAAGACGACGCACGACGGTGTTAAAGCCTCAACCTGTTATTGACGGATTGCATCAGGAACCGCTAATTGAATTTAGAAATGAGAGGCATTCCTCGAGTATTTCAGGTACAAATCAACTCACTGTTATTGTATGAGATTTGTAGGTACCTATGTACGAACTTATCAAACGTAATAAAAACATAAGCTTGAAAAAAATGTTAAAGAATAAACTTTAAATAAGGCTTTGTCGAGCCTGTTGCTATTAACTGGGCACGAATCGAGACTCCGTGGCTGGTACTAAGAAATTCTCCATTTGAAACGCCTATTAACACGTTGACAGACCTGGGAATTGAACCCAGGACCTCAAGCTTAGCAGCCGCGCTTGCGACCATTAAACCAACGAGGCAGTCTAGAAAGAAAATTACTTTATCATGTCATGAAAAAACTCGTAACGTACGATACGTTATGAGTCACTGCTACCTTTAATATTGTTGGAAAATCCTCACAGTTGCACCCAGTTTTGAGGACCCAATGATGCATTAGTAACAGACTTGTAGTGCACCCACTGAAGCTCGTAGTCTCAGTGTGTATATTCTATGACATACATTATGCACCTCAATTATATATGTACAACAGTGCCGTGATAACCAGTAAGAACAAGAACCTATTCCTTGAGATAGTATTAGAAAAAATATGGTACCCATATTATGTCAGCACTTTTTTTTTTAGCTCGTGGCTAAATAATATTAGTCGCTCAGGTCGATCTTTAGGTTAAGCCGCGCTTGCCTAGGTTGGTCTGTGGATGGGTGACCACCCGTTTAATACCGAGTTTCCTCCGTGCCTCGGAAAGCACGTTAAGCCGTTGGTCCCGGCTGTCATTTGTAGATCTTTGACAGTCGTTACAGGTAGTCAGTGTTCCAAAAGTCTGACAACCAGTCTTACCAAGGGGTATAGTATTATCCAGTATTAACTGGGTTGTGGAGGTCAGATAGGCAGTCGCTTCATGTAAAATACTGATATTCAGCTGCATCTGGTTAGACTGGAAGCCGACCCCAACATAGTTGGGAAAAGGCTAGGCAGATGATGATTATGTCAGCACTTTTGTAGCACGTATATTCAACGCAGTAAGGGTGGAGCTTTTACTATAGGTAGATTTAAGTATTATTTTAGTGTTGCGAGTTGTTCGAAAGAGATACTGCGGTCCCGGAACATAAAGGGCAAAAAGTAATATGGGTGGGTTTTAGTCAATAAATGTCTCACACTCCCTCCCGCTCCGCCTAGTACGGGGGAAGTTATTCGATGATTTCCCATCCGCCGCAAAATAAAAACAGTATTTTACACGTACATCAAATAGTTTCCTATTATACACATGTACACGTGGTACAAAATGGCTGATGTTCGAACCATGTTACTTTTTCAAATAAGCTGCTTTAACGATATACGAAAAACTCGAGAGAGTGCTGCAGCGGGCTTTCAACGGAGCTTTTCAATCATGTGTTACAACCTTGTACCCCACGGTTTCAGTTCAAACTAAATCTAAAAATATGAGAAAGTAAGACTTTGTAACACACCTTTCCAAAAATGGCTCATTTATTTGGGTGCTTCAAAGTAATAAAAACAAAACGTTTATTAAAAAAGGGGGCACATTTACAATCTTTACTATATTATATATTAAAAAACGAAAGGGAGTTTGTTTGTTTTTTTGTTACGTCTTCATGCCTAAATGGCTAAACCGATTTTGATGAATTTTGGTACAGATATAGTTGCAAGAGGTGGGAGAAAGAGGGAAGAAAAAGGAAAACTTAACTTTGCTATTACAATAAATAAGGCGCAAGGGCAAAAACTACAGGTAGCAGGTACCTGCAAATCAGGAAAGGGGAACTGTGTTACCCCGAATTTAAGGCGAGCGAAGCCGTGGCCAAAAGCTAGTATAGAATAATATAATATCTTAACAAGCAATAGAGCACAGTTGCTTATTAGCCTGAACTAGGTTGGACCTGTGTGTTCAGGCTATAAAAATACTTTTTGGTCTTAGTTGAGCTACTGCCTAATTCTCTGTGCATCGGACAGCTGACTCTTCCCATGCACAGCGGTCTTCGCAACATCTTTCATTTCAGTGATTTAATATCACGAGAAAATATAATATTTACGGGAGCCACGGGGCTCTAGCGCGTGCATTTTTATGTAAACGTGCATACCAAATGTTTACTGAATCTTGTTTCCTTGAAGATCTAAAGAGTAAACAGACGAGAATTTATATTACAAAGAATACAAATTATGTTTGCATGATGAAAAGTCACCTGAGTGTGAGTCATAAATGTGGGCAATCACTAGTTGATTTTGTGATAACGATTGTGCAAATATTAGTTACATTGTGGCGACTTTCCTAATTGAAATGATAATGAGGTTTTAAATGCTTTTTTTCCCTCTAATATAATACCAATTTACCTATTCTCTATTCAATATTGAAACACATAATGTGTGTTTGCTTTGATTTTCAGGACAAGTTGATATTTTTTTTTAGTTCTAACTTACTTTATAATTAAACTAGCTTTTGCCCGCTCGCGTTAAATTTGGAGTAACACAGTTCTCCTTTTTCCTGTAGTTTTTGCCTTTGCGTCTTATTGATTGTAATAGCAAAGCTAAATGTTCCCTTTTCTTCCCTCTTTCTGCCTCATTTCCCACTTTTTTTAAAAAAAATTGGGCTATGTCCGTTTTTAGGGTCCTATCGTCCTAGGTAACTCTGTACCAAAATTCATCAAAATCGGTTTAGCCATTAAGACGTGAAGAGGTAACAAACAAACTCACTTTTGCTTTTATAATATTAGTACGGATATCTTTAATATAAAAATCCTTTTCTCAAAATAACTAAAAATGTTCATGTTTCCAGGTGGTATAGCAGTATTAGCATGCAACGCGACAGCGGCGCGGTACTGGGCACAGGCGGGCTGGAAACTGAACAACAACCCAGCGTCCACCGCGTACCGCGTCATGTGGTCAGCGGTTGAGCCGGCTCTCTTCGCCTACACTGGGACCTTTTTCGTGGTACGTGTATTGATTATTATTCAGAGAAGCCAATTCATTGAATTTACCCCAGGGTTTTGTAATGAAATTAAACACATGAAACACACAAATTGTCGAGCGCTTTTCAACAGGCAATTTAGTCACTTACTTCGATGATTCTTGGTACAGAAACAGGCTATTGCGTAATTAGAAACCCATTGAAAATGAATACACATCAGTGTCAAAAGCTCTATATTTTACGATCTCTCTGGAAAAAAATGAAATTGTTGTATGTTTTTTGTAATACTTTGAACTGGGAGCGTCTTTTGAAAACCTTAGTCGTTGACACTTGTGCGGTCTATGAACTGTATTGATGAAAAGTAAAGTTTGCATGTCTGTAAAAATAATTTAAACGAACATCATATCCATTAAGTAGTGCCTTTCCGCGTACAAATAAAGTAATAAATTGGCAGAATAGCTAGCCATTTAAATCTAATAAATTAAAAAGTATTTAAAGCACACGATTTTAGATTGTTTTACTAGCAGCGATTATTTTCAAGATAACAATTTATTAAACCATAAATCAAGCATGTAATTGACTCATTAATTTTATAACCTATATGACAATATTTTACTAAAATAAAGACACAACTTGTACATTGATCTCTCTCAGTGATAAAATATTATGTCAGACGATATTACATCACTGTTATAAAAGCTTTTATACCAAAATTATAAAGTAATAATGCGACGTATTTTATTACAGATACAGTCGGAAATCTCGAAAGTCATGCTTGTGGGATTCGGCATACTGTTTGTCTGTCTGGCAGTCAGATTACTCGTCGCGTTCCTGGTGTGCTCCAAGTTATCAATACGGGAGAGACTGTTCGTTTGCTGTACATGGGTGCCGAAGTCCATTGTAGAAGTATGTACCTAACTGGACTGGACTGGAATGATGATTAAACGATACGCTTTTAAGCCAACACCTTAAATTAAACCTAATGAACAGAATGGTTTAAGACTATTTCCAAAAAAGAGATCAGATCAGTGTTGGTAAACGAATAAGAATGATCACTCAATCTTGCTTGTTTTCTAATATCTAAAAGTATCCTAGAGGTTCACCTTGCACCCTGACTAATCTAACTAAAGCCTCGAGCAATTGAATATATCGTCTTTCACAACTTTGCCTCTCTCAAACTGTACCACAAAAATACCTATCCTCTATTTCCGCCACCCCAACCCGTTTTTTTAAGATATGGCCAGTTGTGGTGAGTCCCACGCTACTCCTATCTAGAGCCTACTTTTCATCCAATATTTCATTTTACGTACTGAAAGTCATATTGGCACCTATCCAGTTCCAAACCCCAGGGGTTTATGCGCCACTAAGACTTTAAGAAGGTTTTAGTAAACATTAAATCCGCTTTAAATATAGTTTAAATATTGTTTCGGATAATGAACAGTGAGCGGAGACATCGCTTCCAGTTAATCCTTCCTTCCTAATGGATTTAAATGCGAGTCCTTGACCCGTCGCCTAAACGTCACACCTAGGTCGGTGACCTCTAATCTTATCTTAGCGAATAATGAAGGTATTACTTTAGATGCCATTTGTAGTCTTGTCGCAGACATAAGCCAGGTTCAGCGTAGCTAGGGTTGATTTTAAATAACCAGTTGCGTCTAACATTCCGTTCCTCGAATAGAAAATTCGCTATTGAGGTTCTCAGTCTTTTTTGTTTGTAAGTGAAAACGTTCTTTATCAAAAAGTATTAAAGGTACCTACATAATAATAACATTCTGAAATGGCAATAATAGTTATAACATGACTGTTTAGTAACCAACTCCAGGATCAAATACTATCTAAAGGTATTCGAGGTGTGAGCACCATTGTATTTTATTGAATAGTTATTAAATTCCAATCAAGGATATATTTAAATAGCGCGCAATCGGAAAGGATTTATCCGTGGTAGTCCACTTTTGGACAAATTCTTTACAATTGCACCTAATATATCTAGAGTAGATAGTTTCAGTTGCCTAATACCCATAGCGATAGACGTCTTTTAAAATCATAGTAGCAAAATGTATTTCTTTTTTTTTCAGGCGGTGTTATGTCCAGTAGCAATAAACGCGCTGATAGCTCGAGGCGACCCCGATGACGTGCGGATGGAGTACGCGGAACATCTCATGAGGCTCATCGTACAGGCCATACTGATCACGACACCCATCGGCTTCCTACTCACGAACCATTTAGGGCCCCTACTACTGAAGGAGAAACATAAAAAATGTGATAACGGTAATTATATTTCTCTTCTTTGATTTAAGATGGCTCTTTGTGGACTGGATAAAAGTAGTAATCAAATTAACTGAACATTAAGGCAGTGAGCGCAATCAGTGAATGTTGAAAGCATACAAAACATAAGTATTATAAGATCTGCCTATTAAGTTCCCATTTCTGAAAAAGGTTCCATTAATTGAGATCAGTTATTTTTACTGGCCAGTTGTAAGGAAATGCAATGCAAATTACACAAATTCTGTGAGAGAAGCCTGAAATTGGGTTATTATCTACTAGTTTAAACAGTGTATCGGCCAATTATCTTATGATTCTTTACAAATGGCAAAAGTTAAGGAGGAAACGAGTTGTGAACTTGTAACTTGGCTAAGATCCAACAAATACTTTTGCATTATTGCAATTTTGAAGCTTATTCCGTCTAGCTATTAAAGCAATTTACTTGAGATACATTGTTTCGGAGGAAGTAATAATACAAATGGACGATACAATAAGGTTAAATGAACTAACAAAGTTTTACCTAATTTCCATTGTTCGAAGTAAAAAACTTTCACGTTAATCTCAAAGTAAAAGAAAAGTTTTAAAGTATTACCCACCTAGTTCTCCATTGTTTGCCAGTCCATAGAAACTGGTACAACTTCACTAACTTTAGTTCCAAAATCAAATGCGTAGTCGCACTAGGTATATTTGATGGAAACTTTTTGACCATGCGGGATATTGTGAGTCCCATGATTTTATTATATACATATAGCTATCATCTTGTCTGGTCCCAATCTGTTATCTGTTTATCAATTAATACTTTAAATTTTTGTTTCAGAATCCGAATCATAATAGAAGATAGTCAAATACAGGATCTCATTTTTAAATAGTTAATTTATTGCGGATAAGTACTACGCATTTAATGCCATGTGGTCCATGCCCAGTAGGCCTCCTCTAATATATCGTAGAGAACGTATAGGTCCGAAGAGGGCCTGTGTGAGATTATAACAGAATGAGTAATTTTTGACTAGGAACTACGCTGATGACATTACAACACCTTTTTCCGTCGGGCTGCAAACCGCGAGTACACATGCCAGAATCTTGTACAGTTACATATCATTGATACACTTTCTCATGGTCCATGTTCCTGACACGTGTACCTATTCCTAGCTTAAGACCCTGTTCCATTTTTAAAATGGCACCGCCGCCGGCATCGCAAGTTTTAAGTATATAGATATAACACTAACAACAAAAATAGCATACTTTACTCGTACGGTCGTTGGCCAATCACGACGACGCATCAGGCGATGTAACTTGCAACAAACGACATCTGCACGCTTCATTTCAAGTTCCACCCGTGGCAAAGTGTTGCTACGTAAAAAGGGACGGTAAGACTTGTGGCGTACTCTATAAAACTTTTTCATTGGTTTTATCCGAAGTTGCCAAAGCAAGAAGTGAATCGCTTGACCGTTGATTTTGTGGCCAAGGAGGAGTTATAAATAAATCCGCTATATTACAGACCAATATCAATCGCTTCCATTTTACCCGCTTGAGAATATTTGTTATAGTTTGATTAAAAGCGATTGCTTGAGTAAGAAAATCTAGTGTATAGATTGTTATAGATAAGTAAACTTAATAAATCTCTGTTGTTAAAAAGGTATGTACTATATTTTTAGTTATGTACGCTTAATACATTAATAACAAAATTCTCAATCAAAGTGATTTAGTCAATGATCTTATATGATAATCTGTTAATTACTTATAAATATTTTTGAATAAGTTTATATAACTTTACATAATTTTTGATTTATTGATAAGTAAGTGAGATTAATATTAATTTAGTACATTAATTATTTTTTTATGAAAGCTGTTTTATTTCATATTTTAATCCTGAAACCACAGATCACTCGATCGATAGCACAAGTTACCTAAACACACGTAACATTACTATGAACATTACTGTATTCATAATAAATAAATAAATGAAAACCAAAATTAAAGTAAATTTTGTTTATTTTATAAAAAAAAAAAAAACATTAATACCAGGGTTCTTGACTCAGGGCAGTTACAGCAATTAAAGCCTTATTAGTCTCTCTTTTCCTATTTCTAATGTCAGAGGAGACATTAGAAATATGAAAAGAGAGACTTTACTACTGGTAAAATATGGGTGTAGGTACCTATAATAGGAACACGTCTGTCTTACCCTTTGGGGACTACAGGCGTGATGTTGTGTTGTATATTTATCTTACGACTATTTACTAAACTTGGATATAATAGGACTATAGATGTATCGATGTATGTAAGATGTATGTTACTCTTTCACACATAAACTACTGAATAGATTTGAAAACAATTATGACGCACAGATAGGTAGTTAGGTAGGTAATCATTTTTGATTTCAAATATTTGCTAGTTTATAAAACATAGGTAACACCAACCCCGGCAGTATGAAGCCGTGAGAGAATTACCGATATCGACGCGAACGAAATCGCGGGCATAAGCTAGTTTGTTTATATTTAATGAACAAGTACCCAAGACTCACTGTTTTAGAAACTGTTAACAACTATGTTAATAAACTTAATCTGCACACTTTACCCAACAGTGACATAGTTAAGAGAATTACAAGTTCAACACGAAAGGGAAAGCTGGCAGCAGCGATTCACACACAAGCTGAGACTGGCCCGCCTCCAGTGCACTAGGGAGGCTTTTTTTTTGTCGTGTGTAAATCCTCAATGGATGTCCTCCGCCTTTGCGGAGGGGTCTGTCAGACTCCTACTGACTAAAACCACACGGTGTTCCTTCTCGTCACTTCTGGCTGGGGTGCGGCGACACATTTGCATTCTACACAATCACGCACTAGGGAGGCTATATCAACCGCTACAAGCACTAAAAACGTCGGTGTTTTCTCGTGAAATTACGGTTTTTTTCAGATATAGTTACTTTCTTTTTACTTATATAGTGAGTCATTATTTGCCATCTACCTTTTACAAACTATAATGGGATCGGCTTCCAGTATTTTACAAGTAGCGATTGCCTATATTCATAACCCAGGTACTGGTTAATACGATACCTGTTGTTAAGAGTGGTTGTTAGACTTTCGAGCCACTGACGAGCCCAACGGATAAATGTACTTAACTCGGTATGTAATGATTGGTCACCCATCCACGAAACAACTCAGATAATCGTGGTTTAACCTGAAGATTGACCCGGGTTGCTGTTGGTACTGCAACTTCTTCGTTCGTTGCTGCTGTATAGCAACAGAAACCCGGTAGGTATGGCGTCCAAAATGTTACGTTCATGAAAACGTAAAATATAAATCAACACAGTAGGTGAAAACTACTTTCTCAATCTGACCCAGCCGCCGCGGGGGCCGCGGGCCGCAAGATGACTCCCGGCCACCGTAGACACGGGTCTGCGGACGGTGAGTAATGGTTAGCTCACCGTCCGTCCGTCAAATGACAACAGGCAGTGTATTCTACGTTCCACGTGTGTTGGTTCGTGTCCCACACGCGCCCTTAAAGACATGTCAGCAAAGCTGAGGGGCCTGCAAGAAATATCGCAGTCCCGGAACATAAAAAAGGTGAAACCACTTTTAAAAGTTGTTGCATGTAAGTATACATAATTACTGGTCGTGTTACTCCAACTACTATTTTTTAAATAATGCAATTGTGAAATGGTCTGAAAGTTAATCATTAAACCCGTTTTTCAATCAAGGAGTTCAACACCACTTCTGTAGTTCCAAGCCAACAAATGCAAGGTCGTTCTTTGAACATAATTATTTTAATAGAAGATACTTTTGTACGCTTACCCTTATTTATTACACCGTTATTAAATATTCATAATTTAATTTGTTTAATATTTATTCCTTTCTGTTATACACTTTGACATTTAATGATTTGACATGAGTATTTACTTTGCTAAGTGTTTTTCATCTTTATTTTATTACTAGCTGTGCCCAACGGTTTCACCCGCTGCTCACTTAGGGCTATGAAAAATAGATGTTGGCCGATTCTCAGACCTACCCGATATGTACACAAAATTTCGTTTAAATCGGTCCAGCCGTTTCGGAGGAATATGGGAACGAAAACTGTGGCACGAGAATTTTATATATTAGATTTTGATATGTGACAATTTATGATTTCATTATGTGCTCATTGATTTAATTTTGCAACTAGCCTGCATACTTCCATGTAACTTGATCAAGATTTTTGTCTAAACCTTAAAAGAGTTTATAACGAAGAGAGTTTGTTGCGGCTGTTTCTTTTGAAAAAACGACGTGTATAAAAAGTGTTTGTAAAAACTTACTTGTAAAAGAAACATCATTAATTATACTTTGTATTAGTTAAATTGGGGAAAATAAACAGGAAAAAACTTGACCTACTCGTTGGTCGCACCAAATCAAGAAGATTACAGAACCAGACTATACCAATGTCTCGAACGAGGCCTAAAACAGTAGGCTGCAAGAGCAGTTACCGTCAATAAGTTTCCACACAAAACCTTTATCAGTAAAGTAAACAAATACAAAAAAAAACCATCACTATCTTGTATCACTTCTTGTAACTAAATATGTAGAGATACTCTAGTACTTCCTAAGGAAGTTTAAGCACGCTAACGCCATCTGTTGAAATTTTCCGGAACGAACTTGTAGATTTTCTCTTGAAGTGGTTCGCGTACCGGAAGATGTAATTGCTTCGACCAGTTGTAAGCGCTCCTTGCAAGATGGCGACACTGTAACCCTGAGAAATGTGTTTTCGTAGATTCGGTGAAGTTTGCTCTTCCGGTTAAAATAGTGCATAAGAAAACTTACGGGTGCAAGGACCTGATACGATAATCAATTGGCACATAAGATAGAAATGCAATCTTATGAGTTGAGTTATTTATCTATGACTAACTCACGAATTACGATAAGCAGTTCTATAGGTTTAGACAAAAATACGTTAAAACTTAAAAAAAATAAGATTCCTTTAAAACAGTACGTTTGTTTTAGAATTAAGTTCATTCGTCATTGCACAATTTAGTTTAGAACCTTTTATTTCAAATATATGAGTATGAAGTCTATTAAGAACATTCTTTACTAGGTCAGAGACAATTATTATTGTGATGTGTATTAGTGTTAATGATGTTGTGATAGCGTTTCATTTAATAGTGTCAAACGAGATCCCTTCAATTAACAAACGGAGATCAAACGCGAGTCGCAGGAGTGCGGCGCGCGCGCGCTGCGCCTGCGCCAGTCCGAGCGGACCCCGGTACCGCCACGCGCGACGGCTCAAAGCCTCGACCACTATTCATCTCCACAAACGTAAATACTGAAGTATACGTCCGGCGCACTGCGCTCCCGCGCCGGTTCAAGGACTCTACGTGACCACCTCGAGGTGCTAACATAAAGGGCCTTTTCTGTCACGTACACAATACCACCTGATTTGTGTACAATTTTTTATCTGAACTCTTTCACCTTCAACACAAATATCTTATCTCAAGCCAGCTTCCGATTGGATTGTATTCGACGTCTGTGAACATATCGGTCAATGTTTAAGTGAAACGTTAGAATGAACTTTGGAAATTTATTAAGATGAAGACGCGCGATCGTCGAGCGAAACAAGATTTTCGGGGAAAGCAGGACAAAAAGGGAGTGAAGCAGGAGATTTCTCGCGGCGGGAAACGCCATACGAATAGTGTTGGTGCTATCGAGACTGCTGCTGAGGCGCGCGAACGGACCAAGCGATCTGGAGTTGAGGCCGTCAAACTACACCTGCAGGTTACCGGTGACGTCGGGAGGACATCAAGATCTGCTACATCAGTAAGTTCATATAATTTAATACATACCCTAGCATTCCCAAAGAAGTGAAGTCATAGGTAATCTAAATTCACTGTCGTGTTTGCACATAATAATAAATATTAATGTGACATTTTATAACTATAAATTAATTCATAAGGAAGTAGGTATATGTATCTAGTAGTTAAACGGATGGATGGTCGGCGGTCCTCGTGATTCTGACGTACCTATGTTCAGTGAGAATCGTAGACAAAACAATCAAATTAGCGCTTCCATGTAATACGCTTGTTAACAAGACTGCTGCACGCTCATTGATGTATTACACATTATAATACAATCGAACATGGTGAGGCTGACAAACAGCATGGAAGTTAAACTAGGCTCAATCTATTGTATATTTTGTAAACTTTCCAACGTTATTATTGCGTGATCTCTTAAGTATTTAGAAGTGGGAAATTATTTCTTACACAAAGAGAATTTAGAAAAGAGGAAAAAACTAGAACCTAACGAACATACTGTAAATTTCAAATTAGTTTACAAAATTTGAATAATGAGTTACCTACATCCACTGACTTTATTATTTTTGAACACCTAAGAAAAAGGACAAATGCGTTTACTACGACGAGAAAACCATGTGATCCATTTATCATATTGAGGAGATCGTGACAAACAGAGATTACCGATGCAGAGGCTTGCTCTTATCACCCGCGGAATGACTGGATTTTGTAAAAAAAAAAAAACAAATCTCAGTCACCTTATAAATAATTACTAAACTTTAGAATTTAACAACACCAAGTTATAATTAGATAGAAAATTGTTTAAAAATAACTTTACGTGAGTTTTCGTAAGTATTAAACATTAGAGACTAAAGCAAGTATTTTGTAAAAATATCTGGAACATCAACATTAAGTTACAAACCAACAATGGCAACTAATTATAACTTGTACACGCAGACAAACGCTGCTAATGACAGCTGTAAAAATAACATACTTCAAAATAAAACGGTAATTCCACTACGTCCAAAATTCTTTGATTCTGAAGACTGTGAAGTCCTCGATTAGTCTAAGCAATAGAAAATATTCGAACTTAAAATTGTTCCGTTCATTTGTTTATACAGAAAAAGGTAAATCTTATCATAATTCAAAGTACCTACTTACAGGCTAATTGTCTATATTGTTCAATTAACTCATTAATAATACATTACGTTCGAATGTTATTGACAATTCTATGATTGTTGACCGTGTCTGCATTGCGAGTTTTCTCAACTATTAAGTTATCCTTACTAATATTATAAAAGCGAAAGTGAGTTTGTTTGTTTGTTATCTCTTCACGCTATAATGGCTACACCGATTTTAATGAATTTTGGTACAGATATAGTTGGGAACCAGGAGACGGACATAGGCCAATTGGGATTTGAAGGAGAAAGAGGGAAGAAAAGGGAAAACTTAGCGTTGCTATTACAAATCCATAAGGCGCAAGGGGAACTGTACGCGGCAAAAGCTAGCATATAATAAGTGTAGTTTTTTTCGCAAGTGCAGTGCAATGGTGGTTTCCGCAATACAAGTTAGCAATCGTAGTGCACTTTAATCACACCATACTAGTGAAAGAAAGTGGTGAAACCTGCCCAGCAAGCTATCCAATATACCTGACAGTAGAAACTCATCGGCTAACGAGTATTACGATTATTTATAATGTGGTTTTATTACTTACATAAGATAGCGCACCGTAGGTTTGTTTATAAAAAGGTAGTTTCTTTTTATTTTCAGAATAATCCTCTTTATCACCATGTAGACTGTAGGCAATTTTTTTTTAATAATTGATTTCCTTCGTTAATATCGTACTGTAGCCTATAGTCCACATTTCGAACTAACGAGCTAGCACCAAAAAATACGACTCTTGACCGTAGTGTTGCCTACAAGCAAAATTCCCTATTCTTGTATTTTTTTTATTTGTTAAAAATAATAAAACCTAGAAATACGTGTATTTTATTTTCTTGTAAACATCTCCAATCAAAAAAATCAAATAAATCCCAGTTTATGAGTGAGAAGAGGGTTAAAAGGTAAAACGGTCCAACATGAAAAATAACATATTTTGAAGAGCCTTATAAATAAATAAGGTATCCTTATCCTTACTGATATTATAAAAGCGAAAGTGAGTGTGTTTATTTGTTTGTTACGTCTTCACGCGTAAACGGCTGAACCGATTTTAATGAATATTGGTAGGTACAGAAATACTTGGGACCCTAGAGATGGACATAGACTTTTTAAAAAAAAAACGTTTGAGATATGAGGGAGAAAGAGGGAAGAATAGGGAAAACTTAGCATTGCTATTACAATAAATAAGGTGCAAGGGCAAAAACTACAGGTAGCAGGTACCTGTAAATCAGGAAAGGGGAACTGTGTTACCCCGAATTTAATGCGAGCGAAGCCGCGGGCAAAAGCTATTAGATAAATAAGACGCTCTTTGGAAGACTCCAATAACTAATACAAACACTACCTTGGTCGTCACAATAATTCTAGACGTTGACTGTAGACTAAGGTACTATGCTATGGTTGAAACGGTCTAAATAACAATGACCACACCAGTTCTACATTAATTTTGTTTACATTGTCTTCACAGATGTAACGTAATGTAACGTGCCGTCTTTAATTGAAACAAGGAATTTTTAATTGACAATTATTCCGAATGTGCAGTGAAATACCCTTGTTGACTGCGAATACCAAACTATTAATTTCATGATTCGCCTTCAATGATTCTGTTTATGTACCTATCAGAAAGTTGAAGATGGAGAGCTTATAAACTTTTCCACCGTAGGTAAGCTACCCCTATCAGCAAAGCAGAGGTGCCTGCCAGGGCCACCGCCTGCCGGGGTTGTGGATCGTTCGAAAGAGATACCGCGACTCCGGAACATAAAGGGCAAAAGAAGGAACATGGGTGGGTTTTAGTCAGTACAAGTCTGACACTCCACCGCTCCGCTCGTCAGGGACGTTATTTGATGATTTGCCATCCGCAAATAAAAACAAAAAAGTAAAGGTTAAAGTAAGCGTGATTCCGGTATATGAGTGTCGGTTCGATTCCAAGGTTTGAACATATTAGAAGTTTCTCGGAGTAACACTTTTTGTTAGTAATTCACCAAAAGAATCGTTCCGCTGTAGACATGGCAGTGTTCCTTCTTCAGCCTTTTTGTTTCGGGATCGTTAGTAATGACATCATTTTAGTTAAATAGCACACGCAGTACCATATGTAGGTATGAGTTAATTCTGAAAATTATGAAATATTACAATGTGCGATGCGGTTTTTTTATTTTAAAATTATATACATATATAATATATCTTGGGACAACTCACACACGGCTATCTGATCCCAAGCTAAGCAGAGCTTGTGTTATGGTAACCAGACAACTGATATACATACTTATATAATTTATAAATACATATAGTACGAGAGCCCACGACCAAAATTTTTGTCTCATAGCAATACGGCCAAAACCGCATCAAATCGATAGATACGATTATCCTGAACTCGAAAATACCAATATCAGACATTTTCCGCGTAGCGTTTGATCTGACCGAATTTTCAAAATTGTCAAAGAATTTTACCGAACTGCATCATAGCAATATGTCTGATTTGCAGACTGTAATTGAATGATAGTTCTGAGATACCGGAAACATATTTTTCAGACGTTAGTGGTATAGCGCAAACCCGTAAAATCACTTAAAAAAATTAAAAATGAGACAAAAAAAATGTCTCATAGCAATACGTCTGAAAATATTTTTTATTAGTAAATTTTGGTTATTTGATGCGAACAAAACAATTTTCAGACGGAAATGTGAACGCATTAAATTTTGAGACCGTTTTGAAAATGTTAACAAATTTTACCGATCGGTATCATAGCAATATGTCTGAAAATTGTTGGACATGATAAAATAAGTTGTCCACATGTGCAAAAAATTTATATCAGACAAATTAAGTGTAGCACCTTCTCTATCAGACAACTTTTCGATACTCAGATACCATTTAAAAATCGTATTGAGGCATCTTGAATTTTCTGTTACAAACCAATGAATACGTTGCGACCCTGAATTTATTAGATGATAATTAACAAAGAATTTACCCGAAACCGTAACATTGAAGTTGAAGGACTGAAATAAATCGCATAAAAGGAAACTTTTTTGGGAGTATATGCTACACTTAAAGTGTCTGAAAACAGGTTTTTGGTAATCATGGCAGCAATACGAAAAGTTGAAAAAAAAATTATCCGTATTGCTATGATACAGGTCGGCTAAATTTGTTGACATTTTCAAAAATGCGCTCAGGCTATATGCTACGCGCAAAATGTCTGAAAACAAACTTTTTCGTAATATAATTATAAAATATATGTACATTTTCACTATCAGACGTATTGCTATAATACCGACTGTCTTTTTTTTGACACAGCAGAAATGGCCTCCCACGCAGTTGCTACACTTTCGACCGTTACTACACACCTAGTCGGGTTCAGAATCATACAATCTAACGATTTTATAGGGTTTTTGCCGTATTGCTATGAGACATGGTTTTGGTCGTGGGCTCTCGTACTATTATAGATAAATCACACCCAGGCACAGAACAAACAATCATGCTCATCACACAAAGTTTGTCCGTGGTGGGAATCGTGGTGGGAATTCACTACAAGGTGGGTACCACTGGGTGGGCCACTAACCGCTAGACCAACAGGCCCGTCAAAATTAAACGCAACGAACAAAACGTCAAAATTGACGCATTTCCTTACGTTATCGCCGTGAACTAGAGCTAGGGCTCGGACTGTGACATGTGTGTTAGCGTCCACTCTTGTTGACTTGTACCTACGTTGTTTTTGACCGCCGCCGCCGCCGCCGCACCTAACCGAAATACCATTAAATATATAATTATAATAGTATATTATTATTATCTTTTATTATCATCCAAGTAGGTATTTTAACAGATCTTTTTTAAAAATAAGCTAATAAACTTTAAATATTTATTTTTTCGTTTCGATATACGTTTTTATTTAAGCAGTAATGTAATTTTTAATTTTTTAAATAAAAAGACCTGAATCCCAATAGGTACCATGACGCATTTTCTTAAATCATCAGTGTAAATCTTTAATATTTATCTCTTTTAATTATTCATTACTTTAATTACCCACGTGTAGGTTAGCTGTATTTTTAAATGAACATTCATGTAAGAATACGTACGTAAAAATAACAAAACTTTGATCAATGAAAAATTTGTTATAAAACAAAAATATGATTGTATTATTTAAATATTTTTGGGTAAATGAGACATCGTTGACTTCAGCTGTACTTATACAACACAATTAGCAAACCTCATCTAAAGAAGATCTCTCTTTTTTTGCGGATGGGAAATCAGCAAATAACTTCCCTACTCTGGGCGGAGCGGGGAGATGTCAGACTTGTACTGACTAAAGCCCACCCACGTTCCTGCTATTGTTCTTTACGTTCCGAGGCCACGGTGTCTCTTTCAACAAGAAGATGACTTAAGTGGCTTTACCATGGTTTTGTTCAGTTGGCGAATATCCTCTTACATGAAAATCGCTCCTGTCGGAACTGGTTTTGTATCCGACTAATCTCTCTCTCTCTCGCTCTCTATCTCGTTTCATAGATTCTCATTTGGGGTTATATATCGTGACCAGTCGTCGAAACCTACTAAGGCTTTTTCCAAGCCGTTGACGACAATAAAATGAAACCAGATTAGAAGGCTATTCGAGTTGTAGTAATATTTTTCTCATATCCATCCTAAATGTTAAGATAGCTGTTTAAGAATTATCTTCCAATAATAATGACGCGTCGTGATCGTGTTAATATGCGCGATAAGAGTGAGAGGTAAAGTGGTCACACTCTTTAGCCAAAAGTCGATGGTCCACTTCAGATACTTGTGGGTATCGCTAACTGATTAGGAACTGGAACATTGTCGGAAAAACAGAAACAGGAAAAAACGCAATTGATAACTGTTATTACCCTTTTTCACGGACAGAAATTTCGAAAAGAATTTCTTTCAGAAAAATGTTACCCTTATACTATAAACAATCCTATAAGAGGGTTTGGAAAGACTAGACAGTAAACCTATATATTTTTAAACCTACCTATTTATTTATTATTCGGGCGGAGCGGAAGAGAGTGTCAAACTTTTACTGACTAAAACCCATCCGTGTCCCTTTTTTTGCCCTTTGTATTTTGGGGCGGCGGTATCTCTTTCGAACAACCCGCAACTCCGGCAAGCAGTGATCTTCGCGGCCCCTCTGAAGATCAAACCCTTGACTAAAGGATTCCAAAAATGAAAACCACTATAAACAGTCAACATATTGCAGTCGTTCAAATTTGTTAGAAAACACGGAGAGTCAATATAAACATGTTTTGGAAACCCCATCAATTGCTTATCTGCTATGTGGCTCATAAAACTCGCCGCACGCCTATTAAGGTTCTATAAAAAAGCAGATTTGAATAAAAAATAATGACGATGATGTGAGTTTTAAAAATTTTCCATATTTTACAAAATAGGCCCTTGAAAGTCAATCCATAATATTTTTTTTTTGTTTTATAAGTAAAATATAAAAAATAAATATCAAAATGTATAAACGAACAAAATTCATTTACTAATCTTTGCTAACCAAAGACGGCCCGCAGATGTTTAAATATCTCTACATACGGTTGCCTCTTTCTGCTATTAGCACATTAATGTTCGTACATCTCTGACAACCATTAAAAGCAGTGGAAAACCCGTTTTTTTTGCCAAAGAGTATCGTGTGCAGAGGGGCCTGCCAGGTTTGGGGGTTGTTCGAAAGAGATAACCGCGACCCCGGAACTTTAAACGCAAAAGAAGGAACATGGGTGGGGTTTAGTTACTAAAAGTCTGACACTCGACCCCCCATTCCGCCTAGAGTGGGGGTTTTCCCATCCGTAAAAATAGAGTATTGTTACATTATTTTATAGATTATTTAAATTCCCCCATGTAAAATATCAGCTTTCAGTGCCAGCTGGTAAGACTACTAACCGACCCCGATATACATAAGTTCATTCATTTTCCGCCTGCCTGAAAAGAAAACCAGGTTATCGCTTTATTATTGATGCATATAGATTGGTAAATAAGGACGCGATAGCTAGTCTCAGATGAGACGAATTGTATTTTTCTTTTGTGCTTCAGAGCAGTCGAAATATTTATTTTGTTTCGATTTACTGATATCATTTAGGTCTCAACCTATTCAAAGGTGTGGCTATAATCCATGAAGACACACACCTTTTTTGCATATAGGTACAACATACAAGTGTTAGAATAATGTAGAAAATAAGTTATTTATTACTATTGCATTTTTATTAGTCTGTGTGGTCAATAGTATAAGTAGTTGCGATGATGCCTTTTAAGTTGGTACGACTGTCATCTTATACCATTGACCACAGTTGGCGTTTCTTTTGATATGTCTCCGTTTTATCAATTAATATGAAAATAGAATTTATATTCATAATAATGTTAAATTAATTCCTAAAATATTATAACGATAAATCGAAATAATGTAAGTTAATAATTGTTTGTCTTATATTCATATTATCCGGTTGTACCAACCAAAGTGGTAACAAGACTTTAAAATTATCGATTCGCTTATAAATCCCCCCCCCCTCCCCCCGCTTTTAATTTTTCTTGCGGATAGTTAATCAAAACCCACCCATGTTTCTTCTATTGCACTTTATGTTCCGGGGCCGCGGTGATCTCGCCCCTCTTAATTTAAGTTCATGAATCACTAGATAAAATGACATTGTGTTTGTGTTAACGATGATGGTAAATCCAAAAGTGAAATAGACTGTTCTATGTATGTGTTATAGTACAACAGTAGTACAATAATACATACCATCCATGATATATAATGCTAACGCTGATATACTTTGCCAAATTAGTTCTAACAATAGAATACCCTTTGAAAGTGCAAAAATATCCACTGTAAGCCTTAGTGTAAAATAGATCACAACAACTATTTGATAAGTGGAGTGGATAACAAGCGAGCCTAGTTTCACCCTACACGTTTCAATCATGGTCAGAAATCAATCCCAATACTGTCATTGAAGTAAACAAACACATTTTGATACCGCATCAAGTATAGTTGGTACTCACGTGATAAACAGCCAATGTGACGGCCACTTCAATCTGTCCAGCTGAAAAAAATAATATCAGATTATCTTCAAGATACATTTTAACAAGCACTTCTATTTGTTTGAACCTATCATTCAATCATCCGTAGCTGTTAAGTCAAGTGTCCACCTATCGGTGTGTTCTAGACATTAAAATAAATAAGTTAAAAGGTAGTAAAGTGAACAAATAACTAGTAATTATGAATTAGTTCAAGTAATTTTCTTGCTGCTAATTGTTTACGGTCACTTAGCTTTGGTGGTGTTAATAGGGTAATTGCACACTGTGCGGGCGCTTGGAGGATTGAACAAATACTTTGAGTAAAGGTATGTAAATTTATTTAAATAATTAGTACTTATCATTGTACTATTCTAACAAATATTTGATGATATAAGTTTAATGAACGTTTAGTTAATGGATACTTACAAAAGACAGATCCTTATTTCACGTATTTATTTAATAATCTTCTAAATTGAAGATAAGTCAATAAATTTAGGATAAACTGTTCATAATGTTGTAAATTAAAAAACACGTCTGTTTCGATTTAAAGGAACAAAAATATAAGATAAAGTAACTGGAGAGAAAATGCTCTAATAAATTGTATCCGGGTAACGTGACACTATTCAACTAAGTAATGCAAATTCATGGTTTAATCAAATTATTTGCCGAGTTTATTTGTTTTATTAGTCTTTTGACGTCTATAGTTTTACAAAATCGTGAAATTGCATTTAGTGAATGTTGATTTAGGTATTGTTTGGATTAATGCCTGAAAGTCGTGATCGTATTGTTAGGATGCGAATCCCTTCGGAGGAGTTGTATACACTTTGCAATTGTTTATTACTTCTTTTTCAGCCTTTTGAAAAAGTTATCTACGCACTTCTTCGGGTCGGCAACCAGGCGTATTAAAAGAATAAAGCACCCAAAATTTGACGTTTATTGCTTTGTTATAGAAACTTAAAACTTGACACTTCTTAGATTACATTTTGTAGCCAATCAGCCCAACGTGTGGCATTATTTGGAGGTGAAATGAGAATCAGACTTTTGTTAAAATGAAACGCCATCATTATGATTTTAAACACTGAAAATAGCAGCACAATGTCCGGAAACCTTAAAAGAAATGGTTTCGGAATCCGCATAAGTTTCATTTTTCCTTTTGCAAACCGAAAACCTACTAGTAAAACGACATTGTTTCTTTTTTTCTTTTTTGTGTTATTGTTAGCTCCCATAACTCAACGTACAGAAAAATGTGCCTATAAATATTTGGTCCAACAGTATCTGTGCATATTATCAGGTACCTTCGAATAGTTACAGTCTGACATAACCGTATTTCATCATTCTTAATCAAGATAAGAAAACGAAATTACAAGTTAAGTAGGAGCTTAAACAATCAAACACTAATGAGTAAATACGATAATAACGCCAATACAATTAGTTCTGATGGCTTTTTATGATAAAGACGCTGTACCATTATAGCAGTAGTTTACAATGCACTGATAACAACTCTTCATAATCCATCATTCATAACACGAAGTTCAAAACGTAACATACTTACTGAATTTAAATTAATACTTACCCTGACTCGAACATTAAATTCTAATAATTCTATTATTTTCACGTCTAAGCTAATTCTATCCTACTTCCTATTAAATATTATAAATGCGAAAGTATTTAACGTTCTATGTTTGTAACTCTTTCACGCAAAAACTACCGAACGAATTTGGACTGATTTGAAACACTTATAGTTTAAAACCCGAATTAACACTAAGAATTTCTTAATGTCCAGATACAACGACCCCGGACAATTATCAAACTCCACATGGGCAAAGCCACGGTTATGAGCTTGTTCTGAATTTGTTGGTTATCCTGGCTTTTGTCTATGTTGTCCGCAATGGATGTTGATGCAGATTTCACCGTCACCTTTGTCATTAAACTTAAAGACTCTCCATGTTGCGTCAGGTCGTAAAAACCGTGCGAAGCACTACAAACTAAGTACTAACTTCGAGCAGCGGAATTCAATCTAATGCACTTGTCCCACACTATCAGTGTCATACGTAATTGGAGTCAAGAAGGTGTCTAGTGGTTTTCTTGTCTAGTACCAACAAGAAGGTGTTAGTCCCAGACTTATCGCTTTGACTAACAAAATGGGCACGCCACAATAGTGGCGGTAAGTCCCCTCTTTTAGGAGAGGCTGGAGAGACGCCATGGTGTCCTCACCTACCGCCTCACGCAGGTCCTCACCGGACACGGAAGTTTCGAGAAGTTCCTGCACATAATCGGGCGCGAGGAAACGCCCGGGTATCACCATTGCAACGATCACCCGGAGCAAACGGTGGAGCACACAGTGTCTGCCCAGCTTGGGCGGAGCAACGCCGTGCCCTCGTAGAGGCGATTGGTGGCGGCGATCTCTCGCGTCCGGCCCTAGTTTAGTCCATGATCCGGATCGATAAGAAAAGCAGTAATGCTAGCGAAGGAGGTGGCCGGGCGTTTGAGGGAGAGAACCTCAAAAAAACCCAGTTGCCGCGGGGCGTAGGTTTAAGCATAACATTGTATGCTTGCGCCTACGAATTCCGCATCCGGAGCTAACCTTGGGGGAGGTGTCTGTCAGTCTATTTCTAACTGAAACCATACGATTCTACGGTACAAGAACACACTTACTCTCTCTTTAGCAGACGGTTTGCTATTACAAACTCGGAGAAGGGGAGGAGTAATATGCTCCTTCTCCGAGTTTGTCATTCTATGTCAAGTCGGCAGGTGATTGGGTTCATTTGTACTTATTTATTGTTTTGCAATCTTATCATAACAAATTTATACTGTCACATGATATTCTTTCTTCATGGGTGTAGGCACTTAAAATTAAAGACTTTATCTGGAGGAAGATAGCAGTTGCACCAGCATTCTCTTGGCTGATATCATAAGGCTCTTAAATCTACTAAAGCTTTAGGCTTTATGTATCGCGGACAGTAGTTGATTCATCGTAGATAACGGACTTATGAAAAAATCTTTAGATTCTTTATCTTAAGAAGAATTTTTATTTATTTATTCTACATCTTACGACTATCATTGCAGGGTTACCTAATGCGATAGTGTATACAATAACAATAATATGTTAAGTTAAGTTTGGTAACTAATCCTTACTAATATTATAAAAGCGAAAGTGAGTTTGTTTGTTTGTTTATTTGTTTGTTTGTTTGTTACCTCTTCACGCTTTAACGGCTAAACCGATTTTGATGAATTTTGGTACAGGGATAGTTGGGAACCAGGAGACGGACATAGGCTAATATTTTTTGGAAAAAAGTGGGATGTGAGGGAGAAAGAGGGAAGAAAAGGGAAAACTTAGCGTTGCTATTACAAATCAATAAGGCGCAAGGGGAACTGTGTTACCCCGAATTTAACGCGAGCGAAGCCGCGGGCAAAAGCTAGTAATATTATAAAAGCGAAAGAGAGTTTGTTTGTTTATTTGTAACGTCTTCACGCGTAAATGACAAAACCGATTTTGATGAATTTTGATACAGAGATAGTTGAGACCCTGGAGACGGACATAGGCTAATTTTCTTTTTTTAAGTCAGAAATGAGGGAGAAAGAGGGAAGAAAAGGGAAAACTTAGCTTTGCTATTAGGTACAATAAAAAAGGCGCAAGGGCAAAAACATCAGGTAGTAAGGACCTGCAAATTAGGAAAGAGGAATTGTGTTACTCCGAATTTAACGCGAGCGAAGCCGCGGGCAAAAGCTAGTAATATTATAAAAGCGAAAGTGAGTTTGTTACGTCTACATGCCTAAATTGACAAACCGATTTTGATGATATTTGGTACAGAGATAGTTGGGACCCTGGAGACGGACTAGGTTATATTTAAAAAATATAAAGTAAGATAAGGGGGAGGAAGAGGGAGGTAAAAAGGAGAAAAAGATGATTTTATTTTTGATCATCACGCAGTCGAAGTCGCGAGCGGAAGCTGGTTACAAATAAAGCAACTTTTGTGAACTCATTCAAATAACAATGAAACAGATCAATGTCACTAGCTATGTGGTTGAGAGTACGATAGATATGAATAGACATCATACTACTTTCCATTTAAAAGTTTAAAAGAAATTGACAAAAGTATTTTTTCGACTTTTAAGGAAATTACAAAATTGTTAAGATTTTAGCAGCGTTAATACTAATCTTATAGTCAACCACCGATGGAAGAGAAGAACTGAAGCTTCAGCACTTCAGGCGTGAGTTAACATAACGAAATACGTCGACTTTCGAAATAAAAATACAATTATCCTGTGACATTGTAGTTAAATTATTTGCAACAAGCACAATAAAATTAGTGTCATTCATAGATATAAAAAAATATGAAAAAATGACGTGTAAAACAGGTTTTTTTTTTTTATTGATATATTTCGTTGCGTTAACGCCGCGAATTCGCTAAGGCCTCCGGACTTATTTATTCCAGAGTTTGCACGGAGTGAGCGTAAAACAAATTAGTTTGATTTCTTCCACTTCCTATTACCTTTCGCTGCTGACCATGTACTGAACCAGGGCCGGACGCGAGAGATCGCCGCCGCCGAACACATCCACATTCATACTCAAAACTTTCCTCACGATATTGTCCTCATTCCTCCGCATCACATACCCAAATGAGGGTTAAGCAAAGGTAGTTAAAGTACTTTTTTGCATTTTTTAGGTCTGATCAATGTTCCATTTCCATGGTTATACTGCACATAGTTCGTATGATAGAGACAAGTTAACCTAATTGTTCCACTCACAGACGGAGCACGTGACGTCTCCTTAATTTTCCTCCTTCCGCTTTACATATTATTAAACTGGTTGCCATCATGTGATCGTTTGATTGCTTCAGATTTGACTTCCCAATCAAGTTGTTGAAGCATCTGCAATACTTATGTTTACTGACATACCTAATCATTAAATGTATGGCGGTAGTAGGTGCTTTGGCACCATGTGATCATTACCGCCATACATTTCTGGCTTGTACAAAAATATCAGATTTAGCAATTAACTTAATTAATATAGGAAGAGTGTAGACTCTATATTCATAATGCCTTGGAAGTTGACTCGGCCTTTGGTGTGGGAAGCGACATGTGTCGAAACCCTTGCGTCATGTCATTCTCCTATCACGGCGGGCAGTGCTGGGCAGCTCCTGAAGGTCTTGAACATCGACATTTAATTTGTAGTGATGTTTTGAGCTGGATGAAAGATGAAGAGCCCACTAAGTATTTTGGGATATCGCCTATCGGTTGGGCGACTGTTTTCGTGAATTTAATTCCTAGATAAAACTTAAGTTTTTGATAAAAGAACATATTTTTATTATGGTTTATGCCTGTCTATTAATAATAATATAAATTTAAAACCAATAAATGAACATAATAAACTTATTAATATAAATATTTAAAATAAACGGGTCTGTCTGTAATAAATACAAATACCCATCCTCTTTCTCAAAACATCAGTTCGCAATGCAATAGATTTAAGGTGAAAATACGAACAGGTAGTTCGTTGCTTGAAATATATATTTTCGCTATGATTGTATGTATCTTGTTTTCTGTTAAGATCTAACATGCAAACTCAACATTAAATATGTCTACTTACATGTCCTTCTACTAGACAACGCATCTTAATGAGAAGCGGTATTTTTCATGACCTAATCAATGGTCTATGGTTTGACATTCATTGCGCGTCATAGACTATAGATAATGTTGTAAGATTATGACTTGGAGGAAACAGACGGTAAAATAAAAATACTAGATAGCCTCGATTTGCAACAAGGAGAATAGCAACCCAAATAATAAAAAAGTAAGAAAACACGCTTATTTTTTATGTTCTGTGGACATGAATAAGAATGTTTTATGATGATGACTCGAATAGTGGTTCGTTTAGATTTAGAGAAATCTAATAATCCCAAGCAAGTAAGATAAGTTTACTAATTGCAATATAGTGGTTCCGTAATTCACTTTCTACCTGTATCATCTGTATCAGATGTGTTGATAAAAGTGAGTCAAAGACAGGTTCCTACTAAGACACATTCAGATCACATATATAAGTGGGTTTAAAAAGAAACAGCATGATCGAAACTACTCACAATTCCAAGATAAAAAGACAAAATCTCGTGGTACTTATAATATCTGATGTGGCAGTAGCACATCTTACAAGATTTATGATCTTCTTGACTCGCATTTTGCAAATGACACACTTAGTTCTGGTCTGTAATAAATTGCACAATTTATAAACAAAAATTGTATCGCGCATTACTATTTAAAATGCAATTATAGTCTACCCACACAAAATAATCATATCATACATAGTTTATAACCAGATGAAGGTTTGCCCTGATTTTTACCTGGATGTCAATTACCGTGAACTTTTTAATTAATTCCATAAAAGATTCAATTAAAACTTGGGGATTAATGAATGACTTTCAAACGTAGACCCAAATACCTACATGCTAAACACTGATGACAGAATTCAGTAAATGTCTAATATTTTCACAAAGGTTGTTCTAGTCCAAAGTAACCATATCGCCTTAAGTTCCTATTAAGTAATATATAAGAGCGAATTTAATATTCCATGAATACTTAGTAATTTCATTTGGCTCTCACTCGGGGAATTTCATATGTTCAAACGATGAGTACGACGCGCGACGCCCGCTCTTCGTCTCCTAATGTACCCTCGTAATATCACAAGACGAGATTATAAACGTCTTAAATACAGTATTTATTACCTTAGACACATCAGAAGACGTCAATAAATGTAAATAGGGAATAACAACGTCACATGATTGCAATTTATGTAGAAAAATCATACAGTGTAACTGCAATAACGATCATTATTCGATGATTCAAGAAAACGGCCCATTACACTATTAAGGGCCACAGACTACTTGAAAATTATAGTCCTACTATGTAAATATAGTCATCTTATTTACCATAACACGCTAACGGAACGTTGAGCTTCATCTCTATTGTTTACCAGCGTTCCGTATAAAACCAATGGTGGAGGTGGAATTGCAGCAGTAGTGTCACAGCTTCTATGTTTTCAACTCGTTTTCCGGGTGCTAACCGGCCACCATCTCGTGACTGGATAAAATTAACACTAACCTCATAATCAGTGAAACAAAGACAATCCTTCTATGGTCCAAGTAATTGACGTCAGTTTTTGATCGGTATTATGAACTAGTGATTTATAAAAAGGTGTAAATGCAGGGTGGCCACGTGTTTTCTAAAAAACAGAGGTCGTGTTAGAAAAGTGTGGACGTGAGTTATTGTCGAGTGCCCTTAGTCGGGGCGCGCACGTAGCCAGTCAGCTGACGAGCGCCGACATCCCGCCGCTGTGCCGCCGCGGCAGTCCGCCCCGTACGCGCTCTACTCTCGTCTCGTCCTACCCTTATCGCACAAGGTATGGCCTCGTGATTGGGGATCACGCCTGTGATCACCTGTCGACTTCGGCGCGAGATAGCATGCTATCAACCGTACGGATCAAATGTTTATTGTGCCTGTTTATTGTTATTTGTATCTGTGATGTATTTTACGACACTTAGCCTTATATAGAACAACGTTGAGTCTCACATTACTACTTTCAAGTTGAAGTACGATGGTTGACAATGTGCCTGGCTAGAGTATCCGCGTATTCGGATGGTATGTGATTTATTTTTTGTGAATTTTCCCAAAGCTTTTTTGCCAAAGTGAGCTTTTCAATTTTTATTTACGCTTTGTTATTTCTTATTTGTTAAAATTCATAAAGTGAATGTTCCAGCAGTAAAATATCAAAGCAATCTCAGGCTCAGAGCCGCAAAAATAAACCTGCAATGCAAGCTTTTTGAAATGTTTTATAATTTATTTTTTTAATCAGTTGCAGTCTTGTGTTTTATGAAAAACTCACTTATACTGTAATCTACTTGACTAGCCTTATTTAGCTCATAATAACTGCCTATTGTAAAAGTATACACCCTAAACATTGATGCACTTATAAGGCACTATCAACCTTTTTATGGTGTAAAGTGCGTACCACAATAAAAGTGTGATATTTTATATTTTATACTCACTCAAAATATACTTTTGATTTCTTCAGTTAATGATAAAATCGGTTCATGATGAGGCCTTAGTTCCGGTGTTAAGAGCAAGCCATTAATATCTCTATCATACATAAATGTGTATACTCATAGAATTATGACGAGCTTACCATGGCGCCTCATAAACTAAGGAGTATATAACATATTGATAGCTATGTAGTTCGTCTACCAGTGACAAAACAAAGGTTCTTATTGCTATTGCTCGTTCAAAATTAGATACAAAATTTCCACAAGTGTTGTCATAAAATCACTAGGAATGTTGTCATAAAATGTTGAAGGTAAGCTAAGTGAAATCTACGGCATGTATGAACAGTTAAATAAAATAAATGATATCGAATAACTTCCATTTTTAGTTTAATGGAAGAAACACTAAAAAATATTTTTAGCAAAAATTTAACTAAAAGCATTACGAACAATCGGATTTATAGAAGGTATATAAATAGATTCTGTATCTGTATCAAGTGGTAATTAACTGATTAAATTAAGTTATTTACATACGTAGGTAGGTATTATTAATGGGCATAACAATAGACTTACATACATTTCTGCATAAGCGATTGTCGGCGGATTAGAATAATCTATAGCCATGGGTTATCTGTAGTGGACAATATAATAGCTACTTAGTATTTATTTATTTTGTTATAACATTATAATTCTAGAGCAATTTGTTATTTTATTATATCTTTACAAACTTTACACAATCATACAATCGAATTAATTAAACGATCATAATCGAGCCAAATGGGAAAATATAGACCCCACCGATTCTCAGTGCGAAAGCAATACTCATAATAAACCCACGTCCCATTTGTTCATGCATTAAAATTGTCTTCTGAGGCCATTATCTTTACTTAACCGTCAGTCATTGGCGTGGCCTTATGGTGTAGGTGCTAGGCCCAACTCGTCATCATTCTTTGCCTAGTCTTTACCCAGCAACGTTGAGTTCGGCTCTCAATTAAACCAGAAACAAGACGAAGTTTGCAAGACTGATTGGCAGGTTTCGGGCTACTTGTATCCAATAAATCCAAATAATTAAAGCTAAAACACACTTCTTAATTTAAAAAAAAAACGTATGTAGCTAGCAGTTTGGCATCTTAAAAATGTAGGACTGTTTTAAATTCAACATTCGATTTCCAATTCTTTAATCGATTACTTAAATGAAACATTGTTGTGATACAAAGAAGTGTTTAGAATTGTAGTACATTTATCGTGCAAACTAAAAATTAACACTTGACTGTAAATTTGTTTGTTTGTTATTTGTTCACTGTGCTTTGTGACGGCTGATACAAAGGATTTTTTTCTGAAATACAAGGATACTTTGCCCGTAGAAGCCACTCAAGTGCTGGATTATAGGGTTAGTTAGCGTGTTGTGGCTGCAAGATTGCATCTAAGCTTGTCATTTGATCATAAAGTGGTATAATCACGAGCCGACCAGAATTTAACAGCAGGCCGATCGAAGAGGGCGCCTTAACTTTACTAGTGAGCATCTAAATTACGTACAATTGCGCAGAGTTCTGTTTTGTGACCAATGCAATAAAATTATGCTGTATGGTATCGAAAGAAGCAACAAAGCATACAGAAGAGAAGTAGAATGCTCTTCCCAATGCTGCATTAAAGAAAGAGTAAGCTATGGTAGCGGTTCGAGGTCTTAGCATGCACGGTAAGACAAGTTTGTCTTGATTCGAATTTGGCCCACGTTTACCCGCTCCAACCAGTCATCTGCACATAGAACAATGTCTTGAAGATCATGTGATGGGTAACACAGGAGCCATGTAAAGATATTAAGGGTTATTTGCGAGAACTTCTTATTTATGCCAGATGATGCTGGGACTCGCCGCAATCGTTGTATCAGATTTAATATCGCTATTTCCTCATATATGGAATGGCCACCAAAAACCCTGGATTAAAAAGATGAGTTAGACAAAGAGTCTGCCCCCAAAAACCTCTATTTTCTTAACCAGCTGCCATGGGATAGCATTCCACATCACGTAAAAATTCCGCATAAAATAAAACACAAAGGTTTTAAAATTGAATTTGAATACAAAAAACAACCCTCTATTAAATGTAATGTAATATTTATTCCTAAAAAGTAATGATTTTCTTTCCATTTTCTAATAAACTTACGAAAAAAAACTTCCGTAATTTATGTTTTTTATTCATGAAAAGTGCATATTATGTCCAATTGTACATTTACCGAAAAGATTACATTAATCTACTTCATAGTAGATTGATCTCTCGATTAAATAATTTCGAGTGCACATTTGACACATTATTTAGCAGAAACACTGATCGATTCGATAAACTCAAGCATAACACCACCGATCAACAAAATTTTAAAATGTTATTTTTCACATCACGTGAAAATAACGCAAAAAACAAAGGTTTGAACATTTAATTTTAATAGTAACATAAGGAATTGAAAACTTCATAGAAACCACATTTAAAAAAAAGTCATTTGATATTTAGTCCTAAAAATAAATGTTTTTCTGAAATCATTATGAAACACAAACTTACGATGGGTTCCCTTTTTTATTGAAGAGAATTATAAATTTTGTCCAATTGAACATTTACCGAAAATATTAGAATGAAGTAGATTGATTTCTCGATTAAATAATTTCGAGTGCACATTTGACACATTATTGAGCGGCAACACTGATCGATTCGATAAACTCAAGCAAGGCGTTACCGATCAAACAAAATTGTTCGATAACATCGATTGTCAACATTGAAATCACCTGTTGAAGTGTTGACAAGCTGTGACCTTTTTTAAGGTTACACTTGGGCCACAAACGTTAAACAATTTATTTATTTTAAACATTTAGGCATAGATCTATGTACCTCATATCCATAATTTGTCCTATTGTCAAATGTTGTTGCCACATGTAAATCATTATATTTTTCGGCAATTATTTTTGTCTGCCTGGCTTTTTGAGCAATATCAATAGTTTTTTTATTTATTTTACGATTTATGTACACACCGAATACAATAAAGAAGACAGGAAGAAAAAAGGGATTTAAAAGTTTAATTTTTTCTAAAGAAATCTCTTCCAGCTTACCTGCGAAAGGAGAGTAAATAAAAAGAGATGTAGACACAGTGCGTAAAAAAAAGAAAATAGAAAAATATAAACAAATAATGACTAAATACAATATAAGAATATACTAACATACATACAAGTACAAAGACAAATATATAACAAGAGTAAGTAAGTATAGAGCAAGTTTCTCTCTTTTGTTAAAACAGCAAGCTTCAAATTGCTTTTCTTGGCACAAGTGATATTGAAAGTGTCCTTTGAGTCCTATATGTAATAATGAAACCAATAAATGCCACTATTGCAACATGTAGGCGGATGCACCTACTCGATGAATTCATTCAAAGTTAAGTCACGCGGCATTAGTTATAATAATTAATAAAATTACCCTTTGATGAGTTAGTCGGAAAAATACGTGGAAACACGTGATTTCTAAACAAGATATAAGCTTGAAAATCGTCACATGAAATGATTATAAAGAAACTAAAGATCCAAATTCCCATAATTTCTTCACTAACGAATCATTAATGGTATGTAGAAATAGTTTGCATATAATCTTTCTACGTTGAGAAAGCAGTGACGCTTTCCATACGTCACCAGCCAGTAGCCAGCGCAATCAATAGTTTCAAAAGGATTAAGTCCGTGCGTCGTCTGTCCACTACCTCTAAGCTGAACCCGATTGTCATTCCAAATACTGAATTTATTAATCGGCTTTTACACCATTTATTATTAAAAGATTTAATTTATAGAAGTTTATACCCTGTTCGTTCCTGATGGACTAATCTGTAGGTACTATTATAAAATACTAGCTTTTGCCCGCAGCTTCACTCGCGTTAAATTCGGGGTAACACAGTTACCTTTTCCTGATTTGCAGGTACCTGTAGTTTTTGCCCTTTTGCCTAAGTTAGCTTGTAGCTAAGTTTTCCATTTTCTTCCCTCTTTTTCCCTAATTGTCCACTTTTTTATCATTTATCAAAATCGCTTTAGCCATTGAAGCGTGAAGACATAACAAAAAAACTCACTTTCGCTTTTATAATATTATTAAGGATTATAAAGAGCTAAAGTTCGGATACTAATCCTAACATAACACGAGTGAATCCCCAGTCATAAACTAGTGTTAATTGTAGTGAGAATTATAATATAGACAAGACGGAAACGTAAAAATGTTTGTTGAATCCGTGTTTTTTCAAAGTAAATGGGCCCCGACAATCATATTGGATATACAATTTTTACATATTTACCAACTTTTCAAGTAAACCACAACAATCAGTATCCGATAACTCATATTTCTAAATGATTCTACCTTGGGAGAGTGGCCGCCACGCAAACCAAGTTACGTGTCTCTAAACGGAATAGGAATATTAATTACAAAGGAAAAGTACAAAGTTGTCGTGTGTTTCTCATTACTGTCTATGGCGTCTAAACATTTATGTCTAGTCATATCACTAATCATCGTTATAAAATCGTGGCTTGATTCAATTAAGAGTTCAGACGCTGTTGAGTAACAATTCACATTTGGAACATTGTTCTTCGACTTTTCGAACTTTTCGAACTTTTATCTTCTCAGGTCACAAAACGTTCTTTCTCGTTTTGTTATTCGAAAGTAAATATCTATCAAACCATCAATTTAATTTTACTGATTAGATTTATCTGATCGTTCAAAAATAGACTCTCCAACCTATGTTCCATTGATGTCAGCAAGCAGGCATAAATGATTTTATCTAGTAAGATACGTATTGTTCCCAACACAAGTAACATCCGTTAGTTGTTCCAACAACTCAACCCAAAGGAAGGACGTCGCAGGAGTCACCTCGACCTCATTACTAATGATAATTCAACGATAATGTTTGTTTTGCACACATATACAAATATAAATAAATAAAATCTGTTTCGTAAATAAATTGACACATGTTTGTGAAATTGTATTGTTGAGATTGTTAACGCTGTTGCCCTGTTGTGATCCAATTGGCATGGATAGGACGAAGCGAGCTAGTGCAACAACCAAGTGGGTTGGTCGTCAGAGCCCGCTAGTAGTGTCATCACATACCTAATCGACAGGACGCGCCACCGGCCTCATGGCAATAGCCACGCTCAATTAATTGTTGTTTATCAGACGCTATGAATATCTCGAACTGAATGTGGTTCGCCCTAGTGACAGTGAAACTCATTAAGAAGCAAGATGGTCTGTATTTTTTATTCCTATTGTGTTTCTTTTTGTGATATTTTAAACTTATAAATTTTCTGCGTTCGGTTCATACGAAACGGGACACCCAATCGAGAATCGTGTAATTTAAATTGTGATATTTAATTGATATAGGTACGAACGTACCAATTGATGTGCGCGATGTAAACAATAACCATAGACTACTGTTGACACTATTTGTTTCTTTTTTCAACATAAAATCGCCATAAGGAAACGGCCCGAGGACTATTTTAGAGCACGTATAAAAATAAAAACAATGGAAATTACTTATTCCGTGAACATTATAGATTTAATCTGTGTCATACCTCAACCGTCCGGTGGAACAGTTATGTTAGAACGTGTGTATCAATACGAAATCTAATTGCAACAATAATTAAAAATGTATGTAAATTTAAAAACAAAAGGAAGTACATAGAAGATCCTTATTTCTTAAACCTGTAAGTAATTATTATTTACTATCACGACCCGGCCATGCGTACGGATTTATGGATCAAAATTTTTTTTTATTTTTTTTCTAGATACGATGTTTTATATTTTTATTTTCTATAGGTTGTATATTGAATGTATAATACCAACACTTCACATATTAACTATCGTAGTGTTGGCGAAAATCGCATGAAAATTTATTTTCCTAGATTAGAAGAAAACGGACACAAAAAGCTTCTAATTTTACAACCCAGCTTGGCAAGGTCTCTTATTAGGTTCAAAACTATTCTATCTTTCAAACCATACAAATTGACAAAATTTCATTGAAATCTATTCGGTAATTTCAGGAATTTGCATGCACGAACAAGTATATAAATAAGATGTGAGACGTGATTTTTATATTTAAAAGACATCACATTAAAACAAGAAAATAGAAAAATTACATAATTATCATTCTCATATATTAAAAATCTATGTTAAACGTCTTTAAAATTAATGATGACACGAAGTATTTTCCCACTTCATAAGGTCCTATTGTTCTGTAAGAAACCTTCAAGCTCCATAGAGTTAGCACGTATGTTATATTGCACTTCACGTCTCGAATAAAGGCTTTTATCACATTTTACTTGAAACCCGATACAGGCCAGACTCTCTCGAGTGCGATCCCGTTGCGACTTCTAATAAAACTATGTACTAAGCACTATAAAAGATTCTTTTGTTAGTTTCCCTGAGCGACATCAACTGACTTTCTATCTTTATATTTGTTTCTAAACAATAATAGTTGCTTGTACTGGTGATAAACGATAACTGAATATAAAAATCAATCTGTAAATGATCCTCATGTCTTAGACGGGAGACGCGTACTGAAGTCAATTTGACTCGCCCTCTGTTATTTAAAAGACTGTAACAGCAATTACATCAATTTATTCGTTAAATTACGCTGCACTATTAATTCTGCTACTACTTAATTTTATTGATAAGTAGTAGTAACACAATTCTCCTTTCTTGATTTGCAGGTCCCTGATACCTGTAGTTTTTGCCCTTGCGCCTTTTTGATTGTAATAGGAAAGCTAAGTTTTCTCTTTTCTTCCCTCTTTCACCCTCATTTCTGACTTAAAAAAAAATTAGGCTATGTCCGTCTCCAGGGTTTCAACTATATCTGTACCAACTGAATCAGAAATATAAAATCATCAAAATTGGTTAAGCCATTAAGGCGTGAAGATGTAACAAACAAACTCATTTTCAATTTTATAATTTTAGGAAGAATAAATGGAATCTTGTAAATACGTTCTTTATAAATTATGTTTTTGAATAGAACCTTATTTTAGTAGGTAATACTACACAAAAATATATCAATAAGATGAGTGCTTCACACGATTTTTTGCCACTTAATAAAGGTATTTTTTACAACCCAAACAACCGGGCAAGTGCGAGTCGGACTCGCACACCGAGGGTCTCGTACAAACTTGCCACATAAACGGCCTTATCTTTTGACTGCGTAGAATTGAGATATGATTTTCCACAACTCCAGGGGACCACAGACTTGAGTACCTATATGGTTAAAATTTGAACTCGCTATCTTCACACGTTCCCGAGATAAAATGTCATGACAGACAGAAAGACAACTGTGTGATCCAATAAGGGTTACGTGCTTTTCCTTTCGAGTTACGGATCGCTAAAAAAGAACTATATTTATACGTAAAAGAGTAATTTCAGTTTTTGTTGTTTTACGGTTTTCCCCAAACTGCCAAAGTAATGCGCAGGTTAATATTTTAGAAGATTTAATAAATCAAGGAAAAATAACAAACAAGCTATGTGTCCAGCAATATCTAAATTCGTAACTGGTTCATAATATCGCAATTGTTAAGTATTTTTGTATTAGCTATTAATGTATTAAAACAAAAATAAAATGGAGACAATAGCTTTATAAATCCATACTAATATTATAAATGCGAAAGTATGTTTGTTTGTTATCTAAAACACTGCACCGATCTTCCTGCTACCTATTGTATTAGTTGACAACGGTAAACTAATTACTACTCGTAAAATTTGATAGCAGGTTACTGATCGCAGTGTTAATAAGTCGGGGGTTGAGGGTTGAAAGAGATACCGCGGCCCCGGAATATAAAGGGTAATAGAAGGAACATGGTTGGGTTTTATTCAGTGCATGTCTGACACTCCTCCCCGCCCCGCCCAGAGCGGGGGAAATTATTTGATCAATCCCCAACCACAAAAAAAAAATAATCAATCTTTTCACAGAAGCAGAATAGTTTTCATTTTATCAGGGTTTAAAATAGTAAGCCAATTTTACAATACCTGGAAGTTGTGAAATAGTTTTAAATCAGCAATTAATTAAGTAGGTACTTATGCTTACACAATAATAAATAACCAATAAAATTGCTGATTGATCGTTTATTACCCAAATAATATTTATTGATTCATTAATCCCACATATGGTTAGAAGCACGTCACCTATCGCAAGTAATTATTTGATTAAGTGTTATTATAGTACATTATTACTAATAAAACTAACATATTATACAAATACATAGTAATTTATGAGCTCAACAGATTAGCAAGTAAGCATTGCCGTTTTAGTTAAAGACAATCAGTTTTAATGATCTCTTATTTGCAACGGTACATTTCTAATGCTTATTTATTCAATATATTTGATCTTGCCATTGTGATGGGATGTGTACAAGTCGTGATGGTAGAGTTACCCGCTGCCCTCAAGCCGAGGCAGTGCTAACCATTTTGATGACTTGGTAAACAAACTGAAAGTCAGACCTTTATTGTCGGCCTTCTGTCACATGAAAGAGATTAGTGCCATAATGTTCACATCGACATTAACTACACAATCGTTTACTTGCATAGTCAATCATTACGAACATAGAAATATTATCCTGGATAATTATCGTAGGGGTCTTAAAAATTGTACTATTATTTGTGTGTTACTGACCTGGTTTTTTTTAATCAGATTTTCTGTTTATTTTTAATCTGCTGTCAACCGCCATGATGGGTGTCTGCATCTGTCATATACTGGCCGAAAAGACAAAAGCGAATCGAATTATTTTACGTGAGGTTTGACAACATAATTAAGTAGTAGGCTTTCGAAAACGAAAATCATACACAAACCTATAATGGAATCGAATGTATTAAACGTTTTTGGGTTAACCTCGCCTTTGTACTTTATCCTTGTGGCCGATGAACTTGTGAAAGATAAATTAATAATGAAAATATATATCTAATCTAGTAAAACTCAAGAACCTATACAGACAAGGAACAGTTAAAATAATGTCGCAACCAAAGAACATATAATGCAGATTGTTTTATGTAGTTTTACAGCATAGTTGATATTGTTTTTACACAGATAAATTATTCAAATGACTCAAACACTTTATACTTACATACGTCTTATATATTGGCAATAACTCTTGTTTTATTTAAAAGAATGACCACAGCACAAGTATTTACTGCTCTTTTAACAGGCTATTAGCTAAAAAAGCGCCTTTTGTTTCCATTCAAAGTGATGATGTTCGGAAACTCATTACTTGTATAGTTGTGTTGTTTAGGGGCTAAATGCAGCAACACGTCTTAATATGCATAGGTACCAGCATTTCAGCACATCTTTTAACGCTCTTCTCAAACCAATATATTTTTATCTATGTATATCAAACTGTCGTGTCCAGATGACCTACATTGGTATGAATAATAGGACAGGAAATTTTCCAATCAAAAGATCACGTCATAGGATCTAGACCTGATACATGTACCTATTGTAATCTTTGAACCGTGGTACTCCGCTGTTTCGTGGACTGAATTGCTGTAGGTGTAATGAAAAGTTGAACTGCTATTGTATGTTAACAAAAAAAACTGGACACTGGACTGGACTCTTTGAGATAACCAACTCACCAACATCCATCAATGTCTAAGGAAAATGTACCAAGTAACTTCTTACGATTTGTATTCAACACAGGAAACACATAAACGATATTCATAAAAAATGAGCCTGAATACTTGACCTCGCTGACCCACAGCGTCCAGAGCCAAGGGCCGCTCACGATGTCTCATGGCTAGTCCACTAAGGCCAATGTCCTTTACCTTTTAATTAAGATCTCATAACACATACGTCACGGCGATGATTGGGTGAGCAATCCGTTTAATTGTTTGGAAGCGATAAGCGTTGGGGAGCGCGTGTCGTGGCATACGTTCGCGTTCGTAAGAACATGATTGGAAACTCGTGGTCGCCTTCTCGTGAGTGATCATGTGACTGTGATGAGACCACTTAAGCAAATAAACGCCGCTGCTGACACCGCGACCGATGCCGGCTACCACCCGCCAGCAATTAGCTTAAGACACACTCACCTAAATTATTCAGTGGGTCGCGTTTGAACTATCAACGCGATGTTAACTCAATCTACTCGAGCAATGCTCGACTGTGGTAATCATTCATCGTGATTTAATTACTTACATAAAGAATGTCGGTGGATTTGCTCATTCGTAGGTATATATGCTAGCTATATAAAGTACAATAATATTATATTAGCGAATGTTATCATCCTTGATACTTGAGGTAAACACAAATGTCTGTTAAGCAAATACAGATGTTTTGATTATGATTTCGATGGTGGAATGCTAAAAAATATATTTTCGTGTGTATTTCCTTGGCAACGAGTACGCGTGATGATTTACAATGATTTATTGTACTTAGACAAAGAGATTTATCTTACAGATTATCTATATCTAAGAAGTACCTAGATCTGATTTAAACAAAATGTGCCACTTGTTAAATACTGATATGATTTTTTCAATTCATTTGCTGCTCACATGACTGACAATCTTATGAGATGTCACTCCTGAAGGTTATGTTTTTGTTTGTTCTTTTTATCATTGTTTTAAGGTGAATCGAGATTTTATCTGGGTCTGTATCCAGATCCATCCATATTTGTTTTAACCATCGGGTACTCCAACCGCTAACTAACGGAAATGCAAACCTCATTTGCAATTTTTAATTAACATTCTAATTACCTCACCTGTCGCAAGAATTTAAGGATTAGAAGTCGGTTAAGTCCTGAATACATTCGATTATGTAGAAACCTGTAGACATATATGTGCTAAGGTTGTAATCTTTGTAAATAGTGAAGACTAATCTTTTCAACCCTGAAAAAGTTTCATAGGTCAAGGCTTCAAGGCTGCAATCAGAACCAAATATAATAAATGCTCAATATTCTACAAATAGACCGTGTTTATGTAAAGTTACTAACCAACAATTAACACCTGGCGTTAAAAATACTTTTAGAAACAAATATGTTTAAGGGTATGAACGCAATGACGCCTCCCATTAATCATGTTTCAATGTAGCTGCAGTACCAGCCTATCGCCATCCACGGCCCAACTCACTGATTGCAGTACAATCACATTGCATTGTGCACCATTTTGCGCATACAAGTGCAGTTAGCACCACAGTGCACCAGCGCCGAAGAATAAGAGATAATTGGAGAGCATATCAGCACAATAACCAGCACAATGTAAACAATAAACACCACTAATTTCCTCTATTTGTTATAATGTAAAACATTCGTGATGAAACAAGTGATTAGCATCGTTGAGTTTACCAAGTCCTCAGTGTTGAGCCATCGTCACTTAGAACTTATCTGCTAAGTCGCCGGAGGCTTCTTTGCTTACACCCTGAAGCTGAAACATTCAGTCGCGCAATTGTTCAGTCCGGTGTCAGACATTGACCGACGCGGGCGCAGCTTTTATCCGATTATCGCGCGCTTTCTAAAGTTATCCTATCGGAACATAGACATCGCAATTATCAACATGTATCGGACTAAGCGACGACAGTCATTGGGTGTGTGAAAAATACTATTTATTGTTGAATTCAAATGTTTAATTAGGATGCAATTATTATGGTGTATATTGAATTCGTGTCTTAAATTTAATACCTAGGTAAACCTAGTCTTAGTCACCTGTGAGCTGTGTTTAATGATTTTGTGTTAATCAAACACGACTCGTTTTTGGATCCTCAAAACTTTCGAATCGTTTTTTAAACTTTGGCATTAACTATCTTTCAAAAATCATTGAACTTAAACATTAGTATGTGCTTGTATAAAAAAAATAAGCGCTATGGCTCAATCGATCATGTTAAATAAAAACGGGGGGCTGCGGTTATTAGTAAGTACGTACTTTCGGACAACCCGCAACCCCGGCAGGCGGTGGCCCCGGCAGGGCCCTCTGCGTTGGCTTACCCTTTATTATGATTTTCTTTAGTGGTTATATTGTTAAAATTAAATTTATGCCTATATTAGTTACGTATTGGTTTTTAATATTCGTAGTGTTTTCTAGCATGCTTTTAAGATAATATTTGGTCAGAATTTGCACATTTACTAAATGTAATTACACAGTGCTTTAAAGCTTCATATTACGCGTTTATTTGCTTTATACGCACGCTAATTCAACTATACAAAAAATCCAGTGCGGTTGTTTGTTAGATTAGTTTTTTGTGGTTTTCCTTTATTTTCGGTTATCCGCCTAGTGTTCATCAGATTTCGATAGATAGCAGCTGTTTGTAGCTGGCCAGTTAGAGACGCGCGCGCATGCAATACCAAAATGGGACCTAGTAATCGGTACTTCTGCAACCTTCTTTAGAATTATGATAACTTAAGAAAAAATCTTATATATTTTTTTAAATTCGTAATTATTGTTTTTCCAGGTTCGTAAGACGAGCATCCGAATGACTGCTATAAAGGAATATCCATTCGACTTAAGTGATTTACAAAATCAACCACCGGGCGCTGTCGGTGGAGACCCGCGGCCTGTGCAGTCGCAGCCGAACCCTCCTTCTGCAATCAAACAACGTGTCTCAGTGCCCTCACTCGAAGGAAAGAGAAAAGTGTCCATCATGGCCGACGAATCGAGCAAAGATCGAGAAAACTTACCATCGGACAAAGACAGGTGTGTTTCTAGGATTAATCTACCATTAGATTCCTTAGTCCAAAAACACGCTTCGTATGTATAGAAATGGTCAATCGTCAAAATTAGTCCGTGTGATTAAACTGGTTGGGACCCACATCGACGTACAAACGGTCACCACGGGTCCATCACACATGAGCTTTAAATGGTAATAAAAAAAATACTAATTTACATACCCTAGGGATAAAATGTATGGAAAAGATGTTTACTTTTCTTCCACCCTGTATGATTAAACTTTAACACTATCTATAAAGTATTCGCGAACCCGGCAGACAATGTGCTGCCTCTGGTACAGCAAATCAAATTTTGTCACATGTCGACCTACCGGGTCCAATTGTGTTTTCAAACCGCCCAGAAATCTATTTAAATGTACACAACATTCCTTCCAAATCAGTCCAGCCGTTTAACAAACAGAATTAGCGAACACACTACCAGAAGAACAATACGTATTTATTAAGATATACGTGTGTATTTCTTTTGGCTACCTAGATAAGTATTATCTATTATGCGTATATTTTTTCTCGTCATGTATTAAATCTTCGGGTTGGAACAACATTCTATACAAAACATAAAAACTAACTCGTGCGCAGGGTCTAAATCGAAACAAAATATTAATTATTTTTGCAGCCAAAACAATTTCATGAATAGTTTTTGTTTTAGGGTTCCGTTGTCAAATGACAAAAACGGAATACGTATTGGCGCATAGATTCGTCCTGTCCGTCTGTCTATTCGTTCGTATGTCACAATCAATACTCCGACACTGTTCAAACCACACAGTTCAAATTTGGAAAGCAGATTATTTCTATGACCCACTAGACAAAATTCAGACGTCTAACTGAATGTTCAAACGGGTAGTTTTAAAAAGCGACCAAGTGCAACTCGAACTCGAGCACCGCGGGTTAAGTACAAAAGTCAGGGGCAAAAACTCAACGAAACAAACAAAAGTCACCGACTTCCGGAAGTAAAGTTATTTTCCACTTTTTTTTTGGAAATAATTTTAATTCCAGCATTTTTAGTTACGGTATGTTGATATATCACACAATGTTTTATCGCATATTCATTTTCCATTGTAACTTAAACATTAGGAGATCATCCACGCAGAAGAAAAAGTATGTATTATAGGCGTTTCTACAAAAAAAAGTTAAATATCTTTTGGGATAAGAGACTATTTCTTAAAACTGCAGCCATAGTAACTAAGTATTCTACAGTGTATTTTTTCTTCTTTTTTTTCTGTATTGTTCTACAGCAGAACTAAATTATTTTTCTTAGAATATTATACACTAAGAAAAATAATTTAGTTTTGCTGTTGAGTGTTAATTATTGGCCTAGAAATGAGCGTTAAAAATATCGTTAGTACTACGGAATCCTTCCTTTATGTGCGAGTTGGACTCGCGCTTTATTTTTACTAAATAGGGTTTGCTTTTGGGCTCATCCCGAATTAAGATGCAGCACGCTTACCCAGAAGTAACCGATTCACTCTAACATTAAATAGATCCAAATTATAATGATCGGGGAACAGAGAAACCAGTTATTTTTGTTAGTAAATCTAATGGTCGAAATAACGCAATTACTAAATATAATGCAGCATCTGCACGAAATTAAGTAAATTATGAGGAAATATTCCTTATAATAATTTAATATTATAGGATATGTTTGAGGTAAAATTGAGAAGTAAATACGTCTAACCACAACCTACTCCACCGAGTTTCCCTGTTAATATGTCCATATATTGATTTGTATTGAATCAATGTAAATAAAACCAAAGTTTTAAAAAGTACAGTACTTAAAACAAATCTTTCTACGTATTATTAATGCATAATGTTATGTGCCTCGTGCTGCATGCCGGGTGTTGCATTAAAATTAGGCCAAAGTGGTAAACGGATTGGGTTCCAAACAACAGAAACCGGTGACGCGGTAGGCCTAGGAGATGAAATGACGAGGTGCACTCTTACCAAAAGTAGGGTCAGGTAGTCAGTGATAGCTTCTTAGTCATTTGCCTTTGCTCTGCAGTGGGATACGTCAGGGTCTTAACAAAATTAAAATAAGTTACGTATCTTCCTACTTCAGAATTAATAAGAGAGATAATTTGTAGGACTTTAGAAGCAGATATCTCATCAACCATTTTCATGAGAATAAAAGTGTTTAAGAATACTCGATATATTTTTTAAGAGCAATTAATAGACACCCTATACAGACATATTTGAAGACATTTTTAAAATTTTTACTAGAATTCATCGATCTCCTGCAACTGAGGGTTCATCATTGAGATGATGATGACCACCACGATGTTTAATAATTTCGTATCATATTTGTATAGCGGTTTATAGAATCTCTACATTCACATCATCTATTCTAGTAGTATACTAACAGTACAACTAAAAATCTCTAAAATTTAGTTTATTCCTGTCAAACGACGTTTCCTGTTCTGAAATTGATTAAAGTCGGATAAGTTAACCATATTTTAGTTTGACAGCATTATTTATAGTTTAGTTCTGAAATTGATGTTTTTCACCAAAAATAGTTTTGTCAAGCTAAATCGGACTATCTTATCTATAGAATTTTATTCCACAACATTTGTGCATGTTAATGTTAGTCTAGTTTAATCTGGTGGTTCATCAGAATCGCCATCAATGTCTCTTTTTCTTGAAAATATTAAATCTAAGTAATTAGCCGCTACTTGAAATCCTGAAACACGATACGATAGCGCCACCTATAGTTTCGTTTCCGAACTAGGCACAGTGGGTTTGTACAGAGCGCATTCACAGTAATTGGCATTGAATAAACTGTACAACTCAGTGCGGTATCAGTACCAACGAGTTTATGATAAATGTTCATAGGTGGCGCTGGCTGCTACTGATCTAGTGAACTTACAAATTCACCGTCAGTGGTTGAGCTCCTGAAAAAATCTGTCGAGCATAAAATATTGCACAAGATCCCATTTTAAAAAATGCATATGTTCTCATGGGCTTGTGTTTAAAATTATTATTAAAATAGGTATTGATAACTAGATTTTGAATGAATTAAAATATGTTGACTAAATAAATAAATCGATTTAAAGCGGTATTCTTATAAATAATCCACTTTTATTAAGATCTCATTGTACACTCTTTACGAGTCCGTATAATTATGCATATAATTTAAAAAATAAACCTCGTGAAATCCATTTTCAATTTGTTACATTTTCCCAACGCAAGCGTTGAAGTCTTTTCCTCTTGAAATCCTGACCTACCTTCAGTCAATGATTCTTACGTACGTTAGGTTACGTTATCACGCTTCCTAATTAAATAAAGATAATAACGCATTATAGCAGTACTTACTAGATAAGATAGATTTATTTAGTTTCTAGGAACATAATATTTAAAGTGATACGATCAGTGGAAATATATGAAATTATCATAAATTGTTAAACATGAGCTGGTGTGGCATAATAAGATATTTTACGACTTGCGAACGACATTCGATCATGAAGCTTAGCTCTGAGTTATCCAAGTGTTTTTAATAACTGTGTACCTTTCACTGAGCAATGCCTCATAGAGCTTGGTCCTCCCAATACTTACATCTATGCATAAGTAGTACAGATTCCGACTCTCATCACGTGACTATGTTTGTGAAAGGCATAGACCGTGCCCAGTTACAAGAGAACCCTGCTGACTCATAACATAACCCTTTGTTGTCTGACACTAGCAGACACTGGGGGGGATAATAGAGGTCATGTCAATTGGTCGCTTCCAAGACGTATGTAGGTATCACATGACTGGCGTCCAAACAATATTGTATTGCAATAATAAATATGATAGATAGGCGTACCTGTACACGTCACATGCTTTGACTCTCAATTAAATATAATTGCGATTACGTTTTTGTGCGGTCCCGTTATCGAGTTTATTTTTAGATTAAAAAATACACTTAAAACCATTAGCATGGGTTGTGATCTAGATTAAATTAAGTCGATGTATTGACAGCTTTATGAAATGCAAGTTTTGCTTTTCAGAACTAACTGTCGTGCTAAAAAATATACATATATAAAACATCTACTTCTTGACACGAGCTTTGAGAAAGTATAACCCATAACATTACGTTTTGTAAAATAATAGTTAAGTGATTGTTTTGATAATAAACAATATCTGTAAATAAATGTGTACAAGATCTTCAGCGCCTGTTCACCTTGTCAGTGCAACCGGCAGAATGGCAAATGGCAACCACATTCGTTTTCCCGTTTATACATGTGCAGGCGACGTTACATTTGCATAACACCTTTTCAATAATGGCCCACCAACGCAATTATAACGAGGCTAAATTAATCTTGCTTGTTATTCCAAATATCACCTTTTCAATAAATCATAAAACTCAGTGTCAATGCCACCACGAGTTTATGCGCATGAGTGTACGGCATTTTCGTCACCTCTGAGGAAAACAGCAATGAACTTAGTTAATGACCTCGTTTTCATGCAATTTTCTTTAAAACGGTTCTTTTTCTCAAATTATATATGGAAGAGTTATCGACGGCAGTATTTTATCATAGCACGCATAGCTATTGTGTGCAGGACATTATTACGACTGTTGCTCACAATGCTTTACGTTAGTCACACATCATTGGCTGTTGCTGAACTAGTAACTATGGATTTGACAGATTTTTTTGTTACGTTAGAGCAATGTACCAGGAGGGGGGAGGAGGGGGCAGGAAGAGGAGGGACGCGTCACGTGCTCCCTCGCCTACGGGCTTGTGGCCTCGGGGGCCTGGCAACGCTTAGGGCCCGTGAGCATGACTCATCAAGTTCTTATCAAGACTTGAGTTTTGAAATCAATTTTATGACCTCTAATCTTGTCCTCGCCTGAACATCAAAACGTGAAACTACTGAAAGGCACAACCACACAACTTGAACAATTGATTTATCGTCGCAATACGTTACGATCTTGTAGGTTACGCTTTACTAGTAGGTTGTTTTTACGATTAATCTTGAAATCTGAGACTAATTTTGACTAATTACGCATGATTTATTAAAGACGTGATTAAAGGCTTTTCATATGAGAAAATAACTATTAAATCTTAGCAAGATACTTGAAAATTCTTCTCAAATTACAGTAAAAAGTACCATTAGCACGTTCTGATGACGTATCGTTGTATTTTAGTATGAGTACTTACAACAACTTGGTTTTTAGTTTTGAAGTATTACATGTTCATTCAGCCAATTTGCTACCTATCATCATCACCCGACTTCGCCCACTGATAAGTTTAGAAACCTCTTTGCTCATGCCAGCTCCACTTTCTTGTGCAAATTTCATGTTTTTAATTAAATATGGGTTTTAATTAAAAACATGAAATTCCATATAAAAAAACTATGGTTTCCTTAGATTTTTCTGTACTATTTAATTATCCTTTTCTACTGAGGGCTCTTTTATGTGTAGGCTTCTTGTGCAAAAAGAAATCGAAATAGGTTTTATTAAATAACTTGTTTCGATATATTTATATTTGGATTATATGGCTATTGTTATTTTCTCTTTATTCTCAATTCTTCCATTATTTATAGCAAACGGGATAACCACACCGTTTCCTCGTCGCAAATGTTATCGGTTTCCTTATTTTTATTACTGTATAAACTATGGGTGCTCACATTTAAATACACGACTTGGTACTTGGCTTGGTTTTTAGGGTACAGTACCTCAAAAGGGAAAAACGGAACCCTCATTGGATCACTTTGTTTTCCGTCTGTCAAGACCCTTTATCTCGGGAACGCGTGGAGGTATCCAGTTGAAATTAAAACACTCAACTATGTGGTAATTTTGTGCTGTTGGCCGGTTTATTTGTGTACATACAACTTAAACACTTCTATGCGCAAAGTTTCGACAGTTTATGACAACGCTTCGTTTGGAGTTACTGAAGACATTTAATATAATAAGATAAACAGAGCTTACAATTTTCCAATTAACAACCAGACGCGTCCAACAAAAGGTTTCTACCTAGGTATGTCGTATTGCTGTAATTCGTCTCACTCACATATTGGATACGGTTTATATTTACAGATTTTTTATTGTAATTTGTTAACGCACGAAATATTGTTCACCATTCTCGTTCATTTTCGAAATAAGCGCAAGTAAATCTAACAATTGTTGTTTTTTTCAAAACCGCGACATTCGTCATTAATATCGATCAACGTAAAGTATTGTTCTTTTGCGTAGTACTGATATACAAATACAAGATACTGCTTTAATTAAAATAACAAAGGTGAATAAAAGGTGATAAGTATAATTAATTATTGTAATTCACACTCGAATTAACAGCAACATCGTGGCTGTGATACGTCGCCGTCGGTGTCGTAGGTAATAATTAGACAGGCAACGGTGCAGATTATATGCCCACGCTAGTTCCGAGTATTCATCACATACTTAAGTAGCTATCGTTAACAAACGACATATAAAACCACATGGAGCAAATCACTTGGCTGTTTTTAATCGCGATTGCACACATTGTATCGATGCGTGCGGAAGAATCGGAGGCAGCGGGTTGTGCGGGCGGCGCGGGCGCCGCTGTTATACGAGCGTTGTTTGAAGTGAGTAGTATAAACACGGCCGCGACGCCTCGGGCTCATTTAGTCACTCATCACCGAGTCTGCGCCCCGTGCAATAGTTCGCAACGCATTTTTATGGCAGTGGGCCTACTGTTGTACTTTAGGAAAATTTTTGCACGTCGGCCAATGACCGGCCAGCCGGCCGGCGAAACTGAACGTACCGAGGCAGTCACGTGCCCGGGGTGAGGCGCGGCGGCCGACTCGCGCGCAGCCGAACCTTCTCTTATAAGATGCACATTCGCCGCGGCATAGGTGTGGAGCGTGCTGAGCCGAGCGGCATGCCACCGCGTAAACCAGTCCTCCAATTCGCCCGCTAATCTAGTTATAGTGAATAAGACTCTCTGAGTACCATGTAGAATGTCTCACAGCAGCTTAAGTTGTCACTACGACAGCTACCTACCGTCAGATTCATCTCTCGAAACAGACGCACTCAACCGTCATTGGTAAGTTTAAAATATATCCATATTAATTTCATCCAGTAACGCGATATTTTGTCAAAAAAATATTTTTATCTCAAAAATAGTAAAAAAAAATGTGTTTGAGTTATTTAAATGATTAATAGTAATTTTCGAAATAAAAAAAAAATTGGTAAAAATTCCTGAAATAAAATACACGAAGTAATAATTAAGTCTAATTCCGTTCGCTGTTAATAACCACAAGAAGAAAACCAGAACCTTTGCCAAACAAAGTAATAATAATACCCACAATGTCAAATTTTAACTTCCCACCCTATGTTTATTTAATTGTCAAATACGGCTTATCACTTGGTCGCACGTTACGGGCTATCGAGTTCGATGTCGTACTAGTAGTAGGTATCAGTACCGAAAGGTTCTGTGCGCGGCAGTACTGTAACGCGCATCAAACACCTGAACAAAGGTTTACTGAAAACTTCACCAACATGTTGACCAAGCTGGCTGTACAAGTGTACGACCGACGCGGTAGCAAAGCTCCGTACACATAATTATTTTTCTTTAACATGTGCTATTTAAAATCGAAGCCATGGCTAAGGTCGCTGTGGACGTATATTTCTAGTTATATGACCCTCATTTAGTATCAACAATCCATCGTATAAAGATTGCTTGACATGTTGGCGGACACCGCGTCACACGTCATGGTAACATACAGACTGCACTCCCAACGTGTTTTGTTCATATATGGACATCGGAATGACTCCCTAGAGGGGACGCTCATCATGAGACTGCTATTATCTTTTTAAAACACAATAGGTTTATGTTTTCGGTATGCTTTATTATTAATTTCAGTCACAATATACGTCTAAAGAATAATTTTATGTGAGCCCTTTGTTAATCTGTCACACTGTATCTTGTAATTACCATCTAAAACATAATTTCATTGAAAATGTAATGTTTTGGAATCAATATTAATAAATACTCTAACAGTCGTGGCCAAAAAGAAGGTATACTTGTTTAATGCCAGTCATGACTGAAAAATATAGCACAACAAACAAAAAACAAACTCCTGAAGATTTGGCCTCAACCTTCCAACATGAATACACACCAACACTTAGATTTAGATAAGTGTAAACATCAGTTATAACATTTATAAATAGGGAAAAATAATAATATAAATCCTATAAATACAGATACTAGGATGTTTTTCTCATTTTATTTACATTTATTCCTCAAAGGTTTTCTAAAAATATGCGCAACAATATTTACGGTACTTATCAATCATCGTTAAGACTAATTACATTCGGATATCGCGTTAAAAATCAACGCTTATTAAAGGTAAACATTGTTCACGTAAAGATTAAAGTTTCCTTCGCCTGTTACATTTAACTGACTAAACATTGACCCACTGCACTGCACGTAATTTGCTGTCGATAAAGCCTTTACCATGAACTCACCTTGTGCCATAGATTGATAAAACAATACGTCGAGTACTGTATAATTTCTGTTCTGCGCGATACAGTGACACGTGGCATGTCACAGCATGGTAAAGATATGTACTCACCACGCGTGTATTGTCACACGTATAAAGTATATCCTACTAATTATAAATGCGAACGTTTGTAGAGTAACAAAAATCGATACATCCATATGTATGGATGATGTTAATCTTTCAAAACGTCAAAACGGCTGAACGGATCTTGATGAAATTTGGCACAGAGGTAGATTATGGTCTGCAATAACACATATTATGATACCCTTTTTGTTTAGTATTAAATAATGCCGTTTATGATTATTGATATCGGATGAAAAGTTCAAAACATTATCCCGAAGTCCTGAAATAAACATGAAAATAAAATTACTGTAGCGGGTATTTAAATACCTAATTCAACAATATTTTCATGACAAACAACATTATGATTAGCAGTTCAAAAACTATCCAAAGTAATACATTTCTAACGTGATTTAGTGCTTATTTATCAACAATCCATTCATTATAATTTACGTTAAAAATATGATTAATAAAAGTGGTACTGACCAGTATTGTGCATGTAAAGATATTACCTTCGTCGCATGTATTAAAATTGTAACGTAACGCAACGCCTTCGAGTCGCTGTTATGAATAGCAAGTAGTAGAGTGTTCTTTATAAAGCTTTGTTTACGATGGAGCGTCTTTCATCAAACATTTTTTTTTGTTCGAATTTAGTTTAAAATGAATTAATTTTCATAAACGTCCTGTATTAACAGTACAGAGCAATTGATTGAATCGAGACTAAACTGAAAGGTATTTTATTAAGACAAAACTTTAACTGGCATTACAACGTTAAATACAAATACTTTATAACTAAAAGGTATTGATATAATAAGATAGATATAATTAAAATTAAATCAATATATTTGAATAAAAAGAAAACAATATCATGATAAATTTTGAATTTTCCAATAACAGACAAACGAAATGTTTTTATGTCTAAGTTTAACTAAATTTTCTTTTAAAATGTATAGTTTTCATGAGGTTATAATAGGAATAATAAACGCCCTGTCAAAAGTAAGTACTAATCTGTTCGCCAATCTGTACGTGTCGTGAAAACTGTAAAAGCAGTTACTAAGCGCGAGCTCTTCGTATGTAACATCAGAGCGTGGGAAAATATTTACATACATACAGGCACCACACGGAAGTCAAAAGTATTGACATTTTATGGTTCTTCAGTATATCGACTTTTTAAAAGTTCTTTTTATAGCAAAACACGTTATACTGTGCAAAATCGCTCCAAGCAAAATTACATCGATTAAATTAACTGTGTTTCACTTTCGTTTTTATAACATGAATGGCCTAGAATTTGCTAAAAATATACGACGAAAATACTCGGTTATATTGTAAGTTATAAAAGCATTACTTGTTAGAGCGTAAATGTAATGAAACGATGTTTATAAATGACGTAGATAATATTCAAACAATGTGTCAAGCAGAACCACGTGTAGCGTATAATTAGGCATATGGAAATAATATACAAACGAAATTCAGTTAATTGAATAAATAATACTTTTCATTTATGTTCGGGATTCTGTTACAAAATTAATTATTACAAAAACTATCTTAGCCTTAAAACATAGTTTAATTTACCAAAGTCAATTGTTAATGTACCGCATAGCAATGAGTAATCGCTCTATTACAATATATTATTGTCAAGGTGACACACACGCTTGTATAAACAGACACGTATTAGGATAGACCCGTAACGGCCATATCTTGAAAGTGGTATGTGTCACTTCAACTTATTGATATTCATTAGGGCAGAAGCTCCTCTTTTAATTAAAATAAAACATATGGGCAGACAAACCGCAATAGAATTGCAAGTTAAATAAATCACCAGTATGTAGGTCATAAATTAAATTTACCTAAACCACTAAATGGTTATGTGAGAATAAAAAAAAATATTATTTAAATAAGGTAATTATTAGATTTTATTTATTTAAACTTCATGTACAATAGTGGTACATAGGCAGACTTAATGCCATAAGGCATTCTCTAGCAGTTTTGCAGTATTACTGTTATGGTAATAAATATTTATATTATAAATAAATGCGCTGCTTTAATTTAGTATTTTAATATATTTCCTTGTCAATTCTATTATTATTAACTTGTTATTCTTAGAATTAAGAAATTTTATTTCATCAAAACTATGATTTGGTTATTAAAGGAGAAAAGAAAACAGGATAATTCGTTTAAGTACTCGATCGCAGTTGTATTTTAATTTCCTATTTCTGAGAGGATTCCTTGTATGCGTAATGTTACAATTAGCTTTTTTTTACTAACTGATCGATTCCTTGTCGGAATTGTTCAAAATTACACAAAAATGCTTCGAGTGCATGTTTACAGTAACCAGAAGTCACGTCTGCATACTTCTTTACTCCAATTGTTCACTTGATAGTTAAATAAAAAATACTACTTGAATGTTGTTAGCGGTTAACTGTCGTTTACCAAGTAAACTGCAGTTCCTTTCAAACAGAACTCCAACACGTGATATAAAGGATTCCATTATTCTTAACAGCGTATTGTGATATAAGCCATTCACTGGTAACCAGGTGTCAAAACTTGCGGTGACAGTTTAAATAGGTATGCACGTGTTGCTAACCGGTTCCTTCTGAAGCGTCTACGTGAAAATTGAATTTGCATCAAAAACAAATAAAACGGTTGTTACCAATACTTAATAGACTCAAAAAAGAGGAGTTTTTGATGATTACATACACGATTTCCGTCAGATTACTTTTAACTTGGATATTAAATAATAATGTGTATTAATTATCAACAGGAATGGAAGCGTGTCAGCAAAAGCGGAAGGGCCTTCGCGCCGCAAAAGTAACCTCCACAATGCCATGGCAGCAGACATGGACTCTTCTTGGGGTAATTTTCCTTTCATTTACGATGACTACTTGAATGACATTTAGTTAATATTGAATGCAATTATAAGCTTCTTTATGTTGCAAGAAACTTGAAACGTGACTGTATCTGTGTAGTAGCTAGTAATTTGACTAAATCGAGGCTCAGTACAATAAAATAAATTTATCAAATATTTTCAATCGTGCCAGTTTTTCCCTTCAGCTCAGTAATTACAAGTTATTGTACCCAAAAAAATATGACTTGAGAACCAACTAACCACCGCACCGGAACCAATATAACCCAGATTGGTGGAAGGTTCTGAGACCTTGTTACAATTTTCCATAAGGTTTACTGCAATTTATACTATAAACACAAATTGAAAGCAATCACAAGGTCAATTGACAGACGGTAATGAGGGTACGATGTAGAAACAGCAGGTGTCTTGTACATGTAGCTGCTGGTTCCCACGATTAGATCGATCGCCACGCTGGCTGGCATTCGCCTTCTGACGCTCCACTGTTCCGTCACAGATCGCCAGGCACACATCGAGGGCAGATTTAAGAAATATTCCACGACATCCTCCGTCTACTCGAAGAAGGCGCTATCACAGCAAAGCGAATACATCGAAAGGTATTCCAAGTGCATGATTTTTACACTTATCTTGTTATTTTGAAAGTTTTCGAAAACCCAAAGAAAGTTGTGCTTTCAACTCAAACACCAAACAATTGTCCATAGTCCAAAACAATCGCGAAACGAATTATGCCAAAGTTGTTGAAACTAAAAAGTTACAAAAATTACTTAAAGACCCGAGAAGTTGTATAGTATGTAGAATATATGATTAAAAGGTATCTAGGCCGATCAAAGTAGGTCAATTCGTGTTTCAGCTTTCAGCAACGATCTTGTCACAAGTTCTGCCGCAATTGGCTTAGCTTTAAGTGAAGTGCTAACTTAAGAGACAGTAGTAACACCATTACTTGCTATGTATGGGTTAGAGTAAGCTTCCCTATGTGTATTTGGAGAAGGTATGTGACAAAGTGTTTGTGGCGAGTAGCGATGTCTATTTCAAAACCTTGACAACTATTGATGACAGACGAGCTATTTATAGGTGGCACTACTTTATTCCTTACATTTTATGTCATTTCTGGTATATCACAAACAAGAAGTGGTTGAAGGAACTGTCGTATCAATAAGTATTTTTTCTACTTTTAAAGCAATGCTTGATAATTTATAATTAGTACGACTGTTGATTTTCCCTGATTGATTGTATTCGATTATTTTTTGATAAATAATGCTTGCTAACTTCACTAATCTGTTTAGATCTTGGTGGTACGCGTGTTGCGCAAAGTGTCATTCAGAGGAATCCGGTATTCCCTCGTGGGAACCACCGAACTGGCAGAAGGTCTGCCCTTACCCACTATGTCCTTCCTACCGGCAGTTCGCGCAAAACATCGCAGTATTAATTATTGGTAAGCTACGACTATTTTATACAACGTTTATAAATTCACAACGGTTGCTATCAATTAACAGGTGTCCATGAAAACGTAGATTAGACGATGCCCATGAATTAAAACTAGTGTTATTTAGGTTATGAATGAGTTTTTGCTAAAACTAACTTTCTAGGACATACGATATGACGCCTAATAGTGCACATGAGAATCGTTTTTAAAGATTGGTTATTTAAGTTTTCTGCGACTGTATTCAAACGCTTAATAATCGTTAAATGATATTTCCTTTAGGAAATACGTAATATAGGATTTCAGTCCGTTTTTGGACTTTTTCCTAAACGGGACTCAGATTCAGACTCCTGAATTACCATAGAAGAACTGCTACACTGTGTGCTCATGGCCGGTGTGGGTTAACAATACACCTCTGGGGGTTTCTCAGACGTGTTTGTAGGATCTTAATGCGATAATGTCATGATAATTTGCGCAGGCATATTAGTATGGGTGACGGTATGGATCGTCATGGGCGACACGGCCGCGCCCGGTGGACAGCTGTTCTCCTTCGCCGTCCTGACCATCGTCGCCTACTTCGGGGGCTGGCTCATGCTGAAGATCACCACCTTACCTGCGCTTATAGGGATGCTTATAGTGGGCATTATCATGAAAAACGTGGGCCTCGTCAACTTTGACGAGACGTATCAACACGTTGCGTCGTATGTCAGGTAATTTGAAAATATTTTTAATTAATTAACATTTATTCCTTGACCGTTTAAGTTTATTTACCTTTGCTTAATTTTTTTTTCAATAGACCCAATAATAAAGCATGGTTCCTTCGGTGAAATAACTAAAAATTAAGAAAAGTCGTAAATTTTTCATTACGGTGTTTATTTCTCAATTATGATTTACCCTGACAGATGACTTTTCCTTAATCCGTTTACGCTGATAGAATAAAATACTCTTTCTTGGATCTGTATTTTTATCAAAACATTTATGAATTGATTAATGTGTTCCAGAAAAATTGCTTTAACTATCATCCTAACACGAGCTGGTCTGGACCTGGATCCGACTGCTATGAAAAAATACTTCCTCACCGTCATCAAGCTGGCTCTAGTTCCTTGGACCTTCGAGTGTGTGCTGTGCGCCGTTCTTGCTTACTTCTTCCTAGGACTGCCTTGGGATTGGGGTGAGTGACTAGCAATGTTAATTCTTTACTGATAATAAAAAGCAAAGATGTGACAGATGTTTGTTACGGCATCTTCGAAAAGTCATGATGGATTTGTATAAAACATGCAAATAGAATGATCTCTTTATGTGTAACGTTGTTTTTTAATAAAAAAAAATATAAATAAAATATTTAGTTTTCCTAAAATGTGGCTACGGCACCTAATTTGAAAATAACTTATACAGCTTTTGAGTTTTCCCAAAATTTTGCAAACCATTAAAATTGCATATCCTTGTTAGGTCTTCCTTTATAAAACTAACGCAAATATAGAGAACCTAAATATTGATGTGACTCAAAAACAATAGAATTACACGACGGACCCAGTTAGATCGAGTAACGATCCGTGAAATCCTTGCAATGAATGATCTTAGGAAGATATATACAGCTATATGATAGTAGTAGGTAGTCTTGGCATTCATTATACTTAGCGTGTACAGCAATTTTAGCACCTCACAATATATTAGAAAAAAAGTACCACCACGTGTTAGAACTCGTGCTGTGGTTGAAGTATTGTCCCTCAGTACTGAATGGAATAGAATAGAATATTTATTTAAAGTACAAACAATTGGCACTATGAAAAAATTTAAATCCTAGAAATAATGTTGGTATTATATCAAATTTCGATGCCTGTACTAGGTTAAACCTGTATCACAGGCGGCATTTTCTAATAATTAGTGTTAGGACAGTAAATTTCTTAACAATATAAATTATTATAACAAATTAAATATATTAGAAGCGTGGCTGGGATAGTTATCCAGGGTGTGCTGGATTTAAGTGCCTCGTGCAGGCTCCATCATTGACTGCTCTCCTCAACTTCGTACAAAACGTTAACGATTATTTTTAACATTCCAGCTTTCCTTCTATCGTCAATCATCGCAGCTGTGTCCCCGGCGGTGATCGTGCCATGCCTGTTCCGTCTCCGCGAGAAGGGCTACGGGGTGTCCAAGGGCATTCCGACCCTGGTTCTAGCCGTATCCGGTGTAGACGACGCTGCCAGTGTCGCCATCTTTGGCATCGTGTCGTCTATCATGTTCTCCACTGCTTCGCTTACTATGAATCTTATTCAAGTACGTATGACTTTATTAAAATTTATTTATTAATTTATGTACACAAAAGAGAAAACACAGGAAAACGTCATAAAAAAACAAAGAATACCTACAAAGATACTTTAATATTGAGACTGTATTACTGGTATCAAAGTTAAGCTGTTATGGTTTTATTAATTCATATTTTTGTAAATGTGTTGCCTCAATGTACCGAAGGCTCCAGTTTTGAATGCTTGTTTCACTTCACCCTGATTTCAAGCTTCAAGGAATTCTGAGAAAAGCCGTGGTAATATGTTCCAATAGTTTAAGATTTTAATAACATTTAATTAACTGTAAAACTATGTCACCTGACCAATTAATTGAAATGCGACGATTGCATAATACTGCTGATAGTTTATTAAACAATTTTGAGCAACGGAACGAGTTCAATCGAGTTTAACGAGTTATCCAATCAAGACCATTTCTGACGTTGTAATTGACATTTAGAAAAGAAATTATAATGCAAAAGTAGTAGATAGATTTACTGTTATGATTTGTGGCTGATATTGGCCAAATGAGCATAGTATAATCATTTAAATTATACAGTTTTAATAATGATATTTATGAAATATAAGTGCTTAGTGTTAAGGAATATTTACAGATATAATTAAATTGCAATAATAGATATTGTAAGTACGTGTGTGGCTATCCGAACGATGGTTTATGACAAATTCCTACACGGATAACGGAAAAAGAAGCGAATAATAAACAAACGATAAATATTTTTGTGTAAATGATATTGTTCATGTTAGGTATTTAGATATGGTCTCTAATGTTAGTAATTATAAACTTTTTTTTTGTTTTAATAAATACATTTATAAATTAAAACAAAAATATATAATTAAATTAATCCAAACTCCAAACTAATATTATAAATGCGAAAGTAACTCTGTCTGTCTGTCTGTCATTCTTTGCTTAAATGTCGTAACTACATGTGAAATTCCCGTTTCTTTTCATTCAGTTCAATACCTCTCAGTTCCTGCACAAAGTCCTACACATTTACACATAGTAATTCACAAGTACATTAAATCCGCAACAACGGAAACGATTTTCAAACGATTATGATTATGCTTTAGCACTTACAACATTACATACAAAGCTTGCAACATATTTTGTCGTAACATTGTGCTTACAGATGAGTTCCTCTGGAAAATAATCAAATTTGCACAATAAGAAATCATTCATGCTTATATTATGAATGCAAAAGTAACTCTAAATTCACACATTTACGACTGAACGAATTCAGATGAATTTAGGTATACGGATAGATGTATATGATACTTTTATCCGATGGTAGTTCCTATAGAAGAATTCCGCCATCTACACGGGCAAAAATCTTTATATAAGCACTATACGATACTTAAAGTCTTTGTTGTTTTAATACACAGCATGTGGCAAGTAGACACCGTGTGTATGATTCACAACAATAGACCAAGCTGCCGCTATGATTAGCAAACAAACGGACATCCTGTTACATCGATATACTATTGAATCTGCTACTTTACTAATTGCACGATACTTCTTTATGTACCTATATGTCATCGATGAAGAAGTGCCCTAACAATAGTATCTTTGCAAGTATCTGAATAGTGTTTTTTTAAGGTCTTTATTTAAAAGACATCACTGGAATCTCCAAGGATAGTCTGATCGCATTTAGACAAAACAAATACACGCTTTACTTCTTATGTTTCGTTGACTTCTGTCATGCTAGAAAAATTATGCTGATAAAAAGATTTAATTAGCCAGTCATTACCATCTGCCAGCCTTGCTAGTACGACCCTGGCAACACAGGGTGTATCGGCCGTTGTATTCATGACATCACTGCTGTATGCAACGTTAATTAATTAAATGCAATACGTGTAATTTGCTAGACCCACTCACCTAATGGGATCGGATTAGTGGTGACCCCACTGGTAACGGCCCCGACATACTTGTTCGAAGTTCTTATGGTGACTGCTCCCAAAACGAAGCTAAGGAAACGGCTTGTCTTAAAACCGAACCACTGTGTAGTATTAGCCTTGTAGTAAAATGGCTGTGACATACAGTTAGACAGACGGAGAGTACAAATTTTGCTATGGAAAATCGAAGTAATACGGAAACATCCACTCTGCGGTAGGCCCGCGTGGTTGATTATGCCCCACTCCTCACACAGAAGGAAGCTTGCGTCCCCTCAAATGGAACATTATATGCTGATATGCTTTTACATTTAATTTCCAGGGCCCACTTAGTGTGATCGGTGGTATAGTACTGGGCGTGTTATGCGGTTATCTGGTAAAGTTCGTTCCTGAGCGCAATGATGCTTTCTTGGTTCCTCTGCGAGTGCTGCTGCTACTGGCTGGTGGACTGATGATGGTGCTGGGCTCCGAGGAGATCGGCTGGGGTGGTGCTGGTATGCGAATGTTAATATACTTAAACCAGTTTTGTTTAACTTGTGGCCTGTATGAAATAGAAAACGAATAAAAGCTATTGCCAACCCGACTTTAGCGCTGCAAGCTTGGCAAAATATCCCCAAAGAAAAATTTAGACCCACAGTCGGCAACAAACAGCAAATCAACTTCAGTTCCCCGCCATATAAAACAAAACTCATTATTTCGCAGAATTTACAAACACATAGGTTGTCGTAAAGACGAGCACGTTGGTCTTATTATCTGAGTAATTGTAAAAACTGTAGTCAACAACCACGGATGATTGTTTTCCGCGGTGTAGTGCTTGGCTTTCACCGAACAATGCCTTGTTGTAAGTCAATGACTGTGTTGACAACCGATAAAGTCAAGGAAACAATGTGAATTGGAAAAGGTATCATATTATACGCATGATTTATTTTGTCCACTGTTTAATATTTACATGTCTATGTCACGTGTTTTGTGTTTGATGTGATTCAAGTAGTATTATGCAAAAAATATCCAAAAAATGTAATGATTTTCCGATGTTTACCGGTATACTGAAGTAGTAGTAGAAGTCTGATGTTCTACTAGATTTTAATAGGTATAGAAATAGTGCAGTTACTTCTAATAAAATAATCGTGATTCTTAAAACAATTTCACTTCTTCAGGACCATTGGCCGTCATCGCATTCGCGTTCGTGGCCTGCAAGAACTGGACAGACCTCGGCTGGGAGCTAGAAGACAACCCTGTTGCCACCGCCTTCGAAATCTTCTGGATGTTTTTCGAACCTATGCTGTTTGCAATTACAGGTGCTCAAGTCGTTGTAAGTTACATGTTACGAATAATATTATCTGCAACTGTCGATAATTATCTTTTCATGAGGTTGGCTCAGCAAAACTACATTATCTATCTTCTTTGTAAATAAAATATGCACACAAATGTCATTCAAGGTTCCTTTGATCATTGCCCATCTTAAATTTTACATCCACTGCCGAGTACTTAGAGGCCTTACCTCTGCGACCTATGCTTCCCTAGAATGTTTTGGTTTTATCCAGACCTTACCCACAATACTCTCTTGATCGTCGCCTATTCCATCTTGTTCTAGGAGTACAAGGTTTATGTCTTAATATTAATACTTTATGACCATTTTACTATAAAGATCATGGTCAACTTTTTGCCACGATGATTCAATAGTCAAAACGAGCATCAGAAACGTTTTGCCAGAAAATGTTTATTATTAAATATTCTTTAATTAGATTTAGCACTATAGCAGATTCATTACTTTTTATTAAACCCTATGAGTACTTGTTAAGGATAATCCTCGTTCTTTCGTGCGTTGAATTTATGATTACATCACCGCCCATCAGTATCAATGCAATATCATTTATTGTGACCTACTTGTGATGACTTACTCATGATTATGACGCTGATGTCGCTTCATATTAATGGTTTCAAAAATAGATTGTCATTTTTAAGGATTAAAGTAGAACTGATGTCTTTTGAAGCGGTAAACTCGTTATTTTACAAACCATCGGCTGTGCACCGCGGTTTTATCAGCCATTTCTCTTTTTGGTTGGCTCCTAAGGGTCTTTATTAAATACCTTACTAAACAACGTTTGGGTTGTTAAACGGAAAAAGTAAAGTTCCAATGATTCTCTGTCTTGAACTCAGCGTTTTAGAACAGATAGCCAAAATGTTTCGAAGATCTATCCCTTTACACCAAGATAATAATTGCTTCTCTTGTAGACAATATTTAGGTCGTCCACGGGTTCAAGAACTACCTAGTTATTGAAACTTGAATTAATGTAAAAACGATTCATTTTCAGATTGCAGACCTGGAACCTCGCTTAGTTTTGATCGGCGGTGGTATTTTGGTGACGTGCGTGGTGCTACGAACCATCCTCACCAGCGTCTGTGCAGTTCGCAGCAACCTCAACATGAGGGAGAAGATCTTCGTCGGCCTCGCTTGGATGGCCAAAGCTACAGTACAGGTAAATAAAAAGATTATATCATTACCTTACTTGTACCAAAGTACAAGTTGAAGTTTTCAAAACGCATCTACTTTTATACAAACCATTCTAAATTATACGACCATTCTTCTTCCAGGCCGCTCTAGGTCCAGTTGCTTTGGATGAAGTGCGCAAGATGGCCGGCGGCGAGCCTAACCCAGTGATGATAGAGTACGCAGAGACCGTCATTACGGTGTGCATCATGTCCATTGTCATAACCGCGCCCATCGGAGCTATTGTCATCACTCTCACAGGACCCAAACTGCTCTCAAGAACAACTAAGCCACCTGTCATGGAAGGTACGAACTTTTTCTGCTTTTATCTTACCGTGCGACACATTTTTGATGGCAGTACTTGGCAGTTTGTTAATAAAATAGAAACAGTGGCCTCAGTATGTTTGTCCCATTCCATGAAATTGACTTTAATTGCATTAAAAAAACAAACTACATTTATATATTTCATCAATTATTTAATTCCATAGTTCTAGATCATCAACACATTTATAATTAATTCTGCGCAGAGACATAATAATATGATAATAATCGGAAACAAACATCAAGTAGGTTTTTATTTATAGAATAAGTACAAAGATAAAAATTACAGTATGTTCACAATTTGAATTTTAATGATAAGAGAAGTTCTGCGGTGGAACTTTCCGGGGATCAAACGATGCGCTGCTATTGTTTTGAGGGTAGAAGAAATTATTCTGACCATGGTTGTTATTCTGAGGAGGATAGTTGGGAATACTAGGATTATAAGCGTTACTGGGAAATTGTCCATTAGGTCCGGGGGTGTAAGGAGAAACTTGAGGCGTATAACTTCCTTGTGCTGGTCGAGAACCAGGGTAGTTGGGATGTTGAGAGTTGGTAGAACTTGGCCACTGGGCTGTATTAGGACGAGAATTGTTGTAAGAAGGATACTGACTCGGATTATAATAAGGAGGTCGTTGACTAGTCGAATTGAACTGTTGCACAGGGTTAATGTTGCCAGATGAAGGGGGGTAGTTATTGTAAGGTGTTTGGCCACGCCTAGGATTGTAAGGTGCTAATGGAGTAGTGAAACTAGAAGCGTTTGGAGGTCTGTAACCGCCCGAGTTAGGTGGGAAATTATAGGTTTGGTTATTGAGAGGATATTGTCCGTTTGGTGGCCTGTACGGACTTCCTGGAGACGAGCTATTATAAGATGGGACGTTGGGCCGAGAATTGTATGGGTTCTGGCCAGAATATGGGTTATAAGCGCCTTGATTGGCATTGTAATTCTGATTACCCGGTTGTGGGAACTGGTTCTGACCATGAGGTTTTAAAGCAGGCTGCGTTGTATTCTGACCGTAGGGATTATACGCTGGTTGGAGTTGGTTTGGGTTGTGAGTATAAGGATTATAACTCGGTTGCTGCTGGTTTGGATTTTGCCCGGTAGGATTATAACCAGGTTGTGGATGATTTGGGTTTTGAGTATAAGGATTATAACCTGGTTGCTGTTGGTTAGGGTTAGGCGCGTAAGGATTATAACTAGGTTGCTGTTGGTTAGGGTTAGGCGCATAAGGATTATAACCAGGTTGTTGTTGATATGGGTTTTGACCAGGAAGATTACTGTTAGGTTGTGGTTGGTACGGATACTGTGGACCTGATGGTAGCTGTGGGTACAGCGGTGTGTAGTGATGGGTAGCTTGCCGTGTTACTCTCTGTTTGATTACGTCATCTGCCTCTCCCGCAATAGTGTCCTTCTCGAATTCTGCATCGTCGTTCTGTTTTTCCTTGAATTCAGTTCTCAATATTTTGTTGATGTAGTCCTCTGGTACAATTTCAACATCGTTTTCATCCGCGATCAAAGGTTCAACGAATTGGAGAGATTCGAAGTCCAAATCATTATATGGAACTTGAGTAGTCACTGCCACTGCATCTTCTTGATTAACTCGTAAACCACAAACACCACTGCATAATACTGTCACTATTATAGCTATAAGGGGACCGTGCACTGTCCTCATCATTTTAATGATTGTTGAATACCAACATGAGTACAAAACACACAAAATTATAATCGGATAAACTTCGACCTTATTTATCTTACAATTCACGGTATGCGAGATAGACTCAACTGCTCACAAGTCAACCTTGTTTGTAATGAGCTGTATATCTATATGCCTTGGCGTTTTATACTTGTTTTCCTGCTATAGTCATATGAGTTCATGTTTTGCTTATTTAGATATGTTAAAATTAAAACTTGTACTAGTGGTTGCAAGCGGGACTGCTGACTATTGGGTTCGGGTTCGATTTCCAGGTCGAGCAAAGTTTTATTGAGTTTTTCCATCCATAATTCCACGGAGTCTACATTTGTAACGTTTTCTCCGTTAGCCCTTTTCATGTGTGAATCCTTTCTAATATTATAAAAGTGAAAGTGACTTTGTTTGTTTGTTACCTCTTCACGCCTAAATAACAAAACCGACTTTGATGAATTCTGGTACAGAGATAGTCGTGTCCAGGGTGGACATAGGTTATTTTTTTAAAGGGAGATATAAAGGAGAAAGAGGGAAGAAAAGGGAAAACTTAGCTTTGCTATTACAATAAATAAGACGCAAGGTATAAGGACAAAAACTACAGGTAGCAGGTACCTGCAAATCAGGAAAAGGAACTGTGTTAACCCGAATTTAACGCGAACGAAGCCGCTAGTTAAAATAAATGGTGAAATGTAGACGAATTTTAAGTAGACTTTACCTAACTCTTCGGGGATTACAGGCGTGATATGCTAATAACGTGTGTTTTTGCAGGTTGGCGACGATCCCACCGACCGTCCATCCGCGACATCTCGATCATCGATGAGGAGGAGGTGGCGGAGCGCGACGCGGAGGCAGAGGCCGAGGAGTCGCGGCCCAGCAGCCCCAAGGCACGCGTCGCCGCCGCCACCAGCACGCCCGCGCCCATCACCGTGCAACCTGGACACAACAGCTCTTGACTCCCATCACCTCCGCCCAACGACCCTTGATGCCATTCCATTTGCGACCAAGTTCGAACCGACCTACTTTACTATTAGCTGCTTATATGGTCTCGTATAAGTCTTTGATACAGGGATTTAGTAAAACGATTCTCACACGAAGCCTTTCTGCTAACTAATGATATGCGTCATTTTATTCAAAGGCCTTCTTGGCTAACATAACTCCTTTATTCTCATCTTTGTTTTCAGTTAACGAGATTGGTTACGAACTCGAGCAAAAATTGCCTATAGATGCTTAACCGATTACATAGGAGTAACGAAGTTTTGTGGAGATTGATTTTGTTCTATATTGTTTAAAAAAAACGTTGCTACACTTTATCCAGTGAAATCATGCTTAAAATATTCAAAAAAAAAAATGATATAATTTCGTGAAATTAGGAACCAGTAAAATATTTCTTAAACAATGTTCATTTTGGAAATCATTGTTTCTAACAATTTGATTTAGGTACTTAGAGGGTTTAGTGTAAGATATTTGTAGTTATATAACTTAACGTTCATGTGATAAAGGTGTATACTTAATTATTTGGTGTCTTAAAAACCTCGCTAGTGAAGTTTACTTATTACAATTTATTATGAAATATTACCGCAGTAAGAACATATTTAACTTATAAGTACGTTTGTCTACTATATTCCAATAAGTTTTATTTTGCATAGTGGTCATCAGTATTGCTATTATTTATGAAAACAATTTAGTTTAGGTATCAGAACGAATATTGTTATTGTTATTCGGTACAAACAATTAACTATTTAATGTAAGGCTCGATGTAGCATATCCATTGCTCATTGTTGATATGTATTTTAGATGAATAAGTAGTCTGTATATTATGTGTAAAATATTTCTTCACTTTAACATGTACGTATGGATACCACTACGTACTGATTAGTTTTGTATTATATCATTTGTAAATAACACCGCAAGTCACATTGTTATCTAAGTAATTATTATGCATCGTGAAATTCAATTATTTTAGAGTGAACTGTGGGACCAATTTATGTTTAAAATAATAGAATACCATAAATTATTAAATTCAAATTACTAATATTACAACAGCAGACATCGCCTAACACAAAAGTATTATTAAATAATATTATAAGGTCATCATCACTGTCTGTTTTCTACAGTTTATCAATTTAAAAAAAAAAAGTTTTCTGAAAAGATGTTTAAAATATCATGATGAAATTATCGAAAAAAGTATAAAAGCAATAAAATATTTACAAAGAAACTGGATTGTTGTATGTTTATTTTAGTTATTCACCTCAACATCCCGAAACTTGCGGTTGACAATGAAAAAGTCTACTTGCTTAATCAATCAATCCGCGAGTGAAAACTGCAGACAGTGCAGAATTAATGTTTTGTATGTGTGTTTGATTGTTACTCCTTCACGGTCGATCATCTAGTCTAGATCGATTTGCTGGGTAGGTAGCTAATACTCTGGATTCAAACATAGGCTACATTTTACCCTGATCTACGCGAGTAAAACCGAGGGGCGCAGCCAGTGATTCATAAATGTTTAAATGACCCTCGTCCACCATCCTGTCGTGTTTTTATTAAAGCGTCGAACATTTCGCTCATTTGTTATTTGCACTACTGCATTCTAAACGTAGGTATAAACGTGTTTGACATTTATAAAAATCTATTTTGGTTGCTGCTAAAATAGGTTTTTTAAATGTCAAATACATTTTTGACGAATATTCATGTCAAATGCGTAAAGTATTTGATATGAATATTCGTGAAAAATGTGTATAGTGTCGAACAAAAAAGCTTCAAAAATATGAAATCGAATGGTAATTAAAGGAAATAGTGTTAACCGATTATGTTGCTGATAGTAGGTACCATTTGTAGGTCAGGGTTGGGTTTGATCCTCGAACACAGAACAAATATTTGTGAGGTCAACACTCATTCGACTTTTGTGTGTCAGTGGCCCACACAACGTACCCATATTTTTACAAAGTTACATAAGTCCTGTGAAGTAAAATCCTACTGCTCACGAACACAGTTATTTTCATTTATTTGAGTAAAGGAATGGACATGATAGTATGGTGTGACGCCCCAAGGAAGAATCAAAGTAAATTGTTTGAATGAATGAATATGCTTAGGTATCACAGAATAAGTGGATTATAATGGAGAAATAGGGGAACAGTAAATAAATACCATAGAAGTGGAATGAAGAATGTTTTTATTTTTTCGTCTTTTCCTAATCCACTTTTTACGCTATTTAAAAATAAAGATTCGTGAAGGAATTATACATTCTTAATTGTATCATTTTACAAACGTTATATGTATTTTTATCTTAATATTAGAACACATTGTGCACTGTAGGTAGGTAGCCATATTATACGTACTTAATTGGAACAAACTAATTCTAGTGTCAAGGTGGTATGATAATCCACATAATATTTAAAAATACATTCAATGATTATAGAAGACAATAATAATTATAGAAGATAAAATAAAAGCTTTTCTGACAGCGGTATGCAAGCTGATTTATAACACACATAAAATATTTCAGGAATTCAAAGCTAGTTATGAATTTGAATGTTTTAATGGCGAGAGACCAACTCTGAACTAGTGAAAAAGAACACCCATATTCTTTAAAAGTTGGTCCTGTATTAAAAAATTGTTCAAAGTATTCGTGGGTACTTGCAACCCTTAAAGGATTACCAAAAAATTTAACTTAATAATTTTCGCACCAATTTTTTTTATCACATATATTCGTCCATATAAAATCTTACTATTTCCACAAATTTCCTAAGAAGGCACCTGTTTTGTTCATTAAATTTTGTTATTTATTTACTTTATTCCATCAATCAATAAATTACCAATTATATAGTTAACCTAGACTTCGTTTTTTATGTATTATATGTAATGACAACAGATGGGCCCATTTGGAACTTTTCAGTCAGTCTAACGGTTTTCAGTCATAAGTCTAGATCCGGGCTGTTCCTAAGAAATACTGTGCGTTCTAAAATACTAAATTAAACAAAAGATAATATATATAATTTAAGTAATAAATGTATGTTTGCATTGATAAAATAAAATGATATATGTAGGTAAACACTATTTGCACTATTCGGCAGCATTAATGAATATATGGTTCTAAAAACTATGACGATTAATGAACAGCGGGTAAGTATAAATTGGTGTGAAGTAACATAATCTGTAATACAAATGAGCCGTTCATACTTATGCAACGCAACATGATATTTAACGTAATAACTTCGCCTAGGAAGTTGTCACATTTTATGTTCCATTTCACCAATATACATATACCGGAATTAAACCATCTTATACATTCATATTTATCTGACAGAAAAACAGAAACAAAACAAGCTTTACTAAAAAAAAACTAGAGACATAAATACAGGTACTTTGTCAAATGAGCTATAAACTAAAAATAGAAGAAAAAAATACTCAAGTTTCAGAATTATAAGATTGGGAGATAAAAACATAGTACTTATAAATCTTATAATGTATATGTATATTACTACATACGCTACTTTAAAAAAATAACTACACGTTTACATAGTGCTGCTATATATATTTATAGCTGTTAACAATAATCCCTATAAGTCGTAAATATTTCTCCATAATTATTATTTAAAAAAATACTTGCAGGTTTTTCCAATACTTAGGGGGCCGAGACAAAGCGATAACGGAAAAGTAAATTGTATTGAATTTGAACTTTTTTTTAAATTGGAAGTTATATGTCAATGCTGTTTGCCACTTTTCTACGCCCTCAGTCGCTCACTTCACTACTGCAACTTATTTTATTTTTTGTAACATTGTCATTTTATCTAAAAGGTACAAAATTAAATATATAAGATAGACAATGACACCAAAAAAAGTGCGAAACGAATGATATCCACTTAATTGTCGCATAAAATAATCTAAATGAATCAAAATTATAGTAGTCTATCAGGTGTTTAAATAAGTGTTTTTATTTTAATTCAGTTCTATTACAAGGTTTCAGTTGAATCAATAAAGTATTGTCAATAAAATTAAATCATCTCGCTCCCCTAGACAAAATCTTAGTGGAAAAACATTGAATAGTTCGATTATAAATAAATCAGTTGAACAGTGTTTTAGTTTACTAAAGAAACTAAAATATTAATCGTTCCACAACAATAGTAATCAGCCTCTATGAAACTCATCATAGCCACAAAGATACTAAATATTATAGGCACTTCGTTCATAACCATATGTTAGAGCCTAGCAGTCATTCAAAGCAAATTTGCTCAAACAAAACATTTCAAGTAAGTACTAAACATAATGAATGATGACAGTTTATTAATCACTTATTCTATGACTAGACCAATATTTAAATATTTAATTTTGAAAAGTTATTAATATGAACGTGGTGATTTTGATTGCAAACAAAAACATGCTATGGTAGGCGTGTTATTGTCTTGAGGGCTTATTTTGGAGACACCCTACACTGAGGCCGAAAATCAGATATTAGCAGATGGTTTTTTCAATTGTCTCTGCACATTATGTTTTATTCCCGCTGCTTAGAAAAGGAATTATGAAAATTGTCCAATTACGTTAATTTAAAAAAAAGGATATTTATTTTGAAAGAAAATTATTTAAAGTACCTAAGTGTCATTTTACATCCTTAGAAGAATCTGGTGGATTCCTGAAGGAAATCTTTAACTCATGTAAATATTTTTGTGACTTTTTGCTCTAACTTCGGCATCAGCGTCCATAACTAATTACGCCAGGTGTAAGCTAAAACTACGAACAGTCTTTTCACGGTTAATTTACCTCTGACTTAGCATCAAAATCAAACTAACAGTGGTCTTTATTTTTGTAATAATAGGGTTGCTCTTACTGCTGTCAGAGGTAAAAAAACTGAAAAAGGTTTGTAGTATATCGTGTTCAGTTAGGGTTGCTTGACATTGTTCTGCAGCGAGAGCCGCGTGTTGTTGCGCTCGTCGGTGCTGAGCGCGCGAGACAGGAACGTCGTGGACGTGCGCGCGGAGGACGACGCGCCATTCTTCTGTGCGTCCGGTTTCTCCAGCCCTGTCGTATTAGTATAATATTAGTCACCGATAGCTAGCAAACGTATTAGGTGGGCCAAAATAATCTTCAAAATTAAAAAAATAAATGAAGTGCGGTCATTCCATTCTTTTTCACTTCAAATAAATATAAAGTATGAGTTGTATTTACAAGGGACACTTTAGTCGGAAATGTTTCAAGAATTGTCTTTTTTTTAATACAATTATTTTTAATAGAAAATTATAGATCAACTTCTGTGTTTCGAAGTTTAATGACCCACCCTAATAAACATATACTTAAGTAATATCATGTACATGGTGTTATTATCTAAGCGCAAAAGATTTTTTTTTATTCGTAATGAGTATTTGAAACGTCACAGTTTTTTTATAACACCATGTATTTGAAATATCTCGCCAAACAAGAGCAGTCCTAACGACAACATTGAGGGTGCACTTAGAACGGACATTCATTAGACATTAACTAGGATTAAGTAGATACGGTATCTAAATTAATTAATTAATCATTTACAACAAGTCAACAATGCATATAGATACTTAATCTAACTTGGAATGTTAGCTTTGTGAGTTAATCAAGCGAATCGTTCATCACAACGAGCTAGGCAGACCACGTTAAGAGTGGCATTGCTAGTTAATAGAAAAGTGAAGATTACACGACAGACAAAACAACGTTCAAAAATTAATATTTTCTCTAATATATACTTGATTCAATCGGTATCCTTGAACAACCTGAAAACAATAAAATCATCTTTCACACATTGTGAAACTTTAAAACTAATTTTAAACAAAATAAAGTTATCTTTTTATCTAGCCTGAGTCACGACTCTTAAGACAAACTGTTCTGTGAATGTAGATAAAAGCTGTTCACAATCGCTACTTACTTACATACACTCAAAATAAATTATGACAAATAGATTTGGCGTTCATTGTTCTGGGTATAATGATAGATAGTGAGGGAAAACACATAAGTATTTGTAGAATCTTTATGACACTCTACTCAACTAGATGTAAATACCGGTAGTTAATCACAACTTAATGATAAAAAATGTGAACGGTTTCTTAATCTTGTTATTCGTATTTTATTTCTTGTTGTCTTCCACACGTAAATACTGCTGCCATAAAATAAGTTTTACGAGTAAATCATTACCGAACTGAGGCTTATTATTGGAACTACATAAAATATTAATAAGTGCCTTACCTAGCCTCTTTCTGATGAGGTAGTATAGTTTGGGTTTAATAACTAGAATGAGGAAGATGAAGACTCCTTGGAGCTCGTTGATAAGGTCGATGATGGTCCACAGCCACCACGGCTCCGATACGAGGGTCGACAGCAACTCGGAGATCCAGCCTGCTCCCATCACCACCCATAGTTTCCCCGTCAACACGTACCTTCGAATACATTGACTATAAATTAGACACAAGTTTTTCCACCTTCAATGAAACATTAATTCCTAATTTTTGTGACAAATGAATGTCTACATTATGATTGCATATGGCACTGAAAAGTAATTATTTAAATGCCTATGAAACGCAAATGTCAGCCCACTGTATGCCGGCGCAGTTAAAGTAGCAGAAACGCGAAGAAAATTTTTACTTGAATTTATATATCTATAAATATTATAACTAGAGATGGAAAATTTGGATGCATTTTACCTAAAGTTGAGATGTTGGCCATTACGGAAAGCACTAATATTTTAAAAATTCCCGCAATCTTGGGAAATTAAATTTAAGTACGTAATATAATTATGGATAAGAGATATAGTAAACTCAATTCGACACAAATGTCAATTTCGCTGTTACATTACAACGTAACTTGGTTACTTTTCCCTACTTTTATCTTTTTACGAAATTTGTAAGAAATGTTAAGTCGGGCCTATTAAACCTCAAAAAATCTAAATAAATAGGAAAGTTAAGTAAATATACATACATGCTATAAATATGTACAATCCCGTTATCCCGGGGTTTATTTTATAAAAATATCCTAACAAGCCGCTTACATAGTTCGTTAGCCAAAAATTTACTCTAGGTGTATGCATCCGATTAAACCATCTCTAATTAAAAACCTTCTGTTATCTTCTGTAAGCTTTGAATCCTACAGACCGCCTAATTATAGCGAAAATAGATACAATTTCCACAGCTTAATTGGGTTTTAGTCTAGTTATATGGACGTATCAGTTATTCACATAGAACGAATACAAGGTGACCTCTAAAACCCAATTATTGTGAAATTCTCTATTAGGCAAATGTTAGACTTTTTACTTACACTACAGCAACTAACCGGACCTATTGTATTGTATATCTGTGGCCGTTAAAAATATGAAAAAAAAGTTATCCTAACTTGTACTTCATTCAGTTTGTTGATTAAGATAAATATTCAGCCGACCTAGTCACATAGACACTCCGTGATTTTAAGGTGATTTTACGTCATATGTAGGATGTCACATGACATGTATAGATATAGTCTTTGATCTCAATCGAACCCATGAACTGACTATAAACAGATGTGTAATGTAATGGCAAATTATAATAAAAATATGTAGCTTGTTTTCTTTGGTACTGAACCCTCATGCAAATAGTGCGGTTATGGTGGATGTTTCAGACAAACAAAAACGCCTAATCGTTAGCCAAAGTGTAAGTGTAGCTCAGGGAATAGGAATCCTACCGGGAGCCGCGAGAAGACTCCCGGCCACCGTGGATGAGGGCCTGTGGACGATGAACTTAGGTAGCTCACCGTCCGTAGGTATATCTAGTGACGTCAAGCCGTATCGACGGCGCATTCGTGTTCTGCGAGCGTCTCAAATAGATGTCAGCAAAGCAAAGGAGCCTGCCAGGGCCACTGGCTTCTGGGGTTGAGGGTTCTCGGAAAGAAATTCCGTGGGAACATAAAGGGCAAAAGAAGGAAAATGTATTCAGCAACCGTTGTCTTAAGACCGATTCGCCATTGTGCATTGGACTCTTCGTCGACAGGATTTTTCCCCTATTTCCTTTTCCCCAGCAGGGTCTTTCACCAATATACATTTCCTTTCATTCTGCCATTCTGTCAAAAAACAAAATGAAAAAATGTCAGTCTGCCTGTCATTCTTTATTTGTCAGTTGACAGAATTGCAGAAAAGAGGAACGGAAATAAGGAATCATCCTGTCGACGAACAGCCCAATAGCGAATCGGTCTTAGGAGAACTACGGTTATTGAATGTTTTTCATGGACATTCTCAATAAGCCTTGATTGGTAGTAATTTGGGAGCAACAGACGAGAGTGAACTATCTGCCTCACCGTTCGGGGATTACCTACCTCCAGACGAGATGAACGTATTCTGTTCCTAAAACTACTTAAGCAATCAGTCTGCCACAAGACAATTGTACAGGAAACCCATTGCGAACGCTAGTCACCAAGCTGATATCATACCCCTAACATGGTTCTAGTTTTATAGTTCTTTAAGTAGTATCGGTAACGTTAAAATGATATAATAATAACTACTAAATATTCTTATAGCTTTGAATAAGTCCGTACTGCATGTAAATTACGAATTATGAACTCAGTATTGTGGATTAATTGCTTGTCATTGTAATTCATATGTAGAACTACTGTTGCTTACGGGCTACAAGGGGCGCCAAAGAGGTTTAAAAATGTATGCAAAGGTGTACTAAACTATAGTACACCCACATTTTGACATCTATGTCAAAGTCCCAAGAACAAGGTGGCGATTCTTTTGCCATAAAAAAAACGAGCGCATGTACTACGAGCTGCTACTGAGAAATTCCACAAGTGACATATAAGGTAAAACAAAATCAGGACCCTAAAAATCATAAAACCCAAAAAAAAAATAGTTCGCCGAGTTTTAACTGTTTTTCCTTTGTAACCTCAGAAAAACTGAAAAATTAACACATGGGTGTAAAATATTCCTAATTTCAATTCGTGTTGACAACAGGCCAGTCCACCTGTTTTCAGACACTGGTGTGGTAATGAAAGTTGAATTAACACATTCTTGTGAAGAAAATATTGCAGCACAGTCAAAGTTGTTGAGGAGATTTTGTATGGAACCTTTCCTTACTTCCACCTATTTATTTTCAAAATAAGAGCTATATAAAAAGCTGTCATAAAAATAAATAAGTTTTAAGAGACAATATTTTCTAAAGCTTTAAGCGCCTAAGAATCTACAAGGCCAACAATGTTCACAAAATTTTGCTAAAAAGAATCCATAAGAGGATTCTTTTTAGCAAAATTTTGTGAACATTGTTGGCCTTGTAGATTCTTAGGCGCATGTTATTTTTTGTAAACTTTTATCCTATTATATATAAATAGAATATATATAAAATAGAATAAAAAGTTTAATAAAATAAGCAATGACTTATTATCAGGCCTACGCTGCTCTCTCATACTTAAGTACTAACGCTGTTACAACAACATTGTAAAACCAAATGATTATAAAAGAGCAATCATGGAGTTTCTTCTTTTTTTCCGGTTCTTCTTTATAGGAAATGACCAACTCGAACCGTGCAGCTTTTACCCATGTAGGCCTACACGTCACGTTTCTTAGCCTTTTTGACAACAGGACACTACAAGCAAGCCTCTCTTCCCCGCCAAAGGGTATGGCGACCGAGTAGGTGAGTGAGAGGAAGAGTTTTACAAGGCATTTAAAATTCAAAAATTTTAGGTATACAAGTAGCAATAAAAAAGTTCCTGTAAAATACTGACCTCAGTAGGTCTCTACACATGTACAATGCATTCTCTTTCACTGAGTCCTCCGGTATTTTATTATCATTTACCTGTTTATTGGAAAAACCGAAGTCATACCACATAGTACATAAATACCTATACCAAACAACGGCACAAAAAGGGAAAAACTTCAAAGTATATCCGCATCCATTGTGCCTACCGAAACGGTCAATATTGCAAGTCGAGCTAATTAATTGCCTTTCTATAAGTATTTATTTACGTCATGAAAATATATAGATTATAAAGATAATAGTTAATTAAATTATAGCGAAGGTTACTTGATAAAAGGGGTGTTCAAATAATAGGACAACTAGACTAACAACAACTGGTTTTTATCAATTTTATAAACACTTTAATTTATATTTTAATATTCAAAAAGCTAACAGTTTAATATTTGCATGAGTTAACAAAGTACAATTAGCGCTTAGAATTGCAACTAACGGCATAGTAACAAAAATTAGAAAATTTTGAACAGAAAAGGTGGCAAATACTATCTGAGATTTTTGTGAAAACTGTTGTCAAAATACTGTTGAAAAAATTAATCAGGAAAAACGGTCCTGTTTAACAAGTAATTGCACTGTGCAGTGAAAAAAACCCATTTGTCCGAACGTCCTGTATCCTTGGTGGACTAGATTAATAAAATTGATAGAACGATGTCACACATACCTAATATTTTTATCTAGTGCGTAACTTCGTTCTATTTTAATACAGTGACGAAAAGGTCAATCCAGATAACGTTTCGCGACATAATAAAAACGAAGTACCTATCGCTAATTACAATAAAGGTACCTACTTCATTATAAAAACGTTTTATAACGAAGTCCTCGTCCCTTGGGTCATATAATTCTCGTCAAACCCATGGACACAATACCCATGGATAATAAATTAATCGATATTAACCGATAACATCGTCTAGTTTGACCATAAGCAGAATTATTATTAACTGAACAATTAAGGGGGTAATTCTACAATGGCAAGGTGAAAGTCCATTTACAGTAACAACGACTAGTATTGTAAAGTAAACTGTGCTGAAAGTTTGTAGCTAATGTGTAGACATAATGATTGAACAGATTGCCCTATGATAACATAATTATTATCTAACGAGCGCACTTCCCTTAACGATGAGTCAAGGATTTTTCTCGTATCGACAGCCAATTTTAGAAGCGGAACTACGGATTATATGAGCCAAATGTATTTAGATATTACTAGACTACTTTATCACTATGCTATTATTCTGTAAAGTTCACTCCTCAAAAAGAAAAACGGCACCCTTATTTGATCACTTTGGCGTCTTTCTGACTGTCTGTCTGTCAAGACTTTGTTTCGGGCAGTCGAGGAGGTATCGGGATGAAATTAAGACCATATACTCAACTCTATGGTCCCTTTGTACTGTGAAACTATCAACCCTTTTAAATCTTCGCAGTCAAAAGATATGGCTGTTTATGTCACAAGTTTGTGCCCTCGGTGGGAGAGTCTGACTCGCTCTTTTGGCAGTTTTTATGTGTGGTTAGATTGTTTTAGAATAAACTAGCTGTGCCCTGCATGCGTTGCTATGCAATTTTATACCCTTCTACCTACCCTACCTACCCTACCCCTTCTTTGCTATAAACCTCACGGAGCCTGAGACCTTTCCAACGAATGCAAAACCGTGGAAATCGGTTCGTGCGTTCTGGAGTTATAGCGTCAGGAAGGAAAACCCGACTTATTTTTATATAGTAGATAATCGCGAATATTTCACAGTTTGCATTTCGAAGCAAAAACCGTAAAGGTTTATTTTTATTTTTGACATTTTTTTTTATATTTGACATTTTTATTTATTATCTTTAGGGAAAGAATAAGCGATAGAAAATAGCCGTAAAGACTCAGCTACTGCGAACGTATCAATCATGCTCAAGCAATTCTACTAAGTTACACCGAGTGATTACTCAACGAGGCGGGTAATTGCCCTTCGTGATGTCACACAGTCGTCTACTTCATTCATTAATGAAGACCGTGCTCATTTATTAAACAGAAACACGACTAAACATATACCTAACAATTTCATTTAAAATGAACATATATCCTGCAACAGCAATATTTCCACCTTATTTATGTATTCCTGTAATAGTACATAGGAAGTATTTGTATTTAATATATTTGTAATTATGACAATAACAATTATGATGAAATTATTTATTATGTATTATTTTATTTTTGCGAAAATTTGTTTTTCCCAAAGTCGGTCGTTCCTATCCTTACTAATATTATAAAAGCGAAAGTGAATTTGTTTGTTTGTTTGTTACGTTTTCACGCCTGATGAATGTAGAGCCTAAAAAAGTGAGAAAAAAAGGGGGAGAAAGAGTGAATAAGAAGTTTTTTCTTTTGATCATCACGCGATGCACGACGCGGTGAAAATTAGCGTTAGACCAAAGTAAATGCCACGCGGACGAAGTCGCGGGCGGAAGCTAGTTAGATTATAATTTCTAGTATCTTTATTTATCTACACAGTCATTTTTATCTCCGGAAGCCTCAATCAAGTATTTATCTTTACTGCAATAATATTACAATGAAGTTATCTATAAAATAGATTTTTTATGGTATAAACAGCTTACCGGTATTAACCCAAACAAACACTGAAAGTAGGTATTTGCTTCTGAAAACATCTCACGGCTTCTGTAGACGGTGACGAATAGCTTCAAATTGTTAGCTGATTTCGGTAAAAATAAGCGTCATGGGTTATTTTTTGACTACCCATATTTTGGTGGAAAGAAATGAGGCGATTCTATGATTTCGTCACATTAAAAAAACAATTTCTACTAAATGCTTTTGTTTTTGGATATAGACAAAAACTTGCCTCAAACTTCTCTTTCCAATGCGCAAAAAATCTGTGATAACTGCCATCAATGACATCAATTTGTCAATATAATACAGAAGTACTTACCGTTTACTAACGGTAACGCCAAAAAATACGGAAAAAGTTTGACGTCAATAACATTAAGAAATAAACTCACTTTGCTCTGTCGACACGGAAGCGTCGCTTGGCGCGGTCGCCCACGGAGCCCGCCTGCAGACGGTGCACCTCGGATTTGACCCTCGCGCAGTGGCGAGCGGTCAGCACCCACAGCACGAAGTTAGTGCACGTCACCAGACCCATGGGGATCACGAAGAATATGTAATGAGGCCAGTCTGACCCGGAGTTCTGAACTGTAGACACAAATAATAAACATTAAGGGGAGTTTAGCCACCGAAAATAAGTAATTTCGTATCATAAAGAAGCTGAAATCTCAATATAAATGTTAGCAACTCTATGTAAGTTCACCATAACTCATAAATAATATGACGGGGATAAAGTCAAAGTTATATATTTGTGAAACATAGGTACATGGTATAAAGATTTGTGTAGTATATTAAGGATAGTATCGCAACTATTCGTCACGTATACCCAAAATAATCAACCCCGATTCTAACCCTGCAGCAGTTATTGCTTGAAGCTAACAGGGTTGTAACCTTTTCCGGTACGTACCGATATTCGCTAAAATTTTATTGGTTAGCAATATCATTTAAGATTAGCTTACTATAAATGGCATTGGTCATACCAATGCTAAAAGCTTCGAACTGAAACCAACACGTATGTAACCTTTTGCTTTAAAGATAACCTTTGCAAAATTTATGTCTCGGAGCTTTTAGCATAAAAATTTAATGAGTGATAGACAAGTGAACACATGTCTATAAGACACTTGTGTAGGAACCAGCCAAGCTATTGGAATTTTAAAGCAAATCGAATTGAGATTGACACGATAAAGAGCACTTCAAGTACACCGCAAAAAGTATGTTCACAAAAGGCTGTGACTGCTCATTATTTTTATTTAAGAACGAAAATTACGTCATAACATAATGTAATCAGAATGATTAGGTTCTTTTCTGAACAATAGTTTCGATTGTTTTTTAACCGCAATGTATTTGGATATTTCTGTTGGGAAGCTTCCAATTAGGCACCGTCTGAAAAGAAACTGATAATTTGTCTGTTACTTTTAATGACGTTTTAGTTTATTGTGTTTTGTGTCCGTTACCGCTACCGTCGATGCCTTTTCTTTTTCGGATGGGATATCATAACTTCCCTCGCTCTGTGCGGATCGAAGAGGAATGTGATTTTTACTGACTAAAACACATCCATGTTTCTTCTTTTGCCCTTTGTGTTCCGGGGCCGCGATATATCTTTGGAACAACCCGCGACCCCGGCAATCAGAGGCCATAGCAGGCACCCTCTGCTTTTCTGACATCTCTTAAAGCGCGCGTGGAAAATGATCACGGCCTGTAGTCACAACCACCAATGCTTAACTCTGGGATGGTTGGTTGTTTAACTCTGGGTTTTGTAAGTAGGATGATTCGACGGTCCAAATTCAAAAAAGCAAGTTGACCTCTTCGCAATCCTTACCAATCAATTATAAAAAACGCCGGCGAACACTGTTAACGGACTTGCAATGCCGCCATTGTTATTTGTACAGTCTTCTTTACCAGTCTCGTCCAATATTGGCGAAACGCTTAACTCTTGATGATGACAATGAACCTTGACGTTTCTCTGTTAACTTTATCGCACACGAATGAATCAACACCTACGTACGTGTCGACGTCTTTGTCAATTAGACAGATATGTGTACCAATTATTATGAGGCGGGTCACATTGTCTGGTCGACCCATTTTCTAAGCGTCCAAATATTTGTGCTTAATACAATCCCTCCGTAATATATTGGATACTAGCTTATGCTTACGATTTGTTGCACGTTGAGTTCGGGAATTGTACTAACGTTTTAAGAAGTATGCTATATGTTAGTAAAGAATTTAAACTATGGGGCAAATTTTCAGAAATCTTTTTAGTCGTTTTTGATTTCAAAATTAAAATTTAATATTAAATACTTACACTGTAAGTAATTGTGCATGCATCGTTGGTGTAGTGGTCGCAAGCGTGAATGCTGAGCCAGTCCTGTTTTCGATTCCTGGGCCGGGCATAGTGTTGGTGGTGGTAATAGGTTCGACCGGATAGATGGATAAATCAAGTATTTGATGCAACACGATGCATGCACAATTACTTACAGTGTAAGTATTTAATATAAAATTTTCTCAGTATTGTATCACTCTCCACTTTTAATAAATTCAACGAGTTGTAAATTACATTTTAATTCTATAGTCGGTGTTATTATTCTGGGTTTCTGTCCATTACAATTACGAAGTTAATTTGAAATATGACTTACATATGCATGACTTTTGTTTATATCTATAAGTACAGCATGCGACCCACCTACATGTTAAACATACATTATGCGGTCATACTCATGCCCATGGTCAACTATAATCCTTGGTTGTATATTTACACAAAACTATATTTCAGGAATATTCATAAAGGATGAGTTGTAAGCGTCGTAGTATAGCAGTTGCAGTCATTACTACGACGAAAATAATCACAAATCTGTCCGGATCGTGGCTCAGACAATGCATGAGAACTGTAATTTTCATATAGACATCAAGGTGATAAATGAATGAAAAAACGTGATTCGTGAAATAAAACTGTGTAGTTTTGGGAAAAATGACGTTATAGGTTTGTTTATTATTTTTATTGTACGCAGAACTGGACCGGGAGTTTACTTTAAAAGCGCGGGCGTTTACTGAAACTCCACATTTATAAGCTACGAAACATTCATATGAAAGAAATGCTCACAATATTTTGTACTTATATATTTCTCTATGAGTCATGTATTTCAGCAAGCAAAGCCTCTTAAATCTGTAGCTTGATAAACGACTATTAAATCTTAAAATTATTTCTTCAACACATGAATCTAATAATTGACACATAAAATAAATTCACGTCCACACATCGTCCACGTGTCTTTATTTAAGCTTTTGTAAATCTTAACCAAATGTTCAATATTGTCTGTGATATATGTACGTGCGTAGTTATTATAATATTTATTCTGTTTCGAAAAATACATGTATCTCATGTTGTGTTTTGAATAGTGTTATTAAAAATCTCCGATATTTCGATCGTTTACGTACAAACTAACAAATAAAAGATGTACCAGAATTACGGGAAACAAGTATAAGTATGTTAGCTGGAGTGATTTCGTAACGAGTTTATATTGCAAGAAATGTGATGTGTCGATGGAAAGTACACATTTTTGGATATAGACGTAAATCCATCCTACGTAAAAAGCACTATACGTAGAAGATACACATTAGTAGTACCTACTATCTATTTATTCTGTGATAAGTACCACTTATTGAGATACGTCAACAGGTCAAAAGATATCGCTCATCGTCATTGACAGTCTGTCAGCATAGGGACTGGCACAGTGCTGCATGAAAATACAATCACACCTTATTTAGTAATAAAAAAGCCTTTTACCTGAACCGAACCAACATATGCCAGCTCCCATGTTGGCATCGAGGGCATCGGCGACGGGGTACTTATCGAAGAGGAACATCATAAGGGTCAGCAGGATAGCCGTGCTCCACGCGTACAGCGAGTACCACAAGAACCGCCGCAGCTCCGCGTCCGCCTTGCGCATCGGCTGCACCGTGCGGACGCTCCTGTGGTGGACAAAACATTAAGAAACGTGAATATTCATAGAAAACCAAGTTTTTCACAAGGTTTCGCCCGCTGCGAGGGCTGTGGAAATGTACAACAATCCTGCGGTTCACGGTCTACCTATTTGCAAATATCACTGAAGTTTTAGAAAAAGAAAACAGTACAAGTAACAGTACAGTAAACACTATTGGTACGTTTATTGTATCAAAAACTAAAAACTTCAAGAAATGGCAGCTTCTCCAAATACCAATCATATTATATTTCAAACTAAACTCGTAAATTTTCGTGACATTCCTCAGCAAAGAAACAATATTATCTACTTATTTACGTAGGTTAATAGGTACATCGACAAACACACTTGAGTTTTTTGCGATGTCTCAGAATTACTTAAAGATCACTTCTATTACGGAGAAGTCTTAACTGACATTGTATCTTAAACAAAGTCAGTAAAAAAATATCTATTTATATTACGAGCATATTCCAACATTGCCACAGATTTGATAGACATGTGCACATTGTGCAGATCAGTAAGTAACAAGACACATTCATTTTGTTGTAAAAATAATAATGCTCCGTGGCCCATTACTTTTATGGCGATTACTGTGAACATGGAAGTCGTAACGGCCCTGACGTGAGCTAATAGCGCGTACCTATGGGGTCTTTATTGGTTTTTACTGCTCCCATTAAGTCGACCGGGTCATGGGGATTGACTAGCTAATCACGAGGATAAAGTACTGTGACTAAATATACGATAACAAGCACCCGGCTTCAGATAAAAATTAAGCCACAGATAACTAAAGCTCCGAACATAATAAGTTCATTATTACAGCGCACAGATACCCGGGCATGCTTCTAATCGTGTAATCATGTATACTTCAGCTGAACTACGAAATTGTAAACAACACTGTAACGTGTTAACATTTACCATACGTATGCTTTATGAATGTTATCTTACTCAACCATATTTAAAATAAAATATGATGGAGATCGAGTTGAACTTGCTTGCCACAGGTTCCGTATGTAAAGGGATGAGCCAGAATTTAGATTTAAGTATCACAAACTTACGTATCGTACATACCACAAACCACATTTTGATTGCAGCAAGAATTTGTTTATATCCTTAAATCTATTTTATTACAGCAACAAGAGTTTGGCTTAGTTTTCCTGTAAATCATATCTATGGTTAAATCAAAGCAGTTCAAGATCATCGACAACAGAGTTGTCCTCGGTAATATACGGTACCCTAACTATTAAAGTACACTTTACACGACCTTCTCTGTTGGTTTATAATAAAGTTTTGGGTTATTTTTATTCTATATAGTAATTATTCGCGGTATTGTATTGGAGTGGTCGGTGACGCGTCTTAATTAAGCCCCACCCACACCGTGCCAACTCATAAAGTGCGTTTTCCTATCCTGTCGGTTTTCATTAACGTGGCCTAATCGTCACCTGCACGCTTCGCTTCCAATCCTACATTAAAAACCATCAAATTAAGCTTTACATTACCCTGTGATAAACTCTAATTAGTTGAAATTCTACAAAATAATGGTAGCTTTTGCTAAAGCTATGCGAGTTGTATTTGCTAATTTAATATTCTAGCCCATAATGTTTTCAAATATCTGTGTCATGGTGAAACAATTTGAATTTTCGCAGTTGTAGAAACGCGCTGCAAATTGTTCGAAAATTAGACGTTTCATGTTGTGTTTTCTTACTAACTTTTTTGTTGTGTTATTTACGTCCTAGCAAAATCGTACTTAAAACGATTTCAAGACTATTAAAGCGTCTATTTGTTAAACTAAATTATAAGCAACTAATAAAATGTTATTATCCATGTTATATACTTGATGATTTGCAATTTCATCTGTAATGATATGAGACTACACAATTGCAAGCTAGGCGCTCTTGTTAGTATCTGAATTTGTAGAACATTCGTATGAAAGAGTATGTACTCGAGAGAAGTCATTTTTACCGCATTTTTGTTATTTTCGCAATTTCCTCCGACAAATAGCACATTAGTATTTATAATTTAAAAATATAGTTCAGCAATTCTTATGAATATTCGCCACGTCTTAAAATTGCTCTTCATTAAAAACCTTATAGGTACTTTATACATTGTAGGTAAATTAATACTTGAAACAGTTTCAGTCCAAATCACTCGCCTCCTATTAAAAATAGGTTTCCCTTGAAATCTCCCAGCTAATGTGGGATTAATTATTTGTCAGTTTTTCTACCGAATGCCATTGTAAGAGCGTTATTGGTATAACGGACTTACAATGTTTCTTTGTGGGATTGCTTTGCTTTTTAGAGTATATTATAATTAAGTTTCGTGTGTTTCAAATCAGTAATGATGCACGAGTAAAAAATGCCATTAAGGTATCTTATACCCGGAAGACTTTGACGATCAGTAATTCAAATTCAAAGATTTATTATTAAATGCGATATTTTTATAAATATATTTTTAGTTACGTTCTCGAAATGGCTGTAACGATTTGCATGAAAGCTGCAATATGAGGGTTAAAATCACTCTAGTAGGTCTCATATCTGAAAAAAAAATTGTATCCTCTATTTCCACGCGAGCAGACTTCGGTTGCCCAAGTACTTACTTAAGTGATTATTTTGCTCACAAAACTAACCCGATGATACTTAAAAGTAAATCTAGGTGGATTTATAGGTACTTTAGATCTCATTTTTAAGTCGCTTCAGCGTAACCCCTTAAATCCTCAGAACGATAGTAATGGTGATAATCATGATTACTTACCTACTCATAAATAATGTTATTATGTTATGTTAATATTTATACCGCATGCATTTTTTTAATGCGACTCGACAAAGCCTACAAAATATATTGAAGAAGTGAGTTTATTTCAATAAGTGCTATTTAAACCTTCTACTTGCGTGGCAGGTGCATTCCGTGCATTCGTTATTTCTCAGATAAAAAATACTATGTACGTTAAAAATTTACCGACATACTTATAAAATACTTCAGTTTTTTTATAAGTATGTCGGTAAGTATTTGAATTCTTCTTTCGAATGATTTGCTAGAACAATAGATAAAACAATTCCGGGAACTACTATATGTCCTACGTTCTAGATTGTCAGTTCTGGGTAAATAACGAAAGGAAAAACTTGTTTCTGTAAACAACGGTCCCAGAAAATTGTGATTCAAGTGACGAAACATGGGCATTGTGTTCGTTTCCCCGCGTATTTCCTCCGCAGGCTGAAGGAGAAGCAAACGTCATCATTATCGTTTCAGCCCATGGACGTCCACTGCTGGAGGACTCGCCTAGTTTCCACTACAGCATGCAGCCTTGAGCCACCTGCAACCAGCGACTCCCCGCAACATTCAACACGTCATCTCTCTATTCGGTGGGAGGCCGTCCCACGCTGCGTTTCCCGGTACGCGACCGCCACTCGAGAACCTTTTACCCTATCGGCCATCAGTTCTTTGTGGCTATGTGATCCGCCCATTGCCTCTCCAACTTTGCTGTTCAGCGCGACATGTTGGCATCTTTAGTTCTCCTACGGATCATTCCTGATTCCAACACGTAACAAAACTCCCAAGTATAGCTTTTTCCATCGCTCGCTGGGCGATCTGGAATTTTCTTATCAGGCCATTTATTTTCGTGTTCTATATTTAAAAGTATGTGTTATTGTTTTTTATTTAGAACACAAAAATAAATGTTAATTGGTTGATGAAACAAATTATTTTATGAATTATCATTATAAACATTTAAATGTTTTTTATGAAATTCTGTTCATAAGCACAATTTAAGTATAAAAATATTAAGACCATGAAAACCACATGCATCATTTATTGCATGCATTTACATTGCAATCGTAGCGTGGAATGAACCAAATTCGAGAAATGTATTAAAAAAATATTATATTTTTCTTCTCATGCCTAGTCCGGGACTAGAGACATACGTTATATCTCTAGGTAGGTTAGGTACATCATATACCTAACCCATTTCATGGTCCCTCATCGTCAATAGAATAGGTGCCTACACTTACACCCATATTCTAAGTTGTAACCTCATGATTTCCTCGACTTAACTCAAACAAACTGAGGTGGTTTCATATTCATAGTTGCGATTTTACTCCTCATCTTAAGTAGTTTCCTCAGTGGAGGTGAATTTGGCTTGAGGAAACAACTGTCAAATTTAAGGTACGTCGCGATCTACCTTAAAGCTTCCTTGAGGTAGTTATCAAGGGTATTATAACCAAAACAAGCGCATTTTATTTGATTTTAATAATGTCTTTTGAAGAGTTTATTGAATATTTATACGATAATCCTTACGATTACTTATCGAGACGGTATTTACGAGATTCAGAAAATCCAATTGAGTGTTATGACGAAAATGAGTTTCAAATTAGATTCCGGTTCACTAAAAATGTTGTGATGAATTTCTTGCTACCGTTATTGTTTCAAGATATCGGTGGTAACCAACGTGGATTGCCAATAAGCCCTATAATCCAGGTGCTAGTCGCTTTACGATTTTATGCAACGGGAAACTTTCAAGTGAGTAATATTTTTTATTCGATACGAAAAAAATAAACAGTTACAATTAATTATTTGTAACAGAACAGTAGACACATAAGAAACACATTTAACTTAAATTGGTATTATGTACTTTCAGATTGTTTGCGGGGATTTGCATCATATCAGTCAATCAATTATTTCAAGAATTGTATCAAAAATTTCCAAAATGTTGGCTTTAAAAATAAGACGTTTTGTCAAATTTCCGGATGTTGCTGAGCAAGCTAATGTAAAGATAAAGTTTCATCGTATTGCTGGATTTCCTGGGGCTATAGGATGCATTGATTGTACTCATATACCAATAAAAAATCCCAATAGGCAAAACGGTGAAGTATTTCGCAATCGCAAAGGTTGGTTCTCAATTAACGTGCAAATAGTGTGTGGACCTGAAATGGAAATATATGACATTGTGGCACGCTGGCCTGGGTCTGTACATGACTCAAGAATATTTTCAAATAGCAGGTGTCATATGAGATTCGAAGAAGGAGAACTTTCAGGTTTACTGATTGGTGATAGTGGTTATGCACAATCGTCATACATGTATACGCCTGTGCTTAACCCACAATCACAACCTGAAATAAGGTATAACAGAGCACACATTACCACAAGAAACCTAATAGAAAGATTTAATGGCGTATGGAAAAGAAGGTTTGCATGTTTAAATAGAAAACTACAAAATAATTTACCAAACACATGTAACATAATAATAGCATGTGCTGTGCTACACAATATTAGTATAGAAACAAATCAAGAAATGCCTGAACCCAGTACAAATATTGAATCCATTCCAGTCTCCCACACTAGAGATACTGCACGGGGCAGCATTATTAGGGCTGCATTTATTGCTAGGCATTTTAGTTAATAGATACAATTAGAATATTTTCTACATGTGTGTTACATTTAAGTAGCTTTATTTTTAATTTTTCAACTACAGAAATATGTCTTATTTACACACAGGTTATTTACATCCTTTAATTAAGTAGGCACATACTTTATTGAAGATCATTTATTAATTAATTTAATTAGTGGGTAGTTAAAGTTCAATTAGGTATATAGAGAAAGTGTTATTTCAGTAGTTTTCTATTCAGATTATTTTCATCTACAAGTTTGTTTATAATTGCTTTAGTATGTACAGTTAAGTTTATTTAAGTAGCTTTATTTACAATGTATAGTCCATGTTTTTTATACGTTAATGATACATCAAATATAAGGCCATGTAAATAAATAACATTTTAAAATTCTAATTTTTATTTTTATACAATGCCAAACGCAACTCAGCTTCTTCCCTCTTGGCTCTATTGCATCGAAGAAGTTCCTCTGCTGCGTCTTTGTCAGCTTTAGCTTTTAAGAAGTTTTGCTCTGCAGCCTTCGCTGTCCACTCCTTCTCAGCTATTTTATATTTATGTAGCTCCGCTTCTCTTTTTTGGGAATTCTCATAAGCCATTTTACGGATAGAGAATTCCTCTTGGATAACTTTAGTCCGTATATTTCTAGATCCTGTAATGTAACAAATAGAATATTTAGAGCACAAACCTACATAAGGCATTAATGTGTCAAAACATTTTAGATATATTATCATTTTTAGAACAAATCTAAAAACAGTGTTTTAAACTCGAAAAATATATTAAATTAAAGTAAGTACCTTGTGATGGGGCTACACTATAATCAGTCAGACGGGACTCAGAAACACGAGGAGGACTGGTTCTATTTATATAATTATGGTCTGTAACAAAATATTTTATTAGTCTAAATTGTCTTACAAACCATTAAAAAATGAATCCAAATTGTTTAATAAAATGTTGGTACCTGTTTCTGTTGTAGACTCATTTATTTGTGTTCTGTTCTCAATGGCATTATACAGAATATGAGGTGTGTCTGGCAATAGCTCACTATCTGTTTGCACCTCTGTAAAATAAAATACAGCAATAAAAAATCAGACACTGGCAAAAAGTAGTAATTAATATTGTATAGGATAAATATGATTTACCTTCAATAGGAATGTTATCACTGTCAATAACATCCACCAATTCAACATCTGTTTGCTCAGCGAGAGCATCCTCCAGTATCTGGTCTTGGCTAGAGGTACTAGGCAAATGAGGGTTAAAAGAGCCACCCCCAGTTCTCATTCTTTCCCTTTTCTCGCAAGCCAATATACTTTTACGCCGGGTTTTCAAATTGTCCCAACATTTTTTAAGCTGAGCTTCAGTTCTCTGAAAAAAAATTAAATATTGTATAAGTTTATTAAATTATTGCATATAGAAAGTTTAAAGTCGGAAATACTATCGATATAAACTTTGTACTTACTTTCGTATTTGTTTCAATAGCATTGTATTCCTCAGTAAGGCGAACCCATGCAGCTTTTTTAATCGCTGGGCTCCCCATAGTTGTTGCCACTGAGTTTATTCTATATTTCAAGATCAACTCTTGAAGACAAATCTTTTCACTTTCGTTAAAAAACTGTCTCCCGGTTCCAGCCATTTCGAGCAAGTTACAAACAAGAAGTACACCGAACAACACGCACCGATAGTAATGAAATACTGCTGATGATGTATTTTTATATTCCCAAACCATCCACTTCTCAAGTATCACTATATTTTTTGCCCAAGACATGGTTTTTGATTCAAGTGGATAAATTATTAGGGTTTGTTTATTTATGTTCTACTTGACAAATATTGACACTTCAAGTTGAAAACCACAGATAACGCGCTAACAGGCTGCTCTTAAAATAAGTTTAGCCAATATAACAAACAAAATATTCCTCCAAATAATGACGTATTTGTGACGTAACACCTCAACTCTCACTCATTCGAGGGACCTCAACATTTCCTCAAACTGACGACTGTGAATACCGATTTCGAGGATCTTTCGAGGAACGCCTTGAGGGGTCCTCGACGGAGGAGTGAGTCGAGGAGCTTTCGAGGTTACAACTTAGAATATGGGTGTTAGTCAGGCACGTCCGCTGAAACGTGAAACATGCAACAGGTTTTCCCACCGGATACCGACTGAATTAAAAAAATAACAATAGTGTACATGCTGAAACCAATGTTAGGTGCATAGTGAGAGTTGGTTTTTAATTAAATAAATACACACGTACGTAAATTTCGCCATTTTTATATATATAAATCCTTTGATAGATAGCGACCCTTATACTATCAACAGGGCATGAATCCAGACTCTGAGGCTGGTCCTAAGAAATTCTTAATGGAAAATACCAAAAACGCTTTACCCAAAACGGGAACCGAATAAACGATTTTGAGCAGGCGGCCGTTCTACCAAAGAGGCAGTAATAAAAATATCAATTGCGATTTTAATTATTAATACAAGTAGAAATATGATAATTTCCCATAAGCCGTAAACGTGGCATTTTTTCAAAGGCAGCGCCATATCTTAATCCAGAAGCAATCATCACATTTTTACTAGGAATAAAACATGAATTGCCGGAATAGTAATGTATTCAGTAATTTTACACATCCTCTCGAGATAATGACTTATGTTTTATCATATCACATCACATCCTAAACCCTATTACGCAAATGCGCCGCTTATCGAATAAAATGTACCTACGAATGATTAATACAAAGTATAACAATAAATAATATTCTAAAATTATGATATTGTTTAACTTGCATTAGATCATTGTGGTATTTGTTGTATTTGTATATTTATTTTAAACGTCTTAACGCGGCCCCGGGGATTCTTGCCATGTGCAAATATCAAAGAGCCGGTGTGTAAACTCATCGATAACTAAGACAAAACAAACATTTACCCACATTGCGACAAACGACTGCGAGCAACACTCGCAGCATTTGTTTAATCAATGATGACATTAAAGTACCAACAAATCATTTCTTTCCATTCGTACGTAGAGTTTAAATCACAATAGTTTGGAAACGAGCTTTTGTGCATATTCAAGAAAAACAAGCCGTTGGTTACGACAGCGCCTGTTTCCTAGTCAAACCGCAGCTAGCACAGATAGCAACATTACGCATCTATAAAGTCCGGCTGTGTAGGCAGTCGGATTGACTTGTTATCACAACCCAATAATTCATTTTGGTACTCGTATTTTTGAGAACTTCTATTTTACGAATAAATAATATCAACATTTGAAGTATTTTGAATCATAAACATCTTCATTCATTGAACCATAATAGTTTCAATAAAAAGCTGTCAAGCTTTGAAAATACAGGCGTTTAGTGTGTGAAACAAAATTTTTGCTATGTACCGACAATAGCGAGTGAACTTGATTTTGAAACACTTCGGGATATATGTAGTTCAAGACTGAATGCATCGCTGTGTCTGGCCGGCTTACACGGCCGAATATTTTCCTGAACGTTATGATATAAACAAACTCTCGCTATCTGAGCCCACGATGTGTACTCATTCTGGAATTAGGAGTGTGAAATTAGGTTTTTGATCACAGGAAATTATTTGTTTAGAGCTTACAATTGTAACGATAACACTATAGATGCGTGTTAATAAAGCAAACATTGAAGTATAAGCGCCAACAGCCTGTTAAACTGGGTTGACTTCGTGGTAGATGTGCATAACTGTCGTGTCGAGAGACATGATGATACACATAATGTAGGCATCTTCAATTCACACGTCATTTGCATTGTAGCCAGTCTAAATGTTTGTGTTGATTCTTAGCAAAACTTACCCAAATGTCCACCAGATGTCGAAGCACATGACGTTGAGCCAGGCGAACGCGGCCACGAAGCCGAAGTATATCCCGTACCCTGTGCAAACAAAGAGCGATCATGTCATGGATCAACTATGACTGGCAACGTTCCTATTGAACTGCTTCGCTTCTCAAATTATCTCACTTACGCACTGCTACGTTAACGTCCATTAATCACAAGCACAGCCCATAGCTATATGTTGAAACTGTGCATAAATTGCAACGTTCAAGAGGATTTTTAGTAAGCGTGTAAATTTTAAAAGTAGGTACTATTGAAATCTGTTCAGTGGCGTTGAGGTTAGATTATGCCTTCAAAAATAGCCTAAGTAAATGATAGTTGTGCCGAAATGAATAGTAAGTAAGAGATTCGCAAAGGCTTTTTTTACATTTTTACAAGTGATTCTTGGTTCTTTTTTAATTTGTTTTACACACAGATTAAAAAACAGGCCCCTTCAGTTAGAGCTAAACAAAGATAAATCTTAAGCTTTTAATAAAAACAAAGGGCTTACTCACAAACCTTACTTAGGCACAGTTTAGAATTGATGTTCAGTTGAATCAATTACTGTTTATTTCTTCGAGTGCGTAAACAACCCTTAATAGCACATTTTGATTCAAGTGAGGAAACTTTGTTATTGCTGCCGAGGCGCCGCTAGGCGAGAGCGTAATAGAGCCGAGGACAGTAATGACAAATCCTCACGTGAATAGAACCACGTTTTTCAATACACTTCGAATAAATTAAATAACAGAATAAAAACTAGATTTGTCATTAATCAATATGAAACTATGATTTAATTTTCATTTTTCCCCGCGCTTTATCTTCTCATACTGAAGGAAAAACAAAGACATTACATTGCTAAACAGCCTGATATTAAAAAAAAAGAAAAACAAATATTTTTTTGAATTTAGAACTCAAATAGATATCAATTTGTTGCTAGAAACAAATTATTTTTTAAATGAGTTCCTTAATGACTAAGATTTAGACATTCAATGACGTGATTACGCCATTTGTGAATGAATCAATTACTTGGTACATAACTGCAGTAACGATACTATTGAATACAATGAAGCGCGAGACCTATAAATAACTTAACAGCATTCAAAACGTTAAACTTTATGCTCGCCAAGGATTAGAGAATAAATTGTGAATCAAATCGTGTGAAACATCAATCAGTAATAAAGTATCTACTTCTAAACACTGGTGATTCGAAACTGCTGAAACTTTATGGGTCAATTGTTATGTCGAACAAGTTGTTGATTGCTAGTGATAATTTAAAAAAATCGTTTGAATAGTATAAAGATAACAACAAAACTGATAGCGCTAATGATGACACACTTAATAATCTTATAACGGAATACAAAACCATAACCATTTAAAGACATACTTATTGCTGAAAGTTGATGGCAATCATCAGTAATACTGCAGTGAAACTCAAATTCTGCACAATAATGCCAAGGTACTACAATACCATTTATATTTTGTCTAGATCTCAAATTGGATAGAAACTTTGCCTGAAAAAACTTCTTCTAATTTTAAAGCAAATGGCATAAAAAATTATACAACCGCCAAAAATTTACTTAGATAGTGACAGTGGTTCAAGGCCGGTTTATTACTATAAAGCACATACAACGCGATGCCACCCTCCTGGGAGTTCCACAACAATTATTGATAATTTATTTATTATGCGTTTAATTTGTTGATGCCTGACAAGTTGACGGCTGTTACCAAATAAATGGCGTTCCTTTCGTTTGTATAAATAAATAAATAAATATCTTGGGACTACTCACACACGGCTATCTGATCCCAAGCTAAGCAGAGCTTGTGTTATGGTAACCAGACAACTGATAAACATACTTATATAATTTATACATATTATAGATAAATCACACCCAGACACAGAACAAACAATCATGCTCATCACACAAAGTTTGTCCTGGGTGGGAATCGAACCCACGACCTCCGGCTCAGCAGTCAGGGCCACTAACCACTAGACCAACAGGCCCGTCAGGTATGCTGGTACCAAGACCTCATATTTGTTAAACAACATTTGAACTAGGTATAGAACATTTGAACTGGGTATACTATTGAGAATCCTTTACTATTTACATTAAACACTGTGAGTTACTAGAAAACATGAATAATGGAGTATTATGATGTAGTATACTCTATTTACGTTTCTGATAACATTAGATTGATGGGATTGGTCGTGTAAAGTGATGAAATTACCATTTATTCAAACAATCCCAACAACAGGAGATTGTTCTACCTCGTTATTGAAAACTGAATTGACCCGGATCTGTATTTATAGATCCTTACAAAAAATATGGCACGCCAATTATTATGCTATATGTCAGTGTTTGGGAATATTAGATTGATATCATTTATTTAATTGTTCCATTCTATGATAATTAGTACAGACGCCAATTAGATGAGATCATTTGTATATATTTGTGCAGCGTGCCAATCTCAACATTTAGATACAGTGAAGTTGAGCGTAAATATAGCGATTTACGTAACTTTCATGCAAAATTATCTTGTATTCATTAACTACGTGAAAGTGCATTATTTCTGCGGCATTACACTTTTAACAATACGCTTTAAAATATGATTTAGATAAGTCCGCCCCTTCTATCTTCGATTTTTATTGCAGCCATGTTATCAAGTACTCACGAGATAAACCTAATTCAAAACAGACTGAGTTCTATCTATCATTCATCGAAACATTATATAAGTTATCTATTCGTTTATTAATTTCCCTTTTGAGTATAATAATGAAAACTATCCCACGGTGAAATGACATAAAGAGTACGCGCGCCATCTGAAGATGAGATTTCACAGGAAGTGAACAAATTTTTTTACTTAGTTTATTATAAAATGCAATTTAACAAATTGCATTTTATTACACACGCAATAAATTTTCTCTAGCACAAGAGGGAAGATTGTTCCGCCATGAACCAGTTTATAGGTTCTTAACCCCAAACTGTTCTTTACTGGGCACAAAGTGAATTAGGTTCGAATAACCTCTTTATCGTGACCATAAAATAAATCTAAACGTTCATCCACGTTATTGTTTTTATTTGCGTGACTGATACTTTCTATCTTTCCTATACTACGATAAACTTAATCGTTCCCTACAGTTGAGAGTTTGATCATGTACGTGTTTCTTTTTCTTTTAGGTACGTTTTTCTATAATCCTACTATTATAATTCTACTATCAATATCATTGCGTAGTCTTTTCAGGTTGTCTGAAAGTCTGGGTGTTTCTTATCTTTCACCCATAAACTCAACGGATTCATATTAAATGGCACACATAGTTTACAACCCAAACAATTACCAAACTCCATGCAAGCGATGCTGCGTGCATAAGCCAGTATTTTATAGTCATGTTTTACATAATCCTTTAATCAAAATTTTATTGAAAATCAACTACGTTTTGCATTCTGGAAAAAAAACATGTAAAAACTATGCAAGACTTACCAAGAACAGTGCAGGTAGTATCATTGGGCACCCGGCTGTACTGCACGCGCGCGAGGCAGCTGAAGGCCAGCAGCATCATGCTGACGTGGCAGATGAGCGTGCGGCCATGCAGGTTGCGCAGCTCCGGTAGCGACATGTATACCAACAGTGTCATCGTCAGGCACACGCTCGAGATGCAGATCAACTGCCACGGAAATACAAACGTTTAACTCAATATCCATAGCTTTCGATCCCATAATTTTAAAATTGGAGTTCCAGAATAAAAATATCGGACTGGCAGATATTTTTATTCTGGAACTCCAATTTTGCTTGGAATTTGAAGAGGAGAAAAGCCACTGGGCCTTCGCTGATTTTGTGGTACCGGACGTCTATTGAGGACGTTGTTCACGTTTGTTAGATGTTATTGAGTTTTTCTAACAATAACTTCCTTGTAGCAGTCCTGTTTGTGCCTAGTTAGTGGCATTATGTAGATCATTCTTTAAACATGACTGTTTTATAGTGGATGTACCTTTACACGTCTTCGAAAAATTACGTTGACGTCTACTGATCAACAAACAATATACTAGATAAAGAATGTAATGGTTTATGGTAATTTAAAAATTTCCCAAATAACAGAGCATTTTATTCTCGGAGTTTAACGTCATTACCAATATTAGATTGTAGGTGTAAATCACTTAAACAAATACACAAAAAATCAAGTGTGTACACCTCGACATACCGTCTAAAAATACGAAAACACAACGACGCAATTATTTAAGTGATTACTTGGTATTTATCCCGATTCCACCGGCCAGACTTCACAGATTCTGATCTCAACCTATATTGACGTTCACTAGCTGGTTATTTCAGCCAGAGACATGAGACGAAGAAAATTAGGGCGTTGTATAAATTCATTTCAAAAGCACGCTTTTTTTAATTTGAATTACAGCTTATAGTCGTCTTTTTGACATTTTACTAACTCAAAAATATTGAGCGAGTTGGCGATACAACCCCTGATGGTGGTAAATGGTGGTGAACCCCTGGTACAAACACCGTTTTCAAGCTTAATTTAACATAACATTAACAGCTCCCCAATCTGTCAACTCCTATCATATTACAATGTGTGAACAGAGAAATTTACGGAAGGTTATGATTACCCGCTGAGCAATGACGTCACGGGCCAAAATCCTCATCTCCTTTGTTTATACATATTTCTGTACGATGATTCCCTCATGGCCCACATCCCCCCGATACCAACCTAAACATGGATTTATAAACGCTGGGAAAGTCAGGACGTTTACTTAACGGCTGCGTCAGAGTAAGGAAGTGGTGACACCAATAACAATAGCTTACTTACTAAGAATTGTAGGTGTTGTTTAAACTCGTTCTATTTATACAAATGTAATATTCGCTTGTTAAGTAATTTCCCGAAAGCATGGTACGTCTTAGTCACTGATCGTTTGTTTATCAGCAACGTATCAATCCACCCGTGTGATCTATTGACTCGCTAACCAATCTAAACAATCTTTTTTAAAAGTGTATCTCATTCACAAAAAAAACAACTATTTCCGTCACATAATCTCAACAACTTCAGGAATCTATCATCTATTTTTCGTTTGAAGATATGGAATCATATAAATCAATAACGTGTGTAATAATCGTGATGAATGAGCACTTACGATGAAGGACATTTGGAAATTCTTCACCATTTCTGGCCCCTTTACGAAGCAATTGACGGCGGTGACGAAGATATTGCCATCAGGGCAGTTGCGGCTGTCGAATGCTTCGAAGCAGTAGGAATCGCCGATGCTGATAGGCGAGATGAGGCGTCCGTCGGAAGTCAACCGATGCCGATCCCGCTCCACAGACTTGTTCAGCACTACTCGACCCTCTGGGCAGTGCAAGTCAGTGCGAATCCCGAGGACATCTAAAAGTTTGAACCAAAGTTATTTTTCCATTCCAAAGGACGGCCAAACTATAGTTATTGTCTCATTGTGAAAAAGTGTATTTTTGCGGCAATAGGTCACGGCCACCCCGTCTCTTCCTGTATGCCAATCTCGTCAAACGCAGTGACTTGGCTAATATTTTGATGAAATAAACCCAGTTCATTAAAATATTTGCCCCGCAATTTACTATTTTAATCGACTGAATCCAATGTGATATGCATGGGAGATTTTAAGCCCTGTTTATTCCACTATGAAACGTGTGTCATAGGATGGTATTGTTCGTTCAAATCTTTGTTTTACGCTTCCATGAACGCAGCGTCAGTCGTAGTAGCGGTATATTAGCGCTTATTTTCATGCCTGGGTTCTTATGGGGAAACACTTGGTAGTAATAGCAAGACCGGATGTATTATGGTTTTAGTCAGATTTCCAGCAATATTTCATTTGGGTTATTCTTTCTGCAAAGCAATAAAGATAATGAATGATCGATGAACAGACATTATCTCTAATGAGTGGTACTGTGGCACAGTAAACGGGGATAAACTATATATAGAGTAACTGTCCTCAAAATACAAAATATGTAGTTTTTTCGTTTTCTTTAGAAAACTAGTATTACTTTCTTGACCACAACTCGAAAGGGTGAAAATCTGAACAGTCGTCGTGATTTTTCGCAGGAGGAACTTAAGAGGAACTTGTTGTTTTTTTTTGTTTATAAAAGGTTACACCACACACGCAATTTCTCCAGTATCGTAGATGCATTTACAAGCTTTTAAACTCACATACACAAACAGCTAGACCCATAACAGTTGTATCTGTAGGTCATGCAAAAATTAGCTTAATCCGGGGATCGAGCAGAGGGGCCAGAGCCTCCGCCTGCCGGGGTTGCGGGTTGTTCGAAAGAGATACCGCGGCCTCGGAACGTAAAGGGCAACAGAAGGAACATTCCTTCCTTGAGAAGGAACATTCCTTCTGTTGCCCTTTACGTTACGTTGTGGGGGAGACTCATGCCCACATGGGTGGGTTTTAGTCAGTACAAGTCTGACATGCCCCCCCGCTCCGCCCAGAGCGGGGGAAGTCATTGGATGATATCCCACCCGAAAAAAAAAATGCGGGTATCGAACCCGCGACACATAGCGCAGCAGTCAAACGTTTAGCCACTAAAAATATAATCGTTTCAAGATGATATTAATATTCAGTTTGTCATGTTGAACTTGAAACGCCCTATTTCAGTGCAATCATGATTGCGATTTAAATCACAAACCCAAAGTGTTTGTGTTCAAGCATGAAATACATTTTGATCGTGAAATATAGAAACCAATACTGAATGGGATTGCGTTTTAGTGTAGTAACTACCGTTACAGCTGTTTGTAATTGTTTGTAAATAAATAAATAACAGGTGAGTTTGAAATATCAGCTGGATCAAAGGGTGTCTTCACAACAAACTCAAATTGTTTGTAAACGTTTTGCTTTGTTTCCGATTAGCAATTACAGTATTGTGGCAAAATGATATCTAATGACAGAAAATGTGTGTGAAATTTAACATTAGGTAAGTACCTAGTTATTAATCAACGCTAGCTATCAGTAGTGGTCAAGGCTACATGTTTTTTTCGAACTGCTGATAACTGATGGTCAGCATTTTAACCTTCAAAAAACCGGCCAAGAGCGTGTCGGGCCACGCTCAGTGTAGGGTTCCGTAGTTTCCCGTCCGTCACAATAAGTGTTCCCAGTTATGAACCGCCAATTCGCCAACCGAACAATTCGGTAATGCCCGATCCGATGTAATAAGTACCTACAGCGCCGTCTCTCGGGGAATTGGGTTACTAATTAATACAAAGACGTACAATTTCGGTGGTAATTTTGGATTGCGCGAACCGATTTCAATAATTCTTGTTTTGTTTGAAAAAAGATACGTTCAGAATAAAAAAATATGTAAACAAAGTTACAAAAAATGCTTGCATATACGATTATACTACAAACTTAGTCCAGAAATTATTTTGTACAACTTTTTGTCTTTTTTGTACAAAAACTGTTGTGTCAATCAAGTTCCAAATAATTTTCATAGAAATTCCTTATAAAGTTCTACTTTTCAGATTTTTTTCATATTTTCTTAACTTATGGTTCAAAAGTTAGAGGGGGGGGGACACATTGTTTTTTACTTTTGGAGCGATTATTTCCGAAATTATTGACATTATCAAAAAATTATCTTAGTAAACCCCTATTAATTTTTAAATACCTTTCCAACAATATATCACACGTTAGGGTTGAAAACTGCGTCGATTGTAGGCCGATTTACAAATTTCTTTTTATAATCGATACCGTATACTCCCGAAGGGGTCCCATTTGTCATCATAATTTTGTCTATATTGCTTAGGTAATTTATGAGATATCTTTTGTAATACATATTTTTTCTTCTTATGGTATAAGAAACATATGATTGAAGATTTATTTAAATTTTTGTTAGATACCATCATACTAAAAAGGCTGAAATAAACTTTACAAAAATTATACATCCAGAAGTCGGTGGCAAAAAATCTATGAGTCAAACAAAAGTCACCGACTTCCGAAAAAAATATTTTCCGTCTTTTTAACGTTTCTTAGTTGATTCACTACATACCTATTTTTAATGTGATTTATTTAAGGGGTATAAATATCGCTTTTACCAACAAGATACGATTTAACATTTGATGCAGCCTAAAAAAATCCGTCACTTTTATTTGGTGTAAAGGGCTCTTGTTTTCTCCGTCATAGTGATCGTTATTTTATCCACGAGCTCCGAAGATATTGACGGTCAAAGTTTTTTTTATTTTCTTTTAAATTACCTATGAGTTGTACCTAATATTATCAATTTACTTCAAATTATATCCGAGACACTGTATTAGTAAATGAGTGGAATGTGTGAATGGTATTACATCGATTTCTATCGTAACCGAGATTTTTGTACCCCAAAAAGTTGAGATAACTTAGTTTTTTTTTTTTAATAATAGAATGACCGAGGCCAATCACACTATTTCAACATATAATTTATTAAGTCCAGTCATACGTTTTTCTCACAGAAATTCAAAAATTCTGTACAGTCCAGTATCACCTTCCATTCATCCAAAAACACATCAAAACCTGTGATCTCATAGAGTTCAGGAGAGCGTTAATTGCGGCTAATGTCCAAGGAATAGGCGACTTGGAGTGAATTGTAAACTTGGCAATAGTACGATATACTTAATGCTTGGTTAACGGCTTCCGTGAAGGGTCCGTTTACACCTTGTATGTGGAAGGTAGGAAAAGGTATCGATTAAACGAAAAGCGTACCTATTAAGTCTTCATCTTTATGCTGCAAAGGCTCCAGATAGTCCGATATGTTAAAAAAGACGTCGTCATGGTTCGGCATGCACTTGCTTACGAAGCTGCCACAGCGGCGAGGCTTGTAGTGGTGTCCGATGGGACAGCACTTCCTTACACAGAAGGCACCGTACTGGGAACAATCCCGTGAGCACAAACGCGCCACCAGCTCGTCACTATAGTACTCCCGGTCCACGCACCACTCCCCTGGTGGTGCGTCACCACCACCATCTCCATTTTTACTTAAAGCCTTCAGATTACTTCCATCTACTTCAATTGTAAAGAATTGCTCTTTCAGTTCTATACCATACTCATCTATTTTACAATTCAACCCATTATCAACTTCATAAATATCGTGATCATTCATTTTCAAACGCTTTAACAACCATTCTTCGGAATTGTTGATGTCAGTATTTCTACACAGATGGAAAATACTATCGTAACTCTGCCCCGCCGGACAACATTTGCGATAGTGATGTACAAATAATTTGTCTCTTGGTGTCATCAAAGTTTCATTTTTAATACAGCTTAAACCTACAACTTCAGGAATGATTGGTTTCAATGTGCCGTTCACAACTTCCAGCACGAGCCGATCGTAGCAGCTATCTAAAGCTTGCAACCGATTATCTAGTTCTGACGATGTCATCTGCACCATTTGTAATTCATCACAATCTGCAGGAATGCCGTACTGCACCGGTACATTTTCTCCAACAAAGAGGGGAGTAATACTTATGTTATAACTGTTCAGAGCACTGTTGCGGTCTTTACACTGGTAAGAAGCTTCAACGTCTTCACCATCTGACACTTTTACTAAACTTTGAGTTTTCGGACAACACTTATGAAACACCTTAGCATCCTGGATGATATCGGCACTGGTGTAGACAATTGCACTCACAACAATAAGTAGCCACATTGTTATTAAAAAACCCGGAGCTCGTGGCGCCGACACCAACTTCCACATACAAATGTTCACAACAGGTGGTGAGTGTCGATCGGCGTGCTGAACATTGTTTATTTTCGCAAGCAGACGTGCGAACCGTGTGTTGTGGCAAAGCGTCGGCGGCGCAATGATGCGGCTTCGCGGCTCGCCGTGATCAGCGCCGGCCGGTGGAGGCTGCTGCGCCCTTGAAGTGCGTCCGTCGGTCCGCCGGTGACGCGGCCCAGAGCTTTTGTTATACTTGCGGTTTCTTTTTATTTTTCGAAATCCAGTCACGAAACAATCGAATACTTACAACACTTAATTACCGGAAACAAATCACGATAGAACACTGTGCACTGCACTATTTATACTTTAAGTAGAATAAAACTAGGTGCTTAAATATGCTAATAGCCTACAATAACTTGGTAAAACGGTGGTGTCCGCTCCTTGGGAATACAAATCGCGTCCGCGTCGCGAGTCACGCGTACTATGTTGTACAAAGACGTCGACTCAAATGTTTATCAGATATCTGCCGATAAAAACATGGAGCGACTGATTGTATACTTAGAATTTAAAGTGTAAACTGTAAACAAATATTCTATTTGTATCATTGATAATATATCGATAAGTGATTTAATTTCAGCTGAAAGGAGGTAATGATGAAATGAAAATAATGTACGATACATTATTTTTTTTAGAAAAAAATTGTAACATAAAGCTATAATACATTATTCCTGAGTGATTGGCAAAAATCAAACAAGCACTTGATGCATATTTTATACGCCATCATATTTGTATTCAACAATGCCATGCATCACACGGAAACTAGCTTATGGGACGGCAAATTAATGAACAGTATTATAACCTGCTTTTTTTAAGGGTTGGGAAATCATCAAATAACTTCCCCCGCTCTGGTGGAAGCGCGAGGGAGTGTCTTCTACTAACTAAAATCCATCCATGTTCCTTATTTTGACCGTTGTGTTCTGGGCCCGCCGTACCTATCTCTTTTGAACGACCCGCATACCGCCAGGCTTATTACGTGCTAAGGACACTTTTGTCGGTCAGTTTACAAAACATGACAACGTTATGTAATGGTCGCATTCACTGCGTAATAAGCTTTCGATCGCATTGTTAAAATAAAAACGGCCCAATTGGTATATTTGTACCAAATCAGCTTTAAACTATGTTGTTTGGTTGGTTACAATGTTTTGTTGACATTATGTCATGAATAAATTTTGCAAAATTTAATCTTTTCAGGTCATTACGAAACAAATTTGACCTTATTTCGTATATGGTTTCCTTAATTATAGTTATGTCTTATTTTACAAGAATATTTAATTTAAAATCGACATATTCATGTTTATGATACACAGGGTGATTCCAAATCGTGGATTTGGTCTTATCGGCCCCTTCTTCCTCCTATTGTTGTTTTTCCCTCTTGACAATCAGAACGGAAGTGGTTTGAAAATGTACAGCATGTGCAGTAATGTGCACCACATGCACGTTTGGTCTATTTCTGCTATGGTTTACCTATTACCTAAACAATATTTTTTGTCCATTTGAGAAAAATACGTACCAAATAACTAGTATTAAATTAAATTTGTGATGAATAGATAAGTTCCATGACCAGTTAAAATTAGAACAGCTGATTCATTGATTATCTCAGTCGGTAGGCAGAGCAGTAAATAGGTAGTAACTCACAGCGTATGAACAAGCGTCACCTTCATGGACATAATAATCCTTACTAATAATATAAATGTGAAAGTAACTCTGTCTGTTTGTTACCTTTTCACGACAAAACGACTGAACGGATCGTCATGAATTTGGCAAGGAGATAGGTTTGAACTTGGGAAAGAACTGAGGTTATAAATGATCACGCTGATAACTTCCGGGGGCGAGCAAACTGAGAGGTGCGAAAAAAAAAAACTAAAATCTTTTATAACTTTTTACCAATACGGCGCACAAAACAAAGCGTCGTTTTGTGCGCCGCCGGTGTATTTACGGGGAGCGGGGAGACGCCGCGATACCTCATGGTCGAGCGGCTGTGCTCGTGCTGAGTTGACCTGGCAAGCTGCATTTGGGGTACACCACCACCCCAAGGTACGATCAACGTAAGTATTTATAAACGAATATTTGTTTTTTAATTTAGTTTTTTTGTTTCTTTTTGTTGTTTTTTTTTAACATGAATTTATCAAGAGGGTGTGTAATAATTGTGTATACATAATTATACAAACAGAATAGCTAACAAGTGCAGTTTTTTTATGTTTTAAACAGGTTTTTATTAATTTTGTGTTTATATTTATTGTATTTTTTTCAGATGACTTCACATCGTAATTGAAACGAAAACGACATACAAAAGATTCTTTTGGAGGTAGAAGATGGAGATGATCTGGTTTTGTATGAGGCGTCAGAAGATGAACAGGATGAAATTGTTGAAGACTTTCGCTTGGAGGAGAAAGTAGCGAGCACGCAAAGTGCAGATGGTGACGAGATAGAATCTCTTCAACTTTGCCGAGGCCCCTACAAATAAGTATTGGAGATATATTAGGCAAACAAAGACCGATACCTGCGGCAACCTCTTCAGCTCCGAAACCTGGAAGGTGCTACTTCCAGACCGTTAATCTCATGTGCAATGTGCCAAGTGCAATTATTTTATTTGTAATGACCACAAAAGCAAGATATGCCAAAATTGTTTGTAATTTCCTAATTGCCTTATATTTTAACCATAGGTTGATTTTTAATAAAAGTTTATTATCTCTTTGTAAATAGCGTTTTTTTATTGGGGTACAGCAGTACCCCAGGGTACCGTTAATTCAATTTTAATATGGGTACGGTTCTAGGGTTAAAGCCAGTGCCTGCCACGGTTGCGGGTTATTCGAAAGAGATACCGTGGCCCCGGAATATGGACAAAAGAAGGAACTTAGTTTGGTTTTAAACAGTACAAGTCTGACACTCCCTTTCGCTCCGCCTACAGTGGGAGAAGTCATTTGATTTGCCCATACGACAAAAAAAAACATAATATGATGATGAGCAATTTTGCATTATTTTCATATTCCACAACTGTTTGAGAGCTGTCACGATAAGTTGCAGGATAACTCAGCCTTGAACATGTTCATGGTAGAAATGTCCGAAGTACTAAAAGCTCAGAAATACCGCCCTTTGCAGGGCAGAGTTAAACGAGATTCTAAAATAAAAATACCTCTTTAAAAAATTAAAGTCCTTTATTTATAAAATTTTACATCTTATACTTATTTATGTAAAATTGTACACAATAATAACTAACACGTGTAAATACTCATTACATAAATTGACTTATTCAATTGGCACATAAATTACTTAGCTAAAGTACAAATTATTAAGCTACGGATTTAAGTGCAAAGATAAAAATAACTTAGAATGCAGTGAAAGAAAATTCACAACATCACCCTAGCTATCATCAATCATCCTAGACGGTAGAAAATACCCAAAGCATCATGTCCGCCATTAAACAGCATTTCTTAACATACCAATGAATAAAGTTTAATAAAAAATAAAGTCTGCCGCCAGTTTCAAAAGTAGATACTATTTGAAAAATCTTTTTTGCCTTTTTAGTCAACTGTTCTGAACATAGAAACAGAAACGTTGCATCACTAAACGTTCTGACTCTTCTCCTGAAAATTATGGCACCAAAAGAAAAAGAAAAAAATGTCTATGTTCGATTATAATTATCATTATTACTTCACTTCATTCCGTCAAAGATGATTATAAACCACACCCAGACCCTTCAGGTAAGAGTGCACTTCACTAGGTAAATGTATTATATCGAGAATGTCTGATGTTTCATTTACTTCGCGATGTGCAATATTATCTTACATGTAGCACACGTGGCCTTAACAATGTATTAAGTTGACTTGTAATACATAACAACAGGCCATTACTTGTTATATTCTTATCAGCAAATCGATTGACTGCAAACACAAAGTTCCTAGTACTTATACGTAAAGCGATGCATTTGTAAACTGATCAACAAAGAGTTAACGCATTTAAGTATAGTGAAAGAAATATTTTTTTAATCTGCGAAATTAAGGTCAAATAAAGCCAGCTAGCATTTAGCTGAACTTAGGTTTGTTCGGCAGTTATTAAGGTACGAACAAAATTAATAACCTTTAAGAAGCAAATGAGATATTACTTTCTCTAGACGTAACAATTTAATAACATTTCTTTGGGACGAAGATTGTAGACGATAGTTTTCAAGAAAATATTTTGTTACTTATAATCGTATCTCGATTTGTTCGTTATAATGAGGAGTACATCTTAGAAGTAAGTCAGGAAAATACCTGGCCAGTCCATCTGCACACACCCTTTTTTCGTATGGGATAACATCAAATGACTGTTCCCGCTCTGGACGGAGTCGAAGGGAGTGTCAGACTTGTACTGACTAAAACCCATCTATGTACCTTTTTTGCCCTTATTGTTACGGAGCTGCGGTATCTCTTTCAAACAACCCGCTACCTCGGAATGTACGCAGCCTATAAACTGTACAAGGAGTAGGCCGCCATTTGTCTATATTTTAAATTGTGCTCACTGTAATGTTTCACACAGTCTATACAAGATATGCAAAACTCTTTTATTAAAATACACGTGTAGGTACTTATCAATTTATATTAAAATATTCTCGACAAACAAACAATACTTTTTGTAGATATAAATCGATGAATCCCAATATAAATTTTATTGAATTAAGAGGTTTCTTAAAAAGGTTGAAATTAATTTTTTTTTAAATTAGGTATACACAATATTATCAGAACAAAACGAAACGTTTTCACAAAAAAAAATATCATTATAGTATTACTACTAAAAAATAAGAAAAGTAAAAGTATTTTTGGAGATGGAAACAGTCCTACAAAAAAAAACAACACATTCCGATTACTCAGTTGAACAAGCGAATGAATGTTTCAGTTATAAAAATGTAAATTTTGTTTCTAAGTAAACCGAAGGGCTTAGTACCCGGCTTTTAACTGTCTCAGTGACCTTAATAGATAAAACGGTACAAGTGTCTGTCATTTAAATGATTTAATAGGATATAATTTACAAAGAACCCCCCTATAACACAAGAGACAATTAAACTGACCAATTAATGTTTTTTTTAATGTGGACACAACCTTCCCCATCCCTCTGGTTTACGTGTGATGGAATGTATGTTAATTATTTAAAATTTGATTTATATTTTACTAGCTTTTACCCGCGGCTTCGCTTTCGTTAAATTCGGGGTAACACAGTTCCCCTTTCCTAATTTGCAGGTTACCGACCTGCAGTTTTTGCCCTAGCGCCTTATTTATTGTAATAGCAAAGCTAAGTTTTTCCTTTTCATCCCTCTTTCTCCCTCGTTTCCCACTTTAAAAAAATATGTCCATCTCCAGGGTCCCAACTATCTCTGTACCAAAATTCATCAAAATCGGTTTAACCATTAAGGCGTGAAGACGTAACAAACAAACAAACAAACTCACTTTCGCTTTTATAATATTAGTAAGGATACATAACTGTGCGGAGAACAAAACTAGCCATACGTTAATAAATGTAGCTGTTATTCAAATTAACAATGCCTTACTTACTAGATTGTTTAAATACCATTTATGTTTTATATAATATCACTGGTTTTAAAAATGTGAACTTTTTAATTAATTTTATACTGTGTGTATTAATTGTATGTTACCAAATTTGTATGAACAATATAAAGTATAGTTTCTAATATTAAATTTGCTGATTGCGCTCTTGTGTTTAGGACACACTAGGAATGAAATGTATCATAGGGTAGGTTTACAAACATTTAAACTCACAAACCAAACAGCCCGACCCGGAACAATTTTCTGTAGGCCATACAAATATTTGTTCCGCGGAAGAACGAACCCGCGGCACGCAGCGCTGCAACCAATCGCTCAAACACTTTGCTAACCGTGCCTTGCATATATAAGGTATTTTTGGAAATCTCAAACAGAGGTCTTCATCGTTATACGTAAGCGTTATAGCTATCTATACAATTAAAATGTAATTTTGTGAGAAGGTACATTAAGGAATAAGAATTCGATAAACTTAATAATAGTCATAAAAAGAAATGCAAGATGTGGCTCATGATATTTTCTTTTTTTTAATATTAAAATTAATACACTAACTTACATTAATTACTGAGTAAATTACAGCTTCATCTTAATTTACTTACATCCGAATTATGACTTGAGAATGTTAAATCACTTGTCGAACTCTTCATTAGCAAGACATAAGTGATGCTAAAAGGAGTTCGACAGTACATTGAAGGAAAATCGCAAATTTAATAAGCTTAATCTTGTTCATTTTGCGACTGCATTTGCGATAAGCAAGAAGCCTTAATCCTGCAATGGTCTGCGATAGGTTAAGCGCTAAAGTGATTGATTGAAGTTAGCAACACTAGAGTCTGATAACGTGTCACCTTCATATTCTCATTTCAAAATCCAGGAGTCAGAAGCGTAATGATAAGAGACTAGTGTTCTGTTGAATACATCTGTTGACCATCAGTGGCAGCCGCAGCTCTTGACCACCATGTTCTTGTACTTGCGCAGGATCACGTTGGAGTCGTCTGTGTAGTACAACACCGATATTGGCGACAGCTTGATCGGCGCACACGACGGTTTTGGAACCTGTAACAGTTTGATAGCTGAGTACAAGAACAGAACGCGCAACTTTTCATATATTTGAACAAAGTTCCTGCCTGAGTTATTACTGACTTATATATACACTGTTATGTTTAGTGGTTTTTCTTTCAAACTGGTCTTCGCGGCCGCTTCCTTATTTAAAATGGGTAAAAAGTTTTAATTATTTCGATATCATAGCATTCGTCAAAAGTTCTGGGCTAAAAATTTTGGCTTTTCCGTAAACACTTTGAGAAGACGAATCTACTAAACTAAGCTATGAAGATTTAAGTCGGGTCTCCTCTTTGTATGAATGAGTGGTCCAGTGATTATTGGTGGAAGTTATAACATCTCAGATTTTTTGTTCTGGAATATATTAATTATAGGTTACTTACTGAGCTAATCCATCCATTAGAAAATTTTTACCCCCGATTCAATGATCAAGTTAAAATAATTAAGTACTTAATTGATCTAAAATAAGAACCATTATACAAAGCAGTTATTTCTACAACTTTTGAACGACTAACGTCAAGTAATTTTTTAACTACATCATAAAAATCGTGACCTAATAATGACTTTTACTCGAATTATCAGTTTGACTAGTTAATAGATACGGATGTTAATGCCTACAAGATTTATAAAAGTCTTGAACAGCTCTCACCTTTGTTGGATTAAGTAGATGCACGAGTGTTTGCACGATGGCGTGGTTGGTCGCGTTCTTGTGCGCGTTCAGAGGGAAGTTGCACTCGCCGCTGCAGTAGAACGCGCCATACCCGTCCGGGGCTATGATCCAGTCCTGATACACGTTCAATGTCTTTACTATGTTCAAAAACTGATAATTTAACAGTAATGCTCAAAATTATTATAAGGCGATAAAACCAGATTGATAATGGTGTTATTAATAGATATTGAATAAGTATTCAATGTTTTAATGCACTGCCTCAACTTTATGCTAGCGAAGGAGGTGGCCAGGCTTTTGAGGAAAAGAACCTCAAACAAACCCAGCCGCCGCGGGAGACGCTCCGGGCGTCGGGCGCCGCGACACGACTCCCGAGCACAGTAGCTGCGGGTCTCTCATCATGGTAGGCAACACTACTGGTCGGACGGACGGTGAGCAATGGGCAGCTCACCGTCTGGCCGACCAGTGAAGACAGGCCGTGTCGAGGGCGCGTTAGTGTCCCACGCGCACCTCAAAGAGATGTCAGTAAAGCTGGGGGGCCTGCCAGGGCCACCGCCTGGCAGGGTTGCGGGTTTTTCGACAGATATATCACGGCCCCGGAACATAAAAGGCAAAAGAAGGGACATGGGTGGGGTTTTAGTCAGTAAAAGTCAATCAAATCAAATAATTTCCCCCGCTCTGGGCGAAGCAGGGAAGTGTCGGACTTTTACCGTATAAAACCTACCCATGGTCCTTCTTTTGCCCTTTTTGTTCCGAAGCCGCGAACAACCTACAACCCTAGAAGTTGTTATGCTTGACTAGTAATTTAAATCACCATCTTAAGCAACCTGAACAAACCAACTGGAAATTTAGCTCACCAGCCGTTTTGTAGAGCGCCACCATACACGTACACCATATTTCAACATTCACTGTTGCCAAAACACTAACCTGCCATTCCAAGTCCTTGAAACTGACGTAGAGTGTCTGTATCTCACAGCTTCTCGTCGTCCAATGTGACGTATCTGGAAAGACAAACAGTGGGGTTGCCATAACGACATAAAGCAATATTATTTTAATCTAGTTAACTCTGGGAAGAGATAGCGCTAGACATCCTGTATCGCTCTTTCGCACTGTCTATCCCACACTGGAATGACATTAAATCAATCCTGCTTCAAGGTCTCATGGTACCGACCCGTTAGAATTATCGTTCTAGGTATTTATCGTAAATGTAGGTATTTATCGTACTTATTGGTATTTCCCAACATTTATGAGTAACAATAATCATGTTGTCATCATTACTCCCGATACGATAAATGACAATAACGCATCGAGCTTAACATCAGATAGATACGATAAATTAGTCAGAAGTACTTAGTTACAATAAATTAGTCATCGATGATCCGTGTTAGTTGAGGTCTTGGTTTATGACATTTAGTCACAATAAAAATGTAGGTCTGTCATTAAAATGTAGACGTAAATGGATAGAGATAGAGTTAGATGGCCACTTATTAAAGAAACGATAGTACCTACCTACTTTGAAATTAGGAAGGCTTATCCGGGTCTCGGAAAATACGTTATTTATTACTCGACGCTCACTATCATACATGAGCACTATAGTAAGTAAAGAGCCAACCTAGAGTGCTTTTCTCTAAGTATATTAAGTGTATTCCTTGAGCGCAGAGTCGACCCCAGATGGGTCTCCATAAAACTTGACGCTATATTTTTAGAGAATAGTACGTCTGAACGACCGCGACGCGACGGTTAGATACTTCGGTATGCCTCAATTATTGGGTTTCGGAAATATCTTCACATTTCTTTAACATTGAAAGATGTTTATGTTAATTTGAGAGTGACATTATACCCTACAAACCTGTGAGTGGGTTCCTAAGATAGTTCTCAGAGTAACCGTGCGAGCGCCACCGCCGTGCTTCTCGCTTTCTCCGCGCGCCGGCGTCCGCACCGCCGAGCTTGGGCCCATTCTTGAAGAACGCCACCAAGAACGGCTGCTTACCCTCCACGATCACACCGCGAGGTTCCTCCAAACCAATCTCTTCAGGTTTCACGTGACGTTCTGGAAAATAAATAAATCAATCATCAACACATATAAATAGTACTAACATTTTTAACATATTTTGTTTATAACACTTTTACTAACTGTTTACTGGTTAGTATACTAAGCGTGGGTCTCTGATATGCCATTACACTGTCCGAGTCAAACTTAGACCACATATAAGTACCAAAATACCGCTTACATCTCCGCACTTAAAGTTCACAATATATTTAGCACGAGTGTTTTAAATTTTGCTTCCCGCACCAGTAGCGGGTAGTTCCACAGCTCCTTATTTCACAGATTTTACAGTTCCAGAACCTTAAGCAACTTTCGACGATAAAGTGGAAACCGTACCAGGTTGTGTGTGAGGATGCAACGTGATGAAAAAGCCCCTGTTATCAGCAGGTGACGAGAGCCACGCCCCCAAAGCACTGGTCACGTTCAGCTCCAGCCAACCTTCTGCACCTGCACTCGTGTTCACCGCTGCCACCTGCTCCATTTGCAAACTCCTGAAATCCGAATTAAACATATAACTTTTGAACTAACTAACTTTTTATTGAAGTTATACTTTTTTTGGCGCGATGGAGAAAAATGATGAGAGTGAATTTTTACGATGCGCGCGCACAGCGACATCGTGAAGTTAGTTATAGGTGTTCTAGTAACTATGTTCATGTTGTATATTCTAGTATTTTTATATTTAGAACACGTGTATCAAAATAAATAAATATTCTTTTGGTGTTTTTATTAAGCTATTGCATAGCTTTAAAATTAATTTCACATTCCAAGCTACCCTTGCCGAGGTTTAGAAATGGATGGGTTACCAAAGTTTTTTTTCTTTACGCCAAAGAAGTATAACTTCTAACGCGTGTACATAAGTACACACACTCCTTTTTTTAACTTTTAGTTTATCCGCGATCATGGTGTTTGCAACAACGCCGAGCGTCGAGCGTCGTGAAGTCATTTTAAATTTAAAAAAAAAAACATGGTAAATATCCCGCTTCAAACGTTATTGAAGTTCATGAAGATTCGAAGATACAGTTATTATAATGTATGAACCACCCTTTATAGTACTTAGCCCATACAATATACCTATCACACACATTTTACACATAAAAAATATGCCAATTGTAGACTTTCTCATGTATGCGGCGATTATAATACATTTTGATTTAAGTGAGGAAACGTTGTCATTGCGACCGATGCGGAATTGGAATTGTGTTATGGAACCGAGAACAGCAGTGACGAATTCTCACGTGAATCGAACGACGTTTTTATAATAATGAACACTAACGAAGAAATTAAATAACAGAACAAAAAGTAAATAGTTCAAAATCTCTATGAAACCATGATTTAATTTGCTCCTTCCCCGCCTTTTAACTTCTAAGTCTGATTAAGAGGCAAGTTTGAGGTAAGTTTTCTAGGAATTAGGTACTTATAAAAAAATATTTTCTAAGCATAGAAGGCATTCATTTTACACTATTGTATACTAAAAGAGGTTTGAATCTTGGAAGCCTTTAAATTATGTATAAAAAGTGCTGGGTACCTATTTGTTTATTTAAAGCCAAGCTTTTATTTAAAAAATAGGTGAGACCATTAGACATTGTTTCCTTGTTTACTTCGGTCTTTTGATCAAATGGTTTTCATAATTTTTTGGTCACCTATCTATCTGGCTCTTAAAAAAAAACGCAATAAAAAGATTAGAAGACTCATTAGTGGTTCGGTTGTACGTAAGTATGGTTGCATTAGTAAAGCACAGGCAAAACCCGCAGTCGTCGCGAATCCTAGAAAAGTTGTTTCAAAGTGGCAGCATGACTTCTTGGTCTGGATTAGGCCTTAAGTATTAACTGTACACACATGCAACTTGAGATGGACAAACCCCATCACATTGGAAGCCGGTGACGAACATAGCTGACGACCAAAACCACCATTCAAGGTTATGGGCACAAGGCAAAGGGGTTTGGAAGAAAAAGTGATTAGTAGTAGTCCCTAAAAGAACTAAGAAAAAGAACCTCTTAAATTCGTGGCGTCTTTGATTCTGATGGCAGATGCTAAATAAAACTAGCAAAAAACGTCTAACGATAGAATAGTTCAAAGTCGGTTTAGTACGCAACTTAGCAATTTTTTAAAGCAATTTTGTCGTGAAATACATTTTTTTTCGCAACAGCGTGGCTTCAAAATAATGTTCGTGAAAAAGCTATACGTGGATCACATCACATTAGGAAAAAAACCTCGTGAATTTATATAATTACTTAGGTTTTTTTTGTTACTTAGGTTACTTTGGCACATGAAACCAGTGACTATCATTAAACTAGTGCAACAAATCTATCCTCTTAATGTGCTCATTATTAGGTAGGTATCTAACGAAAGGATTGTCCTCTCAACTTGAAATGCACATGTTTACGTCATCAGTTCAGAGATGAAACAAGTAAACGGAATGTCAAATGCCATATTGAAAAACAGTATTATCTACAGTCATTTAAAAGTTAATTGTACTTCATTTTAATTGCTTAAGTACTTATAATTATCATAGCTGTTATAATTATCTTGACACGATATATCTAGTTTCAATTGCATCCAAACTGGCAACATTTAAATACAGTGTCTGGCCAAATGACAAACCTTTCTAATAACCTGCAGAAGATACTAAGTTTATTTTGTCTTCCAAAAATGGCTCTATCAACTATGGCTTCGTTACAGCCGACGAAAACTTCCAGCTTCCGTAACCTTTAACTTTAATTCGCTTTCTGTCGTGAGTTAAATATCCAGTACGCACGTGGTAAAACGATTAGAAAAAGAATTAGAACGGCGCGGTGGAAGGAACTTGATCGTACCCCATATTGTCGACACTGATGACTCTGTGGGCGACGACGGTGTAGAGCGCAGTGGGGTCGTCGGTGTGCGTGGGCGCCTGGTGCAGCCGCAGCTCGGCGGAGAGAAGCGATGAAGCGTCACCCGGCGCGCCCGTCACCTCAAACCACACATGTCGACCGTGCCCGTGCCGGAGTGCTCCCAAGTGGTGCCCTGGAATACACAACAATAATTTATAGTTCGATAATCCATCATATCACGTCTGCAATATCCGAAAGGTTATACAGATGTGTGCCTCATAGGACTCGAAAATTTGCCAGTTGTTTGAGGGTCAAGTAATAAAGCAAGCCTGTTGCCATCTACCGGAAAGAAATCCGTGCTCCGTGGCTGCTTGTGTACTGAGAAACCCCTAATGGAAAAACCCAAAAACTTTGTTCAACCTGGCGATCGCACGTATCTAGAATTACGAACGACGAGAATGAGAGTCGATAACTTCTTAACAAACATTCTTCAAGTGTGCGTGGATAGCCAAATCCGAAACAATGAGGAATAGCGAAAATTTTTATTATGCCTTGTGGCTATGCAACAATCAATTGAAGCTATAGTCCCAGCCTCAATTGATTGTTATCTTTGCTTCGAACATTAAAAAGTGACAGTAACTGGCTTACTTGAAATAAATACTAATAATAATTTTGAGTGACCTAACCAGATATCTGAATTGAGTAATCCTTACTAATATTATAAAAGCGAAAGTGAGTTTGTTTGTTTGTTTGTTACCTCTTCACGCTTTAATGGCTAAACCGATTGTGATGAATTTTGGTACGTAGATAGTTGGGAACCAGGAGACGGACATAGGCTTATTTTTAAAATAAATAAATTTTTAAATTTATTTATAAAAAGTGGGATGTGAGGGAGAAAGAGGGAAGAAAAGGGAAAACTTAGCGTTGCTATTACAAATCAATAAGGCGCAAGGAGAACTGTGTTACCCCAAATTTTACGCAGGCGAAGCCGCGGGCGAAAGCTAGTTTTGTTATAAAAAAAAATCGTTGAAATGAAGAAAACTTAGTCAAAGTTAAAATAGTTATATAACTTTTATATTCGATGACTCAAATCAGAAACAGGTCAAGAAAATTTCTAAGAAATTAAAAAAATGGTTCGTGAAATTGTGCAAGTTACAAGGATTTTTGCCCAATACTCAAGAAATCCCCGTACAAACTATACGAACTACTGGCTGTCCTGGAGCGGTTTCACCCTCGTCTTTAGTTGTTGACCCACTCCCGTGGGTAATAGCGGGATGTTGTATAGCTTATTGTTACTTCCTGATAATGAAGCCTTCATCACACACATAATAGATATCTGAGGTCGTGGGAAAACCTGAGACTGGAGATGCCGGTGCATTCTACTAGCTTCTGCGATAAATCCTTTACGGTTCAAGCTGTACGGCTATGGAATGCCCTGCCCGTGTCTGTAAGGAGCGCTCAATCCCTGTCTACTTTTAAAATTCTGGTCAAAAAGCACTACCTCTCTCCTTACACAACAATGTTAAATATTTCTTTCCTCTTCATGATTGTTATTTTATATGTATATTATTTGTATTTATATATAAGTATTTGTTTTAATAAATGTTTTAAAAAATTGTTTGAAAATTATTTTTGAAAAATGTTACGCCACCTACTGTCCTACTGTTTCTCCTCCTTCAAATCCATCCAAAGGTTGTCTTGAAAATATCGCTTTTAGCTATAAGACAGCCTATTCTGTCACCCTATTTATAAGTTGTTTATTGTTATTCTTTTTCCTTGTATGGTGTACATAATAAAGAATATTTTATCTATGAAGCTTCCTATTAGTTTGACGGGCCTGTTGGTCTAGTGGTTAGTGGCCCTGACTGCTGAGCCGGAGGTCGTGGGTTCGATTCCCACCCAGGACAAACTTTGTGTGATGAGCATGATTGTTTGTTCTGTGTCTGGGTGTGATTTATCTATAATAAGTATGTATTTATAAATTATATAAGTATGTATATCAGTTGTCTGGTTACCATAACACAAGCTCTGCTTAGCTTGGGATCAGATAGCCGTGTGTGAGTTGTCCCAAGATATTTATTTATTTATTTATTAGTGAAAAAGTTGTTCAATTTGGTCCAGTAGTTTTAGAGCCTATTCGATACAAACAAACAAAAAAATCTTTCCTCTTTATAATATACTAGCTGTTCCCCGCGGTTTCACCCATGCTGCTCAGCACCTGTTGGTCGTAGCGTGATGTTATATTATAGCCTATAGCCTTCCTCAAGAAATGGACTATCCAACATTAAAAGAATTTTCCAATTCCAACCAGTAGTCCCTGAGATTAGCGCGTTCAAACAAACAAACAAACAAACTCTTCAGCTTTATAATATTAAGTATAGATAAAATATAAAGTATACATGTAATTACGAGATGCTCCTTACTAAATTCCAATTCTATGTCTCGTAGCTGATTTCATATTATAGTATTCTCACGTATCAGTTGAGTACAGTTCCTCCATCTTGTATTACATAACGGATACAAGATGAATGTTATTATAAGTACTTACCTACATCTACAATACAATACAAGTTTTCGCAAATCCGTAAATTCCAATATATTTGTCATATTATAAGAAAGGATCGTGAACAGGTGTCCAATGATCCGGTTGTAATTTGACTCCTGCTACAGGTGTACGCAATAAATAAGAAGTATAAAGTTTGACGATCATGTATTATGTATAATGCATAAGTTTTTATGAAATTATGATTATTCATGAGACAAGAACAAACGTAATAAACACCGAGAAGCTTTATTGCGATGCAATAGGTACCTACTTTAGGTAGGGTTGCTGTCCCCTAGACTAACAATGCCGGAAAAAACGCCGGAAAAAATGTAACCTGGGGCATTTAGTGACATTGAGTTTTTTTCGAGAATGCTTAGAAAACGACTTCTAAACATATCGCGAAACGAACAGTAACTATATTAGTATTAGTAGCTATATTAGAAATATTTATACATAAAGAAGTTAAAGGAATATATATTCTAATTCCCCCTATAAAACGAATATCTTGAGTATCATTTATTATATGAATAATTACTCCAGCACACATAAATAATAATGCTTTAAATATAGCATGAGTTAATAAATGACAGTGAATGCATTAATCTAAAAAATAAATGAGAGCGCGAAGGATTTTTTTTTTCATGACATTCAAAAGTGCCTGCAATGGTCTAATTGAAATAAATGCTTTGAGTTTGAGTTTGAGTTTGGAACGTAATTTGCATTAAAAAAAAGAGAGTGCAGCCTTACGGGGTCTAAAATCATGTAGTGAGATAAGAATTCCTATATCTGCATTTTTACAATAATAAGTGCATGCAGTCCTCTTGCTTAGTTTATTAGGTAATTGATTAAACATAATACATTCCGAACGCGTGTATACATAAACCTACATAACTACATAAATTTTACTATTTATGTACGCATTTACCTATTCATACATATTATGATAAATTCACAGTCGCGCCATGCGCCAGTCTGTCTACACAAACATAAGTTAAATATAAGAAACCCAAGTGTAAATTCTGATGTTATCTTTTAGCTGCAGATTTGCCGTTAATTTTATTGTAAACATGCCTAGGTAAGTTGATATGATCTCTTGACTACTGAATAATGTAATGTAAGCCAAGCATTATTGGCCAACAATGTTCGAACTCCTGTAGGGCTGCCATAAACGCTGGACCATAGGCCGGGCCATTTGTAATATGTAGGAGTAGCGTAAACCACGCATGACGATGCGAGGTGAGATCCATTCGAGGGTTTCTGGCTTTGTAAAGAGATTTTTTTTGTAGACGTTAAGTTTTGAAAGAAAATGAAAGTCAATTTATTATCTACTAAATATGGCCGTAGCCGTAGCTAGGCAAAACAACCACGTTTTCAATTGGAATAAAACCGATTAAGACATTTCATTTTGACATTTGGAAGCAGCGTATTTAACTCGAAACGTGAGAGGAAAAGCTCGATATTTCTCGATTCTGTTCTGATGGGCCAACTAACTGAACTGGCACAACTGAGTTATTTACCGAGACACAAACTTCCGAACCGGGATATGTCGTGGTGTACTAGGACCTATGGGATCCATATATACTGCAGGGATACAGAGTTTCTTTCTTCTCAAATGGTTATGAGGCTGTAATCCACCCGCGGGGCCAGACGGGTTAGTAAATGTTAAGTTACATTACATGTCTTTGTTTTCATTCTAGAAGATTTCTTCTCAATGTTTTCTTTCACCGTCTGAGACCAATCATAGTGGTGATATAAAGTACACAAACTAATGCAAACCCAGGTAGGTGTGCCTGGGTATGCACACGCGACCTACAACTCGTCAGTCGAGTTCGCGTTGTTTCCACTGAACCGTGTGGCTCAGTTAAAATACTCAGTGTTCACAAAATTATGTTATTCATACCAATTTTTACCAAACATAACATTCGAAATACAAAATCAATTTGTATCAGAACCACCTTTAACGACTGAAAACAGCTGAATGTTACTCTGAGTCTCCTCGAAAGGAGGCACACACAATTTTATTGCACTTCGGCCTTTGACCATTACCTACAGATAACAGGGTAGAAGATATTATATGGACTGTACGTCAACACATATTCGATCATATTTACATAGTAAGAACAGCATTATAAATACCTAAGTATATAACAATATTGTTTATGTGCGAGCCATTCATTATTTTCCTTGAATTGATAGCACTGAATTGCATTCCAGATAGAATCGGAAGTTAGTTTATACAAACAAGTATATAGCATGTTACAATAATCTATGTATCGAAAGTAATCATAACATTCATACATGATAATATATGTTTATCTCAAGCCAAGCCAGGAGGGTAATGCATTTGTTCTTAAGACGTCGGCGTAAAAACTTTGTTTTCTCGGATGTCCAGAATGGATTGTTAGACAAACAAAACAGTTCACCTAGTAATCATAACCATTAACGTAATGCCGAGATTAAGAAAAAAAGAATTGTGTTCAATGCAACACGAAAGCTCCAGTAACAGTTGTAGGGAGGCGGAGGCGGCGGCTACACTGACGGTCAGATCAAAGCGCCAATCAGTCATTATCGAATCCACAATACCATGAAAGAATGTTTACCAAAGTGGTGACTCAACATTTTTGTCTACTAAGTAATCTTTACCTGAGCCTCCCAGGTAGTTTATAACGGAATGCTCCTGATGCCGTCTCTAAAACAAAAGGTGCACAAGGAACATAAAAGGGCCACACTCACAGCTCACAGCATGTGTCATTAGCTTTTAACAATTTATTTTACCGGCACTGTCTTGTTAAGCGATTTAAAGAGCTGTTATTTTGAAATGACTGAGAAGCGGTATCCTCTTCATTAATTGGAATAGAAATTAATTTAATTATTCCGAGTTGTTTATTTTATTTTTCGTTATTTATAATTTGGAACCTTTGTGGAAAAGAAGTAAGATTCTGCTTTGTAATAAACAGATGCAAATATTTCATACACCGCAGACAAACCGAATTTAGGTACCAAACAATAAATATAAGTACCTACAGGATAATGAGCATCGAATACGTCAAAACATATTCTAAATCCAAACTAAATCATCTAATAAAGACGAATTCTGTTAAATATCTACAAATTAAACTCACTCTTGCTCTGAAATGTCATGATGAGATCGCTCTCGTCGATGGCATGTTGCTCATCTCCGCTGAGAGCCATCTCCGAGCTGCGCGTAGGGCGAGCCTGCTCATGTTCTTCGGCCAGTTGTTTGTAGACATCCAACAAGAAACTAGGCGCCGAGCGGTCCAGTGGAGGCGCTCCAGCTCGACGTGGCCTCTCTCCGAGACCCAACAGCTCCAGAATTTCGTGCTCCACTACCATCCGTTCATGCCGTGTCATCGAATGATGTATAACAGTCTGATCAACTCCATTGTCGATGTATAATCCAGAGAGAGCGGCCTCAGCCGCTACGGTAAACAAAATAAAACACGCGCACAAGCACGCCGTCTTCTGGCCAGCCATTTTCGCTATCGGAGCGCTCACTCGACTGGCGAGAACTGAGCGCAGAGGCGCGCGGCGGGATCAGCCGGTCAACCTGCCCACTCAAGGTGGGCCGCCACCGCCGCCGCCGCCGCCACCGCCGCCGCACTTGCCACATTCCTACCCGCCTTCGCCTTACTCACATCGTCCGTTTTAATAACGTAAACACTAAACATTGAGCCGGACACGTCCAGCCAGTCTGACTGCATATTATATATTTGTTCATTTTCCGAAGCGTACGGTGCAAATCCACGTAACTCAGTAAGGCAGAAAACAATTTATTACAAGGAGGTACTAAGTAGCCTATTTGCTAGTTTGGGATCATTGTAATTTAAAGTGACTGCTACCGTTCTTATTTTCACCAAAATAAGAACCACACTCGAACTACTTACTGGGTTTATATTATTTAGATACTACTAATAGAACCTTAGCAGACGGCATTCGTTCATTTACATAACGCAACTTCGCCGTCATCGACCGTATATCTATGCGCTGCAAACACAAGTGCTACTTTTGAAGACAGAAAACGATAATGTAACCATTGCCTTGGTTTTTGTTCTGATGTTCAGGATCGGCTGCGGGAACTGATTATTAGAGATTTAGAGCTAATGAGATAAAATACCCAAGTGAAAAACATTGCATGTTGAACCTAATCGTAGTGCGATAAGAGCCAGTTATCTAGTAAGTATATTAAAAATTGGTAATAACCAAAGCGACAAAAAGTTAACCTCTTTAAAACATATGAAAGTATTCATTTAAATAACGATATATGAACCCACTGAATAAAGTAAAGGAGAAAAGAACAGAAAAAAGGTACAAAAACAAAGCTTATTTCTAAAGAAATCTCTTCCAGTTCCAGCATAACTGCGAAAAGAGAGTAAATAAAAAGAGATGCAGACACAATGTGTAAAAATAAAAGAGAAAATGTTATCTACAAACATAGTACTCCTATGTATGAAGTTAACATTTTGCCTTTTATTTTAGTAGCTATAAAGACAAAAATATAACTCAAATAAAATATAATAATAAATAACTATGTTCTCAACTCCTTTACAAGGATGATTTGAAACTCTTTCCCCCTAACTTTCGACTGATGGAGTTACTGAAAGTACCTAACTGAAACTTTTAGTTACGCCATGCGCGCCCTCTACAGTTGGGTCATGCCGGTTTTAATGTAAGTACTCTTTCAGCATATTCAAATCGACTCAGACTGAACGACGCCCTGGCTATGAGATGCAAACCAGATGCATATAATTTGTTTATAAAAATAAATTGATATTTATTTGAATTCTGAATTAAAAAAAATAATATAAGGCTGTTTAATTAATGTAAGTCTGTTGTTTTTCCTTCAGCATGAGAAGACAAAATCAAAGAAGTTTATGGGAGATTTCCAAAACAAACCGTAAATTATCTCAAGAATGACAAGTGAACGATATGAGATGTTCCCAGATACTTTCAAATCTTTACTAATTTTAAGAATGTCAAGTGAGGGCTAAGAGAGATTTCCAAGTACCTATAAATCAGAACCAATCCCAAGAATGTCAAGTGTGCAAAAACGCAATTGACCAAGCTAAGTTACAGCGCGTAGTTCATGGGAAAAAAATGCAACACTTGTAATTTGTAGAGAACATGCTAAAATAGTTATAGCCAATAGGAGTCGTTAGTTTTATTTTGTATTTTTATCTCTGTGTTCTAATTGGTTAAGGTTTTTGATTTGTTGATTAGTTGTAGCCAATAAGATTCTGTTATCCTAAGATATATAGTTAAGCTTTTGTAAAATAAATTCATTCAACCTTCTGAACTGGAGTCTACCTCATCTCTCTACCACACATTCACTACATCGGTAACATACACCAACATTGGTGATCTATCGCAACATTGGTGACCCCGACGTGATATGAACACGCAACCTAGGTTGTGTTGAGTGTGAATGGATTCAGGGTAGATCCACCCCGAGTACTACTTCACTGCGTAGAAACGGACTCCCCACCTACTCGCTGTGTATGACACATCAGACGCGAAGAACTTTCAAAAATTAATTAGCGGTCTCGAACTAGGCGACCAGAAACCGTCACAGCTGTTACGAAAGATGCGACAGCTCGGTACCGGCATGATCACAGAAGAGGGACTGAAAATCGAATGGCTTAATCAGATGCCAGCCCAAATCAGAGTCGTGTTATCAATCAACACAGAATCGTCGCTAGACACACTCGCCGCAATGGCTGACAAAATGGTTGAATACACCGATACACCCAACATCGCTGCAGTATCAACGCACACACCGACAGAGTCATCAACTGTTAACAATAACGACGCGTTATCAACGCTAACAAAAGAAGTTGAAAAACTCTCACTTGAGATCGCCGAATTACGCCGTGGCTACAGTCGTTGGCCACACCGAAGGTCTCGCCATTCCTTTCACTCACGTTCGCGTTCCCGCTCGCATTCCAATAAGCGAAATGTGCGCCCACTTAAGCCAGGAGATTCAACGTGGGAATGTAAATACCATTTTAGATTTGGTGATCGAGCAATAAGGTGTGAGTCACCGTGCAGTCGAAGAAAACGTACAGAAGAAACACACAAGACGCCCGTCATACCGTTAAACTAGAATCGACATCGACTGTGGCGAGCGTCGGTGTCTCCACTACAAGTAATCGCCTATGCATCCACGATCGCAACACTCACGAACGTTTCCTCTTGGACACAGGCGCCGATATCTCCGTGTTAGCAGCAACACCTAAAACGAGAAGATTAAAAAGCAAGAGAGACGACGCCTTAAAACTCTTCGCAGCCAATAACTCTCCGATCGCAACATACGGAGAAAAAACTATCAACTTGAACCTTGGGCTACGACGCAATTTTCAATGGACATTCGTAGTCGCCGACGTAAAGACATCCATACTGGGAGCAGATTTCCTTCGGCACTACAAGATACTCGTCGACCTACATAGTAAAAAGTTAATAGATAAAGTCACTGAGTTATCCGTCAGCACCATTGAAATTACCACACCTGCCGAAACCGTCTACATTATCAGCTCCGATCAGGACTATCATGGCATCCTAAAAAAATATCCAGATGTGTTGCGACCCATGTCATTGAAGCAGCCATCAAAACACGAGGTCGTTCATCACATCGAAACATCTGGCCCGCCACTCTACGCACGTGCGCGGCCTTTACCGCCCGACAAGTACAAAGCCGCTAAACAAGAATTTGACCGCATGGTAGAAATGGGCATATGTAAGCCGTCTATGAGTCCTTGGGCTAGTCCACTTCACGTGGTTAAGAAAAAAGATGGAGGACTACGCGTGTGTGGCGATTACAGACGCCTTAACGCAGTAACACAGCCAGACCGTTACCCGATACCACGCATACAAGATTTTACTTACCAGCTGCAAGGCAAGAAAATATTCTCCAAATTAGATCTCAAAATGGCCTACTTTTGGATACCTTTAAATAGTGAAGATGCGAAGAAAACCGCTATAATAACACCGTTTGGCCTTTTCGAATTCAATTGTATGACGTTTGGCTTACGTAACGCTAGTCAAACTTTCCAACGATTCATGAACCAAGTTTTACTTGGCCTAGAAGGAGTTTTCTGTTTTATCGACGATATTCTTCTGCACGCTGATGATGAAGAAGCAATGAAGAATATTCTACATCAAGTTCTGCAACGCCTAGAGAAGTATGGCGTAACACTCAATATCGACAAGTGCGAGTTTGGCAAACAGAAAATTAACTTCTTAGGCTACGAAGTATCGGCCGACGGAATTAAACCTACTGAAGAGCGCATCCAAGCCATATCTACATACCCAAAGCCGAAAACCATCATCGAGTTACGACGTTTCCTAGGCATGCTAAATTTCTACCGGGACTGCTTACCGCATCAAGCCGATCTACAAACCGAGCTCAACAAATACCTACACAACAAGAAGAAAAATGATAAGACACCGATTGTATGGACACCTGAAGCAGAGATTGCATTTAAAAAATGCCGCCAAAGCATTTTAGACGCGACCACGCTAGCGTACCCGTCAAGCAACAGCGAACTTGTTATCATGACAGACGCCTCAGATAACAGCCTCGGTGCAGTACTACAACAGAAAGTCAATACAGTTTGGAAACCACTGGCATTTTTCTCCAAAACAATGAGCGCGGCGCAACGCCGATATAGCGTGTACGACCGCGAACTACTAGCGATCTACGCGGCTATAAAACACTTCCGCCGACTGATAGAAGGCTGTGACGTCACTATTTACACCGACCACAAACCTCTCTCTCACGCTCTATTGAAACCAGCAAGTAACAGTGACACACCGCGGCGAGAGAGACAACTACACTTTATTAGTCAATTCTGTACAAGTATCAAATACTTAGAAAGAGAGAAAAACTCAGTCGCCGACGCCTTATCACGCATAGAAGAGATACAATGCCCCAGTTTGATCGACTACAATCAGCTAGCCATCGATCAAAATAACAATGAAGAACTTGAAAAGCTCAGATTACAACCGAACTTGAAGTTTAGCGCCATAACACTACCCGGAATGATACGACCAATCACGTGTGAAGTATCCTTATCTCCGCCTCGACCTTTTTTGCCTGCAGCATATCGTTACGCAGCTTTCAAAGCGCAACACGAACTATGCCACCCAGGGGTGCGAACAACCCGCAAGCAGATGTCGTCGAAATTTTTTTGGCCCGATATGAATAAACAAGTCGCCGAGTGGACGCGAGCTTGTATTAGTTGTCAACGCGCAAAAGTTAACCGTCACGTCATCACTCCGTTATCTACTTTCCCGCCGTCGCAACGTTTTGAGCACATACACATCGATATAGTTGGTCCGTTACGCTTATCAAACGACTATCGATACTGCATCACTATTATCGATAGGTGTACGAGTTGGCCCGAAGCAATCCCTGTACGAGAAATTACCGCTGAGATCGTCGCAAAAGCTATGTACGAGCACTGGATAGCTCTTTTCTGTTGTCCACTACGCATATCAACCGACCAAGGACGACAGTTCGAGTCGCAGCTGTTCAACGCTGTAATGAAAAAGCTCGGGATAACCAGAATACGCACTGCAGCTTACCATCCACAAGCAAATGGAAAAATCGAAAGGTGGCACAGAACGATGAAGGCAGCCCTCATGGCACGTGGCGCCACAACTACATGGACAGACGAATTGCCTACTGTATTACTTGGCCTACGTAGCGCAATACGGGACGACAACAACCTTAGTCCTGCGCTTATGACCTATGGAACCACGCTGCGGATACCATCTGATTTCTTCGTACCTACACAGTCAAAGATTGAAGATGCGGACTACGTACGACAATTAATTCAAATAATGACGTCATTGGCACCGACCGAGCGAAAACAAGCACAACAACGAACGTTTGTGTACAAGGACCTCGCAACATGCAAACACGTTTTCATACGCAACGATTCCGTACGATCCCCGCTTACTCCGCCTTACGATGGTCCATTTGAAGTACTGCAACGTCACGAGAAGCACTTCAAGATACAATTACCAAGTCGAACAGCCATAATATCGCTCGACAGACTAAAACCTGCTTACGTTTTTAACGAACAGGCGAACGATACAGTGTTGCACACACCCATAATGCACACCGCTAATGTCAGGACAAAGAACAACACGGATACCGAAACTCAAGTGCCGCAGAAACTTGACAATAGTGCGACCAGTCCACCCTCTGCAAAGGCAAAGTCGGACGCCAGTCTCCCATACGTCACACGTACCGGACGAATAGTTAAGAAGAAGGTACGCTTCGCTTGAGGGGGAGTGATATGGGAGATTTCCAAAACAAACCGTAAATTATCTCAAGAATGACAAGTGAACGATATGAGATGTTCCCAGATACTTTCAAATCTTTACTAATTTTAAGAATGTCAAGTGAGGGCTAAGAGAGATTTCCAAGTACCTATAAATCAGAACCAATCCCAAGAATGTCAAGTGTGCAAAAACGCAATTGACCAAGCTAAGTTACAGCGCGTAGTTCATGGGAAAAAAATGCAACACTTGTAATTTGTAGAGAACATGCTAAAATAGTTATAGCCAATAGGAGTCGTTAGTTTTATTTTGTATTTTTATCTCTGTGTTCTCATTGGTTAAGGTTTTTGATTTGTTGATTAGTTGTAGCCAATAAGATTCTGTTATCCTAAGATATATAGTTAAGCTTTTGTAAAATAAATTCATTCAACCTTCTGAACTGGAGTCTACCTCATCTCTCTACCACACATTCACTACATCGGTAACATACACCAACATTGGTGATCTATCGCAACAAGTTTTATATTTCAAGAGTACCTTTGTCATTAATAAAAATTACAAATGTAGGTACCTTTTATTCTGTTATTTAATTTCTCCGAAGTGTATTGAATAACGTGGTTGTATTCACGTGAGGATTTGTCATTGCCGTCCTCGGCTCTATAACGCTCTCGTCTAGCGGCTCGTACGTTAATCCGCATCTTCTGCAATGACAAAGTTTCCTCACTTGAATCAAAATGTACTATTTTAGCCTTCTCTTGAAAACTAAAATAGTTTGGCAGTCCCTAATGTCAGGCGGAAGCGAATTCGTCAATCGCACAGCGTGAACAGTAAAAGAGTAGGAGTAAAAGTCGGTAAAATGGTGTATCTATCAGAAGGTCTGGAGTAGGAAAACCGTTCTCGCAGATAGGATGGAGTTTTAAGGTTATAAAGGACTAGCTTTTGCCCGCGGCTTCGCTCGCGTTAAATTCGGGGTAACACAGTTCCCCTTGCGCCTTATTGATTTGTAATAGCAACGGTAAGTTTTCCCTTTTCTTCCCTCTTTCTCCCTAACATCCCACTTTTGCCAAAAAATATTAGCCTATGTCCGTCTCCTGGTTTCCAACTATCTCTGTACCAAAATTCATCCAAATCGGTTCAGCCATTAAAGCGTGAAGAGGTAACAAACAAACAAACTCACTTTCGCTTTTATAATATTAAAGTAAGGATGTTAAAAAGCAAACATTGGGCATATTCGAGAATCCTGGCGAAATCGAATTGGGAGCCTCGTGAGTACTTATACTTTCTTCTTTCAAATATTAGGTACTACTAATTATGTGCATTACAAAGAAGATTGTAAGATAGTCATGTTAGTAAGCTCGTTTGTGCTTCTAATTATATAATCCCATATTAAAGTTATTTATTACGTTTAGTCAGGTACATAGAAAATATGACTTGGTAACATTTTATAAGTTGAAAAGAAAGAAAGAACTACTCTTGAGATCGTTTGAACTTTAAAGTGTTGATGATGAGCAACAACATTCTCTTCAAAAGATTCTAATTCTGGCATTTTTTTTCCAATAGGAAATCGCCAACTTTTGTCTTTTGTGCTCCGGAGCCTCAGCACCTACCTCTTTCGAAGAACCCGCAAACAAAAGCCGTGACGGGCGCCTCTGTTGCTGACATATCTTTGACGCGCGTGGAAGACAGACTTGCCGTGGCGTTTTGTCAGCCACTCTTGAAAGAATTATCAGCACAATCGTGGCGGGCCTTGCGATGCAAGGGGTTGCGACAGTCGCTAGTCGCTCTCTTTATGATGCTTCTGTCCTTACTTTCTCAATTTGGGGTTTCTTTGGGTTGACACGTGATTGAATACGGTTGCCTGCAGGCGGTGCGTCCGGGTAATTGCAGGTATACCACAAGGCGGACTATTCTCTTCACTCTTATTTTCTTTACTTAAACTCACTGCCTTCCTAAAATTTTCTTAATATATTAAATACTAGCGCTTCGCCCGCGGCTTCGCCCGCGTTAAATTTGGGGTAACACAGTTCCCCTTGCGCCTTATTGATTTGTAATAGCAACGCTAAGTTTTCCCTTTTCTTCCCTCTTTCTCCCTCACATCCCACTTTTTTTAAATAAATATTATATGTCCGTCTCCTGGTTCCCAACTATGTATCTACCAAAATTCATCACAATCGGTTTAGCCATTAAAGCGTGAAGAGGTAACAAATAAACAAACAAACTCACTTTCGCTTTTATAAAATTAGTAAGGATTGATGACCGCAACTAAACACTCAAGTAGACCTTACTGTAAACCTCGAAAATTTAATTTCATCACTCATTGCTGATTCTTGCCCTAATTCGGACCTTCCCTGCCGCTTATGCCATACGCCAATGCGTCCGGAGATGATGACGGTCCTCCCCTTCAAACAAGCCCCGACAAATACATGAAGGCAGGTCGGCCGATCCGGTGATTACAATCTTAATAAAATCATTTAAGTTTAGTCATGTCTCTAATTTTATATTTTTAAGTTTAACTAAATGTTAAATGTCTGTAGGTAACTAATAAATGATGCATTATTTATTATACTTTAGAGATTTTGTAGGTGTTACACCTGTTATTGGTTTGGTACTTAGATTTTGATTGAACTTTTTCCTGTACTTTTTTATTTTCGGATAATTACTAACTATTTTAAATAAATACATAAGTACCGGAGTGCTTCCCTAATGCAACCCCAGAGCAAGGTGTTGAACGCGATGTCATGAAACACCTCCAAGTCGACCCCACCCCTGGACACTGCATCTCCCTTCGTGAGGACTCTCACATGATGGCATCCACCTTCGAACACCACCTTGTCCAGCAGCGCGATGGAACGGTATGCGGCTTGAGTCTTTAGGCAATTAGGAGTAAAATAAATATCAACGGTTAACCGTGAAAACCTCCTAACTCAAAACTTTTTTTTTTCAGGAGGCGCATTTTAGCAGCCATTATCGCCAACATTTGCAGGCGCATAGGTATTGGGACAATAGAAAAAATACTCGGTAATAATATAAATAAATTTTGGGAATATTCTTTCGTATTGTGGTAGACTTTTTGTTTTTATAATAAATAAATAATATTATTTTGTCAAAATATGTCAGTTAGGAGTTTAGGGGGTTAACCGTCGTTATGCTGAATGGACTAATAGTATCTAGCTAATATTAACCACAAAATTAATTTGGGTACCATAATGGTACACCCGATTTTATTTGCTTATGATTCGTTTTTGTCTTTTAGCTTCTAGGGGCATCGTTTTCGTATGCCATATGTATAAAATCAGTACAAGACTTAAGTATAACAATAGAATGTAAAAAAAAAACAATAGCATTCAAATATTAAATAAAGTATATTATAATAACCATGAAGCCTTAAATCCTTACATAGATACTTATAACATTATCTTACAGAGGTAGGTACTTAAGTATTATAAAAAAATGACCTTATCAAAAAGGGGGGTTATATTTGTCTAAGTAAAATGACTCATCATAATCATTCTCAGTAGCCACAAAACCTTATTGTGCAAAAGATTTTTCAGAGCTCATAATATTTGAATGTTAAATCACACCTTTGAATTGAACTACATGTTTAGCACACAGGAGTTTTCATTAATATGGAGTGTGACAATGCATTTTAATCAAAACTATCTAATAAAAGGAAGGAAAAGAGACTATCTACTTTATGTTGGTACACCATTGTCAAGTTTCAAATTAAATTATCAAAAATAAACATTATTCTACTTAACATTTTAAGTCATTACAGAATTCACTATTTCACATACTTTTCCATAAATTTCTTGTGGAATTCTGACCTCAATGAATCGTTTATAAAAGTATTCCCTTTCTTTTCAGGCTCTGAACGAGCACAGTTCTTGAAAACAACATCATCATCCCATCTTCTTTTTACCTGGAACAAATCAATATTTAATTAGAATTATAATATGGGTTAATGGACTGTGTTTCTGATTGTTATAACTGCATAAATAAAACGAAATAATAATATGTAAGTCCTATTTATGAGGCAGTGCAAACATTTTTATCCCACTTCGCTTGCACCACTCTTATTCTAATAATTTCTACAAAATATCAATGAGATATTGCTTAGTTTGCTTCGCTTGCTCTCCCAATCCAGTTGTTGTCAAGAAAAGCCTAGTGGTGGTTCCTGCTAAGTGAATACAGGTCAAAACCCCTCATCAAGGTTCCTGGTCCCAAAAATATCTTTGAAAACACTGCTCAATCAAAAGATACATTAGGATGTATCTCATTCAAATACAAGATTTACCTTCAAATCATTTTTCTGTCCTGCGGAAGAGTAATTCAGTAGGGGATTTCCAGACAGAATATTTTCCATGCGAATTCTTTCTTCTTCTTGCTTTCTTTCAGCTTCCTGAAATAAAAATAAAAAACAAATATATAAATATTAATATTGAATGCTTATGATTTGTAATTATTGTGCACTTGATATAGTTTGAAATAGTTATTCGGTTCTCATCCAGTTGTGTTCTTGCTCATTAGGATAAAAATTGATTCAATATTCCTTTTTTTATACTATTCTGCCTATAGACAGTCTTTAATTACACTAGACGATGTTTGTGTGATGAAAGTACTAATGAATCTAGTGCAGCCACAAAGCAAAAAAAAATACCTTTTTAGCTTGCTCTATAGCCCTTTCTTTTTTAATTTTATTTAATTCGGCTAACAGTGCTGCAGTGTCATCGTCGGAATCATCAGAATCGGAGGAGTCCCCTTCAAGAGGGTCATCAGCATCCAAGCTTGCAGCGGGTACTTGGTCAATTTTAGGTCTCTTGGTAATGGGTTCAGTAAGCCTTCTGGTGCCTGACCCTTTGCCTTCCTTCTCCCTCTCATCTAACTCCTTGCGGAAATCTCTTGAACGTAACTCATCTGTGGTACCTTGTCCTTGTTCCCTGAAAATAGAAGATTATTCACAATTACTTAATGTGTTGCAAAACAAGACATGTAATAAAACAGTTATTTAGAAGAAATTTATCCTGCACCAACTCATCTTTGTGGGTAATGAACAATCAACTATTTATGAGTATTTTTGCTGTACTAACTCATTGATTAAATTGCAAATTGCCAACCTGTATTTTAACTTAGTATGTCCAGGAAGATCTCGGCTAGAATACTGTCGAGATATTGCACTTAGATCCTTTTCACCTCGGCCTGTGCCTCCCCGTGCAGGATCAAACGTAGGCCTTGCTGCTGTAGTCATGTTTTATGGTGTAACCTAAAATCAAAACTTCCCATAATATAACGCATAATTTATAATACAGTTCACAATTTACTATGAAGATTGTAAGATTGACATATTTATGCTAGGATGAAATAATTAGGTAACTTAAGGTAAAGACGACATTAAGAGACAATCTAGAAAAACACAAAATAATTATTCTCAATTTGCTTACCTCCTTTTGATAAGTATTAAGATAACAATGCCAAATATGGCTTGAAGGGATGCCTGCCTTTATTCAGACTTTTCTTTCTAGATTTTTAATCAAATACCTCGAATCAAAAACCTAAATCTTGCATTTGTCTTGTCTTGATCAAAGAGTAAAATCCAATCCACTAGAAAAACACTGAAAGGTAACCACTCAAGCGTCCAGCCCGCGCAGCTAATATCCAGTCAAGCGTCCATGGCTAATAAGGTATCCAAAACCAAGGGAGCGTTGTACGTCCTGGATACCTCATTAGCCATAGCGACTACTTTTATAAAATCGACATCTATGAAAAATGTACGGCACTGCTTGAGAGTTTTGTTATTCGAATCGATAGCTAAAGAAATACTCAAAACAAAAAAACAGATGGCAGTTTAATATAGCCTTGACGAATAGTTAAAAAATATTATTCTTCAGGCGCAGTGTGTTGTTCTGTGGTGTAAGATCAACAAGTGTTTTTAGATTATGTCGTAAGTACTTGAGTTTTATTTATTTTTTCTTAAATTATACATCAAAATAAACTAGATGATTTGTGCTATATAATTACGTATACATAGCACAGTTTTAATTGTAAAATTGAGTCATATTTTGAATTCAAAGTATAGGTGTTTCGAAAAAAATGGTCGCTCTTCAGTACTCGATCAAATTTTAGTTCTATTTACGTTGTGTTTCAGTAAAATAATATTTAAAGAACGAGTAATAGTTCGTAATAAACATAATAATGCACTTTAAAAACGTAAATATACTGTATTCGTGGAAGATTCCTTAAAAATATCATTGTGTTCCTCAGGTTTTTTGATGTGGATAGTTCAGTATCCATGGACGGAACTACAATGGTTCAAAATAAGGGTCGATACAAACGACAAAATATGTTTGCAATATTTTTGCTGTTTTGGATGTAATGTTTTATTCGCTTGCTTGGTGGTGTTTCATCATGCTTTTATCTCACACTTTTTGTTCTTGTGATTTAGTAAAGTTGTGTTTTTTTATGATTGTCGGATTTTGCTCTATTTTTTAATTTCACTTTACTAACATGAAGGATATGTTCTAAGATTTCTACTCACTTTATTTTCCTTGTGTGTTTTGACAATTTACTTAATTCTCATATTTAATAAAAATCACTAACTAGGTATCGGTATACGAATTTGCGCTTATTTCCTTAGTTGTTTTTGAAAATATTGATGTCGTAATCGTAATATACCATGCGCATTACAGGCTTATTGGAAAAACACTAACAACCTTTTCTGAGATATTATTAGCGTTTTATTTAAAACCCCAACCAAAAAGCATTACTACCTTTTTTTAAGTTGCGTAAAAGTGTATGGGAGGCCTTAGGCGGCCATATTGCTTATATTTTGCGTTCGCGAGCGAATCGAAATCACTCCGACACATCACGTTAAAATTTTAAACAGAGGTGTTTTGTTTTGATTAATTTAAGTACTTAGCGTTAACAAAACATAAACATCCATGCACCAAATGAAAGGACATTACGTCTAGTTTGTTGTGAGATTGTTTTATTGGTAAAATAAACAATATTATTGCGTTGTGGTACGAATTAATAAAATTTATATGTTTATTTTTCTCCAAATTCAAGGTTCACACCCGTTTTTAATATCTTAAATTAGATTTTTAGATAATTAAATATACATAGGTTAAATGTGTGTTCTTCTATAAATTTTTCGTTGTTTTTTTCTTTACCCTAGCTATTGTAGTTATGTAGTTATATAGGTTTTTGTCACAGCATGCGAGCGCGGTAGCGCTTGATTCAGGGCCGCGCGTATCTGGACGTTCAAGGGTATATTGGTTGCGCGGCTTGGACGTACAACGCTCCTTTGATTTTGGATACCTTATTAGCCATGGACGCTTGAGTGGGTAAAACAAAAGGATGTCATACATATCTGTCATATGTGCCACAGAGTTTACAATTTTGCATCGTTTATGTATCTAAGTAATAACTAACTAATTTAAACCGCAGTATAAATATTATAAAACTAATTTCCACACTCTATGGTTGGAGGCACAGATAATCTCTACACGGAAGTTATTCTATCGTTGTCGGTGTCGCAGTCGCAAGCGCAACATCCGAGCACGGGTTTCTGAGTTCTATTATTCCCGGGTCGGGCAAAAAGTGTTATCGTGATTCAGCCGTTTTGATGTGAATGAGTAACAAACATACATACATCCATGAATTCTGAAAAACATTCGCATTTAAAATATTAATAAAATTATTTTACCATTCATGGAGGACATTATTGTATACATTACATGCTTATTTGTCACTAAGTGTGAGTGAAGCCGGTTATCAAAACCAATCACACAATAAAGAATTATTGTGTGATTGGGTTTGTTAACCGGCTTCAAAAAAGAGGACGAGTTTCTCAATACAACGGTTTCTTTTTGTTTTGTATGTTTGTGACACGATTTCTCTGCCGATTGTGAGGTGACTATCAACAACTTTTATAGTCGAAAGGGTAGGTAGGTCGGGTGAGTCCCAAAGGCCCCTTCATGGGGTAGTACTCCACCATATGAATTTTGGCCACTATTTTAGCTATATTGCTTGGGTAATTTAAGAGTTATCTTTTAAAATACGTTTGTTTTCTTCTAATGTATATGGACGATAATATGTTAAAACTAAAAATTTGTGTGAGATCCCAGCATACCACAACTAAAAAAGGCCAAAAAAAGCCAAGAGCCAAAGGCCAAGAGCCAAAAAAACCGACTTCTGAATGTTTGTTTTTTTGGAAAAATTGTTTTTTATTTCGTGGGCGTTTGTAACAATAGGATATCTATTAGCTACAGAGACATGTATGATTACTACGAACACTGTAGCACTGGTGTGAACGTCGATGTCAAATGGTCTTAGAGCCCCCTGTAAAAAAAGACAGGTTTTTTTTTTTTTTTTGGTCTGGCACTAGTTGCGTCTTTGTGCCAATTTCGGGTAACAAAAGGTAGGGAAAAATTTTAAAAATCGGGGAAAAAAAGACAGGTTTGTTCGGCGGTTCGCACTATGTGTTCTTCAACGTTATTTAATCTATGCTTTTAGAGTTCCTTCGCTGGGAACGGGCCTGCGTATTTCAAAAAGTCAACATCTGACGTATCCGTATGCAAACAATGTTAGATAATTGTAAATTTTTACTTTATGAATTTTTGTTTTAACCGATAACTGATTTTTACATTTATGGTCAGAGGCTTCAGGGGGGGGACAGTTGCCTACATCAAGCTTGGCGATAAATGAAGCAGCGCTTTCTATATTTTGAAGGATTGAAACCTATGTTTAGTTTTATCTCGGCAGCAATAGATGTCTCTGTAGTGAAATTCTAATTGTAAAACTAATTTAATGTTAGTTTAAATATATTCAACTCTTTATATAATAAAGTGATTATGTTGATGTATATAATAATATCTTATATTCATTTTATATTACGGAAATAATAGCAACACTGCCCGAATATTCGCTTGTCTCAACATCTCATTTTAATGTCAATGACACACGTAAAATCAAAATGGTCGCCATAGCCTGCGCACACGCTTGACTATGTTTTTGCATTTAAGAAGTATCTCCCCGTGCCGAACTTTGTTCTTACTTTCTTTATGTGAATATTTGATTTCCTAAATATTGGTATTTTAAGAAAAAATATTCCGCAAGAAAATTTGAACGAAATAGTTCGGTACTGGGAAATACAAGGCTTATAATAAATCTAATTTTAATAACTACATTAGTGTGTAAAGGGATGTATGTAAACGTGTGCGTGTGTGCGTGTGTGATTGATCGGTAGTTCTTAGTCCAGAAATTCAGATGGCGCTTCAAACATGTCATGGCTAAAAGTCACGAGAGAGGGCACTCTTTTCCTTTTTATATTATAGTACTCTGTGTCAGAGGCCATGGTGTTCTGTTTTTCTGTCATCTAAGACTGTCATCGCTGTCTTGTTGTCGGTGTCGTTACGTGTACGGCTTAAACACGGGGAATTTTCCATAAAATTTTGTTCTATTCTTGAAACACGTATCATATGTGATCTAATTATCAATACTCTTCAAAAATGTATAAAATTTATACTAGAACGAACAGTTATTTCGGCAGCAATTCATTGTTTGGTAAGATAAGCTTTGTTTTACATGACCTTGAATAATGTTTATTGTTAAAAAGAAAGAAGAACCAATAACCGGATAATTCATTTTTGATAAACGTTTCCAGGTGGATTTGCTAATAACATTGGCCAGGACATTAACCGTATACACGTCACAACTGGTCTAAGATTCCCCCCGGCCGCAGCATTAAAATTGCCGACGAATGTAGTTGACATAAATGCTTCAGAAATGGGTAGATTTTCGCCATTGAGAGAACGAGATATATCTGGTCCTGTTATCAGTTCTTGTTACAAAAAACATATTGACTTGGGAAAAATTGATATAACTGTACAATCAGATCCTCATGTTAATAAATATGATTGCCGTGGAGCTGTCAGTTTGTCTTCTTCCATGCAAAGCAATGTTCCCAGCCCTTTCAGTGGTAACCATACCCATCTTAACATGCCTGGATCACAGTGGGGTCAAGGGCACAAGTACCTGTCTGATCATCTTCACAGTGCTCATTACTTGACACTTAGAAATGAGTACCGGGCAATCCAAAATGGAATATCCAAAAACGGTATGTACAAATAAACAGTTAAACAATCCCTTGTATGTTAACTAACAACACTGACATATTCAACTACACTCACATGGTATTGTCATTTTTTTCCATGCTGGTTTAATGTACTTATCATAAGCGTGGACATAATACTAACTATGAATTACATGTAAAATTCGTAATGATGCATGTCAAAGGAATGTATAACATGAAGCATGGACATAGGCAGCAGCTTCTCCCCTTTATTGGTGAGAATAAAATACATTAGTGACACTCGGTTTGCCTTATACATATTTCAGACCCAATATAGATCTTGAGTTTTATTAGCGTCTCTCATACTGCTTAAAAATCTGGCTAATCCCATGCATATAAAAAACTTTTGTGTCCTTAATGATTTAGTTATTAATTTGAATGTCCTAAGTATACATATTTTCCATCCAATTAACCCAAACCTCTGCTTATCTAAAAGAATTAATTTTGAAAAACAATATTCTGATTTTTAAAATTGGCTCATTTATACATACTCTTTTTATTAGAATGAGTATTGGCTAATTAATAACTATTTAAACTTATGTTTTGTATCTGGCAATGCCAAAACTATGTGGCAGCTCACCAGCCGCATTCATTTCTGTCAGCTGATTAATGAAATTCAATTTCAGCTGGTCTAAACACCATTAAATTGCTGTTAGCCAAACATTAGACAAAATTACTAAAAGGTACTCTTGCTCATTGTTGATGTTAATATTCTGTTTACCTTTTTTCAAAGCATAGCTGTTGGCACAAGATACATGAGTACAGATTCAAAACCTCCACTGAGTGCCAAAGAAAAGTTGAAAAAGGCTGTCACAGAATATGGTTCAACAGTGATTATATTTCATGTTGGTATTTCACTGATATCATTGGGTTCCTGCTATCTTCTAATATCTAGGTATGTTCTACTGCTATAACAATTTCATAATTCACAACTCATTTACATCTATTTATTTTATTTTGGAACTATGACTATTTCATAAAATTACAAAATATGTTTTAGATAATAACTTTTCATACTTTGTTTTCAGTGGCGTCGATTTAGTGGCAATCCTGAAGTATTTCAACATAAGTGAAGGCACTATTTTGAAGGCTGCATCTTCAAATGCAGGCACTTTTGTTGTAGCATATACTGTACACAAGTTTTTTGCGCCTTTCAGGATAGCAATAACACTGACCGCTACGCCTTTTATTGTGCGATATTTAAGAAATATTGGTTTCATAAAGCGCAGTGTTAATACTGGTGGTGGGAAATAAATAATTAAATCAAATACGTTTTTGTTATTATTTATGGCCTAAAGGTAATATAAATAAATCACGTGTCACGTTGTTTGTCCACGATGGACTCCTAAACTACTTAACCGATTTTAAATTAATTTGTACACTGTGTGCAGTTTGATCCAACTTAAAAGATAGGGTAGGTAAGGTACGTAAGGTAGGTAGACAGGTGGAAAATTGCATTGCAACACATGCACATGCGGCATGCCATGTGTAATTCATTACCTAACTGAAAAGTAGTCCTATTAGTTTCATTTCATTTTATTTATGTGTAGAATTTTACTGAAATAGTAGAAATATTGTATTAATTTCTATTTACATCATAATCGAAAAACAATATAGCAATGACCTTATCTCCGCCACAATTTTCGTCATTGTGTACAAAAAATCTACATACCTAAATGATTTTCAACTGAAACAAAAAATCTGTTTTTTAAACAAATTCAAAACAAATGTAAAAATCTACAGCTCTTTATGTAAGCGCTTTATATGAAAACTAGCTAATGGCCAAACGTTTTCGTAGCGGAAACTTGAATTTCTCCGAAGTTTATGCATGCACTAATTTTATTCATACATACACGATTACACACTAATTTTTGGACACATCTCTTTTCTTCTAAAGTCTATAAATTAAAAAAAGTTCCGCCAGGACAACGTTCGCCCAGTGGAATGAGTTTTTGGTGAATCTCCATCCATCAATGTCCATCTCCACAATGGCTGCGTGCACAATTTTTTACTAAACACAATTTATACGACGTCATACACTAAATAAAAAATATCTGCATAATTGAAATCTTTAAATTCAACAACATTCCGCTGCGCGAACGCACACGCCCTGTGTAATATTTCAGTAGGTACGTAACCTATGGTAAACTTCTTTCGTGTCGATGGTAGATTGGTAGGTAAGATTATAAAAATTGCAACATACAAGCTGATTTTGAAGATGTTGGGTTAACGTGTTACCTATGTTTTTGGGTCGCTTTTCAGAGACATTTCTCAGTAGATTGATGGCAATAGGCTCCCCCCCTAATGCATGGGATTACATTTTTTACATTACAACATGGCGAAACGTGGGTGTTACCTACTATACATATACACCTCAAGATTTCTGCCCAACCTTTCGGGGATTACGGGCATGATGTTAATCGTTTTTTGCAATGTTTTTTTTACTATTAACCTCCTTATTTTTAAATGTTTCCAAGGGCGGGGAAAAAACCCCACGCTTCGGAAACTGAAAAATATAGGTCCCTACTATGTAAAATGCTTTTCGCCGGATTCTTTCGTCTTTTCGCTCAACCCAACCCCTAGTGAACCAATAATTATTGTTGTCAAACTAAACGGGTTAGTAGCCGGGCTTATTATTACATACAGATAGGTACCTACCTCGTAACGTTCACTTATTGGTGTAAAACCCAAGTCAAGTAATGCTCAAGACGTCAATAACATTATTATAAGATAACAGTGTCAAATGTTCATTATAACTACATAAATTCATTTTGTTTATTCAAATGTATGTACCCATTACAAGATAATTCATACGAGTAGGTAGATACTCATTAGTAAGTATTTGATACAGCGTAGTTGAACCAATAGCGCTGCGCCTAAAAATATTTGTATTTTCACTTAACTCACTAATATTAATTTATTTAAAATGTTTGGCGGGAAAGTGATATGTGCTATACATTTTTTCTTTTGTTTTGTGCTTATTTATGGTGTATGTGATAACAGGTTAGTAGTAACTACCTACCTAATGTTTATACCAAGAGATTTTAAGAACTAACTTGGGTAATATAAACCAGGATTTGAAATGGGTGGCTGTTAATATTTGGTTATTATTTTCTATCCAAATATTGAAAGGATCCTCACAAGCAACAGAGTCAAGAAGCATTCTAAACAAAAATTACTTACTCATTTTCTAAGGAAAATTCGCATTTGATCAAAAAAAAATACTTATCCCATCTTATATAATAATTATCCGGGACAGTCTACCTACGGGGAAATCCGAATGTACCTAGTCTTTTCAAAGTCAAAGTCTTAATGTAGTTACATTCGGATGTTCCCATAGGTAGGCCATAGGTGTCCCAGTTGAAAGAATCGCTCTCTAATTATACAGAGGGAGGATATATTTCTCATTGCACTTTCCACAATAAAATCGTCCCGATTCCTATAAAGTCAATCAGAAAATTTCAACATGCTCTGTACTACGATTGCTAACTAGCAGCGCATGCTCCTTTCCAATGTCAAGTTTAGTTAGACCCTTCACAAAGACAATGCCTTCATTGTTGTGTTCTGATTTGTTTGCTATCATTTAGAATTAGGTAGCTGCCACTTGTTATGCTAACCTCTTGACTTTGTCAAAATGGCTGCTATCGAAAGTAACACGTGCGGTACAAGTGAAAACGACTTTGACGAAATCTCCGATAATGAAAGTTAAGTGAAACGCTCAATAAAATTAGAACAGGCTTTGTAGATAAATACTGGTGTCGATTCTGTTGTCACAAACTACACTAAACACCTTAAAATTTTATAATAAGTACATTGTTTATTCCTGTCAAACGATGTTTCCTATTCTGAAATTGATTGAAGCAACACAACTATTTTTTGACAGTCAAGTTACTCAATTTATAGGAAATCGCAATCTCACTATTCTGAAATTGATGTTTTAAACCAACAATAGGTAGAAGTTGTTTAGCTAAATCGGACTATCCTATCTATAATCGCGATCAAAGCGGTTTTAAATAAAATTAGATGTGATGTGATTTATCACATCTTATTATCAGTGCACAGTGATAAGATTTGTCATTTTAATTTTTAATCTTCGTCTAATTTAATCCGGTGGTTCATCAGAATCGGCACCAATATCTACTTGATAAAAAGTTATTTATGAAATCTATGTTAAAATTTATGTTATTTATTAGTAGTAAATTGAGTGTGCATAAGTTACGGTTATTAATACTTTCTAAAATGATTTCACCGGGTGAGGCTCATAAACCGGTGTATTTTCAGTTTGACCTGCCATGCCATGACATGCATAAGATTGCATGTATATCTAGGTACATAATATTATGTAGGATGTAGTGTAGATTTTGTGTACCTAGGTAGGTACTGTATGAACCGACTTGATTAATATTTTTACTTTCCCTCAACAGCACTAGCCAAGTTGATGACGGGCTGTATCTGTTCGATTTCACAAAAAGCGATGACGTCGACGTTTGGCAAGAACAATCAGATACCGTGCGGGATGTTGGCATGTCCAAGGCCATATTTGTTATTCATAAAAATATTGGCTTTAGACGAGCTATATTTTTTGCACTCCTAAATCCTCAACTAAACGGTGCAGGATTCGCTGGAATACGAGCTATTCAGTCCTATAATCTTACTGGCCACACAAAACTTCAAATCAAGTGTAGAGGCCAAGGACAGTATAACGGGTTCAAAGTTACTTTACGGCACAAGGGTTTAAATGACGAACCCAACTACTCATTTGAACAATATTTCCAGGTAATACCTTCGTAGTGATGTAACTATTTGATATAGATAATAAGCATGCTCACACGGCATAAAGGGTAAAAGTAGGTACCCGTAACGAAGCCTAAAGGCATCCCCGTCATTGCGATCAATTTTAGGGTTCCATACCTCAAAACGAAAAACGGAACCCGATCACTTTGTTGTCCGTCTGTCTGCGAAGACCCTTTATATCTCTGGAATGCGTGGAGGTATTGAGTTGAAATTAAAACTCATATACTCAAATCTGAGACCCTTTGCACTGAGAAAAATAAAACAGTATACGCAGTCTAAAGATATCAGAATGCATGGTTGACGACTTCGTGAAGGGTTCGATGACCCTGTTTAAATTGGTAGCAAATGGTGAATAGATAAATTCATTGATCAATCGAACGGGTCCCGCGTGCTTTAAAATTTTTGGAGTTTACTCCATAAGAGTCGATTTTCATATATAAGGCGCCCGGTATGAGAAAAATCCGAGGGGTAAACCTACTAAGTAACGAAAATGTGTCACGTTTTTGGTGCGTAGTCGCACCTTTCTAATTTGGCTGTGAGTGTATTAACGTACATATGGTATGCTGTATAGGCGACTATACCTATATACTATATGTTATTGGGCTTGTTTGTTTCTATCATTGTCGATGTATTTATATTGCTATTTTTTTTCATTAATTTGTGAATTTACCCTTTCATATGATATTAATCTTTTTTCAGTTGAATAAACTCTTTTTGCGTATGGTTAGATACTCGTACTTTTATTGTTCGACACAATCTGTGGAACATCACTGCGCTTTTTGCAGATCTATAGTGTGGTCTCGTCCTCCAATATTTTACTTGCTCAAGGTCGCGTCGCGCCTCATTGCGTTCACTCACCACTCAGCTAATAAAAAGGGCTCAACCAGTGTAAGCGCAGTAGACATCGTTTAACTTTGATTCTCACTAGTGCCCGTTTTTCATAAGCACACATTATGTAGTTTCACACAAGTGCATTATTAAAGAAACATCACTCAACTAGACTGCTAAATTACAAAAGGCCACCTGAGAATCGAACACAGGACTGCGCTCAGCATAACTGCTTGTAACCATAATCATCCCAACTGTTACTTAAATTACTTACGACCAAGTGGGTGATATTAATTAATGTTATTTTTTCAGGCACCAAAGGACGACTTTGCAATCCGTAATCTCAAATTTTCCGAGTTTAAAGCTTACTACAGAGGTAAAAGAGTGACCAATAATGAAACATTAGACTTGTCCCAGATAACAAGTCTTGGTATTCAAATGTATGGCGGAGTTTATCAACCAGTAAAACAGAAAGGTCCAGCAACATTGGAAATTGATTGGATTCGAGCAGTTTAGATTAAAGGACTGAACACAGATTAAATAAGATTAGTGCCACAGCTGTTTTTTTTAAGATAGTTCCTCAGGTTCCTCTGACCACAAGGGGCTCAATCGTAGTGATGTGTGAGTTTCTAATAATACGATTAATAAGGATATACCACATAATAATAGTGTTATTTATAACCCATATGACATATTAAGCAAAAAAAATTATGTAAAGTCAGGGATTTAGACAACTTTATTGTACTGTGACATCAATCGGGTTCAAAGATATCAATTATTCAATGTAGGTAATAAACCCTTGAAATTATACACAATAGTACTTTACATATTAATAACTTTATTATCTAGAATTAGGTCATCACTAGATATTATAATCAGTATACACTCAAGACCAAATTTTTTAAAATAAATGCTTATTGCTGTAGTTTATCGTTGTCTAGTCGGCAACAACAATGTGAGTGCTGTCATAGCATCAGGGAATAGAGAGTGGTAGTTGACAAGCGGCACGTACGCCGCCGTGATGACGCGACCGGCGAACCACCGGCCATGCAGGGTGTTCACTGAAGCCACCGCTGTCGCTATCGTTGGACATTTACAGTAAACATTTCCTTGTGGGGATGCTTTATCTACATAAACGTGCAAGACTCCACCATGTTTATTGCATTCACTAATGACGTCGTCTCTTATTTCAATATCCCAGCTGGGATTGGTTTCCCTGAAAATAAAAAGTATATCTTGTAGCCAGTACTTATTTTATATGCTAATTTGTCTAGATATGGGAGATGTTTGTAGGGGTAATTGTAATAACTCAAAACAGAGACAGTTTCACTAATAATGGTACTAGTATACATGAAGTAAATTCCAAAAATATGTAAACACAGACAAGTTACTATTGTATGGATACATAATATGTAATATAAAACGGCCTGTAACAGTCCCTGGGCTGAGCAAAGGACTCCAACAGGTTGTACGTATGGTGAAGAAAATATGATTCTCGACCGTAACAAATACGGCTTTACGAGTAATAAGCAACTCTTGCAAAAATAATTTTAGGTTTTTTCTTATTACAGGTTAATGTCAGATTGTATGATCTTTAAAACCCTACAATATAATCCCAATATGCTAATAAAATGGTGGTAGAAAATGCTATAGGCATTAAGTCCACCTTTGTACAGTTTTAACTTGTAGACAAAGTTTTTAAAAATATATCTGAATTTCTGTGTAAAGCCGTTGTTAACCTGACAATATTGTAAATTGAAAAAAAATCTAAACTCTGGCCCTTCCACCGTAATATGTCAGACGCGTAAGAGTGAATGGTATATGATACACATACAATAAACGAACGAAAAATATTCTGCACTTACGAGGCTGGATCAAACATATTGTTGAGCATAAAACACTGCGTGGCAATAGGAGGTGCTACTTGTGGTTGTGGAGTCACCAATGCTGATCCAGCTCCCATCAATACTGACGCTGCAGCCGGTGGAATCTGAAATAATAAAGCCCTTCCCTAATTCTTTTGGCACTGGAAATTTATTCTGCTATGGTTTTAAACAACAGAAATAGAACATTCAATCTTCTGAGTAAATTAATAAACACTTGCAAGCTTACAAAGGAAATGCAATTTCGTTCGGGATTCAGGCCATATTGATTACAAGGATTCCAACGAATTTCTAATAAATGTAACAAGTGAACAAATAAGCCGACACGCAGTCTGCTCATTTGTTGAGTTATGAACATTAAAGGTACACACGACGACACATCAACCTATACAAAACCAGTTTATGCGGATTTCTCACTGGTTTGTATGTCTTCGTGTGTACCAGCAGATATTTAACTGTTTTTTAATTTCCAAATTCAATTGGTAACTCGAATGTCGCATTTTAAGTACTGAATTAAAATCAGTATTTAGAGATTGCATTTCCTACTGACAGCTGAGCCCAAATCAAAATATTTTTAAATGGCTCAATTCACATTTTCCCACTATAGTGTAGAATAGATATTTCTTAGTAGACAGAAATAAATTACTAAAAAATACCTTTTTTGTTATTTCTTTATAACCTGGGTCTTGCAATTACAAATAATACTATGTAGTTTGAAATACACTATAGTTTGAAGAGAACCTCACAATATCAATATTATTGTCTAAAAATGTGGTACAAGTATAAACTTTCCATTACTCAGCAGTGCCGAGAATACTGTTAAAGACTTCACACTGTACTGTCCTTTTCGAGAAATCTGCATACTGCTGTAAAACATAATGTTTGTAAATATGCCAAGACAAAGAGATGAAGAGACTGTTTCCTTAGATAGGTCTGTCTGAATTGTGGGAATTATGCTATATTTCAACTCCAAACATTTAAAGAAAATCTCGTAATTATAATTTATGTGGTTTTACTGCGACTAAATACCCGTGTGTTTTTTATTATTAACCGTCAAATATTTGCGCGGTGGTAGACCGGTAAAACAATCTTTCGTCATTTCAGGACTAAAAGTGTATTTGTGCGCAAATGGTCGCTTTAGGTAAATAAATGAAACTGTCATATTTTATTTGTGATTATAAGCTTATAATGTTTTTTTATTAAAAGAAACAAATATCTCTGCATTTTAGCGCCTCTTACAAAAAAAATACCAAAATTTTTTGGGAGAGGTAAAATGTTCGGTATAAACTTTATACCTACGATATTTTGTAGTGTATTCCAAGAGAACATAATATTATCCCCATATAAATTATTTGAAAAAAAAAAAACATACCAGAATTGAGGGCCAAACTTTCGATCTGACGGACTGCACATGTGCGTATTATACTATTTAGCGTTAATAAAAAGTAGGTGAATATTCTGGTGTTTTTTCTGTACCCTGTCTCTTTGTCTGGGGTAGTGTTATTGTGTGTATGCGAGGATTACATTGAGCTCAACAAAATGAAGTAAGTACTTTATTTTCATTAAAATTTAAATGATTAAACCTTTTCACCGCCATGAGGATGAAATGATATTGAAGTCTGTGGCGTAGGTTAACATACATATTTAGTAAAATTTCAAAAAAATCGATATCTTTAGACATTTTTGAGAAAAACTAGAAAATTTTACCTGTAATCCAGTGCCTTCTGCAAGTTTAAACATTAATTGCAAACGTCCTGTAGCACCTAGGTCAATACCAGCACGGTCCAACTCATCAGCGTCAAATCTGGTGCTGGAACCACCATCAGTACGTTCTGTCACATTGCCAACTTTCATGGGTCGTCCGGCTAATTCAAATCCATTTAATTGTTCCATCGCCTTCTTCGCGTCAGCCGCATGGTGGAACTGAAATTCAATGGTAAACTGTTACAAATTTTACCACTTAACATCACCAAATAAATTGTATGGTGCAAGTTCATGATTGTTATAATAAGTAGCATCATCCCACTTACCGTAAGAAATCCATATCCTTTACTTTTTCCTGTTTCAGGATCAGTCATAAGCTGAATATGATCAATTTTTCCAAATGGTTCAAATATACCGCGTAGCATGTCTTCTGTAATGTTAAAATGCAATGAACCAACATATAGTCTTGTCGGTCCGTTACTGGTCTTTGGCGCTAAGTTCGGCAGTGTATTGCCTACCCTGTTCTTTTCTGCTTGGGTATGTTGTACTATAATAGGAACTCCAAGCAATTTTTGTCCAGTCAAACCTAAAGCCTGTAAATCCAGTTAAAATTAAAGAATGATGAAATCTTATTAGGTAACTCTTTAAAATCGTATCGTCATGTGTTTCGAATTTGTTGTAGAAGGTAATCAACAACACAAAAAACTGGCCAAGAGCGTGTCGGGCCACGCTCAGTGTAGGGTTCCGTAGTTTCCCGTCCGTCACAATAAATGTTCCCAGTTATGAGGCCAACCGAACAATTCGGTAATACCCGATCCAATGTAATAAGTACCTACAGCGCAATCTCTCGGGGAATTGGGTTACTAATTAATACAAAGACGTGCAATTTCGGTGGTAATTTTGGATTGCGAGAACCGATTTCAATAATTCTTTTTTTGTCTGAAAAAAGATACGTTCAGGATAATAAAATATGTAAACAAAGTTACAAAAAATGCTTGCATATACGATTATACTACAAACTTAGTTCAGAAATTATTTTGTACAACTTTTTTCTTTTTTGTACAAAAACTGTTGTGTCAATCAAGTTCAAAATAATTTTCATAGAAAGTCTTTATAAAGTTCAACTTTTCATATTTTTTTCATATTTTCTAAACTTATGGTTCATAAGTTAGAGGGGGGGGGACACATTGTTTTTAACTTTTTTAGCGATTATTTCCGAAATTAATGACATTATCAAAAAATGATCTTAGTAAACCCCTATTCATTTTTAAATACCTTTCCAACAATATATCACACGTTAGGTTTGAAATTAAAAAAAACTCACTTCCCACTTTACATATAGGGTGGCTACCCTAATAAAACATTTTTTTTCAAATTTTTATTTTACCACTTTGTCGGCGTGATTGATATACATATTGGTACCAAATTTCAGCTTTCTAGTGCTAACGGTCACAGAGATTAAGCGAGGACGGACGGACGGACGGACGGACAGACAGACATGGCGAAACTATAAGGGTTCCTAGTTGACTACGGAACCCTAAAAATGAGCAATATTTACAGCATCGCTTTAAAAACGATTGTCCTGGTTTTACAACATATATTATGTTTATAGACATGATAAAATGATTACTTACCAAAGGTACAGATTCTGCATCTTTGAATTCAATGTATGCTATGCCTTTAAATCGCCTGGTTTTATTGCAAGTGATAAGCCTCACATCTCTAACTTTGCCAACAGATGAGAAAAACTCTTCAAGGTCTTTTGCTCTAATCCGTTGAGATAATTGCATACAGAACACAGTGCGCAGATCCCTCTCTTCAGGAGGTAAATCATCTAATTTTGGCTCAAGACCTCTTGATTTTGATCGATATTCTTTGGCAGGGTCTCTCTCAACAGTCTTTTCCCTTTTGCTGTTTGAAGTTCGGTCACGACTGCTTCGATCACGTTCACGACTACGTTCCTTGTCCCTACTCCGTCTTTTGTCTTTGTCGCGCTCTCGCTCCTTGTCCTTTTCGCGGTCTTTATCTCTATTATGAGTTCGATCCCTTTCTTTGTTACTATCCTTTTCGCGTTCTCGTTCGCGCTCACCACGGTCTCGCTCGCGGTCACGGTCACCACGGTCACCGCGGTCACGTTCACCACGATCACGGTCACGATCGCGATCTTTGCGGTCTTTGTCCCTTTCCCGATCTTTATCTTTTCTGTCATCTCTTTCTTTTGATCGACGTGTTTCTCTTTCCTTTGATCTTCTTTTGTCTCTCGAACGGCTACGTCTAGAAAAAAGAAATATCAACTTGGAGAATTGCGTTCGATTTACAACAAAAAGAAAACAATTCTTCACACCCAGCGTACATTGACAGCAGACAACATAATAATATTATGATATTTATTGAATAAATAATTAATTTATGAGTCATTCAATGGTACGAAATAATATTTTACCGCATGACCCACATAGCAATAATGCGGTAAAATATAACTTTTCAAGTGGAGTGGTGGAAAAAATAAAACAAAACACTGTTTCTATTGCCAAAGCAATAGAAACAGTACAGAAGTCGAAAAAAAATAAATAGCATCTTGGTTAAAAATGCTCCATTTATCTGAAGCTATCATCATAAAATACTTTTTAACATGGTTATATTAGTTTCAAATTTTCTAAGGCACTATGGGTTTATTCACTGAGATGTCTCACATAACTGCACAAAGTAGTAAAATCTTACCTTCGACTCCCATCACGTTCTCTATCTTTGTGCTTATCAGAATACTTGTCCGATCGATGCTTTGAAGAGGAAGTGTTATCCTGTCACACAAAGCACAAGGTAGAAGCAGCGCCACAGCAACACACGCCGATTGAATAAATAAAAATTGCATTAGTTAATTCATAACAACAACATGGAGAACATTTGCAGCATTTCAACAATGACATTTTAGTTAAAATGCCACTGGTGAAATAACACAAATGCTGATGGTTTTTACTTTGCCTAGGCTACTGTTGGCAGCTGGTTAAATAACCAGCCAATGTTCATCCATGTCATGGTAGTCTCGCTGCCCTGGTCTACACTTACCGTTCGTAAAACCACTGACAAAGGATGCACACAGCGCTAACATCACACAGGGATACTTCTGCAAAAGATTTACGACCCATAAGCTCATGGTCCTTTTTTTAACAAAATATGGTCTATTAAAATTTTATTTTTGACTTTGTAACATAAGTGACTTAAATAACAATGTTAGGTTGTGTTGAATTTTCAAATAATAAAAAAATAGGTAAGTATAGTAGTGGATACCTCTCTGTCTGTTCAGGTCGGTGAAGTATGCTCGACTATTACCACAAAGTTCTATAAATACAAGAAATGATACTCAAATGTAAGTTTGTTTTAATATTTCTTACCAGATGCTGTTCAAAGATGAAATTAACTAGTTATGAAATAACAAATTAGAGGCAAATATCCCACAAAAGATAGTTTATAACATCTTTAAACAGTTATGCCCTCAAAATGTTCTTGTTAAACAATTTTAAAAACATTATACATAATAAATATGACTACATATTGATACCATTATGTATTACACAATTTAAGAAAGAGTTTTGGATTACATGGAAATTTCACAAATTTGAATTGAATTGATGAGTTATGGGTAAAAACACGTAATAATTGATCTTTAAAAATGAAGAGACAGCAAAATTATAAGTTGTTTGGGCTGTTTGTTGTATTCCACTTTCATCATTTCTAATTATAAGCAACTTATAGCTTTGGTAGGTTTACAAAAATATCAGTATTGCAATGGAACTGGGAATTGACATGAGCTATTCGCCAGTTCGACTGGTCACAAAATTGGACTTGGATAATAAATTAAGGTACTTACCGATTTATTATAGGGTGCCTCCAACATTGCTTCTACATCTAAATCTTCAGCCATTCTAAAACAGTTCAAATGGGGATAATGTTAATTTTCTTCCATAACCTAGGCTACTCCTATGTTTTACGCATGAGTAGCAGCACTTTCTAAGCTTATTATAATATATCTAAGTAAAGAAATTCTACAACAGCCCGTTATGCACTTTATTTGTTTTAATGAATCCTTGTTATATAAATAACTGAATCACTATGATGAAATTGGTAAATTACACACGAGCACAAAATGGCGTCAAGCAATATGGTTTGTTTGTCGTAGATAGTCGGTCAGAAATGTTTTTCTAATGTTTTGGTATTCTAATTGGCATATATTAAACACACACTTACCTTGTGTTTAAGATAGTACACTTTAATAATCAATAGTCTTTCAAATGAAGAAGTTTTATGTATTTTTGAATTATTTAATTAGAACTGGGACTCGATCTCAAATTTGATATCAATGTTGCCATATCTATCACATATCAGTCAAGCAAGAAAGAATAGACAATTTAAAACTAATTTCAGCTCCATTCCATACTTCTACAACCTAGACATTTTAATCACAAACTATTTTAAACTCGGCATTAGGATATTCAGTGGTTTATGTAGTTCATCAAACTTATATTATAAAGAGCCTTTTTTGCCTGCCTAACTTTATTTTAATTTAATTTCATAATAGCGCCATGAATACTCTACTATTCTGTAATTTATTACAGATATAATATGTAGTTCGCAATGGTAGCATCAATGCAAACAAAATTATTAGCCGACTCGTGAGCTCCGGGCCTCAGATATTTCTGTTTGGACAGATTTGTCTGCACCTCATTTTTTCATTGACCTAACTTTTTCATATTCTACTTAAGTCAACGGTTACCCTGAAGGTTATGATTTACTTGCGAATGTAAATAATAAATATGCAACATATAGCCATATTTTTGCTAGAGTCCTTATAATTTATGGCCAAAGATATTGATGTTCCACAACTCCAAAGGTCCGGGTCCGTCTCGTAGTTCATATAGGACACCGACTTTATAAATAATAATAAAATAAACTATATATAAGAAATAATATTCTATCTATCTAAATATCGACAGACTGGTGTCAACAGTTTAGGGAGTAAAATGGCTGGTATAAACGAACTGATAGACAGCCGGACATCTCGAATTTATCCGTTCCATTTTAGCTATTTGGAGGAACCCTAAAAATCATGCGAAAGCTCTGAGCTTTAAGGAACTTGACATTAATCAAAACTCAAAACCGTTCCCAGCAAGCAAGGTTCAAAAGTGAAGTGTCCTTGACTTGCGATTGCAAGTACACGAAATAATGAAACCCTTTCACACAACAGTTTTATCATTTATTAAGGTGAAAACCAAAGGGTGGCGCGAAATGCAATTTATTCGACGTTTTTTTTTATTTAGCGGGTCCGGCGTCGGTATCATGTCGTGTGATATGTTGTTTAAAATATGAATTGGTACTGGTTACTGTAATGGGTTTACTGAATTATAATCATTTCATCATCATTTAAATGATCAATGCAGCTTTTTAAGTTCGTTTGACTCGTGAAATGGTAATTTTAGGGAGGAATGAACGTACAGGGTTGTTTGATGATTTACTTGCAACATGGTACTGGCCTGCAAATTGCGAAGATTGATAATAAATTTTGAGTTTAGCGAGCTGCCCTGGCGCTTCTTAATTTTTTCTTACTAACAACTGCTAGTAAGAAAAAATTTAGGCAAGGACAAACTCCACCTTTGAAGCCACCTATCTCACTCGGGGGATGTTTCCCCATTTGAAATAATTATAGTAATACGAACGAATCTACTCTGTGTTAGGAATAAGTAATTGTAGATCACGTAAACATTTGTTTACAGTCTTCCAATTTTGGATTAGTGTAAATTCGGAATCTGATAAGTTGCACCGGTATTTAGGCACATGATGTGTAAACGGACCACGGGTGTCGTCCCAGACTCAGGTTTCTTTTTGAGTAGTTAAGTCAATGTGGAATAAAAGTCAGTTGCGGCTACAAGTGATTTTATTTATTGGGACTTTTACAATACTTCGCTAAGTAATTTTGTTCTGTGATACTGCCATTGCGATTATCCACTCAAGCGTCCATGGCTAATAAGGTATCCAAAATCAAAGGAGCGTTGTACGTCCAAGCCGCGCAACCAATATACCCTTGAACGTCCAGATACGCGCGGCCCTGAATCAAGCGTTACCGCGCTCGCATGCTGTGACAAAAACCTACATAACTACATAACTACAATAGCTAGGGTAAAGAAAAAAACAGCGAAAAATTTATAGAAGAACACACATTTAACCTATGTATATTTAATTATCTAAAAATCTAATTTAAGATATTAAAAACGGGTGTGAACCTTGAATTTGGAGAAAAAAAAACATATAAATTTTATTAATTCGTACCACAACGCAATAATATTGTTTATTTTACCAATAAAACAATCTCACAACAAACTAGACGTAATGTCCTTTCATTTGGTGCATGGATGTTTATGTTTTGTTAACGCTAAGTACTTAAATTAATCAAAACAAAACACCTCTGTTTATAATTTTAACGTGATGTGTCGGAGTGATTTCGACTCGCTCGCGAACGCAAAATATAAGCAATATGGCCGCCTAAGGCCTCCCACACACTTTTACGCAACTTAAAAAAAGGTAGTAATGCTTTTTAGTTGGGGTTTTAAATAAAACGCTAATAATATCTCAGAAAAGGTTGTTAGTGTTTTTCCAGTAAGCCTGTAATGCGCATGGTATATTACGATTACGACATCAATATTTTCAAAAACAACTAAGGAAATAAGCGCAAATTCGTATACCGATACCTAGTTAGTGATTTTTATTAAATATGAGAATTAAGTAAATTGTCCAAACACACAAGGAAAATAAAGTGAGTAGAAATCTTAGAACATATCCTTCATGTTAGTAAAGCGAAATTAAAAAATAGAGCAAAATCCGACAATCATAAAAAACACAACATTACTAAATCACAAGAACAAAAAGTGTGAGATAAAAGCATGATGAAACACCACCAAGCAACCGAATAAAACATTACATCCAAAACAGCAAAAATATTGCAAACATATTTTGTCGTTTGTACCGACCCTTATTTTGAACCATTGTAGTTACGTCCGTGGATACTAAACAATCCACATCAAAAAACCTGAGGAACACAATGATATTTTTAAGGAATCTTCCACGAATACAGTATATTTACGTTTTTAAAGTGCATTATTATGTTTATTACGAACTATTACTCGTTCTCTAAATATTATTTTACTGAAACACAACGTAAATAGAACTAAAATTTGATCGAGTACTGAAGAGCGACAATTTTTTTCGAAACACCTATACTTTGAATTCAAAATATGACTCAATTTTACAATTAAAACTGTGCTATGTATACGTAATTATAAAGCACAAATCATCTAGTTTATTTTGATGTATAATCTAAGAAAAAATAAATAAAACTCAAGTACTTACGACATAATCTAAAAACACTTGTTGATCTTACACCACAGAACAACACACTGCGCCTGAAGAATAATATTTTTTAACCATTCGTCAAGGCTATATTATACTGCCATCTGTTTTTTGTTTTGAGTATTTCTTTAGCTATCGATTCGACTAACAAAACTCTCAAGTAGTACCGTACATTTTTCATAGATGTTGATTTTATAAAAGTAGTCGCTATGGCTAATGAAGTATCCAGGACGTACAACGCTCCCTTGGTTTTGGATACCTTATTAGCCATGGACGCTTGACTGGATATTAGCTGCGCGGGCTGGACGCTTGAGTGGCTAAGGAACCAGAGAGTTATTAGGTACCACAGACAGATAATATTAGAAGGAATTAAATAGGGATGCCATTTTGAAAATTATGTTGTACTAGCTTTCGCCCGCGTTATATTTGGGGTAACACAGTTCCTCTTGCGCCTTATTGATTTGTAATAGCAACGCTAAGTTTTCCCTTTTCTTCCCTCTTTCTCCCTCACATCCCACTTTTTTTAAAATAAAATATATTATATGTCCGTCTCCTGGTTCCCAACTATCTCTGTACCAAAATTCATCAAAATCGGTTTAGCCATTAAAGCGTGAAGAGGCAACAAACAAACAAACAAACTCACTTTCGCTTTTATAATATTAGTAAGGATTAGTAAGGATATTTTAACCATTTTAAAATTATGCATGTTGACACTCCAAGGTGTAAAGCCTTTTGTCTGAGGTGGGGTACTGCCAGTAGTCTGTTTCTACTTACTTTTGCTTGCGCGATGGAACTTTTGGTTAGCTCTTCAGCTGTGGCATAGATGGCTCTATAATACTTTTAGATTTTCGTATTAATGTACGAAAAGGATGAAATAAATTAAAAGCCCTGAGTCAATAAGAAATCATGGAATACACAAGGCTGCAAAAATGCAGCATGTTATGACATTTTGATGTACCTACACCGATGATTAAAATTTTTCGATTTCGCTCTTGATATCACAGGTTACGTTCTTTGGATCTCCACTTTATCTAAAACACTACCAAGCAAGTCCTGTATGAAGGATCGTAGCAAGTTTTAGTCAAGTGACCAAGTTTGAATGTTTTCATTTTTGCGATCTCACTTCGTTCGTATATTCCGCTCAATCTTAACATTGTTAAAAGTCGACCAAGTAACTCCTGTATGACGGATCGACACAATTCTAACCTTTCCATGGCAGGGTGCCAAATAATTTCAAGTTCGCTGAACACGCTGTCACAGTCTACTACCTCTACTACTACTACTAATCTAAGGGGTGAAATATTTCTAACCTTAGGTAGTATTAAATTTTCGAGGTCGCTCCGCTCGCTCTTGGAGCCTTACTATCTGGATCTTGTTCTTTTTATTATTTACTAGCTGTTCCCCGCGGTTTCCCCCACGCTGCTCAGCACCTGTTGGTCGTAGCGTGATGTTATATAGCCTATAACCTTCCTCAAGAAATGGACTATCTAACACTAAAAGAATTTTCCAATTCCAACCAGTAGTCCCTGAGATTAGCGCGTCCAAACAAACAAACAAACAAACTCTTCAGCTTTATAATATTAGTATAGATAGTATAGATACGCATATCACGAATGATTTGCCATTCAATTTGCAAATAAATAACAAGAAAGGGCTAACAATAATATATTTATTTATTAACATAAAAATATACAAGCTTTAATATTTTTTTACTTAAATCGTAAATCAGACACCAAAGCCACATGATCTGAAGGAAATACTACGCTCGGCAACGCTGTGTGTAATTTTAATTCATCAATAGACGGAAGAGGAACCACCTGTAAAAATATTGACACAATCACTATGACTACTACAATGGAAACTCGAAACTTTGAATGAATGGACGTTTGTTACTCAATCACACCAGAGAACGGCTGGACAGAAAACACATACCAGCCAAAATTAAAACCATCCTTTTTGCTTCGCTAGCGTCGGGTAAATACGAAACGTAAATAAAATAAGATTAAGGTAAATACGAAAATGCCGTTGATTAGTTTTCGAAGAAACAAATTTCGATGATGCGGTTTTCGCACTCTAGTATCACCAAAATCACTTTCTGTATAGGGTTATACAGAAAGTGATTTTGGAAAAAAGGCTTCGTTTCCTGGTGTAGCCAAAAACTTATTTTTTAAAAGTGGATGAATACTTATACCCTTCACATTTACAACCGTCGAGTTTTGCTGGCATATTTAATTTTGACCCCATAAAGGTTATTAAATCAGATGTTACCTGTTCTACTTCTAAGTTAGTCTTGTCATAAAAGATGTAATCCAGACAATCTGCGAACTCGGCTGTATAATTTGTAAAAGGAGGCGTTCCACATGCACTTGCTAAAGGAATATTTTGCTTCAAACTTAAATCATTCACTGCTTCCTCTATGTCTGAAATGTGGAAAATGCTTTTGTATTTTTATTTAACAACCATTGCAGCTAAATACATTACTTTTGAGGTAAAAAATCATTGACTCCTCACCAAAGAGTTATTTTATTTAGACTGAGGAATAGTAAACTATGTCTTGATTGTCGTGCCTCAACACATCTTTTTAAATCTACATGTCCTTCTAACCATGTTATTTCAGTTGTGTTTTACTATATATTATCAAACCCAACTGTGATATCATAGGTAGTTTAGTTGGTTTTATGTACAGTCTAGAGACAGTGTTTAGAAACAAATCTCACTCGTAGTCTTGAGAAAAACTCGGTCTCAACGTTAGACCATCCTCTTAAGATGTTTCATAATTAATTAATAAATACAGTTTCAAGATCATCTCAGCTCGATACCCAGTTGCACCACATTTAATACGAATTAATAGACAGTTTGAAATGAGATCTCTATTTTACCACAGATAACATAGAATTTGTCATATTGATGTTCAATAGGCCGAATTAACCACAACCTAGAACGTAATAAAATAAGTCTGATTTGTCAAAAAACAATTCCGAAGAATGTTTCTGAAAAAAATCTTCTATTTTAACCTTAACATTTTGTTAATTACTCGTGTTCACACACGTCGCGTCACAAATAACAAGTAGTTTTTCACGTACCGTTCATAAACCAACACAAGTCTACCAACTGACAAGCTTGATTTTAACAACCAGATGGTCTTAATGTAAGGTCTAACAAGTCTTGAGACCATTCTTATTCTTATTCCTTATTGCACACAAAACAAATATGCACACAAATTACAATGTATAGATTATGTACAAAGGCGAGCTTAACCCAACATTGGGTTTTCTTACAGCAAACCTTCCTTATTGTTTAAAAGATTTGCAAAAAAGGATAGGTACATAATGTGCAAAGAAGAACATTGAAAGGTTTAAAATAACTTACAAAACTGAACTGTTGTTAGTTCACTTACAATGAATCAAAATTACTTACAATGAATACATAAATGGATAAAAAAAGAAAAAAAAACATAAGATACATACATACAAATATTGATTACTAGCTGTTCCACGTGGTTTCACCCACGCTGCTCAGCACCTGTTGGTCGTAACGTGATGTTATATAGCCTATAGCCTTCCTCAGGAAATGGATTATCCAACACTAAAAGAATTTTCCAATTCCAACCAGTAGTCCCTGAGATTAGCGCGTCCAAACAAACAAACAAACTCTTCAGCTTTATAATATTAGTATAGATATTGACAGGAAATGTTCCCTGATTCCTTTCTGGAATACTTCTAACGAGTGACTATCCCGCAAGGAGTGGGGAAGTGAATTCCAAAGGCGTACAGCACGAACAGTAAAAGATCCATCATACCGACTTGAAGAGTGGAGAGGGATACGAAAGAGAAGAGAAGATGATGAACGACAAGGTTTACCTCTAGGAAAAAGGTACTCAAATCGTTCCCGAAGATACAAAGGAGCTTTAGGATTGTGAAGAATAGAAAAGAAAGTGTATGAGAATCTCGACGTTGCCGAATTGGTAGCCACTTCAGCTGCTTCCGAAACTCTGGACACCCGAAGGTGAAAATGAAGCGAATACACAAGTTCTGCAGGCGTTCGAGCTTATCAAGAAGTTCCTCAGTCGCATCAAGAAAACAGACATCAGTATAGTCTAGCTAGAAGAAGTAAAAGAAGAGAATGAGCAAGAGTGATTTTGGTTTTAAATGGCAGAAACTTTTGAAGACGTTTAAGGGATCGATACGAACAAAACATCCTCCTGCTTACAAGTACACTGTAAGCACTGTACTTGTCCAAGAACACTCCTAAGTCTTTGACTTTTTGGAATAAGCTATAGCAACACCATCGTAAATAATAGGCGGTATAGACTGGTAATTCAGTAAATTGATGAAGTATCTGCCACCAATAATGAGAGCTTGCGATTTAATTGGGTTAACTAATAATCCAAACTTTTTAGCCCACTGACTGATGTTATGAAGATCATCATTGATGGCATCGATGGCCTCAGGAAGCTGTTCGAGGTTAAAATGACGATATAGCTGCAGGTCGTCTGCATAGATATGATAATGAGAATTAAGTACTTAAGTGATAGCGTTAATAAAAACAGAGAAGAGAAGAGGAGAAAGGACGGCACTCTGGGGAACACCCGCAGCAAGATCGCACCAATCTGATCAAGCATCATTTAAGTATAGCGACTGCGAGACCCCGAAGATACGAATCAAACCAAGCAGTCACAGAAGGAGATATATTTAATAAAGAAAGGATACCTAAGAGGATATCAAAATCAACTGAATAAAAAGTACTGCTGAAGTCCAGCAAAACCAGCACCGTCAGGCGTCGGTTCTCCATGGCCAATCGGATGTCATCCGTTATTTTGAGTAAGGCTGATACAGTACTATGGCCAGGGCGGAATCCAGATTGGAAAGGACTAAGCAGGCTATTGGAGAAAAAGTATTGAGAAAGTTGATTATTAACAAAACTCTCAAGGACTTTGGACAGGATTGGAAGTATGGAAATTGGACAAAACTGAGACACTGAAGAGGGATTTGGAACTTTGGGAAGAGGCAATACATACGCCTTCTTCCAAGCTGAAGGAAAGGAACTTGTAGAGAATAATGTACAATGTGTGAGATTACAGGAATAAGGTCATCAAGGATAGGAAGAATCATCTGAAGTTGGAGCACATCATCACTACTGCTTTCGTGGAAATAGAAGGAGGTAAACATTGGTCGAGAAAGATTACAGAGATCGTTTAGAGTGAAGGATTTAAAGTTGTCATCCAAAATCACTGGTGATTTGGAAAAATGCAAGTTAATTTCGTTCCGGTCTATGTCAGGAACGCTATCATTCGCAACTTTTCCGATTTTAAGAGATTTCAGGAATTGCCATACTTGTGCTGTGTTAGTGTTTTGAACAGAATAATGTATGCGGCGCCTTTTTGCATTCTTACACAGACGACCGCAGTGATTACGCAGTTTCTTATAAAGAGACCAGTTCTCATCAGTGGGGTCCCTTTAGTAACGCCTTTTCGCCTTATCCCTTTTAGACATCGCGTTTTTAATTGACTTAGACAACCAGGGAGCTGGAAAATGCTTCACCCTAACCTTTTTTAGTGGAGCATGCAAGTCATAAAGCTTCAACACTATTTTGGTAAATTCAGCGACCTTAACGTTCAACTCATTACTATCATAAACGGGAGACCAGTCGATATTGCCCGCATCTTTCCCTAAAAGATCCAGATCAATATTTTTAAAACTGCGGAGGAAGAGATATTTAGATCTGCGTTTAGGAGGGCGAATTTTGTACGAGATAAATAATAGATCATGATAAGAGAACGGGGCAGAAAGTTGCCCATACATGGGTACTTTGCTTGGGTCAGAAACTAACATTAGGTCCAGAAGTAAGGGGTTACAGGGAGGAGCATAATGAGTAGCATTAAGATCAAGAATGTGCATGTTTACAGAAGAGACAAGGGACCTGAGTCTATGGCTGCGCGCATCGTGTTTGATCAGACAAGTGTTGAAGTTTCCGAGTATTATAGTATGGTCATATAAAGAAAAAAAAATTTTCAAGTTGATTTTCAAAAGAAGTGAAATAATCAATATGGCATGAGGGGATATAATAAACACCTAAAAGTAATTTTGTATAGTTGAAAGTAATTTCAATAAAAAGTTGTTCAAAGATTTAGAATAATTACTCGGAGACTGCTTGATGATTTTGAAAACAATATTTCCACAGAGATAGATAGCGACTCCCCCACCTCCATGCGATAGAACCGATGTATAATGTATTAATCAGATGTGATCTCACTTGAAAATCGAGTCGCAAACCGGGTTTCAATATTTGTTTATTAATAATTTTATCGATATCTCAAATGCGATCTCACGACAGGGTTTCAGTGGTGAGATTTGTTTCTAAATACTGTCCTAGGAAATAAATTGTTAATCTAATTCTCACATAGCATCAATATGACCTGATTTAGCCATAATTATTGTTACGATTCGAATGTATGGACAATTTAAATAGTTAATAAATTTCCCAGTTTATTCAAATACTTACTAGACTTCCAGTCTGGTAAAGTACTTGGTGAAACACCAGTTGTGTACAACTGATATATACCACACGAGGGGACGCTGTTGAAATCACCACAAAGCACAACACTTATTCTTTTGTGTGGATGCTGAAATGGAAATATTATATTTAATAATTGCATGCTTCTTAGCATGTAGGTGGAAAATAATATATCCACAATTGACACCACAGGTTGAACTTGATTAGTATTGTAAGAACAGCAAAAAGATTTAGATATTATCATATTTATTTATCATGGTTTCATGATTTCAAAGAGGTGGAGAAAGTCTCATTATGTTTCGACTTTAAAAGAGATCTCTGAAAAGGTTTGCATTTCTTCGAGCCTACGACATGTCGGCGCAATCAACAAAATTGACGCATAGAGAAAGGTAATTTAAACAAAATAGCAAATGAAACTAAGATTAACATCATGTATAAATGTAAGTACGTATTAAGATGGAAGCAGAGAAAAGCTAAATTGCTCTTACCTTTAACCTCATATTCTTTAGAATATCCATTAACCAGTATATGACTGTACCTCCTTGTAACAATCTTATATGATCAGCATCGGGATGGAAATACAAATGTGTGTTGCCAACTATGAGAATCTCTTCAGGATTGTCAACAGATTCTAGAAATGTTGCACTTGATATTGTAGATCTATCCAACAATCGTTTGGTTAGGGGTGTATTATCTTTTATTTTAGTCCAAATTGATTTAAGACATTCTTTCGTTTTTAAAGCATCAGCCAATACTATGCTTTCATCTCCCAAAAATCTAAAATTGTTTAAAATTTTTAGATGTGTGATAAATTGTTAATATCTAAAAGTACGGCCAACGAGAAGCGATACGAAAGATCATTAACCTAAAGAAAAACTGTGGCGTTGACAATCTAATATTTAGCTCTTTCCATCTTTTGCCTTTGTCGTAATGTCTCGTTCTCCCGGCAAAAACATGACTACGTTAAGACGGGTTCGCCAACATTCGGGCGGCCATTTTAGATTGGGTTTTAGCATGGGTTTTGTTTACATTTGGTATCGCTTCTCGTTGGCCGTGCTATAGTTTAGTAATAGTAGATAATACATATTATAAAAGCGAAAGTGAGTTTGTTTGTTTGTAAAGTCTTCACGCCTAAATGGCTAAACTGATTTTGATAAATTTTGGTAAAGAGTTAGTTGGGGCCCTGGAGACAAACATAGGCTATTTTTTTTAAAGTGACAAATGATTGTGAAAGAGAGAAGAAAAGGGAGCTTTGCTGTTACAATAAAAAGGGCGAAATGGCAAAAACTACAGGTAGCAGGTACCTGCAAATCAGGAAAGGGGAACTGTGTTACCCCGAATATAACGCGGGCGAAGCCGCGGGCAAAAGCTAGTTGTTTATAAAACCATACTTAAATCTATCTCTTCTGTAAAAACAGGCCACTCCTTCTGCAACTTGTTTTCCCTTCTTATAAAATAAACCATTTAGACCTTCAGTATCCATAATGGGTGTCAACCAGTGGTGATATATTTTACTATCCACTTCTTGAAGACATAATAAATCGCTGTTATATCCTGAAACATAAAATAAATATGAATTATTAGAGGCATTTCCAAACATCACTCCCATATAATTGGATCTTCTTTCTTGTAAATAAAAGTTTTTGAGTAATATTATACATTGCCTACATAAACTCACCAAGTAGTTCTTTCAATATTAGTTGTTTTCTATAGTCAATGTGTAGTGCATATGAGGGACAATATGGATACAGAACTGTTCGAGTGTGATCAGAGTCACAGTATAAATCAGCCAATATGTTGTATGATACACATCTGAAGCTGTGAACAAACAATAATATTTTGATATTAAATCATAAATAAATGAAATAAAAATGAGTCATGTATGGGGCAATGGAGGACGGTCCTTCGATATCCAGGATGTCGACAAATCCAGGGGAACGATGAGCCTGTTTGGATAAAATCTTTCAGGGTTACAGTTTGAGTCCACTTTGGTTCTGTCTGGCCCTGAATCCTCTTAGCACATTGCTAGAAGATTCGGGTCTAGGCTATCGGTTGAAAAGAGGTGGTCAGGTCATATCTCACCTCCTGTACATGGATGATCTGAAACTCTTTGCCCCCACCCATCAGGATGGAATTTGGTGTGGACAAATGTGCAGTCATATATGTGAAACGAGGGGAGATTATGGACTCCGAGGGAATTCAAGTTCAACTCTCGGATTCCATACACCTTAGATCCCTTTCCTCATCCGAAAGCTATAAGTATTTGGGTATGTCGGAAGCGTTAGGCATTAACGTAGCTGACATGAAGCAATTGTTGAGGGAGCGTTTCTTTGGTCGCCTGAAGAAGGTATTAAAAAGCCTTCTTTCGGGCGGGAACAAGGTGCGCGCTTTCAACAGTTGGGTCATGCTGATTTTAATGTACTCTTTCGGCATACTCAAATGGACTCAGACTGAACTCGATGCCCTGGATAGGAGAGTCCGTACACTGCTGACTGCAAATCGGATGCATCACCCACGATCATAAGTGATGAGACTGTACATCCCACGGAAGTGTGGGAGTCAAGGCTTTTTAAACGCGAAGACCCTCCATAACCGAGAGGTGTACAGTCTCAGGGAATATTTTTAAAAACCAACGTGGGTATGCACCGAGATGTAGTCGCAGTGGACAAGGGACTCACCCCGCTGTCCATGGCTAAAGAGAATTGGCGCAAACCTGTAGTACTTACTACCGATGACCGCAAAGAAGTATGGCAAGGTAAGGAGTTTCACGGGCGCTATTTGGGGAAACCGAAGGTTTTGTCTGTGCGATTATGGACGAAGTTATGTTGATTATGTTGACGAACAACTTCCGGATATTATGAAGGACGGGACGGTTGACGTGTGTCGGGCATGCCATCGTCCTGGTTAGTCCATCAGACATATCAATTCTGGTTGTTCTCGTCTAGCTAACAGCGAGTACTTGCATAGGCACAACCAAGTAGCCAGGATTATTCATCAGCAACTTGCCTTGAAATATAATCTTGTTGAATCTGAGGTACCGTATTACAAGTATGTGCCCGACCCAGTTCTCGAGAAAGACCATGTCACGCTGTACTGGGATCGGTCTATCATTACTGACAGGACTATTGTCGCCAATAAGCCTGACATAGTGGTGATAGACCGATCAGCGCGCCACGTAATGATAATCGATGTTACCATCCCACATGACGAGAACCTCGTGAAAGCTGAGAAAGAAAAACAACTGAAATATCTTGACTTAGCACACGAGGTTGTTGACATGTGAACTCGGCTATCATTGTGCCGATTATTGTAACGGCCAATAGCTTAATTGCCACGAGCCTCGACGAACATCTGACGAATCTCTGACGAATCTCTCCTTAGGTGGTTGAATCAAGGGCCTGATTCAGAAGGCAGTACTCCTCGATACGGCCCGCATTATGAGGAGGTTCCTGTCTTTGGAGCCCTAACCACCGGTAGCTTGAACCCTGCTCCCGTTACCGGCGGAAACCTATTTTTATATTTTCAAATGTTTTTTATTTATTTTCTAAGAAATATTTAAAAATGTAATAGTAAGATGCGATGTAAATAAAGGAAATACTTTTTTATTCTATCTAATATATAAAATTCTCGTGTCACAATTTTCGTTCCCATACTCCTCCAAAACGGCTGGACCGATTTAAGCGAAATTTTGTGTACATATTGGGTAGGTCTGAGAATTGGGCAACATCTATTTTTCATACCCCTAAGTGAGCAGCGGGTGAGACCGCTGGGCACAGCTAGTTATATTATAATTATCTCTCTTTATATCATATTTTAAAATAGTAGTACTATGAGAGTACTACATTGTTAAGAAAACACAACTGCAAAAAGCCATTGGACATTCATTCATTTATCTGCTCCTTTACAGGTAAAGGTGGATCCACACATTGCGAGCATGTGCTCCGCACGGCGCACAACGCATGCCTCGCCAAATGTGGACCTGTATATTCGTGGCGAGGCATGCGCTCCGCATGCGCGAGGGCGAGCCAACGCATGTCGGCAAATACTTCAAGATCAAAGTGCCTCAGTGCGAGCATTACGTTATGTGTGGACGTAGCCGCGCATGCACGTTCGAAGCGTGCGCCGCGTACAATATCAACGCACGCCTCGACTGCGAAAATGAAAGTGCGTTTGCTCGGGCCAAACAGCGCGCAGCGCATGCTCGGGCCGGTCCAACCCACACAGCAGCAGTCAAGATGGCGCCTTTTATAATTATTAATTCAATTATTGAAAAGAAAAGGAAAGAAAAAATTCGTCGTCGTTGGTGGGTTAAAAAGTTCTTCCGCCTGCGTTATGAACACGGAAATAAGCTTTTCGATGACCTCTCATTTGAAGAAAATAACTCCAATTTATAATTTAATAACCAAAACAATCATCCAAACGCAACGCACTGCGCGCAATGAGCCGGCCGCCACACGCACACGCGCTGTGCGTTGTGCGCCGTGCGGAGCGAAAGCCTTGCCAAGTCTGCGCTCCTACTTGCCTCGAGCATTTGCTTCGCACGCGATGGCTCGACCCGAGCATATGTTGGTATAATTTGTCAACACGCACGCCTCAAGCCGAGGCATGCGTTGTGCGCCGTGCGGAGCACATGCTCGCAATGTCTGGATCCACCTTAAGGTGTTCAATATACAAGCAGTTGTGCATAAAACATGCACAAATTGAAATAATTCAAATTACAGTCAAGTTGAGAACTTTCTTCGAAGTCAGGTCAAAATACCAAGCATGAACAAGAGCACAATTTTCCTCAATATTTAATCATAAAGAACTTGTGTTATATGAAGCTAAAAAGAACTTTAGGGTACAGAATTAAGAAGTAATTAAGAGTAACAGCCTGTTTGACCAATTAACTAATAATAAAAAATATACTAGCTGCTCAAATTATAAGCATGCATTTAAAGTTGAGTCATACCTTTTAAGTTGCAATTTTTGTTTTGTAAACATATGTCTTGTTTCAAATGGGCAGTTTCCAGGTCCTGCTTCAACAGTATTCTTAGATACAGTTTCAACAGCAGGGCCGACCATTCCATCATTTGCTAAAAGTTTAAAGTTTGTTATAATAGTATTACTAACCCTAAAAAATATTAATCTTTATAAAGAGATACAGATTTACATTTCAGATTGATACTTGCCTGGTATACACTCAAACTTTAACTTCATCCCTACATCTTGTGTTTCAGGCGTGTAAATAAATTTGTTGCCCGTAAGTTCCCATTGAATATGCTGCTCACTTACTGAGTTTCCCTTTTCATTTAATGTAACTCCTTTATACCAATTAAAAGTACACTTGTCCTGGTTAGCATACTGGGTTTCGAAATTTTGTGGATGGACAGGAAAACCAGCTAAGATGCTTTGTGGTAAGTTCATACTGACAACCCATGGAGAATTAAAAACTACTTCATAGAAACTGCCTGCCATTTTTAATTTTACTGGACCTTTCATAGTAAACAGGTCATTACAAGTAATATTTTCATTAATAAGAACATTTTTAGAGTCATAAAACTCAATGTTACAAAGCTTTTCGCCATCCTGATTGCTTTTTTTCTTTTTATTGCCTTTGTCTATAACTTTCTGAATGTTGGTTTTCATACGAGTGAGCAAAACTTGCAAACTTTCTGATGGCTTTCGGCTGAAATTAAATTGCCTAGCAGAACCTTTAACGTCTAATAAAAGGGTAATATCTACTTTTCCTTCTTGCTCTATGTACCTAAAATAACATTTATTGCTATTCATGATTTTTGATAGTGCAATTACGGTAGAGTAAAATCTGTTGCTTATGTTGTGAAAGCGTAAAAGCATAATAAATTAGCAAAACGAGATATATTGTAAATACACGTTCATAAAAGTCGATTATAATTTGTTATTCAGTAATGAAATAAGAAAAAGACAATTATGTGGTAGCCTACAGCTGCACAGATGTAAATTGTAACCTCAAAAAGTCACAAAAATACGAACTCGACAAACTCTGACATTGACAGACATCAACTTTGACATTTGACAGCAGGGTTGGCAACCGTAAGAAGAATTCCCTCCGTACATAATATGCTGCAAAAATCTCGTCTTTTGACTTTCAAATCTCGTACATTTACTCAGCCGAGATGTTTGAATAACATCTGACAGATAGCGCTACTTATCAGCGTAACGCGAATTGAAATATATACAGTTTCTAAAATTATATTTGGAAATGAATGGGCACCGGGGCCCAGGTTAACAATTCCTGGCAAGGTTTGGAAATGGATGGTTCACCGTACCGGCCAGGTTAGGCAACTCTAGCCAAGTTTTGGAAATGGATGGGTCACTGTACCTATTCAGGTTAAGCAACTCCTCCCAAGGTTTGGAAACGGATGTGTTATCGCACCAAGACCCCGGTTAAAAACTCCTGCCAAGGTTTAGAAATGGATGGGTTTCCGCTTCGGAGCCCAGGTTAAGCAACTCAAGCCAAAGTTTGCAAATGGATGAAAGATGTGAAATTATATTTTTTGTTGGATATCATTAATTCCTTTTTTTTTAAACATTGAGGACGTAGCTTTACTTTCATTATTTGTGGCTTAAAAAAAGGGAAATTAATCTTATTTTTAGTACAAGTTGGTATTGTAGTTAAGGGTGGCAAAAATTGTGGTTGAGTGAGAACCACGTATTTAACAGATGACATATTTTGGGATTGCTTGTGATGCAAAATGTTCGTATGTAGTCCGGTCAAATTAGACCAAAAAATAAAAGCGAAGCTACATTAATTTACAACAAGCTGAAAATTGGTGAAATCGTTTAAAAAATAATTATAAATAAAATTTGAAAGATCCCCATGTTTCCCCTGTATGGAAAAAAAGTTATTTAAGGTCAAAGGTGAAAAAAATAAGATTTTCGTGTTTTTCAGCAAAACGATAAGTCTTTTTATAAAAGTACTTCAGACAAAAATTTAAAACCATAAAATTATCTATAAAAACTACTAAATACTTTTTTCCTACTAGCCACCGTTTCTGAGATAAAACGATTCAAAAAATGTTATAAGTTCTAATCATCATAATATTTTTTTTCTTTTATAAAACGTTGCCCCACACTAGGATTTCTCCTGTATCGCGGGTACGTTTACAAACATTTAAACTCACATACACAAACAACCAGACCCGGGACAACTATCTGTACGCCATACAAATAATCAATCAAAGGGATCGAACCCGTGACACGCAGCGCAGCAGTCGATCGCTCAGCCACTGAGCCAACCATGTCGTCAATATGCATGAGTACGCCTCGTATATACATCTTCAGAGTTGTAATATCTTTAAATATTTTTCTATCGATCATTATAACTTACATTTATAAAGTTATAACTATAAAAATATCAGGTAGAAAGAAACCCAGTCCCTCAAGTTATACACCATACTGACTTTAAGAGAACGTTGAAAGTGGTATGAAGACATTAATTAATGCAAGTATCGAAAGAGTAGTCGATGTTTCGCATTAGATTATCAAAGCCAAGTTGCTCCGTAGTTTTTCGCGGTAACGTATATCGAAGTTAATTAGTATCGCAGTGAAAATCTTTCGCAGTAACGTGCATCGAAGTCAAGTAGTATTGCAGTGAAGATTTATCTCGGTTACGTGCATCGAAGTGTAGTGGGTACGCAGGTATCATTATGATATTTTGAATCAACCTGGTATGATAAAAAAAGAACAATTCAGAGTCCTGGACGCAGTTACACCTATCATTTGCGAAGATATTCAAACCACAGTGTTTGATAATTCATGTGCATGTTTGAAGATTAAATAATGATCCCAGAAACCACGTTAAAAATCGTAGTTTTTTTAGATAATTTTATGGTCTACCATTTTTATCTGAAGTACTTTTACGATAAAACTTACCGCTTGCCGAAAAATTGTGAATAAATCATTTATTTTTTACCTTTGGCCTTGAATTACTGTTTTTTGCATAGGTACAGGGGAAACATGAGGAACATTCAAATTTTATTTATAATTATATTTTGAACGATTTCACCAATTTCCAGCTTGTTGTAAATTTATGTAGCTTCGAATGTCTAAATTGAGCGGACTAATGGCCATATTTTTAAAATCTCGTACATGATTGTACGAAGTTGAAAGTGTCCTCGTACCTCGTACAGAAGACCCCACAAATCTCGTATTTGTATGAAGAAGAACCTCGTACGGTTGGCAACCCTGTTTGACAGATCTAATTTGATTTGACTGAAGTTGGACTCAAGTTGCCACTATCAAGAAAGTTCAAGAAACATTTTGGTTTCTTACACAGACGACCCCTTTAGGGTATATATATGTTCTGTGCAGACGACTCAGACAAGCCAACGACCATGCTACGTTGAAAACACTGGTTCTCGTCCTTACACAGACGAAATATATTGTATAATGAATAGGTGGCAACTTGGCATTAATCTATTTACTAATCCATGATGGTGCCTCATAATACCAAGTTGCCACCATGTTCATCATACTGATCATACCATTCATACCAATAAAAATCTTACAGAAAACAATGGTCATATCGATAAAAGCTATCTTGCGATTGATTTAGAAAAATTCTGTCGGTTATTTCATTAAAGTTTTTTTTTACTTAGATGAAATATGAAATAATACGGATAAAGCAATTTTTTTGTTTTTTAATGAAGTTATTGCATATTTTTTAATTCGTATTAATTGTTGTTCATATTTTGGGCACGTTTCCTTCATTTTAACCTACAAAAACAGTGCAGAAGGTAATCTGCAAAAAACACAGCTTTTTAATAATGCCCAGTGACTTAAAATATGTTGAAAGTAAAATATGACTGAATTTTAAACGGCACCATGCTAAACGCTTAAAATGAGTGTGCTGTTAATTTTTATCTAATAATTAAAGATTATTATATTGGATTTTTTTAACAGATAAGCAAGCTGTGGCAACATTGTTTGTCAACGTGTCAATGCGATTTGTACGCGTTGCATGTTAGTTGCCAACGTAGTTCAGCGCTGTTCTACTTTATGATTTTGAGAGTTAAATTATTAAGCCTAACAGACATCGCTACTTGAAGGTGGTTCATACTGCATATTCGAAGCAAACAAGTTTGAATCATGGTACGTATAATAAATGTATAAGTGCTATATCAATAATTTCTTAAAAAAATACGGGTGAATGGAGACCCAGGTGAGTAAAACCAATGTTCAGGGACTTAATCTTTGATATTTTTACTTTCAGCCTCCTTCCCCAAGTTCCACGAATGTAGGATCTGGTGGTCGCTCTCCTAGCAAGGCGACTACAGCACCACGATCATCAAGCGGTAGCACAGTTCGTCAGCGTAAAACCACAACGACTACCACTGCTGCCAGGAATCGCAGTACTGGTGCCGGATCAGGTGGCATGTGGCGATTCTACACTGATGACTCTCCTGGCGTTAAAGTGTAAGTTACTTCTATATTTCTGTAGGATTCTATTTATTCTCAAAGAGTTTAATGTTATGGTATCTTTGTGTATCCTTGACTCCCAAACAACATCATTACAATATTTATGCTCTCATAACAAGTGTGATATTAGAATTAATATGTAAAGCAAAAAAAAAAACATGATCATGCACATTTTAATTTTATTATGAAACATATTCTGTTATGATAGAATTTAAGCATTCATGCCTAGTCTCGAATTTAAACAACTGTGACAGAACCATAGGATGATTTCTGCTTCAACAACTAATAATTAATTAGAAAGTAGTTTCTTTCAACTATGATTAAATAACCATTGTTTGATTTATTTTCAGGGGTCCAGTTCCAGTTTTAGTAATGTCTCTGCTCTTCATTGCGTCAGTGTTTATGCTTCATATTTGGGGTAAATACACCAGGGCGTAAATTTCCATGAATTAGAATTTAATTATTGTCTGTTCTGAGCAAGAGTGAAAGTACTAAGTGATTGTTATGGAGTTGGGTGTTAAGATATGATTTTAATAAATTATGTAATTTAATCTTATTCTTCAGTAAAAATAAGTTGTATACTTTTAAAGTCAATTTTATTTAGTATCATCCTGATTTTCCTATATTTAGGTTTTCATTTCTTTTAATTATAATAATATATATTAGCTTGTGTCCAATATTCACCTTATGAAATACTTAATTGTATATACATAGTATAAAGCAGTTAAATTTAAGTGATACAAATAATTAAACCACTTTTTTAAAACCTCAAAAAAAGTAATGAAGTACAGAAGAAAATAATACCCAGCATGGTTGTGTCAGGATCAACATTTTTATACACTTTCTGCTTACTTAGCCGTTTACTTCATCTGACGTAACAATGCTTGGATTAAAATGTTCTACTTATACAAAATGTAAAAGGAACAACATTTGTATATTTTTTTCTTTTCTTTTTATCAGGTGTTTTTTAAAATACCTATAGTATAAATGTTTAAACGCTCATTCATACACATTCATACACTCTGCAGCAAAACTAAATTTAGTTTGCATTACTTATTAATAGAAATAAAACTTAGGCTTAACTTGCAATGCCAAGCTTCAGTAATGCCTCCATGTAGATAAGCCATTAAAAAAAATGTGATTCGAAAGGGTTAGTCATTAGTTAGGTCGTTTAGTTATTCAGTTCACGTCTTGGCGGAAATGTCTTAACGGTTTTCACAATGAAGCCCTAAATGTAATAGATTCGTATTTACAAAACAACTTCCAATGTACAGATGGTAATGGCACAAAGTTTTCCGGACTACCTGTTCACCTAGGTGTACCTCAAGGCTCAATACTAGGTCCATTTCTATTCTTGTTTTATATTAACGAGACCTACGATTTTATTTAAAGGATATTCGTGACGCGCTGTACTGTTTGTAGATGATATTATGTATCTTATGTTTAAAAAAGATAATAATAGACATGATTGTATCGACGTAAACAGCGCCCTAGAAATGCAAATAACCTTGTTCTTTATGACTAGAAAACTAAATGTGTTCAATTCGCTTTGTTGTTAGAAATCTAGGTCCAAACAATGAGAAACTTAAAGCTGTTGATTCAGCTTTATAATTATTTGCCTCAGAAATCAGCAGCAAGTTCGTCATGCTCCCTCAGATGTCATTGCTTGCGGTAGGTAGCGTCCCAAGTCGGGTTACCACTTTCCCTCAAACATGGCGAGGAAGGTAATGGCTGATTTCCGCGTTATGCTCTTGGTCAGGTGCTGCTTATGGTGACTGGTCGACTTTTAGAAGGTTTTTGTTACTGTTATTAGTACTTAATTCCTTTTATGTTTAGCAACTTTCTTTTGTACAGTTTGTACTATATCATCTGTGACTTTTTCATTGCACGTGTTACAAGAGCGGGCACGCCCGTTAGACTGGAGGAATTATTTATGCTTGGGTATATTTTTATTGTAGGTACATCAATTGGTGTTTGCTAGCTACACCTACCTGAAACCTACACTGAAATTTTAAATCCTGTTTCTTCCAACCTGACAGACAGATATGTTGCTGGGGAGTTTGAAAAAGTGCTGATTAAAGAGTGTTGGTGCTGACTGCTGAAGCCTAATTTAAATAAATGACTATTGATTTTGTTCCAAGTCGAAATGCAGTAGATCCACGTAAAATACCGGTATTTTACATGGATTTACTGCATATAAATAAATGACTATTGATTTTGTTCCAAGTCGATATGCAGTAGATCCATGTAGAATACCGGTTTTTTCATAGAACGGTTTTTGCATAATTATCCTGACCTCCTTAATTTTTTCATTTAGTTGGTACTGGGTGGTACTATATCCCTTGGTAAGACTGGTTCTCAGTTTCGGGCCACTGATGCTACCTGTAACGACTGTCAATACATCTTTCTCTACAAATAATCTGTAAATTAAAAGTTACGCGGGCGTAACCCGTGCCCCGTGCCGGGCATGGACGAAGCGCAGATTCAAAACTTCACATTTGTACATTTTCTTATAATGCGGTTCGCGATACACGCGTTCAACCCTTATCTTATCCAGGACGCGGGAGCTTGTCCAACATAGGCAAGCGCGGCTTAACCTGAAGATCGACCCGAGTCTCGAGCTGTTATTATTTCGCCACGACCAACTCGTGGCGAAATAATGATGAAGCGAGTGGTGATTATATTTTGTTTTTTGCAATTATGTTAAAAAACGTAACTAAGCGGTAAAGGCTCATTTACGGATACGTAGCGCTTTGCGGGTATTATTTTTACCGTTTACGGAGAAGCGGCCCGTGTTATCAGACGCTTAAACACACATGAAATTATCCAATGTTGTATAAGGAGACGCGGGGCGTTTGTGATAAAGCCATCTTTTTTTTAAGACATTGACCCACCCAGGAATTTGCCGTGTCGTCGGCGCTTTCGTGTTAGATGTCAGTAAAGCAGAGGGGCCTGACACTGCCTGCTAAGGTTGCGGATTGTTCTTAAGAGATTCCGCGACCCCGGAACACAGAGGGCAGGAACATCGATGGCTTTTAGTCAGTTTAAAGTCTGACAACACCTTACGCTCCGCCCACCGGGAGAAGTGATTCGATCATTTCCCATAAAAAAAACACCCCTAAGAATATCTACTGTATCGTGTGGGTGCGTTTAAAAACATTTTAACTCTGATAATACAAGCAGCCAACATGGTAACAAAACCAGTTTATACTGATCTCTCAATTAAGGATCGCACACCGTAGATTTCCGTACATATTATGTTGATTTATTATTAGCTATATGCTAACAATCTGCGCAGACAAAGTTCATGAGTGTGGCCAGCTTAGCGATCGGGCGGTAGGTACATACGAGTAGTTTTTGTAAGTTCTCATACTTCTCACAGCTTAGGATTACTCCTGACACTCGTCAGTCCGACTCAAGTAATTCTAAGAAATGACTTAGATATGCAAAATTCATATCATAGAGGGCATAATGATTGCGAAGTCAATTAAACAAGCAGGCAGTGGAGTCACTGAAGTACCCTTATCTGAGTCATTACAGTGATTGTTTTTAAGTTATTGGGTGTCCACCCAATAACTTAAAAATAAGAGTGTGAACCAAGAGGACGCCAAACACGTTCTACAGAAAAACAGTAACAATAAAAAGCTAAGTTAAAAATACATTGTTTTATTTTGATTCATATTCTATTCTTAATGTTAATTACAAAAAAATAAAAAATAATCTTATAACTAGGTCACAATAATTATAAATGAGAAAAAACTATGTACAATATCAGCCTTATTTTGAATTTCAATAATATTGAAGAGTAATCTCAATGCTAAAGATATAACTGCTTTATTGTTTTAGCTGCCTCATTGTTTTAGCTGCCTTACGTTTTATCTGCCTCATTGACGGCGGGAAAGTAACTTTTTCACATTATAATAAAAAAGCTGCAAATGAGACAATATTCAAAGCTATTTACAGTTCACACATACGCTTCCACTCTTCGACCCTTAATTTTATCGAAAAATTGGCGCCATGAAACTAATGTTTTGCCTGACCAAATCCAAAAACTTGAAGTTATTCCAACTATCATAGTCATTAAGTACTTAATCATAAACATTTCAAATTTAGGTCTATCTGTTTCTCTACGTGTGAAAGGGCATGGAATAGAATACAGAGGGATAGAACACATATCGCGGTGCCAAGTTACCATCCAATCATCAAAATTAGCTTGTTCATAGAAAAGACATGCAATTACTATTAATGCTGGGACTGTGTACAAAACACCGAACACACCAATACGAATCATTAATTTCTCTAGTTTATCTGTTTTTGTTCCATCATGTTTCATGACAGTTCTGATACGGAATAGTGATACAAAACCTGCAAGCAAGAAAATAGTTCCTAGAACTAGATAGACACAGAGTGGTGCTAAAACAAATCCTCGAAGTGATTCAGCATCCCAAAGTCCAACATAGCAAACACCAGAGAGAACATCACCTGAAACAAAAACAAAACAATATGATAATAATAGTCCTCCAGACCTGTTTTCAGTGCCGGTGGCCAATATCAGCCAACATTAACAACATGACTGGAGTTAAGAGCAAGACCAATACACCACCAACATCCTAACTCTGAGCTGCTACTGAGGTATTCATAATGGAAAATCCCAATAACACTTTTTGCCTGACGCAGGAATCAAACCCAGGACCCCGAGCAGCAAAACAGTATTAATTATATTATTATGAATGAAAAATAGAATGTTTTCTCAATAGCAATGTCACTATTGAGATAACTTGTGTTGTGTACATGATATTTATCACTTTAAAGGAGTTTGTTTTACAATTTAAAGATATCTTCGAGACACAAATAGGCTATTCATTATATATAAATACTTACCATCAACTTTTCCCATAGCCAATATTGATATAGTTTTAATAGCAGGCACTGCCCATGCAGCCAAATGAAAATATTGAGAATTTGCTTCAATTGCTTCATGTCCCCACTTGAGACCAGCTGCTAAAAACCATGTCAGTGTCAAAATAACCCACCAAATACTTGAAGCCATGCTGAAGAAATAAACTACCATGAATAGTATTGTACATGGTTCATGCTTAGTTCCCTGTGTAATGACTGATATGTTAGGTAATCTTGCTCCACTTATAGTGGTTGGGAATGGACCTTGGCAACTAACACTGTCACCTGCACTCCAGCCCATGACATATGCAGCAGCTACCATCAGGTAACATACTGATAGGAATATAATAGGCCTTTCTGGATATCTGAATCTATCTGTGTCTATGAGAAATGTCAACACTGTGAATAAGCAACTAACAGTACACATTGTTGCCCAGATACCAATCCATAATCGTGCAAAGTTTTTCTCATCCTGGCTGAAAAACATTCCAGTGCATGGAGCCCCACAGTCATATTCAATTTTATCCCCAACTTTAAGTGAATACTCTAAGTCCAAGTTTTTAGGAACTTTAAATTGTACAGGGCACACAAATCCATAGTCTTTAGCTCCATGAAGTTTGGTTGGATCTCTTTCATTGTTATTCTTAAAGTTCACTTTTGGAAGTTTGGTTTCAGTGTGCTTTCGAGATTCATGAGTTATATTGTTATCACCGACACATATCACGTTTTCATCTGTAGCTACAGGAAACTTCGTACACTCCAAATGTTCAGGCCAATGAAATCCAAACGTTATCATAATCTCATCACAATTTTGCTTGGCAGATTCACATAAATGTCGACAAGGAGGAATAGCCGTGTCTAATATTGTGCATACGGGTGCGTATACTGAACACAAAAAGAATTTCAGATCTGGTGAACAGTTGACTTTTATCAAAGGTGTAAACTGGTGAACTTCGGGCCCAGCGTCTTCTTGTTTGGCGTGATTCAGTAAGTTAGGAAATATCGTTTGATTATATCGGATTTGTTGACAAAACTGAATAGTAATTGGCTCACAACGACCATGGTGAGGTAATGTATCTCCGGGATAAACAGTAACACGTGAAGTTTCAGTTGTTACAACAAAATATAACACTAATATAGTAAACGCAACCTCCACTTTTTCCATTATTATGGCTACCACTTGTAAAACAATTATAAAAACAAAAATAATAACTTAAAACTGTAAGTATATCCCATCACAAATTATGAGTCAATAAGACTTTGTCTCCGCATTTTGGCTAAATTTGCGATAAATTAATATAAAATACCAAATAAAATTGTAATCACAATAACATGCATTGTCGCAACTCGCAACTGGAATTGTAATAGACAAAACGTTTTTTTTTATTCCTACATTGAAAATATAGACTATAGACAAATTGGTTCACACATACAGAAGTCTTAGAGAATTTAACACTAAAGAGCTGCCAATGCTTACCCCTCTGCTCAAGTTCAATGGCCATAAGACCAGAGACGTAATAGCTTTCGCCTAAAGCTTCGCTCGCGTTAAATCGCGGGGTAACACAGACAGTTCCCCTTGCGCCTTATTGATTTGTAAAAGCAACGCTAAGTTTTCGCTTTCTTCCCTCTTTCTCCCTCACATAGTCACATCCCACTTTAAAAAAAAAATAGCCTAGGTCCGTCTCCTGGTTCCCAACTATCTCTGTACCAAAATTCATCGAAATCGGTTTAGCCATTAAAGCGTGAAGAGATAACAAATTCACTTTCGCTATTATAATCCTGTCGTGCATAGTGGTTAAAAGTGGTTAAAAATATTTACTATTTTACTCTATGGCTCTCGTTTGTAGTTTGCCCTCTATATTATTATACTCTTTGGTTTGTGCTGATGACTAGGCTAGGCAGCATGGTCTCAGACCTTAGCCTGTTCCGTAAGGAACTAATTGAAAAAAAAAAAAACTCTTTGGTTTGCCCGGTCGTTTGGTTTGTTTTTATTTTTTGACAATAAATCAAATTACCAAAGTCAGGTTTAAGGTTTATTTTTTTCAATAAAAATGGATTTAGGTAGTGAAAATTTAGATTTTATGAAACTAATAAATGTCAAGGGTAATATTGAAAATATTACTCCTCACAAAATAGCAGTAGTAGCTTTTATAAGAGAATATGGCTTGTTGAAAATTGAAGGTATAGTATAAATGAAGAGTTATGTTTAAGCAAAGTGATTTATGAACTTTAGTTCAAAATATGATTTGAATTGTTTATTTACAACATCAACCAGAATATCTTATATTCTTGGTTCCGTCCTTTTCATTACAGGACCTTTATTAATTTTCATGTATTATAGTAAGACAAACAATTATAGTTTTTCTATATGATATTTTGCTGTTTAATGCATTGTGTATTTTTGTGTAATTTTAGCAAACAGGATGATAGATTGCACTGTGGCACCTAAGTACAGGAAGGACTTCTGTATGCTTGCTCTTAAACTTATTCAGGTACTGATTTCAACTTTATCTCAATTTATTCCTAGAATGTAAACAGATGAATGAAAACTTCTGATGACCATTTCTTGTTACAGTGCCCAGATATGGAGTTTAAAGAATTGGAGGCCCTACTCACTGATGGGCGTTACAATCTACTGAGTGTCCACCTACAGAATTTTTGTGTGCGTCTTCAGAACATATATGTTAATGGAGTTAGTGCTCTGATGGACTGTGTTACTTCAACAATTGACAAGCTGATGATAGAATCTAATCCTTGTATTATGGCTAGATATAGTGTGTTAGGTAAATCATATTTTATTAATTAATTGCTTTTTATGATATCATTGTAATATAAATTAATGTTGCAGTCTTAATTTCCAGGACTATATTTGAGAAGAATATTACTACACTTAGATAGATTAACTTTTGTGCAAGTGGTGTCATTGTACAAGTCATTTTGTCTATACTATCAGAGAGGCAGACCTGGCTTGATGATGAGATCTTTAAGCAAAGAGGTAACTTACAAATGAGCTTTAACCTTTCGTATGCCGGAATTACAGACACAATTAATTACGCATTGTGTCTCGCGTGGATCCACGTCATAGACACACGAAGGTTAATTTAATTTTTCCTTTCGTTCTGGTTTATTTATCTTCTAACATTATTATTCCAGAAATTAAACAACATGGAGCAGCAAACCACATCTACATCACCAATACCTGAGGAATCTAAACCATTAGAGTTGACAATGCGAATGAATTTAATAGATAGAGATAAGTGAGTTTCAGTATTGTTCAAAATGTGCAATAAACCTTTTTTGCACACTTTCTGCATCTGTATTTAAAAAGTGAATATAATATATTTTTTTTTCTTTCTATGGTTTTAGCAGTTTTGAAGAATGTCAGTGGTCCAGAAAGCAAGCAGAACTTTTCACAGCCCAGCAGGCTAATTTGTTACAAATCAATGAAAAGAAAGCAATGCCACCCAGACAGTTGCAGAAGACGATTATACAGATAATGAATGATATACCTGAATACCCTGATATAGTAAGTATATTTAGCTAGCCAGCCTAGCACAGCCACCAAAGCCAGGCTAGCCAGCTCTAGGTTACAGCAAGAGCGGTCGCTCTAGGATTCAGATGGCACGGGGTGCTAAAATGCCAAATGTGGAAAACTATTTCCAGTGCAAAATAAAATTAGAGCTACAAAAATTTAAAATAAAAGTTGACATTACAACATTTCCAAAAACATTATTTATCTGACTTAATATGACCAAACTTATGTGAAGAATTTATGTGAAGTGAAAGCTAACTGAAGGATTTTTTTTTATCAAAAGCTAGAGCTGCGCTGCATAAACTTCACATTTTTATTGTTAGTATGTTATTAATAGTAATCTGTATTGTTTTCAGCATTTCCTGAGTTTCCTTAACTGTATCCGTACAAAGGAGTTCAGTGGTGCCCAGGACTCCTTGTATAATTACTTTGATCGCACAATATTCAACTCATCAGGAAACAATACAGCAAATGATAGAAACAAGAACTTCCGTTACGCAGCTCTAAACAGGGCGGCGATGCATACTCATTTTGGCCACAGGTGATAAACAAGAGGTCAAAAATATTAAAACTACTTTTAACCTCTTCCCCGCCACAGACCTCAATAGAAGTTATATTAAAAGTTAGTATTAAAGTGTGTGGCTGAGTAAAGGTTAAAAAGCACAAACAGGGACTACTGTGTTTGAAACAGTTGTGCTGACGTAAAGATTCGAGAAAATGATTTATTTATAATGATTTCCTCGAATCTTTCTATTCTAGCTTTTACTTTGTATCAATATGCATGTGCTATGGAACACATATTGATGTATCGTGGATCCACAGGACAGTGGCGATGGAGGCGGTTCGCGAGGCCTTAGCGCGCGCGCAGGAGGCTGCGGACTACGCGTGCCTGGTGGGCGCCGCCACGTGGGGCGCGCTGGCGGGCGGGCGCGCACGCCGGGCGGCGCTACTGACGCGGGCGCCGCGCGACCCGCCGCCGGGCGCGCCGGCCGCTCCGCTGGCCGCGCCGCCTGCGCCTGCGCCGTCGCACCCGCGCCATACGGCTGCGGCAGCGCAGTTGCTCGCTCAACACGCGGCTGTCAATGGCGCAAGGCCTGCATATATATTTCAAGTAAGATTTATATAATAATTAGTACTTATTTATTTCCATTAGAAAATCTTACAATACATAAAAAAAATATGTGTATAGTAATAATTATTATAGTATGGTCACTTGTGCAGTGCGTCGTTCAAATATACAGGCAGTAAGGAAGGCTATTACTAGTACACACATGCATATCTATTACGTTGTAATGTTTACAGGTCATCATGAGAGGCGACTCCATTAACTACCTGCACTCGATGACCGACCTCACGATGGCTGGCCTTGCGAACACTGCTGCCTTATGGGCCCTCTATGGGAAGACCGAGATGGCGTCGGTGGCCTGTCAACTTCTACTTGATCTTAACACTAGTATGTGCTTTTATTCTGTTGACTTAGAGAATCGGCTCTCTAAGGAATAAAGTAAATCACCAGAACGACGTAGAAACAGCTTTAATTGAGCAAAGATTACTGACTTTGTGATTCAACAAGCTCAATTTTAGAGGCAGATTTTTAAATTGCAATTACTAAAGTGTACTGTGTAGTTTATTTGAATTTCGCGGGTATGTTAGCGTTTCATCAGTTTGTCTTGTGTCGCCGGCACTCACAATATTGTGCTCGATTTGTGCAGAGTGCAGCGTAGGCAACGGCAGTGTGTGGCACGCCACTGAGGCGCTAGCGCTGGGAGGTGCGGGCGCAGCTGCCGTGGCGGCGTGGCGCGGCGCGGGCCCGTTGGCCCACGCGCTGGCGTCGCACCTGCGCGGGCCACGCACGCGCGCTCAGGCCACGCGCTACCACGCCGAACGAGCCCTCGACGCCGGTGTGTATGACGCGGGACGAATCTACGCGAATCGCTAACTGAAAGAGAAATCTTCATGTTCGCTATAATATTCCGTTACAGGTAAATGGGAGGAAGCAGATCAGAGTATCAGACAGTTAGCGTCTTCAGATAGGTGGGAGAGTCAACTCCTCAAAGCCGAAATGTATTACTTGAAGGGCGACGCGACCGAAGCGTTGGAATCCTTGTACGACATCTTAGATTACTGCAAGACTGAAGATGACAGCCTCCACTTTGTATCTCTGAGAGTTAAAGCCATGATATTGATGTCACAAGTCCAGCATTCGTTTAGTAATATTCAATCTACAAATATAATGTTGCTCAATGAAGCCTTGTGGTTAGCAAAGGGATACCATTTGCATCATTTAGCGGCAACAGCTGAAATGCATTTAGCTAATGTACAACTGAGTATGGGATGTGCGAAGAACGCCTTAACTCTCGTCAGAAAAGCTTTGCCTCCCATTATGGCAGATGGCAGCGCATACGACATGGCTCGAGGTAAAGCTGCAACAATTATGGCATTCATTTTGGTCTATGGCTACCCTTTCTACTGATTCCATTTAATTTTAGCAATGTTGCTGTACACGAAGTGTCGGATTGCAACTGCAGCACCGTGTGGTGAAGCTCGTCTGCAAGTTCTGCAGTCCTGTTGTGAAGCATTAGAATTTGTCAAAAAGAATTTCGCCAAAGTTGGCGCTCATGTTCGACTATTACAAACATGGTATTTACAGGTAAATTAGATTGTTAACTTAAATTACCACTTTGTTGTAATCATAGGATTTATTAACACTTCTACTGTCTTGTTTTCAGGCCCAATTATACCACGACATTGGTAATCACGCAGCAAGGAATCAATGTGCTTGGATGTATAGACAGTTGGAATCGCAAAATTCTGTTGAACCTACCAATATGTTGCTTGTTATGTATTAAAATATTATTTAAAAAATGGAAATTTTATTAAAGATTCAGAGAAATCAAGGTTAATGATGCACAACAAGTAAAACTATTATGAAATATGTGCTAAGAAGATTTATTGATAACACAATTTTTTGCTTCTTAGTTTTTATTTTAATACAACTTATCATTCAAAAGTGCTTTTTCCACTATTTCAGACATTGTTACTTTTATGTCTCTGCATAAAACTTCAGCAACTAGAACCTTTGTTTCTGGTTGCACCTCTGACTGTACATAGGCCCCTTCACCTAGAATACTGGTATCATTCCAGCAGTGACCGAGAGACGCTTGAGACTCGCATATTCTCCCGAGTTGTAACAACAGGGAAGTTATATCTTCTAATAGAGAAGGAAATGCAGTACAGATCCTCACTAGAGACTTCAGTACCGGCTGAAACAGTTCTAATCGCAAGTCACTTGGTAGAACCGATAAAAGTGTCGACAAAGTGTTTACGCATAATCTCGCAATGGACATAGCTTTCGGTAAGGCGTACTGTATTGATAAATGCGATACGAGGTCTACAGCAAATATTTGTTTTTCAAGAGATGCTTGGCTAAGAAGTTCTGGTATGAAGTCCAAACATATGTGCATTGAAGGTATTCCTTGAACTGTGACCGGCAACAGCTCCCTAGGATACCCTTGGAAATGGACCAGTTTAGCTAATGATGGTTCCGAGATAAATATTTGATGCAGGAATGAACAAATTATGCTTCTAACTTCACGAAGGGACCACATCAGTTCAGGTTTCGCCTCGTCTTCTGATGTCTCCAGACAAGCTTCCAGTAATATTTGCAGCGCAGCACTCTCTTGTGCCGCTACTAAAGCATTCTTTAATTCTTCCCTCTCTGCGTCTGATGTCAGTTGCCCACTTTTTTCGAGGAGAGGTTTATCTTGTAAATGTCGACTTAGTTGACTCCTTGAAGCAGCCAAACTAGCTTCTAGAATTCTTAGAATAATTTTCAAGATAGGACCACATCTAAATACTCGAATGTCACAGCGCAAAACTTGTAGTGGATCTACCAAGACATTCTCTTGGGTGATGGTAACGTTTTTGACGCCACCATTAATATCTAATAAGGCATTGATAGTCATAATCCACAGACATCGCGGCAACACTGTATTAAGACGTAACCAAACTTCGTGGTACAACTCTTGTATATGTCGCGGCACTTGATCCCCAAGTACGCTTTTAAAATATTTAACAAATGTTTCTGCATAGGGCCATATATCTGTAGGATTTTTATTTAGCATAGCTTTCAGAATCTTTCCCGTTTTGTAGGGGTTTTCTTCGATGGTTTGGAATGCATCATTGATAGCTATTTCCGAAAGATTTATATCGATTTGGTGACGGTTCAAATCGCCAAAGACTTGGTCGTCCATCCAATCATCAACTAGAGACAGCTGAGGGAAGTGAGTAGCTAACAGGCGAAGAAGCGGGCTGAATAATCCACCATAACTCATTTGGTCTTTCTGAGCTTGATGTAGTAAATATTTTATCGGCAACTCAGATAGAAAAGCTGCAGAGTAGCTCTTTACTTTACGCCCATTAGCCATAAGTATGGCTGTGTTGGACAGTCTTACATCTTCATAAAGTAGGAGATAGTAAATTAGAAGTAACTGAGATGCTAAAGTTGGCTTTTCTATGTTGATTTCGATTGACGACTCTCCATTATCAATTTCCATCGGTGCAAAAGGTTTCTGTTGCACATCGAAATTAGCACCGAATATAGAGTTTCTGAATACTTTTCTGATTTCTTCTTCCATAATTGGTTTGTTTACATATTCGTTAGTGCCTTTATTGTTAACAATGAGAATCGAGTTGACGTACACTTCAACTAAAGCTGGCATAACTGGGTGCAGAGGTGCAGTGCAGTTACATATCTGTCGATATATCCAATTTTTTATGGGGACTTTATGTTTAGAAAATGCTCGAGATTTTAATAGTTGGTGAATACAGTGAACTGGCAAATATCCTGGTATGTTGCTGTTCAGATTCGCTGTAACCGGCACTTTGACGGCATGGGCTGTTACAACCTGGAACATTTGGGAAAATAAAGGAATTATAAGTCATTGTCTTTATTGCTGAACACAATACAAATATGAAATAATTTTCTGGATGTTATGTGAATGTGTACTTCAATGTGTTCACTGTCAACACGTACAATCATTTATAACAAAATTAAGAAAAAAATAAATAATAAAGGTACGTCGAACTCAGAAAGTAACACCATGATACATTATTATTAACATGCATTCCTGTCTGCCAGGTACTAACATCTTGTTTATTTTTAAATGTTTTCCCACCAGGTATCACATACACAACCAACCAGACCCGGAACAACTACCTGTAGGTCATACAGATATTTGTTCCGTGCGGGGCAGTGCAGTAGTCCAGCGCTCAGCCACTGCGCCAACAAACACTGTGTACAAAGTCTCATGTAAGAGTAAATTATTTAATTGTTTAAATGTATTGAAGTTGTTCCAGTCTTAGGCTGTTTGTTGTATATCTGTGGGGCCATTCCTAAGAGGTTTTTCAAACTGATTTATATTTTTGAAAATAATCAAATATATTGTACCTGTTCTGTGAATATTTCTTGTGTGAAAGCTTGTTTGATTCTTGCGAGCCCGTTGGGTCGTACAGGTACACGCATTCCCAGGGTTGCGCAAACGAGTTCGCCGACAGCAGTTAGCTGTCCAGAGTGGAAATGAATTGCTATCAATAGTAACATTTCGCCGAAGGATGCTGTGACTCCAGAATTGCTGTAACAAAAAGGCATTTGCTGTTGTGTGAATACACCAAATATTTACTTATACATGAACTTAACCCGGGTAATAGTATTTTATTACCTCTCGAAGTAAGCTTCTTCTTTGACCAGCCATTGCACCCATTCTATGGCTTTCTTTTCGTGGTCAGGAGCAGCTGGAAATACATAAAATATTGTATGTGTTTTTGAACATTATCTTGCAAATGGGTGGTACAATATAATATTAATTTAACTTGTCAGGTAATACTTACCCATGAGTGATGGACAGGCAAGAATCATACAAAGACTCAAAGACACAAATCTTACTCCAGCTGGTGTAGGTGGTGGCTTTTGAGTTACAAGTCTCAAAAGGCCAGCAACTTCATCATCTTGAAACTTTATCCCAGCTATGCCTCTGAGAGCACAGTACAATCTCAATAATGCCGAAGCGTCAACGCCGGCAGTGGCTTCTCTAAGCCTATTTAATAACTCTTGGCGTAGTTTTGTTAAGGCTGCATGTCCATCGCCTTTGCCTCGTTTGTGAGAGTTGCGCAAGAATGTCGCAAACCATGCTCTGGTTGTCTGATCAGAGCCAAGTAAAAGCCCAGACATGAATGAAACCTGTATGGACAATGTATTCTAATGTTATATTTTAATTTCTATGTGCAGTTTTATAATAGTTGTAAAATAATTAAAAATGCATGAACATACTGGCTGTAACAAAATAAGCACAACACCTCTTTTTTTTGTGAATGGGAAATACCTCTCTAGTGGTAATACAGACCAAACTGGACATTGAGGAATAAGGTTAAACACAAAAAGTTAAACAAATTGTATTCTTTTAATTGCATCAGCCAAGGGGCTTATACTAAGGAGAAACTTGTCTAGTTTGATGCTCTGGCTGGATGGCCACTTAGTGTTCATTCTGCTATACCCTTTATTATGACTGATATATGTATGTGGTTGAAGTAAAAGATTTTCTGTTGAGTTTTTGAAAGTATGTTACTCTACTTTTATTCTTTGAATATATATTAATATTTGTGGCAGTTAGGAACTGGCTGACGACATTTGCAGTGAAAAGTATTTTTCATCATGAAACAAAAAAAAAAATGAGAACATGAAAGAACTTGATTTTATAAGAGTGTAAGCAAGAGTAAAAGCTGCTAAAAAGTATCTCACTAAATCATCCTGGTGATGTTTCAAGGTGAGGGTGATAACCAATGAAGGCAACCTGGAAGCTGAAGCAGCTTTAGCTCTAACAGCAGCTGCTAAATGGGGGCAGGCTGCACACAAGACACTCAGGGTCTTAGCTCTAATGCCACCTTCCTCACTTCTATCAGCATTCATTACAAGGCATTCAGCCACTGAAACAAATTAAATTTATTTATAGCCATTACAATAAGCCTGTGTGATGTGAGGGAACAAATACCATATTATATGAACTGCAATAATGATTTGTTTGGAACATTTTGGGGGATCAGGGCTTTGTGTAGTTAAAAGGCTTTAATTGGTTAAATACAAGAATAGAACAACAAATGGCAGCGACTGGATTGTTTTCAATTTATATTAAAAGTGTGGTTTTATGATTACTATAAAACTCACCTTCCTGTAACGTATCAGGCATATTAGCAACTACCCATGATATCAATATAGGACCTTTATTGACATACAGTAATACTTCAACAATATCAACAACATTGAGTAGGTTGGGCAGCTCTGCAAGGCTGATGTTGATGACATCAGCCACTTCTTCCAAGTACACAGCATTGTCAAACAATTCTGATGGCTTCACGCTACAGTCAATGTTGGTATTCTTGTTTTGATTGTACTCCACTAGTTGGGCTTGCATCAGCAACAGTTCTGATATAACTAGTCGAACTTTCCGTGATGAGTCTGACTGCTCAAAATCATTAGTTATTCCATTGGTTATACTTGGTATCAGAAATGTTTCTGTGCATTGTGATCCACTTTTTAATCTGAAATAGAGGAAGTTTAGTCTCGTAGTATTAGTTACACACAAAAAGTAAATGTATAACCGTTACCTCATTTGCTGTTCTTTCTTTACATCCGATTCTAATGCATTAAATTCAATAGACAAGAGGGAAACAATAAAGTTAACCAAGTCTATACCGGAGAGCAAAGTAAGAACATCTTTCTTGGCATCAGCACAAGCTCTGGTTGAATCCAGTGGGGCAATGAGTGCCATTCGAACTAGACATGGTATGATAGGTCTAAGTTCTTCTAGCGTGAACTTCTTAATAGCAGCAATGTCTAAATCTTTGATTGCTTTAAATACTTTAGGTTGGACAGATTTCAAAAATTTAATATCCATGTTTGATACTGGTAAAATACAACAGTTAACCGAGCGATGAATGTATTAATTCTAAGTATTACATTGTCATCTTTGAAAATCAATATGATATATTTAAGATTCTCGATATTTGGAAATAACACAACAGACTCAAGCCGATGAACGCAATCTCATTGACATGACACTGGCAGAGAGTGTTATTGTCAAAATTGACAGCCTACATGTTGCCAACCCAAAAAATTAAATTAAATTAAGGTCCGGTTTTACTGTGTCCGGAAGTATCCTGATAGTGACCACTTTATTTTTGTTACTTTCTTTTCAGACGCATTTTTTGATACACTGTAATTGGCATACTAAGGAACCGTAATTATACAAATCCCATGAAACATTTTCGAAATAAAGGAATATCCTGAAGAAGGACCTTTTAAGTTTCAACAAAACCTTTTCAGTAGTTTTATTTTAGTGTAACTTTAAAAATAAATCATGTTTTTAGGAATTTCGTAAATTGCTTTAGCCAAAGGTTTCGAGTTATAAAGGAATAAAGGCCTTATTAGACCACCCAATTTCGAGGGACCCTAACCCTATCTAAGAGTGGTGTAATAAGACTTAGGGAGTTAGTGTCCCGATTAAGGGTGATCGGGTGATCCCGATCTGCCTAGCTCCCTAAGCGCCCTGCAGATTGGGTAATGTAATAACGTTTAGGGCGGTTAGAGAGCTCAGTTGCCGCGCGACTAGTACGTAGCATATCGGAATAATATTTGGATGATTTACGAAGTCAACCGAAATCCTTTTGAATAGTGCAGGTTGAAAGCTATTCACGTAACCGCAAATACTCTTTCACCCAGATCTTTCTCTTCTTTCTTTTTTAATATTTGTTGTTGCGAGCACGGTTGTCACTGCTACAGCAATTTTTTGAAGTTTCGATACTGACGACCGACGGCATAATGTAAAATGCTACAATGCGTTTATCTCTCTAGACATTCGCGTATAAACTGAGTTAGGGCCCAATTCACAGAGAAGTGTAATAAGCGCCGCACTAACTAGGGTACACGCCCACCCTGGATGCAGGGCCCTTCATATCGGGTGGTGTAATAAGCGTTTAAGCTATAGAGAAACAAGTGAATCGCGGCACAAAATTTTCAGCCGCATTTATGACCATCAGAGACATGCTTCCTATTGCTACAAACTCACACGAAGGCAAAAAGGAAACAAATTATTATTGTGCACATAACAAATTAATAATACTATCACCGTCATCATCAGGCTATATTAGTCCACTGCTGGACATAGCCCTCCCCTAATGAGCGCCATAGCGCCCTGTCTTCAGCTTGCTGCATCCAGCATCTGCCTGCAGTCTTTCTTAATAAATAATACTATGTTAGTGCATAATTAGTACTTAGGCATGAGCGTGCGTGTGATTTGAAACACAAATGTTTATGCAGATTTAAAGTGGCAGATCATTCTTTTACAACAGAAAACTGCAGAATTTACCATTTTTCAGAGAACTTATTTGCGACACAATGCGATACAAAATGAGTGCGTTAAGCGCATGAACTAGTTTTAAATAACGTGTATAGCCATTGTACTTTGGTAGAGAAGATAAGCCAAGCTCTTCCGTTTCTATAACTTATATATCTCTCTATGCCTCATGAAATTAATATTATCTTACATTTTTTGCAATTTGTAAGACAGTTTTTGGTTGTATGTTGATTGAAATATGATTTGCATTTAACAGAATTAAATGAACTTAAAGGGTTTTATCAATGATATTTATGATCATAATTCTGTGAATACACACACACAAATAACGAGAGAAAATTGGATTTTTTTCGTATGCAGTCCCTTGTCCTTAAAAAAGGCTTCTAAGGCAACGTAAAAAAAACATGGCACTTTATGTAGCATTATCTTGCTTATTCACAGGCAAATCGTGAAATTTTGCAAAAAGCTAGACAACAAATCAATCATGATAAGTCAAGGAAATCATTTAAAAGTAATTAATTTTCATTTATATGACATTCAAAATTTGTACCAATGGAGAAATTTTTCGTGGCGTATTTTGAAATTATCACCATCTGCCTAGTTAGTCTAATGTCACATTTATTGGATCTCAGCCATTTTTATGGTGTTGTTTTCAATATTCTCAGTTATACAGGGGGTAAACTAAACCTTCACGAAGCCGTCAACCATGCGTCGTGTACACCAGACTTAGGAACTCTACGGTAAAATGCTGGTATCGATCTTTATTTTTGGGGATAAAAATCACGTTTTACGGTAGATTTTAATGCTATGCTCTTAAAACATTGTGCTGGTGGTTGCACTATATAGTACGGGGATCGGAAATGTATTCAAAGTAAAGGTTTGCCATTAAAAACTAAATTAAAAATTAAACTCCGTTATCAGAAGGTTCCCAGATGTGTTCTAGGACAAAAACAAAATATTGCAATTATGAGAACACGTGCCTTCTGACTTCGTTAACTTATATAATTCGTTATATTCGTTAATTATACTTCGGGTACTTTTACATCATTTATCATACGAGTATAATAATCTCACACTAATATTTTAAAGGTGAAAGTTTGTATGTGTTTTTATACAATCATGCCTGTATGTTTGTTACCTCTTCTCGCTAACACACCTGGATGAAATCTCGATTTGGCTGAAATTTGGCATGTAGATAGTGTGTAGCACAAAGGCTATATTTTTACTCCGTTCAAAGCGGGAGAAACAGCAGGGCACAGTTATTAGGTAAAAAATGTGTACACACAGCGACACATCAAGCTATACATTTCCAGTAAAACATGGCTTCGCTTTGTACAGATTTCCCGAACAATGAGAGATCCGCATGAACTGGTTTTGCACTGCTGCCTTTTGTCTATTCATACAACGAGAGTGATTATTTTACTAAGTTGAGTGTTGGATTATATCTATGACTTTATATTTTTGGATTATATTATATTGTTACAAAAAAAACATTCAGTTTTGTTTCATACATAACAGTTTCGTAGACGGTGCTACGCAACGCCTACGGCGTAGAGGCTCTAACTCGCTCAGGTGCAAATATAGGTTCTATTAACAATATTATTTTCTTATAAGAGTTACGGCGTTCGTTTTTTCATTTATTCGAAACGTTAAATGAATGTGTTGTTATTTACAAATTCATATAAAGAATCTACGTATCGCATGCGTAGCACGGAAAATTGTATGTATTCTCTTCATTCTTGTATGATTCTTAATTTGTTTCTTGGGTTTCTGTGAGAAAAGCACATAATAAATGGCTTCTGTTAAATTAGCTGCCTCGTGGATGACTGATAATGGCTTCACGTACCGCGGTGCTATATCAAAATTAGTGCGTTACCAGCCGTAACGTTTTGCTAGAATAACTACAAAAAATAGACTATGTTTAGATTTTTAGACAGTTTCGTTACTTTTTAGTTAATACCGTAAAGGCCTATGGAGATGAATAAAAAATAGGTCTCAATAGAGAAATCTAGGCCGGGTTAATCTAACAGCTGCTGCACAAGTAAATCGTTAGATGATGATGATGATGAAGAACATGAACAAATATTATTTTAAGGTTTATTACCAAATCGAATATAGGTAGCGTTTTTCCTTTTTATGTTAATTTTATGAAATGACTCATTAGGGCTCTCTCACGCATAGGCTCTCTTTGCATGTAGGCCGTAGTTGTTTCTTTAAATGTGAGCTTAACATGACCTTTAATACGAGTTTGAAATACCTACTTCAATGTAGAGCATCTTTTCTAAGTAGTACTTAGTTGTAGTACCTTATATTTTTAATTAAATTTTTAAGATTTTTGTAATGAAATGGAAATTAATAGAACTTAGAAAACTATATTAGGGAAAAATCTAAAAGAAGCAACCGTTTTGTTGGGCCGCATTTGAAAGCTCCTCGTTGGTCTTTCAATGACTGAACCTATCAATAGTTTTAAAGCTTCATGTAGTTAAAACGCTGAGATATGTACCTTCACTGATATATTTTCGCTTGTCTGATTGTTTCTTACCATGAAGTGATGTCAATTTTCTCAACGATGGATAAAAGTACTTAAGTCTACTTCACAAACTTACTTCTTAGGTTTATTTTAAGGAACGGAAATATTGTTCAATAAATATTATTTACAAACTCTATTTTATAAATGTTGCCCACATGATTCATCTTTCAGATTACGGATTAGGGATGTCTTTCCGAGAACTGTACTCAAGACGGTGACAAAACAGATTAAAGGAACGGTACTTCTCGCCCTTGAATAAAAGAATGACAAGTGTGAAGTCAGTACACCCTCAGCAGATATTGCTTTAGATCGGAATTCGACACCTTTTGGAGAGATATAGCAGCTTTGTAGAGCTCTTATCTAAATGGGTCGTAGTCAATAGCTCACTAAGCGACACAGTCATAAGACATACCTAATCAGGAAGGAAGTCAGATCTGATAACACCTGCTTAATATGTATTTCAGTAGACATTGCTAAATAAAACATAAAGAAGTTTCGCTGTAGTTAAACTTCAATAACTCGGTTAACTTCACTATTGAATAGGAAAGGAAAACAAAATACTCACTGAAATGTTAGCAAAATACAGCGAGTGGAATCAATGTGTAGTGGAATGGGCTGAAGCGGATGGGTACCGCTGGCGAGGGGTGGTTGGGGTGCCGGCTGTGGGGGGCTGGGGGGCTAGGGGCTCGGGATCGGGCTGCGGGCGGCGGCCGGCGCGCGGCAGTCGCACGCCAGCACGTGCGCGCACCGCCCTCGCGCCGCCCGACACCGGCGCCCGGCGCCCGCCGCTCCACCCGCGCCCTGTGAACCCAACGCGCTCAATATATCGACACCATTTCAATTATTCCTCCAGTAATAATCTACCAAAAAACGTACTGTGTTTAGTTTTCATTTGCTGAATCACGGCTGATCTTGTAATATAAGGGTCATCCTCTCGCGATTTAAATATTTATGAGTCAATAGTAAGAGTTTTATTGAGATTGCTTACATCATCGGAACCATCATTTAGGCGGGAAATATAATTAAATGTAACTTAGTAATCTGTTATGTTATAATGACGTTGAAAACAAAAGGAATTGACAAAGAGTTATTTTAGATGACTGTGGTTTATAACGTACTTTACATTTTATATGTTCAGCCTATTAAGAGACGGCACTTGCTCGCCTTCGCACTCACATAGTATTATAGTATTCTGGTTAAATGTTGGTTGCCTTAAAAAAAATATCATACTAACCCTTTGTTTAATACCTTGGTTCCAACTAGTGTGTCATCATTAAATGTGTGTGCTAGATTAATTAATAATTCTTTTGGACGAGGGACCGTTTTTTGTGTATTAATTTAGTTTATTGTCTAGGTTTATGTAATGAATTAGAATTAGGTACCCAAGGTCTAATGCTGTGGTAATGAAGAAGTCTTTTGCTAGTATTCAGAACACAATGAATAACACAGAAGAATTTCTTTTGTTAGGTATATACATACCTACAGGCATCCTGATTCCTGATTAAATAAATAATTATGTTTATGTAGAAAAAAATGTAAATATTTTTCGCTTGAATAGAATTTCTAGTGAAGTTTGCATTATGGATCCCATTTAGACCCCTCGATTCATTAATAGTAAATAAATAATGGTATCGCTAGGTCTTATCTGGTCGTGGATTTATTGTTGAAAAGATCAAAAAGTCTATAATTTAAAACTGTCCATTTAAATTGAAGATAAACTTCTCTTTACTAAAGAAATCTTCCAACTAACCTTGATTATAGAGGGTCTCTAGTTCTGGGTCAGGCTGTGCGTTCAAACAACAACCTATCTACTCAAAGAACGAATATTTGGAAGCACAGACAGGTGAACCTTACAATATTACACAGCTTTGGTACAACCGTGGGCTTACCTACTATCTAGGTAATGGGTGTACGTTTTATCAAATAATAGACTTATAACACCACGATGCTGAACCAAACAGAAACGCCTTTTAATAAGGATTTAGTTGTTTAGACTAGTTATTTGGCTAAATGTAGACGCTAGCAGTTATTTGTTTGAAACTAAGTTCGCTTGTATGATAAAACAGAAAGAGGTTTTCTTTTTGCTAAAAAAACAAGCATTGAGAAGAATTAAGAGTATTATGATGAATGAAATCGGATTGTTGTTAATCAATCACCCTTCAATTAACTGTCAAACGGATTTAGATGAAATGTGTGAGTGTTTATTTTATTGTTATGATCGAGTAAAAACTAGTAATATTATAATTTTCTATTTTACGAACCTAATTTGGTAGGTATTCATTACTCTGTAAAGCATTCTGCACTGTTTGTAATACCTAATGAAAAATAAATATGAATAATAATAGAAATATAAATAAGTGAACAGAATTAATGTGTCATTGGCACATACAAGTGGAACGGGAAACTACTGCCATTTAGCACATTTTATTGACTCGTTATGAAAGTGATGACCTAATTCACATTGAATTCACACAGAATGCAGACGATCTGCTACCCTACCATGCTGTCTTAAATCCGTACTTATTCCAGTGTGAGAAAGAGATGGCGTTAGACATCCTGTATGGCTTTGTCTCTTTCCCTCATGGATTTAAGACGTCACCCTAGTGATATTTCTTACAAATCCTACTATATTACAAATGCGAAAGTTTGTGAGACTGAATGAATGGATGTTTGTTACTCTTTCATGAATAGATTTAGGTGAAATTTGGCACACAGATAGTTTATAACCTGAATACACAAATTGACAATTTATCGTTGTAAATAACGATTTGTAACATATAGGCTACATTTATCCCGGTACCGTGTGTGACGCGGCGGGGTTCAGCTTGTACCTATCTAATAAATCTTGACAATTTCGTTAGGCCTAAATCATACTAATGTTTGCTCAAAATAAAGCCATTTAAAGAAAATATCAATTTAACAAGTGTTATTTTTCTTGAGTTTCGACACAAATATAGTTGACGCGTGACTAACTAACTCATAAGCGTTGGCAATGAGCAGGACAAGTGAAACCAATAACTTGTGACTTCAGTTTCACGGTCACTTCACTACCATCCATCGCAACAATTGTCAATATTGAAATTAGTATGGACAAAACGATGGGTACACTATGTGTCTTCAAACGGCCCAGTTAATGAATGGATATCGGAACAATGTTTCAGCGTGTAATTTATTCATTACACAGGCGTCCTCGATCAAGCCGTCTTGCTAACGGAAAGTCTCCGCCTGATGATCTCTCTGACGTTCACGTCCGATGAGACACACGTTGTTCAAGTTCACACTTCTTCATATTTACTAGTTACCTATTGTTTACAATATTTCATTTTATGGTTTAATGGATGGTTCGATGGCAAGTCGTAATTAACAAATTCTTGTAAAAATAAAATAAGTATCCAAAAGTGGCCCATAGCATCGATTTTGGTGTGATATCGTAGCCTTGGGGTTGACCTTGATTTCTACCCATAAAGTAGGTATCATGTTTGGTTCTAAAAAAATCGAATAAATTTTAACTAAATAAACATGAAATAGTTCATGTCACTTATAGGACGACAATATACTAATTATTGTGAACTTAATAGTTTTGAAGATACTAGTCTTTTCGTACCCTACGTCACGTTCGTCAGTTTAGGTTCTGCCAGTGTTCCTGCAAAATTGAACCCAAATCCAGTAATGGACGAATTGTAACTTGCTTGCCATATTTTTATGAACTAACTAAATCATTCATTTAGGAGAGTTATTTGGAAACCGTCTTATGGCACCCCTCGTCCGCTAGAGGGGTTGAATTGTTGACACGAAAATCAAATGACCTTAGTTCCGAAATAAATAACGATTTGTCACACACTTACATTATTTTTAATGAAGATTTGAGAAATAACATTAATAATAGACAGGAAATCGATGAACAATAGTTCTACGATCTATTCCCTAAATGGTACACATGCGGTTTCTTCTATTTTCAGTTTAAAGTTAAGTTGATGAAAACAGAGTCATTGTGATAATGGAGAACACTTTCAGCAATAAATGGTTTGAACTGATGAAATTGTGCATAAGTAAACACTGAAAGCAATGGAGAAGCCACTGCAGGCGAGAACGTTGAACAAATCAGCATGTTGGATATGTTTAGTGCCGCCATGGGGATTCACAGACCGAGAAGAAGAAAAGTTGTATTCGGCGTACACACAGCGGCAGCGGCAACGCGCCGTGCCGCGCCTGCTGGCTACCGGCGCGCTCATGCAGGCGTTCGCAGTGCTGGTGCCCGGCGAGCGAGACCTTTCGTTCGCGTACGCCTCCGTCGCGGTGGCTCTGGTGGCCAACCTGATCCTGGCGTCTGTATACGTGTGCGTCCGCCCTGCGCGTACCATCCTCAACCATGTCGCGTGGCTAGTGCTGTGGACTCAACTGCTTGTAAGCGCGTCCCGACGTCTCGGAGATTCCTACAACGAGTTACTAGGATGGGCCGTAGTGCTGCAATATTTTACCCTCGCCACCCTTCCGTTGCATCACGTGTTGCTCATATTGTATAGCACAATTTCGTTTTGTGGGTATCTCCTGGTGCAGTACTACAACGCTTCTACATCTGAAAGCAGGCTGGCTGACGACTTTTACTTTCAGGTATTTACACTTTCCAATATATATTAGGTACAAATAACTTAATTAACATACCCTGATTATGCATTTGTTTCTTAACCTTTAAACGTTTCAACAGCAAATTGCGAATGGTGCATTGCTGCTTGGCGCTACTTTGCTGGGTGGAACTGCATATGCTATTAGTGAAAAGCAACAACGTAGTTCTTTCCAAGAAACCAAGAGAAGCTTACGCGATAAACTTACGATTGAACAACAAAGCAAGGAACAGGTGACTGTTTTCACTATACATATTTCCGCAAAAAGTTTTGAAAAGTTACGCTTCACGTTTCTCTCTCCTGTTGCTATATGCTTTCTAAATTATTTATTATGTTTCCTTCTATGTTTACAATAAGTCGCAGACAGTGGATCTCTCGAAAATATTTCAACATTCTAAGAGACATTATGAATATATATGTTTGATGATCCCATTGTTTTCCTGGTTAAATGCGAAGTAAATGGAAATTACTTGTTATTAATTTCGCAACGTTTTGTTTTGTTGCTACTATTGCCCTTGAAGTCCGTTTTTCTCGAAGACGTTGTGACGTTAGTGAACGCTGGTCCAGCGGAAGTAGTTTATGGATCGCGCTCAATCAACTAATCTGCGACCTAAGAGCCCTATGCAAGAACTAGGTTACCTGTCGAAATATCAGTATTAATGCAATACAACAGTTGTTATTGATTGACCTCACTATCCTGGATATAAGATAGGATTCCGATTGTGGTTCTAAGTCTTACAGCTGTCTTTTATACTACCTAAGCACATTTTATCACAATTCTACTCAATATTGCTATTAAACGATTGTGCCACATGTATGATTGTGTTCAAGTCTTTAGCCTCCGGCTGTAATCAAATCGTTTACTCGCTGTGATCCATGAAATCACAGCGAACGTCAACGAGCTGGCTTCATGCGCAGCGATGTGTGCCGATGACATATCTCACACCTATGCGTAGTTTCAATTTCTATAAGCACATGAAATTTTTCAATTTAAATATTTTTGTGGATCTGCGTAACTGTTGAAGGAACGTCCACGTGTAGTTTGGGTGTAGTAGAAAGATTGGCAGTAGCGTGATCTGTAGAATAAAATAGAATATACTTTATGAACAAAAAAATAAACTGAAAACTGTTTTACAATATTGATTATTCTATGCTTTCAATTGCAGTCTTTTCGCTGATAGCTATCGCCATTGCAATGCAATGGTAATGTAGTATGTACAGTCGGAGTACTTTTGATAATTATGCCAAAACTTATCACGCTGACCCACAATCGAATGAAAACGTTCAAAGCATTGTTTTCGCAGCCAGTCTTACTCGAGAATACGGTTTTCGCAAAGAATCTGGGAAGAAATGAAATTAAAACCTAATACTACCTTTCTTCTTAGTATTTTATTCTTTTAAGGTGATTTCAAAATAAACTATGAAATGTAGTTATCATAATAATAAAATTTGTAGGAGAGGCTACTTCTATCGGTGCTTCCGGAACACGTTGCTGTTCAGATGCGGAAAGAACTGGGTCTGATTGACACACAGTTCAAAAAGATTTACATGTCACGCCATGAAAATGTCAGGTACGTCTGCAGTTTAGGACATCGCATATTTAAATTAAACAGAATTTCAACTATGATTAACATATTATTTGTTCATCATCAGTATTCTGTATGCCGACATCGTAGGCTTCACGGCGATTTCTTCAACTTATTCAGCGCAAGATCTCGTCGCAATATTGAATGAGCTGTTTGCTCGTTTTGATCGACTTGCTGAGGTAAAGAAAATTTAATTTATTATTTCGTCTCCAAGTCTCGTCCGCCGTAAATTATTACGCCAGTCGCGGCTTCCGTAAATTGTGATTTTATTTTGTAGAAATATCAACAACTTCGCATCAAAATTCTCGGGGACTGTTATTATTGCATCAGCGGCGCGCCTGTTGAGCGCCCGGACCATGCCGTGCTCTGTGTGCATATGGGATTATCCATGGTTAAAGCTATCAAGTAAGTTCATATAATTATACGCCCGAAGCTTGTATTTCACGATTAAATGAATGTGGAGTTTAACCATAATTTTAATTGTTCAGATACGTTCAGCAGACGACGAACTCGCCAGTGGACATGCGAGTGGGCATCCACACGGGTGCAGTGCTCGCGGGGGTGCTGGGGCAGAGACAATGGCAGTTTGACGTCTACTCACGAGATGTCGAGCTCGCTAATAAGATGGAGAGTAGTGGGATGGCTGGGTTAGTGTTAACTATACAAATTATTTTCAGTTAGCTCAAATCAAACAGTTTTTTTTAAAACAATACAAAATTGAATCTTAATCCAATGTGTCATTTTGTATTTCTTTTAACACGTTCTCCACTTAAAGAGGGATGGCTTTCCTGTAAATGAATGTATGAAAACATGTACCAAAAACTCAGTTATATGTAACTCTATAATATACTTAGTTATCGAGAATGGATAGATCGGTGAAACCTAATGCTGCAATTCCATCGAAATTATACATAAATATTTCTGTCGTATGTTTAAATGCGAACATAGTGTACTGAGTTGCCGATCTGTTTCCACTGGAAAAGCTGTGCGTATCTTTTGTTCGAGTATAGAGCACATTATTGTAAACGAACATTTTAGTACGAGGTCCTATGACCAAAATGCCTCATGTTTTACGACCAAAAAGTATAAATAAATCCAAGGATTTTTTGGTTGTTTGGTTTTTATGAATAGATCCAAAAACAAATAATGAATAGGTGGCATTAGGTTGCCTAGGAATAATCGGTCAAAACTTACGTTTTTCAGAATTTATATAGACAAGTCATTACGAAATGTTTGTTTAATTACATATACTAAGCTTGCTAAAAATATTTTTCATTCGGCAAGCGTATGAGTGAAGGTCGGTGTCCTAGACTAAGACTGTCGCGACTCCATCACTTGTTTTATGTGTTTAGGGTTCCGTTGCAAAATTGCTAAAACGGAAACCTTATACATGCGCCCTGTCCGTCTGTCCGACTGTTCGTATGCCACAGTCATTTTACGAGAGTGTGGCACTACACAGTTGAAAATTGCAAAGTAGGTATTTCCTAAGAATTGCTACACAAACATTATGTCAAATTAAGAGGTGTGGCTCTCAAAGTCGCCATACTTGTAAGTGCTGACAGAAAAAAACAATATATATCGATAGCTCTTAAAAATTTATATCAAGGTTCCTTAAATACTTTTTAGGGTTTCGTACCTCAAAAGGTAAAACGGAACCCTTATAGGATTACTTTGTTGTCAGTCTGTCTGTCAAGAGCCTTTATCTCGGGAACGTTCAGTTATCGAGTTGAAATTAAAATCATATACTCAAGTTTGTGGTGTGTCTGTATTTCCATTGGGACTATGGAAAACAACTCTCTATGTCTACGCAGTCAGTAAAAGAGATGGCCGTTTTTATCTCAAGTTTGTTCGGAACCTTCGATGCGCGATTTCGATTTGCACTTGGCCGGTTTCTGTTAAGTTATGCTTAAGAAGAAGAGAATTCTTAGAAAAATGTACATATAAAAAACATTCAGCGAAAATTGGTTTGAATAAGATTTGATATTTGGTTTTAGATTTTGAGATATAAGAGAGTTTTTGATCAAACTGAAGCAATTACTTTGTTTTTATTATCATACTACTTACGAATGAATGAGCGATAAAAGTCTTGTTTTTATTATTGTTTGCTAATGCTGCGGAACCCTGTGTGTGTCAGTGCGACTCGCACTTGTTTGTCTTCACTACGGACACGTTGAACGTGCACGTCTTTGCTACATCGTTCTCACATAATGTACAATCTCAACAGGCATGATGTAACCAAGGTTTTGTAACAATGTTCTGATTTAAAAGAGTGTCCATGAAGTCTCTGGCCCGTTCTTCTCCATATAGATCTATGCTTTAGAATTGGCAACTGCAATACTTCCACAGTAGTTATGCCTTGTGTTTAGGACTTGTTATCTTTATTTTGTAGTTGTCTTTTTTTCGACCATTCAAAAGTGCGGGGATCTGGCCTGAAGTAAATATACTTTAATTTTTGGAACATTCTTAAGAAAGTGTATGGAAAATTGGAATCACGTTCCTTTAAATATTTTTTTGTACTAATTAGTAATTTGTAGAAAGACAAATGACAGATAGATAATGAGTAAAAAAATCAGCTAAGTATGCTCTACATACAGTGAAGGGTTTGGGATCAATATTTAAGCAACAGTTTTAACAGGCTATCAGTATTAATCCAATAAACGCAAAAAGTATGTAGCTATATTTGGTATTGGTTCTCGAACTCTAGCTGGTTCTCGTTCTCTAGTTGTAACAGATTATCTCCTAATAATGCTTTCTTTCATTTCGTATTGCATATAAATGTTACATGCTTTTTCTCACTTTTTTGGTTTCCCAAAAAAACAAAAGTTTTCCTACCTCGATAACTTTACTTTGATTTACCTGGGCCCAGGATAGAATGGAGCTGAGCGCTTCCAAATATTTTTTTGTCCATAATGCGACTGTATTGTCACTCCATAATACAGAGAGCTTTTTATCCCATTTGATTGGCCTTTAAAATGTTGTTATGAAATAGACTACTATACTAAACTAGAGATTCGATTTAGATAAAAAATCCAATGGTAAAGTTTAATCATCTATTCTTAGTTCTAAAAGATTTATTTATTCAGCGACTTTTGTAGCTGATTCTATTTATGTACACGTAGTTACATTCTATTAATAAGAGTTTTGTTTACAGACGCGTGCATGTTTCCGAAGTAACTCTGAGTTTTCTGAACAACGAGTTCGAGGTGGAGCCCGCTCATGGCGAACGTCGTGAAGAAATGCTGCGGCAAGCAGGCATCAAGACTTACTTTATTGTGAAAGTTCTCAAGCCAGTAAGTTCTTTGTTTATCCATTTATACACTCATTCGTTTATTCTTAATCATATTAGCAGACAAGCATTGCTCTACTATTTTAATATCTTCATACTTATATATAAAATTTATGTGTCGCAGTTTTAGTTGCCATACTCCTCCGAAACGGCTTGACCGATTTTTATGAAATTTTATACGTACATTCGCGAGGTCTGAGAATCGGTCGTAAGTATTTTTCTCACCTGGAGGTACGTTATGTTATATTATAGTATATCTAACTAACCACATTCGCCATAACAACATAAAATATAGGTACATTTATAAATTTATTTATGCCATATTTCAGTAACTTTCTGTGTAGGCGTTTTCTATGCGTTTACTTCAGGAGGTACGTACCTACGTATGTTCGTGTAATGAGAAATAAACATTTACGCTAAACGTGGACGTGCGTATTTCTGAGAATCACTCGTAAGCACTTCAGTTCACTCTGCAATTGCTGTTGCCAACGAATTTCTGTCAGATTTTTTGTTGTTATAACAAAAGCAGGTGGTAAGGATATTTTTCAAATAAATAACTTCTAGTAATAGGATAGCATAATGTATTTTTTATATATTATAAAGTGTTGTTTTTTGTAAGGCATTCACATTATGACCTTTGAAAAACGTCTCAAATATCCCTCAGAAATCTCAATACGCTAACTAATGCAAAATCTATAAACACGATAGCGGTTTGGCACGCTTATAAACTAATGAGAAGAGATCAAAGTCGATGAGTAGCTTACATATCAATACTCATGTCTAATCAAGAGCTAAAGAACTCATAACAAGTTTGTGTTTGTCTTTCAAGCGAATCCAAATTGGAATTGAAGAAAGTTTGAGATCAAACGACGTCAAAGTACACTGTAGAGCAATGAATCCGGATCACTTAAAGAAGGTTTTCTTAATGAAATAAATTGTTTAAATTTTTTAGTTAATGTAAAGTTATATCATAAAAGACAAAAGTGCAAAAGGGAGACTTTACTGACTAAAATTTTTGCTTTTTATTTCTATTCTGTCATTTAAGTGGGTAGTACCCACTGGGTACATAATTCACATTGTGGTGAAAAATATCATCATTCATATCTTGTCGCATACACCTGAAGAATGGGCCAGAATTATCACAATGCTTTAAACCGGCCTGAATCAGCGCAATACAGCCATAACTGTCGATATGTCGCTATCAACAGTCCAAAAAGCTTTTCAACGTTACGAAGACACTGGCTCAAAACTACGGAATAGGCAGAACCAGGTGTACCACTGCACGGGATACTTGAGGACACCATACTTCGTAGTTGCTTTGTCACAGAAATTGAACTTACAAACCAGTTTCAAAGCCTTGGATTCCTCCAAGGCGTCTAAATTACCTAAGCGCATGGACAGTAAGGCGACGACGACTTGCTGAACAAACTTAGACTGCAGGTCTAAACTGGAGCGTGGGCATCGTATTTCAAGACTAAGATATGCCCAGAAATAATGAAAACAGTGAATAGCTTGAATAGTCGCGAGTGCGAAGTGAAATAGTGATATAATACGTGTTTCAGCTTATCGGGGGATGCAGATCATGCGAAATGTAGCGATTGATGTATTTCTATTTCTCGCATACGGAATATCCTTTCGAAAAGAGACAGAGAGTAAAAATGGCTAGCAAACGTGTATGCGTAGATTATTCACAAATATTGTATTGTGAACATTTTCTTTGCTCGAGCTTACCCAAAGTATTTTCTTAGCTTACCATAGTATAGCTTACATTAGTAAAATACATTAGCATATACAATGTTCTACCGACTTTTTTGTTCTTCGATAAGTAAAGTATTCGTTGACAATGTTAAGTCACACAGAAAATCGATGGAGAAGTGAACTAGATAGTAAATAAATAACCATGAATACATAATTGTACCGCGTATGGAATAGGCTTCATTTAACTTCCGTTTAACAAGGAAATTCAGAATGTATTATTTAAAAAAACTCACTTTGGCGGTCATTTAATTAAAAGCTGTTTATTATGTATATAGATGACCTCAGCAACCCGACATTTTGCAAGGAGGTAGGTAGGTATTATAAATAGTAGATACTAAGTCTGTAGCAAAAATATGTTTTTGGATAAAGTACTCTACGTTGTTTAATAAAAACAAGTCGTTTTCCAACCAAAAACCAGTAAGTAGGTACATAGCTCTGAGCGTACTCTGAACGTTTTTGTCTTACTTTATATACCTACGTACATTACTGTATAGACCGCTTTTTTTCAAAGTAATGCAAATCAGCTGACTAACAATATCGTTTATGTACACTGCTTATTTTCTATTTTCCGGCTGCCCTATAAACAGACTAGCCCCCAAAAGTATTATGGAACTAGTTGTGCCCAGCGGTCTCACCGCTGCTCAGCTCCTAAGTATTGTAGCGTAATGTAAAACTGCGCCCCGCGGTTTACAGGTTTTTTCCCGTAGCTGTCTACGTGAAAAAAGTAAGAAGGTTCCATCCAGAACTTCTATGTACAGACGAAACAGTGGAATGAATTATCACCGTGATGTTCATGCAATCCTAGTAGTTTTATCATATGTCAGTTGTATCAAAAACTTGTACGTACATACCAAACTGTTCGAATTAATGCCACCGTGAAGGGGATGAATTATGCAAAATCCCGTCTTAATGAACACCTACGTCCTAAGCGGATCCCTCATGCAAAGAGACTCCTAATACTTGTAGTTTCTAAGATTTCGTAATGAGTGAGTCAATTATTTTCTCTTTTTTTATATTTATAGATATTGAACGATGAAAATGAATTTAACTGACTTAATTAATTATGTAGGTATTCCGAGCAAGGCTGTTACATAAGACGTCCTCTTCCTTTTCTATTTAGAACGGACGACGACGCGAATTGGGTCGACAAAGCTTCAGAAAGAACAAAGTGAAATGAAAATTGTATGATTTTCTTGTGTATCTTTGCGTCCGCTTAAAGTGAAGCTAGTCAAAACTGATTTGCTGATATGTTTTTTAAGTTATGGTTTTATAATAATAGTGGTGGCAAATGGTCGTGCAGTTAGAGTACTTTAACCGAAATGCACGTTTTTTGTTGGTATTATTCGTCGTGTCGTTGAGCTCCTTGAGTTATGAGTCGAGCTACACGATAACTGACAAATTCTTGCACTGACTGGACAGGTCCACTCAAATCTGTATGGTTCTTTCTTATAAATAAATAGGTTTTTCAAAATGATTCCCAATTTATAGCTCTAACATTGAATAATTTAAAAGCGTTCGATTTTATGACGTCAATAATTATAGTTACCAGTCATATAGTCAGATCTAAAAATCGATCGCTTTTTGTCGTTGTAGCTTATATGTTAAATTCTATTTAATGAAATGGTCGGCCAAATGTTGACGTGATTAATACTTAGTTTTAGCCGACACGACATACATACATATGTATATACCAGTTAGTATCATTGATTTCTTTCCAAAAAGTAATACCATGTAACTTTAATAATAAAAATAGTATTTCATATTTGAACAAATTCAGTCTAAATCATGATTTTTCAAAGACATGTAACGTAATACGTTTAAGATTGTATTTTTAAAGTTGTCATCTTTACGAGATTCATGTAGATTGTATCGTGCAGTTTCAAGGAGGCGAGGAGAGGAGTGCACCGGAGGGCGAGGCCGCGGAGGGAGGCGACGCGGCCGACTCGCTCTCCGACCTCCGAGACGATGACGAGGACTCGGTGAGTGCACTACTGCGCTTGCCCCACCCCCCTCACCGCTCCCTCGCCACCAGCCTAAATAAATAGGACACTAGGGCACTAGGCGGCCTGAGCTAGATAGTTCCTAGTTTAGCTAACGTAGCGGGTTACAATAATCTCACTCGTGTCGATTGCTCATTATGTTCGGACATATTTTGATTATTATTGCTATAAGTACGCCGATCATGAGCTCTCATATTGATTTTTTGCTTGTCAATTACATAGACATGCTTCGTCCATTATTCGTAGGTTCTGTCGCCACAAGACGAGAGCAAGGACAACGAAGAACAGAAAATACTTAGCATGTTGCAAGAAGAACTGGTGAATAGAGACGACGACAAGTAAGTTCACAGGAATTTGCACAATATTATTGTTATGTTGTATTTGTTACGTTGTTTGGTTTTGTTTCACTTGTATATATTAACAACTGAAAATAAAATTCGGAAAGCAATCATTGTTGCATTGTAATTTCAAATACATTGTCAAAGAATGCAGAATCTGTAGTGTTGGTTTTGAAGTACTAGTTGCGTTTTCTTAACAAAAGAACTTTTAATGAGATGTCATTTTATATTAAGCACTATACAATTTGATGGTCACAAATGTTCATTAAATGTGTGTCATGATGGTAATAGATTTTATGTTCTAATTTATTTATTTTGCTTTCTCCTGAAATAACTCTGCAAACAAACCGAACAGCGGTATTTCTTTTTTGGTTTTATCTATGAAAGTATCAGTTTTATGTAGACGTTTTTCTTGAATTGATTTACGTCTTCTTTGTGGAATAGCGCATCAAAATGTTTGTTTCTTTTTACACGTACGTTGGAATGCGAAGGGCAAAACCATCTCGAGTATAATTGATAGGATCGTTCAACTACTAGCATGTCCGTTTTGCTAGCATTTGCTCATGTAACCAAACTGAATGATTATTAATATTTTGATAAAAAGGGATGTGTGTACTTATTATGAACACGCGTTAGAAGTTATACTTCTTTGGTGTAAAGAAAAAAAACTTTGGTAACCCATCCATTTCCAAACCTTGGTGAGAGTTGCTTAACCAGGCTCCGTGTGCTAACCCATCCATTTCCAAACCTCGGCAAGGGTTGCTTAACCTGGCCCCCTGTGGTAACCCATCCATTTTCAAACCTTGGCAAGGGTTGCTTAACCTAGCCCCCTGTGGTAGCCCATCCATTTCCAAACCTTGGCAACGGTTGCTTAACCTGGCCCCCGTGCTAACCCATCCATATCCAAACCTCGGCAAGGGTTGCTTAACCTGGCCCACTGTGGTAACCCATCCATTTCCAAACCTTGGCAAAGGTTGCTTAACCTGGCCCCCTGTGGTCACCCATCCATTTCTAAACCTCGGTAAGGGTTGCTTAACCTGTCCCCGTGTGGTTACCCATCCATTTCCAAACCTTGGCAAGGGTTGCTTAACCTGTCCCCGTGTGGTAACCCATCCATTTCCAAATATTGGCAAAGGTTGCTTAACCTGGCTCCGTGTGGTTACCCATCCATTTCCAAACCTTGGCAAGGGTTGCTTAACCTGTCCCCGTGTGGTAACCCATCCATTTCCAAACCTTAGTGAGGGTTGCTTAACGTGGCCCACTGTGGTAACCCATCCATTTCTAAACCTTGGTAAAGGTTGCTTAACCAGTCCCTGTGTGGTAACCCATCCATTTCCAAACCTTGGCAAAGGTTGCTTAACCTGGCCCCCTGTGGTTACCCATCCATTTGTAAACCTCGGCAAGGGTAGCTTGGAATGTGAAATTGATTTGAGCTTAATAAAACACACCAAAAGAATATTTATTTATTATGAAACACGTGTTCTAAATATAAAAATACTAGAATATACTACATGAACATAGTTACTAGAACACCTATAACTAACTTCACGATGTCGCTGTGCGCGCGCAAATCACTCTCATCATTTTTCTCCATCGCGCCAAAAGAAGTAATAATTATCAAAATAATCCATTATATATGGTTGTATTTATTCACTTTTCAATATAAAACTCAGTTAGGTGATAGGTGCAAGGCTTCATATTCAAATTGTTGGTGAAATATTACAAAGTAGGTAGTAGTTACTTTATATTTTAAGGTTTTATTCAAAAAAACCTATGCGTAACATATTTGAACATAGTATCCGCGGTCATTTGTTAAACAGTCAAACAGGTAGACGCATCTCACTTAAAAATACAGAATCCCAACTTACTAAGAGGGATGCATTTGCAAGAGATTTTAAACATCAGTAGGCCTACTATGACATCTTAAAGCAGAACTTATTCCACTGAGTGAAAGAGATGGTGCTAGACACCCTGTATAGCTCTGTCCCTTTCCCTCAGCGGAATAAGTTCTGCTTTAACACGTCATGGTAGGGTAGCTGGTATTAAACTGAATACCAGCCGGTAATTGACATTTGAAAAGAAAATAGGAACTTCAACTTCAAATAATAAACAAAAAGAGTGGGTGATTTTTGTTTGATTCATATACTTTTTTTCCCCAACTTCCGAAATATATGAATCAAATAAAAGTCATTAAAGACTTCGGAAAGAAAAAATATTTTCCGAATTTTAGTGTTTGTTTTTTGGATGTCTGTTTTTTTTGACAAGAAAGTTTGTATTCTTTTGCGGATGTCAAATCATCAAATAACTTCCCCGCTCTGGGTGGAGCGGGGGGGGAGTGTCAGGCTTACTACTGACTAAAACCCACTCATGTTCCTTCTATTGCCTTTTATGTTCCGGGGCCGCGCCGCGGTATCTCTTTCGAACAACCCGCAAACCCGGTTGCTACTAGGCTAACTTCCAAAATTTTTTTCATAATCGATAGGGTTTCCATATGAATTTTATCAATATTGCTTGGGTAATTTATGAGCTATCTTCTATAATACCTACATATTTTTCTTATAATGTAAATGGGCGACATGCTTATTTACTTTTATATTGTATATTATATTGTGATTATACTCTATAGATTATAAAAAGAATTTTAGAAATCGGCCCACAATCTACGGAGAAATATCGTAACTCCTATTTCTTGAAGTCGTTTAAAAATATAGTAGATTGGTCCCTGGTCTGCACGGATTAAACTTCAAAGAATATCTTTGATAAGGACTATTATGTAAACATAACTAGGTAGGTAGGTTACTACCTTCCACCTACTCATGCCCTTTTTCTAACGTTTTTGTCGAGTTGTAGGCGAGTGAAGATCGATCTGTTCGGACACAGCTTGATCGCAAATAGTTACAATATGCTATTTTAGGCGCTTGTAATGGAACCGTGTCAATAAACACATTTACCATTCCAGTCCTGGGTTTATACAGTGGCACATAGTTTCAATACTATTAGGTGTAGTTTTATTAGGTTAATAAAACAGATGCTCGTTTTAATATTTAAAAAAAGTTTAATTTTATAAGTTTAGTCAGAAGCAGAGGTAGAATTCTTTTAATAAATGTACAAGAAGTTGTATGGAATCTGAATATACACTTAATGTAACCAGGGAACTAGCAGACGGGACAACGTTATGTTTGACGTTCAAAGCGTCGGGTGCGGAGGAGGTATACGCGCGGCGCACCGAGCCGTGCCCGCTGGCCGTGGCTGCGCCGCCGCTGATGCTGCTGCCGGCCGTGGTCGCGCTCGCCAGCTTCGCCGTGCCGCCCACCTGGTCGCTGCACGCCGTCTACCTCGCTCTCGTGCTCGAGACCGGCCTAATCAATGTGGTTTATTACACATGCTACCGATATTCACAATATAAGGTCAGCTTCTTCTTAAATACAAATGGAAAACATTATCAAATATGTACAAGTACTTATTCAGAAAATATAAGTCATCAATTATTTAACATAAATAAAATTAGATCCAAAATAATAATAAAGACGTGTGCTAATATCAACGTAAGAAAAGAATTACAAGACGTAAAATAAATAGTCCAATATTGCTGTCAATGGCAGAGGGCTGGCTTGTTGGAATCCTGATTCTTAAGGCACCTTAACAGCTATGATCCTGATTATTGTTTGTTTGGGATGAGATGAATATGCTTATAACTCTTGTTTATCAAAGAGGATCTATCCTGCCCACAGGTGTTACGAATATGAATATATTACAATCAATATTGGTTTTTACAATGGGTATTATTGCTCTTGTAACGTTATGCGTCTCTAAGATATCAATAAAATTTTCAATATAATAATCAATAAAGTAATAAATTTTTCATTAGGAAATTATTGTCAATTCGACTGCATAACTTTTATTTATCAGAACATGCTAGCTAGCTAAGTATTTGTTAAACTTTCAGAAAAAAACAGTCAGTCCTTATTGGAAGCTTACATGCGGAACGTTCAACATCGCGATGTTCGTGGCGGCGAACATTGCGCCACTGGTGAGTGCGCTCATATACTATCTAAGCTATCTTCACTATCGCCGCCACTCTCACTATCATGCTTGTTATTTCTATTTCCATCGCGTTGAGATTCTGGCACGATTACTATCACTATCGCTACCCACTGTCACTATCACTATGTGTCAGTAATCGTTGAACCCACACATGTCATTTTTATATTAGATTGTTACATTTGCTACTCATACATTGAAATTTAGATTATGATTTTAATTAGGTTCATTGAAGAAACTTTGTTAACGACGAAATCCCTTTACCAAATCCGCCTAATTTAAATGTATGTTTTTGTGCAGATCATTTGCGGTAATTTCGAGACGATGCTGCTAGAGGACGGACTGCGAGACGATGCGCCCGCGCACAGCGGCGCGCGACGCTGCATACATCCTTCTTACTACTATCACGTGAAGTACCTTTTCTACTTTCACATTTTGATGCCGATGGCAAACTAACGACCGATCGACCAATGTAACGATTTGACACAACGGCCTTAAGTTATACAGCTCCTCAAAATTAACAGAAACATGCTAAAATGAGCACTAGAGGTGACTAGACTCTTACATCATTAATTGTATATGCTGTCGCAACGATCGAACTTAAGTTTTTAAACATTCGAGTGCATACTAACATTTTAATGTCCACAAATAATTTAACATGGGTTCATCAAACATTTAGCATGGCTGCATGAAATATTTAGCATGCATCTTTCACTATGATGTAAAGGCAAATTTTAAGCAGATGTGGCGTTTCGTTCTAGCAATGCTGTAATTATAAACGCTGCAGATGATGCTGCGCTATTATATAAAACGATCTATATACCTAACAAAATAATACTTGTATATTTTCAGCGGTATGTCGAGGTTATATAACTTAGTTGACCTTTCAAGCGTCCTAGCTTTCTCACACAGTCGTAAACAGTTTCTGTAACTTACACTTACCAAAGCTCTTTAGGTTAAACGAATGCAGCAAAACAACATCGTCTAACTGGTGACAGGTTTCTCATCGTTGTCTCGCTTTACAAACATCATAGTAACCTATTTCCCCCGTTCGACTTTTTTAATCTCGCATCGTGGGAAGACATACAGCTGATGTGTACAACACAACTTTTTCGTCGGCAGTTCAACATGATAAATCACATACTAAACTCATTAAAAATGAAATCGAACTACAGCTAGAAAGCACAATTTGATATAGATCGATCATAAACACCACTTGGAAACATTCTAGGAAGTATTTTGTATACATAGTTTGTTCTACTACAGCTATATGACGTGCTCAGAGTAACTAGGTACATATTTTCTTGTTTATTCAACTAATTAATGGAAAGTCCATATGAAAGAAGAAAAACTGTGATGTTTTTTCTAATTAGGGTCACTTTCGTTACAAACACCATCCATCTTGACTTAATTACCCACTTGTCGGTTGGGTCAATGTCAACGTTCAAATGAAGTAAACCGAATTCACTTTCCATTATGCTATTGTAAACAAAATAAATTTTCTTGGTACATACAGTAAACTAACAGGAAAGCGGACCGCACTACGGAAACCGGACTTCGACAAATGTGTGTGTGTGAGAGGTATCCGCAGCAAGTGTCCGCAGTTCGGTCCGCTCGGTTTGATTGCACCTAAACTGTACTCAGGACAATGTGTGCGGTTTGTCGGATGAACATAACGCCTTTTTAGGTACGAGGAGATTTTTGTTTTGAGTTCAGGTCAACAAATAAGTAAACGAGTTGTATGTGTTGTCAGGTGGGTGCGGGCGCGGCTTGTGGCGCGCTGTGGGTGTCGCCACTGGGTGTGTGCGCGCGCGGCGTGCTGCTGGCGCTGCTGGCGGGCGCGCATGCTCTGCCGGCGGTGCTGCACCCCGCGCTGCTGCTATCTCGGCCTAGTCTCGACCGCGACCCTTATCGCGTGCGCTACAACGCTACAATCGACTACGATGAAGATCTTTTAGCTATACTGTGAGATTTTATAATGTTTTATTTTATAGAAAAAATAATAAGCTTATCATAACATTGAAGATTGGGGTAAAATATTACAAAACTATAAATATATTTTTATGTTGTGCTTACAGGGCCCAAATTCATGGCGGACGCAACATAATAATGCTGTTCTTTATAGTGCTGGCACTCCTCATTTTCAATAGATATGTACGTATGTCCAGAACTTTTATTAAACAGCTTAGAAAATACCCATTTTCCTTAGAAATGGAAGCGAATGCTGAACGACTCGTTCCTGCTTTATTGATTAAACTACAGCCACGCATTTAAAAACCACATTGGCATTGAAATTATATTTGTGCGATTCCTGGGTTCCTAATGGGATCTACTAGTAATTATAGTTTCTGCTTGTAATCAGCAAGAATCTGGTCATCAAACAGTAACTAAAGGTAAGCTACACACTGCCACTTGACTATTCCATGCCTTTTTTTTCGGGTGGCAATTCATCAAATGACTTCCCCGCTCTAGGCGGAGCGAGGGGGCATGTCAGACTTTTACTGACTAAAACCCACCCATGTTCCTTCTATTGCCCTTTACGTTTCGGGGCCGAGGTATCTCTTTCGAACAACCCACAACCCCGGCAGGCGGATCGGAGGCTCTGGCAGGCCCCTCTGCATTGCTGACATCTCTTTGAGGCACGCGTGAAACACGCGCCGTCGACACGGCCTGTCGTCAATGGACGGACGGACGGTGAGCTACCCATTGCTTACCGTCCATCCACAGGCAAGCATCTGCGGTGGCCGGGAGTCGTCTCGCGGCGCCCGGCGCACTATTCCGTGCCTTTGAATTGATTTCAGGATAGAATATATTATAATCAGGCAAATTTTGTGCGCGTCGCAGGTGGAGTCCCTGGAGCGGGCGCGACACTCGCGTGGGGAGCGCATGCGCGCTCAGGCCGAGCAGGCGGGAGACCTGCGAAGGCGCAACCAGGCACTCATCCACAACGTGCTGCCGCCGCACGTGGCGCGCCACTTCATGGGCGCGCGCCACCACCACCGAGACCTCTACAGCCAGAGCTACGCTGAAGTAGGAGTGCTTTTTGCCTCCATGCCCAACTTTTCAGGTAAGATTTAGCTTTGAGTAGAAACTTGGGTTTCTATAGGCCAAAACGTAGCTTAGTGACAAAGCGTGGTGATTAATGCGTGCTCCGTTTTCGTATGGGAGCATCCTTTATTCCGCTGTTGTACCCCTACACGCAGGACAAAGGATGCGGGACATAGGCCACACTAGACACAAAAGCATCGTTCATGTCGCCCAACTATGACAGCTGAGCAAAGCTAAGCTAGCAGAACAAAGTCAGTTCACCCCGAAAACTGAAATCAAATTACTTATACAAAATTTTTAGCGATGCAAACTTGCGAGCTGGTTTACTGAACGATCCCAGCGGTGTTCACCCGGCTAGCCGGGCGGCATTTCACTCCGCTGGGATCGTTCAGTAAACCAGCTCGCAAGTTTGCATCGCTGTCGTTTAACTCTGAAGTTCACGATGTGAATCGAAGTATGAAAAGACGCAGTAGCTAGGTATAAGAGCGGAACTGAACGAACTTATCTCCATTTCGCTTCATTCCCAGTGTGGCCAGCGCTTTACACGTAGGTATTATTAAGAAGTAAAACCGAACCAATAGTAATATTAGTCGCAAGTCAATAACGACTAGATAAATGTGACAACATTTGTTTTTTATTCTGTTACTACCTTAACAGTTATGTTAATTGATCATTCTCAAAGGTCGTGTATCTAATACATGCATCTTCAACATCTATGGTAAATGTCGCTTTCTTGTTCGCCTTGAACATTTTCGTCTCTAGAAACATAATTAATGAACCAGTTTAATGAATATATTTTGTATTGTTTTACATTAATATTTCATCTTGTAATTATGTTGGTATTAAATATTAATGACTTTTGGAAACCCAACTGTTTAAGTTGTGAAAAAAAAATGATTATAAAAATTGTGAATATCAAATTTTCTTTTGTTACAGAGTTCTACTCGGAAGAAACTGTCAATAACCAAGGCCTAGAATGTTTACGGTTTCTCAACGAAGTTATATCAGACTTCGATTTGGTAGGTAATTGTTAGCTTTACAGTTCACCTAACATAATACCTAAAAGTTACGTATGTCGCGACTACGGTTATAAAAGTTTACCAAGACTTTTTTGAATTTACAATGCATTTCGTAATATTATGTATGCTATAACTTTTGATCCGTTGCTTCATAATATGCATGTAGAGGTTACGAAGTTATTGGGACCACTAAACCGAGGCCAGAAGTCACTTATAAACAAATAAATAGATAGCATTGCCCGCAATAGCCTAGAGGGACATGCTTATTCCTAACCAATTAGGTATCCTATTATTTCTAAGATATCACACAGTATGAAAGTTTCGGTAACTATTCACGATAAAGTAATAAAAAAGATGGCTAATTACATTCTTCGATTATTTATTGGACATAAGATAATCTGTATAGTTCTTCCGGGTATCGTATAGTTGCGAGGGAAACTGCTTTCTACACACAAGTTGTTAAAGGCGATTGAAGGGCATGGTTACAAGTCACCTAGCGATAGGTTGGGCAACATACTTGGCATTAATTTACATACTTATCACTAGAGATGGGATAATCCAATGCATATTTACCTAAACTTGATTTGTGGCTTACAAATGATGGAAACAGCTTATTAGAATAATTCTACTAAAAATAAAAGCGTATTGTCCCGAATCCCGGAATCCAGTAATTTTGTTTTTAATAAAAATATGGTGAAGTCAGAAAATAGCACGCGAGTTATATTATACCTATCAAACAAATAGAAACAAATGAACAAGTTGGGAATTTGGCACCTCAAGTGCAAGATTTTAAAAGAATTGTAACGGAAATATTTATTTTATACTAGTTGTTGACCGCGGCTTCGCTCGCGCTAAATTCGAGTAACACAGTTCCCCTTTCCTGATTTACGGGTACCTGCCACCTGTAGTTTTTGCCCCAACGCCTTATTTATTGTCATAGAAATGCTAAGTTTTCCCTTTTCTTCCCACTTTCTCCCTCGTTTCACAATCTTTTATTTATTTAAATAGCCTGTGTCCGTCTCCAGGGTCTCTCTCTGTACCAAAATTCATCAAAATCGGTTTAGCCATTTAGGCGTGAAGAGGTAACAAACAAACATACTTTCGCTTTTAAAATATTAGTAAGGATTTAAATTGAAAGCTCCCTCAGTCTCGTGACAAAAGATAGTATTCCTCGCAGGTAGGGAGCGTATCTTGAACAACCCTCGGGTTATGCTACGGCTACGGCGTAGCACGCACTGGTTTGCTAGGCGTTGGAATTTTGACTTGCACAGTGTACTATACATCCTTACTAATATTATAAAAGCGAACGTGAGTTTGTTTGTTACCTCTTCACGCTTTAATTTCTAAACCGATTTTGATGAATTTTGGTACAGAGATAGTTGGGAACCAGGAGACGGACATAGGCTATAAAAAGGCTAATAAAAATATAGGCTCAAAAAAAGTGGGATATGAGGGAGAACGAGGGAAGAAAAGGGAAAACTTAGCGTTGCTATTACAAATCAATCAGGCGCAAGAGCAAAAACTGCAGGTCTGCTTGGTGTGTTATACCGAATTTAACGCGAGCGAAGCCGCGAGCGAAAGCTAGTTAAGTATACGCCTGCATTAATTGATTACTAGTCGGGTGTATAATTAACCCGCTATGTTATTTAACATAAATTATACTGTTTATAGACTGAGATATTTGGTTTAGTTCCAATAATACTTTGTCTTTACGCTGTTTCATTAAATAAGTATAATGCCCATATTGCAATGCCCATTTTAATGGTTATTTTGTAACACACTGATTACAGTTGCTGGAAGATAACAAGTTCAGTAAGGACATCATTAAAATAAAAACGATTAGCTCCACATACATGGCCGCGTCTGGCCTAAATCCTACACGACAAATGCAGGTGAGACATTAATAACTCATTTTCGATATGCGTCCAGACAGACAAATTATTACAAATTTACGTCAATTGTAGCTTATATATTTTAAGAATAATTTAAATTTGTGCAATTAAAAAAAACCTAAGAAAAATATTAATATAGAGCTTGACGAATCCCCCTTAACAAAATTTCAAATGCCTCTATAGTATTCTATAGCGTCACCTGATTGTTAATTAATACTAAATTGTGAATTTGAATTGCACATTTTAAATTTATATTATAGTGCAACAAAGTTTTACGAGCACCAATTGATTAACCTTCTAGGTGTACACCTCCTTCCTTCCGTCAAGTACGCATTAGCGCTAATGTAAAACATACCGATATGTCATGTTCGCAATTTTGTTTTCATTTTTACTGCGTTGATATTTGTGAAACTAGCTTCGACCTCCACTTATTACCATTACGTCTACGAAGCTTGCCACACTGTCAAGAGCGAACTGTGGGTGCAGTGTACTCTGCTGGACCTCTCGCCCTTGAGTGATGCCGAAATTACGCAAAATACGCAGTATGATTGACTGCTCGCTTGTATATTGATGTGCAACACATATCTACAATCAGGGAAATGAATGGAACTTGATCAAATTGAACACTACACTAGGATTTGCCTTGTCATAGAAATGTTATACGACTTACAATTTTAATTTTAATTAAATACACAAAACAGTGTAGTAGTAGACAATTAGCTATAATAATAAAGCGAGTTCGTTCACTTTTCCTAAACACTGCGTGGTGGTTGGTGCAGCCGTCAGACGGGGTGCTAGTGCGCTGGGCGCACTTGGCGTGTCTGGTGGAGTTTGCGCTCGAGCTGCAGCGCGTGCTGGCCGCCATCAACGAGCAGTCCTTCAACCATTTCGTGCTGCGCATGGGCGTTAACCACGGGCCCATCACCGCTGGCGTCATCGGCGCACGCAAGCCGCACTACGACATATGGGGTAACACCGTCAACGTAGCCTCTCGGATGGAAAGCACTGGCAAAGCTGGATGCATTCAGGTATGGAGGTATTCTAGTTTAAAACTAAACTTAGATAAAACAAAACTTAGAAGTAATAAGAGAGTGTATGTCGATGATACTACAAGACCTACGTTCTAAGTAGTAATTTGTAAATGTTAAATGAATCCTATATTTTAAAGAGGCCGACTACTTGTCATACGAAGAAGTTTTCTTTTAATTGCTATCTTTTTAAGTGTCAAAATGCTTGTTTGTTGTAGGTTACAGAGGAAACTTGCGAGATTCTACAAAGTTTCGGTTACTACTTCGAACAGCGCGGCCTGGTCGCGGTCAAGGGCAAGGGCCAGCTCATGACCTACTACCTGCAGGGCAAGCGAGACACGCCCACCGGGCCCGTGGACAAACACACCGTCAGTAACACCTAATGTGTACATACAACACTCTTCACCTAATACCTGCCAAATACTTATGTTAATAGCACGATGTAGTGGCAAGTACGAATGAACTGCGCTTGAACTAAAATACCCCTGATACAAGTTTTAAGTTTAATATTATAGTCTGCATTTATTATACTATTCTAGTTGAACTATTACGAATTTACTTAAGGTTGTTATTTTAAAGTAAATGGTTAAAATTTACGTTAACTTTTTTTGTATAAAATGTTTATTTAGTTGTGCTTTTTGCTACATACGTACACGAAAAGTTATCGTGCGTTCCAGATGTTTTAGGAATCGATGTTGTACATCTAACGTTATATGTTCGTGCGTGCATAAACATCTGTAAACATAACAGTCAATTATAATAGCGTAACCAACGGATATTATGACACAATTACACGAGTTATGCCTTCATGAGCGATGATCAACGTATGGCGTGGGGATGCCAGCGATGGCCATTACGGAAGGAGAGGGGGGGCTGCAATTCGTGGCGCGGTGGACAGTCTACCCGGACAGGGCGACTTGCTCTCGTCGCACTGGACGAGCAGGCTGCCCATCTCGCACGCAACTTCATCTTTGGCGGGCATCAGGTGCTGAACAGAAGAATCTATTATTCTATTTCTAATGGCACGTATTTGCATACGATCACAAGCGGCTACTTTTGTAATGGTTGGTGAAGTAAGTAAACGAAAACGTATTTCTGCGTACAAAGTGCAATATTACAGTCTAGGAAATAATTCTAGTCATACCTCAAATGATATACTGATTAAGATTTTGACGTACCTGGTCAACGAAAATTGATTAATTTATTTTGTGATTAGTCTCGGTTTATGCTATTAAATCTCTTTTGATAAAATTATCTCTGTTTTAAAATTAAAATGAAACGCGTTGTGGTTATAATATAATTCACAATTTTGCTCAAGTAAAAATTGGCCCCATGCTAGGAAAAACCTTTTTGTTATAAAAATGTTAAATCTATTTGATTGTATGTAAGTAATTTTCATAAACACTACAAACACAACACAAATAACTATGTTAATCAACCTAATAATCTTTGCAGATGGAATTTTCTTTAATAAGTTTACTATCTGTACCCAATTGTGTAATAAAAAAAAACCCACCTACTTATAATCACTGTATAAAGTTATAGTAGACACCGGCGAAGAGTCAGTGGGACTCGCGCACGAAGGGTTCCGTACCATTATCAATAAAAACGGCAAATTATCAGGTTTGTTGGTTCCATTCAACAAAAAATATTATTTGCCGTTTTTATTCCCTTGCCCTTAAGTATTTATTTTATTCTGTTTTTTAGTATTTGTAAAATACATCATCTGAAAAGTTTCAACAATCACGTTTCCTAACATAGAGCTGGTGATAGACGGAGTGTTAGTAACAGAGTCCCGTTTTATCTTTTGGGTACGGAACCCTAAAAATTGTTATTCTAAAAATGATCTGCAGTCGATTACGCAGGAAAATGTAGAATCACGGTGCATGTGAGCGCTCAGTGTATTCGAATTTCATTTTCTTTCGAATTTGGTCTATTAATAGCATTGAAAAGGAAGGAAGAACACACGATGGCGCATATTTCAGTTCTCGTTGCCTACAACGTTACAGACGGAGCCACCGGCAACGGAAGCTGGCCCCGGCGACGCGCTGCTGGCCAACGGCGGCGCCGCGGAAGCCAGCGTCGCACGCCCCGGCGCGGGCGCCGACGCCGACCTCCCGCTGCTGCCCGCCTGAACACAGCGAATACTGTCCACACAATCCAGCATTCCATGTTACAAACATAACTTACATGAATAGTTCAAAAGTCATTTTCTTCTCGTGTTTTGCAATAATGACATAACTCCTAAAGATTGATTGCATTATAAAGCACACATTGTTGCATTGTTTTCAATCTGAATTTGCCGAACGTTTTCTAACTTTCATTGTAGGCATGAAGGTTCATACATATTGGATAACCTTGTATTTGACCGCTGTCTTATCTGAAAGTAAACGATGAAATGAAGCGGTCGGCGATGGTACCTGTGAGCTTCGCTCGGAAAGTTAGTAACCTATTTACCTACTCAACACAGTTTATAACTATCGAACAAATTTTATTTATTTTGCGGATGCGAAATCATCAAATAACTTCTCCCGCTCTGGTGGGAATGATAGTCAGACTTTTACTGACTGAAACCCACCCATGTTTCTTCTTTTGCTCTATGTTCCGGGTACTACTAAGTAAACTAGCAAATTGGTTCCTTAACTTAGTATCTATTTTTTGAGTTGTGTCGTTATTGTTAACAGATTTAGTAGAACGCTAATATTTAATGTAGATAATAATAATACATGTGCGTCTGTATACGTTCATAGTAAGCGGGTTTCAATCGGATACATTAAATTGGTCGTAGAACAAATTAATAATTCAGCTGTTTCATATCGGTACTGTTAAGTACCAAATAATGTATGAAGTACTGTCGTCTTTTTAAAGTGTCCTTCTTATCTTTGTTGTGCTGATAAAGAGGCAAAAATAAAATGAATGTTAAGGTAGCGATGCAGACAGTCATGATGAAATAATACATTGTAAGCTTCATTGTAAGATATTATTTATAGTAATTAGTGGCTAACTGAATATATCAGTTTTTCTAGGGGATGAAGAAATATAAAATCAGATTTTGAAAATTTAAGCTAATTCCTCAAAAAAAGCAACCATATAGAGAAGAAATGAAAATTAATTTAACTTGAAAACGAGAAGAATATACGAGGTTACTAACAATGGTGAAATAACAATCAGCTCTAGCTGCCTTAAACTGAACTAGTTATCCTTAAATCAAGTTTGGCCAGTGACTAAGCGAATACAAAATATTTGCGCCGAATATTTTCCGCACGTAGTAAAATTCTAGGAGAAAACAATAACTTTAGACTTGAGTGCTTATGTTGCTATCGCGGCATTTTAATTGCTAGTTGCCTTTTATCTTTTCGTTGAAATTAATGAGAAAGTGAGTGTTGTCTAATGGTTGTTACGTAAGATTTAATATTACTGTTTAGGCCTGTGACGTTTATGTCTAATCGCATGTCTCTGTACCTTCTTAACAGTGACTAATTCATACCCGACTAGGTACAACCATCAATTCACTTTGTTTTCTAAAGTTCAATCTACGTAAGCCAATGCAGTTAAAAAAATATTTTTCGGAAATTTAAATTAAAAAAAAAACACTTAATACCATCAAACTATGTTGAGCTCTTTGAAAATAGAACAAAATACTTTTTACTAGCGGTATTTTTATTATTAACAATGTGATGCGCAGTATTTATTAAAAAAAATATGTTGGATTTTTTAGAAGGTGCAGTTACGGCTAACTTGGTCTACCTTTACTGTTCCATCATTAAAATCCCCGTTTAATGTGTAATTTTATTGATATGAAATAAGAAGCGTAGCAATAATAAATTAAATTTTAAATTATGATTCAGGGTAATTATCATTATCCCTTCGGAACCAAGACATAATGGTTCAAGGGTTCTTCAAATGATCTAGCAATACGCAGAGGACGACACAGTTATGTGGTTGGTATTAATTAATTAGGGGATTCCCGTTCCTGAAGATACGTAGCGTACCTTCGTAACCAAAAGAAGTATTACGTTATTTGGGACTTTTTGTATATTACACGACCATCCAAATGTTCACCAACTTTAATCTGTCATTTCATCATTCGTGCGCTATGACTAAAGATTCTGCCTAAGACTTACCTACATGAACATTATTTATCTCCAAAAGATGTTTTTTGTACAGTTAAAAAATATCAACAACCCATTAATTTAATTACGGTATACGTAAGTAACATTTTGTGATTGTTCTTATTAATGAAACAAGCTCGCACTATTTATTATTTTGGTTTAAATATATACTCGCCACGTAATACATTGCTTTATTTAACGCGTTTACTCATTTATTATAAGACATATTATCATTTTCACATTTTTAAGTATCTTAACTAGGTATGCTTACAAAATATTTGCTTTATCACAAATTATGATTCTTTGTTTGAATCCGGTAGAATTAGGGGAGATAGCTTAGCTCAGTTAGATATTTTCGGATTGCCAATTTTAATAGTGTACAAATTCAGACTGAACAACTAAAATATGTACCTATATCTAAGAATTTTCTTTGCCTTGATATCTTTCCCGCTACGCCTTCCCCCTATGCTGATGAGGCTGTATAAATACGTATTCTTGAAATATTATTTTTTATGTTTCGAAAGAATGTAGGTTAGAAGCGCCAGAGTAGCCCACAAAATTCACTATATTTTTATGCAAATTCGTCAGTGTCAGGTTGTACATTGATTAAAATATAAATTGCGACAAAAATGACTTTACGGGTTATAATAATTTCAAATCACCAATACAAACCTGTACGTTCATTCCACTCCAAGAAACTTATTTGCCCATTTTTTTTGGGTGGGAAATCATCAAATAACTCCCTCGCTCTGGGCGGAGCGGGGGGGGCGTGCAGACTTTTACTGACTAAAACCCAACCATGTTCCTTCTATTGCCCTTTATGTTCCCGGGCCGCGGTATCTCTTTCGAACAACCCGCAACCCCGGAACTTACTTGCCCATTAAGTGAGTTTTTGAATCGTGTAGTTAACCCATATTATGAATGGTCGCAATTCATATTTTAATCAACATACAACCCGAAACCTACCTGCAATAACGTCGAATAAATTTAATTTCGAGCGCCAGTATGGCGCTTTCACCTTCATGTCTGTTTAAGAAAAGCTCCAAGCCCATCCCAAGTTAAACGAAGCTTAAAACTTAAAGCTCCTATTTTACGAATTATGTATGAGCACACACTCTTACACCACTGTGATATTGTAAACACATTAGAAATCAATATATTTCAGGTTTTAATAATCAATCAACCTGCACGAGTAAATACAAGTTTCACAGTCATATATTAACACCGTCTTTGCAGTATATTTTATATAGTTGGTGTTGCCTCATCTTTGAATCTTCATGTATTTATGTAGCTATATTGTGATATTGATTGTTAGGTATTTAGATCGGTAGTATCAGTGTTGCTTGAATCTCATAAAGACGAACGCGTCTGTTGCAGTGTGTAACCGAAATAAAAGTAGATTATTGTGTACTACATATATAATTATTAGTAATAATAGAATTAAAATGTATCATCACAAAACTGTGCTTTCATAATTCGCCTAGAACATCTTCTTAGCCTAAGTATTTATTGTGTACTTTTGTATTAGACTATAACGTATCTACTAGGTTGTAATCATAGTTGTCGTCTTTGGAGTAGGTCCACACAGATCTATCATAGATATTTAAAATACAATGTAGGTATCTCAGTGGTGATATTATTACTGTAATTCGTATTTAGGTGTATGTAGAAAGATGATTTTATTTTCTTTCTCTCTAGTGATATTACCTACTTCCTGTGATTTGTGACTATTCATAATTTTATACATGTTCTAGCTCAAACTAAATCTGGAGGTTGAACTTCTCTTGGCTATAATTTTATTAAATAAAGCAATATCTACAAACTGTGTGTTTATTGAACCCAGTTATTTAAAAACAATTCGGTACAAAGCAAGTGCATACAGTCCGATCATGAATGTGCTTCCGTACATGAATCGCTACAGGTTTTTCCTACGTAACTTGCTTTTCAATGTCTTGTTCGCTAAACCTATGTTGTTATGAACTGAATCAATTAAAACTACGTCATAATCTTGTGCAAGGTGCACCCACATCTCACTGTATTGTTATTTTTAAGAAAATTAATTCAAAACAACGTGTGCTGTTTATTTTCAAAACAATTTCATCGACACGAAAAGAAAAAGTTGCTTTTTCCTAATTCGTTAGTAAAACATACAGTTTTACGAATTTATTTAATTTTTAGGGTTCCATACCTACAAGAACAAAAAGGGAACGCTTATAGGATCACTCCGTTGTCCGCCTGCCTGTTCTTTAAGACCCTTTATCTCGGAAAAAGGTGGTATCAAGTTGAAATTATTAAATCATATACTCATATCTATGGAGCTGTGAAAAAATCAACTCTCTTCGTCGGCGCAATCAAAACATACAGCCGGCATTTATGTAGCAAGTTTGTATGGAACTCTCGGTGCACGAGTCCGACTCGCGCCTGGCCGATTTTTTATTTATAACCAGCTGCGCCCCACGGTGTTAACCGCAGTGAAAAAACGTATTTGAATAATTATTTGTTCCCACTGGAACAACGCATTTTTCCGGGCTCATAATGAGCCTATATGGCAATTAGGTATGTGTTAATAATAATCAAAAGCATTTATTTCAAGTAGGCCAGCTATAGACGCTTTGAAGTGTCGAAACAATGACAACATTAATATGAAGCTACATTCCCAGTCACAAGGCATTATTACTGTGAAAGTACTCTAGTTGCTCATTCTATAGATCTATATGAAGAGGAACGGGCAAGAAGTTCCATGGCTCTTTTTAAGTTAAGATGGTACACAAAGTCTTGCATGCTTTAAAAGTGTCCAAAGAAAGGACAACTCAAAAATTATACAATTACTTCAAATAAGCCGTGGCCACTGAGAGATAGCCAGTTACAACTGACAGCGCCGGTTCACAAACATGACGAATAGATTAGCACCATGCAACTCACGGTATAAGCTATCTACATACCAAATTTCATCCAAATCGGCCAGACGTTTGAGCGTGAAGGAGTGACAAACAAACACAGACATACAAACTTTCGCCTTTATAATATTGTGTGATATATTTCTATTATTTTACTGAGGGCGCTTCCTGTACCAAATGAAAATATAATCACGTATAGCAACCCAATAATTACGTTACGTCTACGCTTATCTCCAAAAACCCTTTTAAACTATTTCAATGAAATTTTGTGAATATAAATTATGGTTGGTTTTGGCTGGAAGGATAGGATAGTTTTGAACCCAAAAGGTGTGCAGTAGAACCCACTAACATTTAAAAAATGCAGGACATCATTCGTTATCTTCTCTACCGGTAGAGCAGATGCTTCTTTGCTATCCGTAATTTTATGTTGCAGTTCATCAACCGATTATTTATCAATATTACTAATTGAGTTTTATACTCGAGCTGTTAAAACTTTTGTTGGCCAAGTGGTTTTTGTTAGAGAAGTAAGTATCCCTAGAAAGGAAATCATTTTCTACAATGAATTAAATTATTTTCTTTTAATCATTTACATACATATTTTAACATATTTCTCTATTCTAAACTAAATTAAAAAAAAACATTAGAAAATACAAAAAAATATAAAATTTAATTTTACATTTATTATTTGTTGTATGTGCATAATAGCATGTAGGTAGGTACGTAGAAATACGTATTTCTGTATGTCTGGCACAAGAACCCTATACGGCTTGATTAATTTTAGATACGTTTTCGTCCATATTAGATTGATCTCAACACCGCGGGTGACACTTCAAGGCAATGTTGCATTTTTTTTAAGAAGATCGTGCGTGGATCGTGTCTTAGACTTGAAAGGATCATTTAGCTATGTTTTTTTGGTTAGTGCGAATGGGTTTTATTCTGCCATAATAGGCTACCTCAGAACCTTCTATTACCTTATCTATTAATTCAGTTAAATACGTATATCTACTCCAATAAGCTAAATACAGTAAATTACTACACAGTGAAATTATTCATTGAATACGTATATATATGTTACTACCTTTTGTCCATGGCTTCGCTCGCGTTAAATTAGGTAGGGACAGTTCCCCTTTCCTGATTTGCAGGTATTTTTCTCCGTGCCTCCAAAATCACGTTAGACCGTTGCTCCCGGCTATCATTTGTTATTCTTTTAAAAGATGTTACAAGTAATAATTTACACCAAAATTCTGACAAGACTGGTCTTACCAAGGGATATCGTATTACCCAGTTCTAACTGGGTAGTAGAGGGCAAATGGGCAGTCTCTCCATGTAAAGTACTGTTAATAAGCTGCACCCGTAAAGACTGAATACCCACCCCCTAACATTTGGGGAAAAAAAGGTAGATAGAAGATATCTACTAAGTACTATCACTATTGAGGGTTGGCTTGCCATATGAATAGGGCAAGGAGACTCTCCTACTATTGTTGTGAAAAACTCAAGTCAAAATAATGAGGGGAAAAAGAGAAAATGTGTCCGTTTGTCTGTCAAGACCCTTTATTTCTGGAACGCTTGGAGGTATCCAGTGAAGTTAAAACCATATACATACTTAAACTCTGTGGTCATTTTGTGCTGTGAAAAAATTAACCCTCTAAACGCAGTCAAAGGATATGGCAGTTAATGTCGCAAGTTTGTACGGAACCCTCCGTGTGCGAGCCTGACTCGCTCTTGGCCGGTTTTTCAGTTAACAAATATATGTCTACATGTTTTTTAGTTTTATATTTACAATGTTTATTGCATCGCATTTATTAGGAAAAAACACGCAATGCAGGGACGCGTGACAACTGTTCTGACAAATAACACAACGACGGTTTTTGACGTTCTTGTGATGGAGAACAGATAAAAATTAAACTACACAATGTGATTTATCCTACTACATAATAATATATAATATTATAAACACTAATATTTTTATGAATGTATGGATGTTTGTTACTCTTTCACGCAAAAACTACTGAATAGATTTTAATGAAACTACAATAATATAGCTTGCATATCAGAATAACGTATAGGCTACAAATTCATCTAATATATAAAATTCTCGTGTCACAGTTTTCGTTCCCATACTCCACCGAAACGGCTGGACCGATTTAAACGAAATTTTGTGCACATGTCGGGTAGGCCTGAGAATCGGTCAACATCTATTTTTCATACCCACAAGTGAGCAGCGTATTATTTGATTAGTTTAATCCCCAAAACAACCCTGTTTGGAACCCATGCCACCCAGGATTGACGGAAGCTAATGTAGTACCAATCACTCATTGCAAAAAATGCACCTTATTACAAATGATCCCTTAACAATTTACTAATTTGTGCTATACATAATCCACTTGTACCCTAACGAGTAAAATTACAACATTCTAAAATTACAAAATGTGTATAATTAAGATAACCTCAGAAATACAATTAATAAAGGAATTTAGTAATTGTCTTGATTAGTATTAATGAGGCTTTTACCTCCGATAATATGGTGTCAACATAAAGTCGTTAGCTAGTTATGGATTTAGAAATATTCACTGAACAACTCATTACTTTCATTGTTATTAGCTCCGGACTATCTCCATTTTTAGGCATGGCAATTTGAAACACACTGTTTACCTATTGGAATTCCTGCATGATTTCCAATTTAGATGGTTTTGACTTCTTCTAAAATAAAGAAACAAAACGGTTAATGATTTTTTGATGATCTCAAAATCTCATTTTTTTTACAAAAAATAGTTAGTATTAGTTAATAAATAGTTTGTTCTTTAACATTAAACTAAAGTGCACACAGCGGGATATTTTGTACAGTATTAATAACGTAAATAAGAGGGAAAATTAAGAATTAGATCGCTACAATAAATTTCAAATGAACTCCAACCGATTTTGACTAGAGAATGTAAACAAGCGAAAGAATGATGAACAAAAAACAAGCAAATTCTCTCATCACTCGTGGGTATCAACAATCAGCTGTTTAGACGCAGTTTATCAACTCTTAAAAGATCACTAGACATGAGGAATGGAGAAAAAAGATTAACTTTTTACAAAAGTAGATTTGTATAGTGATATTCATTCAATAATGGTATCAAATGAACACCAAGCCTTGACGTACGGGAGGAATCTTTTAAATATTAATTTGTGTACCTAGCGATCTTAGATGACTTCGAGATTGATGCACCTACTGACATTTACGTTCAAGCTATTATTATTCTGCTACAAAACCTATGTACTCAGTTTTGCTTAAGAAATACAAGCTGTGCGCCCAATGAGAAATCCTATCTACAAAATTAATAACAAAGATTTTCAATTTATGATTACCTTTGCTAAATAAAAAAAAATCATTGCAAAGAGGTTTATGAATTTTGAGTATGTAGCCATTTTCCTATTCAAATTCAGTTTCTCTACTTCACATGGATAACGTTCTATCCAAGTAAATACTGAATTTCAAAAGTTTTTACAAATTTATTTTCTGAGCTAAGCAGAAGATTGCCGAACCCACGTTTCAACTATTGTTGCATTGTATCTTTCAATCAACACAATAATTGCCCTTTAAATTGAGATAATCGAGAGTTGGCGGGGCCACCAACTCAAATCAAATGTGTTTGCGCAATGCGTAGATTTAAAGGAACAAGAATCCAATGGTCTCAAAATTATTGGATATCTTCTTTCTTCTTCTTATACATGAAATTCTCGTGTCACAGTTCATAACTGATTTTAAAAAAGAGGACGTTCTATGCTCTACCGGGTAGATCATAGAGTGACTTCGATAACTGTGGACCCATTTTCATATATACTTTCGAGGTAGTCGCATATATTTTTTTATTTACAGTTTTGAGTAAGATCATCCATATATACAATAATAATATAATTATCTTTTCATGCCCCTAAGTGATCAGGGTGGCTCTCTTCAGAAGGGGACATGAGCAGCTAGTATTTTTAATTAACTTCAAAAAAAGGAGGAGGTTCTTAATTCGAATTTTTTGTTTCTTATACTTTGTTTTTGTTACACAAAGAATTTTAAGAATCAGTTTTCAATCGACGGAGATACCGTCGATTGAGGGCTGAAAATTATTTTTCTTTTATAATCGAAAGTAGGCTCATATGTGGTCCCCTTCCAAAAGGGTCCCATATGAATTTTATCTGTATTGTTTAAGACATTTATGATTAATAAAACGTCTACTGAGTGGTGTAAATGGGTCATTAGTTGTCATGGGTAATTTCAATTGTCATCACTATCGGTGAGGATCAGATTCTTGTGATAGTACCGGTGTGAGTTTGATGGATATGCTGGATGTTCTTGACCTTCTCAATATCACTAGCTTTTGCCCGCGGCTTCGCATGCTTAAATTCGGGGTAACAGAGTTCCTCTTTCCTGATTTGCAGGTGCTACCTGTAGTTTTTGCACTTGCGCCTTATTAATTGTTACAGTAAAGCTAAGTTTTCCCTTTTTTCACTCACTTCTCACTTAAAAAAAAATTATAAAGCCTACTAGCTTTTGCCCGCGGCTTCGCTCGCGTTAAATTTGGGGTAACACAGTTCCCCTTGCGCCTTATGGATTTGTAATAGCAACGGTAAGTTTTCCCTTTTCTTCCCTCTTTCTCCCTCACATCCCACTTTAAAAAATAATACGCCTATGTCCGTCTCCTGGTTCCCAACTATCTCTGTACCAAAATTCATCAAAATCGGTGCAGCCACTAAAGCGTGAAGAAGTAACAAACAAACAAATTCACTTTCGCTTTTATAATATTAGTAAGGATAAGGATCTTCTATAACATATATTTTTTCTTCTAATATATATTGTAGATATGCTAATATTTCTTAGTAGCAATGAAAAATGAATACTCGATAAAAAAAAAAGTGAGTTGTAAAAAGATAAAAAAACGACTTCCAAAAAACACTAAATAGGCAGAAAATAAATTTACTTTCGAAAGTCGGTGACTTTTGTTTGTTTCATAGTTTTTTTTGCTTCTGACTTCCAGTAGTATATTTATTTTTGGTAGTGTAGTAGTAGGTCTTTTTTTGAAAGTCGGTTTATTGGGCAATAAAGTTTTTTTATGAACTAGGATCAATAACACACATGATCGATTTTCGTGTTTATTTGTTTATTCGCTACGCTTTTTCTAAACCGCACATAAGATAGCTAAAGTATTAAGATAGATAACACAAACACCACATACATATTTTGTGCTTATTTTAAGTTAAAGTGAAAGAAAGAAGAGTACTTTTCATTACCTATCATTATCGGTATAACTTCAGTTAGTACTAAAAATATATGAATGACAAAGCCTTAAACTTCTTCATTCAACCCATTCTCATCTTATATTGTATACTACATTAATGTATAAACAATTTATGACATTTTTCTTTGTCAGTTGTCAGCAAAGACTGCAAATTCATTGGATATTAAATACTTCCCAATGCATAGCTAAAATCTCTGAGTAAAAACAATGGCTTTGTATTGCAAAAGGTGTAATAAAATAATGCATCAATATGAGATTTTCATGCAGCTGTAGGAACTTTAGTGATTCTTAAAGCGCAGATTCGTCTCCATTAAATTGTATAAGTCTTACATAATGTGTGTTTTATTATATGTTTTCTGGCGTAACTAAGGACAACTAAAAATAAGAGTGAATATGAAAATATAGCATATAGCCGGGGTCCGTACATGCAGATGCGCTGCAAGTCCTGATGATGCAGGTGAATCACAGCTGATGAGTGCGAAGGGTGTTGGCAGAGGTGCGAGCGCAGTGGGCGAGCGGGGCGGGCGGGGCGCAGATTGAGGCCACTATTTAACCGCACGACGGCCGCGCAACGACCTGTTGTGATCCCGTCATGGCGCGCTACGCCCGTGTCGCTACTCTGGCCGCGTGTCTCTTGTTCGCCTGCGGTGAGTCCTAACCTTTATCTTACGCATCCAGACACCGTCCATCTCGCGACGTCACGGGTGGCTCGACGTCACATCCGAACATCTGCCAATAATTTAGTGATTGCGTCAGTACAGTGTCGCACTTAGTGAATAGTGAAGTTGCCCATTCTCGACAATCGCGAGATAGACTGTGTCTCCGCAGAGTTTACCAATGAATGCAGTCGACCGCGATCGCCTTGCACCGAACGACCAAAGGACATCAACGCACAGTGACTCGAACCCTTCAAGGATAGTCACTGACGGCATGTCTCTAACGTGTTTCATGTATCTTTTATACATTGGCGTCGGTGTTGTGAAAACCAAACATAGAAATTAGCTTATTTCGGTAATGTAAACGTTACAATGTTGCGAAAACATATTACTAGTTGTAGTTAGGTACATGAATTTCCAGTCGTTGAGCATTCGGTACATCGAGTACCACTTTGATGTTTGTGAACAAGGTTCGAGCAGTAGTCTAGACAACTGTGACGAGATGAGGACAAGGATTTGTGTTTGATTACTTCATCTGAAAGGCTGTCATTAGGACGTGTTTAGTTGAACTATTGGTTAGCACCTGCTGCGGCTGCGCTGCGGTTGCGGAGAACTTTCACATTCGTTCCGTGTTGCGCTACGCCTGCGCCGGTGACGTCACATTCTACATAGTGTCGAGGGCAGCGAGACTGCTGCGACGCGGCGACGTTACATGAGCTGGCCCTATTGATTTCTCGAAATTTACATTTAGGTCGACTGACCGATGACTTATATACATGCCAAGCGTGTTATGGAAAGATCAGATATCATATTTATTCTATCTGGTCGCTGCTCGTTTCTAGACGAAAAGCTGCGCAATGTCCTTCCTTGTTTTATAGTCTTGGTGGAAAATTTCATTACGTTCCATAGCCTTGTAAAGGCGTGTTTAAATTTAACCTTACAAACAAAGGAACGTTCGACGAACATAAAATGTATATATGCTGCCAAATTGCAGTTTTCATAGCATTCCTTAATCGGCAAAGAATGCAGGAATAATAACTGAGTCGAAAATTTTGAATACGTGATTTTTGATATTTTTTTTCTTTAAAAATCGGTAGTTCTTAGTTCAATAACGATAGTATCTAGATTCTATTACAGTTATTAAGGCAGGTAAACCTTACCCCGCTTTAAATTCTGGCAGACATTTCATCAGGCGCAACGAAATCGTAATTTTATACGATCATAAACTTTTGGGTTAATTTCATTATTGATTTAATTGATGGTTGTACTTTATATATTGAGAAACGAAAAGATAATCATAAATTGTTTGTCTGGTAAAAGTTATATTTTCTTCACATTGTCAACCAAGATTGTAAGCTTGAAAATGCTATTTCAATCGGTTTCAGTCCACAAATACCGTCATTATTAGTACTAGTACATGTTTTATTTTGATCTTATTGTACTTCTATGTTGAAATGTGATCATCAATCACACACTTTAGACAAATTTCGATCCGTACTAAAACTATGCGGATAAATAAGTTAGCCGATCATTGTTTCCGTTCACACACGTTCCGTGACATACCTATTTATCGATGCAGGTGCGATGTCTTAAATGTCATAGAGTCACACAGTTCACGTGAACTAAGAGTCAAGTGCTCAAGGGCGTCTCCAATAATAGCTTCCTTTCAATAATTATAGAGTAAACAATAAATTATCTCATTTAACCTTGAAGCTGCGAATATTAAAAAAAATTAGTTAACTGAATTAAGTATGAATAGATTATTTAAATGTGTAAAGACATTATGGTTTATTTGTTTGCGTTCACTTGATAAATGGATTGATTATTAACTTTGGAAATGTACTTTATAATTGACTGAAAAATAATTGGTGCCGGAATATGAACGATTATTATGAAGTACTTCCAACCGCATAATTTTGAATAAGTTGAAGTTTGACTTTAATAATCAATTGATTTATTCTTATCGTTTTACCAGTTTACTGCTTCGTTGACACAATTGAATATATAAAAGTGTTTATAAACTTGATAGCATTTAAAGTTTTTATTTCAAGTTGAAGTTATACATAATTTTAACGAGCTTTAATAATTAAAAAATCTTTATAACTAATAATTAAATGATTGATTTGCATTAAGACATTTGATAATGATACATTATGTAACCATTGGTAAGGCTCGGTCGTGATTCTCTTTATCAGTTACCTACTTGAGGTAGGTTTCCAGATCTTTAGGTCTCTAGGTCAACCGAGTTGCGACACAGCCACCACGTGAGATACATAGACAGGCTCCGAACAACTCGATACTGTGTCGAAACCACATCGCATAATACGCCTGCACGCCGATTAATTTAACATTTGAATGATCTACTTAGCTAGTTAGCTTATGTCTAATGTTGTAAACATTCACGGTTTACGCTGGTTGAGCAAAAGTTATTTTACACAAATTTCCTAAAACATAAATTGCATAAATAAATAAAATGGGGTCACCAGCTCTTTGACGATAAAGGAATACTTTTTAGTTTATTTCGTTTATCACGCATCCTTTAAGCCCGCAGGTATACGATCTACTCTATACAGTTACATAAAATTTGTTTTAGTGAATGTTGGTGTTGCTTAATTTATTTGCCTATCACATAACACAAGTTTCATTCGTTGTGCTTAATCATTTCACATTATCACGTGCTAAGTGATCGAATTATATATTCTACTTAAACGACTCTCGCTCAACGACGAAATTTAGTATGTTGTAAATGAATTTCATCACTTTTTTATAAAGAATGTGCAATACGGCAATCACGGCCTCGGTCAAGTTTAAGTACTTATAGTATAATGTCGTTCACGTTGCAGTCTCTACACTAATGTATTTCTAGCACGTACGGTAGGCACTTTATTGGTTGGGGTTTCCACGGTACTCTCACACTGTCTCAGATGTCGCCAATCTCCTTTGTCTTGAGGAGTCATATCTCAAGACAAAGGAGATTGGCGACATCTTACATTATTATGTAAGATACATATTTGTTAAGTTGATTACATAGAAGAGACAAAGTGAAACGTGAATATTGATCGCGAGCGGAGAGGTCGTCGTGATCGCATGTGAGTGACGCCGACAAGGTGAGCGCTGTTTACTTCCGCGTACGGAAACGCCAGTCTCCCGTTATCGCAAGTAAACTTCGCATGAAGGGAGTGCCGCAGAAGGAAAGTCGAGCGGTGGTGCTAAATATTCATAAGGTCGGCCGTTGGTATTCCAACAACGCGCCCGGTCGACGCCCGAGCTGCGCATACCTAGTTGTTCCCACATTCACGCTTTATTATTCACACAATACTCAGTTCTGGAGGTACGGCATTGCTCCTCAGTGACAAATTGGGAGAAATAAAAAAAATAAGAAAAATTTCGACAAGACAGTGTTTTACTTTATTTCATCGAAAAAAAAGTTCAGTACAAAAGACATCAACGCGTTGTCAAAGTTACGAATAAAAAGGTGCTAACACTTAGTGCCGGAGAAACGGACGTCGCTTTCGTGCTAATTTTCTTAGATCTGTCATTCCTGTACTGTAGTGGATAATTTATCAAGTGAACTTATCAAAATCTGATAATCATACACGTGGTAGATCCGGGTCAAAGAGAACGAGTTAGGTTTTACAACTCAACCAGAATCGAACAAATAAAATAATAGTTTTGGACAGATATGAGTTGGCATACTTTTAAAACTAAAATTAGATTATAAAACTGGTTCAGATAAGATGTTCTTTTTGCAAATATTTAGATTTTAGTTATAAACCGGGCGCCATTTGTTAAGATAATAGTGTGGATTGACTAGTTAATTAAAATAAGCAAAAGTTAAGACCTTGAATCATAATGTTACGAAATATTACCTAATTTGTGTTATTTTTAGCAATTACAGATTTTGTGATGGTCCTTTCTGAATATTTTTTTCAAATAATTAACAAGCTATCGGGCAATAACGAAGTACCTACAGTTAGTGGAATATTTTGTGTTACATTCACGTAGCTGATGTTGTGCAAAGTTGTTACTATACCAAACAATGAAAATAATATAATTATGTATGTATACACGCTAGCATGTCGTGTATTAATCGCGCTATCGATTGCATTGGCGGCGCGCAATATCTAACCCACATATCTGACTTATGAACAATCATGCACCGTGAGCGCATGCACCACTATGACTCCGTGTGTCTATAATATTAATCTTTAGAAAAGGATGTTAAGGGTTAATTTATTGAAATCAGAGAACTCTCCGATTACGGATGTCCAAATAATGTATGGTCTTTTATGTATATGATCACATTTCCGCTATTTCAGCTGAGTCGTCTCGGTACCAGCGGGATAGTTAGATAACGTGGCGAGAGCTGTGTTTCCTAGTGTTACGTGCTGCTCACACGGCGCGCACGCGCTCTTTCTGCCGATCGCAATTCACGTCTTTCTTATTGCCTTCGCGAACATTACCCAAGCGAGCACAACTCACAAAAAGCGACAACGTCGACTACTGACGCATGATCTTAGAGAACCTTTCTTGACACAATTAACGACAAGCTATTAAATGTTTCAGCGAAATTTACAATTTTAAAAACAAACGCGGCACATTTACAGTTTTTACAACTGCTTTTATAATAATTGTTGTTTGTTAATAGGCACATCGTTAAGTTTCCTGAAACGCGATTCAAGGAAATCTACTATTCCGTAACCTTTCTGAATTATAATAATTTCGTCAGCCTAATCGGCACACAAATCAAATGCCATGCATAATGTACAATTTTGTATAGACAGAAGACATAGAAAGAGTCGTCCTTGTCGCTTGCCCAAGCGCTGACATTTCGTAGCGAGTCAAATGTCACGAGCGCTCACCCCACCTTTGACATTTAGATACTAGCATGTTTCCAAGTGGCATTTCGGTTCTAAATCCAAAAAAACGGTATTTAGTGAATGTTAAACAATTCACCACGTGTTATTATGTAAATCTTTTTGATTACGTTTCGTGTTATTAAAAGCTTAAAGTAGAAAATCCTTACATGCTTCCGGATTTTAGTTGAAGAGCAAGTTTTTTCAATTGCTTACTTGATTCACTGTGTAGTCATCAACAATCGTTCAACGGATTTGTTATTTGTTTAGCGGATGCCGATATTCACCGATGGCGGCGGCAGGCTGACGATCGTGAAGCGCCGAAGAAAGACGACAGCTTGGAGGTAGAGCTATGCAAGGACAAGGACGCCGGCGAGTGGTTCCGCCTGGTGGCCGGCGAGGGCGACAACTGTCGCGACGTCATCCAGTGCACCGCCTCCGTGAGTATCTATACATACAAGTTACACTTTTACACATGCATTCTCTATTTAATATGTCTTTATAACATTTACTGCCGCAGGTACTACCAACCTCACCTGTAATGTAAGCTACCTTAAAACTCGCTAACATTGAAAATACCAAATGGTTATTATGAAAATATGACTCTGCCATTTTGAATACTTGATTATTTAATAGTTAGTTAGTTTGAAATTTTAATATGGCTGCAAATAAGGTAGTATAATTAAATATGTGCGAAGCGCAATAAACGTTAGAAATTTGTCCTCAATATAAACAACAGCATTGCGTATCAGTGGGTAGGTACTGCGTAGCGTTCTTACGACATTCAAGGTAATGTAAGACAAGCCGCTCCGTGTTGCCGGCCGGCTTATACCGCACGTTCGTAATCATGAAAATCGCTGTAATTTCAGAATGTCACAATTTATCCAGAAGTCCTACTCTAACAAGCTACCACGCATTGGAGACAGTTCAGTCAGAGATAACATACATTAATTTCCTCTGCAGAATCAAATAATGAATAATGAAACATTGGCAGTATTGGGACACGACAAATCACAAATATTTTCTCATATCATTAAAATATCCAGTATTGTGTAGCAAGTAATGTTCAATTGTTGAGCTTACAACATAATTGGGAATTTTCATTTGTCAAGCTGTTTTGTGTTTTTAAAAGGTTTTGTTCTAGTTTCTAGCTTTCTAATAGATAACGATAATGAACCGAATTTAGTCCTAATTATTTACTTTTATCTAACAGGGTATCCAAGCCATTCGTTGTCCAGCTGGTTTATTCTTCGATATCGAGAAACAGACCTGTGACTGGAAAGATGCCGTCAAAAATTGCAAATTGAAAAATAAGGAGCGCAAAGTAAAACCTCTGTTGTACACTGAAGAGCCGTTGTGTCAAGATGGTTTCCTTGCGTGCGGAGACTCAAACTGCATCGAGCGTGGACTCTTCTGTAACGGTGAAAAAGACTGCGCAGACGGCTCCGATGAAAACTCTTGCGGTGAGTAACTCCATCAATGTATTTAATGATGATAAATCAACCAAATTGATATTTGATCGAGCCAGTTGTTCAATGTATGAGATCTATATATATATATATATATATATATATATATATATATATATATTTAATTGAATCATGCAAAGTGAACTTGAACGGGCAAATTCTCAAATAAGAACTAATTCGTGAGGCGTGACGATCGACCTGCCTGAAATGCCAATCGCTTGGCCCAAAAAAACATCTCAATGTTATGTCGTAACACAAATGAGTTGTTTATTTAATTACTTAATTAAGATAACGTTTGGCTTTATTTAAATTTGATATTCCAACACGGAATGTGTGAATTTAGGTAGAAAGCTCAGCAGTAAATAAATATCACTTTACACATCAACAAGCTTGTCGGTATGCATCGCCTTACTTCAAACACGGTTCATACCATACAATACAATACAATACAATACAATTCTCTGCTGCGCTATATGACTTGAAATCACTTTGAATTGTAATTATGTACCTGACAAGGATACAAAACTCCGTTCACCAAACTTCGAAGACCCTGGTCTGTTAGTGTGATATTTATAATCCTAGCTCACGTCTTTGAAGTAGATGTATGTGCATATTAACTTGGACAACTACCAAGTCGCCGAACCGACTGTTTTACCTTACCAATCAAATATTCTCATATCATGAGATTAAAAAATCCACACAACATGTTGTACGTAATGCAAAAGGTGTGGTTATATACGAATGGTTAGTAATATTACTGAATCAAAAGTGAAATCCAACGTGTGTCAGCTGTGTCGAGTGATTTGACCAAGCGAAAGTACCCATACTGGTTCCGACTCTCGCGCCGCCCGAGATTCATACGCCTCTGCAGCTGCACATGACTTGTAGTTAATATCTCTCAATGACAAACTATATCACAATCAAAAGCTTCTTATCACGTTTGAAACAACAATAGCTATATTGCATAGACACAGAATTGTGACCAAAAATACATTAATTTCTTTACAAGCTTGTATTTCATAATCTCATACTGCAGATCCAACGGTTGCGTAGTTATAGTGTTTTTCTCACGATATTTTTTATTCAAAGTTCATAATTGCATAGGTATTGGTATACATATCGTGTGAATTTTGCATTGTCTTTTTACAAATATGGTTTTCTGTTTGTTGTAGACATCGACAACGACCCCAACAGGGCCCCGCCATGCGACGCGTCTCAGTGCGTGCTGCCCGACTGTTTCTGCTCTGAGGACGGCACGGTGATCCCCGGCGACCTGCCCGCCAGAGACGTGCCCCAGATGATCACCATCACCTTCGATGATGCTATCAACAACAACAACATCGAACTATACAAAGAAATCTTTAATGGAAAACGTAAAAACCCTAACGGTTGCGACATTAAAGCTACGTACTTTGTGTCGCACAAGTACACCAACTACTCAGCAGCTCAGGAAGTTCACAGGAAGGGACACGAACTCGCTGTACACTCAATCACGTAAGTTTAATTTAAATCAACTCTTGGTAATATTTATAAGTTTGTTAATTTAATTTAATTAACTGTAATTTTCGTCTATTTAGGCACAACGATGACGAACGCTTCTGGAGCAACGCTACCGTTGACGACTGGGGCAAGGAGATGGCTGGCATGCGAGTCATCATGGAGAAGTTCGCTAACATCACTGATAACAGTGTAGTAGGTGTGCGTGCTCCTTATCTTCGTGTCGGTGGTAACAATCAATTCACTATGATGGAAGAACAAGCGTTCTTGTACGACAGTACCATTACTGCTCCGCTCTCCAACCCCCCTCTATGGCCATACACAATGTACTTCAGAATGCCTCACCGCTGCCACGGAAACCTACAGAGCTGCCCTACTAGGAGCCACGCCGTTTGGGAAATGGTTATGAACGAACTTGACCGTCGTGAAGACCCCACCAATGATGAGTATTTGCCAGGTTGTGCCATGGTTGACTCTTGTTCCAACATTTTGACCGGAGATCAGTTTTACAACTTCCTCAACCATAACTTTGACCGTCACTACGAACAAAACCGCGCTCCATTGGGTCTATACTTCCACGCCGCTTGGCTTAAGAACAACCCCGAATTCTTAGAGGCTTTCTTGTACTGGATTGATGAAATTCTTTCAAGTCACAATGACGTTTACTTTGTAACGATGACACAAGTAATCCAGTGGATCCAAAACCCCCGTACTGTTACCGAAGCCAAGAACTTCGAGCCCTGGAGGGAAAAGTGTGCCGTAGAAGGATATCAAGCTTGTTGGGTACCCCACTCTTGCAAGCTCACCTCCAAGGAGGTTCCCGGTGAAACCATCAACCTGCAGACGTGCGTGAGATGCCCTGTGAACTACCCCTGGCTGAACGACCCCACGGGTGACGGCCATTACTAAAAGAGCAATGATCTCACGCCTCTCGTGCTCTAAGTAGTTCTTATAAAATCTAATGAGTCAGTTGCATGTAAACATAGGCGCAGTAACATTTAACAGAACAACTTAAATTAAATTGAACTTTTCATTTTCTAAGCAACTAAACTTTTATCAACTGCGATTATGTTTTCCAGTAATGCTCAAATGTACCGGGTCATAATCCCGTCCGTAGCCCTAAGTACCTACCTTACTGTATGTAATATAGACTCACATAAATATTTAATAGGTCTGTTTAATAGTTTATGTGATCTTTCTAATGTAAGTCTGTTTTATAAATTTATAAAAAATAAAAAAATCTAAAAATTGACGGTGTCTTTTTGTTAACCTCAACGACCAATTTAACCGAAAACACAAATCGTATGGTAATAACTCATTTGAACTAATTGGAGCAGTTATACAAACGTAATAAAGAATATGCAGGAATTAAATTTTAGAAGATGTAAAACAAGTATGTATTAAGTAGTTTCCCTTTGATTAGTTAGCATGTTAGCACAATATGCATGCCAAAGTAATAAATTACTGGATAGGAACACAGAACCTTGCCACAGAGCGTGTATGACGCAATTAAAAATGCAATTACCATATAAGAAATTCTTACGAGTTTTAAAGTTCATTCAATTCCGATGGATATTTCAAACTGATGGCGACAGCGGACCTGCACCTGCTTGGATATTTGAATAAAGATCAAATACTGCTGAACGGTCAGTGACATCATGACATGCAACGGCTATATGATCGAATATTAACCTACCTACCTGCCTGCTATGCCAACGACACCGTGGCGGCTGTTTGAGATTAAGCAGCTTGCTAAAGTAGATTTACTGTAAGCTTTTCCTATGAGTTCCGCATAAAAGAATGTAGGCATATTTTATGAATGTGTCTTAGAAGTGAGAAATATAAAGGCATAATCTATATTACGTAACCACTTGATAAATATGATTACTGACCCAAGCTAAGTAGAGCAAAAAAACTCAACATTGCGTAGCTGAATTAATTTGCTTTAACAAAATAATTTGAAATACGAAAATTATTTTCTCTTGCATAGGTACTCAATTCTTAAATGCAATAAGTGATTTTATGCGTCTACTCGAACGTTTGTTTGGACGTCAAAAACTTCATTCGTAGATCAATATTTCTTTTCTTGTTTTATATGAAAATCTCGTGTCACAGTTTTAGATGCCTTCTTCTCAAAAACTGTTTCACGATTTTTTTATTAAGACTTTTATGTATATTCGATAGATCGGAGAAACCATTGTAGTCTATTTTTCATGTCCTAAGAGTGACCCTCTCCAGTAAAGGAACTAAGCAGCGGGTGAAACCGGTCGGCACAGCTAGTATTTATGTATGATACCTGATGTGGTTAACATTTAGAAACATCTAGGCTTGGGGTAGATATCCGTAGGCTCGTATATGTACCAACGTAGTAAATTTGTTGAAGTGTCGTACATTCGTACCTTGAGAACGCGCATCTCGGGAAACTGCCGCTACGCGTGCTACGCGCCCGCGCCTTCTCTTCACCCGCCTGCAGTCCATCTTCGCCTACGCCGTATATTTTAAAATGGTGATACTCGTCATGCATCAACATCAATTGCTTGAAGAGTTCAAGGATTTTATTAGCTAATCAATACTTTTCATGATACCAACTGACTCACGTATCTATCTGCCATTTTATTTCGTTTTGTAAAGAAATTAATTTATAGGAGGTCGTCAATTATGTAGAAATCCCAATATACATATATGGTGCAGTATATCTAAAAACTTTGAGCATAAAAAAATATACACCACATTTAATAAAAGGCAAAACACTTTTATTTGGGTATACATAGCTGGATCCCTAAAATCCTTAAAGTCGTGTGGGTCATTCGAGTTGAACGTCTAAAACGAAACAAGAGCTTACCTGAGTGCAGATGTCATTAGCCTCTCGTGGAAAGTTTTTATGTCTAATTCGGTGTCCCAACAACATTTCAAACATGGCAGCCCGTAAAAAATGCAAATTCGTTTGAAAGGGGTATTGACCAATTGATTTACACCCGTTATGACTGCATCATCAAAAAACAAGTACGTAGGTACATACCTATATGTCATATGGACTTTGGTTACTTATAAGTCTTCTGAACTAGTATCTACTTAATATTCTTATATATTCGTACCAGAGATCAAGTAAAAAACGGAAAAACTTGTACGTGATTACTTTAAAAATATTTCAGCTGACCTTGCTCGTCTCTTTGTAATAAACAACATGTAAAAAGCTCGCCACATCCTTGCTACATCACACTGCTCTCGCCATGAATCCTTGTTCTACGAAGTGTCGGCTAAGCCACGTTATTAGTTGTTACCACATCTGCGCGTCAAAATGTCATCAGTTTGTACAAGTTTGACACATGAGCATGGTATGCGTGCGTGACGGGCGCGAGAGGAACAATAGGCGGCGGGTGGCGTGGCGGCGCCACCAACACGTTAATCTCCCCTGACATCTGTGGGCGGAGGCTGCCATTGCACATCATCACCTCCAACCATGTAGGTACATACCCTCAACTCCATTACCAACTTTCCATTTTGTTTTGCAATGCGCTACGTTTATCGAAGTGAAGAATAAAGGACAATGAAAACAATTGTATTGTTAGCAGCATCTAAATAAATAGAGAGTTGGGGCACGGGCATCGCTGACGGATGGTATTAGGCATGGTCGCCTGGCCACATGGAGGCACGGAGAGCCGCGCTGCAGCCTGGGACAGTGAAAGCAGTGAAAGTGTTACTCAGCATCGACGCAGCGCACTCGCTCTCATAGTATTTGTTGTTAACGCATAATTCGAAATAAATTCATTTTTAAATATCTCAGAAATCATCTAGGTATTTCGAAATGTCAAATTGACAATATCAAATCTCTGCTCTGATTATTGTAAACATATTATTATGATTTATGATTATAAAATACAATTCACAAAACTTACAGTTAACCTAGTGATTTAACACATAGTCTTATGTTTAATTTTAATTATAGATATATGATCCTTCGGTAACTTTGAAAAATTTGATCTTGCACGTGCCCAGGTACATAGTTGTTTTAAGTACTTTGAGTTCTGAACTACTAGATGTTTAAGAAAATTCACATTAATATGTATTTGACACAATACCACAAGTAGCAGCAATATTCTGATTTGACCAGCCCATTGGCAAGTTTGTCGAATTTGAATACTCGTACAGCTAAAACTCATAATGCTTATAATTTTTATACTTATACCTATACACACAGATGATAATTAAGTCACAACTTCTTGGAATATTAATGATTTCAGAAGTTACGACTTTAGAACATTCTAGAAGATACATGTGATTGTGTTCCCAAATAGTTTTAAGACAACATGCGTGTGAGGTGCACCCCATGGATTTTAATTTATTTATTACCAGGCATCAAGTTGAGACAACTGATGGGTCTGATAGCAACCTGCATCCTATTGTTCCACACTAGATTTTCTTCTTATAGTATGAAACACATTTGTGTAGTCAGTGTAGTCCATTTTTAAATTGCTTCACATTTTGGGCTTAGTATACTACTTCTGAGAGTTTCTTCCACGCTCTGAACATCTTTGGTTGCTCAGCAAGGGTTTCTTTTTGGATTTCCCATAAGTAGAACTGTCAAACTACCTCACGAACTATTAAACCTATTTGGGGGTGATTTTCAAATAAACTTCCTTTGTGCTCTTCTTTGTCATGATAATTGGGACTCTTGCGAATTTCATGGTTCTGTTTAAACTGTTTAAATGAACATAGAATGTGAATAGATGAATGAACAGAGAAATAATTTACTTATCTATATAACTATGTTCTGAAGAAATGTTCTTTTTAACTTATTTTTTGGTTAAACTGTGATCTATGTCTGACCTCATATGAAGTTGTGTCACTTTCCTGCTAGTTTTTGCTGAGCTCACATCAACAAGGAAAAATATTTAGGTATTTCTTCCCATATGAGTTCGATTTTTATCTTTTCGTAAGGTTTTCTGCGAAGTTACTAAAGCAGAATCGAATATATATACCTACTATATTATTATGTGCCATTCTTTTTTTCTTTTAAGACAGTTTTTACTGGATTTAGCATGAAGTTTGAACAGAACCAATTTATATTTGTTTTGTTCTAACTTTGTTAAAAAAAAAAAATACCCGACGCATTTGCGTATAACTAGGTACATAGCTTAGTAGAAGGGTGTAACCTGTAGCCTTCAGAATAATAAATATGACGCGCGTATTTATTTAAGTCTATAAATACCCCGGCTAGCTATGTTGTGATGTTGGCACAAGCACGCTACAGCCATACATACCAATACGTATAATATCTATGCATTGTCGCAAGTGAAAGGAAATATCTTGTAGAATCCTTGACTTGCGCGCGCCTACTTGCGACGCAGTGGCTATGACTCGGAGCCTCTACGTGCTCTCCTCGGTGCATCGTAGGAAAGTTCATGTCCCTTATTACTAAACGAGGTGAGTAATTGTGTCAGCGACATTATCCCTTCAACTAAGTACTTCTTAAAAAGTAATAAACAGGTAACTACGTATTTTAAATGAGATCATTAATTATACAACGATTACGGTATTATGTTCTGAATGTTATAAATAGACAATAATCGTTGAATACTAATGTCCTTAATGAATATTAATAAAATATATTATTTCACAATATTATTCAAAACTTAAAATATTATTCCCCGAAATCACATTAAATGCAAAAACAAAACCCGTATTCAAGCTGAGTGCTTGGTAGGAAATCATACATAGCAACCAAATCAATGTTTTGGTAAAACAAGTAAGAACTATGCTAAATATTTGTTGTAACTGCAGACGCAAGAATGTATTATTTCATATTTTGTATTTCATCTGAGATAATTTTTTTAAGTCATATATTTATTCATCTTTAAGTTTTTGTGTAATATTTTAAATGCTAAAGTTACTTTGTCCATCTACCTATTACCTTTTGACACCCTCACAACGGAAAAAAAAATCAGATGAATTTCTTCCCACACATATACCATGTCCTGGGAAGACTCTAAAACAAGATACATATTTTTTATTTTGATAAATAATAAAAAAATGTATCTTATTTAAAAAAAAAGATACTACAACACACAACAACGTGGAAGAGGGCGCGGGCAAATAAACAATTTAAAGCAGAGAATAAACATGAAAACTCATCGATACATCGATCAAATATCATCTTAGTAGTATAACTTCAACAAAGTAAGTCTAGCTTCAACAAAGTAGGTTTCAAAGTAGGTCTAGCTTTAACATCCAGGTCAAATGTACACGTAACAGCCGCATCTCGATAAGCAATTGGCAGTTTAAATGTTAAGTCTTCAGTATCTTATGCAACGTACAACATATTTCACGAAAGTGCAAATGACTGACTGGATATTTGCATCTAATTTGGAATTTATTTTGAGTTGTAGTTAAGAAAATTAATCAAAATCAACCAAACTTCATATTTACCTACATAATTATGCAATTGTGAAATGTTAGATCATAAGACATTTATATTCACCCAATGCACTAATTGTGTATGTTGTGTTTACATATGCTGAGAAAAAAACATTCAGCTGCATTATCAATAGCTTCTATGAATACTACGAACAAGATTACTACTTACCTACAGACGTATTCACTGAATAATAAGCTACTTAATGAGATATAAATCCTTGCTGTCTGCTTCCGTGTTTTCAATCTGATAGACCGTGTGGCTGGGTAGACGAGTCTCAAATTATTAGAGGAGCTTTTGTAAAAACGAGTCGCCCCATCTATCTGATGGATGAGTTTTTGCAAATTATGGAACCCTGCGCTCTTACGCACAGTAATTGTCACCAAATGTCAATTGTTGTAGTTAGTACCTGCTTCAGAAGCCACTGCTGACATCCGACCTAGTAGTAGTAGTACCGACCGATAGGTACAGATCAGATCAGATCGTAAAAAGGTCAAAAATTAGAAAATGTAGCTATCATTGATGCAGCCTTTATTTCGGATGGGATATCATCAAATGACTTCTCCCTTTCCGGGCGAAGCGGTAGGGAGTGTCAGACTTGTATTGACCTAAACCCATTCATGTTTCTTCTTTTGCCCATCGTTTTCCGGGGCCGAGGTATCTCTTTCGAACAACCAGCAATAATCTGGTGAAGCCTGATAGTGGACATAGTACCGATACCTAGTTTATTAAGAAAAAAAAACTGTTTATAATGTCCAAATTAATTATTTTATTTGATTAGTCTGTTACATTACATTTAGTACCTACCTAGATGTAGCCGTAGCGTAGCAGAACCATTCACTAGCGCATCACTTTGACCCGTTGCGAGAAGAGTCACGCAGAGGTTCGCTGGAGCGCGGTACGGGCGGCGCGGGCGCACGCAGGCATGCGCGCGCCGCGCTGACCCCGCCGCCTCGTTCGAGCGAGGCTCGTTCCTCGAATATTACATAACTGTGGTACCCGGATGTTGCCGCAAGGCCATCCATACATCAACTAGCATTTAGTTCCAGTCATCTTAAATAGTTTCATAAATTAATTGAGCTTGTTTATCGATCCTACTGAATGTCAATCTGAAAATGCTCACAGCACTTCGTAAGGGCTAATGAAGTGCTGTTTCCAGGTACCTCTAACCAACGAATTCAGTTCCACTTGTACTTAGTGTTCCGGGCAGTAACGTATGTATAAAATAAATTTATAATTGAGGCGTCATGACCATTTCAAGTTGTGTAGTTTACTACGGTGTGTAACTTTTGTGACGTAAGCTTTTAAGTTCCAGATTGTTCCGATATCCTTGTAAACGAAATGACAAACAATGCACATGAAACGCATTCTAAAAACATGAATCATGCAATGCTAATGCAATACCAATGATGTGTTGTTTACTGCCTCATTGATCGAGTGGTTGCAAGTGTGACTGCTGAGCCTGAGATTCTGGGTTCGATGCCCGGGTCTCACAAAGTGTTATTGTGTTTTACAATCAGAAATTTCTCAGAAGCAGCCACACTTGTTTGATGCCTGATTGATGGCAATAGGCTTGCTCCTTTGTACATGGGACTTAACATTACTAGCGAAATGTTTCGTAATAATTACGTTGTTAAGAGTTCCGTAAAATCGGTTTGGATTGATGCGGTTTGTGCAAGTATCAAATACACGCGAACTAAGTCAAGTGATAAACTTCAAGGGTTACGTTACGTCCATGGATAGCCTCTATATTTTTTAATTTAACTTATGTATTAAATTATCATGTAGTAAAAATTAACATTATCTTCATGATTTTCCCGAAGTTCCTGCAGTCTGGGAAAATAATTGTTTGTAATATGCAATATATATAATATTGTAATGTAAAGTATAGTACTACAATAACATGCTGATCCATGATGAGCTTATTTCTGTGAAGATAATAGTGAAAAATGAAGTACAACATAGTAATGTTCTTTAAAATTAACCACAGACAAATCATACATAAAACTAGTTTTAAAAGTTTTTTTTTTGGTAAATGATGAATAAACAAATGTTTGTTTAACACTAGCTAGTAGTTGTTACGTGGTGCAAATACAACCGAATACCTATGTACTTACACAACGTTTTTGAATGAAAATATCTTTAAACTTAAACCTAAGTAAGTTCACACACACATTTAACAAAAGTATAGCACTACACTAGTCTGCCTTCAACATGACCACAAATAGAACGTCTTCTTAGATATCGGACGCATTTATTTATATATATGAAATACTTGAAACATACAACGTGTCTCGAATGTAACGTACTTACTTTAGTTGTAATGTAATTTATCATTCGGTAACACAAATAAATGTTATACTTACTTACTTAAAATTCCATTATGATGTCAGATAATTCGATGCCCTTGACTTTTGACAGATACATCTTTTTAATATGTAGGTATATTAAAATAGATGTGACCTCTGAATATATTGACATTTTCAGATAGACTTTTACATATGTAGACATTTTGAAAGATATACAGTTGTGCATATTTTACATGACCCCTATTCACAGGACAACACACAATATAAAAGATAATAAAACAATTCGTTCATTCTTAATTTTTCAAAATAAATTAACTCGAGTTAAGATTTCATATCATGTCCTAATAACATTAAGCCGATCTCATGCTGATTTGCATAATTATTACCTACATATATATGGGGATCTTCTTTCCACCTTTATTTGACATTGACATAAATTTATATAAAACAGGTTCCATCGATAATCGAAAGTGAGTCTCACTCAACAGGTATGCAAAAAAGGATCTTAATGTACACAATGATTATAGTTTTTTAATCAAATGAAAACGATTCGTCTCTGAAGGTCTAGTCTAACCTATTAACATATATAACTTACCTACTACGCTCGGTTGTAAAATATTGAGTAGATTTACGTTTCCATACGTAATCTTAACATTGTATTTACTTGTAGGTTTAATTAAATTTTCTGCGTTTTAAATGAGTAAGTATGTATCTTAAGAAAACATCAACGGCTTGACGAAATTTCTGGTAAGTACCTATCTTTGTGCCTGCTTGATGGCAATGATAGTTACGTTTAAGAGTCGATAAATAAGGAACGAGACAATCGAGGTACAAAATTCATTAAAAATATCGATATGAGGTGTATGCTATGAAGTTCGCGGTGATGTTCATTATAACAGTTTGGTCTGTATATATAAGTTCTGGATAAAACCTACTTACAGCAGCGGGCAAAACCGCTGGGCACAGCTAGTTAATATATAAATACGGTTTATACCCCTCACAACTTTACAAGGAATACAATGTTGATATATCAAGGTATAAAAGTCTTACAAACTGTCCTTAGAATACGCAGAGCTTTTTGTAAGACTTGAAAACTGAAGCCTGTTAAAATAGATATTGGATACGTAAATACTATCGATCTTGTCATGGTAGTAGTTTTTATTAATAATGACTGCTTAAGTAGAATGAGGCTCGTCGCTACATGAATGATTTGAAGATCAACTGATACTGATGAACTGGTCCTCATAGGGCGAAACATTTATCCTTTTAAATTATATTTTTTATTTCACATAGGCCTATGGGCACTTATAAAACGTAGAGAAAAGGTTCGTACGGTTCGGGTTGGTCATTTCCTATGGAGAAGAACCGACAAGAAGGTCCATGCAAGCCCTTTTTAAAATCATTTGGTTTTACAATGTTGTTGTTACGTTAGTAGTACTTAATTATGAGAGGACAGCGTCGAGCCGACAATAAGTCATTGCTTACTTTACAAAACGTAAAATAAGATAAAAAGTTAGCAAGCGTCTAAGAATCTACAAGGCCAACAATGTCCACTCATTCACAAAGAATTGGTAAAAAAGAATCTATACAAGAAAAAGACAAAATTTTGCATAAATAAAAGAAAACTATATAAAACAAGTGACACAGATGTTGCCATCAGTACCGTAACTATTCAAAAAAAGGTTGTATAAAAATGTGATTTAACAAAAAAGAAGACTGCATCCACAAATTTGTTCCGTTTATGAGCTACTAGAGAAGCCGCATGCACAGAAGGAACGGTAGTACGTAAGTATCGGTATTGCATTAAACAGTATTGCCAAGTTATTTAGCCTTATAATATACCATTAGTATTGGTTAAAATAGATAATCAAAAGCTGGCTTTAACAAAAATGGTAAAATTCATAATTTGAAAATCTTGAATGTCAGATACCAACTTAAAACCTATCTGGTAGCAACGAATAAACCTCCAGCTGCCTAGAAAGTTGGTACAGTTCTTAATAATATCCAAACTTTTAAAAACAGCTTTTAAATTCATCAGCTGATATGCGAACCCAGGGTTGAAATGAAAACTAAAAATTTCTGGAAGATAATTAAAAACGTGATACAACTTAAGTTTTTAAAGTCAGCAACATAAATAACTTTATTCTCATACATAAGTTTTCAAATCAAATCAAATCATCGTGTATTCATAGTTTTTTTGGAAAAGTCATCCCCCAAGGCCAGTTGCCCATGGAAATCTCAGCACAAATAGGTCATATTACAGAAAAATGTATTATTTTAAGAATTTTTAAGTATTGAAAGTACGTTTTAATATTTCTACTCAAAATCGTATGCAGAAGTTTCATAGAATTTTTTTACTAAATACTATTTAATTTTTATTCATTCGAAGCTAAAAATTTTGAGACATTTTTGCTAGCGATGAGAAATACTTAAGGCAGTAATTTTAAGAAATGTGATAGAGGTAAGCCACATCCAAATGTGTGCTTATGTATGTAGGTACTACCCAGAATCTTGACTCGTTAAACTAGTTGGTGATGTTGTTAGGGGCCCCGTTATACCCACCCGCTACTGCGATCCGTGATTGTTAACATTTGTTATTAGTAACAGTATTATTCACACATTATGGTGGCACCTTTGTAGTATTCAAATTTATTTCCCTAACAAAAATATTCGGGATCAGTTAGTTAATTAACCTCATCATTTTTTTTGTCAATTGTAGACACCTACTTTTGTAGGTGCTAAGCATTTTCCTAATCTTATTTGTTATATACCTACTGAGCTACCCACACGCTGACCAGTTTTCCAGCTAGCTTTCATCTTAATGAGTTCTTAAAATAATGCAGCTGCGCTATCTCCAATGTCCCACTACTGTATTTACCTTCAGAAACTATAAAGGCACTGTCATTATTGACTTTTATTTCCGTGCAAGCGTAAACGGAAATATAATGACCAATTTCAGGATGTCTGTGTTATATAAGAATAATATAGATAAATAACAGCTGTGCTTTTGTAATACAACTGATGGAAAATTTTCCTTTTCGTATCTACATGTAAATCGCATAAGCGAAGAACTTTCACTATTTTCTGTTTTCAAAGAATACCTACATTGACATAAGTAGATATCTTAAATTAAATGTAGGTACACCGGTTCTAAACATTTTCAGGTGTGTGTAATTTAATCAACATCATCTTCCGCTTGCCTAATTGCGTTCGCCGTGACTAAAACTTCCCGTCTTGAGATGTTTTGGAAGATTCATTCAAAACTGTGGACTGTGAATGTTTTCAAAATAAATTTTATATTCTATATCTCAATAAATATGTATCAAATGATGAGACTAATTGTGTTCTCAGTGTATCGAAAAAATATCATTAAAAACACCGCATCTTTCAACTGAATTAATGTAACTGTTGACAAGTAATTTGATTCGAGAACTTGTTAAGCTGTCTGTTTGCCAAGGGTGCAGATGTCGATTGTACTTTATCGTTCATTGTAATACTCACTATAATATTTAAAATAATCATACTTATTACAAAATAATAGGTGATAATGCAATGTGTGCTATTTAGGCTGCATTCGTCGAAGTGCAAAAGAAAGTTTATGAAGGTGATTTACTGAAATCATTAGCAATAGCATCATTATCATTTACGTTGTCTCCAGTGGGCACCGAATGCTTATTAAAAGCTGTGATCGTAGTACAATAGTTTATAACGCCCAGAGGTGTAGTACCTATAGGACGGCTGATGTGTCTGAGCTTGCTGGGTGTCGAGTGTGCGCTGCCAAGTTATATAAATACAAATAGGTGAAGAGGGGCAACGGAGACCTCTTGCACTTTCTTGACGGCGAACGTCGCAGCGACCAGTCCTCGCCGAGCATCATGGCTCGACACGCGTGTCTGTGTCTTGGTGTGTTGTTGCTCAGCTGTCTCGGTAAATATACTTTTTTTATTATTAATATAAAGTGCGTAAATCTACAGGATAAATTTATTGATTTTACGTTAAATATTTTACCTAATTTACCTTTACCTAATTTGCTGGACATAAATAAAGAAAAGGTTTTTATTTAAATTAAATTTAAATGTGCCGGTAAAGGCTTTATTTACTTTAATAAAGTATTACGACGTTACATTTATACCACTCCCTTTTTAGTTTATTGTTTTTTTTATTAAATTTTTTGTTTTTTTTTATTTTAATGCATACCTATTTAAATGAAAATTAATGTATCGCGTTTATTTTGTAATGGTGATAACTATTATTCTAATATCGATTTTCCAAACACTAAAAAGTGTAGTTTGCTACAGGTACCTTACAATTATGAATATTATAATTGTTTTTTATTTGTGAAATTTATTACGCAGTCAATAAATACGTTTACATAAGTTAAAGTTCGCTATAAAGCAACAAAGAAAGAACGCCGGCTACCGACGTGGCTCGTTTACTTCGCTTGACCTCGATTTCTTTTCAACGTTTCAACTTTCAATGCCGACATGGAATAGAACTGCAATTGACTCAAAAGGTTCTAAACTTAGAATTCCAGCAACAATACCAAAGATTTATTTACAAGTTGTAAATATACCAAAACTCAGAATTTCATTGCCATAATTAACTTATTACTCAATTACCGAAAGCTTTCATTATTCGTATTGCAGTCAAGTGAACAACATGGCGCATTAGTGAAAATAAAAATGATACAAGCCTAGTTACTGCAATTAATGAGCACGGCATATACCTAACTATATACCTACATGTACGGCACTGCAATGAAACTGCAGGTACTACATTCCTTTAGCCGCTGTGTTGTAATAGCGGCTTACGTTAAGTGGTGTTACCTAACGATCACGTTAAGACTGAAATGTTGGTACTCTGTTCCTGGCTCCTAATATTATACACGTACTCGAAAGTCGCTGATTGTTTTTTTTTGCTGCAGTTAATGGCGAGACGCGAGTTAAGCGGCAGGAAGATGATGGAGGTGATGAAGTGAACCCAGAACAGTTGTGCGATGGTCGCCCGGCTGACGAATATTTCCGTCTTTCCACCGAAGGAGACTGCCGCGATGTAGTCAGGTAGGTTTTGCACAACTTGGCTTAGCATATTTTGTTTCTTGTAACAACGACTTAATATACCCACGTTGTGAATGTTGTGTTATAGAAGTTTCGAAATGTGTCTGAGTTGCAATGTTACTCTGTCGTCATAACTTTGTCATGTATCTAGCAGAGTCTAGAGAAAACTGGTTAGTAACCGAACCAGTTCCATGAATCAGTCATTCGTAATGAAAGCTTGCAAGGTTGTCTTACGAGTAGATATGTATGATATACCTACTCTTGGAGCTGATTGAAAATACCTTAACGACAACTCTATGGTATTTTAAACGACGTAGGTAACTAGAACTGAAAGCAGTTGAAACAAAATCTAAACATTACAACTTCCAAATTTTTGTCACATGCTTACTTAATTTATTAAAGCTGTGAATGTGGCCAAAGACCGTTGTTCGTAGTTTGATTTATTTATGGAAGGTGTTTAGTATGCAGAAAGGCAATGACTTCATATTCCAGCCTGTGTACAGAACGGTCACCTTCGTGCCGAGAATATTAGAGTTCAATATTACTATATTGAACTCGTTAAACGCCAGAGCTTAAATGCGCGTAATGTTATACTTTTGGAATACTGATTACACTATATTTTCAATGAGTCTAAGTTAGATATTTGATATAGTATTTTTTTAAGTATTGCGCCTCATACAGCAGCATGGAATCGCATTTTCCCATGCTGCCCAGCATCGTGGATGCTGCCACGTACAATAGCACTGCCGCTCTGATTCTCGCTCCACCAAAATACAACCAAATCCTAAGCGAAGGCAAAGAGCATGGGAATATGCGCTTCTGTGCCGCTAAATGACACGCAACCCTAATGCCTTACCAGGTACTCATTTCTAAGGCCACTATTAAGGTTTATACAAGTAGTGCTTACCCGGACAAGTAAGTTTCCTTACGTCTTGTATATGTAGCCTAACTGTGCATGTTTACATTTAAAGCTGCGTCCACATTAGTGACACAATGAATACATCGTGTTGCACTGTGACAAATTCACGCATAGGTATGTAAAACACGATTTTCTAAATTGGATACCATTAAATAACTTCCTCCTATCTGGGCCAAACGGGATGGCGACTCAGATTTTTACTGACTAAAACACATCCTGGTTCCTTATTTTGCTCTGTGTTCCGCTGTCGCAGTATCTCTTTTGAACAACCCGCAATCCTCACGCTATATATTTCCAGTATATTACGGATACATCATTATATCCGATAATGATATATCCGTAATATACCTACTGGAAATATATAGCGTGATAAAATTAAAGTTAAAAACAGGTATAATCTGAGATCATACTGAACCCTTCCGAGATCTTGATAGAGAAAACGTAAATCCGTTCACGAATCACGAATTAATACTTGAGCTTAGCTTGTAGTGGTAACAACTCGATACGTTGTCACGGAGTTGGATCCGTTGTCAATAATGTGGACGATGCTTTACTAATGTTTATTAATAATTCTTGTTGATTTGATTTAGCTGCAGAGGAGTCTACGTGTTCTTAATGCGGGTATAAGGTGTACCCACATGATACGTGTTTGTGGACAGTTTGCTAAGAGTATCGCTGTGTACAGGTGCGACAAGGGCGGGGAGAACGGCGTGACTCGGCTCGCCTCAGTGCGCTGCCCCGGCGGTCTCGGATTCGATATCGACCGTCAAACTTGTGATTGGAAAACAAATGTTAAGAATTGCGATAAACTAGAAAGTAAGTTCCGCCGAATGGCGGAAGTGGACGTGCGGAGGGCTAAGCTTCCGGTATGAACCTGATCCAGTGTCGCAAGCCGGTGTACCTGTTAGCCTTCCGAATGTCCACTTCCTGCTATTATACATTTAATAAAATGTCACATTTCTTGTCAACGCAGGTGCACTAGGTCAGGTCTTAAACAAATCACTTGCCCGTCTGGACTGGCTTTCGATCTTGATAAACAAACCTGCGACTGGAAGGGTAAAGTGGCCAACTGTGACAAACTTGAGAGTAAGTGCCGAAATGAAGCTATTGGCGCGTAGCGAGCAACTAGGCTTGGGTGAAGGGGCCGCGTCGCACTGTAGTTAAGGTGTATTGCATGAGGCCCCCGGACAAAGGGAGCGGTCGCCGTGGACCGACCCGATTATTACGCATTAACATTATTTCTACAACAATAAATACACCAAACACAGACTATTAACATTTGTAAACACTGCATTGTAATTATGGATAAGTAACACGTTGCACAAACACACACAATATTACCAACGCCCTTCATTAAACAGTAGTACCTAATTAAACGTAAAAAAATAAGAACAAAGTTTTCTTTATATTTGTATTGTTAAAATAAACAAATAATAATATCTACCAAATTATTTATTGTAAAATAAAATAAGGTACTTACTTCACAAGTGTCATAGATGACAAATGACCTGAATATCTTATAATTAAATCTAAATCTCCTGAAAGAAAATTACACAAAAAAAACTATAAATCTGGAAATTCCCTATAAAAATTTGTTTATAACTGAAAAACAAATAATAATTGTAAGACACTCTACATTTCTACTGCGCATCTCTTCAAATTTTGCTAACCTAAGGCTTAAGCTTCATTACCATGACAATGACTAATGACAATTTACAAAATATTCTTTTTCGTGAAGGGAACCTAATTATTACTAACCGTTATATAGTGTTCACAACATTAATTTAGCTACGTATGTATTATACACCAAATCTGCTTTAACCGAACTAATTTGCTATGTATCAATAAGGTTTATCTAAAGTTACTTATTATTTGAAATATATTATTTCATTTCAAAAGCTAGAATGGCATGTAAATATATTTTGAATAAAATAATTTATTATTACAATTTTGGACTCAATACAGTATTCATAGAATTTACGCTCAGTAATTATTTCGGTGTCAGTTAAATATATTTTCATGCTAATCTATTCCAATTCCAATATTTTAATTATATAAACGTTGGTTGGAAGGCAAATTCATCACTCAAAACCCGATGATTTATTTCGTCGAAATAAAAATTCTTCTTAATACACCATAACATCTTGAACTCATAATACGATATCAACATCTCTATCTTTTATAGATTAATCATCTAATAAATCTGTACTGTTTCATAACCAATCAAATATAACAATCAAATCAAATTTGACAATACTTATGTATCAGCTGTCCTATTCCCTACTTTTTGTCTTCTGTTAACTTGATCATTGTTTCATGCTTGATTCTCTTCTATTTTCTTATTGACCCTTAAACACTGTTACAATGAAAACACAAACGAAGCAATTATATAAGTGGCACCTGCGTATGTGTATAAGCGATACACCGAAAACCTCCAATCTAAATAAAAATATGACAATTCGTTAGATTTATCACATTCTGAATTTCAGAACCCAGAAAAGTTTTGCCTATCCTGAAAACGGACGAGCCTATCTGCCCTGAAGGAAAATTAGCCTGCGGAAGTGGTGACTGTATAGAAAAGGAAATGTTTTGTAATGGAAAATTTGAGTGCAAGGATGAATCGGACGAAAACGCTTGCAGTAAGTATATCGAACTTAAAAAGTACAGCATAAAAACATTTAAGTTCCGAAAGAGATATGTAAGTTAACTTTTGTTTGCAGCGGTCGAATTGGATCCCAACAGAGCCCCTGACTGCGACCCCAACCAGTGCGCGCTTCCAGACTGTTTCTGCTCCGCAGACGGAACTCGCATTCCAGGAGGTATAGAGGTTAACCAAGTACCTCAAATGATTACAATTACTTTCAATGGTGCCGTAAATGTCGACAACATTGATTTGTACGAGCAAATATTTAACGGAAATCGCCACAATCCTAATGGTTGCCAGGTTCGTGGTACATTCTTCGTTTCCCACAAATATACAAACTACGCTGCCGTTCAGGAATTACACCGTAAAGGTCACGAAATCTCCGTATTTTCTATTACTCATAAGGATGATCCAAACTACTGGAGCAGTGGAAGCTACGACGACTGGCTGGCTGAAATGGCTGGAGCGCGTTTGATCGTAGAACGATTTGCAAACATAACTGACTCATCAATCATTGGCGTCCGCGCACCTTATCTACGTGTTGGTGGAAACAAGCAATTCGAAATGATGGCCGACCAGTACTTTGTTTACGATGCATCAATAACTGCCCCTCTTGGTCGTGTTCCCATCTGGCCATACACACTCTACTTCCGTATGCCCCACAAGTGTAATGGTAACGCTCACAACTGCCCGTCAAGGAGCCATCCGGTTTGGGAAATGGTAATGAACGAACTGGACAGAAGAGACGACCCAACTTTCGATGAATCTCTTCCTGGTTGTCATGTGGTTGACTCTTGCTCTAACATTCAAACTGGAGACCAGTTTGCCCGTCTTCTGCGTCACAACTTCAACCGCCATTACAGTACCAACCGTGCTCCGCTAGGCTTCCACTTCCATGCTTCATGGCTGAAATCCAAGAAAGAGTTCAGAGACGAACTTATTAAATTCATCGAAGAGATGTTGGAAAAGAACGACGTTTACTTCACTTCTCTCATTCAAGTAATCCAGTGGATGCAGAACCCTACGGAGTTGTCGTCACTTAGAGATTTCCAAGAGTGGAAACAAGACAAATGTGACGTAAAAGGTCAACCCTTCTGCTCTTTGCCAAATGCATGCCCCCTTACAACTCGGGAGCTACCAGGGGAGACTCTCCGTCTCTTCACTTGCATGGAATGCCCTAACAACTACCCATGGATTCTAGACCCAACGGGTGAAGGCTTCAATGTTAAGAAGTGATCTCTTTAAGATAAATTAAAAGACTGTACACATGTAAATAATACTCAATAATGTTAATAATAATTACAGTAATTATTATGAATGTGGCCGGGCGTCATCATGCAGTGAAAATTGTTTTTATTAGATACATTAAATAAAAGTGAAAAAGTGACTATCGCTCAAAAATACCTACTGCCGATACTTTCTTTTGCAAATATAGGTAAAAACTGACATTTCATAATAATTTAGGTTATTACCTACATATGGACAATAAATTTTTAATTTTACGTAATGTTATTTTATTTGGTCGACATCCTTTCCCATCTCTGCAATTCCCCCTTTGTTCCCGTTGAGTTACACCATTTTGTGTTACACTGAAAATTACCGATTAGTAACACTAACTCAAAATCACATTTTTTTCCCGATTAGTAACACTGTAACTCAAATCCACATTTTTTCCCGACTAGTAACACTGTAACTCAAATTCACATTTTTTTCCCGATTAATAACACTATAACTCAAAACCACATTCTTTTCCCGATTAGTAACACTGTAACTCAAAACCACATCTTTTTCCGTGTAAAATGGTGGGAAAAAATGTATAACCCATATACCATGTTGGTATATGGGTTACATATCGGGAACAAAATGTCCCAAAGATTAACAGAACTTTATTGTTCAATTAAGATCCTACATACCTGCATGAAATCAAAGGATGGAACCCGAGTTGATTGATTTACTTTGTGAACAATATTCGCGTATTATACGTAATACGTGCATAACAACATCAAAATACTGATTACTGGGCCCGACTTATCCCAAAAGAAAAAGAGGCTAGGCTGATGAACAATGATTTAAAAAAATCGTACTATTTGGTTAGGTTACCTATTTTCGTGATTAGAGACCGGATTGTATCAACTTAATATGGTCGAAATATGCATCTTAAATGCTCGAAATGATATGTAGAAAAATGCAAAATTACAGGTGTTGCTAGGGATCAAATCGAATAGAGGATAAGGTCATTTCCACACTTCTTAACCCTGAGAATGGAAATCCAAGAAAAGAAAATGATATTCTAAAAAATTGAATTCCTGAGAATGTACTATATTTACTGCTAAAAAGTTATGACCATTTTTTGTTTGTTTAATCACTTTGGATAATACTAAAAAAGCTACCTAATTACGAGCAGTTCTAACGTTAACCTTTTTAGGATTCCGTACCTCAAAAGAAAGAAAAACGGAACTCCTTTGGATTACTTAGTTGTCAGTCTGTCTGTCTGTCAAAAACATTTGACTCGGGAACACGTGAAGGTATCGAGTTGAAATTAAAACCATATATCTACTCAAGTCTGTGGTCCCTTAGGGTAGTGTAAAAATCATATCTCTTAGTCTACGCAGTGAAAATATATGGCCGATTATGTTGCAAGTTTGTACGGAACCCTCGCTGTGCGAGTCCGACAACATCACAATAGTTTTCAGAATCCTTACTATCCTGACTAATATTATAAAAGCGAAAGTGAGTTTGTTTGTTTGTTACCTCTTCACGCTTTAATGGCTAACCCAATTTTGATGGATTTTGGTACAGAGATAGTTGGGAACCAGGAGACGGACATAGGCTAATATTTTTTGAAAAAACTGGGATGTGAGGGAGAAAGAGGGAAGAAAAGGGAAAACTTAGCTTTGCTATTACAAATCAATAAAGTGCAAGGGGAACTGTGTTACCCCGAATTTAACGCGAGCGAAGCCGCGGGCAAAAGCTAGAAGCAATAAATGTCTTGGAAATAAAATAACACGATCTCATAGCTAAAAACTACAACATTTTCAAAAAACACACATAATATTATGCATTTGCATATGTAAATAAGCATTTGCATGTAATCCGGTCCCTAGTCAGATCAACCAACACTATTTGTTAAATACTGTCGATGCCAAATACACTCCTTTTTAAAATGGAAGGGATATCATCAAAAACTTTGTCAGACTTTTACTGACTAAAACCCATCCATGTTCTTTCTTTTGCCCTTTGTGTTACGGGGCTACGGTATCTCTTTCGAACAACCCGCTACCCCGGCAGGCTGCTTTGCTGACATCTCTTTAAGGCGCGCGTGGAACACGAATGCACCGCGCCGTCGAGATAGCTTGTCGTTACTAGACAAACGGACGGTGAGCTACCCATCGCTCACCGTCCGCAGTCGTCCGCCTTAGTCTAAGCGCGGTAGCCAGGAGTCATCTGACGGCACCCGACGACGCCCGGAGCGTCTTGAGCTCGTCTTGCTTGACAAAGGGCTTGAGGTTCTCTCCCTCAAACGTCCTTCGCTAGCATAACTACTTTGCAGAAGGAGGTGACCGCTTCCCATTCCCTCTCGCTCCGGACCATGGACTAAAACAGAGCCGGAAGGAAGAGGTCGCCGTTGCCGATCGCTCTACGGGACTAGGACACAGCGGTGCTCCGCCCAAGTAGGACAAACCGTCACAGTCTTAAATAAAATATTTTCACGTTACTTTATTTTTACACATTAATTTATTTTAAAAATAAATGAATGTATCACGTGAAAATATTTGCTAAGAAATGAATGTCAGGCGCATCCATAATTGTAAAATGTATTAATATAATTATCAGCATCCACCAGTCCTCTGCTGAACATAGGCCTTTTCAATCGCACGCCACATGACTCAACTCGCATCCTGTTGACACCAGCCACCCTGGTTTCACCGCACCTGAGCCCCTTGATTGCAGCTGAATTGTTCTATTAGCCTCCCCTCTCAAAGTTGTTCTTTGCCCGAAGTAAATAAATTCTCAAACCACAATAGCTCCTGGGGTTCGCTCGGGAGCTCATACAAGGGGTTTGACAGAGATCATAATCATAATAAACCGTGGATCCAAATCTACTGGAGAGAGTCGTGAACACACTCTTAATTTCCAGTCCTTCGCTGAGCTGAATTGACGAGTTAAGGGTAACCGTAAGTGAGTGGACTGAGCCATGTGACGTTTCGGGACTCGTAATGCCGCACAATGCTGGGATGGCATCCCTGGCCTGTCTTCCGGTCTTCTGGGGATTGCCTAGGAACATTGTTCAGTTGCCTCCATACAGGTGTGTTCCTCTCCAGCTAGAAAGAGGCCAGATTAGTCTTGTTAAAAATAGAATCAGTCTTCCTCTACATACCGACAAATTTTGCTTACTCGCCGACGTTTTAAAACTATTTGGAAGAATAATAATAGTTAAAAAGACTTGTAGGACATCTATCACGTGTTGTTCCAGACCAGACCGATAGCCAGTATGGTTTCCGACAGCAGCGTTCCACAGTGGATGCGATCCTACGAGTCCGGTGGCCGTCGGAACAGGTAGTTTCTCAGGGTGGTGTGGCGTTGGGTATCGTAAATGCTTTTAGCTCTTTGCCCTGGTATGTGGTCAGGTCTGTCGGCATTAGTACATCACAGAGTAGCTTACTTGTAGTGTATCATCGGCACTTATCTTCGGAACAGACATAATATCCGTGAATTCCGTGATTTGGGTCAAGACGGTATGGTTCAACGCAGAGTTTTTGTGTGAAGTTCAACAGGGATCTGTTTTAGATCCTCTCTTATGGAATCTTGCTTACGATTTGGTCCTGCGTATTAATGATAAATGATGTTTGTTTTGCAAGTACGTTTTTACAAACACTTTTATACGTCATTTTATATTCTGTTAATACTGTTTGCTATACCGACGACACCCTGGTCATCGCAGGCGGGATACCATCGAAGAGACTATTCAGCCAACAGTTCCCCGAGTCAGGAAGGCAGTGCGTGCTTTGCACGTTACCTAATCTGGGGAGGCCAAGAGAAGAAGTTCGCTTCCACTACGCGGAGGTCGTGCGCTCATTTTTTATTATATTTTTTTTTTATATCTTGGGACAACTCACACACGGCTGATCCCAAGCTAAGCAAAGCTTGTGTTATGGTAACCAGACAACTGATATACATACTTATATAATTTATAAATATATACATATTATAGATAAATCACACCCAGACACAGAACAAACAATCATGCTCATCACACAAAGTTTGTCTTGAGTGGGAATCGAACCCACGACCTCCGGCTCAGCAGTTAGGGCCACTAACCACTAGACCAACAGGCCCGTCCCGTTAGTCAAAAAGGTTATCACGTGTCCGGCGATGCAGGATTAAAATCAACAGCTTGCGGTGTAAAATTGCTGTTCGCATTGCGCGAGGATCGGATGATACAGGACTGTTTCCTTTGTAGTTACAGTTGGGGCTAAGCTGCCAAACTCAGACAGTTAGAAGCAGGTGACCTTGTTTTGTAAGACTTTGATTTGCTGCTGAGTGGGATCGTGAGAGGGACAATCCCAGTAGGAGAAGAAGTTGTTGTCACGGGCGCTCAGAGTTGTGTGTGTGTGTGTGTGTGAAGTGTTACTTTGTGTGTCACCGAGTGACCTCAAAAATGGCCGGCAGCACTATGGTCAGGAGCTGCCGTGCAAATGTGCACAGTCTCAGGGTAGCCTATTTAGTTTGCAAGGGATGTGCCTTAACAGGCGTAACACAGAGGGGGCTCCATAAAGTTCTGACCAGGTCATGATATAGCCAAAAGGCTTCTCATAGTCCACCAAAGCAAGACACAGTTACCGATTATACTCCTCAAGTCTCGAGTTAGGGAACCCCTGCGCTAGACGATTTGTGACGACTTTTGAAAACAGCACGTGGATAAAGAGCGAAATGGGTTTGCAATTCCTTAATAAAAACAGACGCAAAAGACGAATTTAAACGGTTGTAATAGTACGTATAGAGCATTTGGACATTGATCTTCACACTTGGAATTGATTCGCGGCATTTTCGAGCACCCATGCTCGCTCTTGCAACCTGAACTCTCTTGATTCTTATTTTTTTAACAATTCGAACATGTTACTACCTATTGTAACATGGAGGATTGAAATATTTCTAACCATAGAGGATGAAGGATTTTACACCCTGTTCTTCATACCTCTAAAGTATGTAGATTAATTTTATTAAGTAACAGCCGCCCCAATATATTCCCCCCCGCCCCTCCCCAATTCATAAGCTAGCATGCCCTAACGCTCACAAATCTAGTTCTTTTAAATATTTCTCCCGCAATCAACACAGCAGCACCCCAAAATCTTTACAAATCAGTCAACAAACATCAAAAGGAGAAACCAATGCAGACCTCTTATTTTTGGAAAGATTTGAGTCTAAATTTTTAATGGGTTTCAGTTATTGACTTTTCAGTTGTTATTTAAACTATTTTTTTACACAACGTCGCAACGTCGGGTTTTTTACATAATTAATATATACGTAGAGGATGGTATCACTGACTCCACAACGCGCTCATTGATTGGTCATTTAACACATTGTTAAGATTGGCCAATTACAGTTCTTCATTTTAATAATCCACTTTCATTTTGACAAATGATTGAACGCAGCGTGTTCACGCAATTTTTTCAGTCAAATGGACTAATGATTGGACTCTTCCTTCAATGTTTGTAATTTCTTTGACACAATTGACAGCGGGTTTGAGTTTGACGTATTGAAATAAGAAAACACTGTTGTTAAAACTTAGCACAAGTAGAAAACAAACGAATTGTGATATCAACAATATAAGTAACTGGAAAATACGTGAATGACAACATGTCATCACAATTAATTGATAAATTTAAGCAATTAGATGCTTATGCAAAAACACTAGAGGACTTTAGAATAAAAACCACTACCGGCGCAGCAAGTAAAACATTTATAAACTCTTCACTTTCCTGTTACATAGCGTAATAATTAAGTTCATGAAATACTAACTGTAATGTCATTTTCACGTTGCAGTTACAGTTACCGGTGGGCTGATTATGGTATTATTATTCCTTTCCGAACTTTATACTTACATGTCACCTAATATTTCGGAAGAATTGTTCGTAGACACTTCAAGAGGTCATAAACTACGAATTAATTTAGACATCATTGTTCCAACAATCTCATGTAATTGTAAGTATTTTAGTTAAATCATACCCAGCACTCTCTTCTTGCTTAGTTAAACCTTAATTGAACAGGCCTGCTAGGGCCACTACTTGCTATGGTTGCAGGTACTTTGAAATATAAACCACGGCCCCTAAACATAAGGGAAAAAAAGGAACATGGATGGGTTTTAAGTTGTTGTTTTGCAAACACTGACTAGAAACCAACCTAAGGTTTATGGGTGGAGTTCAAACTTCCAGACAAATTTTATACCCTAGTCATTAATTTCATGCTTCCCGAAAAATCTGACAATGATTCTCACAACATTACATTGTAAAATAAATATTAAAGACCTATATTGCTACTAATGAGAACAGGAAATTCAAAACAATTGCTTGAGGCTATGTATTCCCTACCAGGTTGCAATCCTGCTGGGGTTGCAGGTTGCTTGAAAGAGGTACAGCAGCCTCGGAACACAAAAGTCAAAAGAAGGAACATGGTTGGGTTTTAGTCAGTAAAAGTTGGATTTCCCGTCTGATAATTACTTCACTGTTATGATTATACATTTTATTTTTCAAAATTATATTATTATGTTCCATATTTTTTAAATTTGTATATTGTGTTCTATTGCAGACTTAGTACTTGATGCTATGGACTCCTCTGGTGAGCAGCATCTGCAAATGGAACAAAATATTCATAAGAGGAGACTAGACTTGAATGGAAATCCTATAGAGGAACCAAAAAAGCAAGAAATTGCTGTTTCTACTACTGTAAGACCATTTAATCATTTTAACTGATGCAATGTTGCCATCATTCATTAATTAGATATTCAATATGTAAGAAAAAACACAGTCTGGGTTAGGAGTTGTGGTGTACCCTTTTTGAATAACAATGCCGAATTGATGTGCTAGATGACTCGACCTGTGGACGGTGACCAATGGGTAGCTCACCATCCGACCGTCTAGTGACGACAGGCAGTGCCGACGGCGCGTTAGGTTGGTGTTCCATGTGCACCTCAAAGAGATGTGAGCAAAGCAAAGGGGTTACCAGGCCTACCGCATGCTGGAGTTGAGGGTTGTTCGAAAGAGGTACAGGGCCCTGGAACATAATGGGCAAAAGAAGGAATAATGGGTGGGTTTTAGTCAGTAAAAGTTTGACACTCCCCCCGACCATCTTGAAGACCTTCTGACCTCATTTTTTTTTTGTGAAACTAGCTATATGGGGGTCCAGTTGCCACACTTAGTGCTTCTTCTCTCACTGATAAATTGAGTTTTTCTTGACAGGCGCTATTATAATTATGTATATGACACATACTGGAATTCCCCCCCCCCCCTCCCTTTGATCGAGTGTCTCCGGGCACGTGCTCACCGTGTCCAATCGAGGAGATGGATCTATATTATTACTAGCTTTTGCCCGCGGCTTCGCTCGCGTTTAATTCGGTTTAACACATTGCCTCTATCCCTTTGCTGATTTGCAGGTACCTGCTACTTATACTTTTTGCCCTAGCGCCTTATTGTAATAGCAAAGCTAATTTTTCCCTTTTTGTCCCTCTTTTTTTTTTTAAATAGCTTATGTCCGTCTCCAGGGTCCCAACTATCTCTGTAGCAAAATTCATCAGAATCGGTTTAGCCATGTAGGCGTGAAGACGTAACAAACAAACAAACTCACTTTCCCTTATATAATACTAGCTTTCGCCCGCGGCTTCGCCCGCTTTAAATTTGGGGTAATACAGTTCCCCTTGCGCCTTATTGATTTGTAATAGCAACGCTAAGTTTTCCCTTTTCTTCCCTCTTTCTCCCTCACATACTACTTTTTTCAAAAAAATATTAGCCTATGTCCGTCTCCTGGTTCCCAACTATCTCTGTACCAAAATTCATCAAAATTGGTTTAGCCATTAACCCCTTGTATGCCGGAACGTAGATCTACGCGAGACACAATGCGTTTTTAATTGTGACTGTAATTCCGGCATACAAGCGTTTAAAGCGTGAAGAGGTAACAAACAAATAAACAAACAAACAAACTCACTTTCGCTTTTATAATATTACGCTATTATAATATTAAGTAAGGATTAGCCAGGAATTTATTTTGTCTACCTTGCTGATGCCCACTTTCCCTCTATAACTCCGCACTTTTAAGATGCGCATTCTGCTAAGAGAAACGATTTAGACGATAGATCCATTACTGTTGTAAATAACCCCTAGTGTATTTTATTTTAGGTAAAACAAAACACATCTGATGTCGCAATTATTACATGTGGAAGTTGTTATGGAGCAGCACTTAATGAATCTCAGTAAGTTATTCATATAATCACACACTTCTATACTGTGGCTAGTTTATTAGTCCCTATCTGCGACAGATCTGCTGCGGGTCCGTAATCCATGTTGTTACACCATATGGACTATTCCACTCCGCCCTTATAGCCCACATACCAAGCGACTCTTATGGGTAGTTTCAATTTCTTACGCGCCACATTTCATTTCTAACGCCACACGACGCAACGCCGCAATTCCGCAGTCTGAAAGCCACTTGCGGTTGCGCATTTATCAAGGCAGAGTGGAATACTCCCTCAAAATAATGTCTTAAAAGATGAATAATTTATTCAATTTCCTTACCTGCTGAAGAAAAAATTGGTCTGGCACTCTCTTACTGCTTCAACAATTTCATAAAACCACCACATGTTTGAAGAAACATTTAGAAATCACGTGTTGCACCTTGTGATTTGCAAATCCTTGTTCAAAGTATATTAATTAATCTTCTTTTTTTGTATCAGATGTTGCAATACCTGTGATGAGGTGAAAGAAGCTTATAGATTAAGAAGGTGGGCCTTACCTGATTTATCTACTGTAGAACAATGTAAAAATGATGACTCTATTGAAAAAACTAATTTGGCTCTCAAAGAAGGCTGTCAAATCTATGGGTACATGGAAGTCAACAGAGTATGTATTACTTGTCATCACAATTCATGCTTATCTATAAACAACTTGTTGTAGTTAACTTGCTAGTTTATTTTGGCTGGATTTGTACAGTATATTTTTATGTGGCTGCTTCATTGCACAAAATACCAGATGGAAATGTTCTTAACTACTTGTAACTGGCCCTTATAGGGTCTTACTAAGGCTAACTAAAAAATAAGTATGATAGAGTACCTTAGGCATGGCTAGCATTTTATAAAAAAAAATAAAGTAGTGGATAATGTGTGTCTCACGTCAGCACAAAATTTATTAATTACAGCAGTATTTCAGCAGGTTTCTTTCATTTACACTCCCTTTATTTTTTCTTGAATATTATAATTTTGCAACTTGTAGCCACTGAATGAAGAGTAAAATCATCTTGGCTTCACTAGATGTCACCATTGCCACACTCACAAAACGGTGCCATCGATTAAGTATAATTTAGCAACATTACATCATAATAATTATATTGAAATGCAACAAACAATATATGTAAATAAGGTTGACTGTTAAAATGCAAATGAATAAATATTCAACATTCCAGGTTGGGGGAAGCTTTCATATAGCTCCAGGAAAAAGTTTCACAATCAATCATGTACATGTCCATGATGTACAGCCTTATTCATCATCAGTATTTAATACAACCCATTTCATTAAACATTTATCTTTTGGGACGGACATTGAAGGTGCTAACACAGCACCTTTAGATGGAATAAATGGTGTGGCCAAGGAAGGTAAGAGTTGAATACAAATTATTTTTTTGATAGTTAATAAATCACAACACACGTTTTTATTACAAGCCTGATTAAGTATCTTTGGCTGGTACATGGCTGACAAGTACTCTACACAATAGCGAAAAGTTCTTAATGGCTTATGAACTTATTGCTATTGTTGAGTAACAGAGAATCTGTCAATACACAAAAATATATCAAAATTTCACAGCCCATTTTAATTATACTCAGGATCAAACTGTATATTCAAAATTTCAGATATCAGTCTTGTTTCTTCAGTCAATATCAAAGTTAGAGTCATACCAAGATTGTAGAATTCTTATCTGGAATATTTTCGGGAACTTTGAAGTAATTTTGCACTTGAGTACTTAGTACAAATGAAAAATAATATAAACATTTTCAATAACAATATTTAATAACAAATTGTTAATGCATTTTAATATTAAATCACTATTTAAAAATAATAGACAGGTGCCCACTAAGCACTACTTTAAATTACTGTATGTACAAAATTAGCATTTGACCACCATAAAATTAACAACGGATCCCGGTACCGATAGCCATAAAGGTCCCGAAGGTTCCTCCACCTTGCAGCATAACTTTACCAACGGAATGTACTAATTCCCTTCCTCTTGCTCCATATCTGCAACGAGCGATCATTTTAATAACGTAACATGTCAGGTCAAAAAAAATAAATAAAAGATAATAATGACATTTAAATCCAACCTCAAAGCTGTAAAACCACCGAATAAGCCGCCACTCGCCATCCCGACACAAAATCCAATCATGAAGCCCATTTTCATTTTGTCAAAACAAGATGGTCCTTGACTTTGATAGACTCCGCCTGGTACGGGCATCTTTAATTAGTATTTTCCAGTTTCAGGCAAATTGTAAATAGATTTTTAACAAGCCCTTCTAAATATTGTGAGATATGCTTACGAAACGTCTAAACTGGCATAGTATCATAGATTCAGTTTTTTTTTTTTTCATTGACATGTATGCGTTGTTGCCAGTTGTGATTTGAATTTCCGAACTCATCCATAAACAAAACGGTGTGTCCAGTGTCATATACTCAGAGTAAATAGCTCTAGAGATAGTATGGTAGTGCATTAGCCATAAAAAGAGAAGAGAAAATTTCAGCACTTTTTGAGTAAAACAATTCTTTTATTCATTTTCATACATATTTCTAATAAAACAAACTAAAAATATAAAAATAGTTGTCTATCAGCATCGGGAACAGGGTCCGAGCGAGTTACCGGTGGTCAGAGTTCCATAAAAAGGATCCTCCTATCAATACGAGTCGTGTCTTGGAGTACCGCTTTCTGTATCAAGCCCTTGATCTAGCTGCCTAACGGGAGCTCCTTAGGTATTGATCGAGGCTCTTGGGAATTAAGCCATTGTCAGATATGACTATCAGCACAATGATCGCTGAGTCCACATCCCACATGTCGACTACCTCGCGAACCAAGTCAATATACTTGATTTGCTTATCTTTGTCAGCTATCACGAGGTTCTCATCGTGCGGGACCGTTATGTCAACAATCATAGCTCACCTGATTGGTCTTCTACCACTATATCAGGCTTATTGGAATAATAGTCCTGTCAGTGATGATGGATCGATTCCAGTGCAATATGATATTGCCATGTTCGAGAACTGGGTCGAGCACATACCTGAAGCAGGGCACTTCCGATTCCACAAAGCTGTATTTTATTATCATATCTTCATCCATGATTGCATAGACAAAACCTTCAGTTTCTCCAAAGAGATCCCCGAAACGTATCCAGGTTATGGACACTGATTGATCTACATCTGGTCCATGTAGGGCCCGGAAAAAGCGTCCGTGGATACCTCTCTGCGGTCGTTAGTGTCAAACACTACAGGTTTGCGCCAGTTCTCTTAAGCCAAGGAGAGCGGGGCGAGGCCCTTGTCCACTGCAACCTCATCTCCATGCATCACGTCGGTTTCTACGAAATATTCCCTGAGACTGCCTATCTCGAGATTGTGAAGAGTCTTGGCATTTAAAAACCCTCGACTTCCACAACTCCGCAGGATATACAGTCTCATAACCGAAGAACGTGGGTGATGCATTCGATATGCGGCCTAGTTCAGTTTGAGTCCATTTGAGTATGCTGTAAGAGTACATAAAAACCAGACAAAAACCAAAGAAGTGCCCTTTCTACGATTGTTTCATGTCAGCAACATTGATGTCCAGCGCTTCTGACGTCCCCAAATATTTGTAGGTTTCGGTTGTTGAGAGGGACCTAAGAATCATGGAATCTGAGAGCTGGGTTCCTACAGATTCCAGAATTTCCCCTCGCTTTACATGCATGACCGCACTTTAGTCCACACCAAATCCATACTGATGGCGCTATTGAATGTTTCAGTAAACTTCAGTAGCTCCATCAGCTGCAAATTGTTGGCGGCAGAGTTCCAGGTCATCCATGTAAAAGTGAGATATAAGCTGACCACCTCTCCTTAATCGATAGCCGAGACGAGACCTGAATTTTCCAGCAACGTGCTTAGAGGATTCAAGGATAAGCAGAACCAAAGTGGACTCAAACTTATAGTAATTCGTATTAAGTTTCCTTTATATTTGGTAATATAATATGTGTTAGGTGTTAACGCCAATTTAATGTTTATACAGAAACGCATGATCCGTATTTAGTTAGTTGCCAATAAACCTCGTAAACGACAGACTTCTTTCATTCAAAATCACAGTAAAACAGCGCAAATAAAGCCCAACCTTACAAAAAATTAAGAGATCAAAATAAAATTGAGTTTTTTTTTTGGTTTTTCTAAGAGTACTCAAAATCCGCGAAGGCTACAGAATTTAAAGTTCTAATCTAAAAACCAGACACCTGGAGCTACAATTTCCTTTTTTTTTATTTCCGTACGACCATTTCTCTCGAAGTCACGGCCCTTTGAAAATTTGTTTTTCTTCCCTTGAAGTCTGTCTTTTGTTCCCTTAATTTTTTGTAGTATTGTATATATGCAGATAAGTTGTCTAAAACAAGTAATTTTATTATTTTTGTACCCTATTGGAGTATTGAACAAGGCATCCTTTGTCGACTCCAATTTAAATGGAACAAGGTCAGAATAATGATGTCTGAGATTTTAATATATTTTAGTTAACAATTCAGTAGTTGTTTTGGAAAGACTGAAAATTATATTCTTTTCCTAATGTTTATAATATTTCTTTTTTTTTAGGTGCTGTAATGTTTCAATACTATTTAAAAATAGTTCCAACTATGTATGTAAAGTTAGACAGGACTGTGTTGCACACAAACCAGTTTTCAGTTACAAGACATCAGAAATCAGTATCTAATATTAATGCAGAATCCGGGATGCCAGGAGCATTTTTCAGTTACGAACTTTCGCCTCTAATGGTCAAGTACACTGAAAAGGAAAGGTAATTAATTCTTATCAGGTACATGGATCTTTTTGCACGACATGAATGTCACTACAGGGGGCTAATAGTTGGTTAACATCAGTAATATTTATTTAAACGAGCGAGTCAGGATCGGGCAGGTTCCATACATACTTGTGACATAAATGGCATTTTATTTTCACAGCACAATTATAACATAGCCTTGAGTATATATCTTTAATTTCAACTCAATACCACGCGTTCCCCAGATAAGAGGTCTTGACAGACAGGAATGGAACCCTACATGTTAATTCCGATTGGGAAAAGATCCATGGCTAAATTATAGTCTGCTAAAACACGCGGGTGCAAGCTAGTACAATAGACATCCACGCGGGTGGAAGCTAGTACAATGGGCACCCACGCTTATTTTAGAGTGCTCGCCCTAAAAACTTGGGTAGTAAATAAAAATATATGTATTTTTTTTTTATTTCTAGGTCCATAGGCCATTTTGCCACAAACATCTGTGCTATAATTGGAGGAGTTTTCACAGTCGCTGGAATTCTTGATGCACTGTTGTATCATTCATTGAATGCCTTCCAAAATAAAATTGTGTTAGGTAAAGCTGGTTAGATTATAAGGTCTTTAGAAATATATTAAAGTCATTGACACTGCATTTTGCAAAATTTCTACAGAACTCTGCATCTGTATCTTCAATTAAAGATGTAATTGGAATATAATTTTCTTTCTTCGGATTATATTGAGCACGACCTAACTTTTCTAAAAATAGATGACGTTGTTTTATTCTGAATTTCCTACACATTAATACTCCAGGAAATTTTACTATATTCTGGTGTGATATTTTCATTACATTATGAATGAAATTAAATCTTTCCAGCAGGGCTCTCTGATCTGTAATAAATAAAAATAATATTTACATTTCTTCTTTTTTTTATATTCTGGTCCATATTTTGCATGTTTCTGGTATCAAAACCAGTAAAAAATGGCCTCAATTGAAAATTTCATATACTGAGCCAGCTCAAGGCCAAAATGTTACCACCAACATCAAGCCAATATTTCTGCAAGTCATAACTTTAACCTTTTGAATGCCAGAGCATAAACGCACACGTGTGAAACTCCTATATTTTTGTCACATATTTGTGTTGTTGGCGTCCAAGGCATGTCTAAGCTTGTCACATATATGTGACAATGGCGTTCAAAAGGTTAAAAGAGAGTGGTATTTATTTGCAGCCATTCATGCACCAGCTTGTTTGGGTATTGTTATCAATTTATCCTACACACTATGTTGATTCAGTAATAGAATACTTACTCAACATTAACAATTTTGGTTTGTTTATCACCATTTCTTTCACCTCAATGTCTTCAAAGCCCATCTCTTCTTTAATTACAAACAGGTTGCATTTCACAGCATGTAAATTGTATGTTATTAGTTTAGGTTGCTTAACAGTCAAATCTCTTACTTCTTTGCCAGTTAATGTTAAGCATTTCTGAAAAAATCCTAATCTTTTGTCAATCCTTACAGTGCTGAAAGTAAGAGAAGATCATTAGGAGTACTATAAAAGGAAATATTTAATTGACAACAGAGATTTATTTTGACACTGGTCTTTAGTTTTAACTCTCATAATGCAAAAAAGGAATGCTTGCAGAAAAGTACTGTGGTTTATATCTAGTTCAATAAACAGAAAATATTTATTTTTACCTAGCAATTTTAATAAAGGTGATTCATCTTTTCAACTTACATATGTTTGTCTCAATATATATAACTACTACTTTACTATTCTTATAATTACTATCAAACTTACCTGAACATCAACCAAAAAGGGTTTTTTGTAATAATTCTCTTGATTTCAGTTTGTTTGAAGCCTTTTGAGTGTAAGTAATTGACTCTAACTTGAAGGTCTTCTAATTGTTCACATAAAATCATTGGATTCTTGGTTAGAAAATCACCAATCTCTTCCATTCCAACAAAGTCATTCAAATATATTAAATGGCTTTTCATGTCTTTTTCGAAATCCAATTTTAATATTTTATCTACAATGTAAGTCTTTTTTTCGATTTTGCTTAAATTTACATTAAGGTCAACTAAATTCTTCAATGTTTCAGATTGATTTACATATGCTGCTATATTGAATGTATTTGAAAAATAAGGGGTGATGGGGGTCAAGTCTTCTGATACAGGCTTCAATTTATTCGTATCGACATCCTCATTTAAAACCAGGCTACTTGTTGTTGCGTATTGTAAATAACCACAAAATTGCTTTGTGACTTCCCTATGTCTTAAGCTTTTATAAAATTTGAAAAATACCGAAGACAGCGCCATGACTAAAGTTAATTGTTCTGAATATACAGGGTAACACTTCTACATAGAGAATTAATCTAAAGAAATTGATCATATATAATGTGAATCGAAGAGTAAAATATTTACAAGTGTGATTTTCAGTATTCTTAGATTTGACACTTCATCGATTGACATCTTAGTTATGTATGACATTGACAGACGGTGAGTCGGTGAGATGTTGGATAAAATCATAGTCAAATAAATATTTTTCTGTGCATTGGTAGAGCAAATAAACACCTCAACAAAGTCTAGGGAACAAGATGACCCCAATTTTGTTTCGTTTAAATCTTGTTTTGCAAATAACTGGCAGCAAATAAATAAAAATAGAATAAAGTAGATTACAGAGTTGTTCAAAATTTTAAAATAAATTTAAATAAGTAATGATTTTCGAATATGGAGGGAAAACTTTTAAAAGTGTTTGATTGTGCAGTTTCTCTGAGGCAAAATAAAAATTGTTTTCTTTGATTGTAAATAACGTTTATTATCAATAATACGTATTTTACGTATGGTTTGTGCATTTTTGTGACTGTAGTCATCATGTCACGTCGTCATTTAAGTCGCGAAGAGATGTTAAGAGCTGTTGGTATGCTGCAAGCTGGACGAACTCAATGAGACGTAGCGGATGCTGTCAACACCCAACCAAGCGTAATTTGCAGATTATGGGCACGCTACAGATCTACAGGGGATGTTGCCGAACGTCACAGGGGACGAAATAGGGTTACTACCCAGCGACAAGATCGTTTCTTGCAAAATTCCGCAAGGCGGCAACCCACGATCATGCTCGTCAGTTGGTCGCAAGCCTCCAGTCTCAGCATCAAGTGGTTATTAGCGATCAAACTGTCACGAGAAGACTACACGAAGCCAATCTTCATGCTCGCAGACCGCTTGGGGTTCCAGCTCTTCGACGTGGAAATCGAGGTCGTCGCTTATTGTGGTCTAACGCACATTTACAGTGGACCGACCATCAATGGGCACGGGTTCTGTTTTCCGACGAATCTCGCTTCGGTTTTTATCCTGATTCGAGAAGAGTGCGTATATGGCGAGTTCCTGGACGTTGGAGTCGTCTCCAGAATCCGCAAGAAGTTCATCCTTACCAAGGTGGAACAATCATGGTAAGGGCTGGAATTAGCCTTGGTGGAAGGACCGACCTCGTTTGGATACGGGGCAATTTGAATGCAAACCAATACATTCAGGAGGTTATACACCCCATGGTAATCCCTCATCGACAGCAGTTCGGTCCAAATTTTATGTTAATGCAAGATAATGCACGGTCACACACCGCGAGGGTAGTGGTCAATGCGCTAAGCGAGCACAATATTACGACGTTGGAATGGCCCGCTCAGTCTGCCGACCTCAATCCCACAGAGCATGCCTGGGATTTGCTTGGGAGAAGAGCTTTCAGTGATTCTTTGGAAAATCTGAATACTGATGAACAACTTTTTTTACACCTTCGCAGTGTATGGAATCATATTCCACAGACGATGATTGACAATCTCATACTAAGTATGCCACGCCGTTGTCGAGCTGTTGCTAATGCTTTAGGAGGTCCTACAGATTATTAAAAACGTTTAAAGTAAGGTTAAGTACTGTATTTCTTACTACCTCGTTATTTTTGTGCCTAATCATAGAAGGTTGTAATACTCAATATTGGCACTATTCAATTCTTTCTTTAAAAAATATTTTTTTTATTATGAGAATGTTTTCATTAAAGTTTAAATTAAAAACGGTAATAAAATACCCTTCTATTGATATAAAACACTCACTATTACAAGAAAGGGTTTTTAAATAAAAAACTAGAAATGTCCTTGTTCCCTAGACTTTGTTGATGTGTGTAGTTACAATGCAACGCATAATAGCACAGAATAACATATAGTAATATTAACGATAACTTTCAAGTTACAATATCGGCTGAACATAGAAACTCCTTTTTTTAAGTCAGCTTGGCCTTTAATCTCGCAGTGAATTAAATTCTGTAGGTACGTAATAAATCAGTCTGTCTCAGCAAATATGGGCAGATAGTTCACTATCATGCAACAATGATTCAAACGTAGACGGCAGATAGTCGATGTAGTTAATTTATTTGCGAACTTGTATTTGATAAACCAAGGTTTATGGGGAATGACAGGTTGAATATCGCCATAATATTTACTTTTCACAGACTTAAGAGATTTGCCATTATAAAGACCATGTTTTAAACAAAATTGACGGTAAAGTGGTACAAATGTCATAAGAGTAAATTTCAGAATGGGCACATGAATTAACTGATTCATTCCCATGAATACCAACATGACCTGGGATCCACGCTAAAACAGTTTTAATACCTAGTTTGCGGCATTCAAACAGCAAATCTCTAATTTTCAAAATAATAGGGAATCTTGATTTACATTTAAAAGGGTTAGATATAATAGATTGAAGACAAATCTTTGAGTCAGAAAATATTATGGAATTATTCATGTTGTGAGATTTAACAAATGAAATGGCTTCAAAAATTGCTATTGATTCACCTGTAAAAACAGATGTAATCGAGGGGCACTTGTAATTTTGTAGATGGAATCCAAACAGCTACACCAACTGGACCATCATCAGAGGCTTTTGAAGCATCAGTAAAAATAGTTACCCAGTTGTGGAAATCAACGGAAACTCTAATAATAAACACCGAATTTGCTTCCACTGTGCTTTTATTAATACCAAAGTCTAAGAGGACATCAGGGCGGAAAACTAGAGCATTATAGGGGATATAATAAAGAGGCAAAATACGGCATTGAAAGAGTGGACTAGGAAGATGGGAGAATTGAAGTTAGGCACGGAGAAGACAAGGAACTTGTAAATTATAGCGAAGACTGCCAGAGTCAAAAATGGAAGGTCAGAATTTTGAACAAGTTTAAAGAATAACCTATTAGCAAGAAATTGTCTACGAATAGACAGAGGAGGATCAACACATTCGACTTGCATAGTATTAATAGGAGACGACTTCATCGCCCCAATAATGATGCGTAAGCATTTTGATTGAATTTTGTCAAGTTTTTGAAGCCCAGATTTATAACAGGGCTCTAATAAGAACAATCCGTAATCAAAATGACTTCGAACTATAGCATTACAAAAAAAGATTTTGACTGTATGGATGAGCCCCCCACCAAACCCCAGCAGACAGAGATCGGAGAACGTTGATGTTTCTTTCACATTTTTGGGCAACATAATCATTGTGAGCAATACCCGATAATTTAGAATCAAGTCAAATACCTAGGAATTTAACTTTGTTTTCCTAGGGAATAAGCTCACCATTTATTTTAATAAAAACAGGAGAAACTAGTCTTTTTTTGTAAAAACAATGGTAGTGCTTTTAGCGGCTGGACAAAATGAGTCTACAGAAAGATGTAAGTCGAAAGTGTAAAGATTGAAAAGAAGAGGACTCAAGACTGAGCCTTGTGGTAAGCCTTTCCAGATAGTCCTAGGGGAAAGAAGAGAATCTTGGGACTTAATAGAGATGGATCTCTCCATCAATAAGTTGCATATAAAACGAACCAACTTCACAGGGATATTTAACTGATGGACAAGTTTGTGTTTGAGCACTGGAAGTTGAAGTTAAGTTATCATAAGCTGATGTAATGTCTAGAAAAGCACTAACTAAATACTGTTTCTTTAACAGAGCGATTCGAATATCAGAAATTAATATGCTAAGACTATCTATAGTGCTCATACCTTTTCGGAATCCAAACTGTGATACGGGCAATAAGTTTCGATTTTCAACAAACCACTCAAGCCGGTGTTTGATCATATGTTCGGCAATCTTACACAGAACTGACGACAGAGCAATGGGTCTATAGCTATTTGATTCTGACGGGTTTTTGCCGGGTTTAATAACTGGAATGATAATTTGATTCTTCCACGGTTGAGGGATAAAACCAAGCTCAAAAAAGTTATTAAGCAGATCTAAATAATATTGTTTGGATAAATTTGAGGCATTTTTTAAAAATGAGTACGGAATACCATCTATCCCAGGAGAGGAATCCATGAGACCATCACGTGTCAGTTGGAGTTCAGTAAATGAAAATGGAGAGTCAAAATAATTTAGGGAAGGAAGAGGAACTAAAGGAGAGGGAAAGCAGTCTAAATTAGGGACTGAAGGGGGAGATAATTTATCAGAAAAGAAATCAAGCCATGAGGACGGATCATTTGCTAAAATATCAGGAATATTACAAGAACCTCTATATCTTTTAATTTGTTTCCAAACCGGGGAAGAAGGAGATCGGGGAGATAAACTCAAGTGGCAAAGGCAGCTTTCCTTTGATAAATAAAAAAGTTTGAAAAATTCATTGACCCATTATAATTCTCCTCTGCTATTTTCCTGGCTTTCACAGCTGATGTGCATTCAGAGTCCCACCACGGAGTGGAAACTCTAAAGCTGAAAGGTTTTTTGAGAGGAAAATTTTCATCAGCGCTGGCAGACACCAAATCCACAAACTTAGAGTAAGAATCAACAAGGTTGTTGTGGTCAGGAGATTCTATTTTATTATCCAAGGAGGCAGAATAATTAGACCACTTGTCAGCCTTTAGTCTATACTTAAGGGAAGGGTTGAAGTTACGTACTGGAACTACTCTGTCTGAAATAGACACAAGAATAGGAAAATGATCGCTGCCATGAGAATTGGCCAAGATATTCCAAGAAAGAATAGAAGCTAGAGAAGCCGAGCACACTGTAAGATCGACGGCTGAGTTGGGATTTTGAGTAGGACATACACACAGACATTTGCTTCATCAAAAATTTCGAGGAGAGAAAGACCAAAACTATCATCATAGCTCGAACCCCACGAGCGATGATAGGCAATTAAATCACCCATGAAAACGAATGAATGAACGAATGATTGGAGAAGGGACAGACGAAAGAATGCATAAAAGATCAGGGGTTAAACGGGAATGGGGGATGAGGGATGTATGCCGAGAGGAAAGTAATATCAAAAGCTCTTACGGCAGCAACAATAATATCAGGGGATATTGAAGGGAGAGGAATAAAGGAGAACGGAAGAGAGCACTTAACTAGAACGGCACTTCCGGCATACCCATCAGCCCTATTATCACGAAGACAAGAGTAACCCGGAATCTTGAAACGAGAACCAGGAACTAACAAGGCAATGACAGACGGGTGAAATTTGTTAATTAAGTAAAAAGATCAGGCTTTTTCTTTGCTTTTTGCGTTCCACTGAAGGAGGACTAGGTCCATAATTGGATGCTGAAAGAAGATGAATAAGTTTATGGGCAACGTGGGGCGGTAAATGGGAATTGTTACGGGAAACAAGACTAACAATGAGAGATAAAAGCAGTTCTAACAATCCTCTTGAGGAGGCCCTGCAGAAGAATTCTGTTGGAGAAGGGTATACCCGTTGGGGAGAGATGACGGAACATTAGCGACGATAGCGTTGTGAGCGTCTCTGTCGAATGCCTTGCCTAAATGAGCTCTGGGGTGAGGAGAGGAGAAGCATTGGAACATTGGGAAGATGAATTTTTTTTTTTCGCTCAGAGTTAAGTTTAGAGGTCTTCGGAATAGATCGTGAAGCCTCTTCATATGATAAACTAGCTGTTCCACGTGGTTTCACCCACGCTGCTCAGCACCTGTTGGTCGTAGCGTGATGTTATATAGCCTATAGCCTTCCTCAAGAAATGGACTATCCAACACTAAAAGAATTTTCCAATTCCAACCAGTAGTCCCTGAGATTAGCGCATTCAAACAAACAAACTTTTCAGCTTTATAATATTAGTATAAATTATTTGGAGACATTAAGATTTTGATTGACCTCTGTAGGGTAGACAGAGGTCAATCAAAATCTTAATGTCTCCAAATAATTTTTCAGGACAGCTATTACTATAAGAGTAGTGCTGCCCCAAACAGTGGATACAAGAGGCCATCGACTCCACCACATTGCAAGTATCACCCGTGCATACGGGTGAGTGCACTTAAAGCACCTTGATTTAAAGCGACACTGGGCCTTCACATGACCGAAACGACAACAATTAAGGCATTGGATAGTGGGAAATTGATACGTATCCACAGGGAGAGAAGTATGGAAGCAGTATATTCTTTGGGGGAGAACTTGACCTTGGAAAGTCAGGACGATATTGTGTCGGGAGCCAAGAGGACTTCCCCTCCTCTTTAACTTTACGGTTCAGTCTACGGGCTTTTAAAATAATACCGCATTCGACAGGAAGGATGAGAGACTCTACAAACTCATCCATCGACATGTCGACCGGCACTTGACGGACGACACCCATTTTGGTGATATTATATGATGGGATTGACGCAACATATTTGTAAACTTCTAGGACCGGAAGATCTAGAAACTTATTAGCCGCAACACCAGATGTGAATTCGACAGAGATTTTATTTCTGCCCACTCTTTTAATACCGTCTGTACAAATATGCTTAATATTATTTTGGGCTAAAAACTGGCCGAACTTTATGGGACGAATGGACGTCCCGGCGGATGGACCTGGTTCAATTCTGGAAACGTGGACAATGAAAGGACCTTTATCATTAGCATTAACACCGACTACAAGTGACGGATGAACGTATAGAGTTTAGATGGATGGAACAGTTCTTTCTCTATCGGTTTTCTTTTTTAAAATCGGCTCGATTTCAATGATGTCGTCATCAATAAGGCGACGCTTACCCAAACTAGGAGAAGAGAAGATTTCGTCTGGGGGTTCAGGCGGTGATGGACTCAAGTCCATCTTGGAAAAGCTACTGAATTAGGACTAAATCTGTACAGAAAAAGAGAAATTGAATAAAAAATTAATTAAAATTTCAATTTTTTACGATTTTTTCCTCACTGACGCTGTGACAGCTGCCACCTCCCGCCGAAGAAAAAACATTTTGTTGGACATTGTGGTCCGTCATCGTGGCAGGAATATTGACTTGACAGCTGACATAGGCATTTCAATTCAATTTCTCACTCAATTTGTCATCGCTGGCGTAAGTGTAGTTTCAACGCAAGTTTCCTGCACGGTTTAACCGGTAAGTTTCTAGGAGAATATAGGTACTATAACTCAGGGTATTCCATAGCCATATATGTGATAATTTGTTCTTCTAAATTGTTTCGAGATTTATGATAACCTTTCACAAAACTATTTTGCTTACCATATGGTACGCGCACGGCTATATTTTATGTATTTGTTTGTAGCAATAATGTACATTATTATGTGAAATACAGTTTATTAATGCAAGCAAAATGTTATCTTTAACCTAGCTGAATGATATCAGTTATCATCAGTAGATAATTATATTTTTTAACCTTTGGGCATAGGTACACGATCTACATAATATCTTATTGTATATATACAAGCAACTATCTAACAGGCACCAGCATGATGAAATTGTAAGATATTGCGATAAATAATTTTAAAACGTTTGATACCAATTTTTATTTTTTCAAATTGATGTGTTTTTATGAATCCTACTAATATTATAAATGCAAATGTTTGTGAGAATGGACATATGAATGTTTGTTACTCTTTCACGTCAAAACGGCTGAACCGATCTTGATGAAATTCGGCACAGAGGTAGATTATAGTCTGGAATAACACTTGGATATTTTTCATTCATTTATTTCAATTAGACCATTACAGGCACTTTTGAATGTCAAGAAACAAAACTGAATCTACAGTCACGGTCACAAGACATAATAACTTGTGAACGTACTGTAGTTGCCCATTCCAAAGTGTTGATCTCTATGAGAAGAATGGGCAAGAAACTCCATGGACACTCTTTTAAATTATAATATTTTTACAAAATCGTATTTACATTTTATTTATATCACGCGGTTGAAGGCGCGGGCGCCAGCTAGTAGAGAATAAAGGTGGAAATATTATGATGTACTTTTTGTTTTTGCGTATGTCGTTCCAATTACGAATATATTATTAAATAAACGATTCCAACCTAACCAAACACTGACGAGTTTTCTATAACATCTTTTTTTCTTTCTACTTTCAGATTTTCCCGAAAATGGATACTGCAATGAATGGTAACCAGATAAGAAAAACCTTTATTGATTTTTTTATTAATAAAGGGCATAAATATGTTCATTCTTCTTCTACAATACCTTTGGACGATCCAACACTCTTATTTACCAATGCTGGTATGAACCAATTCAAACCTGTCTTTTTAGGGTCTGTGGACCCTAACTCAGATATGGCTTCATATGTACGAGTTGTTAATACCCAGAAATGTATAAGAGCTGGTGGTAAACACAATGACCTAGATGATGTGGGTAAAGATGTTTACCATCACACATTTTTTGAGATGATGGGCAACTGGTCTTTCGGTGATTACTTTAAAAAAGAAATATGTGGATGGGCCTGGGAACTTCTTACTGATGTTTATAAGTTGCCTGGGGATCGCTTGTATGTAACTTATTTTGGAGGAGATGCTTCTTCTGGCCTGGAACCGGACCTGGAATGCAAAGAAATCTGGCTGAAATTAGGTCTACCTGAATCACACATTCTACCTGGGAGCATGAAAGATAACTTTTGGGAAATGGGGGAAACAGGCCCATGTGGGCCATGCTCAGAGTTGCATTTTGACAGAATTGGAGGACGTGATGCAGCTCATCTCGTCAATATGGATGACCCTGATGTGTTAGAAATTTGGAATTTAGTGTTTATTCAATTCAACAGGGAAACAGACGGGTCATTAAAAGCGTTACCGAAAAAACATATCGACTGTGGATTAGGGCTGGAAAGATTAGTGTCTGTTATTCAAAATAAAAGAGCTAACTATGATACAGATTTCTTTATGCCTATATTTAAAGCAATTGAAATTGGTACTGGAGCAAGACCTTACTCTGGAAAAGTGGGATCTGAAGATGTTGATGGAATCGACATGGCGTACCGAGTTTTAGCTGATCATGCAAGAACTTTAACTATCGCTTTATCAGATGGTGGGTGTCCTGACAATACTGGTAGAGGTTATGTACTTCGACGAATTTTGAGGAGAGCTGTACGTTACGCTTCCGAAAAACTGAATGCCAAACCAGGCTTTTTTGGATCTTTGGTTCATACTGTTGTTGAATTGTTGGGAGATGTATTTCCTGAAATAACAAAAGATCCTTTATCTCTGGTGCAACTTATAAATGAAGAAGAAGTGCAATTCTTGAAAACACTTTCGCGTGGAAGAAATTTACTTAACAGAACCGTTGAGAAACTAAACGGTAAAATTATACCTGGTGATGTTGCCTGGCGTCTTTATGATACTTATGGTTTTCCGATTGATCTAACACAATTAATGTGTGAAGAAAACGGCCTTACAATAGACATGGATGCCTATGAAAAAGCAAAGAAAGAATCTCAACTAATTTCACAAGGAAAGGTTGCAGGTCAAGAAGATTTATTGGCTCTCGACGTACATGCTATAAGTAATTTACAAGACACTGGTGTCCCTCCAACAGATGATTCACCTAAATATAACTATGTGCCATCATCTGCCGACAGTGAAGCAGTTTATAATTTTACTCCATGTACTGGAACTATAGTCGCCTTGCGAAAAGACAAACAATTTGTTAATGAAGTATTATCTGGAGAATGTGGCATTATACTAGATAAGACAAACTTTTATGCTGAACAAGGTGGGCAAATTTATGACGAAGGTTATATGGTAAAACTAGACGATGATAGTGTTGAGTTCATGGTAAATAATGTACAAGTTAAAGGAGGATATGTACTGCATACTGGAAAACTTGAAGGCACTTTAAAAGTTGGAGATAAGTTGTCACTGCATATTGATACTGAAAGGCGAAGACTTGTAATGAACAACCACACGGGCACCCATGTCCTTAATAATGTGTTAAGAAAAGTTCTTGGAAATGATTCTGATCAACGTGGTTCCCTTGTCATGCCAGATCGTCTCAGGTTTGATTTTACCAATAAAGGCCCAATGTCTTTAAAACAAATTAAAGACACAGAAGATCAGATAAAAGAAATCATTAATAAAAATAAAACTGTCTACGCTAAACATTCGAGCTTAAATGAAGCCAAAAAAATAAAAGGTCTGAGAGCTATGTTTGATGAACACTATCCAGATCCAGTTCGTGTTGTATCTGTTGGTGTACCCGTTGAAGATTTACAGAAAAATCCTGATGGACCAGCCGCCTACGAGACATCTGTAGAATTTTGTGGTGGATCTCATTTACACCAGACAGGCCACATTGGCGATTATGTAATTGTTAGCGAAGAAGGCATTGCAAAAGGAATTCGGCGAATTGTTGCTTTAACTGGACCAGAAGCTATGAAAGCTATAAGTAAATCGAGTGCATTAGAAAATGAAGTCAATAATGTTGCCAATTTCATTAAAGATCAGAGTGACAATGTCAATCAGAAGGAAATTCTTAGAAAAATTGTCGATCTAACAAACGACATTTCTCAAGCTCAGATTTCGTATTGGAAAAAAGAAGAACTAAGAACTATGCTTAAAAATTTGAAAAAACAACTTGATGATAAAGAAAGAGCTGCAAAAGCTGTGACAATTACCCAGGTTGCAGATAAAGCTAAAGCAATCTGCGAAGAAAAGAAGGAAAGCAAAGTTATTGTTTCGGAGTTAAAAGCTTTTGGTAATACTAAAGCTTTAGATGGTGCCTTGAAACAAGTAAAACTTCTCTGTCCAACTACAGCAGCTATGTTCTTTTCCGTTGATGATGAAACAAACAAGATATTTTGTCTTGCTGCAGTGCCTAAAAATGCTATTGAAAAAGGCTTGCTGGCTTCTGAATGGATTCAGTCTGTTGTCCCAGTGATAGGTGGAAAGGGCGGTGGCAAAGCAGAATCTGGCCAGGCTTCCGGAAATAATTACACCAATCTTGAAGAAGCAATGAAAATTGCGGAGCAATTTGCTAATGTGAAACTGTGCTAAATTATAATTTCAGGTCAACTCATTACTATTACATTACAATTATTGCTTAACATAATTGTTCTCTTTATTATTATTATATTTAATTAAATATATTTAATTTAAGTGTCTCTTTTTAAACAAACAGTGACTCCAATACGCCCACGAATGGGTCTAATTATCAAAGCACAGGGACTTCTTGATCTTTGTGCCATCACCAACAGTTGAATCTGCTCATTATTTAAACATACCGTTCACACGATGTCGACATCTGCTTATCACGCATACTTCAAGAAAGAGCGAAAAATATGGGACTTTTTTCACAATTTTAAACTTCGTCTGTGACCATTTTAAGAATTTTACGTAATTCCTAAAATGATTCTGGCCTTTTTAGACCCTGTTCCAATCACTGCTTAAAAGCAATAAAACATTGCATATGCTTTCATACACAGCAAACGCAAATGTTTATTCGATGTTTCATTCCCTATTCACGGCGTTCGCGCGCTTACCTTCTCGTAAAAAAACTACAAAAAAACAGCGTATATTATAATTGACCCAGGTATTTACCGTAATTTGGGAGATGGTTATTAAATACATAAATAGTCAATGTCTTATACTGACATATACCTACATATCCAGCAACCACCATTACCAGTTAGGTATCACATAACTTCCTTAGGTATCTCCGGAACAACCATTACTTAACACTTCAGAGTGGTTTGAAATATGATAGCGTAGGCGCGGCATGCACATCGATACAATACTACATGCTCGCACTAATTCGCTCCGAAAAGAGCGATTTTTATATCGGGGCCGACACCCACGCGAAAGATCTTCGATCAAAATCAAGAGTATTTTGTTTGCTAGAAATGAATTTTCAAGGGAAGATCTTATATCCTAAAAGCCACTAAGTTATTTGTGTATAAGTCACGGCACTTCCGATTCCACAAAACTAATTCAGAGCATTTTACTGATGAATAATCCTGGCTACAAGGTTGTGTCTACGCAATATAATGAAATGTAACATGCTCTCCGATAGCTAGAAGAACGGAGATAATGTGTCGGAGAGATTCGCCCGGACGATCGCATGAAATGTATGGAATCAATCAAAAACATATCGGAAAAGTATTGTGAAGGACGCCATATCAAGTTATGTTCGTCTTGTTAACTAAAACTATGATTACACTCTACCCCTTTATTGTTTTAGAGAAATACTATACGTTGTTGGTGGATGAAAAGAAACGAGGAGGGGGGGCTATGCTAGACGAAAGCGAAGTGGAATATTATTTTGAGCTTTAGCTTCATTTTTATTTTCGTTAATGATAATGAATGCATCAGCCATGAACTCCTATTTAATATGATTTCTCAACTTTTGAGGTTTGAGATGGACGAAATTACTCGCATTAGAATAAAAGTACTACTGAGTCATTTAACTGTATTGTGACAAAAAGTCCGAGTTTAGTTGTTATATTTGTAGGTAGATTTGCTAGTTGTGGTTTGTCAGAGTACCTACCCACATATTGAAGTAATTAAAGCACTATATTAGTTTATATGTATTTATATAGGGTGTTTGGCAGAACACCTGTAGAATTGGAACTCCTCAATCATTTTTTGTTTTTTTTTTTAATGCAAGTTGAAATTAAGATTTAAGTATTTTTTACATCTTTCTGTAAGTTTGAGGACTCATAATTCTTTTTTTCTAGCTAACATCTGAATAAAGGAATAATTTTATAAGAATCTGCCCACATAAAAGATTAAAAAAGAAATACTAAATATTGCCTGTTTTACCCATTTTTAATAAAAAATACACTTTAAAGTTAAGAAAGTGGTGAAACAAGAAGAAAGAAAAAAAAAAATAAAAATATCCAGTGGGCCAGGGCCAAATAAATTAGCAGATGACCCCACCTATCCACCATTTTCGTATGTTCAACGTTCTGCCAAAGACCCTGTATTAAGCTTGATTGACATTATTCAATAAATTGTTATCTATGGGAAATTAAACTATTTTAGCTAAAAGTTTATTTATTAATGCTACATTCAATTATAACGAATAAACATTTTGTAATAACATATGAAACATTTTATTCTTAACCCCTAATTTCGATAACTAACTAATAAGTAATCATAAAATTAATAATCCTTCATCATCGAGCCTCGTTTATTAATCTAACGAAAAGTCTCATTTCAAGGACCCAGACTATAGCTATCGGTACTTGACATTGTTTCATTAAGTTTTCGTCAGTGCGTGATTTTTGAAGTTTGCGTATTCTTTTAATACACCATTTTTACACACAGAAGTAGGTACACTGTATTGCGCGTTTATAGCAATACAATAATCCTCAGCGTGGACCAACGCTAAATGCCGTTTACTGTAAATAAGCTTTATCATTGCGATTTGTGTTTGCTTATTTTTCAATAGTGTTTGTTTATTTTTCAATGGTGTTTGTTTATTTTTCAATGGTGTCTCATTTTCGAGTCGGAGCGCGTTTCCACATTTATTACTAATAGCGACCAGAGGAGGCTCGGGCATACGACCCTAACAATCACACGCGTCAGTTTTTACCAGAAATAATAATCGTTTCAATTGTTAACTATTCCTTAAATCGGTTTTCAAGTTGTGGTGTGTGGTGATACTAAAAAACAACAATTAAACGCTTGTTTAGTCAGAGCCAATTGAGATGGGTTTCGAATGTGTTCTAAGAAAGAAAAACAATGACACAACAAAAAAGAAACAATGTTTAAAAATTATTTAATGAACTTTTAGAAGAACTTTGTTTTAAAGGTAGTTCAAACAAATATTTCTTAAACAACGGACATAATACACTAACAATATCTACATAGTTTTATCATATAGAAGTAATTTATTACAAATATATTCATATAATTATTAATTATTTGGTTGGTCTTTTTTATGACAGCACCAATTCCATTGGTGATTTATCCTCACTTTGAGGTGGTGCATTCATGTTATAATAATTTACAATACCTATTTTAGTGATTCTAGTAATAATATATAACAATAACATTATTCCTGTCCGAAGCCTTCAGTTTCTTCAATAGCAAAATTCAATTTTTCACACAATTGTTCATAGCTTTTGTAAGGTGGTAAGTCAAGACGATTAAAGCATGTATGCGACCGGGGTAACCAAGTGTCTTTTCCAACCTGCAAAACAAGAATGCATTAGATTCATATGAAATAGAGCAATAACCGATGGCTACTAAAGTAGCCATCGAGTTTGTTGTAACGAATCCTTTAGGATTCGTTTCCAGACAACATTTTATACAAAAAATCCACTTTAAACTACACATAGCTAACAGTAGATATTTAAATAAGTGACAGTGAATTGAAATTTTATGTCATTTTCTATTTTCTGTATAGAAAGTGGCAATGCAACGATACTTCAGTTACAATACCTATATACGAATGACGAATTCATCGTATAAGAGATTATGATAACGATTTTTTTTCCATGTTTATTTTTTTCATTTTCAAGATAATTTTAGAAGTAGTAGTTGTTGGTAGTAAAATCATTCAACATTTATTTTAAAAATTACGTTCTTGTTAAGAAAACAATGTTAAATTATCTGGGTTTAGTCTATTCCTGATGTCCGTGTGGATTAAACCATTTAAACCTGCAGTGGAAAACAATCTTTCTGAATACACTATAGCCGGTTTGATAAACATATTTGTGGGTCAAACTTTTTAAGTTCGGATTCATTCATTATTTTTTCTCCAATAAAACGCAACTTGTAGTGTATTATATTAGTATTTCATTTTGCGTTCAGTTGCAGTTGCAATCCATTTTCAAATCGTTATTAACCGTAATACTTACTTTTACGATACCAAATTATCGTGAAACATTACGAACCTAACCTGCGGTTTAAGAATGTGGGCTTCGGTATCATTGCATCGCTAATAAATAGTTTTTGTCTAATGTCTAATTTAATTAGCGGTAGAAAGCTCCGTTTTTTGGGGAATACCATTTAAAAAAAAACCGGCCAAGAGCGTGTCGGGACACGCTCAGTGTAGGGTTCCGTAGTTTCCCGTCCGTCACAATAAGTGTTCCCAGTTATGAGGCCAACCGAACAATTCGGTAATACCCGATCCAATGTAATAAGTACCTACAGCGCCATCTCTCGAGGAATTGGGTTACTAATTAATACGTGCAATTTCGGTGGTAATTTTGGATTGCGTGAACCGATTTCAATAATTCTTTTTTTGTTTGAAAAAAGATACGTTCAGGATAATAAAATATGTAAACCAAGTTACAAAAAAAGCTTGCATTACGATTATACTACAAACTTAGTCCAGAAATTATTTTGTACAACTTTTTGTCTTTTTTGTACAAAAACTTTTGTGTCAATCAAGTTCAAAATGATTTTCATAGAAAGTCCTTATAAAGTTCTACTTTTCAGTTTTTTTTCATATTTTTTAGACTTATGGTTCAAAAGTTAGAGGGGGGGGACACATTGTTTTTTACTTTTGGAGCGATTATTTCCGAAATTATTGACATTATCAAAAAATGATCTTAGTAAACCCCTATTCATTTTTAAATACCTTTCCAACAATATATCACACGTTAGGGTTGAAATTAAAAAAAAAATCACTTCCCACTTTACATATAGGGTGGCTACCCTAATAAAATATTTTTTTCAAATTTTTATTTTACCACTTTGTCGGCGTGATGGATATACATATTGGTACCAAATTTCAGCTTTCTAGCGCTAACGGTCACAAAGATTAAGCGAGGACGGACGGACGGACGGACAGACAGACATGGCGAAACTATAAGGGTTCCTAGTTGACTACGGAACCCTAATGAGTGTAAAGTCCAAAATCTTGTTAAAACTACCTGTACCAATCTTTTTTTTATGGGGTACTGCCCCTTTAGTCTCATGCTGCTTGGTGGATTGAGTACCCGGGTGTATTATAATAATAGTACGTAGCACTATTGTGCGATTAACGGGGCGGGTAAAAGTGTAATTGGATTTTCCCATAAGCGAATAGCAGCCCGGTTTTGGAAAATTGGTGGAGTGACACTTCCGTGCCAACCAATGTGCGCATGTTGTTGGTGTTGGCGGCCGAGGTGATTGCCGTTCGTAAGGGCTATGGTGTGGTAACGGCAGAGCCACAAAAGGTCAGAAGATTTTTATTCTATACAGGCGGAAATCAAGATTTAAGTTAGTAATTCAATATTACCTTCTCTATACAGAATCTCTGTGGACCGTTTGATCCCATAAGTTCAGCAAAACCGCCAACAGGAACTCGACAGGTACCAGTCACAAACTGCAGTAATCTTGCTCGTTTCTCATTATCCATTTGTCGAACAAACTAAAACAAAAATAAATATTTTAATTTTTTAGGACAATCGGTTTAAAACCTGCTAACTGGATAGACAAACAACAAAGTGGTCCAATAAGGATGCCGTTTTTTCCTTTTGAGATATGGAACCAGTAAAAACATTGAATGAATTTATTTATCTATGGTTGTATTTTTTAACCCATACTGTTATTTAATTATTATACTACCGTGACTTTGTTTAAAGATTTCAAACATCGTTTTTGATCAAATGACTTCTACCGCTCTAGGCGCAGCGAGTTCCAGACTTACAATAACTAAAACCATGCTTCTTCTTTTGCCATTTGTGTTCCGGGGCTCCAGTATTTCTGCCGAATAACTCGATACCCTATCGGGTAGGCGGGCGTGACCCTGGCGGCGTCTGACTCGCGCGGCGTCGACACAGCCTGTCGTCACTTGACGGACGGGCGGTGAGCTACGCATTGCTCACCGTCCACAAAGCCGCGTCTACGGAGGCCGAGGTGTGACCGTGACCGTGTCTTCCAGGCGATAGACTTAAGACAGCTATTGCAGAATTGATATTTTGGAAAAACGAGATCAATTCGAGAATAGCTACTCTGTAGTTCTGTACGCATCAATACTGATTTGTACCACCTACACATGTTCATACAAAATAGCACATATTTAATTAGCTCTAAATGGCAAAGGGATTACCCATATCCTTCCAGATACCAAACTCCTACGTGACCTAGATTCAGCTATTATCTTATGAATCGTAAATGATGTAAATAATAAAAGTGAGAAGATAAGAAGAAAATAATACAAACCTGCCAAAACCAAAGAACTTGCTTGCTAGTGCGAGTATAATGCCTGTATATAGTATTTTGTTGCCAATCACCTACATCCACCTCCTGCATTCCACACAGCATCAATTCTAACTCGCGCTCATCGAAATATTTCAGCCACTCCAAGGGTACAACCTGAAGATAAGAACACGAGAAGTTTAGATTTTTCCTAACCTGACACTTTATTTTTACAATAACAAATTTACAACTAAATTATTATATCGGGACAACCTCTTAAAATCTGCTGTTGGCTGTCAACAAGGTGACCCACTTGGGCCAGTGATTTTTAGTTTAGCTATCCACCCCATCATTAGACGGCTAAATTCCAAATTTAACGTTTGGTACCTCGATGATGGGAACCTTGGGCGGCGATGTAGATACAGTCTTAAGAGACCTAATTTATTTAAAAAAAGAACTTCATTCTATTGGCCTTGATCTCAATCTTTCCAAATGTGAATTATATTTAGCAGACAGCACCGACAAAGGACTGACTTTATCCAAATTCAACACAATAGCCCCTGACATCAAAATTATTGACAAAAGTTCTCTTCGTCTCCTTGGGTCTCCTATCTTCGAGAATTCCTTTCGAGATTTTATCGATGAAAAAATCCAAAAATTTAATGATGTCTCAGAAAGATTGCTCCAAATTAACATGCATTCGGCTATTACTATAATTCGTTACTGCTGTTTTGGCCCTAAATTAACATATTTCCTATGTGCTTCCCCATTATGGAAGCACACTAATCTTTTGGATAAAATGGATCAAATTATCAGACATACATTATCTTTAATTTTAAATGTGGCTCTGGACGACCGAGCTTGGGCTCAAGCCACTCTTCCCATTCGTTTGGGAGGACTCAGCGTCCGCAAAATTTCTAGTATTAGTCTACCAGCTTTCTTATCCTCGGTCCACGGTACTGAGAAATTAATCAGGAATATCCTGGCTTCCACACTGATTGATTTTGATGTGCCATGCTTCTCCGAGGCTAAGGATGCTTGGAAAGTCGCTTGCCCGAACACTGAACAACCCGACAAACCATTTTCCCAGAGACAGTGGGACGAGCCGCTCTGCAGAGTAGTTCAGAATAATCTACTGAACACGTCTGCTACTACTGCTGAGCGTGCGCGCCTTTTGGCTGTGGGCAAGTGGGAGTCGGGTCTTTGGCTTTACGCACTACCGTCGTCGAGCATAGGCACTTTGTTCGACGACACTACTTTCCGCCTCGCTGCTTCCTTACGTTTAGGTGCTCCTTGTTGTTCTCCTCATCGCTGTCATTGTGGTGAAGTAGTCAACAGCCTTGGACACCACGGCCTATCATGCAGCCGAAGTGCGGGCCGTTTTGCGCGGCACGCGAATATTAACGACATCATCCGTCGAGCTCTTGTCACCGTCGGCGTTCCAGCTGTTTTAGAACCCAATGGCTTGGCACGCGACGATGGCAAAAGACCGGACGGTATGTCTTTGTTTCCTTGGAAATTGGGTAGGCCTTTAGTGTGGGACGCAACGTGCGTCGATACTCTTGCGCCATCCCACCTTCCTAGCTCTTCGTGCTGCGCTGGCGCTGCTGCTGCGGCTGCAGAGAACCTCAAGCGGCGTAAATATAGTAACCTTATTGGGAACTATATTTTCGAGCCGTTTGGGGTTGAAACTCTGGGACCCTGGGGTCCTTGTGCTCACAGCCTTTTTAAGGCAATATCAAAACGTTTGGTTGACACTTCCCGTGACCCAAGGGCTGGCTTTTACTTTGGCCAGAGGCTTAGCGTTGCCATACAACGTGGCAACGCGGCCAGTCTCTTGGGGACATTGCCAATTGACAGCGTTGAGGACGAATTTTTTGACGCTATTTTTTAATTTCTTTATAAGTTTAGTTTAGTTTAATAATTTTAGTTTAATTTATAATTAATAACAAATTAAAATCTTATTTATTAAAAACTAGACGTTAGGATGATGTAGTTTGTAGAATATACAAAATAGTAAATAGCTATTGCAATTATGACGTAAAACGATATCAAAACTGAACTTAGGACAGATTTATAAATCGTTACGGTAGGCAAATGTTATTGTGAAAAACATAAATGCCCATATGAAGAGAGTTCCTAGGAACCTAGAACCATAGTTCAACCGCTTAATTATAATATTTTTGTTAATCACCAAATTTAACTAGTCGGGTAAGAAATTCTCGTTCAAACTTTTAATGTTATGACATAAATATGGACAATTTTTTTTTTTATTAGAAGCTACGTTTTATCCTCACCTCATTAAATCCATCTAGGAATGCTGAAGTTTGTTCTTCGATTCCTCTAGTCATTCGCCACTGAGTGACTAAGTGAAGATAATTTTCCTTATTTACCTAAAAAAAGCAGTTATAATGAAGTATATAAGCTTACACACAAAATAATAAGGATTCAAAGTATTAGTATAAATAGAGTTACCTCAGTGACGCGCTCTTTATCTCCGGACGGTTTCAATTCGTGGTGTATGACTTGGCCCAGCACTTCAAAGTCCACACTATGCCACATCTCTAGGCCGCATTCGTCTATATTATTATCTTTGATCCATACAAGAGAGTTATAAAACTCCGGATCTATAGATTCTATGTCTTTCATTGTCAGTTTTTTGTTCAACATTCTCTTATAGAAGGGCATGGTAAATCCTGAATAAATAAATCTACCGTGATACAAAGCCATTGCTATAAACCTGCCAATGAATTTGAAGTAAAGGAGATGGTCTGGATTGACGTAACTGGCTGGGTTGATCTGAAGGCTGTAGTTGTTTTTGTTGGCGTACTCAAACAAGCAATACATGGGGTTTAAGACTTCGTGAGATAGTAAGAAAAACCACTCTCTGCTCACACCGCCGTAATCTAAGCCCTCTTCGCCGCGGAATATTATATACAATCTTCTGCGCAACTCGTATGCAGGCAACCTCATTATCTGAAATGAAAATAATCATCATTTTTTTTCACCGATTTCTCTGTGAAAACTGGGCCGATTTTAAATTCAATCAATTTGACCGTTTTTGCTTTTCTTTTAAAACATGCAAAATAACGTCAGATAGTTTTATTTTAAACCAAAAAATGGGCCATGAGCAGAAACGGAACCAAGTACCACCAAAAAATATAATAACAATATTTTTAACTCTAATTCACTCAACGGCAAAACTAAATGCGTATGACAAACAATGTTACCGTTGCAGTTTTGCAAAAAAGTCCCTTAGCGCCAAATTTAAATCAACTGCCGTTGAAAGTTTTTTTAGGCACTTATTTCACCGGCAACGATTAACGAGTAGAACTAGAAACGAGTTAGCGAGACGCGGGGAGCGAGTGCGTAGTTCCGATATTCGTGTAGCTCGGCTATAAGCGAGTGTGCAAGTGAGGCGGGCGATTACTCGCACCACTTGCTCGCGGCAGTCAAGCGTACAGTCAGTGTTGCGGCCTCATACGCGACCAAATGACATGACCACTGGTTGCTCTCTCGGCGTGAGTTCTAATCGCTTGGCGAGTATCGCCGAGCGAGTGTTATCTTTCATAGCTCTTGTCGCTCAGCGACAAACTAGTGAAGCGAGTGTTCGCCGGCAGTGTGAACAGTCAGCGATCAACTGTTTGTATATGCATCTCTTTTGTTCACACTAAAAGTATATCTATTGTACGTTTCTTGAGCGAGAAAATAGCCGATAGTTAGTCGTTTTCTCGTCGTTGGTGGGACAACTGCCTTACGCTTTGCAAAAACCTTTTGTTTTGTTTTTTTCCCTTACATCAGACACAATTTTTACTTAAGAAGCTAATACTTAAGAAGCTAATATGTATCTTATTTATAAAGTGGCTGTTTTTTATGCATCGTATTACTCAAAACACAAGTTACGTTTATGTTACCGAAAAAAATTCTATGTCTCACAAATTATTAACTAAAACAAATACCGATACAGTCAAGTGCCGATTCTGATGAACCGCGGGATTCAACTAGAATAAGATTAAAGTTACAAACCTAATCAAATCTTATTTTATTCCACACTATTTTAGTCGCGATCATAGTCCGATTTAGCTTGACAACCACAATTAATGGTGAAAAACGTCAATTTCAGAATTGTGAGATTGCGATTATCTCTAAATTAAGTAACTAATCCAACATTCTATACCATCATACTGTCAAACTATACTATAGTTAAGTTGTGTAACTTCAATCAATTTCAGAATACGAAGCGTCGTTTTACAGGAATAAACTATATTTTCCACTATCTTTCATGTACCGTTTTTTTGCTTGAGCAGGTAGATAGATACCATTTTTTTAACGACTTAGAAATCTCATTCAACACGTCAACGTGGCCTGACGTCACTAGATGAACGAAAATGGATTGACTACCTGATTTATGATTTAATGTAAATGTGACAGACATCTACGGACATGTCGAAATCACATGGGTTCCGTTTTTGCTATTTGGCTACAGAAGCCTAAAAAGTATGTTGTTCCAAATTCGTCTCCTCCAAAACGCCTTGACCGGTTTTGATATATATTTTTTTGTACTTATAGTGTGGGTGAATCAGTAATTGTTTTTACCTGATGATACGAATCCTCGAAAAGCGATTGTCGAGACAATGTTATTTTAATATGACTGGGTAGGGCATTGCTCTGACAGAGATATCTGAATTGACTAAGTTTCCAGCGGAAGGAGCGCTCGTAGGCGCGCGGCACCCCGTAGGCGCCCTGCGGGCCCTGCGGCGCGCCGGGTCGCGGGTCGTGGAACGTCGTGGTGCGCGTGTTGTGGTCCACGAAGTAGCGCGTGCCTTCTTCTGTGAATCTGATCTCCCATCCTGGTGGTAGTGCCTCTTCCAGAGCGCTCATTTCCTGGCCCTGCACATAATGCAAACAAATATCGTGATTTACAAAATCCATATTTGGATAAGGCTGATTTGGTCGATTTGGCTCAGTAAAACCATCACCAAAGGAAACAAAAATGCAATGAGGCCTCCATTGCATTTCTGTTCAGCTTTTTTTAATATCTTCGGTATAGTAAAAATAAGTTAGTGTTGGTGCTAGCTACCTGAGTTCTAGGGTCCTCCCACTGCGTGGTGCGGTTCTTGTGGTTGACGTAGTAGACGCGGCCGTCGGGCTGCACACGCCGCTCCCAGCCCGCCGGCAGCGCGCCCAGCGAGTCGTCGGGCGCGGGCGAGCTACCCGCGCTCGCGGGGCCCGGGAGCGCGGGCGCGGGCCCGGACGGGCCCGGGGGTGCGGGGCCCGGGAGAGCGGGCGCGGGCCCGGCGGGGCCTGGCGTGGGCCCAGCTGCGACCGACGGCCCGCCTGCTATAGCTACCGCCACGCTAGTGCCCGCCGCTCCTCCGCTACCTGAAATCATTTCATTCTTTATATACAATTGTACCGAACACTCGCTATCATTTTAAAAGTGTAACTATGGAGTTTCTTGCCGGTTCTTCTCCATAGAAAACGACCAACCCGAACCGTGCATCTTTTCTCGACGTTTTGTAAGTGCCCATGTAGGCCTATGTGAAATAAAAATATTTTGATTTGATTTGATTATCACAATTTATTTGAAAGATATATATATATATATAATTCTGTAAGCCAAAGTTGCCAGACCAACACGTTGTTAGTTTGTACTTGCACTTGTCTTTAAAACCAATGAGGAAGTTTACTTTTATTGATATTGTTTTAGCTGAATAAGCCCACGATAAATTAAGAGCCCGAGGACGTGGATGTATTTTTTTTTTGGAACGAGTAATCTGTCAAAGTACAGTCATTGTGTCAGACGGACGGGATAGTCGCCGTATAAAGTTACCATTTATACGGTGACTATTTATTTGTGGTTGCAGCAGGCAGAGTGCACGTTCTGTTGAATATCGTAAAGTACTCGATCATACCGAATAAGAAAGGTACAATTCTTTTCAGTACGCAATACGCGAGAGGCCAGCAATGTGTAACAGAGTCCAAATCGAACATAGATCTGCATCACAGTTACAGCACGGTCGCGATGACGTGGAAAGTTAGCTTAAAAAGTACCGATAATAAGGAAATCGTGTGTGTTTGTTTTGTTTATGTGTTGTACAAAGATTTACAATAGTTAACATGTAAATCCACATGGATAGTCAGCGTTTGAGTGTACCTTTTTTTAGACTTTGCTATTCCTTTTAAATCGAAAATGTTCAGATTTGATATAAATAGGTAAGTAATTTATTTTGTTACTAGGACTTCATTTATCATTAATGTAACCATTCCTACCTATGTAGATAGGTAGAATGGTATTAAGGCGATAAGATTGTTTTACGTAGCTAGTTTGATAACATAAATATGCATGATTGAATATATGTAGATACATAAGTAAGAGAGCCAAAGAATTCATTGAAACATAATCGCTTGTATGTAGCAGCGATGTGTGTTGCAAAAAAATTAATTAACATCACCCTTCCATTCGCCCTGACCGTCTGTCTGTGTGTCCGTATGTCACAGTCATTTTCTCTCTCAGAGTAAAATGGCGGGCACTACATAGTTAAAAAATTAAGAATACATACATCTATAAACCGCTACACAAATATGACGCGAAATTATTAAAAAAATATATTAAACACCCCATTTATATATTTTTTAAAAAAACAGCCCCATTTGTCTCAAATTGCGATTTTTTATACTTACTACAAACCTAATTAAATAAGAGGGGGGGAGGGGCATTTTTAAGATATTACAAGCAACTATCGCATTAACTACTGACTTATGAAACAAGTATTTATGAACCTCGTTTTTATCAAATTTTATTTAAATATTGTCGAGGTATTTTTTACGTGTTATACAAAAGGAATTACATTAAATTATCTCAGCTCAATACTTAATAATACCCTCACAGATCGACCAGGATTTTTTTACGTATTTACAGCCACCCTAGTTTTATACTACTATCTATACTAATATTATAATGCTGAAGAGTTTGTTTGTTTGTTTGTTTGAACGCGCTAATCTCAGGGACTACTGGTTGGAATTGGAAAATTCTTTTTAGTGTTGGATAGTCCATTTCTCGAGGAAGGCTATAGGCTATATAACATCACGCTACGACCAACAGGTGCTGAGCAGCGTGGGTGAAACCGCGTGGAACAGCTAGTTATTAATAAACTAGCTGTTCCACGCGGTTTCACCACTAAAAGAATTTTCCAATTCCAACCAGTAGTCCCTGAGATTAGCGCGTTCAAACAAACAAACAATCAAACAAACAAACTCTTCAGCTTTATAATATTAGTATAGATTTACATCACTTTTGTATCTCAGAGAAAAATTACTGAGATATAAGTGCAGACAGATAAACAAATCTACAAGAGTTCCGTTTTAGCCATTTGGCTGCGGACCCTCAAGCCAGCCGTATCACCTTATACCTAAAAGTTGAAGCAACTTTATTGATTCAACTAGCTTTTGCCCGCGGCTTCGCTCGCGTTAAATTCGGTAGCGCCTTATTGATTTGTAATAGCAACGCTAAGTTTTCCCGTTTCGTTCCTCTTTGTCCCTCATATCCCACTCTTTTTTAAAAAAATAGCCTCCTCTTCTGGTTCCCAACTATCTCTGTACCAAAATTCATCAAAATCGGTTTAGCCATTAAAGCGTGAAGAGGTAACAAACAAACAAACTCACTTTCGCTTTTATAATATTAGTAAGGATTATACCACTTTATATCCCTTTTTATTGCCATACCCAATACACACCGCGGAATGCGTCTTAGTCGTAGTAGTCAGTATTAAGGAATACCATTACATTATGTAGGTAAAAAAGCAAGATACCGGTAGCGTTGAGATCATGTTCGGAGTCGGCCTGGTGTGGAGGCTGCGGGTGCGGGTAGAGGAAACGCTGGTTGCCCTGCGCGACCACGTGGCGCCGCTCGCCGCGCCAGTGCTGGAAGCGCGCCAGGCGCTCTGTGTCGGGGCGCTGCCACGTGGTGGTGCGCGTGTTGTGGTCCACGTAGTACACGCGCCCGCGCGCGTCGCGCCGCACCTCCCAGCCCGGCGGCAACGGCTGCGGCCGCTCCCACGACGTCGACCGCGTGTTGTGGTCCACGTAGTACCTACCGGTTTCGATGCCTATTTCAATATGTGACTACACTAGCGAACGCACACAGCTTCCCATGGAAATGTGTAGGCTGTTTTCAAACGTTTTAATAACGTTGATAACTTAACCAGTGAAATTGTTAAGACTACAAAAGTTCGGATCAAATTTAGTTCAGGTATATTCAGCAAACTGTTCGTGAATAAAGGACAAGCTAGAACTAAAGTGGAAAGGTCAATTTATCGGTACCTCCGTCCGTATACGTCGTAGCGCATCTCCCAGCCGGCGGGCAGAGGCTCCTCAGCGGAGTTGGCGTATACCACAGCGACGTTTGGCGCCGCCGGCTCCGCTTCCGCGGTCGACGGGCCCGGGCCCCCTTCCGGCAGCGCTACCGCACCTCCTGGCCCGCCCGCGCCCACAGACGCGGCCGTGCCTACCGCAGCCCCTGCGCCGCTCGGCCCTCCGTGCTGTAGTGTGCCGTTGCTAAGCGGTGGCGGACCTGGTGGAGGCTGGACATGCAAGAGTTCATTAACATTTTATTATTCCTCATTTATGTCAAATAAATAATCACGATTAGTACATTTAATTATAAATCACCATAATACTAACTCGTAAGTTTTGTGAGCGAACAATAGATCGCATTGCAGCTTCCGCATTGCTCCGTATCCTAATCCGAGCCCGAACTCCGTCATTAAGAGGCCCATTGCTGTTGCTAGATTCTCCGAGTAGCTCATGAGACTGACTTAAAACTGATGGATCAACTCTTAGGCCATCCAGAAGAACCACTAATTCAGCTGCTTTTACTTCCCCACTTACAGTAGAAGAGTTTTCTTGGGACACACTTTTCATCAAATCTGAAAATAGGGTTAATAATATATATATACTGTGTAGTACTAAATTGTTAATAAGCATTATGCACATTCAGTTTGCATGTAAAATAAAGTATAAGGATAATGGTTTAATTATTATGTTGTTCTAAGAGTTATGATGACAATGTGATTTGAAAAAAGTTTTTTGGGTTTTAAGATTCAAGTTAAATTGGCATCTGCTGAATACTGACCCAAATAACTATGAATACAAGTTTTCCAAAATTTTGGAAAAGATTATGGAGTTGCACATAATATCATAGCAAATGTACTAGGGGTTTAGTCATCAAGACATTTTTAAACAAACATATCTTTAAGCACTAGCTTTCGAACCTAGACTTAAACAAAAAAAAAGAACCCATGAAAACAATAACATCTATTGAACAATAAAAAATATATAAAAAAAACTCTATAATGAGCTGTGTATGAGTGTGTATGTGTATCAATACTTTGATATGAGGAAAAATTCAAGAATTTCCTCATCATTCATTTGTACTAATTTAAAGTGATACCAACTCATACTGGTCTCTATGATGGATTACAGCCCCTTCACTCTCAGAGAGAGGAGAAGGACTACTATACCCACATAGCGGACATGTTTAGCTCATCATAAACACGGGCAAACAATCGATAATGATGACCATCCCCCATACGTCCCCGAGTTTCGCTAGCTAATTTTGTTTGAACTTGTTGTATACATACATGTTTCTGAATTGTTTATTTCCTCCCTAAGATATTTTTATATTTCCCCTGGTATTATTATGATAAAAGAAGATAATTATGTAAGTAAAGTCTGTTATTTACCTACGATTAGCTCCACATTATCACATTTTCCATTGCAGTATAGCAAAACTTTCAACAAATTTACTCGTTTTTCTCCAATAACATTGTCTTTCCTGAAACTATGATAATCTGCAAGCCGGAACAATAACTGAGACTGTGGTGTTACAAGTACTGTGAGATCCTCTTTCCATTTTGGGTGCAAGGTACTCTTTATGACTTCAGTGCGTCTTGAAATTTTATCATCGATTATCACTTGTAAATATGGATTTGGTTTAAAGAGTCCAGAATTCTTGATGTTTGCTGATTCAACTTATGAAAAATAAAACATGTCTTATTAGGAATATAATATAAAGAACAGCAGTCAAAACAGTAAGTCATGGACAAAAGTCATGCTTCTAAATTAAGTAAACAATTTGATAATTCAACTTGATGCCAAACTGGCTTGACATGAATAATGGTAATTAACTTAACAAAGAAATAATTGGATTGAATGTGCTATGGTATCATTCTTATTATTAGTGATCTAGATATTATGCCATTGTGTGTAGAAAGTCAAATTTTTATGGGTGAGTCAAATATGAAAGCAACTGTCTTAAAACTTGGGCAGAGTGGAGTTAAGAATGTGATTTATTATTTATACTACATAGAACACAAAACCAGCCAGCTGTGAATTTGTCATCATAAGAATAAAATGCATAGCTAAAACAAAATAGATAGCTTTTTATTAAAAAGAAAATACTTTTTCAATATAGAAATAACTAATTCTACTTAAATAAATTTACATTTAAATGGACATTAGTGTGTGTTTCAATATTATGTCTAAGCACAAGCAGCCATGGAGATTTGTGCCTAGTTAATGGTTATTATAATTATTACATAGGATTTAAAACATAACTGGCAAAATATAAGTGTACTAATAGGTACACCTCTGCCTAACTCTTTGGGGATGACAGGTGTGATGTTATGTTATATTACATTTTATACTAGCTGGTGTCCATACACACTTAGGGCCAACATAATCGTTAAAACCACGGGATAAAATTGAATGAGGGATGCTCAAAACAGAGAGGACTGACTGAAGAAAAGAGAGGCCAATAGCTAAGTGGGTGATTCCAGGCTGGTGTGATGATAACTGTATATCCCTACATTATGAATTCAGTAAAAAAACTGTTTTTGAAATTATAAATGCGACACACAATTTCATTGATTCAAATACATTAATGAACTTCAACAATGTTTTATAGTTTGTTCTCTAACCACCATGCAGTTGAAGTTGCTGTCAAAGGCATCTTTACTAAGTTTTGAGTTTCAAAACAATTCAAGAACAAAGTAAGAGTGGGACTGAAAGAAATTTCAAGCCTTTGCCCAGAAGTGGGATAGTATGGGTTATTAATCCTTCGCGCAACAAAGTGTGCAGACGGGTGCAAAGTTTCATACATTGTTACCCTACATTTATGTAAACAATCGTGCAATGGGTTAAAAATAATACAGTATGAGTTAAAATATACCTATTTGAGTGAAAATTTGTATTACCTGTAAGACTTAGTTGGTGGTATGTTGACAAAGAGATTGGAGTTGTTAAAGTTGGTACAGTTTCAGTCATTGTGATGGAATTTTCAGTTCATATTATAATAGGTAGCACTCCAGTTTAGTTTGATCACCTTAAACAAAAATAAAGCAATATGAGTGACTGAATTCTAAATTTGCCTACATGGCACAATTTTCAATTAAAAACAATAGATATTAGTAGGTACTTGAAACATGGTTTTAATGATCATTTTTCTTCTGTGTGTCATGTGTTGCTGTCTTATAAAAGTTTTAAAAATTACACAAGCAAATGGTATTTACTAAGAACAAACAATACTCTTTAATTTAACATTCTATTGAGCCCTTGCCCATGCATGCTCTTTGTTTGCCCTTTAACATATTGTTTTAAACCATGTTATAGTTTTAAAACATCAATGAGCTGTACAAGATTCTAATGATTCTCTCAAAATTTCACACTGAACATAAGCAGTAGGTACTAATTACTTATGACTAGGTTAGATATAAAAGATAGGTGATTTTTGCGTTGATAAGGAGGTTCTTGATAGGATTACAAAAATGTAATGTAAATACATTATCTTCAGAATATACAGTAATTAGGAACTCGTCAAATTAATGAACACAGACTTTTTTCTACTTTCATAACTTAGCTATTGATTTAGATAATGTAGTTCAACAGTGTATTGATTGACGACTATTGCAAAATAAACAAATTGAAAGTTAGGATTTATTGGACAACGTAAAAGTACATGTGATTATAGCGTTTTTTATAGAACAAAGCATAAGAAAATACCATTAATGAGGCGATCGAAAGGACAGAAGTCCTTCAAATTATCTCATATCGTTCTTCTTATCTCACTGAAAGGAAATACACAAATAATGTTGTATCGTCACGGACCAGTCATAACGCGGATCTATAGTCTTCAAATAGTTCACAGTAATATCACAAGGCAAAGGTTGGGAGGCTCAAAATGTTTATCACGAAAATATACTTCGAAGAACTAATATTTTAAAATAAATTTTTAAATTGATTAGAAATACTAAAATCCTGAAATTAGTCACTGCACTGTTGAGTCTTGAGTTGAGTGTTGTGTCTTGACCACAGAAAACAAATTTCGTGAAGGTTCTTGTCTTTGACTATCGTAGTGATGCAAATCCCTAAAAAGGTCTTTAAAAGGCAATTTAGAGTAAACAGCTCAAGAGATGCCAGGATTTGCCCTGTTTTGTTGGAGACTAGGTAGGACACATGCAGCACAGTACGGGAATGGCCAACGAAATGGCGTAAGTCAGCAGTACCAACGATAAAACATCTGCTACTTTTTTTGTTCTCGTACAAACGTGTTACAAATCCTTTCCGACCTCGTATATGACTAATATTTGGTTACTTAATTTTGTTTTAATGTTTTTGTATGTCAACAAATGTCCTACGAAAACAAACACAAACTGCTAGTGATATGGCACTGTGAATAAATGGTATTTTATTCGTCATCCTTGAATTAATGAATGAAATCATAGGTTTGTTTTGTTTTCTTGTATTGATACTTTTTACGCGGCGCGCCGATCTGCCCCCGAGTTTCAAGTCGGTGTAGTGCGCGAACACTATCGTCTCCAGAATCCTCCAAAGAAACTCACCGCTTCACCAGAGATCGTTATGTAGCCCCGGACCAGCTTTATAGCAAACATCTATAAGGTGCGTTTCAATTCAATTCAATTCAATTATTTTATTGCTTCTCACATGTTCATATTCATATCTTTATTGCATTCCATAATGTTTGAGGATCTTAAAATGTGTTCAACAGGTTTTAAATAATAATAATACAATTCAATATTTAAAAATATTGAAAATATTATATTTGAAATATTTAAAAATGTAATAATATGTATAAAAACCAATAAATGAACTAGAAACAAATCATCCATTCCCGATACTTTTTTGACTGAATGTATGTGTGTTTGAGGGTGACACGCCGTCCCAAAGAACGTGACTACACCAGTGATTTTTGGCCCTGCAAAAGTCGCTTGAAAGCAACTACGGCTCGCTTCAAAGTTTGGGAGCCAAACGTCGGAAATATTCCACGAAGTTCTATCATCGTCGACTTGACACTATGTGAACGTCTCTTTCCGTTCCATTCCGTCTCTATCCGTTAGTTGGGATACCGACGGTGGTGCATTCCATTCAAAAGGAAAAAACGGAGTCAAGACAATTTATCTCGGGAACAAGTTGAGGTATCGGGTTGAAATTACAAATTAATCAAGTCTTTGGGGCCTTTTTACTGTGAAAAAATCAACCCTCAAAATCTACGCACTTAAACGATTTGGCCGTTTATGAACCCTCGGTTTGCGAGTCCGACTCGCTCGTGGCCGGTTTTTTAAACTTCTTTTGAGCTACCACTATTAATAATAATCATTTTATTGCATATTCACGGGCACGACACCCTATTGTGTGAAGTGAACCACTTGAATAAGACAAAACGATACATTATGGCGTCTTTCATCGTACGAACTAGTTTTAAATGACGTATTTTTATGATCTAATGGCCAATGTAAGCGGTGAGTCAATCTCGTAGAGGTAGACTATTTTCTGAATAAACTCTACAGTTTTCAAATACAAGCGTAATTACTGCAACCGTAACATGGCACTGTCATACAGATAACTGACAGTGACACTACGAGATTCGAGACGAGACGGTGACACTGACATTTAGACAATGAAAACCAGCAGGCAGTGTTTTGTATTGATTTTTCGATGAAATAAATACTTCCCCCAGACTCTCCGTTATACTTCGACTTATATAAGGATTTAAGTTATTTTCGTTAACGCCAGGTAAGCGAAAAACCATCTCCATTCATTACTACAATTTGTTTATGAAAAATACACATACGGGCAAATCAAACATGTATTACAGGAGAATCTGATGTCATGTTTTTTACATTCAATTTTTTTTTACCCTGTATTTCAGTAATACTTATCGAAACCAGTAAATCCTATTATTAAAATTAATAAAACCTTCTATGAAAATCTGACCTTAATAAATGATTAATAATGTCTTATTTATTTTGTTTATTCTTGAGTTACACAATTTGCTTTACCTTGACGACCAGCGGGTCATCCTATTACTTTCTAATCTCTGTTTTATGCTATATTCAAATTTACTAATAGAGTCAATTATTTGGGATGGTTGGTGGGCTTGCTGTGCCCTAAACAAAGTAAACCAAACCATTTGGATGTATTTAAGATTTTACTTAACCTTCTCACTGCCACAGACTAGTACTCAGTTTTCTTTAAATAAGTTCCATTGAAGTCTATGGTGGTGGAAAAGTTTAAACAACATTTCAGACTTTTATCTAAATAAGTTTAATATTATAAGTATATATTATTTATATAGAGTGCCTGAGGCATTATACTGGCTTCAATATACAGGATGAGTCCAGTAGAGAGTGTACCAGTTGCTGTATTAAATTGCATTGATGACTATGTGGAATTGCTTTATGATGATATACCAGAAAAAATTAAGGGTTCGGCTCTAATACTGCAACTTGCAAGGAATCCTGATAATTTACTGGAACTAGCAAGAAATGGTAAGATGAATAGTTGTTTACATAATTAATTAAATTTTCAAATTCAATCCACACTATCACAGGAAATCTACCTATAGCTTCTAGAGTAAACAACTCATAGCCAAGCAACTGAGATTAGAGTACATAAAAACAACATTATTTAAAAAAACAATCTATTCATACATTAATAATTCATGACCTGTTTTTTACAAAAATAAAAACAGTTCCTATTATTTTCCTCCAGAATAACATGATTTTTTATCTACTTTGCCCATAGTTTGATTAGATCCTAAGTAGCATCATAAAAAATAGTCTGTTTAATAATTTGACAGTACTGTAGTAACAAAGTATTTTACTATTAACAAAATATGGGTTTTTAGAAAACATATTTACCATGAATACTTGATAGCTGCCTGTGCAGTGTATATTTATGCCATAATATAGTCTGACAATCTGTGCCCCACAGTTTCAGCCGCTGCGGAGCTCCTAAATGTTGTAACATGCTGTAATATAGCCTAGGGTGTTCCTCAAAAAATGGGCAATTGAACACTAAAACATGTTTTCAATTCCATCTAGTATTTCATGAGATTAGCAAACAAACAAACACTTCAGCTTTATGCTATTAATAATATATTTTGATTCAGCTTTGTGAAAACTACTAATATGCAATTATCTGAAAAACTAAATGTTTATTAATATTTCAGAGGCATTATTAAGTGCCCTGTCAAGGGTTCTGAGAGAAGAATGGAAAAGGAGCATTGAACTAAGCACAAACATAGTGTACACATTTTTTTGTTTCTCTACTTATAATGAATTTCATCCAGTCATAATTCAATATAAAATTGGATCTCTGTGCATGGATGTAATTGACTACGAATTAAAGAGGTATGATCAATGGAAAGAGAAAGTTGAAGGAAAAAAGCAGGTGGTCACACCTGACAAGGTGAGAATGTTGCAATATTTAATTTAGCTAGGTTCAATGGTAATTTTAAATAAATTCTGGTTGTACATGTTCACAATAGTGATTGTACTTTTACATGTTGAATTTATTATTTCAGAATGAGCCACCAAAAAGTCGCATTCCCGAACCAAAGCGGCGTCCAAAATCAGGCACATGGGCTGTAGCCGATGTTAATATGCAAAAATCTAGGTCACTTGTATCCAGCTACCATGAAGACCTTTGTAGTGCGTCTGATGAATTCTTATCGAAAAGTGATGAAGAACAAATGAAACGCAAATTAAAAACTCTTTCAAAGCGACAGGAGCAACTATTGAGGGTCGCCTTTTATATGCTACTCAATATAGCAGACAACATTAAAGTTGAAGAGAAAATGCACAAGAAAGATATTGTTGGCCTGCTTATTGGAGCAATGGAGAGACATACAAATATAGATCTCCTCATTCTTATAGTTTCATTTCTACAAAAACTGTCCATTTTCATAGAAAATAAAACCAGTATGGCATCAAGAGGGATTGTTGAAAAGTTAGCGCCATTGATGAATTCTACGAATGCTGATCTAGTTAATGTTACTTTGAAACTGTTGTTTAATCTAACTTTTGATACAAAATTACGCAACAAGATGATCAAGTTGGGCTTACTGCCCAAGTTTATACAATTTACAAGTAAGTTCTACTAAAAAAATATATTATTTTGTTCTTGAATTATGGATTTAAATATACTTATTCTTTTTTAAATTACAGGTGATGATAAGCATATAAATTTGGCAATGAAAATTCTGTACCATTTGAGCATGGACGACAGAGTCAAACTGATGTTTACGCAATCAGATTGTGTGAAATTGGTAAGAATTTGCTCAATAGTAGATACAAATAGATTGTTGGCAGAGATTGATTGGATGAAGCTGCATCTGAACTCGATTTCATTGGCTAAATAATAAAAGTTAAGTAATAATTGTACAGCTCACGGACATGTTGCTGCTGAACGTCAACGGGGAGAGTGCGGGCACGAAGGGCGGCGGCGGAGCGGGCACGACGGACGTGTTGCTGGCGCTGTGCATCAACCTGGCGTGGAGCGAGCGCGCTGCCAACCAGATGGCTGCTGAGGGACGCCTACGGGATTTGCTGGCGCGCGCCTTCCGACACCGCAATGCTATGCTGATGAAACTCGTTCGCAATCTATCACATCATCCACAGAATAAAGCACTTTTTGTGGTAAGTTTTACTAAATTTACATTAGAAGTTGTTGATTACTATGACCACGGTCACCACGGTCGCCGGGGTTCATTGTGAGGGACTGGCTAGCTGGACTTTCCTTTATAATTTGTGCCACATCAACAGCTACACAGCTGCACACAGAACTCATGGAATAAGCTGGTACAGCACACAACAAGAATAAAACGGCATTCAAAAACAAAGTGAACACAGATCGACAAATCGTTTTAGGAAAATATTTAATTTGCAGGAATTTGTTGGAGATATAGCTGGAGCTGTCACAAATGGTGACGCAACTGAAGAATTCATGGTGGAATGTTTGGGAACTCTAAATAATATACTGAACACCAGTAACAACATCGACATATTCGCAGTTGTCGAACGATACAATTTGATTCCCTGCATAATGAAGATTCTAGATCCAGGTAATCTATACTAATATTATAAAAGAGTAACCTTAGTAAGTTTGCTTGTGTGGGGAATCTTTGAAACTATTAATCATCAACTAATCAAAAATAATATATTATGCCCGATTTTCATAGAGTAGGTATATTACGTTCCTGTAAATACGACCAAACAACAAGCAATGCAAACAACGCGAGCGAAGCCGCAAGCAGAAGCTAGTGAAATAATAAAGTAAAAGTGATTTGCAAGCAAAAATTTTACCATGTACCGTGTGTCAACGCATTTGCGCCGTTGCAATACTAGCATGGAAAATTATCTAGTAAAGATCTAGGGTATCCAAAATCATGTGAATTCTTACCAAAAGTAAAACAGGATTAAACTGATATTTGAAGTACACAAGTAGTAAATGTTTTGAATCAACTTCGATTAGAACCTGTATTTTGTTTTGTCCACGAAGTTTCGCAATCTAATTGAACTTGATCTGGTATAGCCTTCAATACTATAAATCTAATTGACCAACTTTCAAATGACTCTTAAATTTTAACTATATTCGTTTTATGATTACTAAAGTTTTCCCCAAATATCCAATAATGAATGCAAGAAGTCGGTCAATCAATCTAACATTTTAAGTCAAGGACATATTATATCGATCGTTAAAGCAAAAGCGCGTAGGGTAGCCCGCAAAATTTATATTTTAGATATTTGTAGAATTTAATTAATGAGATCTGCGCCCGTGGAAAAAAAAAAACATAAATACTTAAACGCGGGCCACCTTAGAGCTTGTAAAGCTCTGTGCTAATTCGATGCTTGCGGTGTCGTTTGCAGACAGCTCGGTGGAACCCGAGCTGGTGCTGGAGGGCGTGGTGGCGACGGGCGCACTGAGCGGCGACGAGCGCTCGGCGGCGGCGCTGCTGCGCGCGGGCGCGGCGCAGGCGCTGGTGGCGCTGCTGCGCCTGCGCCAGGCCGACGACGACCACGTGCTGCAGACCGTGTTCGCCTTCCGGCAGCTGCTATCGCACCCGCGCGCCGCAGACTATCTGGTTTCCCGCACAGGTACGAGAAAATTTATCCTGTAGCATTCCTTTGGAGGATTTGATGCAATGTTGTGTCAAACTACAATTTAATGTTAAGTCAATCGATGTGTTATTCAAGTAATGGTGGAGAAGGTCGAATAAAGGGATTTGCGCTGTGTTGTGCTATCTCAACTTAGATCTTTTTAAAAACCTGCAGACCGTCACTGCCAGGCCCATAAAGTTGAGCGCTCTGTACCTTGCTGTATTTATCTAAACAAACCTTGCTTTGATACGGATGTGCAAGTGCATAACTAGATACGCAAGATCAATATCTTTTTACAAAATGCTGCTCCAATAAGCCAGGGGATTCACTTTGATGTTTTATGTTGCAGAAGCTCCAGCCTATCTTATTGACCTGATGCAAGATAAGAATGCGGAGATAAGAAAAATGTGCGACAATTGCCTTGATATCATATCACAGATGCAAAATGAGTGGGCAGTCAGAATAAAGGTATTTGAAACGTTAAAAACAGTCAGTACAGTACATTGCAGTGCAGTTGCATCCAGATAAACTGGCAGCCGACTCCAACACGGTTGGGTAAAGACTAGGCTGATGATATTGATGACTAGAGATTTTAAAAGAAAAATAATATATGGTTGTGATCAACTCATTAGGAATGTTGTTACGATTATGAGTAACATTTATTTTCTACTAGCATTTGCCCGCGACTTCACTCGCCTTAAATTCGGGGTAACTCAGTTCCCCTTACGCCTCATTGATATAATTGTAATAGCAATGCTAAGTTTTCCCTTTTCATCCCTCTTTCTACTTCACATCCCACTAAAAAAAATAGCCTATGTCCGTCTCCTGGTTCCCAAATATCTCTGTACCAAAATTCATCAAAATCGGTTTAGCCATTATAGCGTGAAGAGGAAACAAACAAACAAACTTACTTTCGCTTATATAATATTAGTAAGGATTTACCGTAAGTTTATTTGGCGCCAGACTTTGATACTTATAAAACGAAACCAATATCTATAGTTAAAGTGGTTTTAATAAAAGGAATGGACTAAAATATAAATAAAATAAATATTCATCAAACTTCAACCTAACTTTTCCTTCATACTAGTCGACCCGGGACAACTAATTAGGGCAGTAATAAAAAAGAAAAAGGTGCATTTGTTATTAAATTGAACTAAATGCAATATTCTGAAATAATAATCATAATCCAGTGTGATTGCCATTGTTAGTTTTACCATTTGACAACGACATGGCATCGATGCAATTAAATTTGTCCACGTTTCTGTAGTGATACTGTTCCAGGCGTCTGTGAAGCTATTATAGAGTTGATTTTAGCAGTACGTTGAATGGCGACCTTTTTTTTTACTTCATAGCACAAATGTTCCAACATTGTATTACCAAGTACTGTACGGTACTATGATTTCTGGTATTATTTATTTGTATTGGATTGGATTTGGTCAAGAGTGCTTTCAATTTGTTTTATACGTTCCATCCCATGTCCAGAAAAACAACCCCATACTTTTATGTTACCTCCTCCGGGTTTAAATTCTAGACTCGGCGGCCAAAAGAACTTAAGTCAATTTTGTTCGGAAGCCATAAGAACTTAAGTCAATTTTGTTTTGAAATTGACTTACTTAAGTCTTATGAATTGCGAACAAAATTTACTTAAGTCTTATGACTTCCGAACAAAATTGACTTAAGTTCTTTTGGCCGCCGAGTCTAGAATTGTTTTCTAGTGTATTTGTTTAGGATCAATTTCTGTTTTTTTAGGACGCCGCACATACTGCAAACCATCTGATAAAATAACATTTACCTTTGGCTCGTCTAAAAATAGTTAATTTTTCCATTGACAGTTTGCCCAATGTCCATACTTTCTAGCGTAGGCCAACCGTGCAAACCTTTGCTCTTCAGCAATAGAACTTTTCAGACAACCCTGCAGATACTCCAGCGCTAGTTTCTGGTCTGAATACTTCTCCTTTAATGAGAACAGAACCCATAAATGGGTCCTTTTTCACTTCTATCACCATTCTGCAGTTTTTATGCGGAATATTCTTTCTTGATCTTTTCTTTCTGAGTACACTTTTAGTAGTTTTTTATGTTTTAAAATTTTGCACTGTATCGAAAACCATACTCTGAAAACAATTTAAATGGTTTGCTATTATACAGTAAACCGGTAATTTATGTTCATATATATTAATTATTAATTTTAGCGTTGTTACAATTACAGAAACAAAAAAAGATCTTTAGTATTGTCCCTAATTAAATGGCCAGCAAGAAAACATTCAAATGATCACATTTGAATGTTTTCTTGCAAAGTGCACTACATTATATAATATACTGTAATAACAAACAGTATTTCATAATTTTGAACAGCAATATTTTTTTACCATGTTTTCTATGGACTTGATAATTCAATTCACCTAAAATTATTGTATGCCCTTAATTAGTTGTCCACAACTGTATAAGCTGATTTTTTAAGTGGACGTGGATGGCTACGAGTATTACGAGTAGCGAAAAATACTTAAAGAAGCCGAGTTATATTTCATCACGAATTTAATCCTTTCTAGCGACACTATAGAATGGTTTAGAAATACAGAATGTTTTTTTCCCCCAAAAACTGTTCCTAATTATATCGGGTTCTATTCCTAATTTTAAATTATTATTTTTTTAATCAAATAATGCAGTTTTAGTTTTCATCAAAATCGGGAGTATTTTTTGCTATTTCTCATAGTTTAAAATTAGGGTATCCCCACCCACTTAAAAAAAAACACTTAATATTTTATTAATGTCCTGGATACAACTTTCTCACTGCTATGACCATAAACATAGTCAAGTTCTAACTATTACCACAAATGTGTATTTGACAGCGCCTTTTAAATATTTTACTATTGTTAAATTATATTATTAACATACGCAAATACGCGCTTGAATCTAACTAAACCATGGAGTAACTGAGTCAAGTTTACGTGGTTGTATGGCAAACTAAGTGGTCGTGGAAACTTTTAAATACTAGAATATATATTTTTTTAGGTGGAAAGATTTCGCTGTCACAACGGCCAGTGGTTGTCGGTGGTAGAAACTCTCGGCGCTGAGGGAGGCACAGGCGATGCTACTGACGACTTGCCTCCATATTTATCCGCCGAGTACCTAACAACTCATCGGCTTACTACTTCAGGTATTTATTTATTTATGATGACAGATTAACACGATGTTTAATTAATATCTATCTAAATCCCAATAAACGGCGGTCAAGAAGTTAAAGAACTCAAGTTAGCAAACTGGGTCATTTATTGGTAACAAATTAATATTGGGATTAATATTCTACATGTCTATTGTACCGTACGATGGTATGATGATTATTTTTTTTTATATTCTAGATTCGCAAACATCGTTAAATGACGACTCCGATAGCTTTTCTGGAGATGTTAGCTTGCATCGCGTTAATAGCAGGTAAGATAGTGGCGTTTACTCCTGAGCGTTTTTTTTTGTTAAAATGTTTTTAGATTGTTTAAGATCTTATAATTCTTACTCCATGGAGTGTCCAACAATGAATGAATGAATGGGCAACTTCAGGACTTTCACAAGTTATTATGTCTTGTAACCGGGACTGTACCTTCAAAATTTTGTTTCTTGACATTCAAAAGTGCATGTAATGGTCTAATTGAAATAAATGCTTTTGAGTTTCGAGTTTGCTTGGGGTTTTTTCTTTCATTCTCATTTGTGCTGCGCCAATAACAACCGAATACAATAATATTAAAATTAAGTAACAATATACTATCTATACTAATATTATAAAGCTGAAGAGTTTGTTTGTTTGAACGCGCTTATCTCAGGGACTACTGGTTGGAATTTGAAAATTCTTTTAGTGTTTTATAGTCCATTTCTTGAAGGCTATAGGCTATATAACATCACGCTAGGACCAACAGATGCTGAGCAGCGTGGGTGAAACCGCGGGGAACAGCTAGTTTTATAATAAAAAGATAGTAAAATCCAAAAAATAATCAAGTGCAGACATGATTTTATCGTAAGGTGATCTTCTGACTGATTGATGACCCTGTCAACATCAACCCTCGGAACGTAAAGGGCAATAAAAGGAACATGGGTGGGTTTTAGTCAGTACAAGTCTGACATGCCTCCCGCTCCGCCCAGAGCGGGGGAAGTCATTGGGTGATTACCCACATGAAAAAAAAAAAACGTGATCTTTTGACTGATTGATGACCCTGTCAACATGACAACATAGTTATAGTATGAGTTAATTCAATTGGAGTATAATAGATATAAAACAGTAAAAAGAACTCTAGGTAGTATTATAATAGTTCGAAAGACTATCAATCTTTAACTCATTATTTTAACTTGGATATTGCATCTCTGTAAAAATCCTAATGAACTCTATTCTAGTCACAATAAAGTTGTTTTGTTGCATTACTGCTATCCAAGATTTAAAAATCAAAAGACTGTTTTTGGATTAACCCCTTTTATATATTTTTCAGAAACACTTTGGACGATCGTGCTGATGATTTTTACGGCGGAACAGAAAATTCCCTTGTCAAGTCTACTGAGAATGATGCTTTTTCAAAGGATATTAATATTTTTGCCTAATTTGCATTACACTTTCAATGCCTTGTATTTATTATAAAATGTATTGTACACTTACTAATGTGAAATAAATCTGTATCATTTAAGTATTGTCTAGTCACTAGTGTATAACCGTATCAATAATATTGTATTCGAATGTATATCTCTTACGAATAAGGATGGGTATGAAAATAAACTTAAGATTAACTTGTTTAAGTTTAGCCGCAATCCATTTGGCTAAATTGCTAAAAAGCGATTCAGGTGCCGCCTTGAAAATACGTCAGTTACTGGTGAGTCAATGCGATCAACGTGGATATGCCGGTAGCCGATCGGTTCAGTGCAAAGGCACACACTGAGCAGTGTGTAATTTCGCTATTGTTCTTCCGCATTTCCGACTTCTTTCTGGAGACATAATTGGTGGGTAATATTTGTTACTCTAAGTACGTCTTGGTCTGCCTAACTTTTCGGAGAACACAGACTCGTGTTCCTATTCAAAGTAAATTGCACCTCAACTAGCAGTACAACTATGCTGTGCGGGAGTGTAAACTCCCGTTCAGTTTTTCGGTCTAGCAAAAGGCGACAGAAAAAGATAGAAGAATGGAAAAGGCGATTACGTGTTGCTAACTGAGGCGCTACCCTATTACCTACCGCTGATCGAAAAATACCTATAAAAAGAGTATGTAGATATTCCAAAACAATATTATTATAATATTTGGTCTGTTATTTTCGAATAAACATAACATAAAAGTTTTGATTCCGCACTAATAGTATCATTACTCGGCGTTTAGAAAGTTACATCAATGTTATAGCAAACATTAGACGACAAAATTAAATGAATCGAATTACAATGTGGTACAGCACTATTTACGATCATATTGTGACAATGGCGCGGGCGCGGCTATCCATTTATTACACATTTTTTTGTTGCTGTCAGAATTCTCACTGGATGTCCCGGGGATGGGTTTGTCAGACTCGTTTTGACTAAAACCACCGGTGTCCCCACGCACACTTTAGTCGGCGGGTAGCTGGAACAAATGCGACTTCCGCTGTAGCTATATAAACTTACTTACACCAACTTATCTGTGCAGGCGAGAAATAAATGTATCGATATGTACTTTAACATATCGATACATTTTTTCCTGACAAGCAGCGCCACTCTGAACAACATGTTCATAATAACAACTTTTTCGCATCCCATTTAGGGATTATCGCTTATATTGTCTAATACCAGTTTTCGTAAAAATCCGATAAGTATAAAAAACGATATTTGAAACATCAGAATTATACATAGAAAAATCAATGAAGTAACATAAAGCTTGAAGAGAACCGTAGTACATATCATCCTAAAAGCAAAAAAAAATGCCTTTAGAACTAGCATACAGAAGCATCACTTATAATGTATGTAGAAACCTACTGCGCGGAAACAGGCAACAGTTTCACCTGCTTGCGTGCAAAATTGGAACATATTGTGTCCCACGGGCGTTCATAGATTCTCCTGCCGGTGTTGAAAGAGATACCGCGGCCCCGGAACGTAAAGAGCAATAGATGGAACATGGGTGGGATTTAGTCAGAACAAGTCTGACACTCCCCCCGCCCAGAGCGGAGGAAGTTATTTGATGATTTCCCACACCAAAAAAAAAACAAAAAGACTAGAATCCTGAGAGAAATGAGGGATTTCCGTTATCTCAAGATGACGATACTTGTATTCCCGAGAAGCAAACTCTACTTTTCACACCTACTGCGAAGAAATATAAGCCAATTCGACTAATTATAATTATTAGAATAGAATAATTATTCTACCGCGGGAGTTGGAGGATGTCGTGATTAAAAACAAGGTTAATTTTAATCAACTTCAGCAAAAGGAGGAAGTTCTCAATTCGATTGTATTTTTGTTATTTCTCTGTTAATTGTGAGTTATCTTCTATATTATATATTTTTTCCTCTAACTAATGTATTTGGACGATATGCTTACCTATATCTTTTAGCTATAGCTAGCTATGGAAAATCAATAGGTACCTACTCGATAAATTCGTTGTGAGATAAACACATGTCCTGAAGAAAAAGAGAAACATGTGTCCTGACCTTTGATGGGCAGGTGCTGCCAACCAGGATTTACTGCTGTTACACATCCCTTCCCGTTAAACAGTACATATACCCTACAATACAATGCCGAAAGTGTTGTAGGTTTGGTCATGTAGCAAATCTTTGCAGGTCTAAACCACGCTGTAACAAGTGTGGCCATGATCACCCTGGTGACGGTTGTAATATTACAGAGGCTGAGGCGTTCTGTGCGCTTTGTTCAGGGAATCACTTTGCCAATAGCCAGTCATGTCCTGAGTATGGTAGGCAGAAGGCAATTAAGACGGTAATGGCCGAAAAAACCATCCCCTATGCAGAGGCATGTAAAATTATTCCTCTAGTTTCCCGCAACTATGCCAACATAGTTAAATCCTCTCCAACATCCCAGTCATATCGCAAAACTGTGACCCTCAAACCCAGAACCCATGCCCCACTTTCTCCATCATATGACAAAGTTGCTGACAAAGTTGCAAACAGGGAAAGAAAGTTGTACTGAATTTCATTCATCCCCTAGGGAGAGAATGTGATTTAAAATTGGAATACTTAATACTGAACTACATCTGTGTTTACACCATTGAGTTTGTAGGTATATAAAGCATTAAGCATCTTTTTTAAAAAGGAACACGCAATTAATATGCAGTTATGATTATTAAATAAAATTACCAAAACCGACGAGGTCGTATGAGCTTGATGCCTTTGCTTTTCCGACAAAACATAATAGTCTAGGAATTTGCCGCGATTTTGTTTTCTTCAAATACATAAACGTTAAGTTTATTTTTATAAATAAGTAAATGTTCTAAAAATACATTGTTAAATCAAAGCGGCAGTGACAGTGTATTATCGGATTCCATCAGTGCAAATGCTGCCGCAATCATACTCATCAACAATAAATGTACCAAACAAAAGTGAAGCTCTCTTTATAAATAATTGGACCAATGTTTGAATCTTAACTTTTACTTTTAATGTCATTATCTTTAATAAATGCTTATCTCATATTATTACTGTGTTAATTTTTTCGCAAATGGTACGAAAAGTAGAGTATTTTCCTCGGTGATAAAGCTGTCTTAGTCTTGGGTAAACTTAAATCTCTCGCTACACTCAGGACTCGTCTTAAATCCCTCGCTTCGCTCGTGATTTAAGTTTTTAACACCCTCGCTACGCTCGGGAGTAAACCTCGTGTCCTTCGTTACACTCGCGATTTAAATCGTCACCCACGACAGAAGACACTGCTTTATCCCCTTGGTTAATAATCTACTATTAATTTACCGGCCAATGGACATAATAACTCCCACAATAATCAGGCATTCACAGGCTTAGGTCATATGGTTCCCATGTCTTATTTAGTTATATCATGATATTTTAGAAGTTTTTACTTCTAACCTGCTGTACCAATTTATTTTTTTGTGTTACCATAAATAATATTTCTATATTGACGTTTTTGACAGATTGTGATAGATTCTTTACCAAAACCTGGTAAAAACTCTTAAAAATCTATGCGGGAAATTCTCAATCCATAGCCTGGTTAAGGGTTAACCCTTTGACGCTTAAAACCGATTGGAAAAGATTTTTAAATACTTATATATATTTAAGTGATCTTTTTGATGATTTCTAAGTATACGTAACAACAAAAACAACATACATTTATTATTTTATGTTTTATTGACGGGGACAAATATGTCCCAATATGCGCCAAAGGTCACATATTATACTGATTTCTCAACTTTCGTAATCAGGTTTTATAAAATAGTTATGAATTATAGGAAATGAAATAAAATTAATCTTTGAAAAGTAAATGTATTTATATTATATTTATGAATGAAAATCTGCAAAACAATTTATATCCGCTGTAAAACATAGGTGTACACTGCATGTTTCACAAATATTATTTGTTAGATTTTCTTTATGTGCCTTCAACATTACGTGTATCGGTAATGACGTCTTCTGGCTGCGACCACTATAATATTGAATGCGCTTGTTCGTCATTGACGTTGATGGTAAACAGTGCTTTTTTGAGGAAAAACCTCCAATCATAGCTCTTGCTACGATCTGCCGGTATCCTAAAGAGAAAAGCAGACTGCCTTCCATTTTATGTTTTTCGTGCAATTTGGTATAAACTATATGGGCGTAGGTATACTGCTTCATAATATTGTGGCCCTTGAATTTCACCATGTGTTTGTCGACTGCCTGCGTTAGTGTTATTCATGGCCGAAAACTATTGTAAAAATGATCCATTACTTACTCGTCGAATTTTGAAGGCTCTATCAAACTCAGCTGACGATGGAAGTGGCTGTAAATTATTACATTTGCGAATTGTTTCGAATCTTGACAAAGGAATAACATTAGTTATAAAGGGCACACCCATGTCAGGTTCTGTTGACCAATAATTACGTAAAGTAGGCAGATTATGATAACCCATTACGTAGTTCATCCCTAGGAACGCCATTATCTTGTCGTAAGTGGTTATAAACAAAAACCCATTGTGTTGTGCATATAACATGGATTCTGGAATTATGATTTCTTCAATGAGCACTTTGATGTTGGTGACGGCCTCAAAAATATCAATCGGAGTTGGCGAAGCACATGCTTGGAGTATGTAAATTTTACCAAATTCATAATCGCATGCTGAAAAGTTGTATGGAATGTAGGAATTTGTTCTCCAACGAAAAATTGGTTCCGAGCTTGTATGGGGTAATATATCAGTTTCTGTAGGCGGTGATGATGACGATGATGGGGTAGGAACTGGGTCTGGGTTTTGTGCTGGCTCGATAATACTTTCTGATACTCCTTCTGCCATATCTTGTTCAATAAATGCCTGATCCTCTTCATCCAAAACCAAAGCATCTTCACAGTCGCTAGTATCGGCGATTAGACACTCTTCTATCTCCAAAAGCTGCAAGGAAAACACTCTTGTTCCTTTGTAAGTCTAAAATAATAAATAATGCTTAGGATAAATAAACCTAAATAGGTATAAAAAAAATATTGATCACTAACAAGAAATCAGTGAAAATCGACCGATAGTGCATATTGGGACACCAGTGTCCCATGTTGTTATTGCATATTATTGTAACTTTACATTTGTAATTTACTATAAAATAATATCAAATATACACATTTACTTACCAATTTAATAAATCACGTCACTGGCAATATAATAAAATTTAGAAAACGCAATGAAAATCTTCTTCTAAAAAGTGCACCATAAACTTACACTTTACCGCGGATTTTTTATATTTTTTTCACGCGCAATGCTGCCATAATTATCAAAAAAATAAAGATGCGTTCAAAGGCAAACGATTCTGATTAAATTACAGGGCGTAAATCACCGATATTTAAAAAAAAATCAAAATTTCGTGTGGGGACACCCGCGTCCCATTTACGTCAAAGGGTTAAAGATATCTCTCTCGGCACGTTTTTCTGGCAAAGTACTCAGTCCCAGTTAGTACCTATATATTACGTCCGTTGGTAAAGTGCGGGGAAATAACAGCTCTGCCCAGTGGTCCAACTTGCTTGCATAGAGTATGTAAACCTTTCTGCTTGCTTGCTTGACACTGACACTGACAGTGTAACAAAATTGGATATTTTTGGGAATTTGTGGTTTTGGTCTATTGTGTGCACATAATACTTGTAATAGTAATTCAACATTAATTTAAACAATCATGAATAATACAGTATCACGATTCCCTGTTAAACAATGTATTAGATTGAGAACAGTTAATGTTACTCGCCGTTGTGTGGCTTCTAAAATCGAAGATGTTCCTACCCATACTGGCCAAGTACATAATCATTTTTACATTATGATCTTGTTTTGATTTGTTGTTACTGAGATTACTAATCAATAAAGTAGTCAACTGTATTGCTATTCAGTATTCAAATAAAATGAAGTTTTTTAAAATGGGATACAGATGAGGAGTATTAAAATCTGTTCTTACATAATAGTAAACATGGAATTAAAACCGCTAAGTGGTTATTATTTTTTTAAACCAAATTAAATAATTTATTTAACGTAGGCCAGTTACAGGCACTTTTGTACTGTCGAAGTAGTTAATGCAAATGTTTTAATATCACACATCTATAAGCATATGTCATGTCTAATGTAAAAGCACTGGGCATGCAATGTGCCTCATGTGCTTTCGCATAAGATGATATAAGTTTATTAATTCAAAGCAATTATAAAATATCAAGTATGTATAAATTGCCACTTTAACCCTAATTTTTTTTCACAGAAATGGCAATCTGATGACTACAGGTTGGCACGGTTTATGAATGCCCAGAAGCAAGTCAATCCTAATTGGGCAGTTAATTTGATAGCAGAAGTGCCACCAAAACAAGTTACAACAAGAGTAGTTTGGTGTGATGGAGGCAGTGGCCCCGAAGGACACCCCCGTGTTTACATCAATTTGGTATGATTAAAATTTTTAAAATTATAGGAATAGTCAACAATATTTATATTACTGTAACCATATAACTATAACAGTGTAAAGAACTGCTCTTGTGCTGTTACTACCCCATCTTAAAAAACCACCTGATATTTTTAAATTTGTTGTCAAATCAATATTATAAGCACTAAAAATAACAGAAATTATTATTTTATCTGTGATTTGTACATCATTTACAAAAAGAAATCAATACTTCATATTGGTTTAGTGATATGCAGGCTTCAGTAGGAATTTTAATGTGGCAAAATTTGTTTTACAGGACAAGCCTGGTGATCATTCTTGCGGGTATTGTGGTCTGCGATTTGTCAAAAAGGACAGCCACTAAACATGTTGATATTCTAAATACACCTTATAAAAGTTTTTTCAACTATTTGTTTTCCTAGGAGTTATTTTGTTGTAGTTGTTAATGTTCAAAATAATAAATTAATACAAGCAGGAATTATAGCGGTTTTATTATAAATTCAAAAGTAAGTCCCTCTGCTTTGCTGACAACACTTTGAGGGGCGAAAAATACTGAAACTTGGTGACTAAAAATCTGTAACATTTACATTAATATTATTGAAATTATTTTGCTGGCATACACAACTGGTAGTACCCCTGAACACCTCACCTCACTTATTAAGACCTTCCAGCTGTTACAGCACTACAAGAGCAAGGGTATCAAGCTTCAACAGAAGTTAATCATGTATCTCGAGATACATGGACAATGCCTTTGATGTTCCTTATGGGTAAACTAAACTAAAACTAATTTGACGTGGAGTTGCGGACACCAGCCCGTTATACAATACAAAATACAATACAATGGGTAAACTACTATGAAAGAAAAGAATGTAAGGAAACTGGCGTGTTGTCAAATTATAAATGAACTACACTGGGTGTGCATACACTGTATATATTTGGTTACAATGAGAACACATGCCTCAGTAGTGGGAGAGTTGAAGGATATGAAGGTTAGTAATAGTGGTATGTGTGATGAATAAAGCACCGTTTTAATTTACTAAAGATAAATATATTTATAAATAAATTAGATACATTTGATTTTTACATCTGTAAAGCAATCCTAACTTCTTACATTACAATTTATATTCAATACAAATAATACTTTTTGGAATCTTGACCGAATTGAATAATTAGTTTCCAGTTGGTTCTGTATTATCATTGCGTAGTTCTTGTCTAATCTCTTTATTTGATTGCAGCAGTTCCTTCAACCTTTCATGTATATCATCATTTCTTTGCTCCAAATAGTCCAATGCAGAATTCAACTCATCCAATTTTGAATCCAACATGATGTATTCTGGAAAGACAAAATATTTCATTGGACTTAATATTTTCATACCCATTTCATGAAACTTATTGACAAAGTAGACATAACAGTAGTAACACAAAAATGGTCAAATCCAGATCACAGAGTTTTAAGTAACGACAAATTAATTTAGAGTTTGCTATAGGTTACTCATGACTCTTTTGTGATGTTTTTTGATAAGTAGTATAAAACTAGAGGTAACTGTTCATATTCACCTGGTGCCTTTGGACAATAAAATTGGGCACACAAACAAGGTGATAAAAACTTACCTTCAACGACATTTTCATCAGTTTGTTCTGTCGGTTCAATCTCACTGTTATCTATAATGCCATTTTGGTTACTGTTGTTCTGATCTTTGCCAGCCATGCTTAAGTATTAGTTGTTGGATATTGATACTCGTTAAATTACGTATTCGCTATTGTTCGATCCTATTCTTCAAAAAACGCAAGTGACACCAGTCAAACAGTAAATAATGTTTTTTCTCGAGTGACAGGCAATGCTGCAGTGTTGCTAGGTTCTACTATAAAAAACCCCAGTGCGACGCAGATATTATTTTATTTACAGAAAGTCCTTAGTAAGATTTTTTTATCGAAAGAAGCATGCTCTTTATATTTGTTTTACTTTATAATAACACATTTTTACTCCCCAAAGGTAGTACACAAATATTTCGCCAGTTCTGGTGTTAACACTTATGTTAATTAATACGACAGTTAGTAAAATAGTAAGTGTTTCATTTTTGTAATAAAATGATTAATTAACCTTTAATCCTTTGTCTAATTTCGCAAGTGTTAAACTTTGTGAAAATGTCCTAATGCTGACATAACTAATAAAATACTCTTGCGAGAAGACAGGACCAGCAGGATCCAAAGGCGTATTTTAAAAATTCTAATATTAAGCTCCATTGTTCAAAATGCACCTATTACATGAACTGGCAAAACATGTCATCACAAACTACTTACGGAGAAGAGAAACAATGTAGATGCGTGCATGCATGCGCGCCATGCGGCTGTCGGTAATGCACTGAATAGGAGGGCGACTGGCAGGCTATAAGCGAACGTAAGTAGGTACATTGAGAGAGATATTGTATAGTCTGTGATCCAACAGTAACCTCATAGCAATAAAAAACAGTTATTTGACACATCAAACGAATAACGCCATTTAACCAAAAAAAAATGATATCCCTCCTAAACATACACCTATAACTCTGCCGGCCAACTTTTCTGCTTAAGTAATGATTGGCTATTTATAAACAAACTAGCTTTCGCCCGCGGCTTCACCCGCGTTAAATTTGGGGTAACACATTTCTCCTTGCGCCTTATTGATTTGTAATAGCAACGCTAAGTTTTCCCTTTTCTCCCTCTTTCTCCCTCATATCCCATTTTTTTTCGAAAAAATATTAGCCTATGTCCGTCTCCTGGTTCCCAACTATCTCTGTACCAAAATTTATCAAAATTGGTTTAGCCGTTAAAGCGTGAAGAGGTAACAAACAAACAAACTCACTTTCGCTTTTATAATATTAGTAAGGATTCGGTCTGGCAAGGAAATACATTCAAAGTACGACAAAACCGTGACGGAAATCGAATCTTCTCAAGATGCCTTAGCTTCAGACTTAATTGTCAATGATCGCAACCTACAAATAACTTTACTCTTATTAGCATAAATACCGATACCGTTGACAATGATACGAAAGCGGAGGCGAAAATAGTGCAATAAATATAGATCAAAACAAAGGAAAAATTACAAAATAATTTTTGAGAAGAACTTGGAGCGTTGCAATTGAATCATTATTGTAATTATACTATCGCTCTCGTTTCGTGGCGGGTATACTTGACATCTGTTGTTGTTGTTATCTTCAGATGTATTGCGATCTTGTGAATTGTTTTACTCAAAACTACATAGGCTAAAACGAAAATTCATAGCTATTCATGTCCGTATTTCCGAAGGTAATTCCCAAAATCTCAGGACAACTCCTTAAGCCTGGCAACATTGATGTCAGGACTCAGGATCACAGACTGTAATTCAGAACTATGGACATGTGATAAACCATAACTTCACTATTGATTTTACTACGTTTTTTTTTATATCGTTTACTTTTTTCTTACGGTACTTAAATTAGTTAGTATAGACATTAGATCATTTCAATCAAATTATTATATGCCTTGTGGGCGGCTTCTTATTAACTTTACATTGTATTGTTGCAATGATACTCCTAGTTTACTATGAGTATTTAATAAATAGTACATGTATCTATTATAGCTTTAATGTTTGGTTCCGATTTCACTTCTGACAACAAATGCCATTGGTGGTTATGAGTTCTATATAAAATTGATTATAAACAACGTGTTTCAAATGTGCCATCACTGCGTCCATTGTCTGAAGGATACGGCGCGGCATACGCGCTTATCTCATTTTATAGATGAGCCGCGCTGTGCCCTTATGACTGTATATGCAAAAAAAAATGTATATATACCACATAAAATGTAATTTTAGGGTATTATGTGCAATATAGTGTACTTATATATTTTTTCAAAATTACTACTACTACTAAACCTACTACTTGACTACACAACCTTATTCCCAACTGTTCCCAACCGTATTGTTAGGAGGGACCCTGTTCCCGATACCGGTAGGCCCGCCGTAAGCGGGCGTGCAAAGCGTGCACCGCATACGGGCGGCAAATTGAGCGACGCGCGACGTTTTAAGTACTTAATTCAAGTCATTGTCATAATATATGATAATACACATTGCATATAATATAACCGATCCGACCCAATTACATTATTAGTACTATGTGTACTTATGAAATATGTTAAAAAACATGTGTGTGAAAATGAATCAACGAAAATAATAATTTTACTTTAAATTAAACTAATTAAGCTTAAGGATTTTGTTTTTGGAGTTTACTCCTTAAGAATCGATTTTCATATTTATGGCGCCCGATATGAGAAAAATGTGAGGTGTTAAATCTACTGATGAATGACCTCATTACGTTTTTGGTGCGCACGCACCTATGGTGTTACTAGATGTCACTAGATGGCGCTTTATGAAATTTGTCGTCCGTCAGTGAAATTTTTCGCCGAATATAATTATGATAAATGTATTTAAAATGAATAAATATATATTTACTAGCTGTGCCCCGGCATGCGTTGCAATGCTATTTTCTACCTTTCTACCTACCTGCCTACCCTACATACCCTACCTACCTTACATACCCTAACTACCCTACCTATCCTACATACCCTACATACCCTACCTACCCTATCTTTTAAGTTGGATCAAACTGCACACGAGTTTAATTACGTATTAAATTACCTATATTATATAAATTATATTTGCGCTCCTTATACAGGCAAAATATAGTTTGTGCTTAAACCAGCTATAGTAACATCTGGTTATACCTATATTTAAAGCAAATAAATGATTCTTATTCTGATTAAACTGTTTGAAGTTAAAAGACTTGGGCCATGGGATCCCAGTCCAAGAGATCACCTACTATTTCAGGATATTGCCAAGTGGTTGGTTAACTCTTCAAGTGGTCTGGCGTTTAATTATTTTGTAAATAATTCGACATTGGACTTAATTTTAGTTAGTGCATATTTAGTACTCAAATGTGAAACAAAACGTTGAATTCGTTTTATGTTGTCTTTATTCTTTTGGAAAATAATTATACCCGTACCTTGGTAGAGGTGTGTGTCGAGAAGCCGACCTATGCCGTCTCCTTAGTGATAAAAGCTCTAAGGTGTCCATCCATGGATACATTAGTATTTTTCTCACAAAAAACTAATTTATATGGCAACAACTGATCTAAATACGTCACATTTGACGAAGTAAGAAGCCTTTGTTTTGCATTGCGAAAAAGAATAAGATTCATTATTTTCTAATTCGTACGTTGAGTTGTGGTTGTTTAAAACAAAGTAAGATATCCATTGTGCATTGATTTTATAATACTAAATGGTCTATATATTATTCTGCAAGTGTTTTCATACTCCAACAGAGGGACGTCACTGAAAGTAAATCACTGCGTGCCTAGTTACAAATAAACTTCGCAGTTTTTCCAATAAACATTGTTACGTACGTAATCTCTCTGATATTTCGTGTGGATACGTATTGTAGATGATAAATAACAAATACTGTTATGTTTTGTAACATAGATCTAGCAAATTCAATGTGTGATGACTCATACATCAATATTAAACGGAAAGTTAAAATCTTTTCAGCAAACCTCATCAAGGTTGCAGATATTTGGACATCCGTAGACACCTAGACACTTGATTGATCTTATACAGGTACATTGTTCCTTTTATACTCTGTAGCTAAGTAATAAGTCAGGGATGTAAAGTAATCAGATAATTAAGTGACAATTGCTAAATCATTAAATTAAAAGTAAGTCTTTGACACTACTAACTTATTTCGGTTTTGGAAAAATAGCAAAATTCTAATAAAAAAGAATAGTAAACAGCTCGATTTTGGATTGACTTGAAAATGTTGCATGGTTACTAGTGTTGCAATAATAATCTAGAGGGGCTCATGACAATGCATAGGATGATCCTAAGATGTGTACCCATCCAACTCACACTTAATCCCCTCTGTACCTTGATGTGAATGCTAAGTCATTGGTACTGACTGGCTGTGGTTCATACAACTTTGACAATAGTTGTGCATATTTAGTAGTTCGAACATTAGACAACCCGTTTGAAGCAAGGGATATTACGGTTCTCAGTAACTGAATAGAGAAGGATAGATAAGCAGTTATTTTGAGCAAAAACTGGTGCATCTGGTTAGACTGTACTTAGCAGACTTAATAAAGTTAGGTAAAAAATTGATGGATAATGACCAGTTAGAATAATAAACTATTGAGTTAACAATATTATTAACTCAATAGTTTATTTAAACTATCTGATCAACAAATCGAAACTTTGTCATACAAAAGATATATGAACCTGGTCCTGTGCTAAAGGATTGGTAACATAATAAAGTGTCTAATATATTAACACCCTATAAATTTAAAATCAAATAAATGTAAAGTGGAATTATTAACATAGTTTGAAACTATGATAATTCTTAGCAGCATTAATTCCTACCATTATCAGTCCCAATTGCTGCAAAAATAAAAGTGGCTGTGTTTGTATACAAATTAGGTACATTATGTTAGGTATTTAGTGTTTTTATTACTAACCCACTGTTGGACAAAGGCTATTTTTACCTACATAAATATTTACATCTAAAGCCTGTGTCCTATTCAAATTCCCAGGTTATCTGTTAATCTTCCTAATTGCTCAGTGGTTTGGGTAAGAGTCTGAGTACCTCACATATTCATAACACATATTAATATGGAAATAGGTACTTAATGTATTCAAGTTTTACAATTTGACAATTCTCAAATCCATTCTAATATAATTAATGCTAATATGCTGTCTGTCACAGAGACATTGACGTGAGTATTATATGCTTTTTATCCTGGTTGTTTGTTCCCATAGTAATTTTTGATTACATCCTAGGCAAAGACTAAATTAAAAAGAAAAAAGTAAACTAAAAATTAAAAGAAAAAAGTATTAAATATATATGTATAAACAAATTATAAATTGATTTTAATGTTGTTTGTACATGTGTGTCTTCTAAGTAATATTATCCATGTGATTAGTTGCATATATCTGTATTTTATTACTTTCAGAATCAAAATGACGTCAGGACCATACAACTACTCCTACATATTTAAATATATTATCATTGGAGATATGGGAGTTGGCAAATCATGCCTATTGCACCAGTTTACGGACAAGAAATGTTAGTATATTCTTATTTTACTTATCATGGTAGCTCTTCTCATTATCAATAAGCAGGCTGGTTATTTGTGGAACTTGCTACTTGAATTCATCTATTCAAATTATGACATTGACATTTTAGGAAGATATGAAAATAGATTAAAACTGTTTGTCAGTGCATCTTATAAAATCAAATCTGCTGTATGTCTTCCTGTATGAATGTTATAATCCAAAAAACTACCAAATGGATTTTTATTCAATTTTCACCAATGGACAGAGTGATTTATGGGCAAGGTTTATGTGTATCATTCATTATTGTTTTTACAGAATTGGTTTAAATATATAATTGCAGAAGAAGTCAGGGGAGGAAAATCAACTGTGAGGTTTAATTAAAAACTTTACCAAATCCCTTTCATAATACACTCACAGGCACAATTAACCGCCCACCTTGTTTTTCTTTGAATTTGCAGAAATTGACTGATTTAGACAATTTTTGATGATAGGGTACTTGAAAGCAACCCTCAAGGTAAAAAAAAGGCATAGAGGACTTAATAAAAACCTGTTTATTAAAGGCATCACTGAAAAATCGATTTTGTGAAAAACTTCGTCAAAAAATTTTAATTTTAAATTTTGATAAAAGGGGTCTAATTTTTTTTAAATTTAATTATTAATAATGAGTGTTGCCGCCTCGGGCTCTGATGACTTCTTGGAGCCGGTTTGGCAATCCATCCATTATATCCTGGATATCCGACTGGGGGATATTGTGCCACTCCTCTACCGCAGCCGTCTTGAGCTCTTCTAGGGTCGTAGGGGCAGGTACTCTTGCTCGGATTCGTCTTTTGAGGTTGTCCCAAATGTGCTCAATTGGATTAAGATCGAGACTGCGTGCCGGCCATGGTAAAACTTGAATCCCGACCTCATTAAGGTACTCAGTGACCAATCTTGCGGTATGGCAACGTGCATTGTCATGCATTAATTTGAAGTTATCTCTAATAAATGGCTCGAAAGGCATGACATGATCTTGTAGAACCTCCTCCACGTATCTTTGAGCGTTCACACTGCCTCTATCGAACACAACGAGATCGGTACGAGCCTCGTAAGAGATACCTCCCCAAACCATTATGGACCCTCCCTGGTAACCCACTGTTGTGGTTATAGCGCATGGAGCAAACCTTTCATTTTGGCGCCTGTATACACGCTGACGTCCATCTGGACCTCTTAAGGCTATTCTACTCTCGTCTGAAAACAGTACATCCTTCCATTCCTCCATAGTCCAGTCAGCATATTCTCGCGCAAATCCAAGTCTAGCTCTACGGTGCTGTGGGAGCAGTTGTGGCACACGAGCTGGACGAAAAGCTCTCAGATTTCTTTCTGCCAGTCTTCTTCTTATGGTTCGTTCACTCACACTGACATTTCTCACCTCAAAAAGCCGCGTACGAGCTTCAGTAGCAGTGCAAAAGCGATTTCTCAAGACGTTGTTGACAACGAAGCTGTCATCTCGGGCTGAAGTGCATCGATGTCTGCCTTGGCCTGGTCTCCGGTTGTATGAACCAGTCTCCCGAAATCGTCTGATGGCATCCCGTACCGTGGTTCGAGGTACACCGAGTGTACGAGCGATGCGACGTTGGCTGTACCCAGCATCGGCTAAAGCCACTGCCATCGCATTTTTTAAAGTTGCAAACAATAAATAAACACTACAAACTCAAATTAAACAATATTGACACACTATGACAAATGAACAGGAAATGTTTATTCGGTAACGCAACGGCGACAATGTCGAACAACGACTAAATCCCAAAAACGCTTCAGTGACACAATTTTATGCAACAAAATAAGGGTATAAGTGTTTAGTTTATTGCTGAAGTACCCACTTGACAAGAAATAAAACAGTGCATAAGTCATAGTTAACGTAAACAAACAGGGTGACAAAGAATAAAGGTGGGTGGTTAATTGTGCCTGTGAGTGTATAACAAAACCATGGTGGAATTGTTTCCCTTTTATAGACATACTGAAAAGTCTATGATGGTATAACAATATATACATATTGTTCAATATAAACATCTTGTCTTTACACCACTACACCAAACAATATTTATTTGAATATTTTCTTTGGGTATGATTTTCCTGTGAGATTATTCTGACTAAGCTAATGTTAGTTAAGCAAAGCTTCTGTGAGCTGAATGTTACCCATAGGATAGATATTAGATTTTAGAGATTTTATAACTGTTATTTTTTGTTTTCAGTCATGGCTGATTGCCCACACACAATTGGCGTAGAATTCGGTACCCGCATTATTGAAGTTGCGGGACAAAAAATCAAACTGCAAATATGGGACACAGCAGGACAAGAGAGATTTAGAGCCGTTACTCGGTCATACTATAGAGGTGCTGCTGGAGCTCTTATGGTATATGACATAACTAGAAGGTAAATATTCTATAACTCAAATTTGTTCACGAATTATGTTCGAAATTCCTCATAGCAGCTGAATCAGAGGTCGTCATACTAGTCTAGTGAAGGGCCTCAAAAGAAAAAGTGGGCTAGCAGTGCTGCAGTTGTCCAATTTTAAATTCGAACTGTGTTTTAGTTACCCGTTACCATTGCATCCATTTCCATCAATGCAGCCATTTCAATTCATGAGACATTAATGAAATCAATTATGCTTGCCCAAATTTTGAAACACAGTCACGTCTAGAACTGCTTCACCAGGCAAACATACAGCTGCAGTGTGAGCGCGCCATCCCTTCATATTTTTCACAAACCTAAGGCTTTAGAATATATAGGCGCGCCCTTGCTAACCGATCGTTTGCCTCGCGGAAAAAGTGGTGGCAGCTCTAGTTATACAACGAAGGAAGTGGCGCATATTGAGGTTAAGATGATTTTTAATCGACTTCAAAAATCCGGCCAGTGGCGGAACGGAACCTCGGTGTGCGAATGGACTCCCATTCGCCCACTGAGGTTCCGTACAAATTTTGCGACATAAACAGCCATATCTTTTGCCTGCTAAAACTTAGAGGGTCGATTTTCACATCACAAAGGGACCACAGAGTTGAGTATATGGTTTTAATTTAAACTCGATAGCTCCACGCGTTCCTGAGATAAAGGGTCTTGACAGACAGACAGACAGACGGACAACAAAGTGATAAGGGTTCCGTTTTTTCCTTCTGAGCCTTTTAACCCTAAAACGGAGATTTGACTGTTTGTTTTTATATGCTTGTTACTTGATTACCATCTACTTGGGAATACATTTCTTAATCCTTTGAACGCCAGAGTATAAATACACGCGCGTGTGCTCATATTTGTGTTGTTGACGTCCAGGACACGCGCTTCCTTGTACAAAGGCGTTCAAAAAGTTAAACAGTGAGTGTAGAATGCTTAAGGATTGACGAGTCAACACTCAAACTTAAGAACTACCGTACTAATACGCACTTTATACTAGTAGTATGGAGTCTGTTCACTTTACGGTATTCGACGGACCATAGCATAGAAAACATTATTCTGTAGTTTTCAAAGCTGTGAGTTCAAGTTCATCACCGATAGAATTGTACATATTCCATTAATTTATAGCATTGCTTTACAGTTGAACGTAATACTTCTTATTAATCCTTCTTCCTCACACCTCTGATTTTCGGATTCAAGTGCGTATTGTATAGTTATCACTTTCTTAAATGAGGGAAACATCGGGAGGAAACCAGCATGTCTGAGAGATATTTCTCGACGATTTGGTAGCCAAGTCATGGGCGGCATAGATACTCTGACACCAGGCTAGTCACTAACGACGCGATAAAAAAATATGCGAAAGTTTATGAGGATGTATGGATGTTTGTTACTCTTTCACGCAAAAACTACTGAAGAGATTTGCATGAAATTTGGCTCACAGATAGTTTACAACGTGGATTCTTATACAGAACTTCACGCAACCAACGCCGCAGTCACAATTATAAATCATAGTTAATTAATGTTTATTAGAGCGTTTGTTTTGTCGTTTCAGATCTACTTACAATCACCTGAGTAGCTGGCTCACAGACACGCGTAACTTGACAAACCCCAGCACTGTGATATTTTTAATTGGCAACAAATCGGACTTAGATGGCCAAAGAGATGTTACATATGAAGAAGCAAAACAATTTGCTGATGAAAATGGACTTATGTTTGTTGAAGCTAGTGCTAAGACGTAAGTGTTTCAGGCTCGTATGCATGTTTTATATCGGGCTGGTGTCCGCAAGTCCGCGTCGAAAACGCGTATTTAGCGTACGGGTGAGTGAACTTATTATTCGATCCACCTCAAATCTTTGAGAAAGGCCAGCAGGCAGATTTTGTGATTCTTGTAGAGATGAGATTAGCTGTGTTACCGAATTATTGTGAATTAGGCAACTTTTGGACGGCTTAGAACAACATATGGGCAGCTGTCTCGTCATTAATGTCAGTCAGTTTGTAATGGGCCTTCGGCTTACCGGCTGGGTAAACCGAAGGTGGGTGGTTAATTTTATCCCATATGCAGCCCGGTATAGGATAAAATAAAACACTACCAATTTACACCAAATATCTTTCAACATTGTCATTATTTCAGCCCAGAATCACAGTGTTGGGTATATGCCTCCTTTTTCTTCTGCCACTTTTCTCTTTTCTTTGCGTCCTTCGAATCATCCATCTGTTTCTATCACTATTCTCTTAGATATCGTTCTTGTAGTTCACATCGATTAGTCTTTTTGTGTAACCAAAATCAGACTGAGCTCCCAGCAACTCGAAAGCTATTATACACTGACCAATTCGTCGAGAAAGTTCCACCACTCTAGAACTTTTACAGCTTCATAGTAACATCCTAGGATATATCCAGTTCCATAGTGAAACATTCTAGACTCAAGCGTAATCATTATGTTCTCGTAAATCACCCGAAGTACCAATACATTTCGTTGTATTATTTTTCACAACGTGCAAACAAAGTATTTTTAATTTCTTATGTCGTTTATATAATTATGCTGTTTGTGTGTGTGAGTTTAAATGTTTGTAAACTCACCCACGATATAGGAGAAATTCGTAGTGTACGGCAACGTTATTTTTTTTAAATAGCTTTTAATTAAATTAATGTAATCTTTGAAACTGAGAATTATAGAGAGAGAGAGAATAAGCAAGTCATTACACAGTTCACTTTTAGCCAATCTACTCAATTTCTTATTAAAACTAAAGCTTCGGCTTTTCGAAAGTTCACCAAATTGCTTCGGCTTTTCGAAAGTTCACCAAATTGCTTCGGCTTCGGAAACTTTGGTCACTAGCCCTCTGCAACTCAGAGGTTTAAAAAATAAGTTCGAAAACTAATACCCAACGACTAAAATATCACGCTCCAAAAAGTATGATAAACAAGAAAATATGCTCGTCTGAAATTGTTATGTTGTACAAACCATTCAATATTTATTGCCTATTCAATAAACAACTTACACGTAACTTCATAGGATAGCCGTGGACATATACCACGTTACCCTAAATGGGCTTTGAATTTTTTGGCCTGCTTCCACCATTTGTATTTATTTTCAAAATACAGAGCAGGAATTAAACTTATATAAATCAATATCTGACATCAATACATACAGGTTTTGTATGAGACCAAATCTTCTAATTGTACACGTTTCTTCTAGCTTCACTAGCGCAGCTATTGAGTCACCCGGACCACCTGTTTAATGAAGCGGCCATCGATAGGCTTATCTGAACCATCTTTTTGGTAATAAGTTAATAACTGATAATACGGCGCGGAATCATGGGGATAGCATATTTTTTTCCTTCAAATCATTAAAAATGTAAATATAATAGAAATCATTCGATTGCACACTCATAGTACAAGCTAAGCCTGGTTTTCTAAGGAAGTAGATACCTATAAAAGTTGAAATTCGTCATTGAACACGTGGCTTGCTCAAGATGGGTTAGCGATTCCAACTTATACTATTAATTTTAAGTCCAGGTTTGCTGACAATGTTTTCCCTCACCCTATTAGAAACGGTCTTTTGTTTCGAAATTTTTCGAATCCCGATTGGGTTACAAATCGAGGCTGGTATATTTCCTGCAATATTTTTGTTAATACTTCACATTACTAGTAGTTACCTCATGTTCATGGTACTTAATTCCAGTGGTCAAAATGTGGAAGAAGCCTTTCTTGAGACAGCTAAGAAGATATATCAGAGCATTCAAGATGGGCGCCTGGACCTGAACGCCGCAGAGTCGGGCGTGCAGCACAAGCCTGCGTCGCCGGGCCGCCCGCTCGCCGCGCCCCCTGCTGCGCGGGACAATTGCGCTTGCTAACCGATCTCGCGATAAATAGAGTTAAAAAGAAATCATACTTAAAGGTTAAGAATTATTATCCTAGTAATAAATTCAATTGTCATAAATTTTGTTTTGTTTTGACATAATTTATATTAGTGTACATTCCACGTTATATTTGTGATTAGAATGTTATGGGTGTCTAACGGGGAGCGCACGAAAGTAATTTTCAATAAAAATAAATCTTTTCTTATTTAATGTAAGTGGTAGTATTTTTATTTCAATAATACGCTAGGTATTTGCTATCCAGATAACAACCATTGTTTGTTTGTTATCCATGTCACATTTCAATACATCAACAAACCGGGCAAACGCGCGGGTCACTGAGGGGTATAACACCGCCCATTGATACATATTATATAATATGGCATATTCTTATTCCTCATTTTTTCGCATGTGGACCACAACATTTTCCAGTTCTTCTACAGATTCACGAGAGAATCATCTTTTCGACAGATTTGTTAAAAATTGACGGATAGTTCCTGAAAATCATTTTAAGATCATGTTTCTCGAGAAGTAATAATACAATAGAAGTTGTGAAAGATTCAAGCTACAAGTCAACGCAACTATAAGATACGATCAATTATTTCATATTAATATATTTTGATGATAATACTCATTATGAAAGAGCAAATTCAAATTTGTGTTTTTAATACATAAAAGTTTGTATGTGAAATCCCAACAACTACACTATTCATTTTCATTTTTCGACTGTGATGTAGATAGCTCTATATCTATATGTTTGTCCTACAATGCGGAATTGGGGTCGCGATAAGTATTTCTAAAGTATCGAAGAACTGGAATGTGTTCCGGGATTCACACGACAGATCTAGTTAAAGTAACAACAGTACATTTTAAGGAACCTCTTGTTAATGCTAAATTATAGCGGCTATAAAAGGGTGCGCTCCCGATATAACACCCTCAGGGCTCATTTACGGCGACGTGGCGTGGTGTCGTCGCGCGGCTCTGTGCTTTTTGTTTTCATTTGTGGAGAGGCAGCTGTGCAGTGGCCTCTGCGTTATTACATGCTCAAACAAATATGACAATGTACATACGATCTGGTTTGCGGAGTTCTTCGTGAAAATAGGAATAAAGGAACTGACTGGCCGCGATCGTCGCAGCGATGTAATTTCTGCCTCCACCCCAAGTAACGCTGCAGTTCAAACAAACGACCCGCACAACGCGCCGCGGTTCCGTAAATAAGCCCATACATGCGCTAAGTACTAAATGTAATAAGTCATTTGGCAATGACTAGGTACTAGGCTGTTTGACAAATGTAAGTTGGGCTTGTCCATATTGTAAATGTATTATTATTTATGATCTACAATTATTATACCTACTGTTAGTATTTTTTTATAAGTACCTATATTTTCTAACAGAGAAATTAGAAGAATATTATCAATCACACACAAGTAATCAAAAAAATAATTATTCGAAGAAATAAATTACAATGTAATCAAAATACTTCTTACTTTCCATTATGGCTTTTCTATTGTATTCCAAAAGCTCCCAACGATGGGTATGCATTTTTTTTTTACAAAAACTGTTTAAACTAGAGTGTCAGGTATGGGTTATTATATTTATGTAGTAAATAGCAAGTAATTTTTGTTGTTGTTTTAATGCTATAATTATCAATTTAACATCTTTATCAGCAACTATATTGCATAAACGAAACACACCTGTATGTTACTCTGTTTCAAAAATACTTGATGAAATTGCAAACAGATGGATTAGAAAACGTTCATGTAGAAGCCAGTTTGTAGTCACTTACAAATTGAGTGCCTTAATTTGATTATTCATTCCGATTTTTTTTATTCATTGTTGGAAAAAGGCAACTCTCTTTTATGGCACTTCTATGGCAATGCATTTAATTTAGAAAGAGGTGGAAGAGTTTTTGTATTTAGCGTGGCCTGCCTAACTCCGCCATTATATTTTATTTTCAAAATGTGACGCGTTTAGAACTTTTTATCTCCAAAACAAACAAATTTTCAATGAGACATATGTCTATGTTCAAAAGCGTCAAATGTTCTAAAGCGTCACGTTTAGAGATATAAGCTAGCCAAGTTACAATCTATTAATGACAGCACCATCATCAGTAGGTACAATTTTGAAGTACTTAGCAACGCGTCAAAATAGCCACCGATAGATTCAGTATCAAACGATAGCTAAGCAAAATCTTCTAAATCGTTATGCTACATTCCGAAATATAAGTCATCATGATTGAGAAGATTGTAATTTTGATGGTAAACAATATTTTATGTTATTGATGAGTAAAATAAATAACAAACTACAGATCATTTCAACAATATAAAAAAAAATCTCTGTGAAAAGAATTCAATGCATTTTTAAAGCTTTCTGTCATTCCTGCGTGCAATTTATTATGTTAAATCTGGTTTTTTTTAGTGTCATGGGGGTTGTCATAACTTCTGGTCCGACAACTATAAAGCACGAATTATGAATTTATGTAATTTTTATTTGTAGACCATCGTGTCATTTTGTGGTGATTCTCACAGATTGTTGAACTTGAGCAGTGTGATTTGCGTAGTTAATGTACGATCGATTTAATTGTACGGTCGCTTAATTGATGCTTCATAAATGTAAAAAATATTTATATTAAAAATATATTTGTTGTATTCTATTCGCACAGGCAAGGTTTAACATATCAGAAAATAAAAAAAATGAATTATAATCCTAATTTAATATTTGAGCGGCGTTTTTCTAGGTTTACCTAGAGCCTTGACCATAATATTCTTCTTAAGATAACCATCAAATTTTGATTTTATTTATCGATAATTCCTAATGCCAAGGCGCTTTTAGGTCAGTGTAGACACGCACCGAAATGTTTTCAACGTTTTTCTGTATCTATACACTCTTCCTCCGAATCGAAAAGCTCCAATTGCATCGCTTTTAAGGTTCGAATTGCCTACTTATTTAATACGATAACACGGTACATTTAGCTGGATAGTGCCCGATTCAAATTATTTTAATCCAGTGATCGAATTAAGAGCTGAATTGCAAATGAAATAATTTTAACTGTCACTAGAAAGCCATAGATCCAGTCCAGTTACTGGGTTACAGGTCTACTTTTGATTCCAGCGCAATTGTACATGCGTAGCGCCCGCTTACGCGCTACGTATGTACAATCCAGTGCTAGATTAAACGTTGAACAGTGAACATTGTTATTTGTTTTTTGTGAATACGAATTGTTCATTATTTCAAAGTCTGTAAACGCAGTACTTAAGGTGAAAGCTCCAGGTTTATCCACGAAATTCAATTTTCCCGACGTTATTTGGTAGTAGGTTCATTAAATTAGAAATAGCGACCGTTTAGAAGGAATATGGGTTTTCTGAATTATAATTATTTAAATCATCAATACAACCCTAAAAGTTCTTTTGACGTCATTATTTAATGATTATTTGAATCCTTACTTAATATTATAAAAGCGAAAGTGAGTTTGTTTGTTTGTTACCTCTTCACGCTTTAATGGCTACACCGATTTTGATCAATTTTGGTACAGAGATAGTTGGGAACCAGAAGACCGACATAAGCTTATAAAAGTGGGATGTGAGGGAGAAAGAGGGAAAAAAACGAAAAACTTAGCGTTGCTATTACAAATCAATAAGGCGCAAGGGGAAACGTGTTACCCGAATTTAACGCGAGCCAGGCCGCGGGCAAAAGCTAGTGTTTCATAAAGTGTGTCATTTATTGGGGTGTAGTGAACACAAATGGTTGTATTGATGGTTTTAATTATATAAATCTAAAAGCCATAACTGTTACGGAATTCGCAATTTATATTTCAATCAACATACAATCAGACACTGACCTGCAAATTGCAAAAATCTCGAGTTTTTTTTTGTTTTCGCGGGTTACCCTGGCCCTTTCACCTTAAGAAGTAAAGACAAAATTGAGACCAAGTCTTACTGCAAACTTTTTTCTGTATTTACAATGGTTAAAGTGCCCCTTTACTTTGCAGACTGCTCCATCTGACAAATCCGCCCTGTACCCTTAGACTACATGCACTTAGTCGGCATAGATCGAAATAGGTAGTACAATTTATTTACCGTTAATGTAATACCTAATACGGATAAACTTGTGGGAAGCGGGATTTGATGATTTGTTATCAAATGTTAATTCACCTAACAAAAATAAATATTTACTTCATAGCTATATTTTGAAATTCTTTTATATAAAAACGAACCCGACAGACGTTCTGCCCTGTTATATGTAGGATGTCGAACAATTAGTTACGATTAAAAATTCCAGACCAATTTTTGTTTGTTCTATCAGTTCGCAAAATTACTACTAAAAAATCTACCTAATTTCGACTAATTCCACCGGGATTTTTGTTCTAAGGCATTATTGCCTATTCTGAACACTCTTGTGATGTGGTTTAGGATTTGATTAAAATGTATTTTCGGTAAACTAACAAGAAAAATTGGTCATAATTTTTTAACCGTAAATAATTAATTGGCCCGACATTCTCGGGGTTAAATTCTTTGAAAATGACCTGTCCATGCGCTCTTATTAACAATCGCTACAATAAACAATGCATTTACTAGATAATTTTGTAATTACTTCTTAGAATGAGATTCACCGTATAAAATTCCAACTAAGCGGGATTTGGGGTTGTTCCCGTTCGTCCACACCCCGTCGTCCACACTGCGGACGACTGGGAATGTTGCGTTCTGTTCGGCTACACTGTGGACGAACAGAACGCATTATTCCCAGTCCTCCACACCCCGTCATCTCACGTCTAGTCTAAGAGTTAATAAAGAAAATATGATGATAGTATTTTCTTTATTACTTTAGTAAGGCAAATACTTTAAAAGTATACCTAGTAAATCTAAAGCTTTTTTGCGTATTTAAATACAAAGACTATCTTTTGTTGGAGGATCGACAGGGTGCAGTTATAATAGTTGAGTATATCCAGGCGATTGTAACTTTAATTTTTTTTTACATATTAATTGCATTTAAACTGATATTGATACAATACCCAATGTGTAAAATTAAAATGTGAAATATTCTTATGCTAAAAAGCTTTAGATTTACGTACGCAGTACGTATTTAAATACGCAAAAAAGCTTTAGATTTACTAGGTATGTACTTTTAAAGTATTTGCCTTACTAAAGTAATAAAGCTAAGTACATAATATTTTAAAAGTAGGTATGTTTATTATATAAGGAAATACTATCATCATATTTTCTTTATTAACTCTTAGACTAGACGTGAGATGACGGGGTGTGGACGACTGGGAATAATGCGTTCTGTTCGTCCACAGTGTAGACGAACAGAACGCAACATTCCCAGTCGTCCGCAGTGTGGACGACGGGGTGTGGACGAACGGGAACAACCCGGGATTTGAAGGCATATCCATATTAAGTTAACATCACAAAATTGCCCGACCTATTCCGATCTCAGCTATTTAATAATAATAAATAAGTTTTTTTTTAAATCACTGCATTAGGCTCATCCAAAAAATATGTGAATGTACTGCGTTACAAATAAATAAATTAAGTGAATTTATCCTATTTTATATTTTATTCATTTGTTAAATTAATTTAATGAACATAAATTAGTGTGCTATAAATAAAATGGCTCTTTTTTATTGGTGTACAGTGGTTACGTGTATCCTTAAAGTATCTGCTCGGCGCACGAAAACTAAAGTAATAATCACGATTTATATTTGTTAAGCACCACAACTTTGACTTATCAAAAGTGAAAATTAACTTCAGACGTTTTTTAGGGTTCCTTATTGGATCACTTTTTTATCCGTCCGTCTGTCCCTCAAAACCTTTTATCTCGGGATCGGGTGGAGGTATCGGATTGAAATTATATCATATACTAAGCCTGTGATACCTTGAGCTTTAAATCAACCCTCGAAGTATACGCAGTCAAAAGATATGGTCGTTTATGTCGCAAGTTTGTACGGAACGCGAATCTGACTCGCTCTTGGCCTGTTTTTCGATTGTTAACGACACCACTGGTGTGTCGTATATAATACACGAAAGCATATTACGACTTCAAAGCGACACGTTAGCTATGGCTTTGCGATAGGGGCGCGAGTCTTCGTGCTCTTACCATGCCACGACTTATCGCCTCGTGTTCTAATATACCCTTATATTCATCCTTTTATAATCATTACGCGAATATGCGTTTGTTGCGAACATATCACATATTTTGTTCCAAACTTGAATGACATTAACGCGTAGATTTAATTTATTTTTATTAAAGACCGTCTCCTGACTAAAGGAAATTCAATCTATGCGTTAATTTTTATGCAGTTATAGTTTTTCATGAAATGTGAAATTCAAGTAAACTGTAAATAAAATATAACATGTTTTAAGGAGCTTTATTATATTTAATTTATAAAAAACAATATACATTTGGCTATACATGGTGTAATGTACCATAATTGACGCAAGACCATCCGTGTGGTGTCTCGGACCTTGAAACTGGTGTGCGTTTGCGCAGCGGAATCAGTTTTTGGTGAATTTCTCCACAATGGCTGCATGCACAATTTTTTTTTTACCATATACAATTACACGACGTCATACACTGAATATCTGCATAATTAAAATCTTTAAATTCAACAAAATTCCGCTGCGCGAACGCACACTTGAAACTGAACAACCCTTGTTCCTAGACATCTAGAAAATCGCAAAAAAACATGGACTTTGTACAAGAACTAACGTGATCAGCTGATCTACATGTACGGGAAAACTAAAAAAAAAATTGATCAAAAGTGATTCAACTTCATGGTCCGAGAGACCGCTGGGGAAATCTTGCGCATATTAAGTTACACCTTGTATAATATAATAAAACTTTCTTGGCCGGTCATCTTGACTTAGACCAAAATCTCGTATAAAAAATTCGTTACTTACAGAGTTCAATGTAATTAGCTAGAGAAACTCAAGAGACTTTAATGGGTATGTAAACTATATCAAACACAATAAAAGAAAGAAAAATACATGTGATTCCTTTTCATTAATACGTGTGATTCAACGACCAAAGGCCGTGTATTACTTTTCCGTTCAAATACTTCAGCTGCATCCGGTTAGATTAAAAGTAGACCCCAACAAGTTCGGATAAAACCTAAAACCTTTTCGTTTTAACGTTTTTTGATATCTATAACGTCTGCTAAGTTTAGCTAGCTAATTAAATTTTACCTTGTACTTATAAAATATATTGATCCACCACCTTTTAGTATTGAACATCCCTTAACCATACATTAAATCTTTGTAGTAGATACATTACATATAGACAATAGTTGTTTAACCTTATTTCTATGATTTTTGTACAATTAATTACAAGTAATCAATATTTATACCTGGTATACATACTTATCTGAAGGGATTAAATACTTTTTTTATGTTGTTGGACTACTCCAGGAACATTTGATATTTCCTGCGGAAAAAATCCTAGTGAAGAATTCTCACTAGGATTGTTTATTAAAGCGATACCAGTTGGTGTAAGTCAGTTTTTAGTGTTTTTTCAAAAATTCTGGATTATAGCTGTTTCGAATATAGATAGGATATGTTTTAAAGTTTCGAGGGAACATTCTTTAAAAGAACATCATGCATGTCTTGCAGTGATTGTTCTAAAGCACTTCTGTATTTGTTGCAGTCCGTATCTGGATGTTCTACGAATGCGGCGGTAGCGAAATTCATATCGGTATCTCTGGGATTGTAACACGTTGCATATCCATCAGGAACTAATGGCCCGTAACACATAAATCCATCACACTTGCAAGCGACCTGGAACAAACGTAAAATAATGATATTGGATAAAAAAAATGAGAGTTTTGCATGAAATGGTCATTGGGGCGGAAGGAACGTACAGGGTTGTATGGATGGTTAATATAACTCTGTGTATTTGTTAGGGTCCGCAATGTAGTCTTTAATCAACATACAACCTAAAACACTGACTTGTAAATTGCAATAAACATAAGAAATTTTGAAGTTCGCAGGATATCTGGCGCATCCACCTTAAATGTTTCCTAAAACATATTCCATACTAAGATGATATGTGGCCGGAATGTGTATATGTAGCTTCTGTACCATTTATTCTGTACGTGTGTGGCCAGAGCTCTACCAAACCGGCGCTAGAGGTCTGTAAACTACCAAACCAATTTAATTATTTCCTTGTCGTTTTCGCTTAGCTTTAGAAACGGACGCATTGTCCGGTGTAGAACAAGTCAGATGGACAAAAATATATTTTAATGGTTTTGGAACAATTTTTTAGTATTATACTATATTCTTTTAAAGAAAATGCCTAGGAATTGTTTATAAATATTTTATTTTTTGTATACACGATTATAGTACAGGAGAAATAAAATAATCTTAATCGATATATAGGTAAAACCATTTTTTTGCTGACGACCGACTCACTTAGAGAATCGCGCTTACGGAGATTTTATATATTATTATGGTTCTGTTGGCTCTTTTTTTTGCAGAATAAAAAGAAACTCGATGTCTAAACCCCATAACAAAATGTCATAAGACATAATGCTATGAAAGTACACTTAGTACGGGGTTCCTGAAAAACGTCGAGCTGCGTTTTCATCATTTGCGGAAATAAATCCGAACTTTGACTTGTTCACAATTAATCCCATTTCATTTACGACTACGTTGTTTTAACCGTCGATCCATTTACTTATAAGAGTAAACAATGAATTGTCCTCGGGTCGAGTAAGGGCAGCAGATGAGGTTGCGGTTTAGTCTATCGCATGCAGAATTCTATCTCCTCGCCTTCCAGCCAGAATATATTCTTATTATAGAAACGCTCTTTTGACTTTCCTGAAGACACGCATTTCGTATAATTTTTTGAAGAAATGCTGGCTATTTCATCTTAGATTCCCTTTGACACTCTTCAGTGATGTCAGAGCAATCAAACTTGAAGAAATAAATTTAAATAGACGATCATTTCTTTCGTCTTTTTCGTGTTTAAATCACTCTTCGAAAAACATATAAATATTCTGCAAAAGAAAAACAAAAGTACTAAGTGTACATAAAATATATGTCATAATCATCTAGGCATGCATATCAAAATTTCAGCCAGGATACAAGATGGCTTTTCCAGTGATATTCCTGATAAGTTCGAAAACAAAATATGTATTATTATATATCTCTACTTTATGATAATTTTTGACAGATTAAACGATTCTCATAAAAAAAACTTACCTTGAGAAGTCAAGTCTATCACTAATATTTTTCACAAAATTTGAACTGCCATCATAAGATGATAGTGTCAAGTGTCGCGAAAATGTAAGTTTACTTTGAAAAACGATGACTGTTAGTTAATACCAACGACCATACAGCCCGTAGACACCTAATAACAGGCGACCGATGTCTGTCAACATATCTGACTTATAAGTCGCCACTCAACAATTTCCATCAGTTTCGAACACTTCTGTGATCCGTAAACACCGTGTTACCGTATAAAAAGTCAAGAACTAAATATTATAATGGCCGCTTGTACAAACACATTGATGTGTTAAATAAAAACAGTCAGAATTCGAGTTTCCGATAAATTGTTATAAAATTTACATTTATAACATTATATATCGAAGTTCATCATAAACTGACCATAGCTATAGGTGAAACTGTATGTACCACCGACCCGCATTGGTGTCTTTTGGGACCCTCTTTCTTTTGAAAGTACTTAGAAAGTGACAGCAATAGTGGGACTTTACTATAGGCAAAAAGTTAAAAGATGTACCAAATCTATTATCAAAATTTGCTATCGATAAACCATTAATACTACATTATGTTATTTAAAAAAATCGTTACTAACATTTCTAACATAAAAAATAAGAAATGTTTAGTAGTAATTGGATAGATGAAGTAGGCTGCCTATGTAAGACGATTAAAATAATACGAACCTATGTATATTTTTTTACATTTAAATGAATTGTGAAATGACGATTGTGTCTCGATACCCCACAAAATTCTAAATATAAAAATAAATGAATTATTATAACCAAACGAGAGAACTGGTTTCCTTCAACATATTATAGTACTAAATGTTCACGATTTGTAACCTGTGCCATCCCTAATTCTGCCCTATGACCTTGGTAGGGCCAATCAGAATGCAGTACCCTGCTTCCCCATACTTCGGCTAGTCGACAGAATTGGTTTGGAACAATTTATAAAACATTAGGCGTCTACGGGCTGTATGGTGTGCGTTCGCCCAGCGGAATGTTGTTGAATTTAAAGATTTTAATTATGCAGATATTTAGTGTATGACGTCGTGTAATTGTGTATGGTAAAAAAAAAAATGTGCATGCAGCCATTGTGGAGAAATTCACCAAAAACTGATTCCGCTGCGCGAACGTTCGCCCAGCGGAACTTTTTTTGAAATATAGACTTTAGAAGAAAACTGATGTGTCTAAAAATTTGTGTGTATTTGTGTATGTATAAATAAAATTTGTGCATGTATAAACTTCGGAGATATTCAAGTTTCCGCTGCGCGAACGTTTGGCCATTAGCTAGTTTTCATATAAAGCGCTTATATAAAGAGCTGTAAATTTTTACACATATTGTTTTGAATTTGTGTATATTTGTGTAAAAAACAGATTTAGAAAAAATCGCAGGGCTTAAAAGATAAAAATATAAACGTCAAAAACGCTTATTAGGTCGTAGTTCTAAAAGTCTGCACTTTGGGATCTAGATTTTCACGTTTATACAAACCTTGTAAGTGTCTGCAACATGTTGCCAAGTATCAATGATGTTCCGTTAGTAATAAAAGAGTTCTAGGACAATTTACCATGAAAGATCACTGTTTACAAAGCAGTCAAATATCACGACATTCTAAAAGAATTACATGGTAAAATGTATGACCAATAATTAGTGTATTCATTCAACTATTCACATGCAAAATTTCATGTCATTAAATTCAGTAATTAAAGAAAAACAATTAAAATACTGACGAAGCATCGAAAACCTACATAACCCGACCAAGTTGGGATGGCTACAAAAAATCGGCTGTGCAATATATTTAGGTAACATCCCAAAATTTACAGTATAATACCGGTATTGAATTGGTATAAGTGATAACACAATTGTTGTTTCGATATAATTTAGAGGTCATTTATTATTGTACACCTCCTTTTCTAAATGTATTTGACTATGACAGAAAGTAGGTACTATTTACGTAGGTACTTTATTTAAGTATGCGCTTGAGATTTGAGATATAATCTAGATATATTGTTTGAGACAAGTAAAATTCATACAACTAATTTCTATTGAAGATTTCACGGATCAGTCTAGTTATGTGATGTGATTTTAATTTTTATTGAAGCTCGTTTTATTATACTTACGTTTAAGTCTATTGCTGTCGTCGCAAGCGACTGTTAACGTAATTATAATTACATAATTATTTTATTATATGTAATTAAAAATATTTTTGTACACGGATATTTAAATACAGAAGTACTTGTTAATTGAAGATTTATTTTAATCGTAGATAGTGGCGTTATTATTTAAAAATATTTTTCATTCAAGAAATGCAATTGTTTTATTTTTTCCTAGCGCTTGTGTACGCAACTGTACCAAATTAATAAATACTATATTGGAAGGTTAAGAACGTTTGTTAGATATATGGCACGGCCGCTTTTTTGTAGCCATCCGAACTTGGTCGGGTTATGTAGGTTTTCGATGCTTCGTCAGTATTTTAATTGTTTTTCTTTAATTACTGAATTTAATGACTTGAAATTTTGCATGTGAATAGTTGAACGAATACACTAATTATTGGTCATACATTTTACCATGTAATTCCTTTAGAATGTCGTGATATTTGACTGCTTTGTAAACAGTGATCTATTCATGGTAAATTGTCCTATAACTCTTTTATTACTAACGGAACATCATTGATACTTGGCAACATGTTGCAGACACTTACAAGGTTTGTATAAACGTGAAAATCTAGACCCCAAAGTGCAGACTTTTAGAACTACGACTTAATAAGCGTTTTTGACGTTTATATTTTTATCTTTTAATCCCTGCGATTTTTTCTAAATCTGTTTTTTACACAAATTCAAAACAATATGTGTAAAAATCTACAGCTCTTTATGTAAGCGCTTTATATGAAAACTAGCTAATGGCCAAACGTTCGCCCAGCGGAAACTTGAATATCTCCGAAGTTTATGCATGCACAAATTTTATTTATACATACACAATTACACACAAATACACACTAATTTTTAGACACATCAGTTTTCTTCTAAAGTCTATATTTCAAAAAAAGTTCCGCTGGGCGAACGTTTGCGCAGCGGAATCAGTTTTTGGTGAATTTCTCCACAATGGCTGCATGCACAATTTTTTTTTTACCATACACAATTACACGACGTCATACACTAAATATCTGCATAATTAAAATCTTTTAATTTAACAACATTCCGCTGGGCGAACGCACACGGCTGTATGGACGTTGGTCAATGAATTCGACACACAAACGGATCAATATGTTAGGTTAGTTATGTTTTATTTTATAAATATATTTCGCCTTAGCCGCTTAGCGCAACGCATCTTCCGTCAATCCAGTTCAGTCGGTTATTGTTTGAGTTCACAGACACGCAAGAAAATGACGGCCTAAAAAATTAAACGAACCTGACTAGTAGATATTCTCATATGGGCACTTTTTGTAAAACCAGGATCAGAATATAATTTCGGTAATTCAACGCCATTTTCGATTGCAGTTAGTTTTAATCCAAGCAAATGTCTATCGACACCGAATCCTTGAAGAGCCTGTAATAAAAATATAACGCAATAAATATTGGAATTAGTTGTGCCAATAATAAGCTAAAAGCAAAAGATGTTTAATTTCTACATTTAATGGTCAAATTTAAGCCTTAAGCTACTAAACTAAATATATTTTTTACCTGGACTGTGTAGTTTTTATGAGAATTGATAGCGTCCTTTAATGCAGCAATCTTCTCTTTTGGACTGCTTTGAGAATTCAACATCGTTTTTGCAAATTCTATGGATTCGATTGAGCATGATCTTATGGTTTCTGTTCGCCCTCCGATATACATCCTTGTTGCAGCAGATTCATAGTGAGCTCCAGGAACTTTGTGTAACCTAGACAAAAGTCATTTTGTATGGATTAGAACTTTAACTTAGGGTGTGTACTTTCGGGGTTGCGGGTTGTTCGAAGGAAATACCGCGGCCCCGGAACGTAAAGGGCAATAGAAGAAACATGGGCGGGTTTTAGCTAGTACAAATCTGACACTCCCCCCCGCTCAGATCAGAGCGGGGGAAGTCATTTAATGATTTCCCATCCGAAAAAAATTAAGGGTGTGTGGTGGTACCTACATAAGCTGAGGTTTATAGCTGTGTGCATTTATAAAGTGTCCTTATATTATTCTTGTGAATAAACACCAATCAAATTAGCCAGTGATACTCCACAGGCAGGGTATCGAAATTGTTAGATATTAATAATTTTGGTATTAATCATCGTGCGCCGCATGGTTTGCGCTTCTGACTCGTGCTTGTAAGTATAAATATGACCCTTATCATCGATATTGAAAATAAGCATGGATATTATTTCATACCTGTAGAAAGCTAGTTGCATAGCCATTTGTAGGTAGCTATCTGGGCTTAACTTTTGAGACTTGATGAAGTTCTTTCCATACTTGTCGTACTGGAAGCAGTTTAACTCTAAGTTTTGAACTAAACTGAAACATAAGTAAGTATTTAATAACACAGAAGTAATGATAAGACTAATTAAGAGTTATCACAATTCACACTCAAGCATTTAGTATGCAGATAGCGTATGCCCTAGCTAGTATATAGTGTTAATACACCTAAGCTACTTTTATCCCGGTCTACGTGGGTATACCGCGGAGCTAATTGACAATAGTATGTACTACAGGTAATAGCAGCCTAACAGCGATAAGCTGTAGTGATAATTACTATTTGAAAAATCAACATTTATATCTTGCCGGCTAAAAAGTTCTTAAATGTCAATGGTTACAAAACTATGTTTTTTCGTAAATATCTCGCGTACAATTGATTGTCTATAAAAAAATACATTTCTCTGTACCTACTCTAAGTACTCCAAAAACGTTGAATAGTAGGTACTGAAAAAAGAAGAGACAATACATTTTCCATAGATAATTGGGTAATAAACAATTCCATAGACCATTATAATGGCATCCGAACAATAGGCTCAAAGGTCACAAAAATAGTTTTTTTGCTAGTACTTAACTAGCAAAAAAAAAAAGCGATTTTTGTGACCTTTGTCCTTTAATCACTTTTTTGCTGTTGTGTGTTTTTACTAATGTCGTTTTTTGAAACCCCGTAGTTAGATACACTAGTATAGCAAAATTCAGCTCACTGGGAATTATTCCGCAGATTGGGGTTTAAAAATGCTAAAATGACTGGATTATTGAATGAAAATGATAGTGCGGAATCGGTTCCACGAAGATCTACGTCACGGCAAAATATACACGTGTATTGCTAAATCGAGTTTGCAACTGCTAGACATTTCTAGAAAATTTCAAAGCAAGCGTGTCAAGCCAAGCTTGAAATAACTTACCCGTCTAAATTCTTTTTAGCATTTGCTATCATGCTACTAACATCTGGAGTCACATTAAATTTCAACAGAGTCGGTTGTTTAGGACTCGATGAAGGCGTTCCGGTAGCGTTATTTTGATCACTGAAAATAATATAAATAGATACAATGAATTAGGTACAAAAATTTTCTCTTTGAATCAGCCCACGATCGACGGAGAAAAAGCGTAACAAACGTACAATAACATGTTGTCGAAATGAGAGCCTCCATCCTTCCTTTTTTGAAGTAGGTTAAAAATACTAAAGATTTCGCGCCAATGCCATCATTCATGATTATTGTATTTGTTTATTATTATTCTTTGAATTCAGAACTCAAATAAATGTAAAATATTATCTAAATAGTCCGTCAAAGCAGAGAACACACCGTTTTGTTGATAATATACTTTTTTTTTTATTAAACCTAAATAACGTCGCACTTGCTCATTTGAACAGAATTGCGTGTGAAATACAGTGCATGTTGAACCTAATCGTAGTGTAATATGAGCTAGTTTTCGAGGAAGTATGTTGCAAAACATCTTGCTGATCGCATTGGATAGTATCGACGAAGTTCGGGGAGGTATTATGAAATTAAAAAAGTTGGATCTTTGACATCCAATATCTCTGCAATTAGAAAGTTCCCAGGTGTGGTCAAGCTAGAACAAAAATAAATCGCAATGTCTGGGAGAATAAGTGCGTTTCGTACTTTTTTACACCCTTTAGGCCGTGCGCTGCGTTAGGCGGGCGCACGGCGCGGGCGCCCGCTTGGCGTGCTTTTTCTTAACGCAGCGCACGGCCAATGGCCGAGCGCTGCGGCGGGCGACCCGTTGCACGCAGCGCTGATCTATGAGATTACATGAAACGCAGCGCACGGCCTAATAAAAACCTAAAAAAATAACTTACATATATTTGATAATAAAATCCGTTAACACAGCTATAGGCTGTCCTTCTGCAGGTGAATGTTCATACGTAAGGCCCGTTACTCCGTCAGCACCAACAATAAACTGAAAGAAACGATTATTTATTTTTTACCATGCTGCAATTTACCGTTTTCCCCGATAATAATGTTGAGTCAGCACGCAACAATTTTATTTATTTTACGCTGGCCCACAGTGCCGCGTGGTACTATCTTTTGCCCGCGTTAAATTCGGGATAACTAAGTTCCCTTTCCGGATTTGCAGGTACCTGTGTTACCTGTAGTTTTTACTCTTGCGCCTTATTGTTTGTATAGCAAAGCTAAGTTTTCCCCTTTCTTTCCTCTTTCTCCGTCATTTCCCACTTTTTTAAAATTAGCCAAACATCATCAAAATCGGTTTAGCCATTAAGTCGTGAAGATGTTACAAACAAATAAACTCACTTTCGCTTTTATAATATTACTAGCTTTTGCCCACGGCTTCGCTCGTGTTAAACTCGGTAGCGCCTATCAAATTTGTAATAGCAACGCTAAGATTTCCCGTTTCTTCCCTCTTTCTCCTTCATATCCCACTCTTTTAAAAAAAATAGCCTATGTCCGTCTCCTGGTTCCCAACTATCTCTGTACCAAAATTCATCAAAATCGGTTTAGTCATTAAAACGTGAAGAAGTCACAAACAAACAAACTCACTTTCGCTTTTATAATATTAGTAAGGACTAGCTTTTGCCCGCGGCTTCGCTCTCGTTAAATTCGGGGTAACACAGTTCCCCTTGCGTCTTATTGATTTGTAATAGCAACGCTAAGTTTTCCCTTTTGTTCCCTCTTTTTCCCTCACATTCCATTTTCAACAAAAAAAATAGACTATGGCCGTCTCCTGATTCCCAGCTATCTCTGTACCAAAATTCATCAAAATCGGTTTAGCCATTAAAGCGTGAAGAGGTAACAAACAAACAAACAAACTCACTTTCGCTTTTATAATATCAGTAAGGATAGTAAGGATTTAACTGCATCTGGTGAGACTAGAAGCAGACCCCAACATAGTTTGTAAAGGCTAGATGATGTTTATTCTAAGAACTTGAAACATACTATGTTTTAACTACCCTCTTCGAAACGACGATCGTTTATGTAAATGATAAATGATGTTTATTTTGCAAGTAGGTTTTCTTTCGCAAACACTTTTACACGTCATCTTTTTCACTAGATGATGGCCGGTGTTTCGTACCCGACGTGTGTATAATGCGTACTTACTTGTACTGTTTTGTCAAACCAACGGTTAGCGCCGTTACTGCGTGAGCCACCGCCATGGATTGTCTGTGCTCCAGCTAAATTTCTGCGGGCGTTCGCATCCGTACTCTTCCATAAGTCAACGGCACTATCCAAGCATAGAACCACCAGACTTTTTTCTACGTCTGCTAAATATTCTCTGTTTGATTCGTCTGAAACAACGTTAGGATTTTTATTTTTCACCATTTCAGTCAAAAGTAAAGTTAAAGGCCAAGGGCCAGGCTAAAGCACTCTTTAAATCTGCATCTTCTTACCATTAGGCGAAAGGTGGATTTTTTAAATTCATTTTGCTATAGAATTAAGACATTCAGATATTTTTGAGTGATAGATTGGACAATACGAGGAAAATCGTAATCTAATGCTTGTTAGTGCTTGGTGACAAATCGTTGTCTGCCTCGCCCGCTAGGCATTCGTGTGTCAATATCAAAAATGTTCGGGATATTTTTTTTTTGTTTTTTCAGATCATCTGTCTATCAGTTTTCAGGGTCGAGTAGTCGTGAAAAAAAAATATCGACTGAGGTAGACTCTACTCAAGCATGTACGAACCTACCTTTGGCAAGGAGTTGATAAGCTTTTGCCCAAGAGTCTCGATTATCAGATGTAAGAATTCCAATGCCTTCATTGTTTGGTGAGCTAGAAAGATCAATGACCGTTTTCAATTGTTGAGTTATTTGATCTTCATTCAGCGTTACGTTGTCTTCGCCCCAGAGGTCAACATGAAATATCTGACCAAAAACGAAAATAAATAAGTAGCAAATTACAAGAAGAATTTAACAAAAAAAAAAATAGTTAAAATAATGATTTATAAATTATACTATCTGTGCATACGTTGCAATGCACCTTTTACTACCCTACGCTAGGTAGGGACCTAACGGGACAAAAAGTGTCCGTCTCCTGGTTTTAGGCTACCTGCACATCAATTTTCAGCCAAATCGACTCAGCCGTTCTTAAGTTATTAATAGTGTAGCTAACACGACTTTCTTTTATATATATAGATTTACCCACCTACTGTTAAGCTATAGGTATATGTATATGTATCTCAAATTATGCAAGTGAACTTTTCGACAAGGCCAACACAACTTAGTACGAAAAGGTCAACAACTATCACAGATGACGGAAGTATTGTCTGACAATTTATTAAGCCATGTATTTTTTTAATACGAAGGTTAGAGAGCCGATACATAGATGTAGATACAAAAACGTTATTATAAGTCTTGATTTCTTAATAAGACAATGATGACAATCATAATTATGCACACACCTGTAGGCCTACCATGACGTCTTATAACAGAACTTATCCCACTGAGGGGAAGAGATGGCGCTAGACACCCTGTATAGCTCTGTCTCTTCCCTCAGCGGAATAAGTTCTGCTTTAACACGTCATGGTAGGGTAGCTGAGATGTATTTCATTAATTCAAATAATTCTTGGTAAAGAATATTAATACATAGTAAAGATGTGTCAAGTCAAGTGAAGATTGCCGTAACAGATTGAAAAGACTTACGTGGTTGTTATGTATGACAGTTACGTGCTTGCTATTATTAAACGACAATTTGTCTCGTTTTTCGTGAGGTATTCTGCATGTTCCAAATATCTTTTTATATTGTGCCATATCTAGTGGATTCTTACCCATCTTATCAAGGGGGATTTTGTCACTAAAAATAAAATATTGCTTTATATAGAATAATTTTACGGTCTAATTTGATTAAATACCTAAGGAAGAGGATTAGGTAAAGGAAGCAAAGTTCTGTGCCGTCGCGAGATGTCATGCGGTGTTCCACTGGACTCGGTTCTGGGGGTCTCTCCTCTCTCTATTGTGGAACATCGGATACGGCTGGGTTTTGCAGGGCGAGCTCTCCCTCGCGAAACTGTATCTATGGCGTGAGCAGGAAAGGATCGAGGTGAGGTGCGGCTTGTGGAGCGACAAATAACGAACCACAAGCCCGGTCTCAGCACCGACAGGTCATGATAGCGGAGGAGGCTTAAACTCTCTACCGCCGCTTCAACACAATGAGGCTATCCGGTCAGTCGACGACTGGCTCGTGAGCAAGCACGGCTCTCTAACGGAACGCAGATGAACTCGCGGCACGGCTGCTTCGGGAAGTCCTGTGTCCTGGGACGCGGTGATGTCCTTCTGCGAAATAATCTTGTCGCAGAAGGAAGCTTGGAAAAGGGAAAGGAAGGAAAATTGGAAAAGACAGTTTCAAGGAGAACTTACTTATCTATTAAGCTCTTGTAATCCAATGCAGCCAATAAAGTTTTAGCAGCATATTTTAATTGATCGTTTTGGCTTTCGAACTTTCTGAATGGAAACACCAGACCTGGGCTGGAATACACAACTACCGGATCGCGGTATTCCAGATATGCTGTGTTTAACCACCAATCTTCAAGCCAGTTCAGATGTTCCTGGGCTTTCTTTTCTAACAAGACCTGAAAAAAATGCATATTGTGATGCAAGTAACGTACAAGGACCGAGGTCCAGTTGAAAACCACCGTCGAACGCTAGTTGCCCGGCAGTTTGCTGAACTGGGTCTATTATGCGCAGCCGTGAGACACACAATGATTAGCTGTTTTTAGATTTCAGTTATTATTTTAATTTAATTACATGTACCTATTTTGTTTCCTTTGTTTAATTTTGTGTTCTTCATTTTCTTTACAAATATTGTCATTGCACTCCATGTGGCATTGGCAAATAAGTAGACAATTGATCAAAATCCGGCGCGCAATTTCGGCATTCCTCGAATGCCGAAATTGCATTGAAAAGAATAGAAAGATTCGGAATGGAGCGAGGTTTTATAGGGTTCCAACAGAATTCTAAAATTCAACGCGTTCGGTGCGGAAATGATTTCTGCGTCCATCATAAACCCATTTGATGAATGAATTTCTTTTCACAGCCATTTGACATCCGATTTTACATAATTGTCAAAAACTGTGTTCTTTTTCTTCGTCAGAATAGGGTTGTTATTAGCTTACTACCACTGAAACGTTTGCCAAAATCACAGTAATCTGCACTCACGCAATGATGAGGTTGCTATCAGAGGTAATATTTCTGTGAATTGTGTAAAATAACTAGCTAAGGTACTTCGATGAAATTGGCTTTTAGAACTTGGTCAAATTGATTTTTATTTATTTAATTGTTTCATAAGGCCTAAACTGCCCTTCTGCGAAGCAGTCATGCTAGCGAAGGAAGTGGCCGGGCGTTTGAAGGAGAGAACCTCAAACCAACCCAACCACCGTGGGACACGCCCCTGATGTCGGGCGCCGCGAGACGACTCCCGGGCACCGTAGATGCGGGCCTGTGGACGGTGAGCAATGGGTAGCTCACCGTCCGTCTGTCTATTAACGGGCTGTGTCGACGGCGCATTAGTGTTACACGCGCGCCTCAAATAGATGTCAGCAAAGCAGAGGGGCCTGCCAGGGCCTCCACCTGCCGGGGTTGCGGGTTGTTCGAAAAAGATACCGCGGCCCCAGAATGTAATGGGCAATAGAAGGAACATGGGTGGGTTTTAGTCAGTGCAAGTCTGACAGTCCCCCCGCTCTGCCCAGTGCGGGGGAATTTATTTGATGATTTCCCAACAAAAAAAAAGGCCTAAACTAGGTACCATGAAATTAATTTGAAAAATTAACGAAAGCCAACAATTATATTGGTGCCAATAGTTATTGGTGGTAGGTACTACTGTTTGATTTTAATGAGCAACGCTTCTTGCTGACCTCAAATAACCCCCTTTCTTTAATAATAAGCTTAATAATAGGCTTTGAATATATTAGCCTGCCTAACTTCCACCTTACATAAGTAAAAAAAATATATATTAAGCTATTACTTACTTGAAGCTGCTGTCCTGATCCTTTCTCGAACTCTTTTACGAGTGCTGTAGTCCTTGCGAACTCTTCATCATTTAAAATAGGACGAACAGTGAGAAGATACTTTTTCAAAGTATCGTTTAGTTTTGGTACCGGTAATCTTGGCAGGTTCTGGACATTTCTTTGCGAATTACCAGAGGTAAGATTGCAGGATATTTGCATAGACGTGACATAGGGCTCTATGAAATAGCCTTTGTGTCCAAACTGAAAATTCAAAGGGCTCTGATTTATTTGGTTGGATTAACTTGATTTTATTTTCAAAATAGCGAACCTGCATTAAACTTTTAATTATTAATAGCTGTCATCAATACAAAAAAAGTATTACCTACATAAGGGAAAACCTCCTAAAGTGTCACGTTTCTGAGTTAGGTATTAGCCAATCACGTTGTAATATTTTTCAACAGCACAACCTTGATAGGTTATAGGTACCTCGGGAATATGTCGCTTTAGAATATTTTGCCTCATACAAAACTTGCTTGTATTGATACCGACTACTGTTATAATAAGTACATTGATTTTAGACTTGGCCGACACAAACTGTATATCGTGTGCCGTGATTCATCCGAATGTTTATAATTCGACGCAATCTATTTAAAAGGTTTTCTTTTTGACTAGCAAATAAACGAGTTATTGTCGCTGGTAGGTACCCATATTCGGTTTAGCGCCGCCACTGCCGCAAGCCGAATCCGACCCAAATCTAGTATTTAAAAACTCACTCCTAGATTCATCCAGGACTATACTTTAAGTACTCTATGTAAAAAAAAAACCTCTTGAATATCCATTCAGTTTTTTTTTTTACATAGAGTTAGATTTAAAATCACAGCCGTTTTAAACTGCATTCGTGAGGTTCAATTCCACACAGTTCCATCCATTATTACCAAGTAAATACAAAATAAAATATACTTACAACTTTATTGATTCCACGTAACATGTTATTATTTTCCTGAAAAATAATCCAATTATTAAAATGATGATATTTAAAAATTCAAAAATAAGGTAAGCTCGCACTATTGCCACATCCCACAGGTACCAAATCCATTTGGAGTTGTTAAATGGTCAAAAATAGATGCAGAATAATTAGCATGGACTACACGCACCACTCATACCGAACATAATAACTTACATCCTAAATCTGCCATAGAGAGACTTAACATAAAAAGATAAAACAAAGAGAGAATCTTAATAGACATCCAACGCCTATGGCGGAAACTATTTGTGCATTCTGACAGGCCTGTTGGTCTAGTGGTTAGTGGCCCTGACTGCTGAGCCGGAGGTCGTGGGTTCGATTCCCACCCAGGACAAACTTTGTGTGATGAGCATGATTGTTTGTTCTGTGTCTGGGTGTGATTTATCTATAATATGTAGGTATGTATTTATAAATTATATAAGTATGTGTATCAGTTGTCTGGTTACCATAACACAAGCTCTGCTTAGCTTGGGATCAGATAGCCGTGTGTGAGTTGTCCCAAGATATTTATTATTTTTATTATTTATTATATACATTCTTTCACACGGAATCTCACACTAGTAACATCCATAGTCATAATTCAAAATGATCACAATTACACTCCGCTTAACTTAAATGAACAATCAGATACCTCACACTAACGAGCACCTACAGACATAAAAAAAATATGACAAGATGAAAAAAGTTCTTCATGGACAACATCTTCATGACATAAAACAATCTCATGTCAACTCAGTTGCCTCAGGATTTATCATAGCTTTACCAGACCAGATCATTAACATTCAATATTATAGAAAATTCTTTATCAAAAACCCTTAACAAGTTTCATAGTACAAGATAAGTAACAAATGATAAATGTCTCAAATATCACACAACCAGAAACCATCTAGCACATGACAGGAGCATTTTGAGCATGCATAACTATCACGCAGACTGACTACACAGACACAATCAGGTGGCTAATGTTATTCATCAAAAACCGGCAGTCAAACACACACTTATTCATAACAAAAACATTCCATAATACAATTATACAGCATAACTTCAACTCTCACCAATATTACAATTAATTAAAATACTACAAGATACAATAAATTCACTAACTTAATAGATATTGCTATTCCCAACACAAAATATACAAGAAATAAATAGTAAACACACAGAACTGGAAGTAAGAAGATAGTGCCAGGAAATTGTTTTTGTGGTCCCTATAATGCTCCAAGCAACATGTGTTATCCCGTATCACCTAAAGGCTGCAATTTTAAACACAAGTTGTATTAAACAAATATTTATATTCATTACATTATTAATTCTGTAAGGATAATGGGTTTGCGTACCCATTCTTTTTATTTGTTTAATATACTATTTTCTTTCAAAATCCTTGGTAGTTTATAAAAAGTCACAGCGAGACACAGAACTGTAAGGCTACCTTATTTCCTAAACATAGTTTTTTTTTTTAAATACTTACAGCTTAATGATAATTCAAAGTTCAACGAGTAAGCACTTTTATCAATAAACTTACTTCACAATCTTGATACCGAATCTCCTGTACTTTGACACTGCTCAACATCTGTTTATCTATCATCGATATATGTCACAATAGTTATATGAAGAAAGCTATATCTACTCCTACAGAAATAGATGCACAGTATGCACAGGCACACTCGCCTGTCCTCGGAGTATATTAATCTGACTGTTACTCTGTCTGTCTGTATTCTAATGAATTTTAACCACGACTACAGTTCAGTTCACATACGTCAAACTCGACAAAATATCGTGTTTGAAAACTACCACAATACTAGTACTACCCACAGGTATAAAGTACCTACGTACTTTTTATTCAACAAAAATCACACAAAAATAGACCTTATGGGCATCCAGGTAGTTTTATTTTTGTAAAGCCATTATAACCGAGGAGAAAGAGATAGTTAGAAACACTTCACACATTTGCCAGAATATAAAAAAAAATATGAAATGGTAGAAAATATTACACCGACCACAAGTAAGAAAATATTATTAATAGTTTTATTTTTTTATAAGTTTTCAATTCGAAAATAACACAATTTTATATAGATTAAGTAAAATCAAATATTTTTGTGATATAACCAACGCCCTGCAATGTTCCTTGAGGAACCAAAATCACCATCGCCACCAAGCCCTTGCTTTCCTAAGCAAGGGCTTGGTGGCGATGGTGATTTATTTATTTGATTTTACTCAGTTGATTCCTCCTCTCTTTCCCAAAATGGTCCTGTGGATAAGTCTGAACATATAGTGAACACAATAGCAAATATGTTAATAACAATATTAACAAACCTTGTACATACAATTTATACCTTACCACGTATAAATTAAAAACGATTGTTTAACCAATAAATAAACCATCCTCTCTAAAACTGCAATGGAACTTATGGAGTATTCCTCCTAGCAAACCTGACTTAATATTTTTAAGTATCTGGGCCATATTGTGACGTCCGACCTGAAAGACGACGCTGATATTGAGCGAGAGAGGAGGGCGCTGTCGGTGAGGGCTAATATGATAGCCCGCAGGTTTGCTCGTTGCTCCAAGACAGTGAAGATAACCTTGTTTCGAGCCTACTGCACATCTTTTTATACGGGTAGTTTGTGGGTGTCATATTTGCAGAAATCCTACAGCGCTCTCCGCGTTCAATATAATAATGCGTTGAGGGCACTGCTGCGGTTGCCACGCTTCTGCAGCGCTTCAGGTATGTTCGCGAGCGTCCGCATTGACTGTTTCTATGCCAGCATGCGCAAGAGAGCGACCTCGATTGCAAGTAGACTGCGGGACAGCGGTAACAGTCTTCTCAACGTTGTCGCAAACAGGTTGGACGGGCCTTTTATGCAGCATTGGAAGGCATTACATGCGCCCATATATAGGGCTTGGGGCAGGTAAAATTATAAAATTATATTTTTATTGTTTTCAAAATTTAACCACTCATTATTACTATTCTAAGAAATTTAATTTAATTTAATTTATTTAATTATATTGAATCCATTTTAGTACTATTGAATCTGTTGTTTAATGATATTGAATCTATTTTAATGATATTGCATCTGTTTTTATGATAAATCTGTTTCTTAATGATAGGGAATCTGTTTTAATGTGTCTGTGTACGTCTAACAATATTATATTAATTTTCTATGGGTCTATGCCACCCGAAATAAAGTTATTCATTCATTCATTCATTTAATCAATAAATTCAAACAATCGGTCTGCGCCATTGCTGAGATATTCGCCTTGTTCTTGGAAGTAATTTCAGGAATTCGTAGTGGTGTGTTTGAGTTTTCTGTAGTAGTGTATGCAACGATAGATCTGATGGATACGGAAGATGGCTTTGTTCATCAATTACAAAGTGCCGTTCTCTCAGAACCCTCTACACTTTTTTTTGGGGGCGGCACGGGGAGGAGTGTTAGACTTGTACTGACTAAAACACATGTTCCTTTTATTGCCCTTTACATTCCGGGGCCGCAATATCTCTTTCGAACAACCCACAACATCCCTCTAACCTTCGTTGGTGACAACCTAAATGCTATTGCTGTTGCTGTTAGGGCATAAAGAACTTGTATTAATAAAACGTCTACTGAGTGGTGTAAATGGGTCATTAGTTGTCATGGGTGATTTCAATTGTCATCACTATCGGTGAGGATCTAGGGGCTTAGACAAAGTAACAATTAAAAACGATAACGAAGTTAGAAAAGACTAAAATGTATGAGATTGACAGATTCTTGTGATAGTACCGGTGTGAGTTTGATGGATATGCTGGATGATCTTGACCTTCTCAATATCACTAGCTTTTGCCCGCGGCTTCGCATGCGTTAAATTCGGAGTAACAAAGTTCCCCTTTCCTGATTTTCAGGTACCTGCTACCTGCAGTTTTTGCACTTGCGCCTTATTAATTGTTACATTAAAGCTAAGTTTTCCCTTTTCTCACTCACTTCCCACTATAAAAAAAAAATTATAACCTACTAGCTTTTGCCCGCGGCTTCGCTCGAGTTAAATTCGGGGTAACACAGTTCCCCTTGCGCCTCATTGATTTGTAATAGCAACGCTAAGTTTTTCGTTTTCTTCCCTCTTTCTCCCTCACATCCCACTTTTTTAAGCCTATGTCCGTTTCCTGGTTCCCAACTATCTCTGTACGAAAATTCATCAAAATCGGTGTAGCCATTAAAGCGTGAAGAGGTAACAAACAAACAAACTCACTTTCGTTTTTATAATATTAGTAAGAATGTCCGTTTCCTGGTTCCCAACTATCTCTGTACCAAAATTCATCAAAATCGGTGTAGCCATTAAAGCGTGAAGAGGTAACAAACAAACAAACTCACTTTGGCTTTTATTATATTAGTAAGGATGTTATGATTAGGGCTGAATAATAGTTGCGTAGACTTGACAATGTTCATCCGGTTTGGCCAGCCTGCTCTTCAACCTGGAGTTGTTTGAGCATCACTTGTGGTAGCGATCTCTATCATCACGGTTAAAATTCTTTCTAAAAAACCCTTCCTGATAAATCCCCCTCCCCCCCTTATTAAAGTAATTGTCTTACAATCAGTAGATGGGGATCTTTATGCCAAAATCTTCGTATCTCTTCTGTCCCATCATCTCCTACATAATATAATAGTTCAAGAATGTTTTTCCTCCTTTTCCAACACACACTCATATCCTCTACAACCTAAAATTGTATCCCTTGTAAAATAAACTTTTCGAATAGATTCCTCTATCCATCTTGGAGGTTTATGGAATGCACCACCATGATAGGAATGAGGCTGATGAGAATTTTATGCTTGAAATGAACCTCCTATCCCATCCTATCTCCTTTACTCTTTGCTATATGTATTCATAAATTCAATTTCAAAGCAATTTTTTTCTTCCTACCACCTTAAAAGCTAGCTAGCTAAAGCAAGCTACTTACTCGAACCTAGATTACGCAATAAATATCATCAACAAGGATCTGGTTTCGATTAGCGAATGGAGTGGGGCCATTGGTTGCAGGTAAACCCTGCAAAGACTCAGGTCATTGTTGTTGGCAGCTCAAGGATGTTCCCCAAGATAAATTGGATGCAGCTTCCCTAGGTTCAGTTAAATGGAACTATAACACCAATAAGTGACAAAGTTAAGAACCTTGGAGTTTGGATCGACCGGCATCTTTCTTGGGGTCCTCAGCTGCAGCACGTATGTCGCAAAATTTTTGCATCGGTTAAATCCCTGAGACGATTGCGAAACTTTCTTCCAACTGCTACTAAAACTGCGCTTGCTCAATCCCTATTACTTCCCATCCTTGATTACGCCGACGTCAGTTATCTTGATCTCACTGAGGCACAACTAGATAAACTTGAGCGACTTCAGAATGTCTGCATAAGATTTATATTTTGCTTGCGCAAATATGATCATGTCTCTGATTTTCGTACCTATAAAGCTCAAGTGGCTTCCCATAAGACTTCGCCGGAATACTCATATCCTGTTTCAGCTATACAATATTTTGTTTAATTCTAGAATTTCTAGAACCCCCCCTTATTTTAAAGAACGTTTTAAGTTCCTTCATGACACACATAATAGATATCTGAGGTTATCGGAAAACCTGAGACTGGACATGCCGGTGCATTCTACTAGGTACCTTTTATGATAAATCCTTTACAGTTCAAGCTGTACGGCTATGGAATGCCCTGCCCGTGTCTGTAAGGAGCGCTCAAGCCTTGTCTATTTTAACACGCTTTTATTAGCTTCACCTGTATGTTTGTATGTATGTTTGTAACCGACCCCTTTGAGTTGGATTTTTTCCTACTTTGAACGATCAGATTTAATTCAAACTTTGCACACTTGTCAAAGATCGAAGAAAATGCAATAATCCGAGCAAAATATCCGATTATCCTAATTAGATTCGCCAGGATTAATTAATTTCTTAATTAATTAATTTTATGTGCCGCAAAATAAATAGATATATCTGTCCTGAATACTATGTTTTGTTGTGAATACGAAGTGTTTTTTGGTAAATGACGGTTATAAAAATATATTATGGATATTATAAAATGATAGTAGAATGCGTATTAGATTTGTCGGGACATATATGTAAGTATAAGGACAAGACACAATAACTTATCAGACAAATGGCGAAATTTGGTGCCTGCTGCCTTTCTTGGATGCGGTAGTCGTTTCTCAGGTTCCCTCTCCGAAAATTTCAAAATTTCAAATTAATCCTGAGTTGGGCGTCGACCGTCCACAAGATGCAAGGTTGTACAGTTGATCATGCAGTCATTTATTTGGGTCCGCGATTGTTTGCTGCTGAACAAGCTTATGTGGCACTTAGTCGTGGAAGATCCTTGGACGGTATACGAATTGATGAACTTGATTGCTCAAAATTAACAGGAAGAACTCCATGTAACAGTGAAGCATTGAATGAAATGAAATGATTCGATTACGAGATAAACCATAAAATTTACAATCAGTCACATTAATGCTTGGGTATGGAATTTTCAATCCGTAACCAGTCTACATGATATTATAATCATAGGAGCGAATCTGTTGGCGGTGTGAACTTTCACTCAATGTGACTGACTGTATATTTATATAAGGTTACACCTCTGTGTCTCACTGTTTATATTGGCATAATAGAAATATTTAAATATGTGTTCTTAACCAAGATACAATCAGAAAAACAAAAAAAAATGTGGTATTAGAATGAAAGTCATGAATACAACCATCCAAATCCATGTTATCCCATTATGACGGGCCTCTTGGTCTAGTGGTTAGTGGCCCTGACTGCTGAGCCGGAGGTCGTGGGTTCGATTCCCACCCAGGACAAACTTTGTGTGATGAGCATGATTGTTTGTTCTGTGTCTGGGTGTGATTTATCTATAATATGTATGTATTTATAAATTATATAAGTATGTATATCAGTTGTCTGGTTACCATAACACAAGCTCTGCTTAGCTTGGGATCAGATAGCCGTGTGTGAGTTGTCCCAAGATATTTATATTTATATTATAGGTAAGCCAATTTCAAGAAAAAGTCATTCAATGGGATTGAAGGACTTTACCATGCAGCCTAAACTTTTGACATCTGCAAAACTTTGATAGCTTAGATATTGTTTTACTTGTTTGTATTGATACCCAGCTATTATATTCATAGGGATTTTAAGCAGTGCTAATAAAATCGTATTTGGACTATATACCATTGTAGTTGCACATAACTAAAAAACGTGATACTAGAAGATTCTAGTCTCACTCAAAACTTGTTTTTATTGATAGCAGTTACGATATGCAGCCTTTATCTTGAAAATAAAATGGCAGAAGATGGGCAGGCCAAATCATTCAATTCAGGCCACGCTTCATACAAACTTTCAACCCTTCTTTACACATGAATGAGTGAGATTTGTTCTCTATAATCTTTCAAAATCAAAAAGGAATATTCATTTTTTTTTCATATTTTGATCAGATTCAGCTTTGCTTGCATTGTCTCCTCTTAAAATATACACTCTATATAGCTAGGTATCCATCTAAATGAAGATTCCCCTTTTTGTCGCCACGGAATAATGTGATATTGTACATGGCGGGAAGAACAAGTACCCTATGCTATATGCTATATTAAGGGGAATTTATACTATAAAATGTACATATTTAAAAAATAAAAGCCACTGAATATATTATAATCAGTTTTTAATAGTGTTTTAACACTAGCAACTGGTTTTAGGTAGGAATGTTTCCATTCAAAAATTGACATGTAGACTATTTTTCATTTTTTTAAACCTGAGCAAGACATACCTATATATTTATAATATTGTACCTACTGTATAGCTACATTTAGATGAGAAGTGAGGATTTAGATTTCACCTACAAATTGTATAATTAATTGCAATCATTAATTGGAATGAAAACTATTTAAATGCATATACTAGGGTTCTATTCTAATACACATAACCATAATGTTCTGATGTATTACTTATGATAAAACTATCGCTTTTACTATATAGGTAGGTACTTAAAACAATTGATCAAAAACCTGGATAATTATATGGTCATAACTATTATTTATAGAATACAATTATTTAGTTACATTAACATCAATAAAAAACAAAAAAGACAAATTCTTAGTCTTCATGCTATTTTAAAGTATTTCCACCAACAAGGGTAGAAACAGTCCAATGCATAACTCACTCACAATACTGTTCTTTGAAAAGGATGCAATACCCATTGCTTCATCAAAAATTGGTTTGTTATAAAATGTAAACAATGAAATGAAAATACATAAGAAAAGGGATTGTGATTGAGATAAACAATTAGACTGTTGACTACTACTAAAAATACATAAATCACTTCTAAATTATTTTTTTCATTAACATCTTTTGTTATTAATGTCTGCTCATCTTATGGTGATTGATTCAAAATGTTATGTCTTACTATGATGTCCTACTATGATGATGGGCTTACAAAATGTCCACAAAGGGGAGTTACAGGATTTTTATTAATGATTCTTATAAATAATTTTTGTACACCCACCACACTTTAATGTTATTTACTGTTTAATTATGTAAAGGTTTACTATTTTGATACCATAATCATCATAAAATGAACAGGGTGTTATGTTCCTTCTTATAAGTTTAAGTTGTAAACTTTGTAAATTCATCACACATTTCATAAAGAACAGTTGACAATAAAATACATATACATAATATTAAACATCATCTAATGTAGGTAACCAAAATGCCATGTTAGTACAGGCAGAGGCCAGCATCATAAACTTAGGGTTGAATTGTACACATTGTATTGGAGCAGGATGATCACCATTCAAAACACACACTTTATAACCTGTATCAGCATTCCAGACATGAACTCTCCCATCTGTTGAGCCACTAAAGATATATTGTGAGTCTGGACTAAATGATGCTTCTATAGGTATGCCTTTATTATTAAGATGACCAGTAAAGGTTTGCAATGGAGTGCCATGGTATGCATCTACTAATCTAATAATGGATCCATTTGTACTAATTAACATTGTTTTGCCATCTCTTGAGAACTTTAATCCTGTCCAGTCACATTCCTTTTCTTGATTCAGCTTGAATGTTACAAAGGGACCTTTGTCAAATGATCTTAAATCATACAGTTTGATACTTTCAGAGTTAACCCCAGCAGCAAATATGAGACCTTCAGGATCATAAGCAGCTACTGGTCTTCCTGATAAGTGCATTAATCCTTGGCAGTTGGGTGAACGCAAGTCCCATAAACGTAAAGTTTTGTCTAGAGACCCAGATAGAAATGTGTCTTCAACAGGAGACAAACAAAGAGTCACAACTTTCTTTGTATGTCCAGGAAAGTATCTTATGTATTTGTTGTCATGAAGTGACAAGTATCTTATGGTATCATCAACTTTGGTTGAACTGTGGATAGCAGTGTTCTTGGCATGTGTAAAATGTATAAGATCAACACCATATTTTTTACTGTTTACTGTGATCATCTGGGTGCCCTTTTCACAATCATAAATGACGATTTGATCATCTTCACTGCAAGATATTAACGTTTCCCCAGTTGGAGAAAAGTCTATACTGTTTATTTTGTCCGTGTTTTCTCGAAACACTTTTGCCACTTTGAAACTTCGAACAACTGGGTCGACTAATTTCATCATTTGTAATTCGTTTTTTGACGTGAGCCTTTGAATTAAAAGGTATTTATCCTTGTAAAAAACATACAAAATGTAAGTTGTAATCACAATAAATTCTAAAGAACGAAGCGCGCACCGCTGTCAACGCAAGTGTTGCTAGTTTTTAGCAACCAGCATGGCTAGGCTATTAATTAACTTGCCACCTTACAAATCATCAACCTCTGGGTATGGAGTTCTTATGTACTAAACTTATGGTATTAGGACTTGATTCGCTTATCCAATGTGATGGCGAGGTCCTACTTGATGGACCGGATCAACTGGATGGATGAAATGTTTACATGAATGCCGAGCGAGATTCTACACTGCGCCACTTCGTGCTTCAAACGCATAAGTGTAAATCCCATCAAACCATTCCTGTAAACCACCAAACGCGTACCAATGCGTTTCTTTCTAGGACTGTGGCGTATGATTAGGACTTAAACAATAATGAGGTACAGAAAGTCCAGGATAATATTTTGGCGTATAGAAAGTAACCTGCGCAGATGCTAAAGCTGGACGGACCCCTCTTCTAAAGTAAATTGATCGCTTTGTGTCGCAAACAAATGCTTAAACAATCTCATCAAATCGGCAAAACTACGCACCAAAGTGTAATTATTTTATATTTAGGAAAATACTTAATGAGCCAAAAAAAATCATGTTTACATACCATGTTTTTTTTTGGCTTTTATTGATACTAGCTCAAACGAAATGCAGGTGCTAGGAAAAATATGTGTATGTGCCCTAACCTATTATAACTTTTGATTATGTAATTTACATATAAAAAAAAAAACAAAATCATTTAAAAATAGTAGCCCACCCGTTTTGGGAACAGGGTCCAAGCCACCCGCCCCCCAAAAACCTCCTAAACATACGCAAAGGCCTAAAGTTAAGTCAATAAAATTTACTACCAGACCTGCCTGGGCCACCAGGTTTTCTCAAAAACTGCTGCTATCGACGCTTTTGGTTCGCTATCGAGTCTATCTACAAAAATTGCTGCGCAATTCTAATTCACAAATGCCTGTTATTTTGTAAAATGCAGATTCTGTCATATCCAAAACCTTTTATTTACAAATACTGCTATGTCAAATAAGCTGATTGAAATTTTAGAATACTTCTTAAAACTGAATATCTAACTAACTCGTATGTCCGGTCTATTTTAAAAATTGGTGATTCTTGGTATAAAATAAATTGTTATAGCAACATTTATCGAAAGCGCACATGTAAAAAAAACTCATTTTGGAAACAAAATGGACGGTGTCTAAATGGCGTTTCTCGTATTTGTTAGTGATGTGAGATATTATGCTTAATTGGGCATTTAATCACAGTAATCTGGAAGATATACGGTAAAAAAAACCTCCACCGTTATATTATTCTTAAAAACGTGACCGTCTTTCATTGATCGTTTTATGGACCTAGATTTTTGGAGTATGGTATCCATTTTGTGAACAACTTGTTGTGTGGCGTTTATTGTAAGTATTGTCTAATTTATTTTAAATTTGATTTATTTGCTACCTATTTATGTGGTCTTTCTTCCTTTTAAAATGGGAATTACAGTTCTCTATTGATTATCAAAACGAATCGCATTTAATCTTCTCTATCACAAAAGTTAATTTTTCCCATGTATTGTATACATACCTAGTATTGATGTTTCTACCGATATCGTTGCGGAGTATTTTAGGGCATTTCGTTGATGGTAGTGTGTATGACAGTATATTTATTGTGTTTTAACATAAATCTTCCAATTGTTGATGAGATTTGCTACAAACATACAAAAACAACGACGTTCTCAGCAATTAGCTAGTAAGCTTGGTCTAAGCTAAATGTTCTAGATACGATAAGTGTAGGTGTGATAAGTTGTATAATTGATTTGCTAAAATTATTCTGCCAAAAAAATATTTTGATTTTGAAACTGAAGCATTAAATTACTTTCATTGCTGACCGTATTTCAATTTAAAACACAGTTTAGTGCTAAGTCAGGGATGAACTTGTCTGTCTGTTAAATAACTAATCAAATAGTAAATATTGTAACATGGTTTTCAGTTCAAAGTAGATTGTGGAATACAAGTGAAAAAGGTCTATTACCTAACCCATTGAATTAACAACCAGTACCTACATATTTATGTTTGCTTCTGGCATGATAAAATATCTAGTAAAGTAATAAATGATTATAAAATCAATGTAAATGTTATTAATTGAAGTTAGGAGGCACTTTCAACTCAGCCCCACTAGGGTTACTTCTTGGCATGATTGGGTTTCACATTACTGTAGAACTACCTGTTATAAATAACAGCTGTAACTAATAACTCAACATGCTTTAGGGGAAGCTTACCTGTCGCTATGATTATCCAATAAACTATATCGCGTAATGTATAACGAAAATAAAAAGTCCTAGAGATTTAACATACCCCTACAGTTTAGACTGATAATGACCTATTTGCTTTTATAAAAAAAAGAAAACTTTAAGAGTTATTTCATCAACACGGACAAACGGCTAATATACATCCAAGTGTAAGTAGCAGTAAAAAAAAAATTAACAAAGAATGACAGAGCAGGAACAATGAGTCCTACTTAATCAACCTCCAAACAAAATGCCCAGTATTTGGAGTATAGCTCTCCGCCACTACTCTCAGAATATAGCTGCGACTACTCAGCACCAAAACCATTGTTGTGGGCCGGGGCAAACATTTCAGTAGCGCTACAGAAACGGGGCAGCCGTAACAACATCCTGAAAGTATTATTAAATTGAACGCGTAGGACATCCAGCAATCTCTTGGTGTAGTTGGACCCATACATTGCTCGTGTCAAAACTCTGACAGTAGGCCTTTAAAAAGTTTTCACTAAGTCAGAAGACCGAGCAAATCTGCGGGCCACAACATGATACCTCTGACCGCCAGTGCCCTACGCCGGTGATGAAATGTCCAAGGTACTTGAATTTGGATACTCTATTTAAAAGGAGGCCATTCAGCTTAATAAGGCCCTAAGGTCTAAGAGCATTTATATTCACTCTTGGTGACATTATAAATAAGTCCATGTAAGGCAGTATAAGTCTCACAGACTTTCAGCAATTCCTTGATTACCCCAGCAGTCGAGCCCAGCAGCACCATGTCGTCCGCGTAACTAATGTTATTGATGCTTACTCCATTTACTTCACACCCAACACTCATGCTGCTGAGCTAAGTGATGAGACCATCAACATCGAGATTGAAAAGCCTTTAATATTGTGAATTGTCACTTTGTGACCATTTTACGAATAGTAACGAAATTCATATTTTTATCTTATTATGATTCTGCTGAAGCGGCTATTTTAAGCCTCCTGGGCATTTTCATGTTACTTATTTATAATGTTTGGAATGATATTTGTCTCATTTGTTATCGATTCTATTGGTGTCTGTGTAATATAATGTAAACAAGCACGTTTGGCGAGAAATTTCGACTTAGATTTCGATATCATTACCACTGCTAATTTAAGTTTAATTACGAATGAATTCACGTAATAAAAGAACGAGTTAATTATTCTCAATAATGTGGAGCTTGCATGCCTGAAAACCATTTTTTCGCGGGCTGTAGACAGTGAGCATGGGGAACTCGCCGTTTGTCTCGTCTAGTGACCACTAGCCGTATCTACGGCGCGTTCGCGTTCCACGCGGGCCTCACAGATGTTAGCAAAAAATATGGGCTCGCCACTGCATTTTCTTTTGCCGTTTGTGTTCCGGAGCCGCGGTATCTCTTTCGAACAATCCTCAACCGAACAATCCTAAAACTTACGATATGTCGATAATTAACATTAATTTCATTGGTTCAAAGAATTAATAAAAACTACGTATTATAAATTATGTCCTTACAGTTTAACTTCAGTAAATAATTAAATAGGTTATCATCCTTCTGAAGATGCTGTGTAACTGAACGGGATAAGTTGTACTGCTATATGTTAAAATTAATGTCATAAGCGTATAGCTTTTCCCCTTGGTTATGCAAGCCGGAAACATCGCCTGGAAGATACGGAAGAACTGAAAACTGCAAGATACTTTTGTTCGCATGCTTATTTACAGTTTGTTACTTTACAGTTTTAAATATTGGATGTTAGTCGAGTGCAAGAAGATAGGTGGACCGAAGCTAATAGTGGTCGGACTTTTACAGTACTTCATTATTGAGTTCCTAGGAGTGTGGAGATGAAACAACCTCGAATGAACCTCGTTAACTATGCGGGTGAGAGGTTTGAGATTGAATTCGGATGAGAGGGGTCATAGGCAGATGATTCGTTCTGGTTACCAGCACGGCTAGCACAGTTGGGGTTTCGATCCCTTTTGTCATTTTCAAGTTTTCATCAATAACTAATATTTATCAAGTATCCTTAATTTTTTTTCTAGTCATGCTTCATTAGATAGCTACAAAATTTCGGTCATAGAAACATTAAAAAAAAACCGGCCAAGAGCGTGTCGGGCCACGCTCAGTGTAGGGTTCCGTAGTTTCCCGTCCGTCACAATAAGTGTTCCCACTTATGAGTTTATTATTTGTTTGACGTTGAACACTAGAGAATTGTATTTCCTAATTAATACTTTTTTTAAATAATTATGGATTGCGAGAACCGATTTCAATAATTCTTTTTTTGTTAGAAAAAAGATACGTTCAGGATAATAAAATATGTAAACGAAGTTAAAAAAAATGCTTGCATATACGATTATACTACAAACTTAGTCCAGAAATTATTTTGTAAAACTTTTTGTCTTTTTTGTACAAAAACTGTTGTGTCAATCAAGTTCAAAATAATTTTCATAGAAAGTCCTTATAAAGTTCTACTTTTCAGATTTTTTTCATATTTTCTAAACTTATGGTTCAAAAGTTAGAGGGGGGGGGACACATTGTTTTTTACTTTTGGAGCGATTATTTCCGAAATTATTGACAATATCAAAAAATGATTTTAGTAAACCCCTATTCATTTTTAAATACCTTTCCAACAATATATCACACGTTAGGGTTGAAGTTAAAAAAAAATCACTCCCCACTTTACATATAGGGTGGCTACCCTAATAAAACATTTTTTTCCAGTTTTTATTTTACCACTTTGTCGGCGTGATTGATATACATATTGGTACCAAATTTCAGCTTTCTAGTGCTAACGGTCACAGAGATTAAGCGAGGACGGACGGACGGACGGACGGACAGACAGACATGGCGAAACTATAAGGGTTCCTAGTTGACTACGGAACCCTAAAAACGGTTTTAGTTAACGATTTCCTGATATTAGCGAATGATTTTTTGTTCAATGCAATTCTGAATGTGATTTTCTTGACATTTTCATGCCCAGTTACCAGTCTTACCATTTAAATTTAAGCAAATAGGAAATAAAAAATGAATGTCATCAATATCAATAGACCAAGTTAAGGTTCATATCCGTCGAATCACAAGACATTCCTAAACGAAAAAAACTATAAAAAGTATTTTTCTAAAGGCGCCTTTGCCGAAATTTTAACTTCTACTCTCCTTCAAGAACTCTATTGAAAAAAATATTATAAAAATCCGAGAAAATATCACTTTGTTCCACCTTTTTAGTATGTTTGTCTAATTGCACTCAGCTATGCAATTCATCATGAACTAATACTACTAGTATTAATTAAATTATTGTTGGAATTAATTATTTATAACTGTAATGTCCTGTTTGCTAGACTCTTAGACATGTTTTTATATAATTAATGAATTTTGTAATTTAATATTTTTCTATGTCATTAATATTTTGACATAAGAACTTATATTTTTGAACATAACATTTTTATTTGTCATAGGCTTGATTGTATTTTCTTTAATATAAGTACTATAATATAATATCTTACATTACAAATAATCCTATTCAATGAATCTAAATCAATATTACTGTATCCAATCAAATTTAAATGTATAATTCCTTTAATTTCTTGTAATGATGTACAGACGCCAGCAGGTCAAGCTACCCGAAACTGTAAATTTTTCCCAATGAACCTTGAACCTAATACTTAAGAAATAAAGTCGAAAATCTATCAAAGAAATCTTACAGATTGTAGTAGCTTGATGTGCATGAACATAGCTTATTTAATATTTCTACACCAGCAATGGTAATCTATACGAATAAACTTTTAAATGTAAAATCTCAATGTACTCATTTACTTAAAAATGAACATTTATTTATCTTATGGATTTTTATATTTGTGGATTTATCGGCCTACTAGTACAATTATTATGCTAGCAAAAATTTGCAATTTTTTGGGGTTCCGTAGCTAAATGGCTAAAACGGAACCTAATTCGTTCTTTTGGTAAAGCCATTTTACTCTGAGACTGTTGTAACTAGATATATGAAAATTAGAGAGTAGGTGTCTTCTATGAAACGCTATACAAAAGTTTTGTCAAATTTTGAATAAAATAAAAATAGGTGTGGCTCTTCATACACATAATTAATGGTTAAAAAAAAAAGTTTCAGTCTACATAACCGTGTGGGGTAGTTAGCTGATCTTAAAAAATATCGACCAAGGGTGCGTCAGACTCGTGCACCGCGGTTTCCGTAAAAACTTGCGATATAAACATCAATATCTATTGATTGCTTTGACTTAGACTAGAGGGTTGATTTTCAAAATGATCCAATAGAGGTTCGGGGAGCAGGGGTAGTGTCAGACTTGTACACTTGTACTGACTAAAACCCATCCATGTTCCTTCTATTGCCCTTTATGTTTCGGGGCTGCGGTATCTCTTTCGAACAACTCGCAATCTTGGCAGGCCCCTCTGCTTTGCTGACATCTCTTTATGGCACGCGTGGATCACTAACGCGCCGTCGATACAGCCCGTCGTCACTGGACAGACGGACGGTGAGCTACCCATTGCTCACCCTCAACAGACCCGCATTTTCGGTGGCCGGAAGTCGTCTAGCGCCGCCGCTAGACGACTCCTGGCCACCGTTGATGAGGTACGGTACCCTAATAATGATAACGAGACATTTTTTTTTCTTAAGCCAATGGTTTATGAGATATTTACATATCCCTTTGTGAGCATTACTCCAGCAAGAAAGTGGCTCCTAGAATCATGAGTGGAAAGAAACAGCTAGGTAAAAGTGAGCCAAATAAAAAAATTATGCATCGGAAAAAACGATTCCTGCTGGAGTAATGTTGTTCCAGCATGAATGTGCGCCTAAAATAAAACTAGTGGGCCTTCAGATTTTCGAGTTTCCTGCTGCAGTAACGTATTGCTAAATCGTGTATCTACAGTTGCAAATAATATCAGAAAAAAAATAGCTTCTATTCGCGGGGTGTAAGGCAAAGATTTTAAAACGTGTATTTGCCGGTAAAAATGACTATATACGCCCTGAAAGTATAGGTAACCGTTAACCAAACATTCGTCTTTTGCTTGTATGTAAAATAATATGTTGGAAAGGCGCCGTTGATCTTGATCGTACTTGCATGATTAGATTATGGCTTGGTTATGGGTCTTCTTGCATCTTGTATTCCTCACACTACTAAGACGAATCTGGGTCCAAGAACATGTATGTATATCTCGCCAGTTTACCTGATAGGTTAGCAGGGGCATCCAATCATCAGTACACCCAGATTTCGTCGGTTATGTTTAAATACCAGAGCTTGCTATCAACTAGGCAGTAATAAAACCTGATAAATATTAAAATCAATCAAGCCGTTGAAAGCGACTATTAGAGCCGGCTTAAACTAATATACACAGGTACATACACACACTCTGAAAATGTTACCCTCTTTCTGAGTGAGTCTCGTAAAAAGAAACAGGCGTAGGCAAATCAAATCTAGAACCAGCAATATGTTGTAATTTTGTGTTATATCAATTTTCAATGTTCCTTAACTTCATTAATTCCTAATTTATTCATTCACTAGCTTTCGCCCGCGGCTTCGCCCGCGTTAAATTTGGGGTAACACAGTTCCCCTTGCGCCATATTGATTTGTAATAGCAACGCTAAGTTTTCCCTTTTCTTCCCTCTTTCTCCCTCACATCCCACTTTTTTTAAATAAAAATTAGCCTATGTCCGTCTCCTGGTTCCCAACTATCTATGTACCAAAATTCATCACAATCGGTTCAGCCGTTAAAGCGTGAAGAGGTAACAAACAAACAAACAAACAAATAAACAAACAAACAAACTCACTTTCGCTTTTATAATATTAGTAAGGATTGATGCTAAAATAATGCACCAATATTAAAACCATTTATTTCAATTAGACCATTACAGGCAATTTTTAATAAACTGCAGTCCCAGACACACTGTAAAATAACTTGTGAAAGTACTGTAGTTGCCGTAGGGAAAATACCGCTCCATAAGCATGCGTGATTCAAGTTGCAAAGTTAGCCAAAGGAACATTCAAAAACAAACACACAGGCTGGAGAGGGTCGAGAACATCGATATTATATAATGTTACTCTATTAAAATTTCGTATGTGATTTGCTATTCAAAATAATGTCCCAAACAACTATCATAACAACTATACCATTTGTGCGTAGAAGTCCCTTTCACCCTGTATGTGGAAAAGCATAACCTAACACAGTTGGGAAAACACAAATTAGTAAAATTCTTGTTTTATTTTCATTTTGCAGGATAAAATGGACGTACCCAATATTCATTGGATACTTCTTGAAGGTAAAGGAACCATAATTCACTCTTAATAGAGTGATGGACTCATATAATTTATTTGATGATGGAAGCGGTATGTTGGAAGGACTTACTGATCTTGGTGGATCAGACAGCTTTGCTGGTGGCGCGTCTGCTGGAGTAGCTGGGGATAGCAAAGACACTCCTGATAATAGGTGACTATTAACAACACATGTAAGTAAATATGCAATACTAATGTTATTATTTTTCTAAACCAAACTCTCTTTTAGTTACAGGCAGCCTTATAGTCAAAATACTGTACCACAAGAAGGATCAATTCAGAAACTGGCTTCGTTTGGAGGGCCTCCTGCTGGCAGTGCTCAACCAGTGCCTAATCCAGGTACAGGTCCTCCTGCGCCTGATTACCATGAATACGGAAGCTACCCGCCGCGTCCTCGCTTGCCTCAGCCACCTCATGGCCCCCTTCATCCACCACATCATGTACATCCTTCACACGCATATCCAGGATATCATCCTGGTCCAGAGCCCATGTATGCCATGCCTGAACAAGCAGGTAAATAATACTTAGTGTGTTTTATTGATGTTTTAGATAAGTTCAAATAATTATTCTACAATAGTAATTAATACTTAATCAGTAAACATTGGAAAGTTACATCAGTGCATCTCTAATCAACTGCCTAGACTTAAGTTCCTACATTTTGAAGATTTGCTTATGATTTATGTCTGGGGCAGCTGACTTTCTTATAGAAAACTAAGATTCTACAGCATCATTTTTCGTAGAAAACTAAAAGATTTTTGTTTTATGTTAGTTATATTCTACAATAGGAAATGATGTGTTGTTGATAATTATTATTTATATAATCATTTTTAGGTATTGGTGAAATGGGTGTATGGTCTGGTCCCCCAGGTGCGAATAGATATACTCCTATTACACCAAGCTACAGACATAGCTATGAACACCAACAAAAAATGCATCAGTATCCCCCACAACAGGTTAGTACAGTTTTTAGTTTATTAATAAGTAATCGTTTCTTGTTCATATTCATTCAAAGAAACAAAAAGGACTGCTAAAATCAACATATTCGTATTGTATTACACTGCTTTATTGTATACTGCTTTTTTGTCTTTAAACAGGGTGCTAATTTAGGAAGTCTACAGGCGCAGAATGGGGCATACTTACCAAGACAACCTCATTTTTCACAACCAACATCACAACAAATATATGGACAGCAGCAGGTAAACATTTTGATGTAGTATGATTATAAAGTGATGATATATATCTCTCAATGAAGATGGGATAGTATTTTCGATATTAGCTTAAAATAATGATCTGATCAGTTCCGACATTTTTTTCTATGGCAGCGTTCGTTAATCAATTTAAAAAGTACAGTAGTTCAAACCATCTAATAAACTTGTTGTAGTATTGTTCCCGCTCTGCGTGTTTTGTATAACGGGCTGGTGACCGCAACTCCACTTCAAGGCACGAATTTTCCGGGGTTGCGGGTTGTAGAGATAAACCGCAGCCCCGGAACATAATGGGAAAGAGAAGGAACATGGGTGGGTTCTAGTCAGTAAAAGTCTGACACTTCCCCCCGCTCCGCTCAAAACAGGGGGAAGTTACTTGATGATATACAAGGCACGAATTTTGTGTACGGGTGGGAATAGCATTCGCTCCATCCTAGCTCCACGATAAAGGCCCGTAACGCCTTGGTGTTACTGACGATCTCGCGAGACTATCTTTGTGGCTGTGTTCTTTTGTATGAATGATTCGTAATAGTTCACGTATTCAAGGTATCAATGGACGATGTAACCAATATTAATTTGGGATGAAAAGTTACTTTTTACGGTAGGACTAAAACATTGTGCTGATCATCGTCATTTAACTAGCCTTTTGTAACTATATTGGGGTTGGCTTCCAGACAAAAAATTGTATTAATGGATGCTTTAGATGGTACGAGAATCGTGGAGTTGTTTGAAGTAAAGCTAATTTATTGTATGTGAAAAAAAAAGATCTTGTGATAAAGTTGTAGCTTTGACCATTGACATTGTATTCTCATACATGTGTGTGTGAGAATACAATGGCTTTTCGGATTCGTTAAGAGTATTTTTACATCATATAGTATAGGAGAGATGCATAGAATGTCATACACAAAAAATACTTGCCTATTGTACCACATTTTCGCTTTTTAGGATTCCGTACCTTATTGGTAAAATCGAAAGCTTACAAGTACAATATCGCTGGCAACCGCAAACCGCAAAACTGTAAGTGGCAGTTACGGCAGCGTTCTTACATACAAACCAGTCGAATCGCTGCTGTCCCCTGTCACAGGGCTTGGGCGGTTAGCCGCTGCGTTTTGCGGTTGAGGTCGTCTTCGGAATTGTATCTTTAACATTTTCGTCATCGTGCGTCTGTCTGAATGTTAATGATAAATGATGCAAATACTAACAATAGTTAGGCTGAGGAAGGAAAAGTTTTTATATATGTAGTTTTAATTTGGAACTGAAATATATGTACTATGATTTGGTTTTTCATTCTTTCAGAACTATCCTAATTACACGCAGATGCATCCACCAACTGCATCCAGAATAAGTCAACATCCTACTTATCACCAACAAATGGATGTGAATCCACATCAGTATGGTATACCTCATGGTCAGCAAAGCCATGCACCAATTCCACAACACCAATCACATCAAAGTATGGGTGGTCATTCAGGTGGTATGACACCAGGAATTCAAAACCACCCCAATGTGCACCTTCATCACCCGGGTGCGCCTCCTCTACATCATGTACCTCGTCAGTCCCCAGTGCCGCCATCATCAGTGGCGCCGTCCCATTCCTCAGTATCGGCACAAATGCCTTACGCATCACCTCATCATTCTGTATCAATGAATTATCAATCTCATCAAATACAACATCCCTTAGATGTCAATGTTTCAAATCAGTATGGTTCTGTCAAACCATCGGGATTAGAAACTGGGAGTCCACAGTACCGCCCACCATTTCCTCAGCTTTCTCCTCAAATGTCGCCTAGAGCTCAAATATCACCCAGACAGCAATCACAGTCTCAACTATCTCCCCGGCCTGTAATGTCGCCGGTTAAGGGTCCTAGTGCATCACCACATGGAGCTCGCAATATGGTGCAATCACCAGTATCTACAGGTACACCACCTACTCCAGGATCTTTTCCATCACAGAATACCCTACAAGCTCTTGAACAAATGGTTTTACCATCTGGAACAGAATACCCATACCAACGAAACCCATCGTCCCCAGCTGTAACTCATGTTGTTTCTACACCATCTCAATGGAACCAAAGCAAAATAGCTCCAGCAAGTAGCTTAACACAAATTGAGAACAACGAACAACCACCCAAGTCTTCTGAAGCTTCGTTAATGGTCCAACCACTGAAATCAGATCTGGTTAAAAATATACCTTTGACCAACACAAGTACCGATACGAAATCCATTGATAAAACTGAAACGGAAAGTGCACGGTCAGTTGAAAATGTTAATGTACCTCGAAGTTTTCTACCTCAGCCCAATGGAACCAGCACTCTTAAGGAAAATGTAGCTGCATCAACAAGTAATAGTTCTTTAGTAGGTAATGTAGAAACTACTGAAAATAATGAAAAATTGACTGGATCTCGTCAGTCTCTAGATAATAAAATGGATACTGCGTTAGCCAAGGAAGATGAAAATGTTGATATTAATTTGCAAAAAACATATAACAGTGACCAAAAGTTAGAATCTAAACAGAAATCAACTGAAAATCCTGTAATGCAGGAAAACAAAAATGTTCACGCAACAGGACTATCTATACCTGCGATGCTAAACACAAATTCTTCAGTTGCTGACATTTCACAACAAATAAGACCGCAACAAATGCAAATACCACCAATGTCAAACAGTAACACTACTAGCCAATATGAAAGTTTGCCGAGTATGAATGTTAGTAGAAACCCAGGATATTCAGTAAGCAACCATCAAAATGTTCCAGGAAATATGCCTAGTGTAACACAAAGTTTGTCAGCAAGTCTTCCTCCTACTAGTATTCCACCTTCTGGTCACACCAGTGCTGCTCTTAATGTATCGTCTACTTTCCAAAGTGGTCCGACCCCTGTGGCACAAGTGCTCCCTAACGTACAAGCTAATTTACCATCAAATCATACAAATCAACTTGCAAACCTTACTAATAGTGTAACATCTAGTATACCAGTTCATAATCAGCAAATAATTCCTCCCATCCAAGGTAATATTCAGACAAATATGCCCAGTAATACACCAATTGTACAGTCAAATATACCATCAAATATTCCTAATGTTCCAGTGGGATTACCAATGACTGTTCCTAATTTGCATGCACCAATACCACCAAACCAACCTACCGTTATTCCAAATATGTCTCACAACATGAATCCAACTATGATGATGTTAGGGCCCAATCCCATGCCCCACCCTAATATACCAAACATATACCCAGCATCTCATCAACAAGAAAGGATATCATTACAACAACAAATTCAAGATATCTACTGCTTGCCACCTTCTAATGAAAACCAAGAAAAAGTGAGGTGCCTACAGGAACGATTAGCTTTAATTCAGCAACATGAATCTAATGATAAGTGCAATGGGGGCCCAAATTGTACTTTACAAAATCCTGTATATGGAACAAAGATGGTAGAAAGTCCTCAAGTCACTAGTACAACTGGACGTGGTCGTGGCAAAGGACCTGCTAAACCCCGAAAACCAAGAGCTAAGAAGGAGAAATTTGCTGCTACCGTGCAACCATTAGATCAGTTACCTGTTTCTGAAGATTGTGTTACTGCTGGGACTGGATTACAAAGTACTTCGGAACTTGACTTAGAATTGAATGAAGATATTACTAATTTAGATAGCAGTGCAATTTCTATTGATGATTTAAATGGTGGTAAAGTAAGAAAACAAAGAGGACCTCGGAAAAACAAAGAGCGGAAGCCACGCACCCCTAAAGAGCCTAAAGTTAAAGAATTGGGCGACAAACCAGTAAAAGAACGGAAAAAACGTGAACCCAAAGATCCAAACGCACCTAGAAAGAAAAGAAATTCGAAAAAGGACGCTTTGGAAATACAGGCGGACACTACAACTTCTTATGAATTATTAGAAACTGATAAGGATACTACCCCAAGTGAATTATCAATGTCTCAAAATATTTCGAACATTGAAACTCCAAATGTATCAAAAACTATGCCAGAACTTACTTTAGATGAATCAAACGTAACGGATTTTGATGATATTCCTGTTTCAAAAATAGCAATCAAAGATTTGTTAGAAGAGGCTGAGGCTAAACGGGAGCAAGACGATGATATGGATTCGATAACTCAGAAGAGAAAGTCTTCTAAAAAGCGGGCCTCTGCTGGGGCAAGTAGCAAGAAACTAAATCTTAGAAAGTCTTTGGGTGGAAGAAGAAAGAAACGTGGTGGACTTATTCCCGATTCTGATGGCGAACCAGATGACATGATGTCTACGCCTCCGCCATCACCGCCACCGGAAGGTGACGATAGTTTAAAAAGAAGATCTGCTAGAAATACGCAACGTAAAAAATACACAGATGACGTCATGCTACGTTTATCTGATGATGAATTTACATTAGCCACTCCCAAGGTTGAAAAAGAATGTAAGTCTGAAGACTTAGATACCAAAGAGAACAGCAGATCTGAAGGTGTTCCTAAGCCTAACTATATTTACGTAAATATAACAGAAGAAGATGCCATGATAGTTCAACATGTGTTAGCTTGTCGTATGGGAAAAAGAGAATTTAAAATTGAACCGTCTAATAGCGAAATTATACCAAAACCTGAAGTTGGCAACAGTGAACCGTTGGGTGATAATTCCAATAGCGAAGCGCAAACGGCTGTTCAAGAAACTGATGACATTGAACCAATTGCAAGTAGTGAAGTCAAAAAAGAAAACAATGAAGAGAACATTGATAACAAAATAGAGCTCACACAAGAAATTAAAGTGGAAATGACTGTTGATAGTAATAAAGATAATCAAGAAGGAAAAAACACAAAACCAGTTATGGTTGACGTAGAAGAATATTTTGTAAAGTATAGAAACTTTTCATATTTACATTGTGAATGGAAAACAGAAGAAGAACTCTACAAAGGGGATAAACGAATATTTTCTAAAATTAAACGTTTTAAACAGAAACAGGCTCAACAAATGAATATATTTGAGTTGCTAGATGACGAACCTTTCAATCCTGACTATGTAGAGGTGGAAAGAATTCTAGATATGTCAGAAAATCAAGACCCAGCAAATAATACTGTTGTAAAACATTATTTAGTTAAATGGAAAAGCTTACAATATGAAGATAGTACATGGGAATTGGAAGAGGACATTGATGTGGATAAGATTAGACAGTACAAGACATTTAGTGAAATTCCGTCTAAAGAAAAGTGGAGGTTTAAGAAAAGACCTTCCGCAGATCTGTGGGTTCAGTTAAAAGAGTCGCCTATGTATAAAGGAGGAAACACATTAAGGCCTTATCAACTTGAAGGGCTAAACTGGTTGTTATTCTCTTGGCATAATAATCGCAACTGCATTTTAGCGGATGAAATGGGATTAGGAAAAACTATACAGAGCCTTACATTTGTGAATTCTGTTTGGGAATATGGCGTAAGGGGCCCTTTTCTAATTATAGCTCCTTTATCTACTATACCTAATTGGCAGAGAGAATTTGAAGGATGGACTGAAATGAATGTTGTCGTTTATCATGGTTCGCAACAGAGTAAGAGTATGCTGCAGGAATATGAATTTTATTATAAGAACGAGCAAGGCGAACCAATCAAAGAAATTACAAAATTCAACGTTCTTATAACAACATTCGAAATAATTGTAACCGACTTTCAGGAATTAAAATCGTTTAACTGGCGCATATGTGTGATTGATGAGGCACATAGATTAAAAAATCGCAATTGTAAGTTGTTGGAGGGATTACGCCAGCTTCACTTAGAGCATAGGGTCTTACTATCTGGCACTCCTCTGCAGAACAATGTCAATGAACTCTTCTCTTTGCTTAATTTCCTTGAACCATCTCAATTTTCTAGTAGTGATGCATTTTTAAACGAATTTGGCCAACTTAAAACTGAATCCGAAGTGCTCAAATTGCAAGCTCTTTTAAAACCCATGATGTTAAGGAGATTAAAAGAAGATGTTGAGAAAACCTTGGCACCAAAGGAAGAAACTATAATTGAAGTTGAATTAACCAACATACAGAAAAAGTATTATAGAGCAATACTTGAGAGAAATTTCAGTTTTTTACAGAAAGGTACTGCTTCAGCAGCTAATATTCCCAATTTGATGAATACTATGATGGAACTAAGGAAGTGTTGCATTCATCCTTATCTGCTAAACGGAGCAGAAGACCAAATACAATTTGACTATAAACAAGCCAATGGGGAAGATAAACAAGCATATTATAAAGCACTCATTGACTCATCGGGTAAAATGGTATTGGTTGATAAATTACTTCCAAAATTAAAAGCAGGTGGTCACCGAGTTTTGATATTTAGTCAAATGGTGAGATGCTTAGACATCTTAGAAGATTACCTTGTATTTAGAAAATATCCCTATGAAAGGATTGATGGACGAATAAGGGGTAATTTGAGACAAGAAGCAATCGACAGATTTTCCAAACCGGATTCCGACCGGTTCGTATTTTTGTTGTGTACGAAAGCAGGTGGTTTGGGCATAAATCTGACAGCTGCGGATACTGTGATAATTTATGACAGCGATTGGAATCCACAGAATGATTTACAAGCACAAGCTCGATGTCATCGCATAGGTCAACAAAAAATGGTTAAAATATATCGATTAATTTGTCGAAATACTTACGAAAGAGAGATGTTTGATAAGGCGTCATTAAAGCTTGGTCTAGATAAAGCAATATTACAGAGTATGAATACCCAAGGAAAAGAAGCAGGCGTAAAGCAACTGTCCAAAAAAGAAATTGAAGATTTGCTTAAAAAAGGTGCATATGGCGCCGTGATGGACGAAGATAATGCTGGTGACAAGTTTTGTGAGGAAGATATTGAAATGATTTTAGCGCGCAGAACTCAAGTTATTCAGATGGAATCAGAAAAAGGATCAACATTCTCTAAAGCTAGTTTTGCTGCAGCAGACCAACGATCAGATATTGACATTAGAGATCCAGATTTCTGGAATAAATGGGCTAAGAAAGCGGAAATTGATACTACAGAGAAAAAAGAAGACGAAGATTTGATAGTTACAGAGCCCAGGAAACGAACAGTTATTAAGAGATATGGCCATGATGATGGTCCCATGGAAATGTCTGATATGGAGGTCACTCCAGATTCCGACGAGGATGAGGAAGGTGAGTTTTTTTTTAATTCAGACTGGTTTGGTCCTCACTATCAGTTTTATTCAGTCAATGTTATATTTTTAAGTAAAAAATGAACACAAGTGCTTTATTTGAAATCCACTTAGACTTGTACAAAAAATGTTATCTATCCTAATTCGTTTTACGACTATTTATTTCATCAAATGATGCTAGTCTTGGTATTCCCTTATATTACAGAACTGAGAAACACACTTGACTGATAATTGAATTTTATTTCTTACTTACTTTTAAAATTGTTTTTTTATAATGAACTCAAAAGTCATTTTCTTTTTGTATTTCTGTTAAAGATTATTATAATTAGGTACTTAGGATAATTAGGTAATGATTCAAAGAGTTAAAATAATTCAATGACACGTAATTCTTAATTCTCTGAAAATGTTTTACACAGTTATGTATTTCAGGAATAAGTTTAAGAAGTAAAAGAAAGAAAGATAAACTTGGTAAAAAAGGACGCAGATATGCAAGCGATGATTATATACCCCGTCATGAAGGTGTACCTGTGGATGAAGAGGTAGTATATGGTTCATGGACAAGATCTGAATGTTTTAAAATTGAAAGAGGTCTACTTACATTTGGGTGAGTTGTACTTTAAATTATAGTATTGCTAAAGCAGCTCGACATTCCTTATGCGTGAGCGTGACAACAGTGCCCAATAGTATTGATGTTTATCAATCACGTGTACACAGATCAATCAGCAAAAATAGAAAAAAAAAGATTTTATCTATTTTTGCTGCTGGGTTCGATTTGCGAGTCAGCTGTAACGTGTTATTGGGTTTTTCCATAAGGAATTTCTCAGTAACAGCTCTCGGAAAGCACGTTAACCCGTTAGTCCTGCTCCTGATCTCCGGTCGTGTCGGATTGTCATCCCATTGGACTATGAGAGTGAGGAAGAAGAGAGTGCACCTGTGCTTGCGCACAAACATGTGCACTAATAATATCTCCCACGCCGATGTCTAATTTCCGCTGATATCTCAGCGGGCGCACCGAAAACGGTTAGGAGAACTATATGTATGTCTTAATAAGCATTTCAATCAGTGCCGCACGCATCATCTTACATGATTAAACCCTTTAATCAGTAAGATAAACCAGAAAACAGTTATTTTGTTAGTGGATCTGCTGCTTCAAATGTTCATTGCTTCAAATGTTTGTACAGGTGGGCGCGGTGGGAAGAAATTGTAGAGAAAAATCAATTCAGAAAAGGATGGACAATTCCTGTTATAGAAGACTGTGCGCGAATAATAGTGAGTTTTTTTTTATGTATACTCCAGAATAGGAGGATAGTTTTAAATTTTTCAAAGGAGGCAATTTTTTTCATCTTTGGCTGCCCGTAATAGCGTAGCGTAGGTCGTTAGTCAATTTCAAACAAATACAAATTAAATAGCTACTACTATAACTGACTACTAATGCCCCGCTGCTGGGTTAAGGCTTCTTCTTAAACAGAGATATTTATCACCACGTCGGCTTGCCGCCTGCTGGCTCAGCTTGTTGCCTACTGGTTCTGCTCTGCCGCCCCTTGAAACGCCCCGACCAAGAGCCTATCACTCCTCCACCCAACGCTACACCACTGGTTTCCATTCCTATCATTTGTAGCTAAATATTGTACATTTTTCGTGGAGTGACTGCTGCCTTTCTGATCTTCACAACCCTCCTACAGGACATTTCTACTGATTAGTTTATAAACACATAAGGAATTTATTTTAAAAAAATAGCTCATAGTCATCATTTTTACGATTGCCTTACAAAAAACATGTAAGTGAGGGTTGAAAAATATTCTGCGTACATTACAGTGTGGGGTGTATATCAACAGCTCTTAAAAACCGGCCAAGTGCGTCCCGTAGCACAATACAATATAATAACAAAATAATTAACGCTCTTTTAAATTAAATGGAAATTTATACCCACGCAAGACGGAAGCAGCTCGATAAAAAAAGTTACATATATGTAACTTTTATATATCTCAAAAACTTAATTATTAAATCTTGTTCAAAACAATTTTCGTTGAAAGTATTGATTGGTACTGCAAACGTATTTTTTTCTCAGATATTCCTCCTCTTACTTTAGGAATTAGAATGCACATTTTTTCCAGTTTAGAAACAGTCAAATCAAAACTGCATTTGTTAATCGAATGGTATCTGGAGAGAAAATGAAGGGATTGCAGGGCCTACAGCCCCGCAATGATGTATATTCTGTTATTATAATTTTTTTAGGGTTTTCATGATGATTTGCCATGCTAATACCGAGAAAGTTTAAGACTTTGACTGAGTTGAATTTTTTACTGATAATAACTTATACTTATTTATGCAGCTCCGCCATACGTTAGTTATTTTTAGTAAAGTGTGTTGGTCTGAATTTCAGGTTTTATATTGTTTACGCCATTATAAAGGCGATGAAAAAATAAGAAATTTTATATGGGACCTTATAGAACCGTGTGAAAACGGAGAAGTAACCATCTCTAGAAATCACAGCGGGCTTCATAATCCCGTGCCTCGAGGAAGAAATGCAAAAAAGAAAAACAGACCAAAAGATTTGCCTAAATCCAATGATGTTCAAAAATGGGAGGATCCGATTCATTGGAGCTCGACAGAAAAATATGACTGTGAATTGTATCTGGAAAACAGTTACAAAAAGCATTTATTTAGACATGCCAATAAGTAAGTACCTATTTTTCCTCCAGTACGAAATTTTAAAGAAAAATCAGCTAGGTACTACTATGTACTTAGTATATAATTAAAAATAAATAAGGTGATTCGTTTGGGTTATTCTTTTATCACCGAAAATATTGACTTTTCGTCACATTATATTATTATTTTAGTTTTACTTTCAAAAGCGAAGCTGAACATGTTTTTTTTTTCTGCAGGGTATTGCTACGAGTACGAATGATGTATTATATCAAACATGAGGTTATAGGTGACTACGCGACACAAATCGAGAGCGGAGTTCATGCCAGGTAAAATAATGAATCCTACTAATATTACCTCAGCGTACCTGTATCTAGCCAGACCTTTAGGAGGTCCGGTTGGAAAACTTAAGAAATTTTAAACCTACGTTTATTTTTCGCTGCTAAACTAATTTTAACTATCTACTAATTTAACCTATGATAATACCTTTATCGCTGTAATTAATCCTTACTAATATTATAAAACCGAAAGTGAGTTTGTTTGTTTGTTACGTTTTCACGACTCAATGGTTAAACCGATTTTGATGAATTAGCCATATTTGGGAACCAGGAGACGGACATAGGCAATTTTTTTTCAAAAAAATTGGCATATGTGGGAGAACGAGGGAAGAAAAGGGAAAACTTAGCGTTGCTATTACAAATCAATAAGGCGCAAAAGGGAAAAACTGGAGGTAGCAGGTACTCTGTTATACCGAATTTAACGCGAGCGAAGGCGCGGGCAAAAGCTAGTATATCATAATATTATAAATGCGAATGTTTTTAAGGATGTATGGAAGTTTGTTACTTGTTCACGTCAAAACGGCTGAACGGATCTTGATAAAATTTGACACAGGTAGATTATGGCCTGGAATAACACAAAGGATACTTTTTCAATATCACGCGGGCAAAGCCGAAGGCGCCAGCTACTATTCTATATATTTTAATATGTGTTAATCCCCATTTACAATGTTGCCTTTATTGTCATTGGTACCGAAGAACTCAATCAATATTTTTTTTATATGAAACTAGCTTTTGCCCGCGGCTTCGCTCGCGTTAAATTCTGGGTAGCATAGTTCCCCTTTCTTGATTTACAGGTACCTATTACCTGTAGTGTTTGCCCTTGCGCCTTATTTATTGTAATAGCAATGCTAACTTTTCGCTTATCTTTCCTCTTTCTTCCTCATATCTCAATATTTTTTTTTAAATGCCTATGTCCGTCTCTAGAGGGTCACAACTATCTCTGTACCAAAATTCATAAAAATTGGTGTAGCCATTTAGGCGCGAAGACGTAACAAACAGACAAACTCACTTTCGCTTTTATAATATTGTATTACATAGTATAGTATATAGTAAGGATTCATTCGTAATTATATCATTTTCAATATTCTTCACTCTAAAACTGGCTCTTATGGGGCTCAACATGCAATGCATTTCACACGCGTCTCTTTATCATGGATCGCAACGAGGGCTTATAATACTTTTTTCTGATTTTGCCACAGAAAACAATTACCAACTGTTCAATTCCCGATAGTCGTTTAAAAAATTTAATTTTAATGCTAGGCTTTTAAGCGGCTTCATATTATATTCTTTGAGACTTTTTTTAAATTAACTTCTTTTAACAACTTCTCCCGCTATGGGCGGACCGGAAAAGAAAAGAAATCAGATATGAAATACTGAAAACAATGTAAATTTTTTGTCTGGCTTAACTCTTTATCTCATTCTTGAAATTTTGAAATTGGAAGTGTTCCTATAGCTACTTTTTAGATGCGTTATCAGACCGTGAGTTTAGGCCAGTCGTAAATTCTATAGAACTTAAAATTAAGGGGTTCGATTATTAAATAACATTAAAAAAACACCATTTTATAATTTATTGCATAGACAAACGCAAACCATGACCAAATTAGATGAGAGTAGATGGAGATATTAGGAACGTGAAATAATTATTATGCACTAAACCGCGACGTAAACAGCCTTATCTTTTGACTGTGTATAGTAAGAGGGTTGATTTTTTCACAGTACAAAGGAACCACATAGTTGAGTATAATTATGTTACAAATCGATACCTTCATGCGTTCCTAAGATACAGGACCCAGTGTATCTCAGGAACACATGGATCTTGGTCTAGGGTCTCGACCGACAGACGGACAACGAAGTGATCTAATAAGGATTCCGTTTTTTCCTTTTGCGGTATGGGACCTTAAAATCAACATTCCAAAAAAATATGCTTTAGGGCTGCTTTCTACTGCAATAACATGTAAATTAGATTCTCATCCGCTTTTACATTTAACTTCCAGTATCACATATCTGGCGTATCATTATAGAGTTGACACAAAAATGAACAGATAAATAGCGGGCTAGCGACCTCTGCTATTATCTTTGCTAAGTAAAAAAAACACATGAGGTTTTTCGAATCGAAATCGGCTAATAGGCATGACGACAGTATCAAAAAATCGCCGATTCAGTGATTTTAGGGGAGAAGTCAGGTTTAAAAAAAAGTAAACACAGTACGTAGTAACTTAGTTTTAATAAAAAAATAACAGATTGCTAAGATTTTCAATTTAAAATAAAATAAACAATAAATTAAATAAAATTTAATTTACTTAAAATAAAACATTAAAATACTGCAATCGGCTATTTTGACTGAAACGCCAATCACAGCGTATGACGTCACGGTAATATAATCTCCCCTGATCACTGTTTTGTTGTTGTGAATTTCAGCTTCTTCTTTGTTGTGAACTATAAATCATCGAATGCCTTTTACACTCTTCAAGAATCATCTTTTTTCGTCTCTTAGCTATATAGGGTCGCTCTGTTCTGTCAGATGTTCGTGTTTTTCTGTCTGGTTGGCATATCAATTTATGGGGCATACATCCTAGTTTCATACGTACTTGTGATTCAGTATCACAAGTACGTATGAAACTAGGATGTAACTAGGAAAACTATATGAAATATCATGTGTCGGGCTCAGGCCCGTCACATGATATTTCATATAGTTTTCCATGTCATTTGGTATCTGAAAAAAGAAAATTTAACGATTAAAACTGATAATATGAATCATAGCAAAAACCAAAATAAACATAACCTAACTAAATTAGTTTACTCAATATTTCAATTATTTCACGTTAAACAAGCATTTTATGGTTAAGGCCTATCAATATATGATAACATACATCAAAGTCATCTGAAATAAATTGACGAATTCATTGCTACGTCGTTCTGGTTTCACCGTGCGAGCTTTAACCATTTATCTCTTATCATTTTCTTGGTTGGAACATGTAAAAACTTAAAAATTGAGACTATATTATATCTAGTATTGTGAATATTCTACGCACTGTTGGATTTTTTTTTTCTTGTCTGCTCTGTCTCACTCCTGGGCAAACCGCACCTTCTCCTTCAAGTTCTGATGGAACCAATCTTATTCGTCGCTTCTTGTATTTCTTGAATTATTAAATATTTTATTATTTTTATTTTGATATGATTAGAAAATTTAGTTTTTAGTAATTAACCATTTAATTCAACTTTTTCCTTTCGGGTTCGATTTGGTTATGAACATAACAAAAAAAAAACTTTTAACTAGGTTTATAACGGTTCATATGTCAACAACACTGTAATAAATAAACGTTACGTAGGTAAGTTTAGATGACCTGTAACTTTCCATTTATTTTTGTATTTTGAGCGCCATAACAAAAATATAAAAATAAATAAAATAAAAATGTTTATTGACAGATAAAAAATTATACATCATCACTTACAAACTAAAACAATCTTTAAAATTTTATTATAACTCAATTAGGTACCTAAGTAGTATGTATGTTGTGATGAACTCTGGTGATGAACCCAAGGTAAGATTTAACTTGTGTTATGGGTACCAGTGCTCATATTTCTACAATCGGGTTCAAGAATTATATTGGACGCTCCCTCCCACCCGATATCCTTTATATATATATATTTTATTATTGCTTAAATACGTATGAAAAAATCAAAAGCCCAAAAAAAAATTGTTGTAGTATGTACAATAATAAAAAAAATTCAACTCCAATTAAATAAATTTATTCATTGAAGCTGAAGGCCGAGGTCAGACCCACGGGCTCTCATAATATTTTTTTTTCGTTGTTGCAGTTCTTTGGGAATGCGTGTACCTCGTGGTGTGGACAGCACACCGCCACGCCTGTGGTGGGATAGTGAGTGTGACGTGTCCTTGCTTGTTGGAACATACGTCCATGGTTACGAAAATTATTTGGCTATGCGTTCAGATCCACAACTTTGCTTTGTAGACAAACTGGGGCCACCAGATGATGCTGAATGTACAGATATCAAGTGAGTATTTAAGATATTCGTTTATATGATTTTAAAATGAAAATAATGCAAACAATCAAGGATATGAAATAGTATGTAATTTAATAAAATAACAGTAAGTAAAATAATCAATGTTAATACTTTCTGCATGAAGTTACTAGAACTCGATACCTCTTTTAATGGCCATAGAACTCCTCTACGACTGAATATCAACTCCTCTCAAATCAAAGCTAAGCGTTTCCAAAATCCAAAAAAAAAATGATTCACCCGAGTCTTTTAGGCTTTCTTGAGCTTACGGCTATTTTGTCTGTATATTGCGCTATAGAATCTTTTTTGCGGACTCGACTTAATTTTATTGCATTGTAAAGTTAATATTATAAAGTTCAAACAAATATATATCTTCATTTCGGTGGTTCTAAATAAATTTCCTAGGACTTTGCTTACTGACAGAGAAGGTCATCATATTATTATTAGACAATTTAATTTGTCACAAATTGACACATTGTGCCGTGATTTTTATAGTGCACATATTCGCGTCGTAGTTATACACAACCTGACTTTGAACTTCACGCCACTGCGTGGTCGTATCAAGAGTATGTGTTCTTAGTCCTAAGGTTTAATTGTGTGTACGAAAATATGTTGCCAAAGAAAGAGTAAATCAAATGCATCAGTGTAACACAAAATTTATAACATAAGTGTAATATGTATGGTGAATTTTGTAAGTGGGCGTGGGTAGCCAAATCCGAAACTATGAGGAATAGCGAAAAATTCTGTATTTTTACACTATCTGGTAGTGTCGCTTATAAGGATCAATTTCTGTGACAATTGATGCATATTTTAAAATGGATTTGTGACACATTTTGCAACTTCATGTACTAATTTCAATTTGGTTCAATTCTTTGCGGTAAAAAGCAACAGTAAAAGAAAAAAGTGAATTGGTGCCTATAGTAATTTTGTTCGACGTTTTGCTTATAACTATTCACTGTTACTTATTTTATCAAAAATGAGTTCTTACCCTTAGTTTGCCGTATCTTCTTCCCAGATATGTATCCATGTATAAATACTGGGTGGTTTTAAAAACAAGCAGCATCTGCAGATTCGATTCTTGACCAGGAATATTGTTTTTTTTAATTCGGGCTCAACACTCATTTTAACATTTACGTTTTTTTGGAAAACTCATTCTTTATAAAAATAAAACAGTTGAATTGATTATATTTTTACAGAAGTGAAGAAAGGAAGGTGAGAGGAAGTGTAGTTGGGGACGAAGATTGCACAGACGATGTATCTAGTGGAGCTGGAGCAACATCCCCCGCAGCTTCTCCTCGGCCTGATGATGACAGTACTCAAAGCAGTAGTGGGGGACATTTATGGCCCTCAATGCAAGATTTGAATACCAGACTCCGCCGACTAATCACTGCATATCAAAGAAACTACAAACGAGAAGAGCTCAAAATGCAACAAAGGGCTAAGGTGCGTTATATAGGATTCTTGACGTATAAGGGAGCTTTATTGGTGACTTCAATTATTATAATTATGTTATATGATCACAAATCTTGTTTTGGTTAACATATAAACTGCGTGACTTCGACTGCCTCGTTGAGTTAGTGTCCGTTTGCCACTACAAGCATCACATTCCCACAGTACTGCTACTAAGAAATCCAGGCTATGTGGCCAACCAGGATTTATGCTTAGTTCGTGGCAATTCAAAGAACGCGAAATCAAGCAATGCGAAGAATTGCCCTGTTTTTATTTACTAAACTAGCTTTTCCCGCGGCTTCGCTCGCGTTAAATTCGGGGTAACATAGTTCCCCTTGCGCCTTATTGATTTGTAATAGCAACGCTAAGTTTTCCCTTTTCTTCCCTCTTTCTCCCTCACATCCCACTTTTTTCAAAAAAAATATTAGCCTATGTCCGTCTCCTGGTTCCCAACTATCTCTGTACCAAAATTCATCAAAATCGGTTTAGCCCTTAAAGCGTGAAGAGGTAACAAACAAACAAACTCACTTTCGCTTTTATAATATTAAAGTAAGGATTCTGTCTCCTGTACAGAGCATTCAGGACATTCAGCAGTGTGTTGGCTAGTGCTGACGACGGCGCGCTTACTATGTGACCGGTGTCACTTCCTTTTCGTTTAGACAGTATTTATATTTACTGTGATTTGATTAAATCTTGAGGTATTTTACGCTTTAACCGTCGCGTTTTGTTAGGGTTTAATATAATATAATTATAATTTAATGGTTTTCGGCTTAGATTGATTTTTGGTTAAAAGAACAATCCTTGAATCCTTCCAATTTTGCCTCAAGTGATTCCATGATCTTTTTATTAGTCTGTTCACTTGTTCAATGTAGCATGCTTTCTGCGGCACAAAAAATTATGGCCCATTTTTTTTTAAATGCCCGTAGAGATACATACATTTTGTATTGAATTGGTAGTAGACTTCAGTCTATATGATTTTACTTCTTCAGGATGTTTACCTGGTTTGAGTAACATGCGCGACTTTCCACTCCAGGGGAAATAACTGCAGTCTGGTGATGGAGTTGAATAGTGACGTAAGGAAAGTTATCCCAGATTCAGATAACTCTTGTAATATTCAGTTCGTTACATGGTCAAATCCTGGTAACTTTCTTACAGTGGCAGTAACGAAAATAAATGGCAAATTACGTCAATCCTCTTGTTTTTGCCGCTGGTTCACTTGTTTTTTTTTGTTGTTGCATTGTGCTATGCCTCATCATTTTCGCGCAAGAACTTGACAAAGTTTTATAGCAAACGAAAAACAGTATGGCATAGCACATACAATACAAACAAACAGACATTAATTTTAAAACTGAGTGAGTGTTCGCAAAATCAGTTATGCTCGACTCATTGATGGCTGTCAGATTTTGGTGTTTCGACGGTCTTAACGACTGTGACAGATCTACCATACTACATGGTCCTACTTCTTAACGTGCTTTCCGAGGCACAGAGGTGCATCACTATGTAATGGCTATAAAACATGGTTACCCTGACTTTAAAATGATTAATCTTTATAATTTTAAAACATAAAACATCGTTTGTAAATTAGGATTAAGGAGGAGTCATTGTTTAGTACTTATATCAGATTATTAAGTAAGAATTTCATTCAGAAGATGGAGCGAAGAGAGCGGATGGACCAGCTGGCCAGAGATGAGGTGTCACAATGGCGTTGGACACGGGCAGACGAAGAAGCATTCCGTCGTACTGTGGCTTCCTATGGAGTAGAGTTCGACCCAACCACTAAAAGTCTTCGCTGGAGTCGTTTTAGAACGCTAGCACGATTGGACAGTAAAAGTGATGACGCTCTAACTGATTACTTAAAAGCATTTATGGCGATGTGTAAACGGCAGTGTGGACTTTCTGTGGGAGAAGCTGAGCTACCGACAAGAGCAGATTTAAAAGCTGAGCCTATAGGTGAAGAGAGAGCCATTGCTACTCTTGAAAGGTACTGCTTTTATATTACACTTGACACTAGTATACATTTTGATTTGCTCTGTCGTAACGACCAAGTACCGCGACTAGCGGACAGGGGGCATTGTTAAAAGATTAACAAGCCTTGATTTTTTCAACAGGATTGATCTGCTACGAGTATTACGTGAAGAAGTGGCTCCCCATCCCGCACTAGATACTCGATTGGCTTTATGTGAGCGGTCACCGGACACACCTCCGTGGTGGCAGCCGGCTCGACACGATAAACTGTTGGTTTTAGGTGTCTGCAAGTAAGTCTGTGGTTTGCTTTTCATTCAATGCAATTGAATTGTTTTGAAAATTTATGTATATGTGTATCACTAATTTCAAAACTAGTAAGTTTTGAAATTAGTGATACACATATACATAAATAAAGTTATAAATATAATAATATACAAAAGTCTTAATCAAACTGAGTTAATATGACCTTGATTTTTAAGGAAATAAATTTCAAAGACAGTTTTTTGTATACTTGAGTTTGAAATCGCACCTCGATTCATTTTTGTTAATAAAAGCTTGTAAATAGAAACCTGTGTTTTTACACGACTGTCCAGGAAGGTTTATATTTTTCACGCGTATCTTGTATTTTTTTTCATTTTATCTTACAAACCGTTAAACGGAATTATGTAATTAGGATTGTTAGATTCGTTTTAATAAAAACAAGTTTTCTTTAATAGGTGATGTTAAAAAGAACTAAGAAAGACTACAGTGAGACGCTATAAATAAGTAAAAAAAAAAATGGGAATATGGGTATCAAATTAAAGGGCGCATGGGATTTTATTTCGGAAAAATCCCGCGATCCCAGGCAATTCAATTTAAGTGTATATTCCGTGAGATATAGGTAATAAAACAAATTCAAATGGATATTCGAATGCATATTTACTAAAAGTTGAGATGTTGACTATTATGGGAAGCAATTTGAATCCGAAAAAATCCACAATCCCGGAAAAATCTATTTAGGTGTGTACTCCGTGAGATGTACCATAAAACCAATTCGAAACACATGTCAGTTGCCCAGTTACATGTTTTTATTGTCAGTGATTTTTGACAAGATTTGTAACAAGTGTCAAATGATTCTACATCCGATGAGTTATGCAATCCCGAATTACCGGGTTCTGTTTTTGATAAAAATATCCTTACGAGCCGCATTCTTCGCGTCAGCGTTTCCTCCCACCCGTACCCATATTGAATAGAATGATATCACACTAGTTTATTTAATGGGCTTAATTACGCAATGGCGTTGTTTTTTTTGTTAGTTTTGCTGATAAGGATCTTCTGCTTCTTCTTCATGTGGACCCCGCTTCTTGGGGGGGTCCGGTTTCCGCACTTAGTTACTAAGATAAGGATCAAATACTGTATACTGTAATTTGTTCTTAGCATTTGATCTTTACCAACCAAACTGTCAATGTGTGTATTAATTAATATAATCGGATTCGATTCCTTAGTCAAAAAATAAATGCAGATTAATTTTCTTTGAAATCCGAGATTATAGTTTTCTCTGACCACTTTACTACCCAGTTTTGGATTTAGCTTTACACCTCTAATATCAATGTTTTATCAGGAAATTCAAAACCAGTCAAATCAGTATAATCAAAAACAATAATGTACAAATTACTATGAACGAATTAGTACGCGATCCGGCTAATCTCAAAATCAAAGAATGCTTAGAGATAACGCTCGGAAATAGTATATGGCTTTAAACTCATAATCAATTTCGTTTCATTTTAACTAATGTGAACTTCTACAAGATTATCTCTTAACCAAAATTACTCATTATAGGCACGGATTGGGTGATACATACAGTAAACTGTTTTGTGATCCTAAAATGCCATTCGCTGATTGCGCTAGCAAGTGGTATGCGAGTCACAAGAGCACCACTAGGAGCGAAGCACAAAAGATATCTTCCGACGAAGAAGACGCAGCCGTCTCCGAAGAAGCCGCCGGCGAATTGCGCATGTCGCTGAGGCGAAGCAAGAGAACCTCCAATAATTGCGATCGGACCACCGAAGACGACACAGACGCCCTCTCCGAACTAGAGACTCTAGCCAAGCTCGGCCGAATCGAGGAGACACTGCCTCCGGAGCGATGGTTCTCGGAGCGGGCGCTCGAAACCCGACTGCATCACATCGCGCACGCCGTACAGAACCGCGAGTGGCCCGCCGCCGCCAAGCAGGACGCGCGCGCCGCGCCTGACGTGCTGGACGAGCGCAAGCACGCCAAGCGACACATCGCTATCGACGTGGAGACCGACCGCGCCAAGCTGCACGCGCTGCTGTCCGTGCCCGTGGCGGCGCACTCGGGCGGCGGCGCGGGCGCGGGCCCGGCCGACGCGGGCGCGCCGCCGCCGGCCCACCAGCGCGCGGGCCCGGCGCCGCCCGTGGACCTGTCGGCGCCGCTGGACCTGAGCGACGTGCACGACTTCTCCGTGGCGCGCCGCACGCAGAGCCCTGACGCGCCGCCCTCCGTGCCTTCGCGTAGCCGACTCGATGATACTCTTTCGAGACTCATGAAACGTAAAAATGTGGTAAGTTGAAGCTATGTTATGAGAAATGCTACACCTGCCGTTACTAGAAACCAATGTCAAATGATCTAAATTAGTGTTTTATATGCTCCGCATAATTTGCAGTGTGTCTAATCAGTAACAATGATAAATGTCACGCCTGTTTTAAAAAACTAAATGAAGCCGGTTTTTCAAACCCAACTACTCTGAGAAGAAACAGCCGAAACAAACTCTCTTTTAAGGTCCAGACAAAAATCATGTTCAACTTACATGAGGACTACAGATTAGCATCTGAAATGGTATTTTTAAGAAAGCACCACAGATTGAGTGGACCTGTCCAGTCAGTTACCGTGTAGCTCGACTCATGTCTCAAGGAGCTCAACGACACAACGACCAATACCAAAAAAAGGACATTAATCTAGGTCGCTTATAGTACTCAAACTGACAAATAATCGTCAAAATTTAACAAAATAAATAACAGTACACACGGCAACAGATCAACCTATACAAAACCAGTTTATGCTGCTCTCTCAACAACGGATCGTACACCATAAATTTCAAGTACAATGAGAGATCCGCATAAACTGGTTTTGTATAGGTTGATCTGTTGCCGTGTGTACTAATCCACATGGTCCTCACATTCACAATAAACAAATATTAACAAAATTAAATTAATGAGATCATAAAAAAAATATCTAACAGAGTTGGGCAACAGAACACCTTCATTCAAGTGAGAAACTGTCATTGCGGTCTAGGCGGATTTAGCGCCCGAGTCGTCAGTCGATATTGTTATAAAGCCGAGAACAGTCTCTATCTTTACCATCAACCGTCTTTGGACCTACACGCACTAGTAACTTTGTTAATGATGTTCCCATAAAAATAACAATATTGCAATATTGATAAATATATAAGGTTTTTTTTTAATTTGCAGCCAGCACCGGAACAAATTGTTGGAAAAGAAAAGAAAAGAAAGAAGTTGGACGAAATAGTACTAGGCTTATCAGCGGCTAAATGTAAAAGCCCTACCACCTCGTCAGATAGCGTGCGCGGACGTAGTTCCAGCGTGCTGCCCGACGTTACGGTGACTCCAGCAGCGCCTCCTACTTCGTCAGTGGCTTCTTCAGTCCAGAAACCATTTTCAGTCACGGTGACTAATGTGCCGTCTCCACAAGCTTCATCCAAGGAGTTGTCTTCATTTTTGCAGCAATCTTTAGAACAAGCTAAGATTCCTAAAGCTCCGGTCGTACCTCCAATGAAATCTTATTCTCATGAAGCTAAGGTAAACAAGTGGTTAGCTGAACAGGCCAGCGTAGATACGCGTCGCAGAGGTGCAGCACCTCGGCTTGCTCCTGAAGAACACGTTCCGGTTGTACACCGCGTAACTGGGAAGCGAATAGTGGGCCCGAAAGCACCTCAGCTTAAGCATCTAGCCCAATGGATTGCTGAAAATCCTATGTATGACATAGATTCCAAGTGGACTGAAGGTATAAAAGAGCATATTAAGTTACCTCAAGACGTTCGCAGTCAAAGACATTCTCCAATGCAATCCAGCGGTGGAATGAGTGAACGCAAAAAAGGACGACCACCCACGCTTGATTCTCCATCTCCCAGTGTAATGTCTTCGAATTCTCATATGAATCAAAGTTTAGCTGGTTTAAATCCCGCAATTTTGGCAAGTCTCTCTAGCCTTAGTGCATTTGATCCTAAAACATTAGCTGCAACACTTTCTAATTTAACTGGATTTGATCCAAAATTGTTGAACACGTTCGATCCAAAGTTACTTTCCAGCTTGGGAAGTTTTGATCCTAAAAATAATCCTTTGCTTAACTCGTTTAATAGTATGCCTAATTTGTTAGGTAATATAGCTGGTGGAAATATATTTGCGAATTTAGCTGGATTAGGACTTCCTGGATTCTCTTCTTTAGACTTAAATAACCTAACTGGGTCCAGCGTTTCAAGTGAAAGTAAATCAAAATCTCGTAAAACTACAGAAAGTGGAAATCCCTCTAGTTCTAAATCAACCAACTCACAGTTTCCATTTGTTTTTCCTAGTCCAAATATGTTGTATCCTCAATTAGGGCTAAGTGGTCTAAATCCATTTGGTATGCATTCTGGAATGTCATCAGCATATGATGCGTTAGGGTTATTGAGTAATAATATAGCTGCAAGTTCAGGTGCTTCAACATTACAAGGTTCAAGCCATAGCGGTTCACGTAGTACGGCAAAAACAACTACACCACGGTCGTCTACTATTGTTACTAATTCGTCCACCTCCCGACAGCAAAAAGTGTCTGATCGGCAGCAATCAAGTCAACTCCCACAAATACATTTGCCACCAGATCCTTATCTCTTAGAATCTTTATCAAAACAATCAATAAATTACGAATCATTAATGAGACCAGAAAAGAGACAGCGGGATAATGATAACCACGAAACAATAGCAACCGATCTCTCTAAGACCGACAAAAAGAAACTACCGTTTGAAACAATGAGGTCACAAGTCCCTCCGGAATTTGCGGCTGTTCAGGAAAAACTATTAAAGGGTGATAAAAAAGATATTGACATAAGTAAAATGTTGTTAGAACAAATGGCTTCTGGCGCTCTTAGCGCTAGCCTTGTCAGTTCGGCAGAGTCTAAAAAAGGTAAAGACGACAAGGATGTTTCCGATAAATTAATCAAAACGTCTTCAGATTATGTTTCGAGAACATTGTTGTCTGAAGACGGTGCATTAAATACTTCCTTGGCTTACAAACGACCCCATGACGAAGTTATGAATGAACCAGAAAACTTAGCGCTGTCGTCAACAGAATTAAATCCCACTAAAAAATTAAAAGACAATTCTACATTGGAGAAAAAACCATCCATGGAAAAGCAACATGATCACTCGACGCACACTGGTGAAATGGACCTTGAAGATTTAATAGCTCCATCGACTGTAATTAAAACTGGTATGAAACCTGATTTTGATGCAACTGTTCCTAAATTGAATCCCACAGAAATTACTACTTCAACGTCGGGATTAGGTAAAGATGAAAAATCACAAACCAAACTGCCAAGTTCTTATCCTGATGATGCTACCATTCTCAATCAAGACATGCCATTGGCAGAAGACTGCAATGCAAAAATAGAAAACGAGATAAAAGACAACTGCTTGAATGACGATGACAGCAATATTGGAGATTTGTCTTCTAATGAAGCGGGACGCAGATGCAATAAAAAGAAAAACCGAAAGTCATCTGAAGAAATGCCATCGTCATGCCCGCGGCGTGAATTAAGATCAAGCTCTGGACGCCAATCGACAGAGTCAATTAATACAAACCATTAAAATGTAGTATGGATCGAACAATGTTATTTAACCGATCATGGGATTCAAAATGTATTAAAGTATAACTGTGTTATTTTAAGAATAACAGCTAAATGCTGTTTTTAACAAAGTATCTTTGAAGTTTTATATTAGGTACTCGAATCGTTTGTTTTGGATAGATTAATCTATTTCCATTTTTTCGAATTCCAGCTGTTGCTACATTATGAATTATTAGTAAAGTAGATTAGTTATAAGAATAATATTCTTATTTATAACTTGTATAATAACATAAGACTGGATATTCCACATACACAGATCCACAGTTATACTGAAATTTCTTTGACGGTACATAATTGTGTTACATTAGGAAATTGTTAATGTAATCGGAACAAAGTTAAATATACGTTAATGCTTATTGATCACTTCCGGAATGGATTACAATAATTTAGAAATGTGGTTTAGAATTTCATAATGTAGTTTATACGATAAACTATTGACACTTTAGAGATCTCTTGCAAATACAGTAGCTCAGTATCCCTTTGACTACTATTTGTTTTAAAAGTAAGTTAGCAATGTCGAGTAAATATTGAAACATAAATGGCGAGTGAAATTATGTTAAAATTATTCCTGGTTTTATTATTGTTCTCATTTTTTTATTTAGTAATTATTTTAAGATTTAAGTCAAACACTGAATGTGATAAAATTATTTATTACATGTATTCTTATTATTTTACACTGCTATATTGATGAAATGTATTATATAATTATGTGACAAATCATAAATAAACATAGAACTAAAACATTCGTTTTATTTGAATGAAACCACAGTTTGTTTGGGGCAACAACCACATAGACCAGCGGTCGGCAACCTCTTGGCAAGCAAGGGCCACAAGGTGACTAATTAAACTAAAGGCGGGCCGCAGTCATTTTACTCACATAAACCCAAGAAGCCCAATATACCTGCTCATAATAATTGGTAATTTTCCAGAAAAAAAAAATGCTGTTGACAATTGTTAAAACATAGGGAATTTAATTCGTACACGTAACACTTATATTATGTTTATATGTTTGGGCTTTATAGCTAAAAAAAATAAGAGAAAAAAATTTCTCTTATTTTTTACCTACCTAAATAAGAAAAAGATTTTACATTTTGGCAAGCCCCTCTGCTTTGATAACATCTCTTTGAGGCGCGCGTGAAACAATAACGCGCTGTCGACACGGACTGTCGTCAATAGACGGCCGGACGGTGAGCTACCCATTGCTCACCGTCCACAGACGTCTCCCGGCCACCGTAGATGCCTACGGTGGCCGGGAGTCGTCTCCCGCAGCGGCTGGGTTAGTTTGAGGTTCTCTCCCTCAAACGCCCGGCAATCCCCTTCGCTAGCATTACTGCTTCGCAGAAGGAGGTGACCGCTTCCCATTCCATCTCGCTCCGGACCATGGACTGACCGGACGCGAGAGATCGCCGCCACCGATCGCCTCTACGAGGGCACGGCGGTGCTCCGCCCACGCTGGGCAGACCGCCACTGTGTGCTCCACCGTGTCCTCCGGGCGATAGACACCCGGGCGTTTCCTGCCGCCCAATTATGTGCAGGAACCTGTCGAAACTTTCGTGTCCGGTGAAGACCTGCGTCAGGCGGTCTTTAAAGAGAGGACTTACCGCCACTATTGTGGCGTGCCCTGCACGGGGTCGCGACAGGTCAACGCTCGAGTTTGAGAGCCAAACGTCGGAAATGCTCCACGAAATTCCACTGGCTGTCGAGGACGATTCCCAGGTACTTCATCGTCGACCCGACGCCGATGCGAACCCGTCCTACTGTCAGCTGGGATCCCGACGGTGGCGTAATTCCCGCAGCCATGAAAGACCATGGCCTCGGATTTGTACAATGCCACCTCGAGACCCAGTAGCCGGACCCCCCTAAGCCAGAACGGGCGTGTCATCAGCGTAGGAAACTACGCTGACGCCGCTGGGGAGCAGCACCCAGTCGTAACCGATGTCCCACAGGAGCAGCCCCAAGACCGATCCCTGTGGGACACCGCACGACATCTCTCGCCGGTTCCACTCTCCAGAGCGACCGGGGTAGATGACGGCGCTATCCGTCACACGACGAAGGTAGGTCTGCATCCGGTGGTACCGGAGTGCCTCCCTGATGCAGCTTCAAGGCATGGTGTTGGACGCGTTGGCGATGTCGAAAGACACCGAAACGACAACCCCACCCCTGAACACTGCAGCCCCCGTCATGAGGGGCTATCACGCGCATGATGGCGTCCACCGTCGAGCGCCCCTTGCGGACACCATACTGGTACTCCGCTGCGCCGGCCCCGTCCCCACAAGGTGCCCGACGAGGTGGTTTGCAATTACTCTTTCAAAGAGCTTGCCCACCTCGTCGAGCAGTACGATGGGCCGGAATGCGGACGGAGAGTCCGCAAGGCGCCCCAGCTTCTGTATGCGGAACAGTCTTCCAACGAAGTGGGAACTGGCCCCTCTCCACGCATGCAAGCACCTTAGGCCCGAGAGCCACCAAGGCTTTGCCGTGCAAACCATTGGGTCCCGGGATGGTATTTTTGGCTGTAGAATAGTGCTCAAATGCTTTGTAAGACGAGAAGCATATTTATTTTTTGTGTAATTGGCAATTGAAAAATTGTACTGAACTGTTTGGCAAACTTTTTCAACTCGTCAAAATCAGATGGCATTTAACAATATTATTGGATTCATAGAAGGAGCTTTGAGAATATCAGCTAGTATGATACATTTCAAAGTGTTGCCAAGCAGAGGGGTTAAAAGGCGCGCTTACTTAATGCGTTGATTCTGATAACTATAACTTATTTTTACAAAACATTCACGGGCCGCAAGGAAGACGTCCGCGGGCCGCATGCGGCCCGCGGGCCGCGGGTTGCCGACCCCTGACATAGACCATAGACACCTAATAACTGGCGACCGATGTCTGTCAACACATCAGTCGTGTAGGTCTAGTATAAGTCAGCACTCAACAATTTCTAAGTAGTTTCGATCATTTCTGTGATTACGGATCACACTTCATCGATACCGAATGAAAAAGTCCGAAAACCCATAAAAAAACATTTTACGATTAATATTATATATTTTCGATGTCCATAAGGATTGAGGAGCCACATCACATTTTTAGGGTTCCGTAGTCAACTAGGAACCCTTATAGTTTCGCCATGTCTGTCTGTCCGTCCGTCCGTCCTCGCTTAATCTCTGTGACCGTTAGCGCTAGAAAGCTGAAATTTGGTACCAATATGTATATCAATCACGCCGACAAAGTGGTAAAATAAAAATTTGAAAAAAATGTTTTATTAGGGTAGCCACCCTATATGTAAAGTGGGGAAGTGATTTTTTTTTTAATTTCAACCCTAATGTGTGATATATTGTTGGAAAGGTATTTAAAATGAATAGGGGTTTACTAAGATCATTTTTTGATAATGTCAATAGTTTCGGAAATAATCGCTCCAAAAGTAAAAAACAATGTGTCCCCCCCCCTCTAACTTTTGAACCATAAGTCTAAAAAATATGAAAAAAATCTGAAAAGTAGAACTTTACAAGGACTTTCTATGAAAATTATTTTGAACTTGATTGACACAACAGTTTTTGTACAAAAAAGACAAAAAGTTGTACAAAATAATTTCTGGACTAAGTTTGTAGTTTAATCGTATATGCAAGCTTTTTTTGTAACTTTGTTTACATATTTTATTATCCTGAACGTATCTTTTTTCAAACAAAAAAAGAATTATTCAAATCGGTTCACGCAATCCAAAATTACCACCGAAATTGCACGTCTTTGTATTAATTAGTAACCCAATTCCTCGAGAGATGGCGCTGTAGGTACTTATTACATTGGATCGGGTATTACCGAATTGTTCGGTTGGCCTCATAACTGGGAACACTTATTGTGACGGACGGGAAACTACGGAACCCTACACTGAGCGTGGCCCGACACGCTCTTGGCCGGTTTTTTTTAATCTGATCTCACCATTATTTAGTAGCAATGTAGCTTATTTTGCAGCTCGAATTCTAGATTTAGCAGCAAAATATATTATTATGGGTACCTACGTAAGTGAAATATTAATTTGTGAGTACCCCAAAATGGGGTCAGGACAGTATAGGACAATTTACCATGAATAGATCACTGTTTACAAAGCAGTCAAATATCACGACATTCTAAAGGAATTACATGGTAAAATGTATGACCAATAATTAGTGTATTCATTCAACTATTCACATGCAAAATTTCATGTCATTAAATTCAGTAATTAAAGAAAAACAATTAAAATACTGACGAAGCATCGAAAACCTACATAACCCGACCAAGTTCGGATGGCTACAAAAAAGCGGCCGCAAGTATAGAAATATAGACGTTTGTCAAAATACTACTATCCGTAAGCAAAACGAATCGTTTTTAGGGTTCCGTAGTCAACTAGGAACCCTTATAGTTTCGCCATTTCTGTCTGTCCGTCCGTCCTCGCTTAATCTCTGTGACCGTTAGCACTAGAAAGCTGAAATTTGGTACCAATATGTATATCAATCACGCCGACAAAGTCAAAATCACGTAAAATGAAAATTGGAAAAAAAAAATTTATTAGGGTAAATCATTTTTTACTCAAATCATTTTTTGATAATGTCAATAATTTATGAAATAATCGCTCCAAAAGTAAAAAACAATGTGCCCCCCCCCCCTCTAACTTTTGAACCATAAGTTTAGAAAATATAAAAAAAATCTGAAAAGTAGATCTTTATAAGGACTTTCAGGAAAATCATTTTGAACTTGATTGACACAACAGTTTTTGTACAAAAAAGACAAAAAGTTGTACAAAATAATTTCTGGACTAAGTTTGTAGGTAGTATAATCGTATTTGCAAGCATTTTTAACTTTGTTTACATATTTTATTATCCTGAACGTAGGTATATTTTTTCAAACAAAAAAAGAATTATTGAAATCGGTTCTCGCAATCCAAAATTACCACCGAAAACTTCTTGCACGTCTTTGTATTAATTAGTAACCCAATTCCCCGAGAGATGGCGCTGTAGGTACTTATTACATTGGATCGGGTATTACCGAATTGTTCGGTTGGTCTCTCCTTGGCATTGGCGGTATCTTATATAACTACATTAAACTTTTATTAAGAACAAAACTAAAATTCATTTTTTTAACACCATCAAAATGGCGGTATCTTATATAACTACATTAAACTTTTATTAAGAACAAAACTAAAATTCATTTTTTTAACACCATCAAAATGTTAAGGTAAAAACCAGTTCATAAATGGTTCGATAGATGGCGTTGTGTAATGTTAAGATTTTCCGTGCTTTCATGACTTACCGTGGTAAAGTAAGTTGCACTTAAATATATTCGTAATTTTATTAATGAGTGCATAATCTATTTAGTCGTCGAGGATTGAGCGCTCCCCTTTGTGTTCGCGCTAAAAACCGTCACAAGTAGGTCGGAGCGCCTGCTGCGGAACGTGCAATGTTGCACGCTCCTCCTTTAAACTCATAAGTGGTAACATTTACATTTATTGCGACCGACGGGAAACTACGGAACCCTACACTGAGCGTGGCCCGACACGCTCTTGGCCGGTTTTTTGTTTACCTATTGGAACCGGGCGTTAGCCTACAATATTTAAATGTGTATTCAGCACAACTATTACAGAAATAGTTAGGATCACTTACAGATATTTTACGACATGGATACCTATGGTAAAAAATTGGCATTGGGCCTTTAGAATCGTGCCGTCCACTATTTATAATAATAATAATATAATAATAATAGTTTATTGGTAAAGTAAATTTTGTTTAACAATATTTATGATTGGAGCTTCCCTTTAGGCAGATAATGTCTGTGTTAGGAGGCTCCGCTCTTCCGTAACAAAATGTGTCATAAAGACAAACAAGACAATATAGACAGAAAAAATAAAATGATAACAATAAAATAAATCAAGTGTATGGGTGAGTGAGGTGAATATGTTAGTGTATTAGTATGTGTGTGTGTGCGTGTTTAAATATATGTGTGTGTGTGTGTGTTTGTATGTGTCGCTAATAGCGAGAGTATATTCTGTGAATGTGAGTGAGATTACTTAATGACTTAAGTGTCTATGTGTTAATGTTTCAGAAGTGTTTCGGTGTCAAAATCAAAATATTTTTATTTCATATAGGCCTACATGGGCACTTATAAAACGTCGAGAAAAGATGCACGGTTCGGGTTGGTCGTTGTCTATGGAGAAGAACCGGCAAGAAACTCCATAGTTACTCTTTTAAAATCATTTGGTTTTACAATGTTGTTGTTACAGCGTTAGCACTTACGTATGAGAGGACAGCGTAGGCCCGACAATAAGTCATTGCTTACTTTACAAAAAGTAAAATAAAATAATACGTTAACATAAGTTAACAAGCGTCCAAGAATCTACAAGGCCAACCATGTCCACTCATTCACAACGAATTGGTAGAAAAGAATCTATACAAAAGTAAGAGAAAAAAAAAATGCAAAACCAAAAAAAAATAATAACTAAGAAACGAGTCGCACAGATGTTGCTATCAGTACTGTAACTATTCAGAAAAAGGGTGATATAAATATGTGATTTGACAACTATAGCAAAAAAAATGATTAAAGAGATCACAAAAAAAAACAAGATTGAGAATAGTTAGAGACATCCGAGCTGATTATAGCTACCAGGGAACCCGCATGCGCAGAAGGAACTATAGCCAAACTTCTTTATCTTCAACGTAGTCCTTGATTTTGTAATATGCGTTTTTAATAAGGACGTTTTATGTAGTTTTTAAACTTTCCATCTGTCAGTTCTATAACTGATTTCGGCAACTTGTTATAAAAGCGTATACTGTTTATTAGAAATGACTTGCTAGTTTTTGTTAATCTAAATTTAGGAATTACAATTTCGTGTTTACTGCGTGTATTAATATTGTGGTAATCGCTCCTAATTTTGAAAAGCTCACGATTTTTACGGACATACAATATGCATTCTAAGATATAAAGTGAAGGCAAAGTCAGTATATCGATCTCTTTAAACTTTTGTCTGAGGGACTCGCGAGGACCCATTTTATAGATCGCACGGACTGCCCTCTTTTGTAATATAAAAACTGAATCGACGTCTGCTGCTGATCCCCACAGGAGAACGCCATAGGACATAATACTGTGAAAGTAAGCATAGTATACTAACCTAGCTGTGTCTACATCAGTTAACTGCCTTATTTTCCTTACTGCATATGCAGCGGAGCTGAGCCTACCCGAAAGAGTTCTTATGTGCGCGCCCCATTGCAGTTTAGAATCAATAGTCATCCCCAAGAATACAGTTTCCGCTAAAACATCAAGATTTTTGCCGTCAAGATTTAAATTTAAATCACGTTGTGGTACATTTGGTAAGGCAAACTTTAGACATTTGGTTTTGTTCGCATTCAAAAGGAGATTGTTAGCTGCGAACCATTTCGATAAAATGGTTAGACTTTTATTAACATGAACAACTTCCGGATTTTTTCTATTTATTTTTAAAATTAGCGAAGTGTCAGCAAATAAAATTATATCCGATAATTTGGCCATCATATAAGGAAGATCATTTATATAAACAAGAAATAGGAAGGGACCGAGAATAGAACCTTGGGGCACGCCCATCTTGACTAGAGGTCCAGAGGACGTCGCCCCATTAACATTTACTTTTTGCTGCCTGTTTGATAAATATGATAAAACAAGATCAGCAGCTCGTCCACGAATTCCGTAGTGGTGTAATTTACAGAGCAGTGTGTTGTGGTCGACGCAGTCGAACGCTTTTGAGAGATCACAGAAAATGCCAATGGCGTCCTGGGACTGCTCCCAGGATTCCAAAATGTGACTGATGAGTTTTACTCCCGCGTCCGTTGTCGACCTGCCCTTCGTGAAGCCAAACTGTTGACTATGCAGAATCCCGTTTAAGTTAAGGTAAGTTGTTGTCGTTATAGGTAAGTGTTTTAATTCATTCCAATACCATGTTTTTACTTTCATAGTAATTTTTAGGATAAATGTAAATGTATTTATTTATCTATATATATAAAAGGAGAACTGACTGACTGACATATCAACGTACAGCCGAAACTACTGGGGTTAGGAATGTGAAATTTTGCACACGGCTTCCTATTATAATGTAGGGGAGCACTAAGAAGGGGTTTTTGGAAATTTAACCTTTAAGGTGGTGAAAAGGGGGAATTTTGTTAGTATGGAAAATCTTATTACTTGTGTTAATAAACATGAAACTTGGCACGAACATCTATCTAAGTAAATTATGAAGTTTGGCATTTTTTATTTTTCCAAATTACCTCTTGAGAGGGGTTGAGGGGGTGTGAAAATTTGTATAGAAGAATTTAGATACATGCAACGACATCTATTGGGCCAAAATGGTACTAACGACCAAAATATAAGCGAATTTAAAGTTTTCAAAGTATGTTTCAAGTTTTCTTGGAGCCTGGTCATATTGGTAACACCCTCCAGAACGACCAAGAATGTAGTCTATAAAGAAATATTATAAAAACTTAATTGTTTTGTTATAGCCATTAACCCGCATATTTCTGTTTCCTATTTTTAGATGTCATTATAGCTCTTTCACGTAGCCAATTCTTCCATACAAAAACTGTCAGATGTCAATAAAAATTATCTATCGATTGAAAAATCAGCCTTCGAATTTTTTAGAGGAAAGTACGAAACCCACGCGGACGAAGTAGCGGGCAAAGTGCTAGTCTTATTATACAGCGCAGCAGATCTTTTGCTAAATTGTATACCTACTGGCAAGTAAGGTCTTTGTACTAGGGATATTTAAAATAATGTCTTCTCTTCTTTTTAGCAAAATACTAGGATCAAAGGAAAGCGATTTATGTGTTTTGAGTACAATTTGTGTTACATATAATTTTCTGACCGAGAGTAAATGACTAAGTTTAAATAGATCTTCGGTAGGATATCTATTCTTTTTAAAATACATGCACTTGATAAGAGCGCGTTGTGCCCGCTCAACAACTAGAAATTTAGTTTTTGCTGCACCACCCCAGACAGGTATACAGTAAGAAAGTACTGACTGGACTAGCGCAACATAAACTAGCTTCAGAAAATCTTTTTGATGACCTGAACGATCAGGAGCAGTCTTGGGAACGACGTGTCTGAGAGTTCTGAACATCCAACTTAACTTCCTGACTCTGTTGGCAACCTGCTCAATGTGTGGGTACCAAGATAATCTTTGGTCCACGATAACCCTTAGATACTTAACATGCGGTACTTTGCTGATGGTTAAGCAGTCACAACTTGAGTGTTTACCGTTACCGCAAGCATGGATTTTTATATTAAAATCAGAGCCTGGTTGTGTGCGTTGCGAGGCACTGAAACATATGTAGTTTGTTTTAGTAATGTTCAGTGTCAGCAAATTCATTCTTAGCCACTTGGCGATTTTGGCTAAACCTGACTCAGCGCTAAATTTTACGTTCTGCCAAGTGTCACTAGCAAAAACAACAGTAGTATCATCTGCGTAACAAAAGACTTGTGCGTTTACAATGTTTATGTTGCATAGTTCATTTACATAAACAGGGAACAATGTAGGTTCCAATACGCTTCCTTGAGGGACGCTGTGTTTGCATCTTCACTAGTGTACTGGCCAATTTTTACCCTCTGCTTCCGGTTTCCGAGATAATCTTTAAAAAGGCTAAGTGACGTACCACGAATTCCTATCCTTTTCAACTTTTGTACAAGTCTGTGATAGCATCGATTATAAAATGCGCATCGATGTTTTTATTTCCATAGTTCCATACCATCCATCCATAGTCGACCATCTCTAAATGACAGTGACATTAAGAAAAATGTTTATGTGGCGATCGGCGATGGCGACGGCTATCTGATTCTTAAAGTCAGGGAAGTCTTTCTTTCTGATTGAAAGTATTTAACTCAGTCATTTTAAACTTCCATTGTGTTGTGGCTATGTTACGCAAGCGACCATTCCATTTTATATAATTCTTCTGCTGTAACAGTGTTCAATCATCATAATGGAAGATCGAGCAGCCAAGTTAGCCTTAGCACGAAAGAAGGTAATCATTTAATTTAGTTTGTTGTTATATTTAAATTAATTATTAACTACGAATCTATTTAAATCTGGTCCAGTATCATTAGGGGTGTATTATGTTTTGTTTAAGATTTCCAAAGGACACGTCATACCATCATTGTTTATTTCCAAGTGGATCATGCATCTACACAGTACCTACTCTGTTTTTGACCTTTCGGTCTTATTTGTGTTTGCCTCTCATTGCGTCGTGGTGGAAACATTGAATCTCTTTCTCTCTAGTTTTGCATTGATATTAAATTAAATTATCAATACGAAACTTTGCGAGTCGAGCAAACTACTGAATGCTGAATTTAGATGTAATTTGGTACACAGATAGTTTAGGACCAGGATTAGCATGTCAGCTACTTTTTATCCCAGTAGTATTTGGATGATATAAGCTAGCAACTTAAAAGTATCAAGGTAAATCTTACTTTCTTTCTATCTAATTCAATGTGTGCTATTCTGGGATTTGGGGCGTCACTTTTTCTTCTGTGTACCACTGAATTTCATTTTTTTTTTTGCAATAAGTGATAAATTGTGGTATGAAAGTATCATATTAAACATTATTCCAGTGAAAACCCACCCAATAGTGAGTGTAATGAATTTATTTAGCTGATTTGCCTTTAAAAGCAAAGCGTCAGGGTAGGCCACTGAAGAATACAAATATCTATTTTAATATTATATGGCTAGTTATGTTCAGTCTTAAATTACTGCAGAGATATAAGCTATAAAGTTTATCCTGCCGTTACAGAGATATCATCATTTCTGGCTGTTCAGATAAACTATTTAAAAAAATATATACCTAATTGATTTATTTTGTATTCAAAATATGTAGGTAAGTTGTCTTTTGGGAAAAATGGAAATTTCAAAGTAGCAATCTTTATAATGCTCATTACAGCTTTTAATGCCCTGTCCAATAACTCACAAATTCTTTTTATTGTCCAATAATTAAAATATTAAACCAATTTTCATTGAACATTTTTGTTTTTAACTTAATTTTAATTAACTTAATTTTATTTAAGAACTAGCTTTTGCCTGCGGCTTTGCTCGCGTTAAATTCGGGGTAACACAGTTCCCCTTGCGCTTTATTGATTTGTAATAGCAATGCAAAGTTTTCCCTTTTCTTTCCTCTTTGTCCCTCACATCCCACTTTAAAAAAAAAATATTAGCCTGTATCCGTCTCCTGGTTCCCAACTATCTCTGTACCAAAATTCATCGAAATTTGTTTAGCAATTAAAGCGTGAAGAAGTAACAAACAAACAAACTCACTTTCGCTTTTATAATATTAGTAAAGATTTGTAGTGTTTTTGAATGTTTACGGCTTTAAATGCAAATATCTAATTTTAATTAACCATTAATGTCAACAACATTAAGAAAACCTCAAAATCAAAAATATGGATGGAGGGCCATTTTGTTTATTATTTGTATGTCATATTAGAGAAGTGATTTATAGAATGCATCTACTGTCCAAATAACAGTGCAGCACCACTATTCTTGGAGTGAAATGGCTGTGTCATGCAATCAGACAGGGCAAATCTATTAAAGTGTTGTTTAATTAAAAATATAAATTTATAACTTTTACTGCAGTTATGACTGCTTCCATATTTTATGAATACAATATTCATAGTGCAGCTAAAAATTCAGTTATATTTGTAAATTGTGGTAATGTTCATGATTGAAAAGAAATGAATGTTAAATGTATGATACTACAGCAAAATTAGTATAGAGGTGCTCAACTTATATTGTCTACCATTCTAATATTATGATTTTCATGTTTCAGCTGAAGGATCACCAAGAAAAGAAACAATTTTCTGGACAAAAGGATGATTTTGTTTGCAAATCAGAAGGTTTTATAGCTAATGATAACGAGAATCCTATGTATTCAGCATTGAAAAGTGATGAAAATGTTGTCACTGAAAGCACACATGATACTCTAGACAATCAACACAATGATATTTTTGAAACAAGTAAAATATGTGATGTGACATCACCTGAAAGTAATACAAGCCAAATAAGAAATACAAAAGTAAGTGAAGAAATATTTATACCAGAAGCGGATGTAAACATAACAGAAATCTTGATTTCAAATAAAAGAAATCTGGAAATTCAAGTGAATCATTTACAGACAACATTGGGTCAACTAGAACAGAAATATGCTGTAGTAGTCAGTGATTATACAAAATGCAACCAAAAAATGAATGAATTAGAAATTGAAATTCAAAGTATAAACAACAAGTACTTGAATGCTACTCAAGAAATAATGATAAAAGATGCAAAACTTAATGAACTTAGCTCAGTTAATTCATTGTTAACAGAAGAAAACGGTAATTTGGCTGAACAACTAGAATTCACTAAAAGTGTATTAAATGCTAAAGAAGCAGAAAATGGTTCCCTTAATAAACAAATACTAAATCTTCAAAACCAGTATGATCTTATACACTTGCAGCTGCAACAATTGACAAATGGTTCACCTTCAACTCCAGCAACTGCTCAAGTCATTAAAAGCGATAAATCAGAAGCCATGTTACAAAAGATTTCTAATTTAGAGCAGCAATTACATTCTTTACAAAAAGAACGAGATCAGATTAATCAGCATTATGAACATTATGTTGCTGAATTGAATGAACAATTAAGATCAGTAATTAAGAAAAATGAGGAACTTGCTCGTGAAGTTGAAAGTCTTTCAAATAGAGAAAATAGTTTAATTGAGCAAATAAGTGACATGGAAATTAGAATACAGAATTATAACCATGATAAAAAAAAGTTTGAGATAGATCGTAACACAAGCATTGTGAAAGACATGCAAGATAATTTAAGAAAAACTCAGGTAAATATGAAATGTTTTTTAATTTGTAATATCCACTGCCAACGGTACACTTGGGTAGTTTTTGATGCTACGATAGCATTACTCTCACGTTGATTATGCACACTATCCGCAATCTTAACTTCTATTTGCTACCGCTACTTGAGTTAACAGTTAACATTAATCTTACATTAAAAAAAAATCATGCAAAGGTACGAAGGCTTTACTGAATACTGCCGAACTGACCAACGAGCATTACCGCCTGTAGTCGAATCAGTTGTTTTGTCAGACGAATCGGTTGTGGCGCCACACTGCCGATTGCGTACTGTATTGCTAACTGTTAGTCTAGCATTTTTAAACCGCAATCTGCGAAATAATTCATAGTATTCCTTAAATGGTATTAACAATTTGAAAAATCTACATTCATATCATGCCGGCTTAAAAAAGTTATTGAAGGTCACAAAAATCAGTTTTTTTGCAAATATCTCGCGTCCTTTGCTTAGAGGTCAATAAAGTGTTGAAATTGTTTATCACCCAAATATCTACATAAAATGTATTTATTTTCTGTTTTTATGCACTTTACTGTATGATCAACCGTACTATTTGAAGTATAGCGGAGAGGAAGCGATTAGAAAGAATAATTATTTTTATTGATGTTTTAGAGTATACTCATAATTTTGATCCGGATCTTTTAGTAAATCACACTAATATTATTATGAAGGTGAAAATATGTATTTATTTATTTAACTTCATGTACAATAGTGGTACATAGGCGGACTTAATGCCATAAGGCAGCGGTCGGCAACCTCTTGGCAAGCAAGGGTCACAAGGTGACAAATTAAACTAAAGGCAGGCCGCAGTCATTTTACTCACATAAACTCAAGAAGCCCAATATACCTGCTCATAATAATTGGTCATATACCATAAAAAAAATAATGGCATTGAAAATTGTTAAAACATAGGGAATTTAATTTGTACACGTAATACTTACATTATGTTTATATGTTTGGGCTTTATAGCTATAAAAACAAGAGGAAAATAAAGAAATGCAAACTACAAGCTACAGACCGATTTTACACAAATTTTAGTGTGATGTCTGATGTTGCATTTGAGAGGCGGTAGGTAGGTAGGTCATGGGAAATCATCTAATAACTTCCCCCGCTCTTGGTGAGGTGGGGGGAGTGTCAGACTTGTACTGACTAAAACCCACCCATGTTCCTTCTATTGCCTTTAACGTCGCGAGACCGCGGTATCTCTTTCGAACAACCCGCAACCCCGGCAGGCGGTGGCCCTGGCAGGTCCATATGCTTTGCTGACATCTCTTTGAGGCGCGTGTGGAAAACTAACGCGCCGTCGACACGGCTTGTCGTCAATATACGGACGGACGGTGAGCTCCACAGGCCCGCATCTACGGTGGCCGGGAGTTATCTCACGGCACCCGACGCCCGGGGCGTCTCCAGCTGTCGCTGGGTTGGTTTGAGATTCTCCCCCTCAAACACCCGGGCACCTCCTTCGCTAGCATGAATGCTTCGCAGAAAGAGGTGACCGCTTCCCATTCCGGTCCGCTCCGGACCATAGACAGAACCAGGGCCGGACGCAAGAGATCGCCGCCTCCGTTCTCCTCTACGAGGGCACGGCGGTGCAGCGCCCACGCTGGGCTGACCGGCACTGTGTGCTCCACCATGTTCTCCGGGCGTTTCCTCCCGCCCGATTATGCGCAGGAACCTCCCAAAACTGTCCGGTGAGGACCTGCGTCAGGCGGTGAGGATGCCATTGCGCCTCTCCAGCCACTCCTCAAATAGAGGACTTACCGCCACTATAGTGACGTACCCTGCACGGGGTTGCGACAGTAGCTCTCTCCATGCCACCATGAGATCGCACCGGAGGTCTGTCCGTTGAGCGGCAATTTGCCACGACGACAGAGGTTCCTCCCGGTGTAGTCTAGAGGAATATCGCCTCCAGATGACACGGTGGTGGTCCACGGTCCAATCCGACAAGCAGGCTCGCCGCCTCACCGGAGATCGTGCGGTAGCCCCGGATTAAGCCTAATGGCTACCACCTTTTGGAGCGCGTTCAGGTATAGGGCAGCGCGCCGCCCTAAAGAACGCGCTTATACCGGAGCCCCATAAAGGGCCATGGACCGCACGACTCCGGCATGAGGCGTTTGGCCTCCTCAGGTTGGGCAGAAGCCGCTTGAAAGCAGCCACAGCCCGTTCTAGTTTGGGAGCCAATCGTCAGAAATGCTCCATGAAAATCCTCCGACTATTGAAAACGATTCTCAGGTACACTGCCACGACGATCCCACCCCTGGACACTGCAGCCCGTCGTGAAGATTCTTACGCGCATGATGGCGTCCAACGTCGAGCGCCCCCCGCCGATTCCACACTTGTGCTCCGCAAGATCCGGCCCAGTCCCCCACAAGGTGCCCGACGAGGTGGTTTTGCAATTACTCTTTCAAAGAGCTTGCCCACCTCGTCGAGAAGCACGATGGGCTGGAATGCGGACGGAGACTCTGCAGGGCGCCCCGGCTTCTGTATGAGGACCAGCTGCCCCGTTTTCCAACGAAGTGGGAACTGGCCCCTCTCCAAGCATGCAAGCATCTTTGGAGCCCTAGTAGTCGGGGCCCGAGAGCTTCCAAGGCCAGGACCCAGGCTTTGCCGTGCAAGCCATTGGGTCCCGGGGTGGTATTTTTGACTGTAGAATAGTGCTCAAATGCTCATCTGTAAGACGAGAAGCGTATTTATTTTTTCTATAATTGACAATTGAAAAATTGTAATGAAGTGCTTAGCAAACTTTTCCAACTCGTCAAAATCAGATGGCATTTAACAAGATCATTGGATTCATAGAAGGAGCTTTGAGAATATCAGCTAGTATGACACATTTCAAAGAGTTGCCGAGCAGAGGGGTGAAAAGGCGCGCTTACTTAAGGCGTTGATTTTGATAATAATTATAACCTACTAGCTGTGCCCCGGCATGCGTTGCAATGTAATTTTGTATCTTTCTACCTACCCTACTTCTCTTACCGGGATGAAAAGTATCCTATGTCCGTCTCCTGGTTCTAAGCTACCTCCTCACCAATTTTCAGCTGAATCGGTTCAGCCGTTCTTGAGTTATAAGTGGAGTAACTAACACGACTTTCTTATATAAACATAGATTTACAAAACATTTACGGGCCGCAAGGAAGACGTCGGCGACGACGTTTTGCCGACCACTGCCATAAGGCATTCTCTACCAGTTAACCTTTTGGGTAAAAGTACAAAAAATATATCTATATGTCTCTGTAAAAGCTCGAACTACGGTAAATCTTAAGATTTTCCAGTAAAACCTAAGATTTACCGGCTATGAATGGTAAATGTCTATAAAAGTTTGGGATTCGAACTTTTACCATCATTCACTTGATAAATCTTAGGATTTGCATTCAAGGAACGGTAAATGTCGAAAAAAATCATCATCACTTTCTCTCACTCACGACTCAGAGTACCCCGACTCGGATAGGCTAGGTTGGAAGGTGGTTTTTTTTTTAAACCACCCAGATATAGGATACCCGCGTAACGGGGCTCCGTCGACCTATCTTAGGGCAGGTGGTAATCAGTTGTAAATATTAGAGATGTATTAAACTAAAACCAACATTTACCAGTCCACATTGGTAAAACCTAGCATGTACTGAATTGGAATGGGAAAAGTCCGAAAAAATCGTCCCTTTATAATAAATACTTACATTTACCAAGTCATGTCGGTAAATCTTAGGTTTTACTGGAAAATCTTAAGATTTTCCGTAGTTGGAGCTTTTACAGTAACATAATATACATATTATAAAACAAAGTCCCCCACCGCGTTTGTCATACTGTCTGGATGTTCGCGATAAACTCAAATACTACTGCACCGATATTCAAGCGATTTTCTCCATTCGATAACGTAATTCTTGAGGAAGGTTTTAATATAATTTGTTAAGTTTTTGTATTTATTTCTGTGTACATTAACGATATTTGTCGAAGATGTCGGCAAAAAATATGCTGTCTAGGAACTTTCAATGAAAACGCTGCCTAAACCCTTTAAGATGTAACAAAATAATGTATGGTGTAATTGTGTATCTTACATAGGTCTGCAGAAAAGTCAGCGATGACATATGTCTATCTCTTAAGGATAACATACTTTATCCATTTTAATACTTTACCAAATGGGCAATCATAAAGCGCTAACTTGGAAAGCTATTTACACAAATACAGTATTAATCCTTATCATTTTAAATATTTATGGTTGGTTGGCATGAGCATTTCATGAAGATTATTTTTCCCTTTACATCATGCAGATTAAATAAATACTTTAGCGAGATGGAGATAAATAGCAAAATCAAAATAACGCGCAACAAAACTAATTTCGTGTCGCCATGACTATAGGCTGGCCCGCACGGGCGGGGTGGGAGAACAAGTCGCTCATGGCTGAGGGCGCGACCCGAACACGGGTAGACACATGAGGGCAGACATCCTAGAGCAATTTCTTGAAAACACACTGTACAGTGTTTTCTATTATCATCTATTAAAGTAATATTGTGATGGCTGGTATTTCTTTTAGTTAGGAAATCCGTTGAATTATTTTGTTATTATTTTTAATATTTAATAAATATTACGTAGGTTAGTATATGATTTTCTTTTTGGTATTGATAAAAATAATCGTTCTGTTCTTGGAAACAATATACATTTATGTGATAATAGGATAACACTAGCAGCGTGATTTTGTTTTAAAATTAGCAAATTAAAATTATTGTATTGCTGTAATTTTAATTGAATAGGCAATCCTTACTATCCTTATATTAAAAAAGCGAAAGTGAGTTTGTTTTGATGAATTTTGGTACAAAGATAGTTGGGACCCTGGAGACGGACATAGGCTACTTTTAAAAAAAAAAAGATTGAGATATGAGAGAAAAAAGGGAAATCTTAGTATTGCTATTACAATAAATAAGGCGCAAAGACAAAAACTACAGGTACCAGGTACCTGCAAATCAGGAAGAGGAACTGTGTTACCCCAAATTTAACGCGAGCGAAGCCGCGGGCAAAAGCTAGTGTGTAATTTAAATATTGTTTTTGTAGGAAGATTTGGATGAGTTGCAGAGCAAGCATAAAGAACTTCAAAATCTATACGCCGAAAGTGTTATCAAAGTTAAGGAACTATCAGAATTAAAGGAAGCAGAATGTAATCATGACAATATTAGTCTGTCCAAATTAAATGCTGATATGACAAGTGATAAAGTTGCCGCACAAAGGGCTACAGAACAAAACAAAAAACTGAAAGAAGATATTCAGGGATTGGAAGATGCATTTGTGAAAATGGTAAGTAAGAATTGTAAACGTAAACTTTATAAAAAATACTTTATTGTTTCGAGTAATTCCAAAAGGCAACAGCAGACCACAGACAATGGAGGTCGTGTGGTTGGTGACAATAAACACACTTCAGTTTCGCGAAACTCTAATCAAACAAAAACGAAAAAATACTGTCTTGTTGGTCTGTTAGTTGCTACTAACATCACCGTTAAGGCGTCAAACGTGCTAGTTTACACTGAGTGTCAAAGACTTATCTCCTATCCATGGTTTGTGCTTAAATTGTCACGATAAGTTGATCGGTTTCAATTCTGTTTGTAAAAATTAACCACGAGCGCAAGAGATTTTTGTTTGCCACGAATAATATGATACGCATCTATTAACAGCATCAACTTGTACAATATATCTACCATGATTTGGTAAAACTAAACTGAAAACATTTTTAAAATATTTCAGACCAAAGATAAATTGGAATTAACAGAAAAAATATCAGCTGAGAAGTATCTTAATAGGGAACTTACAATTAAACTATCTGAAGTAGAAGAAAAAGCAAAAGATATGCAAATTAAACTGAAAGCCAAGGATGAAGAGATGATAAGGTTACAATCAAATTATCGAGTAATCGAAAAACAGTGTGAAGAGCTAGTGAATCAAGAGAGAAACGGAAATGAGATAGTCCCAGAAGTTGTAGATCCAGATACAGAAATAAATAATGCCGTTGTTGTAGGCGAGTCGGATAAACACGTTGAAACCGAATACAAACCTTTAATGGAGGAAGTAGATGAGAAAACCAACCATAGCCATAGCCTCCAGAGAGCAGACGCTATGATGAAACTTCAAGACCGTTTTCTAAAAATAATGGGAGAAGTTGCTGATTTATCTGATGAAAAGCACAGGTTAGAACACATAATTTTGCAGCTTCAGAACGAAACTGACACCATTTGTGAATATGTTGCATTGTACCAGCAGCAACGGAGTTTACTGAATCGACGAGATGAGGAAAGGAGTGCCCAGTTAAAGGTTTTCCAACAAGAATGTGGAAAACTCAAACGTGAGTTGGAAGAATTAGCTGGACTTTTAGCTCGATTTGCTGAAGATAGAGAATTATCATTATATTTTGAAAATGAGTCGAAGCGAATAGATATGGAGAATGTTATGAAATTACTTTCTAATCTTAAAAATAATTCTTTAATTGATACTAACAAGAAAAATATTGAGTTTAAAAACTTTTACCCTTGTAACTGTTGTTCTGGTAAACTAATTGATGTATAATTATGCATTTTAACGCCTAATATAATATAACAGAATGCAAATCTGGTCTTTCAAATACTTTCAATATACGGTCAGCGTCAGGATGACTGGACCAAACGAGATATGTCCTTGAAACCATGTGCACTATTTAATACCTATTTGCTACTATTTACTACCTATAGTTAAATATTTGCTACCTTTTCGTTAAGAAATTTATCAAAGAAATAAAGTGGTCAGCCAACCTGACGTCAGGTTGGCTGACCACTTTCAAGTTTTCATAATTTTAGCGTTGTATTAACAGCGCTGTTAATGTAAATATTTACTACCTGATTGCTACCTTAACATATATGTTTTCCACAACTCTAAGAAGCTTCTTTAAAATTTTATTGATAAAAAACATTTAAACGCCTGTACATCAATTATTGACATGTTTTTATGTCAGAACAATTGCTAACAAAGTTTTTGTAGGCGCTTAGTGATGTCCGTAAGGATTGAGGAGCCACATCAGATTTTTTAAATCTGATCTCACCATTATTTAGCAATAATGTAGCTTATTTTGCAGCACGAATTCTAGATTTAGCAGCAAAATATATCACTAGTTATTTTAATGCAAAAGTGGCTCCTCTATCTAAACATCTGAATTGAGGAGCCACCTGGAACTCGTTAAGTAATAGATGAATATTTATGAAAATTTTGCATCATTTAGTAGCAATTTAGCATATTACCTTCTAAAATTTTTGCTTTTGTAGCACTAAAACGAAAGAAAATACAATACTTTTTATATGGCTCCTCAATCTAACCTCAATAAGGGAATTTCTATTGGATGTGAGCGATCAATTAATATATTCGACATATTGATCATTTAGCAGGTCTTGTGTTTGTTTTTGCAGTATACGAGTAAAATTGAAAAACACAGTAAATTTTGTATATGAACACATTTTCTTTGGCTCCTCAATCCTGACGTTTTAATTATATATGTTTGACTGTAGCCACCTGAGATCTCAACGGATTCTAAAACCAGATATACGAACATTTAGCAGAAATTTCTGCTAAATATATCTGCACATTTCAGTAATGTACATATTTTGAATTCTGAAAAAACAATATATATAATTAAAACGTCAGGATTGAGGAGCCAAAAAAAATGTGTTCATATACAAAATTTACTGTGTTTTTCAATTTTACTCGTATACTGCAAAAACAAACACAAGACCTGCTAAATGATCATCATCATCTGCCTAGCCTTTTCCCAACTATGTTGGGGTCGGCTTCCAGTCTAACCGGATGCAGCTGAATATCAGTATTTTACATGGAGCGACTGCCTATCTGACCTCCACAACCCAGTTAATACTGGGTAATACGATACCCCTTGGAAAGACTGGTTGTCAGACTTTCGGAACACTGACTACCTGTAACGACTGTCAAAGATCTACAAATGACAGCCGGGACCAACGGCTTAACGTGCTTTCCGAGGCACGGAGGAAACTCGGTATGTAACGGGTGGTCACCCATCCACAGATCAACCTAGGCAAGCACGGCTTAACCTTAAGATCGACCCGAGCGGCTGCTATTATTTAGCCACGAGCTCCTCTAAATGACCAATATGTCGAATATATTAATTGATCGCTCACATCCAATAGAAATTCCCTTATTGAGGTTAGATTGAGGAGCCATATAAAAAGTATTGTATTTTCTTTCGTTTTAGAGCTACAAAAGCAAAAATTTTAGAAGGTAATATGCTAAATTGCTACTAAATGATGCAAAATTTTCATAAATATTCATCTATTACTTAACGAGTTCCAGGTGGCTCCTCAATTCAGATGTTTAGATTGAGGAGCCACTTTTGCATTAAAATAACTAGTGATATATTTTGCTGCTAAATCTAGAATTCGTGCTGCAAAATAAGCTACATTATTGCTAAATAATGGTGAGATCAGATTTAAAAAATCTGATGTGGCTCCTCAATCCTTACGGACATCACTAAGCGCCTACAAAAACTTTGTTAGCAATTGTTCTGACATAAAAACATGTCAATAATTGATGTACAGGCGTTTAAATGTTTTTTATCAATAAAATTTTAAAGAAGCTTCTTAGAGTTGTGGAAAACATATATGTTAAGGTAGCAATCAGGTAGTAAATATTTACATTAACAGCGCTGTTAATAAAACGCTAAAATTATGAAAACTTGAAAGTGGTCAGCCAACCTGACGTCAGGTTGGCTGACCACTTTATTTCTTTGATAAATTTCTTAACGAAAAGGTAGCAAATATTTAACTATAGGTAGTAAATAGTAGCAAATAGGTATTAAATAGTGCACATGGTTTCAAGGACATATCTCGTTTGGTCCAGTCATCCTGACGCTGACCAATATACGCGGGTTGTTAAAGGCGGCCAGTGATATTAATTACCTTGGTCCAAGAGTTGCAAATTTCTTTCTTTCTTACCTTAAGGAGTTTAGGTCTTTTTTTATTTTTCTTGGGTTGGGGAATCATCAAATAACTCCGTCCGCTCTGGGCGGAGTGTGGGGGAGTGTCAGTCTTTTACCGACTAAGCTCCATGCATGTTCCTTTTTTTGCCCTTTGTGTTCTGGGGCAGCAGTATCTCTTCTGGATAAACTCTGGCAGGCCTGGCAGGATGGGCTTTAGTCAATAAAAGTCTGACACTCCCTTCCGCTCATTTGTCACACGAAAAAAATAACTACCTAGCTTAAGCATATTTATTTATTTAAAAAATAAAAACATTGTGCCAATAGGATTTTTTCCTGTATGAGTCGTGGTATGTCACCAACGAATATAACAATTTGACTGATCCATGGAATCCATGAATAACTTGTTATGAAAAAGAACAAAAAAAAAACTAGAAACGTAAGTACCTACCTAGCTAAAAATAAATATTGTTTTTCAAAAACTAGAATAGCCCATCATCAACCCTAATTTCGAAAATTTCGCCGGTGCGTGCGCGTCAACTAAATTCTATAAATTCAAGCAGCATTTTTTTAGCAAATCACTAGGTTTTAAAATCAGTCGCGGGTAAAAACCGCAGGGGCGGCCCTTCACTGCACTTGATTTCTCTTGTATCGTGAATGCATTTACAAACATTTAAACACACATACACAAACTAGACCGGAACAACTACCATAATGTAGGTCATACAAATAGTTTTTCCGTGCGGGGATCGAACCTGCGTAAGTAAGGACGCGCAGTAGTCGAGCACTGTGACTGTGTCGTCAAAATTTTATGTAGTCCAATGTATTTTATATGCTACAAGTTGAACGTTTAGAGACTAGACCAGGGATTTTAGGCCTTTTTATTTACTCGCAGTAGTGAGTGAGAGTATAGTATGCTCCTGGGACAGTGGAAAAAAGTGTATTCGAAGTAGGCGAATTTATGGCTTATTTACATTAGGTCGGTTTGAGGACGGTCATCGGTCAAGGCGGCGGCCGCATTCGGTTTAACTGAAACGCTACCTAAATTGAGTTCTTTACATTGGTCGGTTAACCGAAACTGAGCTGCGGGCTGCGGGCGGCGGGCGACGGGCGGGGCACGGCGCACTCGACACCGACAACGGACTCGACCGAATACGGCCAAACGAATACCTGTTTATATTAGTCGGTGACCGAATACGTGTCCGTTATGCTAGCGTACCCCAGAGCTAGATCGAGTTGGTTACTATGCCAATAAACTCTGTGTAAATACTGCCTAATTAGTGTAAAAATAAAAAAAACTCTTCCTCTTTAGTCTAGGAGATAAACACCACTTTCAATGGGTACGCTAGCGTCACGATCAAGCTAGCGTACCCATGGCCGTACTCGAAAACGGCTAATTGAAAAGCAACAGAGTTTACACACAAAAACTCTGTACAAATACTGCTCCCGCTATGCAAAATTTCATAACGATTACTCTTGTAGGAACGGAGATATTGCACAAGACTTTTCAATGACCTTCAAAGCGGGCGTTATGGCAGCGTACACATCATAGTTCTTATAGAAACGGAACTTTTTTTTAAATAAATGCTATATGTATAAATAGTGTGTGAAATTCTGACTCTATTAGTGTAGATACATTATGCGAATTCGCAGTGAAATAATCAAAACATTTATGTTAAGTTCTAGGAACAAATGTATTGACGTACAGTTGCGAACAAAATGAATTAGTAGGTAGTGAAATTATAAAGCGTTGGATAAATAAATAAATATAGCGTTATTTTCTAATATAAGTTTGGTAGGTGTGGTTTGATATAAATATTTTCGTTATTAATTAAAATGATTACCTTCTTATGTACTAATTGACTGTAAAAGTTGGTTTGTGTGGAATGGAACATGTGCAATGCTATTGTGAAGTAGACTATAATACTTTCTCCCTCGCACTTGCACTTCTTTGGCAACTCTCATGGTCGGGGAATAGGGGTTTGCGGGTGGGCGGGGTAAGGATGCGCGGAAAAAACAGTAATAATATGGTTATACTGTAAAAGAACATAATAATTGTTTTTGGCAAAATGAATGTTATTTTTCTGATAAAACTATTTATTTGATTTTTTCCAATTGTTTCATTTTCAGTGAGAACTATATCTACCAATTAATGAAGTGAATATCCTCCTAGTTCAGTATTTCATCACGTTTGAGTTTTACTACTGTATTAAAAAAAAATGTTAAATAACTTTTGAGCATATCTGTACCTGTACTATGAACAGAAATTAACATAGATTTTTTATATATTCCAGTGCGAATTCGCATAAAGTATTTACACTAATAGAGTCAGAATTTTACACACTATTTATACATATAGCATTTATTTTAAAAAAAGTTCCGTTTCTATAAGAACTATGATGTGTACGCTGCCATAACGCCCGCTTTGAAGGTCATTGAAAAGTCTTGTGCAATATCTCCGTTCCTACAAGAGTAATCGTTATGAAATTTTGCATAGCGGGAGCAGTATTTGTACAGAGTTTTTGTGTGTAAACTCTGTTGCTTTTCAATTAGCCGTTTTCGAGTACGGCCATGGGTACGCTAGCTTGATCGTGACGCTAGCGTACCCATTGAAAGTGGTGTTTATCTCCTAGACTAAAGAGGAAGAGTTTTTTTTATTTTTACACTAATTAGGCAGTATTTACACAGAGTTTATTGGCATAGTAACCAACTCGATCTAGCTCTGGGGTACGCTAGCATAACGGACACACCGAATACGGCCTGCAGCCGAATACGGTCTAACCGACTTAATGTAAATGCGCCATTAAGCTCCCATCTTTTATTCTGCCTCAAGGCTTTCTAATTCTATGGGTGGGTCACCTTTTGTTCTCTATTTTGTATATTAATTTTATAAATACTCGTTTTTTATATTCCCACATTAAATAAAGCACATAAAAATTACGCTACGCAGACGCAATACGTAAATGTTCATACGCGCATCTTCCGCAAGTATATATTATCAATCAAAATAATACAAATAAATTACTTAAGTATACATTTCAAGAGATGTGGAATTATTGCACCACTTTATTTACACGAAAATGCTAAGAGAAAACATTGTCACTATAAATAGTAGGTACGACTAGGTAAGGTACTCGATTAGTGGGACAGAGGACAAAATTAAAATTTTAAACATCAACTTGGTGGGAAAGAACGGAATATTCTTCTTCTCTTGTCGTCTTAACATTGTTTGCAGTATTGCATGTACTGCAGATATAGGTACAATATACACAGTTTCATATGAATTGTTTATTACACATATTGCAGGAGGTAAGTTATATTGTAAAATGTTGACTACGGATAAGGGTTAGTATCCGCAGCCGTAGCATTGCACAAATCACTATGCACGAGACTTCTTCGATCTTGATTGAAGCTGTAGCTGAGCACATTTCGAGCAGCAAATGGCAATAGTCAGCAAACGCTGGCACCCCTAGTCTCATCCGTTTGCACTTAGCACACTCTATTAAACCTTTGTACTAAATATATATATATATAGTCTTTGATACCTTGAGTCTTTTCAGAAAAGTAAACATGTTACATTTATAGTCACACTAGCACACATAAATTCACTAAGACCACTACTTCATCTCACTGATTCATCAAATCACAGGATAAACTAATGAAAATCTTCTTATTTACATCCAAAGACATTGAGTTCTGAAACAAAGATATAAAAACAGCATTATATTTGTTGCTTAATCAGTAAATTTAAATGACATAATTAATTATGTATCAAGATCACAATCATTAATAATAGCAGCCGAAATAAGATGGCTTTTGCTATGGCTATATATAGTGATATTACGACGTACTGGGCTGAGATTCCTGAACACTGCTTCCGTTGTTACGCTGGAGTCCATTGCTACTCCCAGTACTGTTTCCGTGAATTAAATAATGTTGCACCTAATTATACTGTTTTTATTAAATTTCTTTTTTTAACTATTATATATTTTTAAATTATTTTAGCGATTTCTAAATGTGATTGCAGTTAATTTTCATGTTTTATGTACACACGACGACACATCAACCTATACAAAACCAGTTTATGCGGATCTCTCATCGTACAAGAAATCCGCGGTGTACGATCCGTTGTTAAGAGATCAGCATAAACTGGTTTTTTATAGGTTGATATGTCTTCGTGTGTACAAGCAATAACTTGTATGTGTGGTGTTTACTGTTAGTATAAGTTGGTTTTAAATAAATAATGGTTAATGCGAATATAATTATAGTGTAATGAACGGGCATGTACAGGGTGACCAGTTAATAGGCGTCCAAAGAAAAAAAATTGATGCCTTATGCTAAGGGGTACCTGAATTACCCCATTGGTAAGTTCTACAATGCCTAGGCAAACGGTTTTTATTTTGCATGATAGCTATTGCTATCGCTAATAGATTCCACAAAAAAATATATCTCAAAATGGTAGGAATAAAGAGGTAAAAAATAAAAACCAATGTTAGGTGAAAATAGTACTTAAAAAATTCTAGCTCCTAAACTACAAAAAATCGCGGAACATACATGGGGGTAACTCAGGTACCTCAGGTACAAGATCAAAAAGTATGAAACAACTAATTTTTCGGGTTTCGTACACACGGCGACAGATCAACCTATACAAAACCAGTTTATGCGGATCTCTCAATGTACTTGAAATTTATGGTGTACGATCCGTTGTTGAGAGAGCAGCATAAACTGGTTTTGTATAGGTTGATCTGTCGCCGTGTGTACCTCAAAAGGAAAAAACGTTACTTTGTTGTCTGTCGAGACCCTTTAAAACGAGAACGCGTGGATGCGCATTGAGTTGAATTTATTACCATATGCTCAAATCTGTAGACCTTTGGAGCTTTCCTTGTGACAAAGTCAACCCTCAAGTTTACGCAGTCAAAAGATATGGCCGTTTATGTCGCAAGTTTGTACGGAACTCTCTGAGAGTCCGACTCGCACTTGGCCGGTCTTTTAGGGCTCCGTAGTCCATTGGTTGATACGGAAGCCTTATCGATTCGCTGTCGTCCGTCAGTCAGTCTGTCCGTCTGTCCGTATGTCACATCCATTTTACTCCGAGACTTTTGGCAGCAAATATATAAATCTCTAATAGTAGGTTAAACTATTGTATCGTTTAGTGCTGATAGAACTGAAACCCTGTGTGTACGAGACTAGCAATTGATAAGTTATTTTTCTTTTAAGTAATTAGCGACTAAAAATTTAAGGGTGTATTTATCAGTTCAGAATGATGTACTGAATACGTGAACAATTTTTCGCCGGTGTCCCTTACACCCAGTATACTACTGACATAAATGACGCATGTATAGTATAGCTTACAAAAAGTAAATTGGGACAATGCATTTTGTACTCACCAAATTTTAATCAACTTTCTTCGGACTCTCTGCATTGGATTCATTATTTGGCTGTAAATTAATAAAATATTTAAAAATATATAATCAAAATAAGTACCTACTCCAATTCATAGGTACGCACAAAAACCAATCAATCTTTATGACACAGTTAAAATTACTTTACTTTTGTACGGTTAACACTATATTTTCAAACATTTACGAAGATAACTTAATTAGGTTTGTCAGATATTTTTTATGCCCTTCTGAAAAACTTAATACGACAGTAATATGGTTGTTCTAAATATTTTTCATAAAAAAATACATTTACTTAACTTGTCAAAATTATTTTTGGGCGTTTTTTTTTAAACTAAAATATAAAGGATAATACAAGGTGTTTTTTTAAAGAGGCTGAGGATGTCCACATGCTGTTCTACGATGAAAGTTTTGTTGAAAACCGAAAACTGCGTCAATGGATTTATTTTAAAACGAATCTCATAACAGAAATCGAACCACGAACGAAAACAGGTTGTGAAAAAAATCGGACGTTGCCAAAATACATGTTTTGACAACGTTGAACAACGGGTTTGATTCTTGGCTATAGATAACGATTTGAAAATCCTATGATACAGATTTAGTTTTCATCAAAATCGGGCTTCAGACTACTTTGAGTCTAAGCTGTTTCGTATTTTGCCATTCACACCCAGTTGAAAAATTCATCTATAAATATGTCTTTTGTTTTTAATGGTGGTATGCTTACTTTCGCTTTTTTTATATTTCTTTTTGCTTAGATTGAATTTAACACTTATAAGTTACGCGGCAAAAACACTTGCAAATAAAATCTTACCTCAAAATATCTATGGTATAAAACTACACCGTACACACAGCCAATTGAGACTAAAATTTGAATGACTAGCCACACAATTACATTGCACACTTGAGCTTGACCAAATAGTTCTTTGCCATTCTTGATGCACAACATTGATTCAGTGACCATGATAGCTCCATATACCCAACACTGGGTACCTACTCGCTTACAGTTTGGATCCGTAACGTAAGTGTAATATTGTCTGAAACCAATAAATATGTTAAAATATAAGTTTTGCTCAACCTAAATGCATTACGATTAATGGGCGACAGATTAATTTTTTTAGGGGCTCTTAATTTTTACAAAATATTTAAGTGCAAACAAATGACTGCCTCGTTATTAGTTTAGTGGTCGCAGGCGCGACCAAGAGGGTCTGGGTTCGATTCCCAGAAAAACTGTCCGCTTCGAGCCGCTATTGGATTTGACTTGAACTGGCGAAATATTAGGTAGGCCTATGCCTAACCCTTCAGGACGTGATGTTATATTAAACACAAGAATGTTATGTGGGAAAAAGCAACATGTCCCTCGACCATGTCCATCTCGTGACTGACCATCACAAATAATTATGACATGGTCGAGCGACATGTTGTTTTTCTCCATTATGAATCTTTTAGTAGCTGCACGGAGTCTGGCTCAAGGTTCAGTTGATTAAGTTTTTTCCTATTTTATGGAACACAACCGGCGAAATGTGTCGGTGTACGATACGTCTCGCTTTTCGTCTTGGGGAATTAGGGTGTACTGTGTTTTATAAATAATTATGTAGGTATGTTCGGCAAAAACCACATGTTGTTCCTTCTCATCAGTCACACACACGTTCAAGATTCGAGGCGCGAGCACGATAAGTGGCGCGCAGCTTCTAGATATTACTCGGAGTTAATAGCATTGCGCTCATAATTATACTAACTTAATAAAGCTTATATTTCGGAAATGTGGCGCTTTCTAAAATTATGTAGTTACGACTTTCGACATACATTTTCCCAAATACGTCTCAATATTAAATACTTGTGATTTGTTATAGACTCGTTTAATTACGAAATTGTCCATGAAACAGTAACTTCATAAGTTTAAAAAGTTAAATAAAGATTTTTCTGTACGAGGTAGGAGGCGATTTCCTGATATCATAAGATACGGTAATTATATGTAGAATTTACGTTATTATGATCATAACTGGTTTTATGTTTGAGGATTTGGATACGGTCACGGAGAAGTCACAATGACCATTGTATTCAACAACATTCCTACCAAGAACAACCAAATATACGGATAATAACAAAAAAATACATTACCTTACTGAGGGAGCTACAATAACTCCTATTAGACAAAGTCGTGCCATGACCAAAGGATGTGAAGGTGGCATTTCAAATATATGTTTTAAGAAAAATGTATTCAATTCAGATATTTGCCAAAACACTACCAATTGGCTCAAAGCGCAGAATCTCATATATGTGCTTGTAGGATCTAACCATCGGACCGGAGTCCACTGCACAGGAGTGAACTGTAATATAGCTCGCTTGATTTTTCCAGTAGTGGATGTAATGTCCCTTAAAATGAAAACAAAACAGTTTAGTTTCGAAACGATTTTTTTAAAAATGCTTACGGTTTAAAATGACGCTTATTTAACAATAATCGATTGTTTATTACATCACAGAATAAGTAATAATAGTAAAGTCCAAGTACAGAAATTGCACTGTATGATTGCAAACACGCGAATTGAAACCTAATAACAACACAGCTAATGTTTATAATACGTTACACGGCACGGGCGTGACCTTATTAGCCATATTATTTTACTATTATAATTCTGCTAAAGCGGCTATTCACGGGTGTGTCACAACGTGCGCCAGGCCTGATTACACTAAGGTTGAATGTCACTTGCACGTCGTAAACAACAATGTTTATCTATTACTACAATTTAGGTACAAGTGCAGATCAGATTTTTGCTTGACTGCTTACTGCGACGTTCTGACCGATTTGTGGTTTGCGTTTGTCAATACGACAATAGTGGCAGTGATAGACCTCGGTAGAATTTTAACTAATTTATTTTTACTCTTGGTCCCTTGGCCAAGATGCCAGCAAATCATGAATGACTCGATCAAAAAAGATGTTTCTCTCTCAGTTGAGAGAAAAAGATCTTTAATATCTAGCTAGCTATCTAGATGGGAAAATCATTTTTGTTAATAAGGTTGAACGGTTTTCTTATAAGTTCTTTTATTAGTCTGTGATTCTAACAACATAGATATACGATTAGATTGTTAAATAACTCGATTAGTAACGCCACATTACTATTAAAATACTGTTAGTACCTACATATTTCATTTTACCAACACCAGAACGTCACTTGTTTTGTCAGTTTAAATACCGCTAGCTATTGAGTACTTAGACTAAAATAAGGTATGGTGTAAATACATATACAGGGTGTGGCGTAAATAGTGGTCCACCGTTTAGGATTCGATTTACCAGATAATTTACTATAACCTACTACAATTTTAAGCATTTTTACCCAAGGGGTTGCGGAGATATACGTCTTATTTGTCTTCTTTTTTTTTTATAAAAATTCCATGTTTTGTTATAAATTTGGTTGTATTAAAAAAAAGAAACATCTTTTGTACCCACAAACGAGAGAACTGGTTTCCTTTGAATATTACTAAATGTTCATAGCATTTTACAGAAGATTGTTTTGCCTATGAAAAACCGTCACCGGTTCAAAAACGATTAGGTAGGTGTTTGTACGTTTTCTTTACCAGTTTTTTTTTTACAATGGTCATATTAGTACTTAGTCGTTACATAGTACCTTTTGTAATAGGTAACTAGAATAACTTTATTGTACCTACTTGAAATGATTTCTCAAAGTACCTTCGAATCGTCTAACCGAGGTTCTCTTAACGTGAAGATTAATATGGACTCATAAAAAAAAAATTTTTTTTTTCAAAAATAGAAAATCTGTCCAAATATTGTTCATTTATGTGTTTTTTCGATTTGAAATCGGAATGTAAAAAAAAACATTATTATACATTGATATATTAAAAGGAGGAAGATACGTTACGCGCTAACATTGCAATCAGAAAACCTGGACTCGGTCATCACAGTTGCAAACTTACAGTCTCTGATAGACAAGGACAGAGATAAGAGCCGGCGCCGTCGTGCGAGCGAAATCGCATTAGCCGCCGAACGTTGCCGAATGTTTGCGATTTTATGAATGACGTGTGGCATGTGGTAGCGTTAGCAAAAAAATATCGGGAAAAAATTAAGAAAAATTATTTATTTTTTATTAGGTACTTAAAAAATTAAATATTATATATATAGAGTAAACTTAATTCCTATTAAGTTTGGTTATTAAAACAGTCAGACGAACAAGAACTTATATACCTTCAAATAAAGATAATTTATTTCTTTTTTGTCGTTTTGTTACACTTGATATTGCCGGATCTATTTTATGAAAATAATGGACTCTGACATCACAATATTTGTCAACTATTGCCTTCAAAAGTTGTATTCTATGGTTAAATGTAACTGGTTGATCTAATGAATGAATTTCTAAAGCAGACAGAATATCTGAATTTACAAAAGATTGAATCACATTTATTTTTAGCCGAAATATTTGCTTCACACAAAGAAAATGTTGAGTATTGTTTTCTCTAAAAAACATTTTTATTGCTGTTTCGGACTTAAGGCATATTTTGAATAAATCATTAGATGGATAGCACAAACCCCCCATATCCTTCAGATTAATTAACTTATGAAAACTCAGTTTTTCATTAGTAATCAACTCAGTAACACATATCTCACATTTAATAGTTTTTATTAATGCCCTAGCGACCCACCCAGCTATATATCCAATGATTTGTTCAGCACTTATTGACAGATTATTTTGATCATCTAAAATATTTGATAATATTTCAACATTATCTTCGGCTGTAGTATCACTTGCATTACTTTTGTTTCTTTTTATATCTCTCACGCGGATATATGATCCACCACGTGTAACTTTATGTTTTTTAAATGATTCACTACCATAAATATCCACCATTGAAACATCTTCACCAGCATTTGTCAAATCTTGAGCACTTCTGCCTACAGTTCTATTTATGTTTTCGATAGCCGAGGAGCACGTAAGTAGGGGAAAATTATCAAGTGGTATACAATTTCCCGAGAGAGAAGAACGCAGCTCTAAGTGTCCTAACACTTTTCTGTAAATTCCCTGGAATTGACGGACATTTGGGTTATTATTATATCCGCCCTGCCGGCGAATTATACCGAAAAATAATTCTAGATGGTCTTGGCTAAGCCTGTACATTGAAATATATTTTAGCAAGCCAGTTTCAACTAATGTTGAGTATAAGTATTTTAGGCTCTCCATACATATTAAAAATCCAATAAAACCAGTTTTACACGCAGATTGCGTTATAGCTTTTTTTGTTATATTCATTGTAACTCTACGTCTTGTTATTCTTCTCTTTCTATTTAGGAATTTTAATGAACAGATGTACTCTTTCATTTCATTTAGAAATTCAAAAACCTTTTCTTTATTTTCTGGACAAAGTGGTTTCTTAAAACCAAATCGTTCACGTTTCCGTGAATTCATAACATCGAATAGATGGTTAAATTTTTCAATAAATTGAACCGTAGCTTCAGTGTTTAGAAACCGTGTTGAGGAAAGTAATTGTTCACACAGTCTTAATGCGTCTGCTACGCTTCGACTGAGGAGCTGAGTAGCAAGCTTTACTTTCATAATTTGATTACGGAAGTCGATATGTTTAGGTGTTAATTTATTTGCAAAAGTAAGCGTTTCACTGCTTTGTAGTTTTAATAAATTTACAAGAAATTGCCACTTTACTTCTCGATTCTCGTGGTCAAAAAACATTCTTTTGGACTCAAATGTGTTTCTAACAAGTTTTACCATGTGACATGGATCTAAAAATACAGCAACATCCATGTTACATGATGGGTGTTTGAAGGTTGTTTTTAAATTTTCAACATTATTAAGATTACAACCTAATAGATTAGCGGCATTAACATTAGACGGACAGCCGTCAAACGTTAACGCAACTACATTAACGCCTACCTCCCAGCATTTTGTTAAACACATTTTTATTAAGGTTGACTTAGTCTCAGCTGTGAGTCCATCAACAAAAAAATATCCGACAGGTAGCTTCCAATTCTCGTCTAGACAAACAAGCATCATCACAAATGCTTGTGAAGCAACCCTGTCGACGTCTAAGCCTCCAGTTCCGTAATTGACTAAACCTAAAGTTTTTTTACCATTCCAAACGGTTTGTTGTCGAATAGCCATTTCATCTACGACTAATGTACAATAAATATTTTTGTGGGTGCCGGATTTTTTATTTTTAAGAACTTCGAAGGCTTCAGCTGTAAATCCTGGCTCTGCATTTAAGTTTTCATACCACTTTCCTAGTGTTCGAGGGTGAGGCAAGGCGTCTTCAAAAACTTTTCGCACATATTTGTATCCCGCCGGAGAGTAAAAATTTAGAGTCAGGGCAAACTTTCTTAAGGATGGGCTGAATTTCATCCTGATGTTTTTTCTGCGTTTATTTTGCTTTCTAATTCTTGCAAACAAATCGGCTGCTTCCGCTTTTACACACAATTCCTGAAATTGGTCTTCAGGAACATTGAGTTCTTTTTTCAGTTTAATCATTGTCTCCTTTAGTGATTTACATCGTTCCTGAAGTCTTTTGTTTTTTCTCTTCAAATTTTTATTTTCTTTAATAAGTTTCTTTTTATCAAATGATATTTTTCTAACTTTTGATTTTAGAAATGCTTTACGGGGCGTATCGAAAATTGACTCCACGTCAGAAACATTTATGTTTTGGAGGGAGTTTGGTGAGCCGGGTTTCGAGCTATAATGATCATAGTTCATAGCCTCCTATAACAAAAAAAAACATTTATTTGAATGCATCCTTAGTAGGTCGCATACAAAAACCTATTTAAAGGTGGTTCCGTCAATGTAGCCCGCGAAATGCAAATTTTCATACTTTAACAAAATAAACTCACAGTACCTGAAAATAGGGTACAGCTCCTGCTGATATCCTTTTTAACCCTTTGCTGGTTGTATATACATCTTCTAATTTGAAATGTGTTGAGCATAATCGACTATGTACTGTAGGTGTCCAATCAGGTTCCTGTCTTTGTTTTCGGACAACATCAAGCCACTTTTGTCTCCTTAATTCATCTTTAGGAAACCTGAATAATAAAAAGCCAAGCACTACCATTATGCATTTATGTATAAATAAATAAATAATATGATGACATGTGCAGTTAGGGAGTTACGAGGAATCCTTGAAATAATAACCGTTTGCTTTGCCATAGTCGCGTAATAACTAAAAAAAAAAGTGATTCTGCACTAACAATTACTAAAACCTAGATAAAAACTTTTGTCTTAGTAAAAACTCTTTTTTAAAATAAGTATTGCGTAAAACATAACTATAATCAAACATTAATTAAATCGACTTGAAATTAAATAACCACGGATGGTATAAAAAAGAAATAACACAAAAATGAAATTTGTGTTGCTAACCTTACGCAACCTCGGTCTAGTAGGTACTCGGGACTCGTCGCGTTCTCGGAACTCGCGCATTATGTGCGTATCGTGTCTCACACGCATCTTTGTATGATCTATCTCGCTCTCACAAACATGGCGAAGCAAACATTAAATATTATTGTAATTTTCAACAAATTAACATTTTTGGCTGTACTTACGAGTGGTAAGTAATCCCATGTGTCTTATTTTTCTTCCTTGTATTATTGAAACACTGTTTAGCTGCACAAGAAGTCATTTTGATGCGTATTTATCAAAAAAACTGAAATTATTGAGGTGTGTGATCATAACGACGTTCCATGCGCAACTGAGTGCCAACTACGGGCAATCACTTAGTTGAGTGGGACCAGGCGCTGTGACTACGTACCGTATCTACCGCTTTTAATACATCAATGTTATTATAAACATTTTGATTATAGGTATGGAAAGGCATCGATATCTTCATGTTTTTTTTTTATAACCTGTCCCATACCGAATTCTACCCTATGACCTTGGCAGGGCCAATCAGAATGCAGCACCCCGCTTCCCCATACCTCGGCTAGTTGACAGAATTGGTTTGGAACAGTATATCAAACATTAGGCGTCTACGGTACGGCCTGTATGGTCGTTGACTTATCCGCAGACTAACCTAGACAAGCGCGGTTAACCTAAAGATGGATTATTTAGCACGAGCTCCCCCAAGGGCGATAATAATCTGAATCTCTACTCTAAATCTGAATAAAGGTCTGAAGAAAAGCTAAAATGCTTGAAGTGGAAATATAACCAAGAATAGTTAATCAAACAATCCGAAATGCTAAAATTTTTGAAGGGGTAGTATTTAATTGCAAAAGAAATCAAAATCCTAATTTTGAATTTAAATAACCGCATCCTAATCAAAAACACTGAATGCACAGCAAAATAATTAACTTTCTCAAAATATTACAATGTTAGCAAATATTTGGATTACTTAGCACTGCACAACTTATACCGGGGCTATAAAAAAAAACAATACTAACTAGCTGCTAGCTCTTATATAATTACACGAATAGTTACGTGTGGGTACCAGGTATATACACTAGGGTAAATTTGCTGTGTAATCAGTACATTTTATATGAGAATTATTTTTTGCACATGGTTGCGAATTTGAGGAAAACATATAATACAGTTTTGATTAATAATTTCTAAATATTTTTAGTACCTACTAGTTTTGTTAAGATAATATTAATAAACACGAAAAAGTTAGATCCATGGTGCTAAATGTAGCACAAGCCTTAGGCCTCTAACTGCGGTTGTCGGGGCGTCCTCGTGTATTGTGATTGAAATTGATAAAAACTACGCTTATCAATATCGATAAGAGCAGGGGAATGATGAATTAGAATATCAATTCATATTTTTCATATTATTATTCTACATAAAGTAAATACCTACTCTGGTCAGTCCGTGCTCTTACTTTTATATCATACTAGCTGTGCCCAGCGGTTTCACCCGCTGCTCACTTAGGGGTATAAAAAATAGATGTTGGCCGATTCTCAGACCTACCCGATATGTACACAAAATTTCGTTTAAATCGATCCAGCCGTTTCGGAGGAGTATGGGAACGAAAACTGTGACACGAGAATTTTATATATTAAACTAGCTGTTCCCCACGGTTTCACCCGCGCTGCTCAGCACCTGTTGGTCGTAGCGTGATGTTATATATGCCTATAGCCTTCCTCAAGAAATGGACTATCCAACACTAAAAGAATTTTTCAATTTCAACCAATAGTCCCTGAGATTAGCGCGTTCAAACAAACAAACAAACTCTTCAGCTTTATAATACTATAGTATATACTAGCTGACCCGGCGAACTCTGTTCCGCCTTAAAGGCAATAAATAATAAGCAGATTTTCGAATTTAGTTAGTTATTTTTTTCTGAGAAATAATTCATGCAAGCCTAGTACTTTTATTAGTAAGGATTAACCTACCCTACCTACCTACCTACTTACCTACCCACCCTACCTACCTACTAACCTACCCCACCCTACCTACCTACTAACCTACCCACCCTACCTACCCTACTTCGCTTACCGGGTTGAAAAGTATAAATAAGTATCCTATGTCCGTCTCCTGGTTCTAAGCTTCCTCGTCACCAATTTTCAGCCATATCGGTAAAGCTATTCAATTTCACCGTGAATTCATGCAAGCCTAGTACTTTCGCTTTTATTAGTAAGAATTTTGACTCTCCATTTTATTTAGAAAACGTTTGTATGGGAAATAGAAAAGGGCTGTTTTTAGGGTTTTCCCGGCAATTATTCTAATTTTTCTCACCTTTCAAACCTTCCCTGGACTTCCAGGAGTATTTCAAGACTAAAATTAGGCAAATCGGTTCAGCCGTTCTCGAGTTTTAGCGAGACTAACGAAAGCTGTTCTTGAGTTATAAATAGTGTTACTAACACAACTTTCTTTTATATTTCCAGCCATATCGGTAAAGCTAAGTTTGTTCTATCAAGAACTTGAATCCACAGATCAAACTGCTGGAATTAATTTCACCGTGAATTCATGCAAGCCTAGTACTTTCGCTTGTATTAGTTAGGATTTTGACTCTCCATTTTATTTAGACAACGTTTGTATGGGAAATAGAAAAGACCCTACCCCTACCCTACCTACCCTACATACCCTATCTCTCAAGTTGGATCGAACTGCACATGGTGTGCGAATTTTATTATAATCGGTTAAGTGGTTTAGGAGTCCATTGAGGACAAACATTGTGACACGAGATTTATATATATTAAGATAAACTTTGTTTTTTTTTTAATAGAAGTTAGCGATCCTATACTTAACTTAATGTCTGTCCCGAAATGCAACTCTACCTTCTTTAAGCAGGTACCACATTGTTTTGGTTTGCTCTCTAATTTTATTTATTTTTGGTTTAACCTGTTGAATGTCGCAAAAACGCGCGAGACCGCTCCCAAAATCGACGAATTTATGAGAAACTTTGAATATTTCACTGTTAAGCTAAGCCGATAGCTACACCATATAAAGTTCCCCTGTAGGTACTTAAGACACTTGTGGCGTTTTGTCTTATGTTCCCTGAGGAACTCAACAATTTTCAACAGATTAATGCAGAAGTTTAACGAAAAAAACAATTTAGTGTCTAAACTCCAAATAAAAAAAAATATGTCTTTGTATATGAAATGAGAACAAAGTACTACAGAATAATCAATACATAAATATAAGTCTTACCTTATGCTAACCCATTTGTATTCTCGCATTTCTAAGGCTTTGCATAACTTAAGCCCACACCATATTCCTAGACCATTGCAAATTAGAACATCCAATATAACCGAGTCCCACCAACATTCTAAGAAATTAGGAAGCAAATGTGCAAATGCTATTTCGGTTATTTCCCACATTATTGAGATAGCCCATAATAGTCCTGCATGCCTGAATAATATGGCTTTAAACATCCACCCTAAAAAGTGTCCCCAAGCAAATACATCCACATGAGACCAGAATTTTGCTAAGCTTATATCTGAGCAATTAACCGCATACTCCTGAAAAATATAAGATCTGACTTAGATATTTGTACATCATTTCAGGTTAATAATTCTCAATAGGGTTATAAATTATGCTGCCTTATTTAGTTATAAAGGCCCAAACTTAAATGTATAACATAGGTTTGTAGTACACACAAGGTGTATAAATATGTATAATTGGCTCCTTTACTTCAAGTGAAATTTCTTTGACTTAAGCAATACACAAAAATAACTTCTGCACAAAGTGAATAAGTACATAAATTATATACCTAGTTTAAAAGTGCTATGTTGAAAGAACATACCTTATCCATATCAATGTGGAAGTTGCGGAGGTTTGGGTCTATCCAATACATTACTTCATAAACAGTAGAATAACTTTGGAATAGGAGAAACAATAGAGCCAGTAAGTATAGTACTGATGTACCAAATACAATCCTCCAAACAGCTGGGTGTGGTCGTGTGAACGGTCCATTGGGGAATGTAAGTACTGATACTATAAGAAAAAAAAATACTACACAGCATATTCCCGACCATATATTATCTTGAATACTGGACTCATCCCTGAAATTATATAAAACATGTATTGTACAACAAATTGAGTTTATTTTACTATTATTATGACTTATTTTTCATAATTGTATTATGTTTTTGATATTTTTTCTAGAATAGTTAGTATCTTTTCTTATTCAGTAAATGCACATTAATAAACATAAATTTGAACTTATTCTCATGGGGTTGGCAGACATTAGGTTTGCCAAAGCTGAAAACCATAGCTTGACAGACACATTCAGTAATGGTTTAAAGATAAATAGGTTGCTTTATATACACCTTAGAATCTATTGTCCTTGATCATTTTACAAAAAAATATAAAACTGATAAACTTCACATAAAGGTTCATTAACCAGATAAATTAAAATATTTTCTAGTTTTAAATTATTAGGTTACAGGCACCTATCTGAAAAAGTGTGGTTTCATCTTTAGTCTAGGATTACATCATAAGTTAACATCGTAACTTAATTATAAGAAAATATGCTATATAATGGGTAATACCTTACAAATGCTGTATAGATTACTGCTGCAATAGATACTGCCAACAGCGTAATAGTATGAGGTTTATAGAAAAATTCTAATGAAATATCGTCCACCGGTCTCTCATTTATAGAACTAAAAGCGACCGTATATTCATTACTAAGCATTGTGCTGCTACCAGACATTGTTCTTTCCTTTGTGTCCTTCATATTTCTATTGTGGTCTATATTTGAACACAACACTCATTAAGTAATATCACATCAAGACCATTATCAAAACTGTAGACTCTGCTCGTGCTCAGTGTAGTTTCCGTCCGTACCAGTCGCAATGTCACAAAACCTCACATACAATCACATTGAAAAACTGATGAAATCAGAATTTTCACTGACAATCAGTGTTGCCAACAAACATTATATTTTAAAAAGTCATTATAAACCAGAGTAGAGTAGAGCCCTAGAGTGAGGATATTATTAAAGCAAATCGCAGAATACAGACACAAAAATCTTTTAACCACTGGTGGGTTAAAAGATTTGTGTCACAAGCGTGGCCTGCCATCTTCATTCCATTTTATATTATTTTCAAAATCGTGATTTCGTATAAAGCCTTTTTTAAATAATAGCTAACAACGATCCAAACAGTTTTTTAATGATACCAAACTCACACATAACGTGTTTGTATGTAGGTAGTTTGTAGTACCTAAAAACAAGTAATTACTTCTTAAGATCGTTTTCTTAATTAATAGCTTAATTTAAAAAAAAAAAACATAGTACACCTAGCAATTACTAAAGAAAACGTTAATTATGTGAAGTATTAAAATTATGAAGTTGAGAAAAGAAGCGAGAAGGATTCTTGGTCACATTTATTTTAGACTGGCAATAATTTCAGGTTGAAACTAAGTTAATAAACTTTGCTGTAATACGATTATTGCAATAATGCTTTTTCAATATTTCTGATTCGTTCGAAGCTGAAGAAATTAACCCAGAAAGATATAATTTTGCAACTTCAACCTCAACTCTTAATTCATATGGTTTTTGTGGACTAGAGATAGGTATGTAGTATGTATGCACCACAAATTTTGCCAATATCACTTGTAAACTGGTAATAAACTATCAAACGCTAAAGAATAGGTAATTAGCAAGTAAATAATTAAAAAAATCACTTAATATCTTCAACTCTTCTTTAATGGCTTTTCGAGGGTGCTTACAAAGAATCTAATTATCTGTGGCATTGAGAGATATACCCATATGCCCATGGAAACGGTACCTATATTCTAGTTTAAAAACAATAATAATACAAGTATCGATGTTATCAACATTTTCAACATACACATTTGAAAATTTTAATTAAGCAGTCGCTGCACAATAAAAGAGATAACAACAGCTTGTCAACAAGCAAGACGGTTGTGACCATGTGAACTACCATTAATCTAAGTTTTGCATCAAGTTATTGATGCAAAATAGTTATTTGTTATACAAGAGTGCAAAGTTGCTTTTTAACCCTTAATCAAACATATGGAAATTATTTCCCACCCGACAATGATCTACATTTTTGTATTTTATAATGAATCGATAATCGATACTTCAAATTATTTCAACCCATCAAAAACTATAACATATTTCTTTTAATTTCTGGCAGCACTGTCTTAAGAAATGTCACATGCCTTAAACGTCAAAGTCAGTTCAAGCTTCGAGGTTCGTTTTTTCAGCCAATTTAGCTCTAAATTAGGATTGTTGTGAAGTGTTTTTTGTCTGACGAGCAGAAAAATTCTTGTAAGTACGTGTGTTTAAAAAGAAAACTCCGTGCTAGTTTTGTATGTCTAAAGTAGGTGGGAATAATTTCCCTATATCCATTTCGGTAAATACCAAGTGGGTAATTAATTCCCTATATCCCTTTCGCGTTCACTGTTTTATCAATATATATAAAATGTTGATTCTGTCTTTTTATTAATTTTTTTTATTTTAAAATAATAAAAAATAACAATAATAATTTCAATATTCTTTGTTATTACAAAGAATATTGAAATCATTATTGTTATTTTTAGGAACGTAAAGAGTTTCAAAATGTCGTTGCAATCTAAAATGAAAGGAAAGAAGACAATAAACGTTTCCGAAACAGAAAAAATACGAGTGCTTTAAAAATTTTCACCTTATTGAAACTCGCCATGTAACCAATGTATGATTCTCCGGTTTTTTTTCCATTATGTGATTATTACTTTTAGTACAATAATAAATAACCTGATTTCTATGATTTTGTTTTTTCTTAATTATTCAAAAACCAAGCAAAGTCAAAGGCAACAACTAGTCATGCAGCACAACTAGGCATTGCAGTAAAGGATATAGGGAAATAATTTCCCACCCTTGAAACAAAACATATCCTAACCAAACACGACCCCCCGCACGACCGCCGTCGCGAGCACACATGTTACTGTGACCTCTCGTTCATTTTATTTGAAAAAGTGGTATTTAATACGTTGAAGAGTATAAGAAACAAATCAGTGCGTGATCAACATCTTACCGCGTAAAACAGTGAAAAAACTACATCAGTACATAAACTATTACTAAAGTTATCAACAAAAACAGTTTGAATCAATCGAAAAGTGATCGTTAAAAAGTGTCTTTGTGTCGTGGTGTCATTGACCTTGTTAAGTAAGCTACGGTCATTAACACACGCTGGACATTTTTAACTACAGAACGCCAAATTCGTCAGGCAAGATATCGTACGAGTGGTCTAGCGGTTGACCCAACCCGCACTTCTGTTGAACGCTACGTGTCGCAAGTTCGAACCCGGACGAAGACGAATTCTTCTTTTTGGACTTTTTTATTTCTTACTTTTTTGCAATATGTTAAAAACACCACCAAAGGGTTCTCCAAGTAAGCAACCGTCACGCTCGGAGCCTGATATTCAAAAATTATGTGCTGAAGAAGATTCCATGTCGGACCTAATCCCGGCTAACATCACGCAACGCGCTAAGCGTCGCCGGCCCTCGAGCGACCATTCGGACATAAAAAATGAGCTTACAAGTGATCTGAGGGACATGATAAGAGAATTAGTTAGCTCTCAAAATATGCGATTGGACAAATTGGAGACTCTTATAATGGATATTAAAACCCAGTACTCAAAAATAGAGGAATCTAATACCGAAATTGACAAAAACGTTTCAAACATATCGGACCAACTAACCTCCTTAGAAGCAAAAATTACAGGAATTGAAATTGAACGTAACACCATGGCCATAAAAATGTGCTCACTGGAAGAGAAAATAGATTCCGTAGAGCGAAACTGTTTAAAGACTTTCGTCGAACTGCGTAACGTACCTAAGTTGGCACAAGAAAGTAAGAATACACTATATTCTCTTGTACAACAACTTTCAAAACTTTTAGAAGTAGACATCCAAACAAATGATATTCGAGATGTCTCGAGGTTCCCATCTAAGAAGGAAAGCAAGACATCAAGCATCAGCATTGAGTTCTCTAATACCCTACTAAAAAGCAATTTTCTGGCATCGGCAAAACAATTCAATAACAAGAACCCCGAGAATAAAATCAACTCTACTCATCTGGGCCTGAATGTGCCACCTACTCCTGTCTACATCGCAGAACAGCTCACTTCACTTTCCAGAAAGATATTTTATACTGCGCGAAACTTCTGTAAGACAAACAATTATACATTTTGCTGGACTTCTAATGGACGTGTTATGATCAAGAAAAACGCCGATAGTCAGTACATCATAATAAAGAATGAAGAGCAATTGCAGCAGCTTTCGTTGCGAAGCAATCAATGACTAGAACTCTTTTGTTGGTCATTTCATGCGCAATCGCTTTTCTTTTTGTATGTATGTTTTCAATTACCTCTAGTTACTACAGCAAGTTATTGTCATGTCATTATAGCCATGTTATCAATATTTGTCATAACTTTTCAAACTTTTTTGCAACTTGTGTCATGCTATACCTTTATTTGTTGTTATAAGTGGAACTCCAGTCACTCACACTCAATTACATTCTACCCTTATTCTCGTCAAACACACTACTCACAACTTACCCCACTCACTCAACACACATCTCTTGAGCGAGCCAACTTTTGGTATGTATATGGTTTGGTATGTATTGTTAAAATTTGTTTATTTTATTTTACGTCATGTCGCATTATCCAACATGTTGGCTGTTTACGGTCGAGATCAGAGATTAAACTTCAATTACCTGTGCAATCATATGTCGCGTACACCACGCGACATTCTTCTTCATAGCTTGTTTTGAAGTATGCAAAGTATTGAAACCTTGCACTCAGATCTTGACTCACTTCAGATAGCCAAAACGTTCACGTGCGACATAGATGATGTAAAAAAAAATATTATAAAAAAGAATCCCACCCTCAATCTGCTTTCTCAAAATATTCGTAGTGTTAATTGCAACATGCCTAATTTCAGCACCCTTCTACAAAGATCAGAAATAGCTTGGGACTTGTTGGTCCTTTCAGAATGTTGGCTTCCTTCAGCTCGTAACATACCTAATCTCGCAAACTATAACTATGCAGCTACGACGTCTCATAAAACCCAAAATGAAGGAGTTGTGATCTACTATAACAGAAACCTGAAAGTAACCATTGAAGAGCCTCAGATAAATGACGCCAACTGTCTAATGCTGAAACTAGGCTCAGAAACGTGTATCATCGGAATCTACCGCCCCCCGAGTCAAACCGACACGTCTAACTTTATTAGCTCTATAGACTCACTACTCTCAAAATTAAGTAGGTATAAAAACATTGTTCTCTGCGGTGATATTAACATCGATATAGCCCCTAACAGTCCCGACAAACGTTCACACGAGTACTTAAATGTATTAGCTAGTCACTGCCTGCTCCCAGGTCATACTTCACTTACGCATGGGCGCACGTGTCTCGATCACATAATGCTTAAAACTAAATTAGATGCTAACTGTCTCATAATTGAGTCATCTATCACGGACCACGAAACTGTTGCTATTAGCTTAAACTTGAAATCTCATCTAAATTACTGCAATAAAACGTCCAGTATAATTGATTTCGAATCCCTCGATGTAACCATCCGAAATACTAACTTTCAGCCTATCATTGAGTCTAGTGATGCCAACATCTCCGCCAACCTACTTGTAACACACCTATCTACTGCAATATCCGATAATACTAGTGTTATCCAAATTCCCAAAAGACAACGGGTCAGTAAACCATGGATTACCAAAGGGTTACTTCGTTGTATGAGAAACAGGGATAACCTCCATAAAAAGCTTAAACGAGATCCCGAAAATGAAACTGTTAGACTAACCTACAAACGTTATCGTAATTTCTGTAACACTATTATTAAAAAAGCTAAACGAACCTACGACAAAAAAGAGATTGAAAATGCAAATGGGAATAAAAAGCACTTATGGGATGCAATTAAAAAGATAAGCGGCTCAAGCAAACCTTCAGACTTCGCTTCCTGTCTTATAACATCCCTAAACCCAGATGAAGATATAAATAAAGTTAACGATTTCTTCGCTAACGTGGGCAGGAAACTTGCGGAACAAACTATTGATCAAACGCGGAGCAGAACGTGTGCGAACGAAGTATCACAGGGCTTTTCTTCTGTTAATCCTATCAATTCATTTGTCATACTCCCTCCTGATGAAGAAGAAGTATTCTTCCTCATTAATGGTTTAAAGGAGAAATGTGCAGCAGGTATTGATCAGATATCTTCCAAGATCTTAAAGAGGTATATACATTTTCTTACCGCTCCTATTACTCACATTTGCAAATTGGCCATGGCGTCTGGTGTTTTTCCTGGAGCATTTAAAAAGGCGCTTATTAAACCTATACACAAAGAAGGTGAAAGAGACTTCGTTGATAACTACCGGCCTATCTCCATCTTACCTACTTTGTCCAAGATCTTGGAACGGCTTATAAATCGTCGACTAACAAACTATCTTGAAACAAATAATCTTCTTTCGCCTGCACAATTTGGTTTTCGTACTAACAGATCAACAAATGATGCGATTCACGAACTCTTAAATTCCATCATAACCAATTCAGACAAAAAGAAGAAATGCTTAACACTGTTCCTTGATCTCGCTAAAGCTTTCGACACAGTCTCTATTCCACACTTACTCACAAAGCTTGAGCAGATTGGCGTAAGAGGTGTTCCGCTTCAATTACTTAGGGACTACCTGACAGGCAGAACGCAAAGAGTTCGGATTGATCGGTGGCTGAGTGATGAAATAGCTGTTGAATATGGTGTTCCACAAGGCAGTATACTCGGCCCGACGTTGTTCCTGGTGTATATCAACAGCCTTTGCCAGCTTCAGCTCTACTGTGGTAAAATTGTTACTTTCGCTGATGACACCGCCCTCTTTTTTTGCGGACAGAGCTGGGAAGAGGTTTTCGATACTGCACAAAAAGGTTTTAACCAAGTTTGCGAGTGGCTCAGATCCAATATCCTGACCTTGAATGTAAAAAAAACCAAATATGTTACGTTTGCCCATAGGTCCAATCTGTTGCCTCCAACCTACTTAGGTATTACCTGCCACATTTGTGCTTCTGACTCCATCATATGCTCTTGTCCGACACTTCAAAGGGTTGAAGATATCAAATATCTTGGTGTCATTATAGATCAGTTCCTGACCTTTAAACCGCATTTAAAAACCCTCGTAACGCGGTTACGTAAACTAATATATATATTCAAAACTCTCAGACACACAGCAGACCGGCGAATCACTAAAATGGTTTATGATGCCCTTTGCCAATCCCTTATTGATTATTGTATAACATGCTGGGGAGGTGCCGCCAAGACTCATCTAATTGAAGTGGAGAGAGCACAGCGAGCCATACTCAAAGTCGGCGCCGGTCTCCCTTTCTTGTTTCCTACCGTAGACCTTTTTAAGAACTGGGATGTTCTGACTGTTAGACAATCCTTCGTCTTGCGTACAGTGCTAAGGGAGCACTCCCTAGTGCAATATGACCCGAACCTATGTAAAGACAAACGCAGAAAAGGTAGGGTATGCCAAACTCAAGCATTCAACTCTTCACATCCGCGGAATTTCTTTTTGTTTCTTGGACCATATCTGTATAACAAACTAAATAAAATACTCAACATTTATCCCCTAACAATATACAAATGTAAAACCTCAGTCACCTCGTATCTGAAATCTCTAGACTATCAGGGAACTGAAAAACTACTGATCCCCTCAAAATAAACAGACCGTTTTATATAATTAGTTAAGTATCCTATCTGCTGCATCGACCAATTATCCTACTCATGCCTAACCAAAGCTAACCATACTCGCGCCATACTCTCACACCACATACACAATTACACATCAAGTCATCGCCCACACACCTTTCTCTCACCCACTCACAGATTTCTTACACACATTCTGAAACTTCCACAATCATTTAGAATTTTTATTTGTAATTTATTAATTTTTTTTCTTTATTTTTTGTTGTTTTTGTTTAAAATGCATCCTTTGTTTGTTTCCTGCACTCCTTGAACTAGATTCAAATTGTTCAACGGCGGAAGGGCCCTGGTGACCCGTAATACAGGATTTTTACTGAAACCTACTGCAGGCACCAGTCTCTCACAAAGTTAACGTTTTGACCATGCATTTCTGTAAAGTTCTAGCATTAAGTAACTTGTGTGGAGAAAATAAACAATTTTATTATTATTATTATTAAACATGGGGAAATATATTCCCACCAGAAAAAAACATATACAGGGTGTTTGGCAGAACGTTGAACATACGAAAATGGGGGATAGGTGGGGTCGTCTGCTACTTACTCAGCCCTAATTTCATTTCATTTAAATCATTTTTTGTTTTTTTTTTTAATGCAAGTTGAAATTAAGATTTAAGTATTTTTTACATCTTTCTGTAAGTTTGAGGACTCATAACTCTTTTTCTAGTTAACATCTGAATAATGGAATAATTTTATAAGAATCTGCCAACATAAAATATTTAAAAAGAAAAACTAAATATTGCATGTTTTACCCATTTTTAATAAAAAATACACTTTAAAGTTAAGAAAGTGGTGAAACAAGAAGAGAGATAAAAAAAATATTTAAAAATATCTAGTGGGCCAGGGCCAAATAAATTAGGGCTGAGTAAGTAGCAGATGACCCCACCTATCCACCATTTTCGTATGTTCAACGTTCCGCCAAACACCCTGTATACCATGTTTTTTTTTTTATTTAATTTATCATACATTAAAACTATTTCTAAATGTAAGCTAAATCCATTTTAACATCTTTGATAAGTCTTACACAGCGCCGCGTTTGTTTAAGGGTTAACCGCGTGTTCAATTTTGATGACCGAGCAAGCGAAGGATTCAAAATTAGAATCCTGAGCGTTAGCGAGGGAATCAAAAGAACACGAGGTGAAAAATCTTTGCACTCGAGATCAACACGTAACTTTTCATTCCACCTCAGCGAGGAAATGACTAAATGCAAAAAAAAAACTTTTAGGGTGCGTCCACATCTGGCGAATGTGCCGCAAATGTGCAGCACGCGAGCCGATTGCGAGCTGCCCGCAAGCTGCGCGCGTACAGTCACTGCAATGGTTTGGTGCGCCTCTTTAGCGCAACTCATACAAGGCTCGTATAGAGCGCGCGAGCGGCGCGCGATCTGCGCGCGCTCAGTTCTCGCCCCTATTTCTTTCCACGCATCATTTTTTAGATTTTTTCTATAGTAATCTTCGAAATAATCGATCTTTAGGATCCCATAATACTGGAAATCTTTTATATGTTTCAATGAAGCGTAAACAATTCTCCTCCGTCCACTCCATGACAACACGTACTTAGCCTCCAGTAATCAGAAACGAACTGAGCGAAATAACTAGCGCGCCGCCCGCGCGCTGATCGCGTACGGCGCTTAGGTCGCGCGCGAACTGCGCGCGGGCGGCGCAGAAGCGGCGCACGAACAAAAATGCACGCGCGCAGCTCGCGGGCAGATCGCAAACGGCTCGCGAGCTGCACATTCGCGGCACATTCGCCAGATGTGGACGCACCCTTACAATCATAAGATAGGTAAGTACACTTTTATTTCAGTTTAGGTATTAATTACTACATTATGACAGGTAAGTCTTACAGAATAATCTTTAAATTATAACAAAACTAACACAGTTCCCCTTGCGCCTTATTGATTTGTAATAGCAACGCTAAGTTTTCCCTTTTCTTCCCTCTTTCTCCCTCACATCCCACTTTTTAACCTATGTCCGTCTCCTGGTTCCCAACTATCTATGTACCAAAATTCATCACAATCAGTTTAGCCATTAAAGCGTGAAGAGGTAACAAACAAACAAACAAAGTCACTTTCGCTTTTATAATATTAGTAAGGAAGTAAGGATAATATTTTTCACTTGTTTTCAAGTTTCTTGTTATTAATGTGGTTTAACAATGACGTGAAAAAATGCCGCGTAAAGAACCGCGTACAAAGCAAATTGAAAAAAACACCAAGAAGGTTCCGAGTCTGAGTTTTTAACAAATTAAAAAAAAGTTGTATGATATCTTCGGCACCATAGAGGTAAATCGGTTTAACGTTTTTTTTTAATTCACAAACTTAGTGCACACGATGTTCTAAATTCAATTTACTTTATCCTCTAGAGAATAAAAACGGCTTTTCCACTCAGATATTGAAGATTAAATAGTAGATTATTAACCAAGGGGATAAAGCAGTGTCTTCTGTCGCGGGTGACGATTTAAATCGCGAGTGTAACGAAGGACTCAAGGTTTACTCCCGAGCGTAGCGAGGGTGTTGAAAACTTAAATCACGAGCGAAGCGAGGGATTTAAGACGAGTCCTGAGTGTAGCGAGAGATTTAAGTTTACCCAAGACTAAGACAGCTTTATCACCGAGGAAAATACTCTACTTTTCGTACCATTTGCGAAAAAATTAACAAAGTAATAATATGAGATAAGCATTTATTAAAGATAATGACATTAAAAGTAAAAGTTAATATTCGAACATTGGTCCAATTATGTATTTATAAAGAGAGCTACACTTTTGTTTGGTATATTTATTATTGATGAGTATGATTGCGGCAGCATTTGCACTGATGGAATCCGACAATACACTGTCACTGTCGCTTTGATTTAACAATGTATTTTTAGAACATTAACTCATTTATAAAAATAAACTTAACGTTTAAGTATTTGAAGAAAACAAAATCGCGGCAAATTCCTAGACTAATATGTTTTGTCGGAAAAGCAAAGGCATCAAGCTCATACGACCTCGTCGGTTTTGGTAATTTTATTTAATAATCATGACTGCATATTAATTGTGTGTTCCTTTTTTTAAAAAAAATGCTTAATGCTTTATATACCGACAAATTCAATGGTGTAAACACAGATGTAGTATTAAGTATTCCAATTTTAAATGACATTCTTTCCTTAGGGGATGAATGAAATTCAGTACAATATTCTTTCCCTGTTTTTGACAGATTAAAAATGACTATTGTTATGTTCGCTTTTTGTGGCATAGAATGTCACTTTTTTGAGCAAGTGGTACGAAAAATACTCTTTCCGAGATGGTGGGATGAAAAATATATTTATTATTTTATTCGTACCCGTGAGGCCGTACGAACGTGGGTAGGTTTTTTCAGTAAAAGTCCCCCATGAGCGGGAGAGAGATTTGACGAGATTAGATGAGGGGAAATTTGACTATTACCCATCAGTAAAAAAGCGGCAACATAGGTATTTCATACCCAAGTGATTCATTTAAAATTTTGCGGATCGACTCGTGAGACACAGAAAGTTCAGCGGTTATTTCTCTCAAACTAGAATGGGGATTTTCAGTCACTATTCTCTTCACTTTTGCGATGTTTACCTCAGTTGAAGACATTGAAAGACCAGACAAATCTATCACATCTCGACCGTTTTTAAATGCTTTGCACCACTCATTGGCACGTGTTTTGGAGGAAGTCGATTCAGCGTAAGCCTTCTGCAACATTTTCAGTGACTCCAAACGGGAAATTCTGTTGGCGATGCAACTCTTTGTTCGATGTTTTGTCCAGTATGAAATTTGCTATAGGTACACACTAGATCTATGATCCAATTAATGGGATTTGCACATAGAGCAACTTAAGTTGAGGCAACTATCAACTTTGAAAAAAAGAACCTGTTAAAAGTTGATAGTTGCGTTACGGTTGCCACAATTTTATGGCAATTTGTGAGCTTTCATAGTTTGTTGTCCTTTTTGAACGACTCTGACTTTGCTGGGCACGGAGGGAGGGAAGGTGTAAAATCGCCCGACGTTACGTGCTTGACGGATAAGGAAACTGGAAACTAAACCGGTATAATATTTAACAGTTGCTAGTTGCGGCAATTAGGATCTAACTAAGTCATCGATTACAGCAACTGAAAACTATTGACGATCTCCGGAATACGAAACTTGAACTTGTTAGATGTGTGCGTAGTCCAATTTCAATATCTATTAACAGCCAGTTGCTACAATAGTTGAATTTGGATCCATAAACAAATCATCCATTACCGGTACTTTTGACTGAATGTTGTGGAATTTTGATTAAATGGATGTCTTCAACTCAAAAAAATATTAAATTCGCTTTACACGTTAATCGAAAATATTCATGATTTATTAAGAAAAACTTCCGCGTGTAGAGGAGGTTGGGGTAGCACTCGTTTTTACACTCACTCGCCTACTTCCTCATGTTTCTTTGAAAGTCGAACAAATAACTCCAGTATGAAGTTTTAATTTATAACTTTTGTTAGGTGAGGTGTAAAAAAAATCGGCTCTTTGCAACATTATTTTCTACAATAAGTAAAGATAAATACCTACTTCGATAAAAGTTCTAGACAATTCATAGCATCTACTTATATACAATTATGTTGATTTGCATCCTCGCCAAAATTTAGGAGGTGCTAATAAAAGTCATAAATAATCAATGAAAATTACGGTACCTGATCAATAATAATATACGGCGCTTTTATGATATGTCTCAGTCTGTTTTAATTTAACAGTATTAAAGAATATTCAAGGTAGAGAATCACCTACAGAACAAACAGAACAGTGTGCGTGAGCGTCGGCGCATTCGTATCATACAGCGGCATGCGTGCATACAGGTATGCGTCTACTTAGTTACCTAACCTACTAAACACACGCAGCGTGCGGCATCGTTGCGCATCAGCTGATTAATAAAATGTTAGTTTTGCCTAAAATTACGTTTTATTGCAATCCTACTATTTATAAACGGACAATTCTAAAATCGGTAAACTTAGAGTCAGCAAAGCAGAGGGGCTTGCCAGAGCCTCCGCCTGCCGGGGTTGCGGGTTGTTCGAAAGAGATACCGCGCCCTCGGAACGTAAAGGGCAACAGAAGGAACATGGGTGGGTTTTAGTCAGTACAAGTCTGACATGCCCCCCCGCTCCGCCCAGAGCGGGGGAAGTCATTGGATGATTTCCCACCCGAAAAAAAAAAAAAGAAAAGCCTATCTCAAGTTCCTACTTGAGATAGGTAAATCAAACAACATATTTTTATTGAAATTTATAATTATCATAACGTAACATTGAATCTGTGTAAAGAAAACATCATTCAATAAAGTCCCTACTTATTAAAGCATTGCATGACATTTCTTTCATAGCTCGTTTAGCCCTGAATTAATTCTAATTTGTGTAAGTAGGTATTTTTAAAATGCATGAGAGCAAAATATAATTGTGTATATTTAGAAATAACACTTAAATATTTATTATACTTATATAATTAAATAAAATAGCTACCTAAAAGGCCCCGTTACATAATCACGCTCTTTCTCGAGTGCAGAATTGGGCGCGGTGAAAACCTTCGCCGCGCCCCGTATTGTCTTTCATTCGTCGGTCAATATGTTGTGTTCCTTACTCTACCACGTATTTACTTAAATAAATAAAAACATTCTTGGTTTTGTTTGAAATAAGAAGTTATTTTAAAGTCTTTATAAAACTTATTTTCAGCTGTTCATGACAATATCACCCCCATCTGGTTAACGATTATATTTAATTGAAATAATAGGTACGTCCTATTTGTAGTCGTGTTAAAAAAAGGAGTGCTCTTTCTCAGTCAAGATGGGTTCTGATTTCCGCACATTGGCCCAGTTACACAATACACTGAATAATCTGCACAGAAAACTTTAAGACACCAGTGTAAGTGACAATTATACAGCATTGTGAACCTAAAAGCGGTGCAATAAGGGACACTTTACGAGCATGTGTTTATAAATAAAGTTTTTGTTACATTTTTAAAGTCAAATATCTACTTATCCGTTATTCCCCCAGCCTAACTTAGTGTATTTATATATTTAAAATTATATATGAAGATGGTTATTTTGTAAAAAAATACAATAGGTAGGTTTTCATTATTGTACCTACCTACCTATAAATAAGTATACCTACAGTAATTAACATTAGCGAAATATTATTGTCTATACTGATCTTGTTTATTATTCAAAATTGTGTAGGTCTGTATAGTCCAGACTTCCAGAGTGATAATATAAAAGATTCTCGAAAATTGGACAGACGATTATTGTTCTGAGTTACCTACTCAAGGATTTTTCCTTGATGTCTGGTGAAAACAAGGTTTAAAAATCATAACGGCGCAGTTGCCGCGTCGTTATGATTTTTCACATCTGCGGACTGTATGTAGAGTTTACTAGTATCATGGTAATTTTTAGCTTGAATAAGTAAGTTATTTGGATTCAAAAACCAAGCATATTTTAATTAAAAGCGAAGCACCAGCGCACAAAGTTCAAGGGGGTTAGAAAGTCTTGTATCAAGCGTGGCCGATACTTGTATAATAAAATGGTGTAAGTTTAGCGGCCAAATCAAAGCTTACTTTATGTTTTTTTTGGCAATTTGCAGGTCAATGTCAAGTTGCGACCATACGATGTATTTATTTACAGATTTATAATCATTAACCTCATAAATATAACCCTCTAAATTCATTCAAATAGAATGACTATTGCATGAAATTGTACATTTTGATTTAGGTGGGAAAACTTTGTCAATGCCAATTTCAAATTCTCAACTGCATCAAACGACGTTTTTAATACACTGACGGAAAAAAATAATAACGGAATAAAAAACTAATTTTGTCGTTAACCAATATGAAACTATGATTTGACTTGTTATTTCCCCACGCTTCTCAGATTTAAGGAGAAACAAGGGTATGACCCTGCCGTGGTTGCGGGTTGACCGAAAGAGATACCGCGGCCCCGGAACGTAAAGGGCAATAGGAGGAACATGGGTGGGTCTTAGCCAGAAAAAGTCTGACACACCCCCCGCTCCGCCCTGAGCGGGGGGTGAAGTTATTTGATGATTTCCCACCCCAAAAAAGGGTATGACACCGCAAAACAGCCTCATATTAAAAATAAATTATTTTGATTTTTAAATTTCGAACTCAAATGCTAGTCGATTTTTAAATTTTTCACCTCAGCAGTTCAAATAAGTAGGTTTAGCTGCGTGTTAACAGTGAGCAAAATGCGTACGTTTATACGTTGTGCGTTTTACACCATATCTTTCCACTTCAGTAGCGTATTATTCTGATCTCGTTAGGCGACGGACTATATTTCACGTTCTACAACAAACAGGGTCACATACATTTATGTAGTATCTAATTCTCGAATTGACAGAGAATAGATTTAATAGAAAAAAAGTTTATAAGAGCGTTCTGAAACACAAACCGTGACGTTTTTTTTTTATTTTTAAATGTAATATTGCTTAAAACTAGAAAGAATTATTTTCAGCTTAAACATCTGTTTTTGAAAATTACGTTTTTATTTATTTAAATTAATAAATTTATTATTACTAAAAGTGACGACTCTCTTTATTGAAAAATTTGGCATTCCGCTCCCTGTTTTCACGCAGAAAAACCTACACGTTTGAGCTGCTGAGTGATAATAACTATTATTTAACATACAACCAGACACTGACCTGCAAAAAGCGTGAGTAAATTTGAATTTTGCGGGCTGCTCTGGTGCTGAATTATAATAATTTACACCATCGTTTATTGTACCCCAAAAAAAACATACCATAGGGTCAAAAGAAGTTCGAAGGTTGTATTGATGATTGTTTTTTTTTATAATTCAATAAATCCAGTTTGAGACAGTCGCAATTCTTTTTTTTTTATTTTAGTCAGCAAAGTTCAAATAGCTACAGATTCTAATACTAGGGACCAAAAGATATCGAACAAAACTGGTCGGACGAGGCTTAGGAGCCAAACTGACATAAACTGGTCCAATGGTTAAAACATGCATCAAAGTTGAAACTAATGACACTATATGAAAATAATAAAGAATTTGCGAGTGGTACAATGCAACAGTTTTTGTCAATAATAAAAAACAAAGTTAATAGTTTATTTCATGAATTACTTAGGCACTTATATTAAAATGTCGGTAAGCGATATCCAAAAACATATTTAACACGCATGAAAAATTGACATGCTAGCTTAAAATTTAGCACCAGTTTTTAATGTTATACCAGATTTTATACGACCCTTCACCGAAAAATATATTTTTTAAAGGTACTGTAAATTATGTTACATTAAGAATTCTTTAGTTATTTTTTAAGGCTTAGTTGTATCATCAGTCACTGTCTAAGATGAAATTATAAGCTTATTTCTTACCTAATTTAGTTGGGGCAGTTACTTTACTGGCACAAATATTAATGAACACGCAGTTATTTTGGAAAATATTATGTTATTGAATGAAGTTAAACCTCTTATATTTATGTAACAAATTAAATGACAGTTTTATCTTTTACTTGAATGCGACTCGGTAAAATTCGGCAGACAGGCTTCTTATTATGTTCACTTTACAAAATATAACATCTCAATTATACTCCCCAAGGTTTTACTGTTGTAGCCACTGACACTACTAAAGGAAAATATGTCCCGAAAAGTTTGGTTGCTATAATATACCATCTCGTACTCTTTGAAGTGTTGGTTGATATGAGTGACACACCATGTCGTAGTCTTTGAAGAGTTTGGTTGCTATGAGTAACAAATCATATCCCACACTTCGAAGAGATGGCGGCTGTGAGTGACAAATCATATTCATATCCTATACTTCGAAGAGTTTGGTGGCTATAAGTGACACACCATCTCGAAAATTACGTGTTGTAATCTTAACCATACTTTAATTTTTTTTTTCTATTTTGGTACTGAGTTATTTATGTAGAATTAAGCGCTCCTTGACCTTTGGCTTATTGAATTTACATTGCAAGATGGCATGTTGTTTCTAACATTTAAGATAGATACCTACTGTGTTCATTAGAGATTTGACTTTTTGGTGGTTTGATGACTATGTAAAATCTCTGTCAATGTACAATTTATTAGCAACCAGACTCGTCAGATACAGTTAAAATTTTCAAAAAAATGCATGAATGTTTACGAATAAAGGAAATTTGTTTGAATAAAATAAATTTGATTTGAAAACGTCCATCGGTTTTAACCTTTCGTATTATTACAGGAATTACAGACACAATTAATTACGCATTGTGTCTCGCGTGGATCCACGTCATAGACACACGAAAGGTTAAGGAAAAAAAAAATATAGGTACAGTCAGCCCCAAAAATATATAAACAACGGACAAGGACCGGACAAAGTTCCATTATAGTGTCCACAACAATTGTTATATAATTTTGTAATCAATGGACAGCTACAAAACATAGTTAGCAATCCCCCCGTTCCGCCCGGAGAGCGGGGGAAGATATTTGATGATTTTCATCCACATTTATCGCAACGAGGGCTTTCTTTTTTTCTGATTTCACCACAGATAAAAATAAACTAAACCTTGTAGCCGGCGGTAACTTTTTTTTAGGGCAAGAAGGATTTTTGCTAAGGTTTTCATATTTGATAAAAAAAAAATGTGTTTATCAACAGGACATCACAAATAAATATGATCAATTTTAAAGAATTTGCCTAAAACAAGTAATAACAACAAACTTCTTGGGGCTAACTGTATCTGACCAATCTGGTTATTTATCTTTTTTCTGACTATACAAACCTACTCATATTGACTATGCCGTTATAAATTTGGAGGTACAAAAACTATCATGATCATGCATGGACAATTCCTAAGGTAGGTAAATATATTCAAATATTTCTGACGTCAAAATAAAAAAAAGTTGCAAAAAGGGAATGGGCATTATAGTATAGGATCTTTCTTACCCGCCAATAGCTGTTAGATATAAAAATATTTAGGCACCAGTAGAAATATCTCACTAAAGTTTTTTTTTAAATATTTTTTAACTTGTCTCATTTATGACGCCTATCGAGGTTACCAACAGCAGCGACCTAAATGTAACAAGAATCCTATCTAATCACTCTATCTACCTCTTAATTATTTTATTATAATTCAATTTATCTTAATGCTACTGGCGGGTTCCTGTTTTTCTTTTATCTAGCAATATTAAAATAAGCAACTTATAACTCTATATAACTCAAAATTGCTTTTATCTTTCATAGCAAAATATCAACCCTATCCTTATTAATTGATTCAGTAGATGTGGACGAGTGTTAGTTATACTTATAAAAATGTATACCATTCAGCACATTGTTCTAGGAACGTTTCTGTGCCCACTTCATGTCGTCAGCTCGGGGCTTACAACCAGTGACTGCTTCGATCATAGTTTCGAGTATAGACCAGAAGTGAAGCATCTCCAAGGGCCAGTTGAGCCAACCAGTGGTGATGCAGAAGTAAGTCTCGTGCGGCGCTACGTGGTGAATACGGTGATGACGACGCGGCAACACTATGTGCCATTCTTGTAACCACACCACCCAAATTGGTAGACCAAAATATGTATGCGACCATTTATGAATCTGAAAAACAGTTCTATTTGTATATTATATATATTTTATTAGTATTATTTGAATTTTATCATTTACACGAAAAATGGTATAATTCAAATAATATCTAATACTGCTTACGTACCTACTTACTTACTATTCAAAACGGTAAAATAAGTTAAAGTTACCTGATTAGTCATTGCTACGAAAATACAGCACAAGTACCAATAAGCAATCCAATGAAATTGTGCATTGATGCTATCATCGTCATAGGCAAGAAGTTTCCACACAATCGTCGCTAAAACAGGAATGGTAACCGCAAAGTTGTCGCCATTAGTCTCGATAAAATCGTGTCGAGTTATTGATGTTGGATCGATGTGATGTTCACGAAATGGGCGCAGGAAATTCTGTAACAGGTAAACCAAGGATAAGAGAATTACCTACCTACTGCGTTATTGCGAAGTACAGTACCAGAAACCTCAAAAATCCATCGGCCTTTTAGAACAATGCCAATAAAACCACAATAATCAATTGAAGTAGCGGTGATGAGATCTATAGGTGTTTACCAATTTATTGAATTGTAAATTTCACAAATCACAACTAATCATAATAAAACCGATTCAAGTTAACTGTTGCATACAGCACAAATGAATGTGAGACAACAAGAAACAAAGGATTATAGATAAAATATATTGTGTTTAGGGGTGACAAATTCGATTAATCTGAAACCGTTGAATCTTTTAGAAAGTTGGTACCAGTAAAGCACTTAAAACAAATAAACGTGGTATTTGATTTATTTATTTTCTTCAGGCTAAATTCCTTTCCTTCCCCTGTGGGAATTTTCATATGGGTGTAAACCTGGGATTATACTTCGTTGGAAGACTGCAGCAAAGGACAAGCTGATTATTTAGGGTTAAAGCACCCCATAATGTTGGGTTTCCGATTCGCAATTCTAGGATGGACGCCTAAATAACTTCAGTTCGTAACCAAAGGGTAAAACAGGACCCTAGACCCCTTTGCCATTTTTATAGTTGATGGTACGGGGGTCGGACTCGCGTCCTTCCTGGTAGGAAGGAGCGAGTCCGACTCCCACTTAGCCGATATTTTTACTGATGTCATACCATTCAAAATGAGCCTTCAGAAGGGCTACTATGACATCTTATAGTAATTCTTATTCCACTGAGTGAAAGAGATGGTGCTAGACACCCTGTATAGCTCTGTCTCTTTCCCTCAGCGGAATAAGAATTGCTTTAAGAGGTCATAGTAGGGTAGCAGTTACCTAAAGCTCATTGTTTTAGAAAAAGATTTTATTCCAAAATTTATCAGCCAATTTTGGCAACAAAGGTTATACTTGGGCTAATGACAAGTAAATTTAGCTTTTCCTGCCGCACACCGAGTAGACAAACAAAACTCAAATTTGCGTTAGGCGTGATACACGTCCTTCAACGCCTGATTTACCCAAACTATGCGGATTATAAGGCCCTTCAACAAAGACAGCATAAATTATGATTATTCATAAAGATTTCAGTAAAACAAAAAAAAAACGAAATAAGTATGCGAAAACTTTTTAACTTATTAAATAACAAATTATAACAGAGACGTCAGGCATAGCAGCGGGCGATGCCACAATGCTGCGAAGCCGGTGCCTCCTGCTACGCATGTGTCATGTTGTCAGAAAGCAAAGCACCTTTAGAAATTAGCGTAGCTGTAGATCGCAGTGCATGCTACATACACACTTTTGGTATCCCTACATGGGCTGTGGTTGGCGAGTGCTTTATTTTTAGATGACTTAGCATTAAGTATACTTTTTAGAGCAGATATTTCAAGTTTATGTATTTTTTATTTCGCTATATCAGTTATGTTTGTCTTATCTTTGATAGCAAAGATAGCTACTCATAAAAGGTTGTTTCAATAAATGACAAATGTTTTAGAAGGAAAACGAAATGTCTGCAATGAGTGACATAGATAAGCATTTGTGAATGTGTATAGCACAACAACATGAATATAGCCGACAATTTATTATCTACTTAAAGGTTTAAATGAGAATATTATTACTTTGCCTATGACAGGTAGATCAACTGCTCCCCAAGTGTCAGCAGCCCAATGCACTACGCCTGAAGCAAAATCTGCTGTTAGAACACCAGAAATTGCTGCTAAAAATAATGAGGCATCCGCTTGTACGTGTCTGGCCATGAGAACACCAGCTAAGACACACAACGTGCAACAAACCACCACACAGACCCATTCTTGTAGTCTTTTGCCTGTTAAAACAAAAATTTCAATCTCAATTCTTAATTTAAAATTGTAATTTCTCATACAAGTAAAACGTAGTAACATGACCTTTGATGAACGGAGAGTCAACACTTACATTTTGTAATATCATTGTTCTCTGGTGTATAGCATCACAGTGATAAATAATGTATGTGCTGTAAGAACTAACACATTGAAAGTACTAATACGTAAACACATCAACAATGTCTAGGCAATTTCACATCAATTTGTTTGATTTTCTTGTAGTGTAACGCAATATAAATATGAATGCATATATTTTTATTATGATAAAACAATCGTTAAACAACTTTTATAACATAATTTCCGTTTAATATTTTTAAAAACATTTAAAAAGGGGAACAGGGTCCGAGTAACCGAAGGAAAGGCGCTTGAGAAAGGAATCTCCTAACAATACGCGCCGCCGCCGCCGTGTTCAGAAGTACTGCTTTCTGAATTGATCCAACTGCTAACGCGAGCACCACCTCAGATGTTGGTCGAGGCCAATGGCTATTAAAATATTAGCTGACACGACGATCAGCACAATGACTGCTGTCTTCACTTGGTACATGTCGATAACTTTCTAAATCTAGATACTTGAATTGCTTATTTTTATTTTTTTACGAGAGAGAGATAGCAAGATAGTTTTCAGACTTCCTGCATGCGCAATTGTGCATGTTTTTCTAAGCGGTGTTGAATTGTGCATCGAAGCCTGGATTTATTTATTTACCGAATTCAAATTAAATATTTTTGTATAATGTTTAATTCAATATGTAGGCAACGCTATATAGTCTAGTCAACAAGTGCTTTTATAGTCAAAACTTTTTATAAGTATCGGAAAAAATATGGTTGAGGGCTCATTCGATTCGGGATCGCATCTAGAAAGTTTTTGAAAAAATTTAAGACCCGCTCGAAAAATTTGCAAAAGTTATTAACAAATTAGTAAACAAAAAACAGGGGTTTAGTTTTTTTGGTATATCTCTAAAAAATCACTTGTTGACTAGACTAATATACTGCCAATTCTCTCGCATTATATTGATACTCAAACCTACAGGAGACTTAGTACGTGCTTACAGGGTGTCTATCGGTATATATCTATACAGTTTTTTTTAGTCCAAACAGGTATTTGTATTTCAACTTAAAAAAAAACCGTCCTATGATTTCTAAACAGGAAAGTTCAAAAAAAAAGTTAAGTTTTTATCTACTTATAAGGAGATAAAAACCTCCAACGAAAATTTATTTACTTAATAAAAAAAAAAAACATTAGGCAAGTAAAATAATTTAATTTTTTAAATAAATAATTTCGTTTATTTCGGAACAAAAACATAAGAATGTAGTATATAGTTATTGTATTATAAAATTGCCAAGTTAGTACTGAACTACACCCGTCGACGAGCTTGACGCACAATGTCACTTTCGCAAAACGTTATTTTCCAAAAACGTAATTTTGCGAAAATTATGATGACAAATGACGTTGGAATAGTATTTTTATGCATTTCCATGATATGGGTAAATAATGAGAGTTTGTGATAAAAGAAGCTAAATATTTATCATGATGTCAATCTCAAAACAATAATATTCAAATTTCATAGTGATGTTTTTTTTATTTATTTTACTTTAGTTAATCTTTTACTAACAGTACCTCTTGTGAGTTGATGATTTGATGACCGGGGTTCTTTCTACAAAAAATACATAAATTTCCTACCTTTATCTTATAGGGTATTTTACTCTATATGAAAGAAATTCTAAAAATATACAATTTAGATAGCTTAGGCAATAAGCAGTCGGCAAATGTTAGATTTAGTTAATAAAATAACTAAATAAATTATAAAATTGATTTCAAAATTTTCACTTTTTTTAGTCTGTTGTTTTACTAAGCGAAACATTGTCCGCCATGATTATTACGTCATACGGTCATGTAAATCAAAAAGTGACAACTGTCAACTGAACAACGTCTGTTATTTTTGTATTAAAAAACTTTACATTTTAATTTTTATTGAAATAATACCATGGAAGAAATAAATACTACCATGTAATAATACCAAAAATTTTAGTGCAATATACAACTAAACAGAAAGACTAATAACAGCACATTTGTTTACATGACCAACGTCGTCATGATCACAGAGTAACATGGCGTCAAGCGTTTTTGTGATTTTACGCGCGAAAATAGAAATTGTAAAATTGAAATGCAGTTTTGAGGCACTTATCCATTGAATATTTCTTTTTTATTCAAAATGAGAAATTTTTTAAAATGGGTGTAATACCGTATTAGTAGATAAGTAAATTTTTTCAAGAACTTTTATAAAGTATTTAAGTTATTATTTTGTAATGCATAACAGGCTGGTGTCCACAACTCCTCACCCTATAAGGTCTCCTATGAGTTAAAGAGAATATTTTAAAATTTATAACAAGCTTTGAAATATGTGGTAGTCATATTTCAATAAATAGTCTTGAATTTTAAAATAATGCCTCTAAATTAATTTTGGATTACCCAACCTTAGTAATTTTAATTTCTGCATTACAATAAACAAAGAAAAGAAGTATGATAATTAACATTATTTCACATCATACTCTAATGTAAACCAAACAAAGTTGGGGTTTGTAGGACACAACTTCTATTTGTTCTTCAGATTTTTTTTTTTACTATATCAATCACAGTCAAATATTTTCATCAAGTAGGCCATGTGTTTTAGGATGACATTTTCCTTGAACATTGTTGATGTGAATGATGTAAGTGTTAAGTCCCATTTACTATATATTTTTCTTATAACTAAAAACAACTTACCTGGGCTATAAAGTTCAGCTAGTTCTTGAGCTCCACGATGTCGCGGACCCCAACGAGGCTGCCTACCCACCACACTAGGCACTTGCGTATTTGCATTTGGGTCATCTTCCGACATAGAATGCTCAAGAATTTCACGTTCTGTTTTGACTGGTGCCAATAACGTTGTTGCCATTGTACTAGCATAATCAAAGTGCTCACAACTTAAGCCTCCTAGGCCATCTCTTTTAGCACACGGTGCTATAGGTAACGGCAAAGCCATGATTTATGTTTCCAATGACAGTAAATAACTGAAACAATTATGACATTAAATATAAACCTTAATTTACCATGTTTTTCCATCCAATTAACGCATTGTCCGTAAGTGAAGTAGTGGTATAAGAGCACCAATTTATGAGTGCAAGTTTAAATTCACGGTAACAAGTACTTTGAGAAATTTAAAGTAAATCCTTACAAGATCACTGTTTAGAATTAATAAAACTACAAGCAAAATATACGTAATTAGGTACACTCTCAGGATTCAAAGTCGAACTATACAATACAGACAGAAATGTCTTACCAACTGTCAATGTCACAATCACAAAGAAGAACAGTCAACGCAACTGTAATCTAGACATGGAACTATGAAGTACTTCGAAGTTCATTATAAATATGCTACACTAAACCTAACTACACATCAACACAGAGACTACTATGATATCATAGGATTAGCGATTTTTAACAAAATTCGTTAAATAATATAGGAGTACTTGTACCAGGAGGAATAAGAACATTTTTTTTCCTTTATAGGCTATAGATCTATGAAAAAATTAACTGGCACCACACCATACCGACTAGGCGCACATACTAGGTGCGCTCGTAAAAAATCAAAATGCACCTTAAGTTGCAAGAGTTCGTATTTCGTAATAAAACGTCCGCAATGCGCCTTTGGACCGTTGTAGAGTTCCTGTTGTAGAGTTGGGAGTTGTAAGAAAACAACAAATTATTATTGGAACGAAGTTCCTTATCGCGCGTTGCGAAAGTGGGGTAGACGGAAAAAATTAAGACCAAAAGTAGTATTTCAAAATGTAAACAATGAGTATAAAAATGAATACTCAAACGATGATGATGATGATGAAAAGACGGAGCATCGTTGAACCGGCCGGTCGCTGATCGTTTCTGGAAGGATGTGTCCTTCCTGAGGCGATCAGCGGCAGCGAACTTTCGCGTCCGGCCGGTTGGAGGAACCTCAAACCATGCAGGCGCCGTGGGTGACACTCCGATAGTCGGACTGGGCGCCACGACTCCCGGCTACCCATTGCTCACCGTCTGTCTAGTAACGAACTTACCGACAAGCCGTTTCGGCGACACGTTCGTGCTCCAACCGCACCTCAGAGAGATGTCAGCAAAGCAGAGGGTCCAGGGCCTCTGCCTGCCGGGGTTGCAGATTGTTTTAAAGAGATACCGCAGCAACGGAACGCAAAGGGATTTCTCATCCCTAAAAAAACAACAATTCAAACAATTGTTTTCTGCAAATGGTCGAGGGCAGAATCCTTACTAATATTATAAAAGCGAAAGTAAGTTTGTTTGTTACGTCTTCAGGCCTGAATGGCTAAACCGATTTTGATGACTTTAGAAAGAGAAATGAGATCAAATTATGAGAATAATAGAGATAGTTGGGACCTTAGAGACGGACGTAGGCTACATTTCTCATAAAATTGAGTAATGTGAGACAAAGAAGTAAGAAAGGGCAATACTTAGCTTTGCTATTAGGTACAATAAAAAAGGTGCAAGCGAAGCCGCGGGCAAAAGCTAGTATATAAATAAAAGTATTAGATTTAAGATTTTTGAAATTGTGTTTCCAAAATTTAGAAATTGCCTTGCGCATTGCGGTACTTATCCCTTTGTAGCGCACACAAAGATGCAAGTGGCAAAAAGGACTACAGCGCCATCTATCCAGCCACTGATGAACTAACGGCAAGATTCTTACATCGCGCAAGCAAAGTTGTACGCGAAGTTAGCATATATACGAGCACCCGACAAACAAATGTCGGGCAGTGGCCCACCAGACACGACACCCGTCTGGTCGGAGGGTCCTCCCTTTTCCAAAGAGGATGGAGAACTTTACACCCTGTTCTTCATACCTCTAAAGCTTGTTATCACTAACTGCAGTGGCGAAAGTTCTTTATCAACATTATAACGTATAAAAAATATATATAATTAAGGAACTAAAATAAAATATATTAAGGAACACGATGGGCCAAGAACGTCTTAATCATCTTACATCTATACTATAATATTATAAAGCTGAAGAGTTTGTTTGTTTGTTTGAACGCGCTAATCTCCGTGACTACTGGTTGGAATTGGAAAATTTAGTGTTGGATAGTCCATTTCTTGAGGAAGGCTATAGGCTATATAACATCACGCTACGACCAACAGGTGCTGAGCAGCGTGAGTGAAACCGCGCGGAACAGCTAGTTGTTGAATATAGTGTTGTGTGTTCCCCTAGCACAGGGGTGGCGAACCTTGATGAACCAACGTGCCATTTTTCCTAAATAAATGTTGAATGAGGCCACAGACGTGCCATCAAATAATTTTGACTAAGTGATTGTATTAGGAAAATAATTACTATCAATTCGAAACTTTTTTTACTGACTAGTAGAGCCATCGCCAAACGGTTTGTAAGCGAATTAATTTTATTCATCTCTGAAAATAATGAATTTCTCCGGCGAGTTAAAAAATGATAGTAAGATAAAAATATGATTAAAATTGTTTGCGTGCCCAATTCTTTGTGTCGCGTGCCGTCATTGGCACGCGTGCCATTGGTTCGCCATCTCTGCCTAGCATAACCACTGTAAAGGACTGGCAGCGACATCTCTGATCAAAATTTTAGAACTTAGTACGTCGTCATAAGAATTTTCGATTGCGATTGGTTTAAAAATCAAGGAGAAGGGAAAGGAGAACAATATATTGTTCCCCTTTCCCTTCTCCTTGATTTTTGTACAACGTGAGACTTAATGTCGAATACACTTGGAATTCTGATCGCGAATTGAACGTTTCATTTTTATGTAAACCAAAAACCTATTGAACCTCATCATCACAACTCATCCATCACCTTGCACACATCGTGTCCTCACCGCTGCTGCTACATAGAGCATGATTTGTTTAAAGAAGTCGACATTGAAAGTCTTATTCTGCCCATATTTCTAGAAAAGTCTATTTGTAACTTGACAACGGAAAATGAATTTGCGATCAAAATTATGTGATAAATCATTAAACCATAACTAAAAATGATGAAATAAAAATTAAGAAGTGGGAAATAACTTAACTTCCGGAAGTCGGGGACTTTGTTGGTTTCGTTGATTTTTTAGTCATAGAGAAAAAAATATGTATTAGGTATAGATGATACCTCATAAACTACCAAAGCAATATACCTAAATAAAATTGATATTGGATGGATAAAAAATGATTTTGCATGTCGATCAAGGCGTCTTTGAGTAATCGGTAAACATACATAAAATAAGATTACGACGAATTGAGACCTTCCTCCTTATTTGAAGTCGGTTAAAAAAAGGTCACTGACAAGTTTTCGGATCCATAACAAATGGGGATTGGTGTCAATACAAGTTGAATCATACTTTCTTCGTGATATAATCCTGCCTCAGGCAGTTCGTCATAGGTAGGTGCGATACATCCAGTCCCAGCACATCTATAGATACAACCGAGCGTTCTCTTTCTAAGCTAAAATTAGCAACAACATGCGCATGCGCATATGTCGCTCACTCAACTCATAACAGAGAAACTATGTTTTTTGAAGATAGCAAAAATAAAAGCTCTGATTTTCATGGTTATCATCTGTTGCTAGTTAGTGTTTTTGGTGAAAACGTCTTATTTCAACTGACTATTTTTATTAGAGGGCTTTATTCATTGGAAGAAGCAAATTATGTCGGTAAGTCGGTATACTACTGTCCATAACACAAATAACCAACAGCATTTTTTAAGAATAGCTCAACAGAGGTAGATAGCCTCTTGGCCGCGTAGGTAGGTACCTACTTATGTTGTATTTAATGAGAAAATATGTTCCTAATGATTATTACAATGACTCCTTCCATACACACGGTTTAGAATAAATATAAACAGTGTAGCAATGAAATCTTATTTAGGTAACGCATTTTATTATTTGGTTTTACTCTACATGCGATTTTTACCCCATAAGTCAAGTATTCCTCTTGCCCGTCTTCAGTCACGGCGGCCAATCTCAGCGGAGATTAGCTAATTGGTGCGGGAGATAGCACAGTCGCAGAAAAATTAATAGTAATACTTACGTAGTACAATGCGCTAGTGTGTGCACATACACAAATGTACTTTCTCTTTCCTCATAGCCTGATGGGACGTAAATCTGACACGAACAGAAAGAGGTCCTCTTTCCGGAACACGTAAGTAGGTACCTAAGAATTGATTAGGTATATAGCCAACTTCCAAACTACGGGCTACTGAATGCCACTAAAGTTTTTCTAAGAATCTGAATTCATTCGAAAGTCGAATAGAATAGAGCAATAAATAAATTATTCACGATTAATAAATAACTTTGTAATCATTTGAATGACGAATAATAGTAGATTATTAACCAAGGGGATAAAGCAGTGTCTTCTGTCGCGGGTGACGATTTAAATCGCGAGTGTAACGAAGGATTCGAGGTTTACTCCCGAGCTTAGCGAGGGTGTTAAAAACTTAAATCACGAGCGAAGCGAGGGATTTAAGACGAGTCCTGAGTGTAGCGAGAGATTTAAGTTTACCCAAGACTAAGACAGCTTTATCACCGAGGAAAATACTCTGCTTTTCGTACCATTAGCGAAAAAATTAACACAGTAATAATATGAAATAAGCATTTATTAAAGATAATGACATTAAAAGTAAAAGTTAAGATTCGAACATTGGTCCAATCCTTACTAATATTATAAAAGCGAAAGTGAGTTTGTTTGTTTGTTTGTTTATTTGTTTGTTACCTCTTCACGCTTTAATGGCTAAACCGATTTTGATGAATTTTGGTACAGACATAGTTGGGAACCAGGAGACGGACATAGGCTAATATTTTTTTGAAAAAAGTGGGATGTGAGGGAGAAAGAGGGAAGAACAGGGAAAACTTAGCGTTTGCTATTACAAATCAATAAGGCGCAAGGGGAACTGTGTTACCCCAAATTTAACGCGGGCGAAGCCGCGGGCGAAAGCTAGTTATTTATAAAGAGAGCTACACTTTTGTTTGGTACATTTATTGTTGATGAGTATGATTGCGGCAGCATTTGCACTGATGGAATCCGACAATACACTGTCACTGTTGCTTTGATTTAACAATGTATTTTTAGAACATTAACTTATTTATAAAAATAAACTTAACGTTTATGTATTTGAAGAAAACAAAATCGCGGCAAATTCCTAGACTAATATGTTTTGTCGGAAAAGCAAAGGCATCAAGCTCATATGAACTCGTCGGTTTTGGGAATTTTATTTAATAGTCATAACTGCATATTAATTGCGTGTTCCTTTTTAAAAAAGATGCTTAATGCTTTATATACCTACAAATTCAATGGTGTAAACACAGATGTAGTTCAGTATTAGATAAGTATTCCAATTTTAAATCACATTCTCTCCATATGGGATGAATGAAATTCAGTACAACATTCTCTCCCTGTTTTTGACAGATTAAAAATGACTATTGTTATGTTCGCTTTTTGTGGCATAGAATGTCACTTTTTTGAGCCAGTGGTACGAAAATTATTTTATTCGTTAATACACGTACGGACAAAAACAAATCAAGGAATTTGAATCAATATATTTGCTTTGAAGTGGTACTTTTTAACCAATTACAAAAAGTAGGAGATTCTCAATTCGACTGCTTGTTTTTTTGTCTATTTGTTACACGATTTCTCCCGTCAATTGAAAGCCGATTTTCAAACTCGATAAAGAGTTTCGATGTCGATTTCTTTATACTCCCGAAGGGAATAGGGATCCCATATGAATATTATCTATGTATATTACTTTGGTCATTTATGAGTTACTAGATTTTGCCCGCGGCTTCGCTCGCGTTAAATTCGGTATAACACAGTACCTACCTGCTACCTGCAGTTTTCCCCTTGCGCCTTATTGATTTGTAATAGCAACGCTAAGTTTTCCCTTTTCTTCCCTCGTTCTTCCTCATATCCCACTTTTAAAAAGAAAAACTAGCCTGTTCGTCTCCTGGTTCCCAACTATCTCTGTACCGAAATTCATCAAAATCGGTTTAGCCATTAAAGCGTGAAGAGGTAACAAACAAACTAACTCACTTTCGCTTTTATAATATTAGTAAGGAAGTAAGGATAAGGATTCTTTAATACATATTTTTATACAAAAAAGTCTTTAATTAAACCGAATACATTTTAATTTAACAATATAAAAAAACCGAATAAATTAAAAATCCGACAAGAGCTTACCTCTGTCGTAAAATCATATTTTTTTATTATAAAGATGTATGATAGTGCTGTTTTTAAAAGTTTTAATACCATGTGTAAAAAAACCGACTTTCAAAAAGTTTTTTTATTTTTCGTTGACTTTTTTGACACCGACTTCCGGAAGTAAACTTTCACTTAACACTTTCCACTTGTTATGGCATGATGATATAGGTATAATATCACATATTTTTTTATAGAGTATTCATTTCCCATTGTTACTAAAAGATTAGCAGATTATCCATATAAAATAGAATAAAAAAATTACACATATCATAGAACGGAAGTTCTATACTTCCTTCGTTTTTGAAGCCGGTTAAAAAATAACATCAATCTCTAGTAGCTAGAACCTGGCCCAGTGGCAAAATTGATTCTGAAACCAATTTAATGGCCAAGTGTTTCTTATCCCATTTTGTGGAGAGATTACCGAGTAAGAACTTGTTGATCATAGTTTTTTTATAGTCATGAATTGCTGAGTCTTTTAACTGAAATTTTGATTGTTTTATTGTCCGAAGGAAGAAATTAAATTATTGCATTGTGTCAAAAATCGACGTAACTAATTGTTTCGAAAAGTCGACAATATTATTGCCACCGACAAAAGTCAGGAATAATTTGATTGTGTTTTTTTGACATAAGTCGAGTTTTGTGAAACGCGTTTTTGCATGACATAGGTAAATATCAAGGTTTTACCTGTCGATTATTGGACCAATTAAATCATACTTTCCTAAGTATTAATGACAAAAATACTTTGCGTTCTGCAACAGTATTTTTTCGCTATGTGTATTGAAAATGTCGTTGGCTGTCGCTGCAGTTCTCGGTTCCATAACACCCTCGCCTACGGCCCGAGTGTGATTGCCGCAAACGGCAAAGATTCCTCTTCTGTCCTCCCGGATAGAAAACCTTTGATTTTTATTTTACAATCCGTTTGTATTTTTTCATGTGGGGTCGACTTATTGGTTACCTATATTTTCTTTTTACTTTTTCAGGTGAACATGGCAAGATACAAACAACCTCAAAAGCTGGAGACCTTAGCATTACGTAGACTTGGAGATTGGGTGGCAAAACAAGCTGAACACCAAATGTTGCCAATAGCAATGCTTTCACAGCGAGATACGAACGAAGCCCAAACAACACTGGCTCGCAATATTGACACGATACGGACGTATTTAGATATTAATGTACCTTGGATGCTTCATGACTCATTGGTCCAAGAAACTATCAGAGCCTTGTCAGAACTCCTGGACAAAACCAAGGAGTCATTAGGATTTCGAGGTTGCATGGGAAAATTCGTCAGTCAGATGAATGTTATTATAAAAATGGCAGAAGTGTTGTTTACCAAAAAATTAACTGTAGTTTCTATTGACGCTGTTCCGAAGATATTGCGTTCCATATTTTATTCTAAGTTAAACTTGCTTAATGGACTCGTTTGCCTCAACCTAGGATCACTATCCGGAGGTTGGAAAACGGCAGATATGGAAGATGCCGTAATTAAATCTTTAAAGGAACTACACCGCTTAAAATATTTAACTATGAATTATGATTGTACCAACAACATATTACATTGCATAGCCGAAAATTGTAAGTTACTACAAAAATTGGACGTGTCTTGTTCGAAATGTGTTGCCAATGAAAGTATAGATATTATTGCAAAAATGAATAACCTGAGAAGCATTCAATTATACAGAACACATGTGACATCGGATGGCTTCCTTAAGGTACTTTTAAAGTGCAAAAACATCGAAGATATTGGTAGATGTGACGAAATCGGTAGAATTTTCGAATACATTGATTTAAATCACTCTGAAGTGTCAACATTTAATTTAAAAACATATGTCAGCCGTTACGCGACAAATAATCAATTACAGTTAGCAGTACAAATGTGTCCGTATATAAGAAGTATGACCGTTTTTCACAACAGAGACTTGCAAAGTGATTTGTTGGTTCTTTTGGGTCTACCGGACCTTAGAGAACTTAAATTATTATCATGCGACTTCTACGCAGATCAGATTAAACAAGTTTTACAGGTAAAAGGTTGTAATATTGTTAATTTACACCTGGAGCATGTTGATCAAATTGATTTAAATGCCCTAATGTATATAAGTCAAATGTGCCCTTTTTTAGAAACCTTAACTTTATATAATTGCACTTTAATACAGCACACGTCTTTGTATACAAAAAAACTAGAAATACCGCCATTTCGTAACCTTAAAAAGATAACTTGTGTATCTACCTGTACAGAAGAACAATTGTTATTCATTTTAACAAATTGCTTGAATATACAATTCATACACATAGGTACCGCAATACAACTTACCGATGACGTAATGTTTAAAATACTAGACAAAAATCCACTGATTTATTTAAAGGAATTACGTATTATGCAGTCTGATTTATTAACAATGATATCTATAGAGAGAATAATACAAAGCTGTATGAGTTTGGAAATATTAGTTGAGTTAGAGAGTTGGTCGCTGTTAAGTGAAAATGATCGTGATTATGTTAGAAATTATATAAAAATCAACAACTATAACATAGACACATCTCCGATCAGGAGATATGATTCCTAGTTATTTGCAAAAAGATCAAAAACAACATCACATAGGTAATTATAAGGAACTAATATCCTTACATACATAGGTGGGTAGGAACTTCTTTTATCTAGAGAGGTATCCAGAAACAAAGATTTTCTTCAGTAATTCGAAGTAAAAAAAGTATGGAACGCTGCAAGTGTCACTATATACAATGTACTCTGTGGCTGCAAGTACCACTGGATAATTAATTAGATATACTTACCTACGACGTGCGAAGTGACTGAAGTGACGCATGTATGTACGTCGAAACTTGAAGAATTTGTTTGAATGTGTTTTTTACAGTTAAAGTAAAAGTACACAAGTTGGCCCGCAAAATACATTTTTTCAGGTTATTTGTTTATTCAAATAAACGCGTAGGTACCGAAATCCATAGCCGATGAGACCCTTTAAGAGCTTACAGGTTAGCACTGTTCTTAACTATGTTTGTATTTGGTAAGTGGCGCAGTTATCGACGTCCAGAAAATACTAACTTTGATTGGGGCAGCAGCTGTTGAGTCAGCTATGTAATTAATATTTTATAAACTGTAATCATAAAATTAAATAAATAAACTTTGTATTTCACACAAAAAATGGTTTTGTAAATAAAACATTGTTATTTATTTCTATTTATTAATCACCAGCCCGAATTAACAATTACTTATACAACACACAAACGAATTATAGGTCAAGTCAGGTCAATCATACAAAAAAAGGGGTGTGTGTACTTATGTACACGCGTTAGAAGTTATACTTCTTTGGTGTAAAGAAAAAAAACTTTGGTAACCCATCCATTTCCAAACCTTGGTGAGAGTTGCTTAACCAGGCTCCGTGTGCTAACCCATCCATTTCCAAACCTCGGCAAGGGTTGCTTAACCTGGCCCCCTGTGGTAACCCATCCATTTCCAAACCTTGGCAAGGGTTGCTTAACCTGGCCTCCTGTGGTAGCCCATCCATTTCCAAACCTTGGCAAGGGTTGCTTAACCTGGCCCCCTGTGGTAACCCATCCATTTCCAAACCTTGGTGAGGGTTCCTTAACCTGGCCCACTGTGGTAACCCATCCATTTCCAAACCTTGGCAAGGGTTGCTTAACCTGGCCTCCTGTGGTAGCCCATCCATTTCCAAACCTTGGCAAGGGTTGCTTAACCTGGCCCCCTGTGGTAACCCATCCATTTCCAAACCTTGGCAAGGGTTGCTTAACCTGGCCCCCTGTGGTAACCCATCCATTTCCAAACCTTGGTGAGGGTTCCTTAACCTGGCCCACTGTGGTAACCCATCCATTTCCAAACCTTGGCAAAGGTTGCTTAACCTGGCCCCCTGTGGTTACCCATCCATTTCTAAACCTCGGCAAGGGTTGCTTAACCTGTCCCCGTGTGGTAACCCATCCATTTCCAAATAGCAAAGGTTGCTTAACCTGGCTCCGTGTGGTAACCCATCCATTTCCAAACCTTGGTGAGGGATGCTTAACCTGGCCCCCTGTGGTAACCCATCCATTTCCAAACCTTGGTGAGGGTTGCTTAACCTGGCCCACTGTGGTAACCCATCCATTTCCAAACCTTGGCAAAGGTTGCTTAACCTGGCCCCCTGTGGTTACCCATACATTTCTAAACCTCGGCAAGGGTTGCTTAACCTGTCCCCGTGTGGTAACCCATCCATTTCCAAACCTTGGCAAGGGTTCCTTAACCTGTCCCCGTGTGGTAACCCATCCATTTCCAAAAATTGGCAAAGGTTGCTTAACCTGGCCCCCTGTGGTTACCCATCCATTTCTAAACCTCGGCAAGGGTTGCTTAACCTGTCCCCGTGTGGTAACCCATCCATTTCCAAACCTTGGCAAGGGTTGCTTAACCTGTCCCCGTGTGGTAACCCATCCATTTCCAAAAATTGGCAAAGGTTGCTTAACCTGGCCCCCTGTGGTTACCCATCCATTTCTAAACCTCGGCAAGGGTTGCTTAACCTGTCCCCGTGTGGTAACCCATCCATTTCCAAACCTTGGCAAGGGTTGCTTAACCTGTCCCCGTGTGGTAACCCATCCATTTCCAAATATTGGCAAAGGTTGCTTAACCTGGCCCCCTGTGGTTACCCATCCATTTCTAAACCTCGGCAAGGGTTGCTTAACCTGGCCCCCTGTGGTTACCCATCCATTTCTAAACCTCGGCAAGGGTAGCTTGGAATGTGAAATTGATTTGAGCTTAATAAAACACACCAAAAGTATATTTATTTATTATGAAACACGTGTTCTAAATATAAAAATACTAGAATATACAACATGAATATAGTTACTAGAACACCTATAACTAACTTCACGATGTCGCTGCGCGCGCGCAAATCACTCTCATCATTTTTCTCCATCGCGCCAAAAGAAGTATAACTTCAAAAAAATGTGAAAACATAAATACAGCATTCATATACTATACATATACTAGCTGTGCCCCGGCATGCGTCGCAATGCAATTTTCTACCTACCTGCCTACCCTACATACCCTACCTATCGTACATACCCTACCTACCCTACATACCCTACCTACCCTACATACCCTACCTACCCTACATACCCTACCTACCCTATCTCTCAAGTTGGATCGAAATGCACATGGTGTGCGAATTTTATTATAATCGGTTAAGTGGTTTAGGAGTCCATTGAGGACAAACATTGTGACACGAGATTTATATATATTAAGAAGATGTATGTACAGCAAATAGAATTTAGACATGAGGAAGTAGATACCTAACAAAAGATCAGAATAACAAGATATAATTACACAAACTAAGGGCAGTATTTAGAAACAAATCTCACTCGTGGTCTTGACAAAAACGCGGTCTTAACGTAAGACCATGAGAACATCTTAAGATGTTTCTTAATAATTAATGCAGTACATATTAAGATCATCTCAGCTCTATACCCAGTCGCACCACTTTTGATACAAATAATAAATATAATAATAAAGTTTAAAATGTGATCTCTATTTTACCATAGATAACATAAAATCGTTCATATTGATGCTTAAAAGGCCGGAGTTGGCAAAAGCTAGAACGTAATAAAATAAATGTTAATTACTCACGTACCGTTCTCAAACCAACACAAAAATAAACCAACTGTCAAACGTGAATTTAACGAGGAGATGGTCTTAAGATAAGATCTACCATGTCTTGAGACTATCTTAGCGATAGAACCGGTAATTAATCAGCAACACTTACGTACGTAAGTCGTTAAGGCACGAGCGGCGGATTTAACGCACGAGACGCCAGGCGAGAGCGATAAAGAACCGAGAACAGCAGTGACAAATACTCACGTGAACAAAACCAAAACGTTTTTCAATAAACTTCGGAAAAAAATATCAATTTTTTACTAAAAGCAAATCTTACTATATATAAATCTCGTGTCACAATGTTTGTCCTCAATGGACTCCTAAACCGATTATAATAAAATTCGCACACCATGTGCAGTTCGATCCAACTTGAGAGATAGGGTAGGAAGGGTATGTAGGGTATGTAGGGTAGGTAGGGTATGTAGGGTATGTAGGGTAGGTAGGGTATGTAGGGTAGGTAGGGTATGTAGGGTATGTAGGGTAGGTAGGGTATGTAGGGTAGGCAGGTAGGTAGAAAGGTAGAAAATTGCATTGCAACGCATGCCGGGGCGCAGCTAGTTATTTTATAAAAGACTAGCTTCCGTGGGCTAACGCTAACTTAAACCCGCGACTTCGATTATAAGTACCTATAGGTGAGTGAGAAGGTACTGGGTCTGGGTCATAAGCAAAAGGTGTTGCCTGCGAGTTCAATTCATTGCTGATCTTGTATTTTGCTGAGCTAATCGGTGGGAACGTTCAGCGCTTGTTTCCCTTTCTCGGTTAGCCAACGTTCGAGAATTCTGTGCGGCCAAACGTTGCGAACGTTCAGCGCTCGTTTCCCGATCGCGGTTTGCTAAAGTTCGGGAGTTCTGTGTTTCTCATACGCGGTTTGTAAAGTGAGATTTGAGAACTTTAAAACTGTGATATCTCCTAGGATATTTATTGAAATTAAAATATTTCCTCTTGATAATATTAATAGTACCTTTAGATTGTTTATTTATGAGATTTTCTTGATAAACACTTATTTTTAAATTAATTTGTAGGCCGTAAAAACAGGAGTGAGAAAAATGCACGCGTGTGAAATACATTGCATGTTGAACCTAATTGTAGGGCAATAAGGGCCAGTTTTTGAGGAAGTGTATTGATAAATTAAATTGTATTCAACAGAATATCAGAAAAACACAGATTTATAAAATAATTTGCTTGTAACAACAACAATTGATACAATTTTTGTCTGAGCTAATTTTATGATAAAACTTACCATTTTGCTGAAAATCACGAAAAAGCCGTTTTTGTGACTTTAGACCCCCACTATTTTTGAAGTTATACTTCTTTTGGCGCGATGGAGAAAAATTATGAGAGTGATTTGCGCGCGCACAGCAACATCGTGAAGTTAGTTATAGGTGTAACTATGTTCATGTTGTATATTCTAGTATTTTTATATTTTGAACACGTGTTTCATACTAAATAAATATTCTTTTGGTGTTTTTATTAAGCTATTTAATTGCATAGCTTTTAAATCAATTTCACATTCTAAGCTACCCTTGCCAAGGTTTAGAAATGGATGGGTAACAACAGGGGGCCAGGTTAAGCAACCTTTGCCAAGGTTTGGAAATGGATGAGTTACCACACGGGGACTTGTTAAGCAACCTTTACCAAGGTTTAGAAATGGATGGGTTACCACACGTGACAAGGGGACAGGTTAAGCAACCCTTGCCGAGGTTTGGAAATGGATGGGTTACCACACGGAGCCAGGTTAAGCAACCTTTGCCAAGGTTTGGAAATGGATGGGTTAACACACGGGGACAGGTTAAGCAACCCTTGCCGAGGTTTGAAAATGGATGGGTTACCACAGTGGGCCAGGTTAAGCAACTCTCACCAAGGTTTGGAAATGGATGGGTTACCACACGGAGCCAGGTTAAGCAACCTTTGCCAAGGTTTGGAAATGGGTGGGTTACCACACGGGGACAGGTTAAGCAACCCTTGCCAAGGTTTGGAAATGGATGGGTTACCACACGGGGACAGGTTAAGCAACCCTTGCCGAGGTTTGGAAATGGATGGGTTAGCACACAGAGCCTGGTTAAGCAACTCTCACCAAGGTTTGGAAATGGATGGGTTACCAAAGTTCTTTTTCTTAACACCAAAGAAGTATAACTTCTAATGCATGTACATAAGTACACACACCACTTTTTTTTTGCATGTGCCGGATCGTGAGGACTTTTCACATTTCCTTTATAATAGTGTATTGAACAATCCTACCAAAATTTAGCTAAGTGGGAATTAATGTAGCCTTGGATGTCTAAATTGACCGGACTATAAGTTAGATTCCTTAAAATCGAACACACCAATATCCATACATTGTTTATTTATATTTAAGGTATTTCCTTCCAGGCTTGTTTATTTTCTCACTCTGTAAATATAGAGGTCATTTGGTCAAAATGTGAAAATGGATACATTCTCTAGGTATGCTGCAGAATTATAGGCAATCAATGCAATCAAATCACTTATATTTTATAACTCCATTTTATTTTGTACAATTAAACAAGAATTATTAAGTGCACCATTAGCCTTAGTCATTGACCTCTCAAGTTCTTTGTGGTTAGGTACCAGTGCAAACATATATACAGGATATATGCCATTAGGAAAGTTAGCTTGTCTACATTGTTTGATCCTTTTCAAATGACAATTTTTAAATATTCTAATGTATTGCTTAAATGTTCGTGTGACTGATGAATCAGTAGAATCCTTTTCTATTTTCCCAGATGAAGTAACATTTTCTTTTACAACAATGATACCACTAGCAGACAGAGAATCCCTGAAAAGAATAAAACATTTAAGTTGTAGACCAAAATCTAATCATATGTTATTAATTTTACAATGTAACAATACCACTAAGTTTTAGAAAAGAATTTACCTGCATCGTATTAGATAAGACTCTAAATCCGCATCCTTTAGATATCCTAATACCCATTGATTCCAAATAACATCATATTTCCTTACAGGTATAAACTCTTGCAAGCCTACTTTATGCAAGGTGCCTAATTTTGAGCCGAGCTCTCCCACATGCTCTTTAATGGAATTGATAAATTTTTCATCAGGTTCCACAACATCAACTAGATCAAAATGAGGTAATAATAACTGTTTTGTTATTCTACCAATGCCAGCACCGCAGTCTAATGCCGTGTTTGTAGAAGGAGGATTGTCAGAAGAAAGTAAAGACTTTAAGAACAGTTCCGATCCTTCAATGTCTGCATCCGAAATAAATCCAAACCCTCCAAGTACTCCATCAACCGTAGGTGGAATATCTGCCCAGTATTGTAAGGATTTTTTGTAATTAATACTGAAGACTTCTTTGCTCTCGTTCATGCTGATACACAGAACCAATTTATAAAAAATATTTAAAGTTAATTTAATTAATATTATTTCAACAAAATAAAATATATAATAACCAAAATAGTTTTGTAACATTGACTTGACACCGCCCTAGACATCACACTGACACTGACATTATAGACAAGATGACCAGCTGTACTGCTGTAAGCTAGCACTCATTGCATGCGCGTTTCAATAACACAAAAATGTGAGTGTCAAGAGAGTAAACATAGCAGCAGCAGTTTGAGCCTGTGATTGTTAACGTCTATTTCAAGTTGAGAAAAAACCTTTTGAATGGGAAAAGAAGTATTTTTTAAATAACCAACAATTCTATTTATCTACCAATAAAAATTATCAATTACTGCTTTATTTGACCGCCCGTAGCAGTTTACGATTACGAACTCACCGAACAAATGATGATAAACATAAACAGTCAGACATCATCTCTGCCATTGCGTGCCATAACATACCTGAGAGATTGTCTCTGAACATAAATCAATGCAATAACGAATTTACGAGTTGTTCAAAAGAAATACCGTGGCCCCGGGACAAAAAGGGCAAAAAAGTCGCCCGGGTAAGTTATTTGATGATTTCCCATAGGAAAAATAATGCAACTACGAACTAAACCCATTTTAACTATCTGATAATAATAGCTAAAAAAGTGGCAAATTAAGAATCAGTTTTTTTTCGGCGATTTAAAAATAAGTTTGATTTTTCGGATGTTTTTGGCAATTTGGAACGCGCCTCATCTGGCAACACTGGTTCTTTTCTATACGTCAAGTCGCGAGTCGAGACGTTTTCAAAATGGTTTGTAAAAATATTTCTCATCTAAGAAGTTACGACCAATCTTACCAAAATGAAAGATTGTTACGAGTTAAAACTAATTAGTGAAATCAATTACTTGCATAAATTCATATATTTTTGTGACGGAATGCTGTGTGTAAATCCTATAAAGGACCGGCCGTAGGCCATACTGGAATGTTGTTTTGGTGCTAAATCCGATTGTTTCAACAATGTGATCGAATGGACTTTTCAGACTTAATCATTTGCCATTTACCAAATCTACAGTGAAATCACTAATATGTTGTTAATTCAGTGATGCCTTTGTATTTCAGGGTAAGGTTAAGTGCTCTGAGTTACGCACTAAAGACAAGAAGGAGCTGTTCAAACAGCTCGAGGAGTTGAAAACAGAATTAACCAATCTTCGTGTTGCTAAAGTGACCGGAGGCGTTGCGTCCAAGCTCTCCAAAATGTAAGTTTTAATAATATGTGATGATATGATACATCTATGTCTTTAAATTTATCATCATTCATTCATGAATGAGGATGGTTAAATTTAATGTACCTTTGTGTCTGTACCCACAATCCTTGCAAATGTTTTACTATACTTTACAAGTACCATTGTTGCACGACGGTATTTTTGTTTTCTGGCCATCACAAATCTTTTTTTTTTGCACTCCAAACTAGTTAATTCAGATCAATACAGGTGATCTTCTTTCTATTACTTATTATTTAATCATGGAGTTACTGAATATTTAAATTTCGTATTTGCTGGTGAATTTTTCTTGTGAAATAGTATCCCAACTTCTTTGATTAAGAGGTGTTTGCTATAGGATTTGGTGCTAGTTAAGGTGGCTGTTGTTTGGTCTTCAACCAAGAGCCTGATTTGTATAATGGCTGTCTTCTATGAAAACTGTCCTCGGCTGCTTGCATTGTGCTGAATTCATGTCTAACCAAAGCATATATGTAGTCATCCCTGTTGTTTTGAATTCATGTGCCACCACTATGAATCCTGATTCCTCTCTGAGAAGTACATTTTCATTGTAAAGGTTACAGTACCCTTAATGAAGCTGAAAAGTTACAGTGATATGGACGGTCAAAGTTACAACCTTTTCTTAAAATCTATATTTTTAATATTATAACTCTTTAAATACCTCCCTGCCCAATTATATAAACAATCGTATTGAGTGTGTAACATTGAACTCTGCTGTAGATGATGATTTTTAACCCAAAAAGAAAATAGTGAACAATAATCTTTTGTTCCATTTGTGGTCACTGACAATTCACAATATTAACTGAATTTTAACGTAATTCATATTATATGATTCTGCTAAAGCAGCCATTTTAAACACCTTGGTTTAGGACTTGTTATATGACTGCATTGGCTGTTAATCTTGTGTTCAAATAGTAAGTGCCTTCAGACTTGCTACCACGACTTTTAAATTACACTGAGTGGTCCTTGTAACTCCTTTGTATATCTATCTATCACACATTAGTGCTAAGATATCAGAACATGTTGTGTACATTAAATTTTTGTTTACAACTCTGTTCACAATATACTTGCCCCAATATTGAGCTTCGAATGTTGATATACATTGCCATAAGAATATTTTTTTGTTATGATTGTATAAATACAACACACACAACACAGCACAACCTATGATTGCAATTCTCCTCTACTTGTCCCAATCTGTTCAGGGTTTGTCAGATTCAACAATGAATGTGAATGCTTAGGTATAATTAAGCACTGCACCAGGATCAGGAACACCTCACTTACCAACCCTGAAGCACCATCATCTCTTATGGTTGGGTGATGGTGTCAATGATCCAACTTTAGTGTGACAACGGTTTGCTGTAAGCGGTGTGCTTGGCTGGTTAACCAAATCTGGCAAGTGGTCTGGCCGAGGGAAACTCGAAATATATTTTAGCATCTGATCCTGAGCATAGGCATATAGGCATTGAAGTTAAAAATTGAATAGTAACTGATATTTAAATTTCTTTCTTTTTATAGACGCGTCGTGAGGAAAGCGATCGCACGAGTATACATCGTGTACCACCAGAAAATGAAAGTTAATTTGAGAAACCATTACAAAAACAAGAAGTACAAGCCCTTAGACTTGAGGACCAAGAGGACACGTGCTATGCGTAAAGCTCTTAGCAAGCACGAATCTAAAATCAAGACCAGGAAAGAGATCAGAAAGAAGTCTCTTTTCCCCCCTCGTGTTTATGCTGTTAAGGCTTAAAATAAATTACTAACTTAAATATTGGTTTTATTTTTTTTACTAGCTTCGGACCGCGACGCTTTCCGCGTGGCATAGTTACTTTGGGCTAACTTTAACCCGCGTGATGATCGAAAAATATATCTTTCTCTCCCCTTTTCTTCCCTCTTTCTCCCCCTTTTCTCTTATTAAAAAAACCGATTTTGATGAATTTTGGGCCATACCCATAGGTATGGCCCAAAATTCATCAAAATCGGTTCAGACGTGAAGACGTAACAAACAAACTCACTTTCGCTTTTATAATATTAGTAAGGATTATTTAGTAGGTACCTACCTACCTGTTTCATGAGTCACTTGCAAATTGTATTGCGTCAATTTAAATCTTTTTGATTATTTTAGTCTGCCGGGTCCGCTAGTTAGTGTAGTTATATATTACTAGCTGTGCCTTACGGTTCCACCCGCTACTCAGCTCCTGCGTCAGCGTGATGCTTATGACGCAAATATTGTTAAAATTTGTTTAGCTAGTACCTACACGACGACGTATCAGTTCAATAGTTTCGGTACACACCAATATACTATTGTAGTCTTTGGCACACACGACGACGGCACATCAACCTACACAAAACCATTTAACCAGATCTCTATTACGGTGTGTGCACAATAAGTAGTAGATAGGTTAGAATAGGTTGACCTGCCGCTGCCGTCGTTGTACAAACAATAATCTTTACAACAAAAATACTAGCTGCGCCCCGCGGATTCACCCCCGTAAACCGTAGTGTGAGCAAACTGCTACTACCCTGTTTCCCCCCTTTTTTTGCGGATGGGATAACTTTACGCCGATCGCTTATACGAGGATTCCGCCCGTCCTGGGCGACCGCCATGCGCCATTGTGCTCCATCGTGTCCTATGGGCGGTCGTCACAGTGGTGACATCCGGGCGTTTCCTCCCGCCTGATCCCGTGCAGGGACCTGAAACATCGTGTCCAGTAAATACCTGCGTCTCACGCCTATTCCCATAGAGGGGACTGATAGCCTTACGACAGTCGCAGTCTCCTTGCCACCATGAAATCGCACCGGAGGTGTATCCGCTAAATGGTGAGTTGCCGCGCCCTACAGCGTAGGCAATGCTTCCGCGCGCCACTCGTACAGTCGCGCGAGGGCTTACCTGCAGATACCACGGGTGCAATAGGTTTTTTTTAGGTTGGGTCACTCGTAGTTCAAGTTGCTCGAGTCCTTATACTGCTCAACCGGACTATTGGTGCAATAGGGTAAATACAAGGTCTCTTTTATACTGATGTGTATTTAAACGGGTTCCCTCTATCTGGCAGAAACTTGATGCTCCGTTTATTTGGCATAACACACTTAGCATAATTTTCTTTAAACGAACATTTTAAAGGCATAAAAATTATTTGGTATAATTATTGTTTGGCATAATGTTTAAAACTTCGAATTAACAATGGCATACTTTTAAGATGGCAGAATTACATTTAGTATAATTACGATTCGCAGAGTTCAAATTTCGCATATTATATTATTTGGTATAATTTCACTTGGCATACTATGCAGACGGCAGTAATGGCTAGGTTAGGTTAGGTTAAAACTGTGACCTCCTACGCATGAGCCGAGCGAGCGAAGCGAGCGCGGTGCCGCGGCAGCGGCCGGCGTGTGCCAGATCTAAACGACTTGCGTTAATAGAAAAAAGAGATTGTTTTAAGTAGGTTGGAACTGAACTATTTAGATTACGATACCTAATTACTTATTGAATTCAATGACATTATCTCAAATTCAATTAAACAATAACTAAATTAAATGACATTTCAAAGAAATAATTACCTAATCAAAATAAATGACAAAGATGACCCTAATTATAAACTTTCTACGATATGACAATTCTGCCGTTTAATGATCATCGATATAAAATATTATTATGCCAAAAGACGATTCTGACTGTGAACTTTTTAAATATTATTGATACGAAGTTTATGCCTAGAGATGATTCTGGCGTACAAAATTATGAGTTTAGAATGTATGATAAATGAGTGTCTGTTAAACTATTTTCTGCGAAGTGAAGTTTATGTCATCCGTTGTTATGCAAAATAAAATTATGACATAAAAAGTTCTGCTATAAAGGTTGGACCCTATTTAAACGTCTGAAGACGAGGGGGGTGAATGTAGGAACACCCCTCCACCATGAAAACTTGAGGAACAGCATAGTTCTTTTCATATATTTATGGGGAGAAAGTCAGAGCCCCCGTCTATATGTCACTCAACAAAGCGTAGCCGATGCAGAGCCGGTCTACAGAGCTTCGCCCGACGGAGCTCCTATTTCAGCATAGATTAGAGGAAAATAACCACGAAGGGGATAGCGGGGCTATTCGTTCACTCGACTCCGCCATCCCCTACTAACGTAACCTATCCGAGTCGGGTTGATTCAAGTCCTGAGCTTGCGTTGGTTACTCTTCTATTACGCATCTTAAATTCTTAGTGCCTGTTGGCTAAGTCGAAATGTGTCAAGAATTGGGACAGACTTATTCTCAGCTGTTTCCTAATTATGAAACTTAAATGGACATGGACTGGTCACATAATAAGAGGCACCGAAAAGTGGACCAAAAATATAGTGTCTTAGTACTCAAGGAATACGGTATTACACCCATTTTTAAAAAGACAAGTATCTCATTTTGATCCTAGGGTCATAGTAAACCACCAAAAAAAACAAATAAAAAATATTCAATCGTTATGTATGTGCCATAAAACTGCATCTCAATTTCTATTTTCGCGCGTTAAATCACAAAAACGCTTGACGCTAGGTTACTCTGTGGTCAGGACGTCAGTTGGTCATGTTAACAAATGCGCTGTTATTAGTCTTTCTGTTTAGTTGTATTTTTCACTATAATTTATGGTAATATTAAATGGTAGTATTTACTTCTTCCATGGTATTATTACTATTATTTCAATAAAAATTAAAATGTAAAGTTTTTTAATACAAAAATAGTAGTTCAGTTGACAGTTGTCACTTTTTGTTTACATGACCATATGACGTAATAATCATGGCGGACACTGTTTCGCATAATAAAACAACAGACTTTAAAAAGTGAACATTTTGAAATCAATTTTAAAATTTATTTAGTTATTTTATTAACTAAATCTAACATTTTCCGACTGCTAGTTGTCTGAGCTATCTGAATTGTATATTTTTAGAATTTATTTCATATAGAATAAAATACCCTATTGTAAAAGGAATAGATGCAGGCAGTTCCGAAGGTGGGAAGCAGCGGCGTAGCTGCTAAGGGGCTAGGCGGGGCAGTGCCCCGGGGCCCTCAAGCTCAGGGGGGCCTTGAATCCTTACCAGAAATCTCGATCGAAATGAACTTTTAGAAATTTCTTCTATGAAAAAATATTTAAAATTGAGATTTTCAATACTGTACTAGACACAGTAATATCTCAATTAGATAGGTACACGTTTTATTGGTAGATATGAGTGCAGTCTGTCATATATTAGAGTTTCTAACACTAACGTTTTTATTACATGTTGATGAAGCAACTTTATTACAAAAGTGTGATGAATTCCAAAGAAAATATTCAAATATAATAGGCCTTAGTTTTTCATTTCAATTTATTAATATTTACCACCTATTTTTACCTCAACTAACTCAAGCATGGTCTGTTCACCAATTATGTAAGGAAATAATGAACAAATATGGAGTGCTAGAATGCGACCTAACGGAAGTATTTACAGCAATGTTATTATTCATCACAAATTCTGTCACTTCTGCAGCAGCTGAAAGGTCATTTAGCAAATTAAAAATAATAAAAAATGATTAAGAAATAATATGGGCCAAACTCGACTCCGACATTTATCACTAATAGCAATTGAAAACAAAATTGCATCAAGCCTGGATTTAAACGAAGGCATTGATACTTTTGCAAAAACTAAAGCTAGGAAAAAGTTGTAAATATTATTGTTCAGTTAGTTGGTAGGCCCGACCTTTATATATTAAACCCTTGAATCTTCTCTATTTCGTTTTATTAGCCAAACTTACACCAAGCATTAATTGTAATTCATGTCGTTACTGTTTAATATTTTTATTATCTGCCCTACAGTGCACAAAATAGCATTTTTAAAGTATTTGTATATTCCTTATTTTCATTTGATAAAATCTAATCAGTTTACATAGCAGTGGGGCCCCATTTTTTTAATTTGCCCTAGGGCCCTTGGTTACCTAGCTACGCCACTGGTGTGAGGATGAAATTAAAATGACAGCAGAGAAAACATGGACAAGGACGGCGCTAAATAGAACGGAGTGGAAAGAAATGTAGAAAGAAAACAAACAACAACAACAAACAGACAAAGTTGTCGGTGTCACTGACTCGCAAGAGTCATTAGCTTAAGTTATATTGTAAAAAAAAAATGTATTGTCTGAAATAAAAGGCTTATATTATTATTATTATATTATTATTCTCAGCTGAGAGTGGTCCAAACTAGGTCCATGCGGGTCAACAGAGTCCAAAACACGCGTCACGTCACTTGCAATACTTGTTGTTCGCAGCGGACTTGATTCAGAGGATGAACACATGGTGGCAGGGTAGATACTTATCTTAATTGTTCTCAAGCTCGATGGTAGATGCTCTCAAACACGAGTAGCGCGAGTAAAACGGTAAAACTTTAGATAGTGCTGCAGGAGGGGGCTGGTAGTAGTGGGAGGGGAGGGGGAGGGGTTAACCCCTCCCCCTAGTGCCACTCCCATGACAAGGTAACTCACCGTTTCCGATAAAAACGATCTTTTGCTAACTAACCTCAAAACACTCAAAAATAGCTTAAAAGGCCTCTACTTCCGGGTAGTTTAAAAAAAACAACCACGAAGGAGGTGGCGGGGGGGAGGAGTTAACCCATCCCCCCTAGTACCACTCCCATAACAAGGTAACTCACCGTTTCCGAGAAAAACAATCTTTTGTTAACTAACCTCAAAACATTCAAAAATTGCTTAAAAAGCCTCTACTTCTGGGTGGTTTAAAAAAAAATAACCACGAAGGAGGTGGCGAGGTCTGTTCGCTCGCTTCGCTCGCTCACTACGACCCCGCCACCTCCTTCTAGCCTAAATTTATCCGAGTCGGGGTGCACCTAAGTTTTGAGCTCGCTTCGCTCGGTCTTGTTGCGTCGTATGTTCTCAGGATAATTATCTAGGATGGTATAAGAGAAAATAAAAAACAAAACATTAATTTAAAAAATTGACTTGACTTTTTTAATTAATGGCGTTTGTGGTTGTGGAAGGAGACACCACAATTTTGCCAATATCACGTAGTAGGTACTATGAAATTTAAAAAATTGAAGAGAAACGGAATGAATGACAGTAACGCAGTCACAAAATGTCACTTTTGTTTTTTTTTTCGTTTCGTTTTACGGATTTAGCACGATATTTTACACCACAAGCAATAATATTGTGGCTTAATAATAGTAGCCGCTCGGGTCGATCTTTAGGTTAAGCCGCGCTTGCCTAGGTTGGTCTGTGGATGGGTGACCACCCGTTACATACCGAGTTTCCTCCGTGCCTCGGAAAAGCACGTTAAGCCGTTGGTCCCGGCTGTCATTTGTAGATCTTTGACAGTCGTTATAGGTAGTCAGTGTTCCGAAAGTCTGACAACCAGTCTTACCTAGGGATATCGTATTACCCAGTACTAACTGGGTTGTGGAGGTCAGATAGGCAGTCGCTCCATGTAAAATACTGATATTCAGCTGCATCCGGTTAGACTGGAAGCCGACCCCAACATAGTTGGGAAAAGGCTAAGCAGATGATGAAGCAATAATATTGTGACAGCTTGAGATGTCAACACCCATTTTCACGTTCCGTTTTACCTTTTTTTCGATTTAAGGTTAGAAACTTATTTTGTTAATTTCTCGAAAAATATGCATTACCTTGTGATAAGAGTGGTAGCGTTATAATCGGGGACTCAAGCCCTACCAGCTTTAATCCTTTGTAGAGCCCAAATCCTGCAGCATTAAACTAAAGTCAAGCCCTGATAATTAAAATTTGAAAAAATGTGACACAGAGCGATATCTAACAATGACACTGACAGTTAACTGCTATGTTTACTTGTGAACTTGTCTCGACGAATGGCCGAGTAAATAACAAGGAACGCGTTGTTGCATCGGCTTCCCCGGCGCTACATTTCGCATAGTTTCGTAAGGAATTAATACATACTACTATCGAACATGCTTAAGCACTATATCTTGTTAGTACTACATATTCTTAATATCGAAACTATTTTCTGTTATGATCAAAATGGTTTCATTCTGTACTGTCCTTGTATGGGTAAGTTTAATACAAGTTATGCATTGTTTGTTAAACATAAACCTTTATTTCCACTTGCTGTACCTATTTCAGATGAACGACTCTTTTATGTTCTAGTACAATTTACTTAATTTTTTAGGACGATTTGGCAATCAAGCTGATCACTTTTTGGGAGCATTGGCATTTAGTAAAGCTTTGAATAGAACTTTGGTTCTTCCTCCATGGGTGGAATACAGATTTGGTGAACCTAAATCTGTACAAGTACCTTTTGACACATACTTTAAAGTCGAGGGTTTATCTTTATATCATAATGTGATCACAATGGAGAGCTTCATGAAGGATTTGGCTCCTAAAGTGTGGCCAGTTACAAAACGAATCTCTTTTTGTTACACACAAAGAATGGGTGAACTTGAAAACAGTTGTAATGCAAAATCTGGAAACCCGTTTGGTCCATTCTGGAATACATTCAACATTGATTTTGATAATTCTGAATTTTATGGACCTTTGAATTATGACATATTTAACAAAGCTATGATAGACAAATGGAAAAATAAATATCCTCCAAAAGAGTGGCCTGTTCTGGCTTTCACAGGTGAGTTTATACTTATCATTGATGTTTACTATTCTCTGAATACAATGCTTTCAGCGTGCAACTACACAGTGGAACTGAAATATAAAACATACATCTACATTACAATCAAATGTTAATCTATCTATCTTCTTAGAACTCGTAAAAAGGCCTGCATAGTTACTCTGCTAGTTTATCCTTTTGAATGCCAGAGCATAAACACATGCATACCCTCCACACTAACAAGCCACTTGTGTTTCCTCAATTTTTGTCAAATCCTTGTGTTGTTGGTGTCTAGGGCATGCATATATTTGTCACATATATGTGATAATGGCATTCAGACATTCCTGTTTTGAAAACCTCTTAAGTTGCGGCATGTGTTGAACAATGAGTGTGTTCAAGAAGAAAGAAGATCAACTGAATGCACTGTAGCTTAATAAAAATATATTTAGTAGTATGCTATTCAAAAGATTTAATGTATTGTTTCTTTAATCATTGGATTATGTTTACAGGAGCTCCTGCAAGTTTCCCAGTACAAAAAGAAAATGTCCATTTACAAAAGCACCTATGGTGGAGTGAGGATATAGCCAATAAGACAAGATTATTTATCAAGAAGAATATGAGTGGAGGTGGTTTCCTAGGAATACATTTGAGAAATGGTCAGGATTGGGTGAAAGCTTGTCAGCATGTTAAGGACAGCACTATGTTATTTGCCGCTCCACAGTGTGTGGGATATAAAAATGAAAGAGGACCATTAACATTATCCATGTGTCTACCACAACCTGCTGTTATAATCAAGTAAGGACTTGCAATTAATGACTTGTATTTCTCTTAAACAGCTAAGGTTTACCGTTGGATATGAAAATATTTCATACTAATCAAAGTTAAAAATTACAGGCAAGTGAAGAGGGCCATCAAGAAACTAAATAACATAAAATACATTTTTGTGGCATCAGATTCAAATCATATGATAAGTGATTTAAAAAAAGGACTGCCTCATGCTGAAATATCAGTGGTGAAGTTGCAGCCAATGAATCCACATCTAGACTTAGCAATACTTGGTCAAGCTAACTATTTTATTGGCAATTGTGTGTCATCATATTCAGCATTTGTGAAAAGGGAAAGAGATGCAAGAGGTTTACCTTCCGAATTTTGGTCTTTCCCACACAGGAAAAAAAGTAAACATGAAGAGTTGTAATAGTATGTACAAATTATTGCTATCTTTAGTATGTTTCGGAAATAATGATGATTTGTGTCAATATTTCACTGACCAAATCTTTGATGGCTTTGGTTATTTTACTGTGAGGCCTGGATCAAGGGATTTTTATGCAAACTGCAGTGATTCCATGCATGGACTTTTTATTCAAACAGGATTGAGTTCTCGAAAATTAGTATCACAGAAAAATAAACCATAAAAGCCACATTGTAGGTTTACTTTTGTAAGAACATAACCGAAGCTATAGATAGGGAGTCCTTTGTCGCTTTCACTGAATTGCCAGAAAATGAGTTTTAATAAAGGTAATTATTTATTTTTTAACTCTAGTGTCGTACTGATTGTAGTGTTATTTCGCTGTTTTTTTTTAAAAAAAAAACAGCGAAATAACACTACGATCAAAAACCATGATCTGATGTAACATCAGATCATGGTTTTTGACTACAACAATATATTTAACGAATCTATTGTCACCCTAGCTATCATGTTGGAAATATAGATCATCTTTATATATATAATTCTTCTGTCTGTGTGTATGTCACTGAACTTCTCTCAAACGACTGGACCGATTTTGATGAATTTTTTGTGTGTGTTCAAGGGGATCTGGGAATGGTTTAGATTCACAATTTTGTCCGGCAGATGCTGCATCACAATTTTGTACCGGGCCGCTAGTTTTATAGAACCTAAATGATTTCTATGGTTACAGCCAAGTCGATACCGCATTTTTTTTTAATATTTTCTATGCTGCTCAGACGATCCTCTGACCGCAGATTTATATATTATATTTTTATCAAACACTTGTTAGTTTTATTTTCCTCTATCATACGGTCTCATTGCGAAGAAAGAAAAAATAGTTCAAATAAAACTCAATAGATGGCGCACCCTTGCGTTCTAGCCATGTACATATTGTAAATACGCGTCGGTGTTCAGTCTGTCGGCGTCAAAGACTATAAAACCACTTGACTGCGCACACGGTGCCCCGACGCTCGAAATGATATACAAGGTGTAACATAATAAATGAAAAACGTTTTGGGTTGTTTCTTGGACCATGACACTGAACAACTTTTTTCACAAGCTCCTAATATTTGTAAACTGATACGATCAGTTGTTCAACATGTAAGGGCAAACTAATAAAAATAATACTAGAATATACAACTTGAACATAGTTATCGATTTTCATGCCACCTAGAACTAACTTCACGATGTCGCTGGCTAAATTCACTCTCATCATTTTTCTCCATCGCGCCAAAAGAAGTATAACTTCAAAAAACAAGCCCAATAACATATAGTATATAGGTATAGTCGCCTATACAGCATACCATATGTACGTCTTAATACACTCACAGCCAAATTAGAAAGTTACGCACTAAAGGTGCGCACCAAAAACGTGACACATTTTCGTTACTTTAGTAGGTTTTACCCCTCGGATTTTTCTCATACCGGGCGCCTTATATATGAAAATCGATTCTTAAGAAGTAAACTCCAAATATGTATTTCCAAGTCATAGAAAAAAAATCGATCATTTTCTTGATCTAAGAGGCCACCCGGAAGGCCTTGAGCTTGATTATGTTACACCTTGTATAAGTAGTTAAGAAAATTCGTATTCTTCGAAACAAACCCTTTAATTTGATATCTATATCATGGGAAAGCATATAAAATAATTAATTTGTCATATTGTAGGTAGAATGACGTCAATTAGCTAACTATGCATTGTCATCCAAATTAAACATGAAAACACGGAACCCTGTTAAAAAGAAGAAAATATGTGTTAAAAAGAAAAAAAATATAAGTTGTAAAACGTTTATTATGCTAATCCAGAAAAAAAATCTGATGCATTCTTTATACTGCTTGATGGTAAATTATTGCTCAAGTCTCGTCTTTTGTTTTGTTTTTGAGTAACGTCGATAATAGAATCAATGGATTCAAAGTATGATATATTCCAGAATTTTACATCATTATCATGAGAGCATGAAGCAATATATTGGCCATCGTGACTTATGTCCAAGTGTTCCACAGGAAGTCTATGTTGGCCCACCACACCTAATTGACGTTGTGGAAACATGTGTGCAGCTCTCAAAATGCCATCTTCACCTGACGTCACCACAATATTCTGGGTGATAGGTATCATGCACTGAATGGCATGTTTTTGTCCAACATATTCGTCACTGTGTAGTCCAAACTCTTTCCAATTAAATAAGTATAATTTTCCGGTTGAAGAGGCTGCAAGTAGTTTAGTATCTGATCGGAATAATCCCAAGCAAGTTAACTCTGCATCATATTCTTCTGATGTTGTGTAAATTTTACTGAAATAAAAGATAATTATACAAATAATAAATTCTGCATGAAAAAAATTGGTTGGTCCCAATATTTATTTTTGTCTCAACATGTTTAACCTCAACGACAAGTAATTCATTCTACCTCAATGTTTTGCGTTGGCGTCCAGGCACCAGTTAGAAAAATGAGTTGGTAGTAATGATACATAGAACAAACAAAATACAAGGGAATAAGGTTAGACTTATAAGCAGCGAACAAAAAAGTCGTAGTTAAAGCATAACGTCGCAATAACAAGGCATCTTTGGATTTTCATCGATGATAACGATTTTCGCAGAAATTATTATTATGATCACTTTGGAACTCGTTAATCGATAACTGGCATCAACACAAACAAGTATTTTTGAGGAAAAACCTCTTAAAACCTCACGTTCTTGAAATATAAGCTATCGAAGTTATAGTGATGGCGCCATCAGTAGGTACATAAATTCTTACTTGATAGCTTTCTCAAATTGTCTTGATCAATAGCTCTCATCAATAACAAGTTACATATAGTCTGAGCCTCAAGCAAAATCTTCGAAAGCGTGATGCCACCAGCATAACAACTTATGACGATTTTTAATCATACATAGAGTACTATTAATGTTACTTTTGTGTATTGATGACACCTGCTATTAATTTAAACAAGTATTAGGAATGACCGCAATTTTGAAAAAGGAATATTGTACGGTTAGGCAGCTGTGCGGGCAGCAATGATTTTTTCGAAAAGACTTTTTTAGGTTTAATAATTGCAATTTACGGTAGAGCACAATGTTTCGCACTTGAAACATTGTGATGGAGGTCGGGGACGTATTTAAAGTTTATATAATAACATTACAATTTTGATTAAAAAGGAAGGTGATAATGTTGGAGCTACGCTGGTCCTTCTCTTAGTGATCTTTATTTCTAACAAACAACATGTTATAAATGTATCGCCAATGCGAACACACTGTAACGAATTCCATACTATGTTGCATTTAATATTATGGCCTATTTGTAAATGGTTGCAAAAATTAAAAAAAGATTTACCTTCCTTTGATATCAATTGATGTTAGAACACCATCACCACTGGCACATACTAGATACTTTTGAGCATCATTTGTAATCATATCACTGACATGTTCTTCACTAACTTTAATAGTAAAAACAGGATCTGGTTTTCTCATGTCCCATAATTTGACTGTTCCGCCATCGTCACCTGATTAGAAATAAATATGTAAATGCTATAAACGTTTAAAAAAACAATAGGTGTTAAAAATAAAATCATTTTTGTTTGTTAGGGCAAATTGGTCTATCGGCCGTCATCTCATCCGCCCTAGATAGTGTTCCCAACTATGTAAGGGTTGGCTTTCAATCCTATCTGGCCTATGTGACCTACACAACCCAGTACTGTACAGTACTGGGTAATACAATACAAAGTGAGACAAATGTAAGAGATATTGGTTGGGGCCACTTACTAGGTACCTCTAACTGACGACTGTCAAAGATCTACAAACTGTGATAGCCGGGACCAATGGTATGACATGTAGGTTCTGTAAAGTTTTGTAATAGATGGTCACCCACCCGCGGGCCAAGCTAGGCAAGCGTGGCTTAACCAAAAGATGGACATGACCGGCTGTTAAAATTTTACCATGAGCTCCTCAAAGAATAAAGATGTGTACCTACTAATAATAATATGTTACAGCTTTTAGTAACGCCATCAGGATGGAATTTGGTGTGGACAAATGTGCAGTCATGTATGTGAAACGAGGGGAGATTATGGAATCCGAGGGAATTCAACTCTCGGATTTCATACACCTCAGATCCCTTTCCTCATCCGAAAGCTATAAGTATTTGGGTATGTCGGAAGCGTTAGACATGAAGCAACTGTTGAGGGACCGTTTCTTTGGTCGCCTGAAGAAGGTATTAAAAAGCCTTCTTTCCGGCGGGAACAAGGTGCGCGCCTTCAACATTTGGGTCATGCCGGTTTTAATGTACTCTTTCGGCATACTCAAATGGACGCAGACTGAACTCGATGCCCTGGATAGGAGAGTCCGTACATTGCTGACTGCAAATCGGATGCATCACCCACGATCATCGGTGATGAGACTGTACATCCCACGGAAGTGTGGGGGGTCGAGGCTTTTTAAACGCAAAGACCCTCCACAACCGAGAGGTGTGCAGTCTCAGGGAATATTTCTTAAAAGCTGACTTGGGTATGCACCGAGATGTAGTCGCAGTGGACAAGGGACTCACCCCGTTGTCCATGGCTAAAGAGAATTGGCGCAAACCTGTAGTACTTACTACCGATGACCGCAAGGAGGTATGGCAAGGTAAGGAGCTTCACGGGCGCTTCTACAAGGCTCTTCATGGGCCCGATGTAGATTTTCTAGCGTCCGTGTCCTGGCTACGATTCGGTGACCTATTTGGGGAAACTGAAGGTTTTGTCTGTGCGATTATGGATGAAGTTATGTTGACGAACAACTACCGGAAATATATTATGAAGGATGGGACGGTTGACGTGTGTCGGGCATGCCATCGTCCTGGTGAGTCCATCAGACATATTATTTCTGGTTGTTCTCGTCTAGCTAACAGCGAGTATTTGCATAGACACAACCAAGTAGCCAGGATTATTCATCAGCAACTTGCCTTGAAATATAATCTTGTTGAATCTGAGGTACCGTACTACAAGTATGTGCCCGACCCAGTTCTCGAGAAAACCATGTCACGCTGTACTGGGATCGGTCTATCATTACTGACAGGACTATTGTCGCCAATAAGCCTGACATAGTGGTGATAGACCGATCAGCGCTATTCGCGATAAAATCGATGTTACCATCCCACATGACGAAAACCTCGTAAAAGCTGAGAAAGAAAAACAACTAAAATATCTTGACTTGGCACACAAGGTTGTTGACATGTGGAATGTAAACTCGGCTATCATTGTGCCGATTGTCGTAACGGCCAATGGCTTAATTGCCAAGAGCCTCGACGAATATCTGTCGAAGCTCTCCTTACCCGCCCGCATTGTGAGGAGGTTCCTGTCTCTGGAGCCCTAACCACCGGTAGCTTGGACCCTGCTCCCGTTACCGGCGGAAACCTATTTTTATATTTTTAAATGTTTTTTTTTGTTAAATTTATTTTCTCAGAGATATTTAAAAATGTAATTTTAAGAAGAGAAGTGAATAAAGAAATATGTTACAGTAAATATTACTATTAAAAAACCGGCCAAGAGCGTGTCGGGACACGCTCAGTGTAGGGTTCCGTAGTTTCCCGTCCGTCACAATAAGTGTTCCCAGTTATGAGGCCAACCGAACAATTCGGTAATACCCGATCCAATGTAATAAGTACCTACAGCGCCATCTCTCGAGGAATAGGGTTACTAATTAATACAAAGACGTGCAATTTTGGTGGTAATTCAACAACAATTTTTTGTTTGAAAAAAGATACGTTTAGGATAATAAAATATGTAAACAAAGTTACAAAAAAAGCTTGCATATACGATTATACTACAAACTTAGTCCAGAAATTATTTTGTACAACTTTTTGTCTTTTTTGTACAAAAACTGTTGTGTCAATCAAGTTCAAAATAATTTTCATAGAAAGTTCTACTTTTCAGAATTTTTTCATATTTTTTAGACTTATGGTTCAAAAGTTAGAGGGGGGGGGACACATTGTTTTTTACTTTTGGAGCGATTATTTCCGAAATTATTGGCATTATCAAAAAATGATCTTAGTAAACCCCTATTCATTTTTAAATACCTTTCCAACAATATATCACACGTTAGGGTTGAAATTAAAAAAAAAATCACTTCCCACTTTACATACAGGGTGGCTACCCTAATAAAACATGTTTTTCAAATTTTTATTTTACCACTTTGTCGGCGTGATTGATATACATATTGGTACCAAATTTCAGCTTTCTAGTGCTAACGGTCACAGAGATTAAGCGAGGACGGACGGACAGACAGACATGGCGAAACTATAAGGGTTCCTAGTTGACTACGGAACCCTAAAACTGGATATCTTGCGTTTTAAGGGGATGGATAAATCACCCTCTAATTCGGGAAGCAGTAGGTGTTCATGGCGTCTTCAGTCTTGTTCCGTCTGGAATTTGGCCCAAATAGATTTATTAGAAGTTATATACTGTTTCCCCATTAGCGTGCCCTGTGGGCTGTCACCTCACCAAGATAGATACATATCTTTTTCAAGGGGTTCAGTAACTTACTACAGACTTTTTTTGAGAGCAAATAAAAGATGTGTGTGAAGCGCCCTGTTTAAGAGGGAAAGAGCCTGGCCTGCGAAGAATTTTAAAAATAGGTATTCAAAGCAACTCATACCGATAATATCATAAAACATGTTTACGAAATCAGCGTTTTATATTTTCTAATTTTCTCCTCGAAAACTTAGCGGATTTAATTATGATTGGCATAGAAGTTTTAAAGAAAGACTGTATCTAGGTTTCGTCTTCGGTTTTTTCCGGTATTTCTCTCACGGCGGTAAACATAGGGCATTTTTGCATGTTTTCTTTGCCTTTTAGTTGCTGAAAAAACAGGAGATGATAGGAACAACGCATAAAGCAGACCTTGATTTCATGAAAATAAAATGAGTGCTTTAGACTGATTCAGGATAACAATTTTGTATGTAAAACCTTGCACTGTTCTGTTTGAACTGTTCGTTTTATTGGTATAAAATAAAAGCTGTAATATTTTACATACCAGTAACAATTTTATCTTTGTCTAGATTCAAAAGTCGGTAGACTGGTTCATCATGTGCATTTTCGTAACACCTCTTTAGCTTTCCCGATTCAACATCAGTGGCCATAATTGTCTTATCCTGGAAAAAATATACCTACATGTAATATACAAATATAGACAACCCGCCAAGGGTCAGCTGCAACATCTATTTCATGCATTAATATAGTTTGTGCAATACTGAATTTAGAATTGAACTAAATTAAAGAAATAGTTTTTGACTTATGCCATTGATATTGATGGTTTGGTAGTCAAAATTACAGGTGCTTAACATTCACTAATTTTGCACATTTACTATTTGATTATTTTTTATGAATTGGTTTTTACATTATTCAGTCCAGTATAAAACCATTTCAAACACTAAAATATCAAAAACCTATAACAATTTCAAAATTTCAACAAATAAATATTTTAAAACTGTACTTTACAGTTGAAAAGTTTAGAATGGGATACATAAGGCTACACAACAGCAAAAGTGTGTAACAGATTGATCTGTAGCAATAGTACATCAAAATCTTATCTCTAAAAGATTGAGTGTGTCTATGATTATAAATGCATGTTTTATTTTAACGTCAATTATGATACATTGGCGTGTTTACACTTCAATAACTCAGACACTACTGCTTTGAATTGAAAAAATGTGTAAGTGTTGCATATTCTGTTTATCAAGGAAGGTTATACACAACATCACACTATGACACTTAAGAGCTTAGCAGTGGATAAAACCGCTGGGCACAGTTAGTAATTTTTATGAAAAGAAAACATTACTTTAGCAGTTGAGTATAAAGTGATTCCCTCATCATCAAATTCTATGTCTCGACAGGCTTTTAAATGCAATTCTAATGTATTCAATAATTTTGTTTCCTCATTGTTATATTCATACAATAGCACATCTCCTACAATGTTAGCAATTGCTATTAAATTCTTGGAAGGATGAAGTGATATATCAACAATGAAATCTTCACAAATAATTGATGGAGGATGATCACGGGGCTTATTTTTCTCAGTTTTTATAGCTTTAACAACATCATCCTCGTCTTCATCATCTTCATCTTCAATATTGTTTCCACCAGTCTCATCTTCACTCATTTCATTTACATCTGGATCTGAAAATAAAGGTAGTCTATGCTAGTTACAGACTTTTGAATGCATGTAGTCAAAGCTTTATTGCTGAACACATAACAATTTATAAAATACACAAATATGCAGTCCACATAAGTCGCCAATGTGGTGTTCACTATAACACTTGTTTGATATTGGTGGTTTATATTAAATAAAACACTATTTGTACAGTAAGCAGCGTGCAACTCGAAGGGACCGTCAAGTCGCCAGGAGGGCTAGTTTAGGACTAATCGGACGTAGCCGTCGAGTTGTTTGCTACGTTTATTTGTATACATCACATCCGTGCCATTCGATTTGGGCCGTTCAGACTAAGTACCCGCACTTTAGACATAGCTATTTATAGTCCTTGAAATCTAGTATGATTATTTATTTAAAAAAAAAATGGTTTTGTACAGTGTCTAATCTATAAATCAATAAGAATTCATCATGTCTGACTGACCCACAAGTGAGGCCAAAAGTTTTTTTTTAAATATTGAGCTGGAATTAACTGTATGAAGATAGGAATGCCAAAAGTGACACATTGGGGGCAGGGCTCATTCATTTCAAAATATCTATCGCAGTAAAACTGAATGGCATACAGAATAAGTCTACTTTTTCTAAATGGGGTGAAATCATAACAACTGGGCTCTATAGGGTTGTAACTTTGTAAATCAAAGTGGGCACTGGATAGGGACTGTTTACATTGCCAATTTTTACTACTCATACACAAATTTAAAACCGGACCACATGTGCATTTTGCAGCTATTATATGACCTGGTTTTTTATAAAACATGTTTTCTTACAGTGAATGAATAATTTAACTATTGAAACTTGAAAGTAGTAAAGATGTGCTAGAGTCATGTTGATAATATATCATTACTGCATTCCAGTTTCGCTCTCTTATTGATAGTTTCAGACAGATACGGGTTATCCGTCTGTCCTTAAATCACTACATAGTATAAAACAAAGTCGCTTCCCACTGTCTTTCTGTCCCCTATGTAAACATAGATCTTTTAAACTACGCAATGGATTTTGATGCGGTTCTTTCTAAGTTAAAGTACCTAATTCAAGAGGAAGTTACATGTATTAGTATTCACATTGCACCCGTGCGAACCCGGGGTGGGTGACTAGTAAATGATTTTAAACAACAAAATGTGCATTACTAACCATTATTGTCTGATAAAGGAATATCATCCTCATCATCACTGGAACCATAAAAGATGCTAGACGAACTGTCCTCATCCGATGAATCTTTATCAAATTTCTTAAAATTCTTCGTCATGTTTAATTTTATGCAAATATGACACAAATTCTTTAATCAGTCAACACGCAGCATGAACGCAACATGCAGATCAAATACCTAAAATTATAGGTAATCTTCAAGTAGATTATTAGAACACACGAGACAGAACCACTGACAGAACGACAGAACTGACAGAAGCAAAATAACGGAGCTGGATCATATGTCTATGGTTTACATATCTCTTTTGACCTGCCAAAAAGGCAGGATCCGTGTTTTTAGCCCTTTGTTTTACTCTCTGGCACTTTTGTTTGTCGTTTTAGAAATCTGGCAGTATTAGCAATATAAGCTGCAGTGATAAGCCGACAGATTTGGCAGTATAGCCGCTACAGCCCTCAAAAAAGTAGGATGCACCATCGAGAAAGGAAAAAAAAGTAAATAGGAATTTTAAAACGCCTATGGCAACACTGGCAACGCATACAATTCAAAAAGTTGACGATGAATACAGACAATTAAAGCTTGACAAAGATGTTAGTGATATATTAGAATCTAGCGGCTGTAACGCTAAGCCAACTTTAAATATTGATAATTTGGTAAAAATCGAAATTCAAATGGAGACTTAAAATACGTTAGTGTTTATAATTTTGTAAAAGGTTTGTTGTTTGCCAATGTCGAACGCTGCTTGTGAAAGGATATTCTCTCAAATCAACCTCATAAAAACAAAAACGCGGAATAGATTTATTAATAAACATGTCGCCTATATTTTACATGTTAAACAGAGCATTTGGTGACTGCGTTTAATTCCAGCCAACTAAAGAAATCATTGAAAAAAATGACAAAAGCGATTTATATGGAAAGTGATCAAGAAGAATTTAATTCAGTTCACTTTGTAGACTTTAAATCAATTAATCAAAAAAGAAAACAAAAAAAATAATGTGTCTATTTATTTTAAATTATATTGGCATTATTTTGGCATATTGTGCTTTCGATTTTGGCAGGATTTGTCAGTTTTCTTGTCTAAGTGGGGCAGGATCTCTAATTTTTAGTTGGTCACACTGTTAAACAGTTCTATCCCATCCCGCGGTCCGTACTTTTGACTGAGTTGGGCTCGGGCTATCTAAAATATTTGAACATTTTCTATGGTTCACATATCTCATTTGACAGTTACCTCCCCTTCCGCTGTCCGTTCTTCTGTCTGCATGAGGCTATGTTTATAGGGATGCTGCAGTCGCGTTTGCATCGAAATATTGGATCGTAAAAGATCGTAACACAGTTTATCGATTCGCTCCATTTGATATGACCCGTGGATCGATCCGTTATCGAACACCAACATAAGTTAAAATTACCACAAAAACCCATTTAAAATATCTAGATATTTTAAAAGTACAGTTACAGGCTCTGAGATTGGCTTTAACCGACGGCTTTTTTTTATGAATGGCATCTCGCAGTTCAACCAAGGAGGTTGTCGTCTGCTTAACCGGGCGAATCCTGTGGGTGCCTTAAAAATTAAGACCTCCAGCCAGGGTAAAAACTCACAAACTAAGCGACTACACGCTAAGGGCACCCCCTGTGGGGTACGAGCCTCAGCTTAGGGCGTCGCTGAGGGACAGCAAGGGACAGGCTGGATCTGAGTGATATTATTTATGGACTAATTTAACTTACTGGCTCAGCATCGCGGGCTGGCTATTGCAAGGGACGGGTGGGGCGGTTACCGGGACGTCGCGACGGGCCTCGTCGGCGAAGACGGAATGACGGCGCTTTGCGTCTGATTTTGCGAAGAGTGCTAGTCTCCCTGCTGCTCTCCTGAAGCAGCAGGCTTATAGCATCGTCAGGAGTGACGAGGGTATGACGGGGACGACGAATTTTACTTATTCGCGAGGGATCGTATCGAGCGGCCGATGCGATTAGGGGGTTGCGATGTTTTAACGCGGAGTCAAAGAAGTGCTTGGTAAGGCGCTTCATGAATTGAACGACGGTGGGGATTATTAAGTCTAAGTGAAGACTATCGTTATGGACGTAAAAAGGGGCTCCCGTGATTTTACGAAGGAATCGGTTTTGCAAGGTATCTTATGAAGGAAACGCGGGTTGGTGTGGGCGAACACGACACATGCGTATGTCATTATGGGTCGGATGACCGCGCGGTGTATAAACGCAATTTGCACTTGAGCGACAATTTGCTTTTTGCCTGAATTAAAAAGTGAAGCCTACCCATAGCAAAGGCAGCGCGCGAACGAGCTGCTTTGATATGTGCCGCGAAGGACAAGTGACTGTCGAGAATGACAGCTAAGTATTTGGCTTGCTTCTCCCAGGGGATAGGCTTGCCGTATATAGAGATCGGACTGGGGATCGGGGGATTAAAGCGCGGTTTGGAGTAGATAACCGCCTGACTTTTACCGTAATTCACCTCGATTCTCCATTTCCTGAACCAAGCGCCTAAGACGTCGGCTGAGGTCTGAAGGGTACGGGCGATAGCGTTTGTACAGCGGCCAGTATAATAAATGGCCGTGTCATCCGCGAATAGAGCTAACTGAGCTTTTTTGCTCTTGGGAATATCGCTAGTGAACAGCGTGAAGACGAGGGGGGATAAGACGGAACCCTGAGGGACACCGGCCCTAATAGGATGAGGGGAAGAAAATGAGGCCCCTATGCGATAGCAGAAGGTGCGGTTCGACAAAAAGTCCCGTAAGATGAGCACGAGATGATCCGGCACTCCAAGTGAGTAGGTACAGCTTGTATAATAAGCCGTTGTGCCAGACTTGGTCGAAAGCTTTCGTTATGTCGAAGAATAGGACGCCCGTCATCGCCCCGTACTGGAAACCAGCGATCATGTGTTCGACGATGCGGTGGACCTGTTGGATACACGAATGTTCGGTCCTTAAACCGAATTGCTCGTTGGGAATGAGACTCTTAGTCTCGGCGAAATCTCTGAGTCGCTTATAAATAAGTCCCTCATAAATTTTGCCGAGTGTGTTCAGGAGACTGATGAGCCGGTAGCTCGTGGACTCAGACTTGGGCTTGCCTGGCTTAGGGTTAAGCGACGGCTACTATTTCCGTATTCTTATAGTGACATAGTCAGATTTAAAATTCTGTTTTAATTAAAAATATCACTTACGAAGGGAAATCCTTACTAATATTATAAAAGCGAAAGTGAGTTTGTTTGTTTGTTTGTTTATTTGTTTGTTTGTTACCTCTTCACGCTTTAATGACTAAACCAATTTTGATGAATTTTGGTACAGACATAGTTGGGAACCAGGAGACGGACATAGGCTATTATTTTTTTGAAAAAAGTGGTATGTGAGGGAGAAAGACGGAAGAAAAGGGAAAACTTAGCGTTGCTATTACAAATCAATAAGGCGCAAGGGGAACTGTGTTACCCCAAATTTAACGCGGGCGAAGCCGCGGGCGAAAGCTAGTAAAATATAAAACAAAAATTGAGATATTTAAAGCATAGATGCGCGTAGACGGTATTCTTACAAAATTACAGTTTCGTATTGGTAGATTATTTTAATGAATTTTTATCATTCGTGTTAGTGTTACTAATACAGACGACAGTATACTTACGCTATACTCCAATATCATTTCTTAATTTTAACAAATATTTCTTTATACAGAAATTTTAGTTTATCACGAAATAGCCAACAAGTTTTATTAAATGAACGATTTGATTGTATTGATAATTTTAATTATAACTCTGTAAAGATTACATATCTGTTAGGTATGTACATTCGCGATTTATATTATAACTAGCTTTCGCCCGTGGCTTTGCTCGCGTTAAATTCGGGGTAACACAGTTCCTCTGGCGCCTTATTGATTTGTAATAACAACGCTAAGTTTTCCCTTTTCTTCCCTCTTTCTCCCTCACATCCCACTTTTTTCAAAAAAATATTAGCCTATGTCCGTCTCCTGGTTCCCAACTATCTCTGTACCAAAATTCATCAAAATCGGTTTAGCCATTAAAGTGTGAAGAGGTAACAAACAAACAAACTCACTTTCGCTTTTATAATATTATAAGTAAGGATAAGGATTATAGTAAGGATTGACATACAATCTGTTTTACTAACCGGTAAATTTAAATTTCGTGGGTTACCCTCTTACCTCCTGTATAGGTATATTATTTTACTCGAGTGCCTCTTACCCAGGCGCAGGCCTACGAACAGTAGCGCGTAGAGTTAAAAGCCATTTGCACTTTTCCCAAAAACGTTAAGATTGGCTTTATTTTTTGATGTATGAAAAAAAGTGTGCTTATGAAATAAGAATAGATATTAATTTTAATACATTAAAGGGACCTATTTTAAAGTGGCACGTATTAGTGTAGGTACAGGATATTAGATGTCGCTACCATTCATTGTTAGCATTATATTATTTTCCGACGGATCCTGATTTCCTTTTGGTATAGGTATATTACTCTTTGGTTCTCGCTCTATTCTATTTATGTGGTGTTTATATTTTTTGTCTTAGCTCAATTTTACTCAATGCCACAGAGAACGTTAAGCTCAGTGGGTGTTTGTTACAGTGAAATACAGCATTGTTATACACTTGAGTCCGCGATTTACGTAAATTTAGTGTTAAGTGCTTTTGCGCGAGTGCTTCAGCTACAAAAAACAGTACAGTAAAAAAAATGTTAAACGGTAACAGTGTTAAATAAATATTTAAGATTAATTTTTGTAATGAGGATCTGTTAAAAAGTTAGGTAAGAAAGGTACATCATTCTTACTAATATTATAAAAGCGAAAGTGAGTTTGTTTGTTACGTCTTTTCGCCTACATGGCTAACCCGATTCTGATGAATTTTGGCACAGAGATAGTTGGGACCCTGGAGACGGATAGGCTATTTAAAAAAAAATTGAAATGAGGGAGAAAGAGTGAAGAAAAGGGAAAACTTAGCATTGCTATTACAATAAATAAGGCGCTAGGGCAAAAACTACAAGTAGCAGGTACCTGCAAATCAGCAAAAGGAGAACTGTGTTACCCCGAATTAAACGCGAGCGAAGCCGCGGGTAAAAGCTAGTTTTAATATATTTCTTTAATATTTATTACATAAGGCAGATTTCGCATCTAGGCATTGTTTATAAATACCTACTACCCCTTTATGTTAATTGCTTTGTGGCACATTTTATTGAAACATATTAGGTAGGCTGTTTATGAATTAAAAATAGCAAAAGTAACTATTTGTTTATTACGTGATTTATTATCTCTATTAATAGGAGAGTCAGGGACAGGCAGACCATGCATTTTGGTCGGGATATATCTATTATAAATACTCCCATAAAACCGAAAACCCGTACACGAGCTTATTCAAGCAATCAGCATCAGTAGCAATGTTTGTATTTCTTTCGGCTCGCACGTCGAGGCTAGGCACACGCTTTGACTTTAACTACAGACAAATTGCAAAATTATGACGCGTGTTTTCAAACCGCGCGCCTAGGCCTAGGGTTTGTATTTTTTATATGTACAAATAATCACATGAGCGCGGCTCTTTTTTTAAAAAACTCAGGCGGTTTTCAGATAGGGCATAATATTTAGGTAATGTTCTGTTCAGTCGAGCGCTCTTTTTGGATGAGTTGAAGCAAATTATCAAAAGATTTAATGGACACGTAAGCAGGATACAGACGCTAAGAAATCTACATGGGATCTACAGGGCCTATGTAGAACCCAGGAGAACTCGTGAAGCTAAGATTGCGATTGAGTGTAAACATTTAATTAGAAAGAGCGTTATTAATATTGCTATTCTTTGGCGCTACAGAAATTGGTGTGTGCAAGTCCGACTCGTAGTTGGTCGGATTTTATTATCTTTAAGATAGTGAAGATTTTATTAGGCTTTTCGAGACAGCTTCCATTACATAAAAGATTTCAATTTGTTTAGGCTTATTGTTTGAATATGGCTTCTTCCAAGTTTATTACAGAAAAACGTTTTTTTTTTCTGGCACCGAGTTGTAGGTCTTCATATCTATACTTGTCTACATATCCTTGAGATATCGTTGAATCTGTTGGCAGTCTTCGAGGAATAACTACTTCGATCCTCAGGACTCGTTCCTACATCTATTTTAAGAAGCTTCATAATGGAGTTATGGAGTTACCATCGATGTGTTAATTAATGTTCGCTCTCTGAGGTCGGTAGATAAAGGTAAACACCATGAAGAAAATTTGGACTTATTTTTTATCAATCCTATTCTGTCGCACTTCTGGACAAAGGCCTCCCTTCCATATTTCACGAACCCACGCGTCCTTCTTCTGGCTCCGAAGTCCTAGTCTTAGTCCTAGTCCGAAGATCTAGTTCGTCCTACCATCCCCTTCGGGCTTGCCGCGATGTCGCCTCACTGTGTCAGGGCAACAGTTATTGCTATTTTTGCCCACAGTTTATACGGCATGCGGCAGACATGTCTTGCCCAGTCCTATTTGAGTTGGCCATTCTTTTGGGCACATCAGCTATATTTATTTTGGAGTTCAGTGTTGTTTTTCGAACATGATCCGTTAATTTAAGACCTAGTGTACTGCGGTTCATTGCTCGTTGGCAAACCTTGTGCTTGTACTCCTGGATGTTCGCCAAAGACCTAGTCTGTGCACGTTAAGATGGGGAAAATACACGTCCACGTACCTGTCCATTAGTTTACGTTTCAGTGTCATTTGCAACTGACCCTTGAATAATTTGTAGCGACACAAATCTGAACATGGTAAAAAGTAGGTACTACAGCGCCATCTATGCAACCATTGAAGAACTAACTGCGAATACCTACATATCGCATGCAGACTTTCTGCGAGTTAAGCATAACGAGAACCCGACAGAGAACTGTCAGAGGATCCTCCCTTTACAATAGGGGATGAAAAGCACTACGCCCTGCTCTTCATACCCCTAAAAGTTCCTTTTCGTACCACTTGCTCAAAAAAGTGACATTCTATGCCACAAAAAGCGAACATAACAATAGTCATTTTTAATCTGTCAAAAAACGGAAAGAAAATTGTACTGAATTTCATTCATCCCCTAGGGAGAGAATGTGATTTAAAATTGGAATACTTATTACTGAACTACATCTGTGTTTACACCATTGAGTTTGTAGGTATAAAAAGCATTAAGCATCTTTTTTTAAAAAGGAACACGCAATTAATATGCAGTCAGCAGTTATGATTATTAAATAAAATTACCAAAACCGACGAGGTCGTATGAGCTACATATTAGTCTAGGAATTTGCCGCGATTTTGTTTTCTTTAAATACATAAACGTTAAGTTTATTTTTATAAATAAGTTAATGTTTTAAAAATACATTGTTAAATCAAAGCGACAGTGACAGAGTATTGTTGGATTCCATCAGTGCAAATGCTGCCACAATCATACTCATCAACAATAATGTACTACCAAACAAAAGTGTAGCTCTCTTTATAAATAATTGGACCAATGTTCGAATCTTAACTTTTACTTTTAATGTCATTATCTTTAATAAATGCTTATCTCATATTAGTACTGTGTTAATTTTGTCGCAAATAGTACGAAAAGTAAAGTATTTTCCTCGGTGATAAAGCTGTCTTAGTCTTGGGTTAACTTAAATCTCTCGCTACACTCAGGACTCGTCTTAAATCCCTCGCTTCGCTCGTGATTTAAGTTTTTAACACCCTCGCTACGCTCGGAAGTAATCCTCGAGTCCTTCGTTACACTCGCGATTTAAATCGTCACCCACGACAGAAGACACTGCTTTATCCCCTTGGTTAATAATCTACTATTTCGTACCACTTGCTCAAAAAAGTGACATTCTATGCCCCAAAAAGCGAACATAACAATAGTCATTTTTAATCTGTCAAAAACAGGGAAAGAAAATTGTACTGATTTCATTCATCCCCTAGGGAGAGAATGTGATTTAAAATTGGAATACTTAATACTGAACTACATCTGTGTTTACATCATTGTGTTTGTTTAGAAAGCATTAAGCATCTTTTTTAAAAAGGAATACGCAATTAATTATATGCAGTTATGATTATTAAATAAAATTACCAAAACCGACGAGGTCGTATGAGCTTGATGCCTTTGCTTTTCCGACAAAACATATTAGTCTAGGAATTTGTCGCGATTTTGTTTTCTTCAAATACATAAACGTTATGTTTATTTTTATAAATAAGTTAATGTTCTAAAAATACATTGTTAAATCAAAGCGACAGTGACAGTGTATTGTCGGATTCCATCAGTGCAAATGCTGCCGCAATTATACTCATCAACAATGTACCAAACAAAAGCTCTCTCTATAAATAATTAGACCAATGTTCGAATATTAACTTTTACTTTTAATGTCATTATTTTTAATAAACGCTTATCTCATATTATTACTGTGTTAATTTTTTCGCAAATGGTACGAAAAGTAGAGTATTTTCCTCGGTGATAAAGCTGGCTTAGTCTTGGGTAAACTTAAATCTCTCGCTACACTCAGGACTCGTCTTAAATCCCTCGCTTCGCTCGTGATTTAAGTTTTTAAGACCCTCGCTACGCTCGGGAGTAAACCTCGAGTCCTTCGTTACGCTCGCGATTTAAATCGTCACCCACGACAGAAGACCCTGCTTTATCCCCTTGGTTAATAATCTACTATTATGGATCAGAAGGTAGCTCATACAGGTGTTTTCTGTTCGTCTTGAGAGCTCTTTTTATACTTACTTCATAAATGTTTTAATAATACAATTTTAATACCTATATGTTTGAAAATGCCAATTCCCTAATTCGCCAGTAGAACAAGCACAGTCGGTATCTAATTTGCCTACATTCTCTGTCATAAGAAAACATCTTTTGTCAATAGAATCATAAATAAGATACATCAGGTGAAGAATAGGGGAGACTGGTCTCATATTGTTACATAAAGTTTAGCCAAGTAGGTATGAATCTTGAAACTGAAAAAAGACTTTGTCGGAAATGCTCTTGTAATGCAAAGCAATCAACCAAAACGTTGAGAAACGTTCCCTGAAAAACTTTTTCACCATTCATTGTTCCCTGTGGGCCATACTCGTGGGCGTCGTACAATTTAATAAAGAACGGACGTCACCGGAGGCACGGGGGAGTGGGGGAGTACGTACGTAGGTGGCACCGCGTTGAGTTGACGACGACCTCGCACGTGCAGTGTACACGCGACCGCGTGAGCGTGACCTACTATTGGCGCTTTGGAAAACGTTGTTTTCCTCACGTGGTGTACATACCTAGTTGTTCAGATCCCTGGAAGCCGTAATTCGTAGATTTTATAGTACAGTAATGAAAATTTGATAGAACTTCTTATTAATCACCGCATAGATCATATTTATAATAATCAAAAATGGTGCCTTTGTTTTTGTGTTGAGATATAGTGTACGTTACTATTGTTGTGTTTATAACTTTATTTATATTTGTCACTTAATTGGAATTGAAATCAGACTTAACTTCGTTCACCCATGAGTAAGTATTTAAAAATAAATTGACGATTGAAACAGATAACTAGGGTTTACGATGATTTCATTTATTATAGATCCTACTACTATACTACTAGGTACTATATTAAACGTACCAGATGAATTAACAGAATTAAGAAATTTTGTTGCAAATGTAAATCTAGTCTAAGTAATTAATCTGTATGAACTTGTACAACGGAATTGTTTTTGAACAGTCGAATCTGCACGGCCCCAACCAGATCCTTTAGAAATTCTTTTTGCTCGCTATAATTATAATTATTGATAAAACCAGATTGGACTTATGGATGCTAATCATTTTGAGACTCTCATCCGACACATAATCATACACGTCCATCTGTAGTAGCTGTGGGGATCTTACAGGGGTTGGAATATTTTTGTATGATGCGTGGGCTGCCTAGTTTCCGTCATTTTATTGTATTTTCTAAATATCAGCCACTAGCTAGTATCAAAATATCTCATATCTCGGTAAAGTGACTGTACTCTAAAGATGCAAAATCTTTGGAATAGGTAGTCACATTCCAAAGATTTTGTCTCACACAATACTTATGAGTGTGCCACAGCCAGCTGTTGTTTATAATATTAGGTATACCTATTACCTATTAATTAAATAATTGAGTCCTATGCCAATTTCTTAATGAGAGACTTTGCAGTGCAGTATATTGCAGGCAATATTAATGTATTATCATGTTTGTTTTTGCAGATACGAGATGGAGTGGGTTCTACGTAGTCCGCAAATTCACAGCACGTTCAGCAACCTCGGATTTCTACATCCAGATGGATATCACGTGAACGAAAACTGCAATTGTATTTATTTTTCTTACTGCTGCTAGTTAAGCTGCCTAATGTTACTTTGATTCACTAAGTGATAACATTTTTTATGTGTTTTAGCTGCTCTGGAAACAATCCTTCACAATATCTTAACAGAAGATAAATACTTGCGTACATATCGTAGGAGTATTAGCTTTGGACAAAATATCAAGAAGGATCTAATACCCCTTTTAATTCACGCGAAAGAAGATGCAACGATTGAGCTGTTAATAAGAATACTTGTAAATTTGACGATTCCTATAGAGTGTCTACTATCAGTAGACGTCATTTCCAGAAATGATTTTGGAAGACATACAATATTCGAAATAAATAATTTGCTCTCATCCACTAAGGTAGCGTTTACGGATCACCGTGCTACTAAAGTGATTATAGACTTTTTTAAGAAAAATGTTGATTGCGATCAAAAAGCAAAGTTAACTTCCGACCAATGCACAAATATAAGTAACAGCCTTTTGTTATTGCGGAACATCTTACACATACCGGAGGAGCCTACTGGTCAAAGTCCTACCTACAATGGGCCTCCTCACGTCATACAGAATCAAATTCTCTGGAACATATTTAGTCAAAGTATTGATAAAATTCTCATTAAGTTAATGATTATTCCTGATGCGGTAAGTGATGCAAAACTATGCACATAATATTATAAGTATAAGGTAAACATACTATTTTTAATATTATTTAATATGAAATGAATGAAGTATTTAATGTAATTTTAATCTGTTTTAGACTGCATGTGCGTAGACGCAACAGTGTGACAGTGATATTTTAAGTAGCATATTTACAAGTAAGGTATGCAACAAGGTTTTAAGAGTCGAGATGTGTGTTTTGTATTTGTTTTTCCTTCCAGAATAAATGGGCAGTAACAATGGTTCAACTAATAGCATTGTTGTACAAAGACCAACATGTTGTTACTCTACATAAACTTCTCAATTTGTGGATTGAAACTTCTTTGTCCGAGAGTTCAGAAGACAATGAGAGTAATACTTCACCACCACACAGAGGTGAATTTTAATCTACGTTTACATAATATTCATCTTAATCCGGGATTACGAAAAAAAAACTTATCGTGGCTTGGGTACAACAATTTGCTTTCTTAGTTTCAACCCAATCACTAGGCCAGAGCAAGTTTATGAGTAGGTACTATTTGTAAATTATGGCAAATTGATTGACGATTCCTCTAATCGGAAATGATTTGAAGGATAAAACAATATACTAGTTGAGATACAGCGTTTATTTAATTCACTCTATTAAGTAGGCACAGGTCTGTTCTTAAGACCGGAAACCAAGCTGTAAACGAATGCTTTAAATACCTACTTTTGGTACACCCATTGTGGTCCACAGTGTACCTACTCTGTTTTAATGTGCGGACGTTGCTCAGTCAGATTTTAAAATGACATTTTGTTGTGAATTTAGCCAGAAGAATTAGCCACCGCTAAAAAGCTGGCTAGTTGTCAGTAAGCATTTATAACATCCGTGGAATTGAATAACAACCAAATTCGTTTTGATCACAGGTAGCGACTCTTCCCCAATGTGTACCTCTGAACCAACGTCGGATTCATCAGATACAGGTGGCAGCGGCAAGAGTAACGATGATCCCAATTCTGTAAATAAGGATTGGGATGCGTCTTCTCAAATGAACAACACCAGTGAAAATGGTAATGCATCGTTCCAGACACCTGAAGAAAAGGAATCAGACATGGCAGAGAAAAATAACACTTTAGAAAGCCCTAACAATACCGCTGTGAAATCCGATAATGTATGCTGCATTTTTGATATATTTTTGTTGATATAAGGATTCATTCCATTCCGTATTTCATTGGCAAGTTATTTATCTCAAACCTTATTAATTATAGGGAATATCAATGTCTAGCAGCAGTGCGAGTGGTGTAAATTCTAACAGAAACTGTCAGAGCCAGGCCTCTAGTAACACTGAAAATAAACCTGTTATTTCGGAAACTTCTGATTGCGGTTACGGTACACAAATTGAAAATCAAGAATCCATTTCTACATCAAGCAATGAGGATGATTTACCGTCAAAAAAACCTGTGCACCAAAAGCCACACAACCCCAAACAAAGGGTCAACACCAAGGCGCGTATTGGAATATCCATGCAGGATCGGAAGCGAAAGAAAATTGTCAAGAGAGGCAAATCTAACATGTAAGTTAGTCCAAAAATATTTTACTAATAAGTACAGCCCTTTCTGAAAGTGTAATTTATACTGATGTTTGTTCCTCCAGAATTAACGTTCAAGGATTATCACATAAGACACCGACAGATGATGACATTTCTAACGTTTTAAAAGAGTTTACTGTAGATTTTCTTTTAAAAGGTTACAATTCACTAGTGCAAACACTTCATAACCAAATTCTATCTAATCTTCAACTGGAAATAGATACATCGCACTTCTTCTGGCTGGTCACTTATTTTTTGAAATTTGTGACACAAATCGAGCTTGACTTGGAGAATGTTGGCTCGGTTCTGTCTATCGATATCGTGTCGTACTTGACTGCAGAAGGAGTTAATCTATGCGAGCAGTTTGAACTAGCCATTAAACTCGATGGTAATGATTTGAAGCCTAACATACGGCGTCTTCATTTGGTAAGTGTTTAACGTTGCTTAATTTACAATTATTAATATATACCTTTAATGTGAGTCACTTATTGTTTCCGCCTAAACCGGCCAATATTTTCAGATATTATAAGTATTATACAGGGTGGCCAGTTGATAGGCGTCCAAAGAAAAAAAATTGATGCCTTATGCTAAGGGGTACCTGAATTACCCCCATGTATGTACCGCGATTTTTTGTAGTTTAGGAGCTAGAATTTTTTTAAGTCAGTCGGTCAGTCGGACAATATGGTCATGATGAAATGTTTGGTAGAGAATTTGATGCAATTTTTTTTTAATAATATAATCTGATTTGATTGTAAATCCACGGTTCTACGAGGACACAGGCGAAATTTCTAGTGTTGGGAAAAATCACAAAAAAATATGATTGGACTATTAAGCCGTACTTTCCATGCCTAGGTCGGTCTGTGAATGGCGGTCCAGTGACCTGGGTGGTCACTGGACCGCGATACCTTACAAACCGAGTTTTCTACGTGCTTCGGTAAGCCGTTGGTCTCGCCTATCATTTGTAGATCTATTACAGACGTTACTACTGTAGTCAGTGGGCCAAAACTTTGACGACCAGTCTTAACAAGGGGTATCGTATTACCCAGTACTAACTGGGTTGTGGAGGTTAGAATTCAAATAGGCAGTCGTTCAAAGTAAAATATTTGTATTCTAGTATCTGGTTAGACTAGAAGCTGACCTTTACATAATTTGGAAAAGGCTAGACAGATGATGAGTTTAAATAATTTTCAGGTTGTTACGGCTATAAGGGAAATAATACAAGCTATTGACGTGTACAAAAAACTTCCACACATATGCCAGGAGGATCAGGATGCACTTCTCAAGTTACAACTAAAAATGTGTGAAACTGAAGAGCTCAGATCCCTTCTTGTGCTGCTATTGCGTCATTACAACCCGAAGTATCACTCGAAGCAGTATCTACAGGTAAAACCGTAAAATCAACTAAGGTTTACTGTTTGGGTTCTTGCTAAAATACAGAAGCAACAAAAACCAAAACCGAACAAAAAGATGGCTCTTTGTTCCTCGAGAGTATGAGTTTTTATTTCGTGTAGTTTGTGCCTCATCTGGTGCCTGAGCTTCTATGCCGCGCATGTGCTTTTGGGTTTGTATGCCTGAATATAATACAAGATTATATTTTTCTTATACATATCGTTTTTTAGGATATCATTGTCACAAACCATATATTGCTGCTGTTCTTGGATACTGCTATGAAGTTGCCGGAATACAAGGGTGCCACGAATATGATGGATCATATCAGACAGTATGTATTTTTAATAGTGTAATAAGAAAAAACCTGCTTATTTGGTCTAGTGACCAAATAAGCAGGACAGCACGACAGCCGAGCATGATGCCCTGGACTCGATTCCTTGGTCGAACAAAGAGTTATTGGGATTTTCTATTAGGAATATATCAGTACGAGCCACGGAGTCTAGATTTGTGCTCGGTTGATGGCAATAGGCTCCATCCGTTTTACATGGTTCAGCCGGGTTTCAAGTTAGTTAAAGCGGACTCATCTTTCATGGGGTAATGGTTTGAAATGCTATAATAAAATACCTCCAACATCCTCCAACTTATTCTTCAACTGAATGAGACGAAATTTAAATCTTGTATTAAACGCATACTATGTAGGCAAGCATATTATAAGTTGGGGATTATACTTATTGACGATAAAAATGCTTGGCTCAATGCTGGTCCTGCTCCGCAAATATAGGGGTAAACTCATTGATTAGTATCCGAAGTTATAGTGGAAGCTGCAGAAGATTGTAAGACTATCTTTGCATTGTATAGACTCAATTTCCTAGTTTTGTATAGGTAACTGAAAGCTCATGGGTGACATTATTGACTTGACGATGCCCAGGTGGTTGACAGAATGTGATGCTCACCTTAATGTCTCGTTGATAGTGGCGGGGTGACCGGGCTGTAGCTTTTTTTGTTACTTGACATTCAAAAGTCCTTGTAATGGTCTAATTGAAATAGAGGCTTTGAGTTTGAGTTTGATGGGACTTAAATATAGCTGGTGTACTATTAGGTACACCTCTGTCTGCCAGTTTTAAAATGATGATTTGAGACATAATAATGAATTTTCTATCATCATTTGTGCAGTGCAGATTATATTTATTATAACAGTAGGTAACGTGGAGTTTTCTGAAATAAATGATTTAATTTTTCCTTCGTTCATTCATAGACATATTTATAAATACTTAGAAAATAGGGAATAATAATAATTAAAAGTGATGGTTTCCAACAGGTTTGCTTCATCTGAGATAATGTATCAGTACGGGCTGCTGCTGGACGACTACGCTGGTAACGGAGAGTTCGTCAACGACTGTATATTTACTATGATGCATCATGTGGGCGGAGAACTCGAAAGCTTGATAACTTTATTTCAACCAAAGATTTTAAAGACATTTACTTCCATTTGGAAATCGGAATTCGAGATTTGTGACGTAAGTTTTATAATGCATATTGTTGTAGTGTTATATATTCCTAAAACTATTATTAAAACTTAAATTTATCTTAGAATGTGTCTACAATATGTGGTGGTATAAAAGTTTACATTACAAGTTTGTCCAAAGATATACAAATGGAGGTATCTCCGTATTTTAGTTAATTTATCTCACTACAACCGTCAAGACAGTCTCTTATGATCTTGCAAGCAAGTTTTACTTTGTATTTTATTGTTTCAGGACTGGTCTGATCTCATTGAATATGTGATCAACACTTTCATCAAAAAACCCCATTCTTTACAAAGTAGCGCGAACATTCGTCTTGATACTGAGAATTTCGAAGATGTCAAGTTTGTACCAAAGCCAATTATGAGTCCAACACCAGAAACTAAACCAGACTCCACTGAAGAGGAGAAAATACCTGCAGCCAGTAGTGCAAGCTGTACCTCTAAAGGAAAGGCGGAATGGAGGTGATATCTCTAGTATTCAAATATTAACACGCTGTTTTATGACTTCACTTTTTTGCTACCGATTTTTTAAGCTTTTTAGACTGTGGTACCCCACACAAAATCTTGCTATGGGTATATTAGTTGTAATTAGTCATTTCGTGACGTCTTGATTTCATAACTTAATCACTACAATATTGTACAATTTAGCAGGTGGACGGAAGATGAACTATCATCGTTAAGTTGGAATTACATGCAGTGTAGTGCTCTGCCTGACGTAGTCGGGGAAATCATCGCACTATATAAGGAAGATGGGATAATTAAGACGAGAGATTCCGTAATCAAAGAGCTTTACACGCAGAATTTGATAAACAAAGAAGATTACGATAAATATGTGAAAGGTGAAACTGACAGAAATATCAAAACTGTTCAGGTTATGAAAGAGATGAGAGATGATGAAATTAATAAGCTTTGTGAACAGCTTACACAAGATGGCAAATCTAAGTTTTTAGATTGGGTGCAAAAAGTATTATTGGAAACTTGTTTCGCTAAAATATACTTGGATAAATTATCCAGAAAAAGTGAGAGTGAAAACACCATCGCAAAAGAAACAAAATTAACTACATTGAAGAAATCGAATGATTCACACATTCTGTCCCCAGTTTCCTATCACTCCCTATGTAAGTGCTGCTTTTCGATTTTTAAATTTACAGTTTAACTTTATTTTGGTACTTTGTTACAACTTACGGAGAGTCTAAAAGTGTTAATTATGTATATTTTTAGTGATAAATCAATCTGTGCCACTGGTGCCGTGGAACTGCAGGCAAGCGTCTATTTGTAAAGATCTGAAGTTTCTGCAGCTACTACATAAGTTGGGATTCCACATGCCTGTGGATTCTGGAAAAGTTTTTATTCGGATACCTCAGTTCTGGTCAGCTGATTTTCTGTATGACGTAGCAGGAAAAATCGCGCCGATAGACAAATGTGCGTTACTACATATGTATTTTTTACTTAATATATTTGATACCTGTAGAATATCCATGGTTTTAATATTTAAATGTATGTTGCAGCTAAACTTAAGTTCTCAATAAATGACATATCGGACAGCAGTATTTCGAAGTCAATGCAACAAGAAAGTTTACTTCTGTTGCCCGATATCACAAAAGATATCACTATGATGGAAAGCCCAGAGAGTTTATATCAAATACACAAACAAAAACACCTTGCCACAATGGTCAACTTCACACCAATGTGAGTATTATTGTTCTATATTCGATAACAACTTAAAAATATTGCAACCGCTAATATCACAGTAAGGTTTCGTAGTTTAAAATGTATCCACTAATGTGCGGTTGCCTGCACCTAATCATTTGCTCAGCACGAAACTGAGTAGTGTTTCGTGGAGAATTTAAATACCTGGTTATTTGTAGATTTAAATTTAATGAAGATCTGTTGTTAGTTGGTTGCTTAGCGTGACTTACGGATGACTCAATTCGCATAAGACTTGTATTTTTGTATCATTCCTTTCGCTTCAGTAAGCAAGAAGTTAATATAATTTGATTGCCTTATATTATTAAAATACACACGCACATTGCATTCACTTTACATTTAAGTAAATGATTACATAAATTGTGTTTAAGGCCTGGCTCTTCTTTCAACTCGGACGGTGGTGACGTCGTAAAGCACAACTGGTTGGAAGTGGTGCAAAAATCACAGGAGTTTAAAATAGCCCTGAACTTGGGAAGGTAAAGAGATATACTTATTAAGCAACTTAGCTAAACTGCAAGAATTAACTTGGTGGAACAATTACAAAAGTAACAAGCTGGTATTAAAATCCGCCACAGGATGTGTGTTAAAAAAAATTACAAAAAAAAAAACTTTCTGTAAGAAATTAAAAAGACTATCCGCTTAAGGTAGAAAAACCCTCGAAAATGACAGAAAAACCTAATATTTTCTTTTCTTACGCTTCTTGCAATTTACAGGTCAGTGTCAGAATGTAAGTTCACAGAATTGTAATCATATAAATTATCCATACAACCCTCTAAGTTCATTTATCCCATTGGATGTTTTTTTCATGAAGTTGTCATTCAATGGGATTATATAAACTAAGTAGGTTGTACCTACATACCTGGTAAATATCCCGTTTCAAAAGTTATTAATAATGTTAGTGACCGTGTCACTAAATTATAGTCAACTAAATATACCTATTAATAATTTAACTCGTTTTGTAGTTTTGAAATATTTATACTTACTAAAAATGTATCCTATCTTGTTGGTAGTATCATTAAAAGCGACGAAGACGCTGAGTCGGACATCGTTATGCAACTTCCTGTGAAAGACGAGGAGGTGTCGGTGCTGCCGCTGCTAAGGGTCGCGGGCCCGTCTTCCGCCAGCGCCTCGGCTACCGTTACCAGCGCCACTTTCCCGGGCGCCGCCCTCATGATGCCCACCATCATGACCATCAAACAAGAAGTCACTCACTTCAACTTGCCAGTTCCTGACTCAGAACATTATAGGTAATATAATTAAATTTCTTCAGATGTTAACGACATGTTTATTGTTCTAGGCTTTATGATTTTTCATGTGATTGATGACATTGAAATATATGAAACAGGTCGCGTAGTTATGTAATTAATGAATTTATGATTTGTTCCCAGTGTGTGCGAAACGGCATCGGTTGCTTCCGACCTAACCAGGATGTATGTGTCGGACGAGGATGACAAGCCGGAAGTGGTGCGACCCATTATTAAAGTAGACCCTATCGGTGATGAACAATGCGATGATTTGGATGAAGAGAATTCTCGAAAGCGACCGAGAGGGAGTATATTTTCTCCTTTCTAAATTGATTGAGTTGTAAACCGTATTTTCGTTATCTTCTTTCGTACATCTAGTACCCGTTGTAGGCATTCATTGCATTTTGCATAAATAATTATGTTACGTAAATTTAAGATACCTAGTACCTATATTTAATTATTTAGTTCGTATTTTTACAAGAGAATAGTTCCGAATTTTGTTCGATACTGTGGAGTTTTAGGAATTGTATAAGTAACTTGAATTGTGTAACATTTTAGTAGCACCTTCGCGTCACATATTTAGTACTTTACGCATTCCTAAATTTTAAGTAAACTAATTAAAGATTTATTATATATTGATTGTAAGATGATTAATTAATATGAAAAACAATGTGTTTGTTATAAGTGTTGTTGTATTGTGAAAGGTATTCACTTTACCTACGCTGTCTTTGCATAAGTCCTTTTAGGGTAACATTTTTAAAACATTTCTATTAGGTGTGATAAATATGGCGATGGAAAATAAATGGATTTTGTTTATTTTTTAATTTGTAATAATTTATTGACAAATTAATAACAACATTACTCGATACACATCTAGCAACAACAATAGAATAACAATAATATTACTGTTTGAACACGCCTCACACAGAAGTCACACTCACTATACAAAATTACTTATGTACCTATAGGGAATAAACGTAAAACTAATTATAACAATCCAGTCAGGTACATTCCTAAAAACTTTTGTGTTATTAAAACTGATTAGTGGTAGTTAAAAGTTTTGAGTTCAGCGCTATCTCCGCTTGGGTTCATTTTATGGAGGTAATCTTTTATAGCTTGATCATAATTTCTGGATTCAAAAGATTCAGCATCATTCCCGCCGGCATTTCCATAATAGCTGCTTGAAGGCGCGCCGTAACTACCAGAGGATCCCTCTGAAGAATGATCATCACTGTATGGTGCAAAACTTTTGCTGTAGCCAGAGGAACCTCCGTTGTAGGATTGAGTTTCTGGTCCGTAGGAGTCATCGTTTGATGATCCGTCTCGGGAATGTGCTTCTTGCACCTGGTAGGAGTTTCCAGGATAGTGGCTCTGGCTTCCGTGGCTACCGAGCGCTTCGTGTGCGTGCACTTTTGGCGGAGATTCAACATGGGGCACCTTAACTATCTGTGGCACGGGCACGGGATAAGGTTTGTTAATGTGTACGGGGTAGGGTACTTTTTCGATCACTTTCACTGGATATGGCACTGGTATCTTGACAGCTACAGTTTTGGTGATTTTTACCACTCTGACGGGAGTTTCAGGTATTTCGACGTGTTCACCAAGAACTTGTAATTCAGTTTCATAGTTTTCCACGGGTATAGTTTGGACATGGTGTGAATGGTGTGATGCAAACCCATAGTACGAGCAGCACAACAGTATTATTAATTTCTGAAATAATAAAAAAAATATTAAGTACCTATACTTAACAAAATAGGTATCTGCGAAGTGTCCTTTTCTTTTAGTAAGTATTATTTCGAGATTCTAAAATTGAAGCCGTGAGCTTGGATTAAGAAAAATACCGTCTGCCAAAATAAATTATTTTTATCCTCAACCCTTTCGAGAAATGTAAGTATTTATAATCGTTTCTTAGTTGACTTTCATTACGTAAGAAACTTCTACTTATGCAATACCTATCTTTATTTTTACTAGTAGATCCTGTTAGGCTTGCAGGTAGATATAACTTACATTTAAAAAATAATACACCAGACATTTGCTTTCATAAATATGCATATCATCACGCCTTCTTTTCCCGAAGGATGAAACAGGTAGAGGCAAATGCACATTTTGACAGTTATGTATGTGACACTATTTCAATCAACCCAGACCAGCTATAAGGAACTTTTAACGAAAAAACCTATTAAGATTTGTAATTCAATAACAGAGGATATACTTAGAACGCGTAACAGTTGATGTAAGTGTTGCACTTTATTGTCAACTGTAATCATTTTTTCCTGACCTACGTAACACTTTGAGTAGGTAAAAACAGGAAGTAGGTACCTACTTATTATATAAGAAGTTACGCAAGATCGGCAACTTGAGAGACTTGGCAAAAAAAAGCAAAAATAAAATTATTGAGCGCAATCGTGGTAGTGTAGTGCAATGAGAGCAATTGAATTGTTTACTAACCGGTATTTCCATTGTCGTAGGTACAAGTGTGCGTCTGCGGCGCAGTTAAAAAACTACCGAATGGCGAGTCAGCTTAGTGCTTATATATCGCACATTCTCTCTGAGCGAGAGACAGGCTTACGTTCGACGCTGCGATCGTCCAATTACTTTCTTCAGTAGGTTAGAGAAGTGGTCATACTCGTAATAATTTAGTCCGTGTTCAGTGCTATTCATTTTTTTAACTGTATTGATAATAATAGTAAATAATAATAATAATAAATATCTTGGGACAACTCACACACACACATCTGATCCCAAATTAGCAGAGCTTGTGTTATAGTAACCAGACAACTGATATACATACTTATATAATTTATAAATACATACATATTATAGATAAATCACACCCAGACACAGAACAAACAATCATACTCATCACACAAAGTTTGTCCTGGGTGGGAATCGAACCCACGACCTCCGGCTCAGCAGTCAGGGCCACTAACCACTAGACCAACAGGCCCGTCAATTGATTTGCGTAGACTTCATAAAACGCAGCTAAATCCTTTTTAATTGTGAGCATGTATGGATGATTTTTATGACGCAAAAACTACTGACCAGATTTAAAAATGAAATTTGGCACATAGATATTTTATACCTAACCTGTAATAACTCGTGGGGCATCCACCGAAATTCGCGCATAAGCTAGTATTAGTAATAAAGTCCGAAGGATCACTCAAAAAATGACGTAATACAAAAAAATGCCGTAAAAAATCTGTCACTTGTCTGTTTTCGCACGGTTCTGCCTAGCCTTTTGCCAAATTCGCTGAGATCGGTTTCCAGTCTAACCGGATCCAGTTAAATACCAGTACTTTACATAGAGCGATTGCCTATTTGACCCCCACAGCTCAGTACTGGGCAATTACGATACCCCTTGGTAAGACTGGTTGTCCGACTTTCGGGCCATGCGCTTTCCGAAGCACGGCAGAAGTTTTTTACGGTAATCCATGGGCCAACCTCGGGCAGTAGGTACGGCTTAACCCAGTGTATCTAAAGTACATACCTAATAAAAATGTTTCTGTAAATAACCATTATCACATACATCGACGTAGGTACTCTATCTAAACATTGTGCGCATGTTGTTCCTTAATAGGTAGGTACTCTGCCAGTAGCAATCAAGTTGTTTAAAATTGAAAATGTGTTTACTTCGCCAAGTAAATAACCATACCTTATTTGTCGAGATCCGAAAAATAGTTAAAGAGCTATGAGGGAACAGTTGAACGTATACATAGCCTATCAAAATCATAACCCTCCTTTGGTTTTACAGAGGTCGGTTAAAAAGATGACACGCGGTTACGCAAAAAGCAGAGGTGAAATTGCTTGGGTAGACCCTCAGTTCGCTCTTATACTTTCCTAGCAACATACGAAGAGAAATATGAATTATGTGAAAAAACATCTCAGCTGGCCTTTACAATTGGGTCAAATTGTGAAATAAAGGTGAGCTACCCATTGCTCACCCGTGGCGGCTGGGTTGGTTTTGGGATCTCTCCCTCAGACGTCCATCAACCTTCTCCGCTAGCAAAACTGCTTCGCAGTAGGAAGTGACTACTTCCCATTCCCTCTAGCTCTAAACCATGGCCTATACGCGAGAGGTCGCCTTTTGCCTCTACGAGGACACAGTGGTGCTTCGTTCACCCGGGGCAGACCACAAGTGTGCTCCACCGTGTCCTCCGGGTTAACAATTAAAGGTGACGATTATGTGTAGGAACCTCTCGAAACTACTGTGCCCGGTGATGACCAGCGTCTGGCGATAAATGAAGTGCCGTGGCGTGTTGGGCAGCACGCCACCCGTTCCAAGCAACGCGCCCAAACCGGTGCCCATTAGACGCCATGGACCACACGACCCCAGCGTAGAACCTCCGGTATGACTCGTTTGGGTTCCGTATACTCGTATATCTTAGGGTAAAGAATTTTAGTCACCGTTCAACACATCAAAGATACGTTATCAACGCCTGTCACCGGGTCATACAGGCGAACAAAGTGAATCTATACGGGTTCCGTTTTAACCATTTGGCTATGGATCTCTAAAAAGTGTTTATGACAAAACTGTAAAGGGGTTTAAACTCAAACGGCCTAACTTCCACTGTTGTTTTGTCAAGGATGCAGCCACGCTTATGAACTTCAGTAAATTACGTCTCAACAGACTAGTGTGTGGATGTTATCGCATAAAATAGTAGATTATTAACCAAGGGGATAAAGCAGTGTCTTCTGTCGTGGGTAACGATTTAAATCGCGAGTGTTTCGAAGGAATCAAGGTTTACTCCCGAGCGTAGCGAGGGTGTTAAAAACTTAAATCACGAGCGAAGCGAGGGATTTAAGACGAGTCCTGAGTGTAGCGAGAGATTTAAGTTTACCCAAGACTAAGACAGCTTTATCACCGAGGAAATTACTCTACTTTTCGTACCATTTGCGAAAAAATTAACACATTAATAATATGAGATAAGCATTTATTAAAGATTACATTAAAAGTTAAGTTTCGAACATTGGTCCAATTATTTATAAAGAGAGCTACACTTTTGTTTGGTACATTTATTGTTGATGAGTATGATTGCGGCAGCATTTGCACTGATGGAATCCGACAATACACTGTCACTGTCGCTTTGATTTAACAATTTATTTTTAGAACATTAACTTATTTATAAAAATAAACATAACGTTTATGTATAGAAGAAAACAAAATCGCGGCAAATTCCTAGACTAATATGTTTTGTCGGAAAAGCAAAGGCATCAAGCTCATATGACCTCGTCGGTTTTGGTAAATTTATTTAATAATCAAAACTGCATAGTAATTGCGTGTTCCTTTTTAAAAAAGATGCTTAATGCTTTATATACCTACAAACTCAATGGTGTAAACACAGATGTAGTTCAGTATTAAGTATTCCAATTTTAAATCACATTCTCTCCCTAGGGGATGAATGAAATTCAGTACAATTTTCTTTCCCTGTTTTTGACAGATTAAAAATTACTATTGTTGTTGTTTGTTCGCTTTTTGTGGCATAGAATGTCACTTTTTTGAGCAAGTGGTACGAAAAAAATATTGTGTTCAAACCAGCTATTGATTACTACATAACAGAAGGGCTACTATGACATATTATAGCAATTCTTATTCCACTGAGGGAAAGAGATGGTGCTAGACACCCTGTATAGCTCTGTCTCTTTCCCTCAGTGAAATAAGAATTGCTTTAAGAGGTCATAGTAGGGTAGCAGGTCATATGCGTGGGCGATAAAATATTAAAATGAAATTAGACAAGCTACGCTTCATACAAAAATCTTCCAACCCCTTTTTTGTTGACCAGGGTAATGTAACCAAACTACCACGGAATCAAAAGCCAGGAACTGTAGTTCAGCCTTCTAGATATTTATTCTTGGTACCAAAGTAATTCAAAAGATATAGAGCGGACATAGAGAATATTTTCATTTCATTATTTTTTGTATCGTAAGGTAAATCATCAAATAACTTCCCTTGCTCTGGGCGGAGTGTCAGACTTACCTACTGATTAAAACACACCCATATTCCTGCCCCTTATGTTCCGGGGTCGTGGTTTCTTTTTCGAACAATCCGCATCCCGGGCAACAAGCGGGCGTGTCTAACACTAGACAGAACAATTTGTTACCAAGTAGTAACGAGTATTGTATTACGACTTTCTTCGTCTTGTCCCGTCTATCGTTTGCAAATATTAAAATGTCTTTGCTTTGGTACACAGAGGCCCACCTAGCACAATTTCGGCGTGTAAACGTAGTTTGATATATGAATACATAATATGTATTCATATTATCATATATCAACCAACTTTACTGTTTACTGAAATACTACAGGATAATTGTATATTAAGTAGTTGTTGCAATTGTATGTCGACCTCGCGCGGCGGGTCAAAATCAAGGCCTGTCGGGGGGCGGTGAATGCGAAAGCGAATCCCGTGCCCCCGACAGGCAGGTGAGGACGCTCCAGTGGTTTTAGCCAGTATTCTGGCAACCCCCCCCCCCATGTCCCATGTCTATGAAGATTTCCACTGAGTTATTAAAAACCGGCCAAGAGCGTGTCGGGCCACGCTCAGTGTAGGGTTCCGTAGTTTCCCGTCCGTCACAATAAGTGTTCCCACTTATGAGTGTATTATTTGTTTGACGTTGAACACTAGAGAATTGTATTTCCTAATTAATACTTTTTTCAATAATTCTTTTTTTTGTTTGAAAAAAGATACGTTCAGGATAATAAAATATGTAAACGAAGTTAAAAAAAATGCTTGCATATACGATTATACTACAAACTTAGTCCAGAAATTATTAAAACTTTTTGTCTTTTTTGTACAAAAACTGTTGTGTCAATCAAGTTCAAAATAATTTTCATAGAAAGTCCTTATAAAGTTCTACTTTTCAGATTTTTTTCATATTTTCTAAACTTATGGTTCAAAAGTTAGAGGGGGGGGGGACACATGGTTTTTTACTTTTGGAGCGATTATTTCCGAAATTATTGACAATATCAAAAAATGATTTTAGTAAACCCCTATTCATTTTTAAATACCTTTCCAACAATATATCACACGTTAGGGTTGTAATTAAAATAAAACCCACTTTACATATAGGGTGGCTACCCTAATAAAACATTTTTTTCCAATTTTTATTTTACCACTTTGTCGGCGTGATTGATATACATATTGGTACCAAATTTCAGCTTTCTAGTGCTAACGGTCACAGAGATTAAGCGAGGACGGACGGACGGACGGACGGACGGACGGACAGACAGACATGGCGAAACTATAAGGGTTCCTAGTTGACTACGGAACCCTAAAAAAAGGATAATTGTATATTAGATCCAATAACAACTTCTTTACTTTATGGCGACTCAGATGTTAGCTGCGAGTGACGGTCTATTAGGATTCTTTTGGCAAAATAATGATAAAAAGGGAACCCTTTTATAGATTTGCCCTGCCAGTGTCTGCCTGTATGTCACAACCATTTTACTCCCGAGACTATTGGCTCCACTTAGTTCAAATTTCGAGAGTAGGTGTCCTTTCAACCGCTACATAAATAATAAATCATCATCATTTTCCTGCCCTTGTCCCATAAAATAATATGATGCGAAATTATAAACTAAACAGAGCCTTCCATGCAACTGCGGGTCGAAAAAAAACATCAATTAAGTATATTATTCATTTATTAATGAATTAGTTAATTGATGTTTTTTTCGTCGTCAAATCGTTTACAGTATCTATCGGTCGGTAAGTTGCCTTCCCCATTAGAATCATAGTTGTCGTAAAAATGAAGGAATAAAAATAGAACATTTATTATAAATATGGCTTATTTATTGAATTTAAGCAATAGGTAGGTGTGTTTATAATTTGTTTTAATAGCATTATGTGCAATTTATTAACATATCCACAAATTCACTTCATTTGGTTACATGCAGACAAAAGGGCATTAATTGCTAAATTACAGCAACAATGGTTCCATTTATAACTTTAATATTCTGGAATAAAACTTAGGTGCAATAAGTGCAGCTACACTTATTGTGTCAGAAAAAGTATTTAATTTTTTTATAATAAAAAAAATCATTTGTAATCTTAGAATATAAATAAAATACTGTATGAAGAAAATCAAACTCTCATTCGATCAGACAATACTCTTACTATAGAACCCGATCCACCAACATTAAATGCTTTTTCATGCCACAACAATAGATGACCACTTGATCCTTCAGTTGGGAATTCGAATCCTCTGTAGATGTATTTCATCAGAATGTCTACATCATCCAAACACAGGTTTCCCACTGCTTCTTCGATTTGAGTGGACTTTATTGCAAGGAGGACTTTTAAAGTTAGTTGCAATGCATTATCCTGAAAAGAAAAGAACTCTCTTCAAAATGAAATTCAAATAAAATAACAATCAAATTATTAGACAACAGTTGATTTACAAGCTTTCTGTGGTTTATCATACAAAATATAAATTGTAACACACATTTATAGTAACTTGTAAATTACAAGATTTACAAGAGCATAACTAAACACGGAACTGGCGCTGGGGTTGCGGGTTGTTCGAAATGAAGAAGGAACATGGGTGGGTTTTAGTCAGTTAAAGTCTGACACGCCCGAAGTTATTTGATGATTTCCCACCCGAAAAAAAACATGGCACTGGCTATGTTGAACTTGATTGAAAACTTTCAAATATAACAAACATAGTATAGAGTAGCTGCGCCAGTTCGAAAAAAAGATATTTATTTGCCTCATACAGGACAAAACAGCGCACAAAAGAAAATAAAAATATACACTTCTCTTCCCAAAAAAAACAAATAATCTTGTAAGTACTATTAAGGCAACATTTAAATAAGAAAGAAGACTGTTATCATTAAAAAAAAATACGCAAACGAATAGCTAGCAGATTAGTCTACCTACACAATCATGGTGTACCACAATACGGCATTACACTCATTTTTAAAAAGTATCTCATTTTGATCCTAGGGTCCTAGTAAACCACAAAAAAAAAACAAAAAAATTATTCAATCGATAAGTGCCATAAAACTGCATTTCAATTTTACAATTTCTATTTTCGCGCGTAAAATCACAAAAACGCTTGACGCCATGTTACTCTGTGGTCATGACGTCAGTTGGTCATGTAAACAAATGCGCTGTTATTAGTCCTTCTGTTTAGTTGTATAATTCACTATAATTTAAAAATGAGTTATTACCCTTACCATTGGTGTGCTGTTCCTGAATGTAAAAACACTAGTGTTAAAACACCGGACAAGTTGTGGATTCAAGTGCCAACTGATTTAAATATAAGAAGAACTTGGTTCAAACTTCCGAGAAGGGATCCAACACAATTGTCCGAAATCTCGTTTGTACTTTTGTGAAGATCACTTCGATGTAAGTATTATACCTATTCATTACTTATCTAAAATATTTTTCACAATAGGTTACACGGAAAGTATATATTTTTGGAAGTTTGTTCATATTTGGAGGTTATGTAAGCTAGTACCTAGAAAGTTGCTAATTTATATCTTATTTTTCTTTAAATTTGTACTGTCTCCTTTTGTGGCATCTCTTTTCTTCTAAAGTCTATATTTCAAAAAAAAGTTCCGCTGGAACAACGTTCGCACAGCGGAATCAGTTTTTGGTGAATTTCTCCACAATGGCTGCATGCACAATTTTTTTTACCATACACAATTACACGACGTCATGCACTAAATATCTGCATAATTAAAATCTTTAAATTCAACAACATTCCGCTGCGCGAACGCACACTTTTTTAATACAAAAATAACAGACGTTACTCAGTTGACACTGACAGTAATTGTCACTTTTTGTTTACATTACCGTATGACGTAATAATCTTGGCGGACACTGTTTCGCTTAGTAAAACAACAGACTAAAAAAAGTGAAATCTTTGAAATCAATTTTAAAATTTATTTAGTTATTCTATTAACTAAATCTAACATTTTCCGGCTGCTTATTGCCTAAGCCAGGGGTCGGCAACCTCTTGGCAAGCAAGGGCCACAATGTGACAAAATCATCTAAAGGCGGGCCGCAGTTATTATACTCATAATAATTGGTATATTCCATAAAAAAATATAAATAAAAATATAAAATAATAAAATATACGTCATTAAAAATTGTTAAAACATAAGGAATTTAATTCATACACGTAATAATTACATTATGTTTGTTTGGTCTATATAGCTATAAAAACAAGAGAAAAATAAAGAAATGCAAACTACAAGCCACCTACCTAAACAGGAAACCGATTTTACACAAATTTTAGTGTGCCCCCTGATCTAGTATGATACATTTCTAAGTGTTGCCGAGCAGAGGGGTTAAAAGGCGCACTTACTTAATGCGTTGATTTTGAAAATAGTTATTACTTATTTACAAAACATTCACGGGCCGCAAGGAAGACGTCCGCGGGCCGCATGCGGCCCGCGGGCCGCGGGTTGCCGGCCCCTGGCCTAAGCTATCTGAATTGTATATTATTAGAATTTCTTTCATATAGAGTAACATACCCTATTCCAATTAATAAAAAATTTCGAATTTCCAACCAATATTTGATTGTAGGAGATTGTTTTGAGTGTGTATTCAGTTGAAATTTCTGCATTTAATTTTTTTTTCATGACTGTTTACTAACCTCTGTGATATCCTATCAAAGAGATTTTTTCCCAATAAATTAATATGGATATCTCGTCTATCAGGACCCGCCCAAGTCGTGGCATAGTCAATGTGTTGTAGTTGCACAATTGCATTATAGACTTTCTGCAGCCAATAGAGTGTATTGGCGTTATCAAGAGACTAGTATGTTTACTCGCCATCCTGGATCTGGTAGTTATCGAGTCATGTCTGAGCAAGATGACCGGTGTGTCAGAAAAGAAAACTATTTTTTTTTGGCAATAAATATCAACTGGTTTATTCGATTTTGGGTCAATGTTTTTAACCACTTTAAATCTATTGATTTGCAGTAGCTGCCCGGTGAGGTTAATGGATTGACTGAGCAATTCTTCCATTAGAAGAAGATTGGTGGAAACCTTGTAAACCAGCTAAAGGTCCAAAATTGACCATAGACCACCAAATTGGTATTTAAGGGGGATCAAGATCAAGCGTCAAGCACATTATTTGTGGCGCATACAAGTTACAACCTGTTTTATCATTTATTACAATGTAGTGATAGGCATGTTGGCTTACAAATGGTGCTAGATTACCAGGGGCCACTGTTTATTGACTTACTTTGATTTGCTGATTAGTTGATCCCACTGGTGCATTATTCAGTACAACTTTCAGGGCATCAATAAACCGACCTGTATTGTAGAGTTAAGGATATCAAAAATAATAATGACCAAAGCAGGATACTTTTAATAGTTCCATTGGGAATTATTAAAGTTTTCCTTCTTTGATACAAGGTTTAAAGTTAGACACAGAATTCAATTATAGAAGGATTATCGAATTTTTAACTATATTCCAATGAAGTTCAAGGGTCAGTTTGATATAGACCGAAGATTCTTTAGATTCATGTTGAATATGTTGCAGTTGATAAAGTTATGATAACATTAGTGAATACAGGGAGCGGCCGTTACGGCGTGTCTGCAATAACGATACGCACAACGCAGACACACTGATAAAATAGGATGATTCATAAGTCGATATTGGTATATGAATGTCTTCGCGAGGTAAAGAACCACTGAAGCCAGAAGTAGTTCTTATGTTAAAATTTGTAAAAAAGGATATTGATTTAGTAAAGCGCAAACTTCTCCTTCATCCGGTCCAGTAGGTATGGATTGCTCAGCTTCATCTTCTCTAAAGTTGTCTTCATTGTATTGGTCGATATCGATCTTACGAAAAGCAGAACTAGAGGTGTTTTTCGCCATTTGAAATGAATCGGTTTTTAATTTGCTGTGTTTATAGCCGAGTTAAATCACAAAAAGTGTCTCAAATTGAAAGCGAAACTACTCGTAGGTAAGTACTGACATTGACAACTTGCTTGACAATGACAAGTGAATTTGACACAACAAGCATCACAGAGAAATAAAGATACAAAATATCTTTGTCTATACCTTGGCCAGAGGCTAGTGTTGCCACACAACGTGGCATGCCCGCCAGACTCTTGTAAGTTGTACATACGGTTGTACACACGGCGACAGATCAACCTATACAAAACCAGTTTATGCGGATCTCTCATTGTACTTGAAATTTATGGTGTACGATCCGTTGTTGAGAGAGCAGCATAAACTGGTTTTGTTTAGGTTGATCTGTCGCCGTGTGTACCCATTACTAGCTCTATCGGGTTATGGTCATTGAGTAAATAACTCTGGAGAAAGCATAGAGCAAATCAAAACCGATAAAATATTTTGCCACTTTTTACGGGTCCGGAGCAAAGTAATAACATTACACAAATTCGTAAAGACGAAAAAGACGTTCACACATAGATATACATCTTATTCGTTCATTTATTGTTTTTTTCACATATGATTACATGACATAGGCTAGGTTTTTTTTTTAAATGACAACTACCCTCTTTTCTCACTTTTTGAAAGAGAGAAAAAAAGGGAAAACTTGCTTTGCTATTACAATAAATAAGGCGCAATGGCAAAAAGTACAGGTAGCAGGTACCTGCAAATCAGGAAAAAGGAACTGTGTTTAACGCGAGCGGAGCCGCGGGCAAAAGCTAGTAATATAATTTACAAAAACTTGGAAGTGTTTATTTTAGGACATTTTTCTTTTTTTGTACCTTTCAAATGTAATGGAATTTGTACGACAATACTTACGGTTAAACATGATTGGACTCAAACGACTTAATACCTTGAATGCTTGCTTTTGTATGCAGACAATGTTTTAACAAATAAAGGAATCTTCTCTTTATTTTTAGATTTGCCTCAAGATGCAGGCAAAGACTGCGTATGAATATATATACAGAATTTGCCAGTTTTCCAGTGACAATTTAAAAAAAGACTCAAAATGTCGCGAGCTCAATTGCTCATTGTGAAGACTCTGGTGTCGTTGAATCCTCCATAGACTATATTTTCTATCTTTATGGAATACTTTTTATGCACAAATCGTCATGTCAACTTTCTGACCTCTGTCAATGTGTCATTACTGATTGCTAAATATTTGGTGGATTCCTTTCTTTTGATTTCTCCATTATTAGACAAAACCTAGCAGCTGTATCTTTGTATATTAATTAATCATATTTTCGTAACCACGATGACAATGGGTGATGAACTACCTGTTACTTCTTTAGTTTTACCCGTTCTCATACGTCCCGTTTTAACTCAGGTACGTTGTTTTATATTCGTGTCGCTTTTATAAGCGTATTGCGCTGTTATATGTTTTAAAATAAATAAATAAACGCCTTAACGGATGGCTTACTACATTTTTTGCTTAGAAAGCATATATATGTATCGTTTCTAAAGTTACAACAATCTTAGTAGGAAGTGATTGTTTTAACGATTTAATTATGATAATGAAACTTGTTGCGAAATTTGACACATTTATGATATATTTTCTCTAATTTATCATTATCACAAATACAATTCATGCCTGCAATCTGGAGCAATGTTGTAATTTGAAAAAATGCCTGTGTTGGTACATAATACAAACATTATCAAAAGTGATAAGATTGTGATACTCATGATTTGATTGTAAGTGCTTACCATAAATAACATTGAATTCAGTATCAATAATTGTATTTAATTGTAATTTAATATCAATAATTACAGATAACTAGACACTCTGTATTGATAACTGAAGAGAAGAACATCAGGACACTATATAGTATATTCCAGTGGTACAAGTGGAGATCTTATTAAGAAGTTACTGTTGTTTTCAGTTGGAGAAGTATGATTTGGGAGCTTCTCAGACACTCCGTGCAGCTCTGACGAAGGCCGAAGCATCCGTCCCAGGCTTGAACTATGACTTGGTGGCAGGTATTATGAGAAGAGCTGATATTCCTGTCAACATGAATGAAAGCTTGTTACGACTTCAAGGGACCTTGACAGAAGCTGAGTGTTAGTAATCTTTTTAGTATTTTATGGTTATTTTTGTGTCAACAATACTTAAAGATAAATATAATTTTATGTGTCATCAATAATGTGACAGTGAAAGAACTCAAAGATTATTTAAAGTACTTAAAAAAACAAGTGTTCCTGTAAACACTTAACATTTATTTAGTATGATATTTGTGGTGTTGTTTCTTTTCTTAAGTGTGCATTGAATAAATTACAGGTGCAGATTTAAGACTAAACAGAACTGAAGAAGCATTCCAAGAATTGAACAAAAAGTCAACTGCACTGAAAAAAATTTTGAGTCGCATTCCAGATGAAATTACTGATCGAAAGACTTTTTTGGAGACTATTAAGTAAGTGTACATTTGGCAAGAAATAATCGTCATCTGTATAGCCGTTTCGGAACTATGGAAGGGTCAGCTAGTGTAACCAAATGCAGCTGAAAACCAATATTTTTCATGGATCGAGTACTAGGCAATGCAATACCCTCTGGTAAGACAGGTTGTTGGATTGTCTGGCTACTGATAATGCACAGCTTCACCTAAATATGGACCCAAGCAGCTGATTTATTTAGCCACAAAGGCATACTTCCTGTGAACCTACCTACCTACCTTAAGATGGATACTTGTCTCATGTATCAGGAATCCCACTAGATTCATATATTACAGTACATTTTCCACACAGTAACTTTTATTTGAAGTTTTAACGAACAAATAATGTGACAACACATCTGCTCATAGTCAAAGGACTGATTGCACAATGCAATATAGGAAATAAGAACACAAAAAAAAACTTTTAACCAAGTAAAAATTCTGTCCAAAGGGAAATTGCTTCAGCAATCAAGAAGCTGCTGGATGCTGTAAATGAAGTATCCACATACACACCAGGAACAGGCAAACAGGTTCTAGAACAAAGGAAGAGGGAATTTGTGAAATATTCCAAGAGATTCTCTAACACTTTGAAGGAGTACTTCAAGGAGGGACAGTGAGTATACACACTTAACATTATGTAAAAAAACAGAAGTGTATTTCAAGTGCTAGTTTCTGGTGTTTTGCGCAAACTTTGTAAGCATGTTCTGCTTTATGGTTTTCACCAGTAAAATTATATAGCATTTGAAGTCTTTTAAAGTAACATGACATAGTTACTAAATATGTAATTTACACTTATCAGTTTTTAGTAGTCGACATCTGAAGACGTACAACGACTTTATTCAATTGGAGTCGGCAGAACACTTTTTTTATTTTTGTAAGGGCGAAACCTTCAAAAGGCGACCGGACTTTGGGGATATAACCCGGGAATGTGGTACTTTTACTGCATTAAAACCAGCCCTGTTGGTTACTGTTTCCTTTTAATTAGAGTCCGACCGAAACTGGTTTTCCGGCCGAAACCGAAACCGAATATTCGGCACTGGCTACAGTTTCGGCCGAAACCGAAACTCAAGGTCAAGTATAAAATTCCTTAAAATACTGAAATTTTATGCATTTTACACATTGCTGCATTAATTACGACATGAAATTATAACACAGTATATTAAGTTTGTTGTAGTCATTTATTTATTTATAAAAATATTAATAATATTTTTCTAATTAAGTTTTCAGGTGTTTATCAGTTATCAATAATCAAATCATTAATTGTTACTGTTTCATTAAATACTAAGTATTAGCAATTTGAAACCTTACTAATTAATACTTTGGTTTGCATTTGTACTCAAAAGGCGAGCGTGCACGACTACTTCCAAAATCAGTTTCGGATTCGGCAAAAGTTTCGGACAATTTAGGACGAAACTGAAACAGCCGCCGAAACTTGATTTTTGGCCGAAACTCGGCCGAAACCGAAACCGACCTTTCGGTCGGACACTACTTTTAATAGATCTGTTCGGAGCCTCCTCTGTGCAACGCATGTTAAGGCACATCCCTGGGATGGCTATAGAGGTCTCCCCTGAGCTTTGCTATGCAAATGTGCTTATGACCACAATGCTACCGGTCATCTCTGAGGTCGCTCGGTGAACGCACAGAGTGCATTGGGTAATGCAGGCGTGGTTTCCGCGTGTTCGGCGAAGCGATTGCCTTGGGTACAGCTTACAAAATGAGCCTCAAATGGATTTGGATAGGTGTCCTAACCAAATCCATTTGCGTAGCGACCATTGAGCATTTGAGTAGTAGTGATGACAGGTAGAGTAAGGCTGTCTCCCTGGGAAAAAATGTGGGTCGTCCGGCTATGAGATAGGCAGACGAAATATTTGCCATCGGAAAACCTTAGATGAGACTGGCACAGGAATATGGATATTGGCACAAGTAAAGAGGGACTTATATCCAAAAGTGGATGAATTCTAACTGGACGATTATGATGAACAAAATTTATTGTGCGCACGGCCAAGGTGTGGAACTCTCTGCCGGCTTCTGTGTTCCCTACCACATACGACCCGTCTGCCTTCAAAACAAGAGTTAATAGGCATCTTCTGGGCTCGCTCGCTCCATCGTAGAGATCGAGGTCAAGAGTGAGTTCATTCTAAATAAAATAAAAAAATAAAATGCCTATTTTTATGTGATTTCAGGGCCAATGCAGTCTTCGTGAGCGCTTTATATCTGATACATCAAACAAATCAAATCCTATACACTGTTAAAAGTAAGTCAGAGTAGAATTCATCAAGACAGTATTTCAAATTATTCATTTTAACCAATTATATTGTACTATGACTGTCTTTTATATACATATTGAGCCTGTTACTGTTTTTTGTTAAAAAAGCTGGACACTCTTATATAATTCAGTATGTTTATTAATATATTTTGGGCAGTAGGAGGAATTTATTATATTTTTTTATCATTATAGAAAACAATATGTAAATAATATAGCATAATTATTGTTATATATAACTTTATCTTTAGTATTCCAACAATCATATTATGATTATGTTATTACAAACAATATTCTTACCTAATATGGTTTGGGGTTATCCCTTGTTACTTTTAAATCATTGATTTATTGTAAAGTACATTCAAGTTACAATCTATGTTTAATTAGTCTGTTGTATTCGTATGCATACTTCTAAAATGGTAGATAAGAAGGAACCTATGTACCTAGAGTGTGGATAAAATAAAAAGTTTATTATGTTTATGTTAAATAAACTCACTTGATAATCTTCAACAAAAAAATAGAGAATGTTGTACAGTATAAATATCTTTGTTGATTATGCTTTTCATTTGAGAAATATTTGTTTTGGCACCGAGTCATTGCAGAAATGCAACATGCCTGTATGAATGAACTGTATTTGTGAGTACCAACTGGTCGCATTTCTGCCAAAAGTTTGTAGAGAGTTAGGTAGTGCTTCATTGTGTTAGGTCAAACAAGGCAAATCAGCCTCATTGAAGTACGAAATAAAAAATGTCAGCCTCTGAATTGTTAAGCGATGATATTATTTCATGGCTTTTTATTTACAGAACTGTGTATCGAATAAAAACACGTAGGAAAAGAAAAAAAATATAACACATGTAGGAAATTATATAATAACTTGACTAACTAAATGTCTTTGTTAAATTTATGAGGTATTGTTTTACTGTGTATATGAAAATATTGTAATAGTTACAATAATTACGTGTTTTGTTTAATTAACATTAAAGTGCAAGAGAAATATGTTGTTATTTGTTAGTAATTAAGTACTTCAGAGACAAAACCTGCATGAAAGGCATATGATAGGGACTCGTAAAGTTCAATAACCTTTTTTCCAAGTCTCGTATGTATCAAATCAGTAGATATGATTCATTTGTATACCTAAAATGCTACCATGCGTGACACTGCACGGTTGAATTAGTATCGTATTACGGTCCCTTCTGTTCATAGCTGAAGAATCTAGATTTGTGCTGCATATGCTAGGGTTGGCCTGAATCGCCATGATTTGGCACTGACCGACTTGAACATATGTGTAAAACACCTAAAACACTTAAAGAAGGTAGTACCTACCTACAGCAACGGCAACTCAAAGTTGCAAAGCGTTCATCTCAAAAGTGCTAAGGTTTCCTGATCAATGTCTTACCGACATCGCAACTCTTACCAGAAGGGCTACTATGACATCTTATAGCAATTCTTATTCCACTGAGGGAAAGTGATGGTGCTAGACACCCTGTATAGCTCTGTCTCTTTCCCTCAGTGGAATAAGAATTGCTTTAAGAGGTCATAGTAGGGTAGCAGTACCTAGCTCCAGTAGCTACATTGAATAATTCAGTTAGTGTGAGAACGAGATACAATAAGCATTGGTACCACAAACCCTTTCTGCTCTCCAACGTTTTTCTTTTGTAACACTGGGTGTAAAAGTGAAATCTATAGGCATTTGCGTCGCGCATCCGGGCTTTACAAGCAATCACTAATCTTCCCTGAAGGCGAAAGTTAGTGAATTAGTTTGTCGGCAGTTACGATACTGATCGGAAACGACGAGTGATTCCTACCTGTGGTGGAGGAAATCCTTAATATCTGGATTTCCTCCACCACAGCTTCAGGTCAACTCTTGGTATTTTGTCTGCTTGGCATGTAGCGCAAGCTACTTATCTGCCTACTTTCTTTGCCTAAATATTTAATGCACAACTGTGATGTAAATTATTCCTACAACTTAAAGCATTTTTAACCAGAAAAAATTGATTCAAAAATTAAAACGTGGATAAATCGAAAATAGTTTCACAGTGAGAGTTCGTGGGAACAAAGCAAGGTTTTTGGCAGTTCAAGTTGGTGGCTGGTGTCAGTGAAAGAGTCTGGTAAAATGATTTCGTGACCGCGTTTAATGGGTCATGATGCCTGCGTTGCGATTCGTCTCGTCGTGCGAGCGCGGACAATGGCTGGTCGTGCCTCCTGCCCTCGCCGCCCGCCGCTCCGCCTGCCCGTGACACTTGACACAGGAACCCGCACTCCTCGACCTCCGAATATTTCCGCGTACACCTTTTTTACCTCTCAAAAACGTGGACTACCTACCTACGCATCAATTTACTGACCCAAGGTAAAAACGACATCATCGACTTTAAAATTAGGAATAAAAAAGTATCGAATACCTTTTCATAAAATGACTACGGAATGAGCTCTAAAAGCTTTTTAAATTATGTTTTAAAAACCCCAACTTTAAGGATGTAATTGACTTTACCCTTGAGGTAAACTAGAAAAGGTTCGCGCGTCAGTAGATATTATAAGGTCTGGGTAATCTTCTAAGTACCTAGGTGGGTATACATACCTACTAGGCATGTACTATTATACTATGTTCTATTGGTTTTTTGTACACTATTGTGTCGGTAACCCCCACATACAAAACTACTATTGTCCGTTTTCCCTAACATTAGGCGAAACCTATATTTATTGACTACAAATTAGTGTAAGATTTTCAACTCACAGCTAACCGTTGAAAATCAATCAGCGCGTAGGTACTGTTTTATGTATTCCACCCCGTACAGTTAGTATGAGTACCTATGTACACACTATTCGGTCACACCATGTCATTATAATCACATTGAATGTTTTTTTGACATTGATCGAGTTTGTCAATAATAAAAATCGCAAAGAGTCGAGATCTTTTGGTAGTGCTTGTTGAGATTGGTCCGTGGCCATCTTTACATACCGAGTCCTCTCCATACCCCGGAGTATCAAGTAGTATGGTCCCTGACAGACGAGTTGTTCGAAACTCCAATACTGCCTGACAACCCGTGTTACAAAAGGGGTATTGCATTACCATCAGTAACTGAGCCCCGTGTAAAACGCTGATCTTCCGATTAGACTGTATTCCCACTTCAATTCAATTAGGAATAGTTTAGTAGGTGATGTTAATTTCCCACGATCTATCTTCTTAATATCCCAACAACTTTCCTCGAAAACAAAACACATGACTAATTGCATTTTTTTTGGGGTGGGAAATCATCAAATAACTTCCCCCGCTCTGGGTGGAGCCCCCGGGGAGTGTCAGACTTGTACTGACGAAAACCCACACATGTTTTTTCTATTGCCCTTTACGTTCCGGGGCCGCGGTTTCTCTTCCGAACAACCCGCAACCCCGGCATGACTAATTGCATCACCTTCTTTTGAACGACAACCTAAATTCGCGTCTGAAACAATGTTGATAAGTGGGTAATGTGGCTTAGCGTATGGTACAATAGTGAACTTTCTTTCCGTATCAAATACGAACTGGGTTCTTATGAAACCGAAACTCAACAATGAGTCAATCACACGTATCAGTTAAAATATTCATAGCTTTAAAGCGGAGGCGTAATCGATTTTGACTTCGACGCATTCGGTCCTGCGCTGGCGCCGCGGTCTTACGATGAAAGTGTATGATACGACGCCATTTAATATGTACTTGATCATGATTCACAGCATCATGTTACATCTAAAGGGTTTACTTAATCTGCAGTGACATGCCGTCAAAGAGTCCTCTTCACTGTCATTAGAAGTGGCAATAGTTACTTAAGATATTGGATCATCCCGCAGACATGGAGAAGACTTAAGTCTTCTTCTCCATGTCGGCGGGATGATCTCTCCAGAGAATCCACATATAAATTTGTGTGGTTATTAAATAAATTAACCTGGTTGACCAGACAATACGCCATTGTCTGGTCAACCAGGGACTATATCGAAGTTAATATTTGCATCTACTAGGTACTCAATTAGTTTTAAGCCAATTCACACCTAATAGTTACTGGAATACCGAAAGGGGAGTTACATATTTGGTGGTCATTTATTTACTTACATACATATTTTTTTTTCACATTTTTTTTATCAAAAACAAAAAAAAAAAACATTTAAAAATAGTAGCCCACCGGTATCGGGAACAGGGTCCAAGCTACCGGCAGTCAGGGCTCCAGAGAAAGGAACCTCCTGACAAAACCAGCCGTGTCCAGGAATACCGCTTTCTGTATAAAGCCCTTGATCCAGCTGTCTAACGAGAGCCTCCTCAGGTGTTGGTCGAGGCTCTTGGCAATTAAGCCATTGGTAGATACGACTATCGGCACAATGATCGCTGAGTCCACATCCCACATGTTAACAACCTCGCGAGCCAAGTCAATATATTTGATTTGCTTATCTTTCTCGGCTTTCACGAGGTTCTCATCATGCGGGACTGTTATGTCAACAATCGCGCGCCGCTCTGATCGATCCACCACCACTATATCAGGCTTGTTGGCAACAATAGTCCTGTCAGTGATGATGGAGCGATCCCAGTACAATGTGATATTGCCATGTACAAGAACTGAGTCAGGCTCATACCTGTAGTATGGAACTTTGGATTCCACAAGGCTGTATTTGAGAGCAAGTTGCTGATGGATAATCCTGGCTACAAGGTTGTGTCTATGCAAGTAGGTACTCTCCGTTAGCTAGACGAGAACAACCGGAGATAATGTGTCGAATTGATTCACCCGGACGGTGGCATGCCCGACATATGTCAACCGTGCCGTCCTTCACAATAAATCTTCGGTAGTTATTTTACATATTTTCTTATTACCTTTTTTATTATATTTGTGAACAAGATGCAGTCTAATGTGACATGAGTTCCGCATCAAAAGTAGCTGCGCTTGTCAAGGTATTGAAAAGAGTCCCGTTTTTCTAATTGATGGTGCTTTCTCTTTAAAAGCATTGTCGAGAATGTTGGTAAGTAAAAAAAACCAACGGAAAAATATAGCTGAGTTATATGATGCGTCTTGCATTACAAAATATTCTGAATGTTAGCCGGTTGAAGTTAAACCAAATCATAAAAATCGCATTCAATTTATTTGTAGACACTCGATAAAGCAGATAAAATGTAAAGTAGGACGATGGATTGATCCTGTGTGTGTTACCATTTATTTCCACTTACATATTAGCATCACAGACTTTAAAAAAGCTGTTTGTCGATGCAACACATTTTGAATGAATACTTCAGGATCATCCCGTAATTGTTGCACATCAATCTCCGTTCGTAGTTGCAAAAACAAAACATTTATTATTGAACATATTATGATTCTGGTAACCGAAACTGTTATCATGATTTATACTGACCATTCAAATTGGTACATTATTCAGAACGAAATGCATGAAAGTTCAACGTCGACTCGAGTGCTTAAATCAGGACGGATGACGCTTATGTTCACAGAGAATTTACCTACCAAAGAATTAAAGGTACACATTCATCACCATTACCAGCTTTTATTCCTTTATACCTTTAGCCTGGTATAAATATGTTGAATGAAATCTTAAATCTGCAGCACTTCGGTACAGCTAAATTAATATTTCCCAAAATGTATGCGGATAAGTAATCCCAATCTATTATATTAAAATGAATCGCAAAATGTGTTGGTAAGCGCATAACTCATCAACGCCTGGACCAATTTTGTTAATTCTTTTTTTAAATATTCCTTGAAGTCCAAGGATGGTTTTTCGACGAGAAAAAATCGATAGGGTAGGTAGGGTATGTAGAATTGGTCGGGTAGGTAGGGTAGAAAAATTGCATTGCAACGCATTGCCGGGCACAGCTAGTGTTCAATAAAATCATAGGTACCAGTTGAATAAACGAACCATGAAACGAATGTCAAATTATTCAGCACAAAATGTCCAGTGAATATCTACGCATGTACAAGTGAGAGCGTGTTTTGGGAATCATAGATGCATCTTCATCATTTAAAAACGGTTGTTGACTGTATACCAGACGTGTGCATGCATAATTTATATGTCCATGTCTAGATTTCCCGTTTAATGAATAGAAAATCTAGGAAGATATTGATAGACACCAGTAGGTACTACATAAATTTCCCTAAATGTTTTCAGGAGATGATAAATTTCCATGTTTCAGTAGACAGATGTGTCGATGAAAAGTTTGATGGTATAGCAACCGGACTTTAAATTGATGTTGAATGTTATGCCTGATACAATATTTATGGAGCATCTGCTGGGTGCCGGGCGGGACGCAGGCGTCGGGGCGCGGGCGCGGCGGCGTCGCATATGCAATGGCGTCTCATGCCATCGGTAGCCGATCATGAATATACGACACACACTCAATAATGTGGTGTTTTGACGGGTCAAGTGTCTGATTGTTGTTTCACAATTCATTTTCCCGAGGTACCCTTTTCCTTTATTTTTAAACGTTTACATGTTTTCGGTGGCATTATATCCATCTGAGAAGAGTACAGCGGTCCTGTGTTCTCGTTAACGCGGTTTGTGTCAGATATTAATTATTTTATAGATGATTTCTCAACTGTTACACTTCGGCCTAACCATTCGTGGGTTATTGACGTGATATTATGTTGTATAAACTATTACATGTTTTTTTTAGACTTAAAAAAACTAACTAAGTACTAAAAAATGACGGAAAATAAAATTACTTCAGGATGTCGGTTGGTTTTGTTCGATTCATAGGTTTTTTTTTGCCACCGACTTCCGGAAGTAAGTTTATTTTTCGTATTTTTTTTGGAAAACATTTTTTTTCAATTTCAACCTTTTTATTTGTGGAATGATGTAAATTTCTACCAAATATTCATTTTCCATTGCTACTAAGAGATATTAGCAATCGTACACGCCTTGGACAATAAAAGAAAAAATATGTATTACTATGTCCGTCTCTAGGGTCCCAACTATCTCTGTACCAAATTCATTAAAATCGGTATAGCCATTGAGGTGTGAAGATGTAACAAACAAACTCACTTTCGCTTTTATAATATTAGTAAGGATGGAAGGTACATTAAAAACCACCGAAGCAATATAGATAAAATTAATACGGGTACTATTTCGATTATAAAAAGAATTTTGAAAATCGAAACAATCGACAGAGAAATTGCGTAGCAAAAAATAGACGAATTAAGAACCTCTTCCTTTTCTTTTAAGTCGGCTTAAAAGGAGGAGGGTAGGACCCATTTTATTTCATGCTGGTGCACTGATTACTCCGTTACTAGTCCGAGTCCGAGTTATGTGGTTCTTTTTATTTGATTGAGAAACAACTATATCTACTTATATAACTTCTACTCACAATGTGAAATTGATACTTGACAAGGATTTGATCTCAATTAAAAGGCTAAAATAAAACGTTTTGCCAAAAATTACCGACTTCCAAAAATCATTGAATAGTAGAAAATTACTTTACTTTCGGAAGTCGTTAGCAAAATAGTCAATGAAACAAACAAAAGTCACAAAAATTAAGTAATTTTCCACTGCTTTGTGTTTTTTTCGGGAAGTCAGTTATTTTATAGAATTTGAGTTTGCATTATAGTTGCTGGGGTCGGTTTCCAATCTGCAAGCAACACTAAGCAAGCAGAATATCAGGATTCCACATTCAACGACTGCAAATCTGACTTTCACAGGTCAATTATTACTGGGTAATACGGTACCCCTTGGTAAGACTGGTTGTCAAGTTTTCAGGCCACTGACTACCTGTGACAGCCAAACAACTACAAATGACTGCCAGGACCGACGGCTTAATGCAATGGTTGATCACCCACCCGCGGACTGACCTTGACAAGCACTGCTTAACCTGAAGATTAACCTGAGTAGCCCGCACAACCCTACACGTTTAACTAAATATTATTAATAAGTAAAAAGATAACAGATTACGCATAGGGTTGACAAGCACTCAGCATAATTGTGCAACAGTGATGAGCATTGTGATTCCCACAGACGGCTTCATTTCCCACAGCTCCCACGGGGGTCACTGGTGAGACAACAATGTGAGTGACAGTGGCTGCGCCGTGGCGGGCGCGGGCGCCGGCCGGCATCTGCTCCCTGTCGTGGGAGTGCGTGCGGAAACCGATCGCACCACCGCGCCAACAATAACACACAAATCAACGAGCCGCCGTGCCAGCTCACCCCTCTGGAAGCTGTGGGAACCACGCAATTAATAATATCATTCGCAAATCCCCATCTAAATCTAAACAAACCGTCCTCGAGTGCGATGTGGGGTGGGATAATGGGTAAACTTTTGTATACAAGTACACTGACCGGAAGCGGCTTTATGTGTGACGCTTTAGTAAACAATATGCTTTACTTATCGGGATTACAATAAAACGTTTTATTTTGGCTCTGAATAAAAACTATACCTACCTGGCTAAATAATATCTACATTATTTAGCCAGGTAGGTAATATTATAAAAGCGAAAGTGAGTTTGTTTGTTTGTTTGTTTGTTTGTTTGTTTGTTTGTTTGTTACCTCTTCACGCTTTAATGGCTGAACCGATTTGGATGAATTTTGGTACAGAGATAGTTGGGAACCAGGAGACGGACATAGGCTAATATGTTTTTGAAAAAAGTGGGATGTGAGGGAGAAAGAGGGAAGAGAAGGGAAAACTTAGCGTTGCTATTACAAATCAATAAGGCGCAAGGGGAACTGTGTTACCCCAAATTTAACGCGGGCGAAGCCGCGGGCGAAAGCTAGTGTAGATATAAAATAGTAATATACCACCTGGTAGATACTCCAGGTGGTGCTCATTGATATTACTAGTATATTCTACGGAAAGAACAATTCCATTATGTTCAAACAGACATCTCGTCACAATTTATGTAGTTAAATGATATTTTTCAGACTTAAACTATTACTACGCGGTTTTACTATTATGAATCAACCACATAGTATATTGGTTGATTCATAATTAAAATGTTATGGAGGTCCACGAGTAACTACAACCGAGCTGTACTTTTCAAACATGAGTGATTTGGTATTTGTTAACAATAACTGTGTTAGTTAATATTACTTCGAAATTGTATAACAAAAAATATTCATTAATTAATTAACAGACATAATATGCATTCGGTTCGACTCTGCAGGGGTGGCCAACCACCACCTGACGCCCGTGATGAGCTGTGCGTGACCACAATAAACGCGTGCGCATGTACGATATTATCAAATTCGGTAAGTAACATGTGTTTTAGTAGGGACCTAATTTATTTGACTCATCTCTCTCTGGTTCACATTAATTACAATAACATAAGCCGGCTGCCTCATTGGTCTACAGGATACAAGCTCGCCCTGGGTTCGATTCCCGTGTCGTTACTTTACTGGGTTTTCCCCACCAGGAATGTCTCAGTGGCAGGTACAAAAGTAGGCTGATTTGTGGTCGGTTGATGGCAATAGGCTTGGCCCTATTACATGGGAATTTGACATATCCGGCGACATGTAAGCGTCCTTTGGGTACACCTCTTCCTAACCGTTCAGGGATTGAGTTATGTTTGTACAATTACATTTATAAGAGGTAGGTATTTGCTGCACTATGTTTTATTTATTGCATGCCGCGTTCTAGGGTTCCAGAAAAATATTGAATATCTTAAAAAAAAACAGTTCAGTTATCAGAATATTTTTAAAATATGACCGTAGTCGGTTTTTTTTTTATTAAATAATGAAGTGAGAGGATAAGCTAATCAAAAATTCCGCTCTTGTAATCATGTGCCTAAAGTAATAATTGGGGTTCTTCATTTTTCGTAGCTGGACTAGTTGGCAACAAAAGGAGCATCAATATAGAAATTCCGAGTAAATAAATTAACAAGTGAATCGACTAGTGTCACGGGCCATAAGTTTTTCGATTAGATCGGGCGTGTGCTGGCAGGGCGCAACTGTCATCGGCCGCGTGCCCGCTTAATAAGCTCTTAATGAAATTAACGACTGTGCCATATTGATGGGGATGACCAACAAAAACGTAACAATTACAAATGTACTGCGTTGTTTGATACGCTACCCTCTGTTATCGTATAAATTACTGTTAATGTTACCTGCATGCTTGTTGCACCACATCGGAAATAAAAACGTATTATCGAATTAAATAATATGTAATTTGCTCTACGGGTTTTTACTTTTGTTTTTAGTATGATATAGTCGTAAATACAGACTCACTTTGTATGAATGAACAATACAATGCCTTTTAGCTACGTCAATTCAGCTGTCTTGAGACAAAGTATGAAAAACAATTTTATAATACTACTAAGTACTACTATATTTCTTTAACTCGCTTTTTGATACCTATAGGTAGAGATAGAGGGTGAGTGTATGTAACCTCTATTGCGCCGCTCTCATTTTATTCAGCAAATAGAGAAGATAGATATGAAAAAAATATTATTTACATTTTCGCAATACGACCACAATATTTTTCATTCCAAACCATGGATACCACGTTTTTATTATCAGATTTCCACGCTCTACATACAAATAGGTATGGTTGGTATACTGAGGGAGCACAAAGATTTTCTTTATAAATATTATCAAGGGCCGCACATGGGTGGTATTTATCTATGGGTTGCTTAATGTCCCTCTAGCTAGTAAGTATGCGAGCCCTTGCAAGACGGGGGACGGGTACCTACGTGAATGAACACGTGCGGCTTAACACAAGTGGGCCAGTGTTCACACTGACTCCTTTCAGAACCTGATTAGATAAGGCAGGAGCTCTAAGGTAATTAAATGAAACGATTTAAAGTTAACAGGCTCTGTTGCTAACTTGTAGCTCATCAGCACATTTAACGCCATTCGGTGGACCAGTGTTTATTAGGAATGTACGGTCACAGAGCAGAGTGGTACCTTTTGCACTATACTGTTTTTGGTGTAGCATGGTGAGAGTGACATTAATTAAATGAACTGGTTCTTTTATCTTAAACGTTTTTGCGATTTAGCATCATGCCTGATAATAGGCTTTATCCTGAATAGTAAAATCGTAAAGGACTACCCATGCAGCGAAAACAGTATAGTAAAAGAAGCAAGTAAAGTGCGAGTGGACTCGCTCGCACCCTTAGTGATGCTCAGGTGTGTCTCAAAGCTGTCTCAAGCTTAAAAAAAGGGTATTTATAGTACTGTATGAGATTTTGATTTGAATAATATTCATCGAATCAGTTCGTCTCCAGTACAACAATTGATGTGAAACTGTTTTAGGAGGTGTCATGACCGGACTTAGTTTTCCAGCACCAGTCTTCCACAAGATGAAAAGTTAAGGAAAATTTGTTGTTTGTTTGTATCGCAAGCGCTTCGAAACTACTGGAAAGATCACAATTTTAAACCAATAGAAAGTATGAATTACGAGGAAGCACCATAGGATATATAACATTTCGCCACGATACGTAGGAGTTGAAAAACGAGTGTAACCGCTGGGCAAAGCTAGTTAATTATAAAATTGTGTACATGGATATTTTTTTACTTTTGTTACTCGCAAAGTAAATTCTATGGGGTGGGGCTTGTCAAGTATCGGTTAGGGGAAGCACACTATATTTAAATACTTTTGAGTAACACATCTGGTTTACTAAGGTGATTTTCACTAAGTGGATTCCTCACTCCATACCATTGAAGTTATGAAGTTTGTAATCCCTCGTTGACAGACCAAAGATATTTAAATTTCCACTCATCAAATTTCTATTAACAGTTCAGTAACTAGTGGGTTTCGATGGATGCATAAACGAAAGAGATATTGCGGCCCCGGAACAAAAAGGGCAAAAGAAGGAACATGGGTAGGTTTCTGCAAAAGTCAGACACCCCGTTCCGCACAAATCGGGGGAAATAATTTGATGATTTCCCATCCGTAAAAAAAAGATAAATAAAAAGTAAAGTTGCCAATAAGTGCATTGCTTAAAACCGTCCTATTAGGTAAGTTCGGCTATCCACCAGTAGAGACCCGGTTATTTCTCGAATGAGCACACTTGTTCTAGGTAGTTGTGAGGATCACCGGTGTATTATCTGATGATTAGTCTAGGCTCCATTCAAAGCTATTCACAAGGTGAAATTTCCAAGTGAACGTGTATGGCCAAATCCGAAACTGTAAGGAATAGCGAAAATATTCAAAGGAGACCCCTGTGAATATTTTTCCCAGCCCGATTTTAATATTTTTTTTAATAAAAACTCATTAGATTTTTTGAAAATAAATAATACAAGAAAATTGCCGTATGTCACTACTGCCCAAAAATGTATCCCCATTAGCGATACTGTCCAATGGTATAAAAATACAGGACGCGTTTTTTCAACGGTTAGGTTCAAAAATCAACGGGTTAGGTTTTTCAAAAATTAATAAATGCTGTTTTATTTTTTATCAAAATCGCTCCGGCTCCAGACTCCTTTGAGCATTTTCGCTAGTGCGTCGTTTCGGACTCGTTTAGAATTCGGCCTCCCACACCCACTTGGAAAATTTACCTATTCATAATACTTAAAATAAATAGATAAATCTATAAAGACTTATTCACGTGAGAGTATTTTCACTTTACGTTACGTGATGAATATTCAATAAATACAGATTTATTGAATATTTGTGTTAATTGTTGTTTAACGTATTTTAAGTGCTCCACATCGTGTGATCCCGGAGACGGATTGGTCTCGCCACACACGGCACACCTGCTTACAGCTTCCGATTGAGTGCTTTGAAAGGGAGAGCCTGAACGACCCAACAACCAGTCATCGTTATTCTCACAAACAAAGTGATTATACTGGTTTATAATTAATTCAACATAAATATGCACTACTTTTTTATCGAGCTTCTTTTGTTATCTACGGATCGATTTTGCCGAGGTGTATGACTTACTTCTTGTCTGAAGCAACGTGATATATTGTTACCGGTAAAAATTCCATTGTTAGACTAAGGGTTATATTTTAAATAAACTGTTATTGTTACATATAACTTTTATGTAGGTACTGAATTTACATAATGTTCAGCACCATTAGTTTAGAGTGGCATTCAGAAATGTTTACTCAGTGGGTGTTTTTACGAACAAAAGTTAGTAATTTTCATCTACAAATTTGGTTGATGTTGACCAAATTCAGTGAATTCTGATTGTCAGATTAGTTAGTGTAAAATGGCGGCCATACAAGCAGACGTTGATACAAAAATAGGAATATCAATTTAAACATGAATATGCAATTGCAATACTTATTCACTTTATGTCTTTTAAAGAAAAAGTCTTGTTAAAGCTACTGAAATCACGCAGTACTTACAAACCATTGTAATAGAGAAAGTTTCTCAACGAATTCATATCTGCACTCAAGCCAGGGTGTCACAAGTACCTATGTTCCTCCTTGCTGCCAAGTGGCCAGTAGATCCCCCAACCACATACGGTTATATTGGACAGATCACGTTGCTAAGTCAATAAATCATCGGAAGTTGTCGGCAGGTGTGTTTAATGTAGTTATAATATCCTATTGCTTCACTTTACCGAAAATAGTGTGTTTCATCCGTTATCGGTACAATGGCAACACTATGGTCTTCCATATTCAATGTGCTCCACGCACATGTACCTATGCAAATAAAATCAAGTTGTAGGTATCGAAGTCGCCGGTACTCGCTCCTACTCCGGATGTAAGGACTTCAAATACGAATCGTATTTACGTAAGAGGCGAGGGCACATACAACACGTGCTCGGCACATAGGTGTTCAGGTGAAGGGGGAGCGCACAGCCGTACAGCTGTTTCCACAAGAGTAACATTAAACCACGCCCGCCTTGTGCAACGCATTAAGAGTTAACAGTCACATTTATTGTTGCCGTTTGTAAGAAAAGCGGTTGAAATACGAAACAGTGTTTCAATTAATAGCTTTATGTAATAACTAATTAATTTATAGGCAAATTTATTGTTTACATAACTACATAAAACACTGTTGAAAATGCAGGTATTACATAGCAGTAGGCAGATTCAGGCTGTTGCTTTGCATTTCTATGAATTTAGCGAAGTTTGCTTTATCACTTTTATATATTTCATGTGCATACTTACGTGATGATGATCTCGTAGTAGTTAGGTGTAGTACCTACGATACCACACAAAGACTTTGAGTAGTATTCTTATTATCATGAACAACATGGTAAGTGTTGTGGGTTTTCCATTAGAAATGTGTCAGTAGCAGTCTGAAGTATGAATGAGTGCCTGGTTGATGACAAATTGGGATTTTAATCGCCCCTTATTACACGACCTTATTGATGTAACGAGAGTGTACTCTCCGCATCAATCTGGAAATACAGGCGTTACCATGTTATGTTTCTGTTATTATAACCATGGTTATGAAAAAATATGTTTTACATCGTGTGCTGAAAACAAAAATCTAAATAAAACCGGCATTTGTTGATTTCAACGATGGTCGACAAAAACATCTATGTCAAACAATCACAGTCTCACATTGTATGGCGGGATACATGCGAGCGAAGGTGAATTTCCTCGAAAGTAAGACCATTTGCAGCGTTGCAACAACCTGCAAAGAATCCATTGTCAGGGAAGGATCAGACGCGCAGCTGCCGACCGACCCGCGACGGCGCACACACTTGCGTCAAATGCCATTGATCTGCAAGATGTATTTCGCAACTGATGTGGGGTAATTTCTAAAATTAATCAATTTAATATTTAGTTTACTGATACTATTGCGACTGAGTCTATACAGTATAGTCGCTATCGTATTCTGATACTATATAACGTAACGGAGCAGATATAAACTATTTTCATTAATCTTTATAAAGACGAGAGATGAATGAAGGTCGTTGTGATTTCATTTTACGACATTTTTTGCTCAAGAATTTGTATGACAACGGCTTTTATTTATTTTGTGACATAAAGAATCGACTGCTTTGTGCTCATCGTTCTACCTGTGCGTCAGCACATGCCAGTTTTTGTGCGAATACCTAGATGAAGAATGCTTTGTGTGCGACTATGCGCCGCTTCGACATACAATCTACTGCATCGGACCGGACAGTGATGAGGAAAGTAAATTCGTTACATACCTTTTTCTACAAATCGTGTTTCCCTCGTTTTAACAGTGCGTTGCGCAACCGTCGCCAGATCTGTTGTGCGATAGGCGGCGTCGTAGCTCAGGCGGTCAGGCCCTGAACTCAGCTAACCTAATTGACAAGCGGTGCCCGCGCACGCGCACACATCATCGATCAACTTGACCACCTCACAATCGAGTTACGAAATTCACATTCGTCTAGATATTGATCCTGTACAATTACCGTAACAGCTGGAGCTGGACTAGTTCCACGATGAGGAAGTTTAAAGGCATTTAGGTAATGTTTTGTTGCAATAGATATCGACAATTAGGTACTATAGATAAATCTAGCCATATACGTGTATCTAAAATGTGGCATTGACTTTGCCCCAAGCAAAAAGCACACCATAAATTAAAGCACGTAGTGACGTGAACTGATTACGTAGTCTACGGTTATTACGTGTTTTTTTCGCGGTTCCCAAACATTTCAGACAATCCAGAAAATGTCAGCGCAACCTAATATATTAGTAAAATAAATCATAATGATAGTTATTGAAAATATATTACTACTCCCTTGTTATTCACTTTTCAGTAAGTACAACGAAACCAAAATCAGGTAATAAACAAGCATTGGAATATTTTACTATAAGAGTTTATGGTAAACAACCTTATGCAAACACGTAGTTATGTCTAGCTGGGCACCAATTCTTGGTAGCGACGACGTAAACTCAATAATAGCAGAATTTATTATTTATTACGATAGTTATAGGACTAGTTATAAAACGGGCCTCTATTTCCGCAATTTTGCACGGATTACAAACAATGGAACAAGTGGTCAGGGTGGAGTCAGACCGAGCGGTTGAGTCTGCTACAGAGGCTACGACGTGCTACGAGGTGGCGCGTGCGCATACCTGCCGAGTGTCGGCCGGTGCGCTTGCGCAACGCGATCTTCTTTTTTTTTCATAAGTTACGTCAGTACCACAGCTGACGTTTTGGCGCTATATAAATCTGTAGTCTGCTGTAAAACTGATTCTCTGAATTGCCTAGACCGCATAATATTAGCATGAAATGATACATTATGATTCATTAATGTAGACAGATGTGGTCTAGAAAAAATCTATCTTCAAATACATCAATTATTTAAACATTGACCGTAAACACCTTAAGAAAAAAATAACGGGTGTTTTTTCCTGCTTTTATCTGTGGACTTCTTGTTTCTACTGTTAAGAAATCTGGTAAGTATATATACATACACTTCTACAAATCAAAGTGAATATTTTTTTCTATAAATTTACTAGTTACTTTATTTTAGCATTACCTACTTGATAATGTTCATTTAGATACAACTATTGATGATAACAAAAAGCATTATCAACGTCACTTCACTTCACGTTTATCACGAGCTGAGTGTGACTTTAGACTATTCTTTATGTATTTGGAAATTTTCTTTTTACTTTGGAAATATGTAAAAAAATATTTATAGAAGTATACAAAAATTTACATTTTGATCATTATAAAACTTGATTTAAAATCATCTTTATTTATTTCGATACGCATAGTATAGTAGTTAGGTACTAAAGGGTGCACTTAAACGCAGTCGGACTGAAAACTGGAGAGTTATGTCAATATATCTTATTAGCACATAGCAGCGGATGACATCTCGCTCGTCGCGCCGGACAGAGGAACAATCGGCGAACGGCGCCCGCGCACCGATCTGATCTGCAATCCTGCGCACTGGTACAAGTCAGAGGCGAAACGTATTATTTTATAAACGATTGTTTGAACAAAATAAAATCTTTGAGTTTTGTAATTTAATAGCTAGAGTGTATTTAAATTGAATGAATGACATTTGTGTGTAGGTACCTGAATCTTCATATTTGCTCGATGACAAATGTATCCATAGATTAAATTTGGCTGATTCGATAGAATCCTGTCCGTAGTGTGGGGAGTGCGGACAGGATTCTAACAATTCCACAATTACTACGATTCTAACGATTCTAGCAATTATAAACAGTTTTCTACTAATGATGATATTGTAAGATGTACTTTGAGCCCACGAAGATGTATCAGTAAACATATCCCTTGAAAACCAGCTAGCATAAGGCAGCAACCTGTAACTTGTGGCAGTCCTGCAGCGCTATGGTATTGCTTACAATCGTTTCCTGCACGCAATGCGCAATATTATACGTACATCATTATTTCTTGTTACTGACAGCGCAGATAACTGAGTGAAGATGTTAACTGACGCGTCCTCCTTATTACATTGTTACAAAGTGCACTTCATTTCAGTTGTACCGTTTTTGCGTGATTGAAAGTTGACAATCAGTTGGTTTGATGAACGTCAATCTGTGAATGTAGAATGTGAAGAAAAATGGCTTCAGAAGTCGAACTAGGAATTTAGAGTTGAAAAGTAGGACAGGATAGCCTACGTACTTACTATGAAATATGTGTGGGTGTAAACAAAACAGTTCATTATTTTGAATTACTATATAACGTAAATTCGGTGTTGCAGCACAGGGTCACACAATGCCAGTACCGGAAGTACCGCAGCAACTTATTCAATAAGTGCATTCGAATTTGTAATGCCTAGATAATTTTGAACGGAGAGCTAGTTTAATATTCAAACGAGAATCGCAAGTGACTACTATGAGTACTAGCAGTAGTAAGGAACACGACTAATGAACTGATTACGCTTAAGGCGTCTCGCAGGAAAACGTTAGGCGTCAGCAAGTATTCATTGATCGTGGCTATCAGATTCATTCATAGCTTATTTGTCTGTTCGGCGTTCATTCCATGATGTTAATTGCATGACGTTAGTGGTCGGTATTGGATCAGCTATCGACAGATACCGGCTGTAAACACGTCGACTGTATCGCAACAATCTATTTATAATCACCGGCCGGCGAGACCACTGTGTGTTAAATGTCTGATATTTACGATTACGAGCCGAGACGCCGGCTCTAGTGCCGTATGACCCGCTCCAAAACTGAACATATCGATACTTTTATTATTGCCCTACACCCGGCAGAAGCAAATGGTTTATATAACATGTCGTAAGAATATAGGTTCTCGTAGGACAGTTATAAATTGCTTTGTCAAAAAACTTTTTTCGTTAAAGGACTCTATTCGAGTCATATCAAACGAACCTGTCGATTCAAATACTTAGTAATTATAATACTCACTAATTTCTTCGGCTTCTGTAAAATTATAATATTTCCGTCAATCAAAAGTATTTAAAATGTGAGGCTTGCTCGTTGATGTCTTTTAAAGGCAAATAATACGACTTAATAAAATGTTCTTAGAACATTGATAATAACGTGTTGCAGTGTATTGTTAGCACTTGTCCATCATTATACATCAAGTTGAAGTTATCGACATGATTGCTAGGTAAGGCACTAACCTGGGAACGATTAGCGCAGCCGCGGCCGCGGTGCGGCGGCGAGACGGCGCGCGCGCACGTGCGCAGCCAGCCGGTGAGTAAGCTCGCGCTCCTACTTTACACAGATAACTTTGTTTATCAAAGCAAACTTTAATACCACCAAACGCTTTAACACCATCACATAAGGTTCAAATTCGACTGACACATTCCTGCGGCATATGCAAATATGAAATGGTCTTTGCACTGGCCCTTAGCACAACTATCTCTAGACTGTCACGCAAACAAAATCCAAGTAAACAACTGTTCAGAAAATGTGTCTCGAGTACCTATTGTAATTGTAATAATTGTAAGCAGTGTAAGATAATTGACCACCTGTTTTTGTTAAGTTTTGCTATCGCAATAACACAACATTCTTGCAATAGGAGTGGATTTTAAATATGTAGATGTTGTGTTAGTTAAGGTTTTGTTTTAATTTAGGTTGGTCTTTTCGGTGAACAAGCATGATCTTTACGAGTTACCAACAAAAACTAACTAACTAAAGTTTTACTAATTACCATCGAACTTATTTTTTTTTTATCTTAACTTTTTATGACCTGGTTCCAGGCTTGAACTATGAGATCTCGCAAAAGCCTGCAGTCTAATAAAAAGTAACACTTACGTTATTTTGAAGAAATGAGTCACAGAATAAGCAGGCTGAAGTAGCAACTGGTCGTAGCACTGAATGATAGGTGCGGTAGACCTAGAATTATGCTTGCGTAGACACCACGCTTATGTTGGGCGGCCTGAACGCGATGAATTTCAGTGGCTGAAAGCAACCGGTGAGGTTGTCGAGCATCAATCTGAGTGGCGTATGGTTCCAGCTGTTCATGATGTCGATGTGTGTAAAGTTAATAATATTACCGATCAAATTCTCGTAGGTAACATGACGTAGTTCTATATATACATCCTTCGATTCGACCCCATCGACGGCTGCTACGGTTACAATTTACAAGTAACACAATGAATCAAAGGTTAGCAGAAAAAACTGCGATAGATTTACAAAGCGCCACAGATGCGCAGCACGGCGCGCTGATACTGTCACCTGCGCGCACGCACGTGCGCCGCGCCGCAACAAACACGCCGTGACGTCAGAGCCACTAACAGACAAACACATCGTGTACAACTACGCAGTGTGTGTTGTATGTATTTGCAAATATGGGAACCTATGACATGAAAACTATTATTTTCTTTACAATAAAAGTTTGAAATTACGCGATCAAATCGTATTTTCACAAGCACCAAAAGCAATTGAAATATGACATGTTGGTAATAAGTGTACGCCATGTATGGTACAGGAGCTGATTCAAGATCCTGAAATGAAAATGCTTCTATTAGACTTTGTTTGATACCGATTAGTAGTAGAGAGGTACCGAAGCCGAAGTACATGGTTAACGTTAATTCATTACTAAAACTTTGACTGTTCAAACGATGATTTGTTACCTCTGGCGAAATAATACTAAGACAGATAGACTCACTGGCTCGTTGGTCTAGTGGTCACAATCGAGACTGCTGAGGATCAAGTCCTGGGTTCGATTCAAAGTGTTATTGGGTTTTACCACCAGGATTTTTAAATTAGCAACCACGGACAGACAGGATTTATGACCTAGGCATGCCCTCTATCACATGGGACTTGAATATGGCTGGCGATGAATGTGGGTGTATTATTTGGGGATTACAGACATGATGTTATGTTAAAGAGACTCAAATGTGAGGACTTTTTTAAAATAAAATTTAACAAAAAGTGATAAATAACGTGTAGTTCCAGTGTTCCATCACGGTGTTACCTGCGCGGATGCATTAGTCCCGCTCATCACATCACTGTTGCGACCACCCCTTCACTCCAAGCGTGCTAGTCTCGATTAATTTTCATTAACCAATATCCATTTGTGCTCCCTAATGAATTTAAGATGATTCTACGCTATTTTGTTAGTCCCAAGTGAGTTAATAAATATTTAATTAAAATGTTAGACATCAATTCAATCATGCTTTCCTTTTTCGAACAACACAACAATTTTCATCCTTATTTCTAAGGAATTATTTTGTAGTTCATGTTGTACGTTACTATGGCAACGTACCTATTAGGTTTATTTGTAACTTCTCTTTTATTTCTTCAACGGTATATTTATAATTGTATTGTTGTGTCCCTTGTTACATATACAACGTGGTTTGATCAAAGAGTTATATAACAATATCCAAATCGTTTTCATATTGCAGGTTTGTATTATCAAACGCATTTAATGTAAGCGCTACCCGTTATTACAATTTTGATCCCCTCATTAAGGGACAATCGGAAATTTCAATAATAATATACCAAATAAAAATATTCTCATGAGTGTACCAGATTCAGAATTGCTTCATTTCAACTTCACAGGGGAGAGCGATTAGGTATCGACAAAACATTCACTCGAGACGAACAAAAGGAAATTGCACCCATTTTATACAGAGCTGTTATAATTTTGTGTGCCCGCAAATTATTTTATAAACGGGTTCAAAATAAATTGCTTCCCATGTAATATGATCAAAAGAACAATTAGGAATCCTTAAAATGTGTTTCTTTTTTTCATATATTTCTTCGGGTTTGTTTGTTTTCATTATGTAATACATGCGCAAACGGAAAAAGTTGGATAGTTCCCAACAAAACTACTGCATATAAAAAATAATAAAACAAAACATAACATTAGACCTAACAATGACTACACAAAAGTACAGTAACACATATTTCGCGATGTAAAGAAAGTTAAAACTTTATACTTATTATTTATGAAAGAGATACTTAGCCTTAATATTGAAATAGTTTTATCAAGTTTTAATGAATTCTCTGGCGCAGTACGAATGGCAATTACCCGCCTCTTTGTCAAGCCAGATAAAGGGCTTGGCAGCGCGACACTAAATAAAAGATAGAAAGTGGCTTTATTTCACTACAAGAATAGATTCAAGGAGCTAATTTAGCACTCGTTTATATCTTGCAAACTAGTTAGAATACAGTTTTGCTCTTATTGTGTTGCTAGTGTCTATTTTCCGAGATGTAGGAAACAATGTTGTTGGTAGTTTAAAGTTTTACTTGTTTTTGGTGTAAAACTATTCTTGTTTTATTTTTTCTAACAAGACCCTCGTTGATTTTGTTAGTATTAGAATTTAAAACTACTAAGCTTCTTCTTCTTCTTTTTGTGTCGATGAAACTCATATTGTGTTAGCTCAGTATGTACCCACCTGCACAGCTCCAACTACTTAAGCTACTAACACCACTAATATAAGTTAGCCATGACCGTTTCGTGTAGCGCTTACATTGCAAAGACAAGTGTCGCAGTCGGGGCAAAACTGTCAAATTATTTAATTAAACGTCATCCATTACTAGATCACGTTAGACTTTCCTGAAGATGTCAGTTGAATACTTTATATTAATTTAGTCAAGATTGAGTTAAGTGAATGTTGGAAGCGGAGGCGCGCGGCGCGGCGGCTTCGCAGTGCTGCGATAAAGCCTGCGCCACGTTAGCGCTAAGTGAGCTTCGATAGCCGCTGACGAGTCAATCGCGCCCACGCCAACTGTCGCCGCCGCCGTCTTTAATAAACGTACCCCAGTTCAAACCAAACCTTATAACGATTTAATTTAAAACAGCTTCATTGTGCTTCAAGTCTTACAGCAAAATAAGGTTTATTAGCTCTGCGATTCTTTCGATTTTAGCAAACATTTCGAAAATTAAATCATTTTACAAATATTTATATACTTACATATTTCATTACGATTACAACCAGAATTAGACTTCATATTCTAAAGTCCACAGAAGAATCACATCAAAAAGTTAATAAGTTCAACACCTGTTTTATTTCAGTGAAACAAAGTGAGCATATTCGCTAAGAACATTTTCAACTGTGCGGTGCAAAATAGTCACCTATAGACCTACGGCATGCATTAATCTCAGCTGACCTTATCTGTAATATCTAAAAGCAAGCGCTTAATACTTATTCCATATTTACATGTATATTGCGACGAGGCTTAAATAATTAACTGCCTTTTAAGTTATTCTTTTAGTCTTTATTTGTGCACACAAAAGAGAAATGCAAGCGCGATTACATGTTAAATGCGCTTATGGCGGCAAAGGAGCCGCCGGCAGGCGTAGGAGCCCTAATGCAGTGTCTATGTACGCGGATAGCCGTCGGCTATCTCCGTCGCCGCCTGCGCCCGCGCCGCCACACCGCGCACCGCTACTCACACAGAATTACAATCGATAACCCTTACGACGATGCTCCGAAGATCTTATTTAAAAGCCTCACTAATCACCCCTGCTGCCTTACGAGGTTTCTAGAAAATTACGGCTGTGCAAATAAGCTTTGTTAGAAAAAGATTGTGATTTTGATAGTTCCTACTTGAAAGATTTGAAACTAAAAGAATTTGATTCACGTACCTGTCAGATTGCATTGAATTTATTAAAAAAAAAACACAATCACATTACATTGTACTTTGCAAGCGAAACATAGTACTTAGTGTCAATCGATATAGTGATATACTCCATCGTTAGAGCGCAGCGCTAAAACAATCGGAATATAAAAGACTCGTTCGAACAAAACGTAGTTTCACAACGCGTTGATAGGCGAAGTGTGATTTCGAAGTGGGTACCTACGTATTCATTAATTGAAAATCGTCTGCAAGATGGCGTGTGGCAATAACGCCAGCAAGCCACAATTATCTCGTCACAGTTTTGAGATCAATCAAACCATATCACGTTATATGGGTCATTAATTACTGTAAACAGTAATTACTTTAATTATTCTTGACAGTCTTTGTGTAAAGTCGTGAAGTGGCCGCACGCCGTCGAAGGTCGGCGCGGTATCTATTACAAAGAGTACCCGAGAAAGGTGATCATTCTGCTGTCCTGTCAAATGCAAGAGATCCAGAATAGGTATTATTTATTGTTGCATAATTGAAAGTATTGCAAGCGACCGGCACCGGCAGAGTGTTTCTGAATATCATCCACCTGGAAAGTTTACTGAAGATAACATGCAACGAGTGCAGAATCATTGATTACATAGAAGTCATATAACTTATATGTTAGCAGCTCTCAAGAGATCTTCACAAATGCTTTCCGAATTTTTTAGTCATAACTCAGTTTTTCATAATAATATATCTATTAAAGGCTATTTTCAAAGTTTGCTGCACACTTTACACGTTTTTTTGTTTTTGATCTTTTTTGTTGCTCACACTTTTTGCTTTGGCGAGTAATCGCTAAATTGCTACCTTTTTGATTATAGAGGCATTATTACCCTGCAGGATGCAGTAACAAGGTGCTAATTTCGATGTTTTGTTGTAACTTTCAACACGTAATTAGATGAAACGCACAGTTTTTATAGTGTTCGAAAAAAGTTAGATGATATAATATTTTTGTATTGAAACGTGTGTTGTGACGAACGATGTGGTTCATAGTATTTAGTGTTTACAGTATATTTGTACTAGTCTAGAAACAGCTTAGTGGCCGGCGGTACCAGAACGGCGTGTGGAGTATGTTGCGCGCGAGCGAGTTGGTTCGCGCGCTGTCAAAGCACCCCGTCAGGTGATCTTTGGGTCCGTGACTCAACAGTTACACTAACGAACCGGTGCACGGTGCGGCGCGTGCTTCATTGTGCCGTATTATCTATCATTATCTCGGTTAGCCTAGATACAGACGTATTCAATAACGCATGTAGCAATATGAAATGTAAAACAATAAACTTTTAATAAAGAGAATGCTTACCGCAACTTCTTGTGTTGAACCGGATTAATAAGTTGCATAACTTTGATCGCGGTGTCATGAAAGGTTGCTCAAAGCGTAGCTGCGGGTCAATGTTAGAATGTCCGATACTTTTAGCATTAATTGTTCGTCAGTGATTGTGCAATTCTAGCATTTTAACAGGCCCAATGTTAAATTGTAATGTATTTGATTGTTCGTTGTGTTTCCCAGTTAGAACTCGTGCCGTATCTGTATGGTACGTTTATGGTTCCTTGGCCGAACAATATCGTAGCAGGTGTAAATAAATCACCAGCAGATTAAAGATAGACACTCACCTAGTCCGGCGAGTTAAACGTTTAAGGTCCGTGATTAATTCCATTATGTTCACTTTATGATACTTATCAACAGTTATTATATTTCATTAGCGTTGGAAACTATCTGTACGGTCAAAACGATCCATCAATGTGTTAAGTAGGTTCATCAACGGTTCGGGGCACAAGCCGCACAGGGTACCACCGAGTGCGTAAGAAGCCCGATCTATAACACCTGCCACAGATATCCAATCGTAACATATGAGGCGATCGTATTCATCGCGTTGTTTAATCATCGCTGAACATACAGGGTGATCACATTGATCACTGGTCGACAAGCCAAAAAGAAAAACATTTTGAGTGTTGATCACAAGTTTCAGGATTCTATACAATTACACATAATGTATCTTTATTTTCTTTTACTTACATAAACCTAAATAAGACAAACCGGGTCTGGTATCTATAAATTAAAATGAGTTAAATAGTCCTCCTGACCGCATTCTGTCCTCGCTGACGAGGCCCGTCGCGACGTCCCGGTACCTGCCCCACCCGTCCGTGGTTGCTGAGCCAGTAAGTTCGAATTAGTCCCCATATAACATCACTTAGATCCAGCCTGTCCCTTTGCTGTCTTCCCCACAGCTCTTAGCGTTGCTCTTACCGTGAGTCGCTTAGTTTGTAATTTTCGCCCTGGCTGGAGGCCTTAAATTTAAGGCATCCACAGGAATCGCCCGGTTAAGCAGACGACAACCACTTAGGTTGAACTGCGAGAAGCAATTTCGAAAAAAAAAATAGTCCGCTTGACCGTTTTCGGCCACGACGGCCAATCTCAGCGGAGATAAGCCATCATCAGCGCGCGAGATATTATAGCATGCAAGTGTGTGCGCAAACATCGTAGTCCGAAGAGACGGCAATCCAACACGTACTGTGAAATTCCTAATGGAAAAACCCAATGACGCTTTTTGCCCGGTCCAGGAATCGAACCCAAGACCCAGTTACGCTTGCGACCGCGAAACCAACTGAGCAGATCATAAAAAAAAATAGTTAACTTTGGTTTGTACTCTCTAAATGCCTGCAATAACAATGTAGACTGAATGAAAATATTTAGTAACCTAAATAATATTTGGGAACAGCCTGTATAAAATTGTTTGCCGATGGAATTGATGACGTGGTAAAAAGTCAATCTCACACATTATTTAGATAAATATAACTGATACCGGAATCATTTCATATTTTAATAGCTTTAGTTCTACAAATAAAACTAAAGCATTCATGAAATAAAAGTATAGATAATTTTATTGTTTATCGATTGTCTATTCTCCGTTAGTTTTCTCCAGAGTTTTCAAACAAAATGTACGTCACTTCAGACTCATCATCTAAAGACCTGCTGACAGTATGGAGACTAATGGAGAGTCTTGATAAGTGGATAGAAACCAGGGTAAAAATTAAGCCGAGCTCGAACTGACTGATCCGATTCTCCATTCCAATAGGTAGTGCTTGGGGCTTGGGGCTGTTTTTTCATGAAGCCCAAAGAATAGCCCCGGATTGACGTTTTATTTGAGAATTGAGGCCAAGTTAAAAAAAAGCAAGATGGCTACTAGATCACTTCGAGTTTTCTTCTTTGCACTGATTCCGAGTTTTAAAAAAAAAGGAAGAAAGCTGTTTTGTCCGAGAAATAATTACACCATTTGTTTCAAAAACACCTTTCAAATAAATATTTTTTTATTTAATTATTCATTTAGTGATTGCATTACACACCCCTCTGCTTGACTTAACTTCAGAGGAGTGAACGAGCGAGATCGTGTGTAGCTTATATGCTATACTGGATTGTGCACACGCACACCTACTTTTGAAAGCTTTGCCGTGCAAATGATAGCTCCAATACTTGTCTTTCTTTCGTACCAGGCTCAGCTCATGTAAACGATGATCCGAAACCGTTAGTCACGATCTGAAGATTAATAATATTTTATGCGGTGTGTCGCAGTTGTTATCGAGACTTTTTCACAACGCGCTGTGTGTACCGGCGGTGTCCGGCACCAAGAAGGAGGCTAAGTTCGGCATCACGATGTCGCTACTCAACTTTCGACTACGGCTGTCGATTAAGAATCACTTGCGACAACACCGGGTTGATCGATGTAGCCCTTGGCATTTGTGCGACATAACTGTATACTTTATAACAAACAGATGACACAGATAGTACACGGCACAGTTACGAGTGTTGCTTGATTGACACGATGTTTATATTGATTAATCATAGCGCATATACATACATAATGAGAGTCGAGGAACCGAGTCGCAGCGCGCACAGATTAGGAGTAGGTGGGCAATCTCACAGACATAATGCGGTACGAGGAATTCGCCAAGTGCTTTTATCCAGATGCCTTTTAAATCTGCAACGTGAAGGCATTTCTTGTCGTACGTATAAACAACCGTAAAACGGGTAGCCTCTTCTTAATAAGCTTAACATGAGAACGGGTTGTGGCGACCGCACGTGGATAACCGCCGTGGTCGGCGGCACATCAAAGCAAACACTCGTTTAACCACTCTGCACGACAGGATTTTGACACATGACACATCAGCTGAATCGGTGGGGTGACGCGAATTGTCATGAAATTCAAGAATTTTCATCAATTTACAGCATTCAATTTCGTTATTAAAAATAAGTCACAGCGGCAGTTTCATACGATAAGTTTGAGATTTATATTTCCAAAAACCTCCTATGGCCGATAAAACAGCGTCGATCTATTGTAAAATGTGTGTAAAATACATATTACTACACCCTTCCAAAAATTAGGTACTTTAAAAACGCTGGAAATAATGCACATACATAAGATAACCCTTTGATAATAAAATCGGAAATCCAAAATAAAAACAGTGACATTCCACCTGCATTCTTATTTTTGCCATTTTACATATAAATAAATAAAAAAACACGATACAAATCTCGACAAAAATACTACAAAATGTGTTGCAATATGACATTTCTTAGTGCTGACCGTAAAACTAAGTTCCATCATTACGATTAAAAAGTTGCATTCAACTTAATCGATAATCGTAATAGAGTAAACTTTCAAAAAAGTTTTGGGACCATTGAGGAATTTACCTATGGAGATGGCATATTACTCTAGTATAGATATTATAGTTGTACAAATATCTATGATATCGATTAGAAAAGAAAGAAAACAGCATTTTGTCTCGTGCTTTTTTGTTATGGTTTAATTATTTTGTTATGCGCCAAGATTTGGTAGGCACATTTGCTGTCAAACGGTTTCGCGGCAAGTTTGTAGGTCATGCTAATAAGGAGACCTTTGCGTAGCAATAAGCGATTTAGCCTATTAAAAATAGACCGGCCAAATGCGAGTCGGACTCACGCACCAAGGGTTCCGTTCAAACTGACGACATAAACGGTCATATCTTTTCTCTGCGTAGACTTGGAGGGTTGTTTTTTTTCACAGCTTCAAGGGACCACAGATTTGATATTTGGGTTGTGTTATTTATTATGAGGTACGGAACCCTAAAAAGTATTTTTAAATAGTGTATCTCTATTTTTTGGAATTTAAGGACTTCTTTAGGAATTTAAAAGAGGCCTTCTCATAAACTTCTCAGGAATTCTTTAGGAACTTATTTATATCGGTCTTGGGCCACTTGGATGGGAAATCATCAAATATCCGCTCCTGTTAAACTTTTAACAAAAAGTCGTTTTCGTCTCGCGGCGCCCGATCCCTGTAGCGTCTCCCGCGGTGGCTGGCTTGGTTGAGGTTCTCTCCTTCAAACATCACCATCTCCTCCAGGACAGAGCGGTGCTCCGCTCAAAAGAGCAGACTGCCTGTGTACTCCAACGTGTCCTCCGGGCGATAGTCACATTGGTGACACCTGGGTGTTTCTTCCCGCCCGATGATGTGCAGGAACGTCCCGAAGCCTTCGTGCTCGGTAAGGATCTGCGTCAGGTGGTAGGTGAGGATGCCGTGGCGCCTCACTTTCCCCGCTCTGGGCGGAGCGGGGGGGAGTGTCAGACCCGCAACTCCAGTAGGGTCCTGCCGGGATCGCGGGTTGTTCGAAAGAGATACCGCAGCCCCGAGTAAAAGAAGGAACATCGATCGGTGGACATTAGTCAGTAAAAGTCTGACACTCCCCCCCGCTTCGCCTGGAGCGGGGGAAGTTATTTGATGATGTCCCACCCCAAAAAAGAACCCCGGTATACGACATCAAGAAACTCTAGGTTGAAAATAGGTTCATTTTGTACCTGGAGTTTTCTTGATGTCGTGTACCGGGGTTTTCTTTCCATCTCAATTGTGGTCTCCCTCTGACCATTTTTACCCCAAGGCTTCCACTCCAAGAACACTTTGGTCTACGAGCCATGATTTAGGAAAGAATGAAAACGCTTTCCAAATAACTAATCCAACCATACTACAAACAATTTTGTCGAACAAATATAATTTATCTTGGCTGATTTTTTTTACTGACCAAGATCATAATAAGGTCGTTCCATATTCAACCTTATTTATTTCTAATTGCACTTCACATTCTAATAGTAGGTACAAAACCAAATTATTAATACAATAGCAAATAAACATTTTATTATGAATTCGAACAGCGAGCGCATTCCTTATTTGAACTTTTTTATCTGAAAATAAAATTGGCGCGAATTTAGCCTTAGATCAGACTCTACTGTTTGTTGTTGAGTCGGTTTTAGTGGCGTAAAAAATATTATTATCAATATTTATAGTATTTTACACGTATTACAAAATTATTCTTATTTTCATCTATCAATTTCTGATAATCCTTATTTTAATTATTCGAATTGATTGATTTACAAGAAAATAATCGATTGAAATAATCGGATTTTCACATCACAAAATTAAAAAAAAAAGAAATGGACGTCATTTTCGAAAGTGAATTTATCAGTGGTTATGAATATTACGTGTTAATGGTCCTATTATTGCAAATTACGATAAGATCTGGGCATGTTCATGTTATTTATAATATTTGCAATAATATTTGTCTCATTTGTTATAGAATCTATTCGCGTCCGTGTGATATAATGTGGAATAAAAAATGTAAACAAGCACGATTGGCGCGATACTTCGACTTTAGATTTCAAAATGTATCATTACCACTGCTAATATAAGTTCAATTACGAATGATTTCTGCACGTAATAAAAGGACACGTTAATCATGCCCAATAATATGGAGTTTAAATGTCCGAAAACCTACTTTTTATGATTTTTAGCGTCGACCTACACTGCCATCAAAATGGCGATGATCGTAATTTACACATTTGGATTTTATAATACATAATTAAGAAACTTACTCAATAATTAAAGAACTTCTAATGACGTTTACATATGAGATTTTTATTCTACTATCTTAATGAATGTACACCCATATTATTTTTTTACCAGAAAATAAAATATTTACAAAAATAATGAGGAGGTCATATGACTTAAATGTCCGACCCCTTTCGGGGCCAGTACCGAGCCAGCGGAGGTTTGAATGTCGAGCCCCCGAAGGGGTCCGTACCGAACTATACGGTTAAGCCAATTGTGCGTGCCGGCGCGCGCGCAACTACAACGTGTAATTATACGGTTATAGGGCGCGCCCGCGCACCCCCGCACCTCGCACACTGCGCCCCATCACCGCCACTGATAAAAAACAACCATCTGTTGAACCGCGGCCAGGATAACGCCTGCTGGGTCAGTAATTGACCGCCGACATTGTGTTTTCTATATTAAGTTTTTTTTTACACATAAACGATTATGAATTAGTAAACTATCATTAAAATTGGATCGATTAGCTAAATATACACATTATTATTTGGAGACATTTTATTGGTAATTAGGTACGTCATTATAGAAGGAGTCACTTCTTTAAAATTAACTGGCTGTAACCCGCAACTTCATTTGAGTTAGGTTCGCGATTCGGTAAAAAATAGTTTTTAAGCAAGGAAGTTCTTAATTTCGTTTATGTTTGCATTCAATTGCTTACGTCTCCAGCAAATTTCGTTACAATCCAATAAGCCGTTTAGTCGTGAGAAGGTAACATACATACACACTAACAGACATTCAAACAAACAGAGACACTTTAACATTTATAATATTATGGATTTAAGGATATTGGGTGTACCATCTCTAGGTACCGACACCTCTGCCCAACTCTTTGGAGATTACAGGCGTGATCTTATGTTATAAATATTATGGTTGCAAAAACCCACATTTTCCGTATTCTTCTCAGCAAACCCGTTCATTATTATGATACCCATAGCTAACCTATCTTGGGAGCCGCCATATTGGATTTAGAACGCCGTCAATTAGGTGAACCTGCATTGTCATCCAAACCAAATCGGAAATAGGATAAAATTTAACTTCTAAGAAGTTTTTACATAGCAGTCAGTTGCAGATGAAGCGAATATCAATATATAATCGAATATAGAACTTCAAATTGTTTAATTTTCGAAATAACAATAAAGCAATGTAAAGTCGTTTTTCAAGTAGGTACAAACTCTCTTTTGGTAAGATGAGATTGCGTTTTGATCCTTTTTAGTTGGCCTGCAGTTGTAGAGCTCCTCTTACAGGCCAGTGATAAAACCAGGTAACAAAATAGAAGAAAAAACTACATAAAGGTCTATTTGACCAAAGACCAATAAAATCAATTTTAATCACCACTTTCTTTACAGCCGTACTATCATAAATTTTGTGGTTTTAAAATTAATATTTGTTTTATTAAATTCAATAATTCTTCTTTAAATCAACGTACAATTAATTCAGTAGTCTATAATTAACTTTTGTTGTTACGTTACAGGGTAACTTTTTAGGAAAAAAATGCTTCTACTGGAACATGATATTAATATTATTAATAGCATAATTTAAATCAATTTCCGCCGCACGGGTTAACCCTTTTAGTGAGGGCGTTACAATCATTTATGTTTCATAATAGTGTGTAATCGCCTTATGATCTGTGGCGCTCGCACCAGCTGTGATTCTAACTGAATTCTATTTTGGTCCACCTTGATGGGCGCTATAATTTTATGAACCGTGTCAATTATGAGATAGTCTGCTTCGACGCGCTTCTTTTTTGAATATCTTATATTATTGTGATTGGTAAAGTGAACAATTAATTGACACACAGTAGCAATTGAGCGGGTTTTTCCTTAGGTTTCTGACTTTCGAATACCTTATGGACGATGACTGCGTAGTGATGCCAGTTATCGTTTCACCGTAACTTAGCATGGGTTGTCGTTGGTGTTAGTTAGACCCTGTATTTCATACCATCATAATATTTTACTTTCTTGAGGAGTTGTTATTGATGTCAATCCATCTTAGTTTAGTCATCTATCTTACAATCTTTACTTGGTTTAGATTCTAAATGGCGAAAAAATTGCAGTGTTTCGAAAATGTTATATGAAAACACATTATGTCCACTCTACAGTGAGAACGTTCCGCTTGCTAAACTGGGTAATGATAACTTCAGCTATCGCAAAGTGACTCAGCCAAACGAAGGCAAGCCACCTGGAAGAAATCCGGACTTATACTCTAGAGACCACGGTATTGGCTATAAAACTAAGCTGTTTTAAGATAACAATCATAACAACAAACTACTTATGTTCTATCAAAATGAAGATTAAACTTCAGTGGGAATAACATCTGGGATTAAACAGAACAATACAAATAAGTATTCGTGAAATGAACCTGAGAGATGGTTGAAAAAACTCGACAGTCTCGTAAATGCAGTGACAGTGGGTCGCCGGAAGAGCGTCTTGTTGTCTTAATGTCACGTTTAAGGAAATTAAGCAGTAAAGTAATTTAAATCAGGTGGTCGGTGTAAGCCATTATGCGTACTACATAGGCACCACGTGCTGCAGCCGACAATACTGTGGCCTTAGGTCCATTGTTTCGGCAGTAAAGCACGGCAGTGGAGCCCCGCTCCGCGTCTGGCCGCGCCTGGCTCGCAGGTGGCGCAAACATCCTTGTTTTAAAATGAAAGTCGATTGTTTGTGTTTTACGATTATTACTCAAGATTTTACAGAGCTTTTCTTCATTATTTATTTGTGAGAAATATTTTGGTTGAAAAAAAATGGTTTCTATAGTTTTCTCACATCTGCTTATAGTTCTCAGACCGTCACCTAATTTGTTGTATGAGACAAAAATGCAGGTGGAGATATGACATAAGACCTGTTGATAAATAGCTCTAAATAGGTACTCGTATCTAGTTTAAGCCCTTTTAAACTGCAAAAGATAATGAAACCAATCATGATCGTAGTTTTTGAGGTCATTTCGTAGTTTTGGTTTAAAATGGAAACAAAAAATAATGAGAAGATGACACAGTAAGATTTTTAATATCGATCGCGGTCGCAACTATTACCATCTATTACGTAGATAAACTATTAATAATTCTTAGACCATCAATCACCGTAAGGTCAAAGCTGCACGCGGAAACGGAATGTTCACTGTTAGCAGTTTTTTATGAATTGTTTTTGTGTTAGATATAATTAAGTATGGAAGTGTACCGGCCAACGTTGGTGGGCGCCGCAGTGACACGTAGCAACGGATTATTTCGACGGACTATTTATAATGTGGGGCTCGGAGACGCGGATTGCGGACGATGGAATCTGCTCCTTTGTCATTGGAGCAACCTGTTCTCTCGGGTTGGAGCTCACGGCGAGCACAATGTAATATAACGGGCCACCTGATTAACCGCCATTCCGGCCGCATGCAGATATCGAGTGCCAGCGAGCGCGCCGCACTACCGCCGCACCACCATGCCGCACCGTCGCCGATCACTGATCATATTAATTTCAAATGATAGATTGCTTTTATATTGTTAATGCCTTATTATGATAAAGATAAGAACATCAAGGTTACTGAACTTTCTACGGCTTAAATGTAGGCGGGCACGACATTGTGCTTACAGATGATGTTCCTATGATCGATAAAGCACTGTGGGAACGGATCTCACAAGTGCACAACTCTAAATACTTTTTTGTCTGATCGTACGTACTCATCATAACCGGCACCATTTATGTTTCCTTCTTGTCTTTTTTTACTTTGATTTTTTTAACCGCGACACTGTAGCAGGTGAAGGGAACAGAATTTCACACGAGTTACGACTTGTGACGACGTTTTATTGCCATGGATATTTCACACAGATATGATTTGGATGCTTCTCAATTTTCTCGTAAGGAGGCAGCTATTTTTCGGCTGGGAAATCATCGAATAACTTGCAAAAGAGTGCCATAATTTAACTGACTTAAATTCATCCGTGTTTCTTCTTTGTGTTTCGGGGCCGCGGTATTTCTTTCCGCGGACACGAGGAAGGAAGCCTATGAATAGGTTTAGTCAAAAGAGTGTAAAGTTAAATTTTAAACTTATAAAGGCTAATGTTCGATGCTCCAATGATGTTCAGTATGTAGGTGGGACCTATGACATGCATGATATAAGAAATGTCATCTAATAGTTGAAATGCAATTGTTGCATAGGCACCATATTGTTCACTCACAAGTTCAAGAGCAGTTCTTAGGAATGACTAAACAGGAGACGGAATCACCCTTAATCCCATTTCATCGATATGTAACACTTATAAAAAACCGGGGCACCTTTGGCAACATCCGCTGTCAATTCTCACGAGACAGGTAGCAGCTTCCGTTGAATCTTTTATTAAACACACTGAGGATAATTATTACAGCGAGTGCAATGTAGGATATGGGTAACTGTACCGGTCAGGTAGCATTCCCGCCTCGTGATTCAAGCGAAATGTATCACAGTTAATGAGACAAGTCCAATTTGATCGCTCGGCTGCCGTTCGACTTTCGATTGTTTTGATATCGATATGACATGAGCCTTACGTATTCATTAATATTTTAAATATTGTGACACAAAACATACATATCATAAGGACGAAGTTCTTTCAAAATTAAAATTTAATTAATCAATAGCAGCCGTGTTGGCAATAAATGCATGTGGTAATGTAGTTACAGTAGCGGTGGTGGGAAACTAGTAGGATTCATCCTTTTTTTTAGGCAATGGAGCAGGTAAATAAGAATAATATTTTAAAGAGAAATAACAATAATACACTTTCATATTCATAAAATTTACATACCTACTCACATGAATGCAAATTCCGGGGTACCTACTATCTAAAGTATACTCCAAAAATTATAATATGCAAAATCTTTTTGAAACTGTAACAATTAGGTATTATTTATTTAAATGATATTCCGACTGACATTAAGAAATATTATGCAGGTAGGAACGTACGGTGAGATGCAGTGTTATGCAAAAAGTAAAGTGCATAAATTGCATAAATAATCGAGGAAGTAATTTGACAGGTCACCTTAGTTTAGGAACTGGTTCACGGCAACAAGTTGTAGTCAGACGGAACAGGGAGCGCCGGGGAGCCGCTTACATGTATACTGGGGTTGCACAAGATTGCACACTGATGTATATTATAAAGGAAGGTCATATGTTTCAAGGAAATCAGCTCACCATTAATATCTAGTTCTATAGTTAGATTGGAATTTCATTAAAGGTTTTTAGTTATGTTTTAAATATTGCGAATAATTTTTATTGTAATCTGTTATCAATAAAAGTCGAGTTACGAGGCTTAATAGATACAAACTTATGATAAATTGAAAACCTATCCCAACCAACGGATCATGTCAGGGACCTAATGTTGCACGTTTTTAGGCCACTACACAACAGTGTCACTCTCAGTACGCATCTATGCATGCACAATGCACATGAACGTCGCGACGTTCGGTCGCACCGACCGCCATGCATCGTCGGTCGGTGCGCCGAGGTACTTCCAACCCTCCCAGCATCCGCGCTCGGTGATCTATTGTTTGCCGAGAGCAATGAAACGAGAAAAAATCTCGTTCCCAAACACATCGTGAGAAATCGTTAAATGTGCTCCCGATTTACTGGGAGATGCACTACTAGCAGCGATCAATAAAATATTGGGTTACCTTTCGCTGGCCGATACTTTTTGTAAGATGGTCCTTTGAATCTTTGCCAATTACTTGGCTTTTGTTTGTGTTCGGGTGGCGTTTTATTACTTTCAATATTATATCAGAATAAAATACCAGTAGTGGTTTTGGAAATTACTTACAATACTGAATTAAGCAGATAATGTAGGTAACTATTGTAGGGCCGACACTTTAATAAACTTCTCTGCATCACGTAGCCAGTGCTACGCGCTACGCTACGAGCTACGCATTTTTGAGTAGGAAAGTGTCAAATTAGACGAGCAATTGCTACGAGAAGTTCTAAGTAGTAGTAAGTAAGGATATCTGCAAACGTAAGACGTTGTTCAATGATACAGAATGTAGCATTGCCAGGAACTACCCTTGTTCAATATTCATATTACCATATCCCATTCCGTTCACAGTTTCCTTCACAGTTTTTTATATCTTTTTTGTTTACGTTTTGTCGCATATTTGTTTGTTTTTGTAAAACACCCGCGGTTTTTTGTTGTTTCGTTACAAGTGTCGTTCCCATCCTTTTTTTACTAGAGTAAGGAAAAGGAAAAAAAATAATGAGTTTAACCGTCTACGTATGTATTTACTACTTTTATAAAATAATTTGTGTGTGTTTAATCGTAACGAAACTCGGCAGGTAACCAGATTTTGACAAAAGTTTTATTTTGAGAAGACCTAAGTTCATTCTTTTGCTATCCTGCATTGTGCCCCTTTGCAGGGCAAAGGCAACTTTTAGCCTTCAAAACATCTCTTGTTCATGCGCTCTCATAAATATGTTTGCAAAATCAAAAATAGTCCGATCATCTTCAGGAAGAATATGACAGTGAAAGACAAACATGTCCGTGTAGCTCACCGCGACACGGAGGATGCGGGTGGCGGTGGCAGGCTGGTGTTGCGACACGGAGCGCACGCGACGCCGCGCCGCCGCGCCGCCACCGCTCGCTCTCCGCCTGACTCATGCCCAAGGATTCCTGTTTCGTACCAACTACCAGTCTACCACTGTACTATCACCGTAACATTATGCCCAAACGATCTGCCAACGCATTGTCTTTGAACTTACTGTTTGGCGATAAATGTCAGTGTTGATTTACAGTTGTTAAATCTCGACGACCAGCGCATTGTGTTTATGTACCGTTCTCCTACTATTATAATATTCATATTGACTATGTTATGTTTTAGTAATATTATTATTGCAACTCTATTAAAATCACGTGGAATCGTACCTTCAAACTCCCAATGAGTTAGCTTAGATTTTATAAAGGTAAGAAATACAACAAGCAATACGTGACTAGTCACATGTCAGCGAACCTAGCCTAAAATATTCCCAGTTTACGATACCACAAAATTTTCAAATACGACCAGTCTGAGGAATTAACTGACTGCAACCAAACCTGCATAAGGATGCTGGAAACCCAAAGAAAAGATGATAAACGGCAGTTGTTTTAGAATGTAAATGATTTTGCTCAGTATGCACTATGTTTAATACAACGTAAGTCACCTCGTTTGGTTCTACGACAGTATCTTAGGTTTCAGCGATCGTTGGCCGCAGCTGCGTCACTAATAAACAAGCGCCGTCACTCGGCTGTCATATCGCACAATACACGGTGCAGTACGATGGCGACCGAAGGTTATATTCATAGTTAACCTAAAAGCACTTTGTTTAGTTGATAATCTTCTTTTCTAATAAATATACTTGAATTTCGATATTGACTTCTTCTCCTTAAATTCGAACTTCAGGTAGGTATACTTTATTAGGTGATAACTGAGTGCTACAACTTCTCCGGGCTACCACTACATAACGTTCGTTACAACTGGCCTCAGTCCCACAAGCATCACCTTTCGATCGTTAACCAGGTACGACCCACACGCGCTGTTGCAAATGTCGACTGTTTGTGCCCGGAGCCCATACGCCACGCTCGACATATTGTTTTCTTGACTAGGTATCATTTGTCACAATTAAAGGTTGGTCTTTCTGGCAGTATATTATACAGATGGATCTTGACTGTGTTCATTAAAAATAATTTATAAATAAACGACGCAAGTGTTGGTAAGTGGGGCGGCTGGCGCGGCTTGGCGGGCGCGGTGCGGCGGTTGACGCGCGGAGACGCGCGCCCGCGCAGGTTGTACCACGCAGCCGCGCCATACTGATTTTATTGCGATCTTGATTAATATTTATGATTCAATTCTTTGTACCACTCGTGAATTACATATGACAGTACGGTCCGCACAGCTCGCGCTGACCGTAATTTGATAAATCGGTTTAGGCAAACTCTTAAGTATTAGCGATTCGCAACGGATTTCCACGGGTGATGTAGGTGTTCAAGAGTCGTAAAATCAGCATGAATCATGATTAAATGTAACAGTAAATAACATGCAAATAAACCTACTTAGTTATATTTAAAATTACTTTCACCCTTACATTTATGCATTTAAGTTATAAATGTTTTCAGTGTTCAGATAGTTCAAATGAGCATAATGCTATGCGAGATAGATGAGTTTGTATTTTGATTTGTTAGAAGAACTCACGGGCTTATTGATATGAAAGTAACAATTGTCGCATGCCGTTGCAGCAGCCCACCCACTTTGCGTCATCTGATAGAACAACTTTCTCGGTTTTTTTGTTCAAATTCAAAGGGTAATCCAATCTGACAAGCACGAATGATTTGCGACAATTGTCAATCATGTTCCTACTTACAAATAAATCTGAGATGCGAATAATTACCTAAATACTTATGCTAATTCTCGCACGTGGTGCCATTAGAAAGTTGGAAGAAAATAGTGGGTTGTTCTAAGTGATAGACAGCTGATAGTGGAGTGCGGACATGCTCTCGATGACAACGGGGCGGTGCGGTGGACGAGGTGGACGCGGCGTTCGCGGCACGGCACACGGTAGCAGCGCGTCTCATAAACAAACGCTCCTGTTTGACAGATACAATCAGCGTCCGCGCGCCGACGATTGTCAGCAGGCCATTCTATTGTGACAGCCACGAACTGTGCCAAAAAGAAAAGTCATTACAATTAACCGGTTACATTTTTAGTTCACTTATCAGTTGAGACGAACTAAGGTGTTCATCTATGTGTTTGTGTATGGTGCTCCCATTCATGTAAAGAGAACATTCGGTATAGTACAGCAGCATACAGACAAATCAGTACCGTTAGACATGTAGACCGTAAGCAAAAATCTATTTGAGCTGTTATCACAATCAATATTTATGGTAGGTATGATATTAGTGGTTTTCAGTCATTTCAAAAACTGTGTTAAATACATGAAGTAAAGAAGCTTGGCGGCTGACTGTACCTATGAATCTTTGATGAATGACAGCATTAAAAGATCCTTTATAAACGGATTAAATCGTTGGGTTCGGGCCTTCGCAACTGCTTGATGAAACTTCCTTGACTTTATCCTTTATTTCAAAATTTTTGCTGTCGATGGGCGAGTAAAGAATATTTCAACGGTATTTGGAAAATGATTCACAAATAACGTGACACTACTGTACATAACTGTGAATTGTAATTGTATTTTTTAGCTGAAAACAAAAGAAAGAAATTGCAATTTCGGGACTGTAACAAAATAGGTAAGTAAGTATACGTTATTTTCATTTTGAGCGTAAGTAGATAAGGTTGGATTCGCGACAGTAAATCGGATTATGAGCGCAGATCTATCTACAAAGAATGTCTGTAAAGGTTTGTTGTAGTCAGACTAGATAGTAGATAATGAAGTCTAGAAAGTCGATCACAGGCAACACACACAAAGCCGATATTATATAGATATGCAGCCAGACTTAGCAAGCTTACCTGATTCTAAGAATTCCGACAAAGGAAGGATTAAATAAAAAATACGTCTGCAATATAATGTTGCGCTCAAAATACAGTTTCGCTACACTCACCACTCAGTGCTACGCTTGACACCCGGATCCAGGAGCAAAAAACAAAGCCTTAATTAACCATTATTATAAATACAATGCCACACTTAATAGCGTCGTGAATTAAATAGCTCCGTTAGCCTGTTATTTATGAATTGATCGACTTCTGTCCGGTGACGAAAGCAGACCACTTCGTGATCAACGGTGCTCCAAAATCAATGCTAAACACAGTTGTCCCAAGCTTATCTTTACGACTGGATTGTATGGGTACCCACTTACAGCGGAATTTTAATTCGTCATGAATTCTTTGTATCTTATCTGACCTATTGAGAGCGTATCAAAATATTTTTTTGTAAAGAGTTTAAATTGTGGTTTAAGGTGTTCTGAATATGGGTAGGCGAAATCCATGTAACATGTATTTTTTTTAAATATCGTAACGTTTTTTCAAGTTTTTCTGAATTTAGTCGCGAACATTAAAGTGATAAAGTCGTCTCCATAATCGCTATGTATGACTCACGCTGTAAAACACCCATGAGTACTATATTATTATGTCATATATTTACCACTGAGTACGCTACGAAAGTCACGTAAATATCACGTAGACAACAAACTAGTTTCGAACTCGCAAAGTGTAGTTTATAGCAGAGTCGGCAGTCGATAGGCTAATAACCTGTCGCCACTTGCGAGTACGTACGAGCTGCGCGTAGTTGGTGTAGTCGTGACCTCTGACCTATCATTCATTGCGTTCACCGTCGCTACCGGCCAGTAGCCTAGCAGACATTGGTTCAACATGAACATTATGGATCTACTCATTAGATAAGTAATTTATAATTACTGATACCATGAAAAATATTTCACGTTATGTTTCAACATTAAACACTTCACCACTAGTAAGTATAAATCTTTAAATGATTTATTTTTCTAAAATATTTTAATTATCTCGTGTTACTTTAATTAATGACTTCTATCAGCTTAACGAGACTATTTAATAAGTAAAAAAACCACACAAGTTTCGACGAGGATGGGATTCGAACCCACGCGTGCAGAGCACATTGGATTAGCAGTCCAACGCCTTAACCTCTCGGCCACCTCGTCTTCTGCTTGCATATACAAATATATAAACCCTTTGTGTTAGTAAATGCGACAACTCCCATGGTTCTTTAATAATGACTTTTCCTTTTAATACAAAAGCGGCAAATTGTAAATACGAAATGTTTAACTTTAATTCCTAATATATCTATAGGAATTGAAATTCTATTAACATCGGCGCACTAACAACAGTACAATGGCGTGCTGTATTCCCAAAGTACATATTTTATGGTCCTAGTCTATATTATTGCTGATCATATGATATCCGGACAGGGTCCTTATCTTTATTGCCTTTCTATCTTTGTTCAAGCTTGCCTTCTATCTATATGTCAATTTAAAATCAAAATATACGCATATAAGATGGAATCAATTGTATGGCATTTGTTTACTTAGTTCGTTATCTGCACTTCCGGAGACGTTCAAGATGATAAGTATTCAAATAGGTTTATGTGAGCTCTAAGTTTGGAAGCAGTAAAGAGATGCATATTAGGAATATGTTTTCAAGTTAACTATCATGTGCTTCTTTGTTTAACAATTGTGTATCTACTTATACAAATCTTTTGTGGACTTCTCTAATTTTAAGACCCTATGTGCCAACGGTTTTATCTTACATATAAAATGTATTGTTAAATATCAAAGTGCTTTTTTTCATTTTTAATAAAATTAAAACTCTTTATAACAAGTAAGTGAATCTGTTTATTCAATCATAAGTTTAGGAGCTATCCCATTGGAATTAAACTATTTATATAAAGAGCCCCTGCTCATTAGTTATAGTAAGCATGTCTGTGTCAAGTAATCTTGTAAAGCGAGGATACGAGGTTTTTCGTAACGTGTGTCCACATTCTCGTCGGCTACGCACGTAGCGCTGCCCTGTTCCCGAATAGTCTCTCGTAGGTGACCGAAAAAATCAAAGAAGTTATTTTGTGTCGGGGGTTGTTCGCGCACGGTCAACAATTTACATTCCTCACGACTTGAGGTCGGTATGCCGGGGTCGGGTCGATTTCTACATGTAAAGGATCATAAAAAATCGTGACAAAAGAAATCATTAGGAATTTACACAAACCTGCGTGGTTCACGGAATGATTGTTAAACTGACCATAGGATTTTTTGAGGAAAAGGGTGTACGTACATTTTCAATTTCTGAGAGGTTGTTCGGTTGTTTTAATCAGATGAGGGCACTAGTTAAACAAATGGCTGGAAGTAAGGGGGCGGAGGCGCGGGCGCCGGGCGAGCGGTCGGGCAGGATCAGGGGTCTCGCAGCGTGCAGCGGTTGCCCGATTACTTAGTAGTTGAGTACGCCGTCGTGCACCCCCCAGCGCACTACTGGATGTACTGATAGACTGCACTGGCCGTAGAAACAACACATACATTTAATCGTACAATGCTTGAGTAACTGTTGTTGCCGTCTATAATTGTTGTTAACCATTCTTGTTTGTAAAATAATTAAGATGGCCTGCAGTAGTAGCATTGCAGAGATACTCAACAGGTAGCCTCTACACACCAAAGTACCAGTTTATAAAAACTTTTAACAGCATTGCATTGGTTTTATGTAGTGATGTGGGTGGCTTGAAACGAGTTATAAAATTGAATTTAAATTACAAATGATCAGGTTAAGGGTGTTAATGGTAAAAGGCGATCGTCGGCGGTGGTGACCTGTTGCGTCCGACCTCGGTTCAGTCCATGGTTCGGAGCAAGAGGAAATGGGGAGCGGTCATCTTTTACTGCGAAGCAGCTCTATGCTAGCGAAGGAGATAGTTGGACGTTTGAGGGAGCGAATCTCAAACCAACCCGGCCACCGCGTAAGGCGCTCCGGGCGTGGAGTGCCGCGGGACGACTCCCGGCCACCGTAGACGCGAGTCTGTGGAAGGTAAGCAATGGGTAGCACACCGTCCGTCATTCGCGTTCGTGTTAAACGCCCAAAGAGATGTCTGCAAAGCAGAGGGGCCTGCCAGGGCCACTGCCTGTCGCCGGGGTTTCCGATTGTTCGAAAGAGATACTAGTAAAAGCTCTGAAATTCCCCCCTTTCCGTTCCGAACGGGGGAAGCTGACAATTACTCATCCCTAGAAAAAAAGTCTGGTGATAGTTCTGAAATTTAGAAATTTATTATAAAAAGAGTTACAAATTCAGCGTAGTATTTTACGTGAATGTCTAAAAACTGTTAATTATAAAATAATTTCATTAGAAACTTGTTCGATTCTTTCGACAACATGTCTTAAATATCGCACAGTACCGCGATCCCGATACCGGTCAGAAAGCGGTTACATCAGGCTATTGTCTCAGTTTATTGACTTTGCTCAGATAAGTGAGCTATTAGCCGGCGATCGGCTCTCGACAAATTTGGCAATACATCGGGTCCCTGCGCTTCGTGCAGGATTAATGACGAGATGTCGCAGTAGCCGCCTCAGGCAGTCTGAGTTACTAAGGCCGTTGCTACAACTGCATTCTTGATTTTCATTGATTTTGAGAAGGATCGGTTGCAGTTTATTAAATAAAGACCCGGTTTATACATGCTACTTCGATTTAACATCACTTTAGCACAGAATACGCACTTTAGGCTTGCGGACACCGTCTTGGTATATAATACAATACTAAACTTCCTTTCTTGCCGCTTTTTTTTGCGGATGAGAAATCATCAAATAACTTCCCCCGCTCTGGACAGAGCGAGGGGAAGTGTCAGACTTACACTGATTCAAATCTACCCATATTCTTTCAATTGCCCTTTAAGTTCCGGGACCGTAGTATCTCTTTCGAACAACCCGCAACCCCGGACAATCGTCAACTCCGGCACTTCATGCCGCTCATGATTGTTTTCAGTCACCATCTGTACCTGAAAAATATTTACTGTAAAGTTCACTATGAAATACTATATTTACAAAGTAGAATGACATCTATTTCAAGGGGGAAGCGCCATATTTTGTTATACAGCCTGCTTGACACTGAGCTGCAAATTGCAAAAAAAAATAAGAATATTGGAATTTCGCGCTACACTGGCGCTTCCACCAACCATTTCTCTAGCCCTTGCTCTTAAGTCCGAGCCTTCACCAGCAGTGGACTATTGCCGCTATTCTAATCACAAGCGTCACTAAGCATCGAAAGCCGGCCATTTTTTGAAACTGGTTTCATTTCGCGTTTTGTCTAAAACCAGGTTATCTGGGTATTTCGAGTTTTTATCAATTACAATAAAGTTTTACTTTATGTTTATTCAGCAACAGTCACAAAGGTGCCGTATGATACTAACAAATAATTTGAATTATTTTGTTTTATGCGGGTAACAAGATACGATAAATTACAAACAATTAAATTTGGAACCACCTTATTTTTTACTACTAATTCTTATTAGTTAACAAATAACCTTTTGCAAAAAAAAAACTGACTTATTTAACTTATTTGACTTATTTTTGGTGTTTCTAAAAAAGTCGGAACTTTTGTTTGTTTGATTGAGTTTTCTTGCCATCGACTTCTGGAACTAGTTATTTTTCACTTTTTGATGTATTCTTGAACTCGTTTTTGTTTGTGCTGAATACTTTTTTTATTTTTCCATTATAGTTGCAACTAGTAGTATCCTTTACAAATGTTTAAATGCATTAATTTTACACTGTCAACAATACATATCATGTTTTATCTCCAATATAATGGAAATAAAATATAACTTATGAAATTTGAGGGTATCTTATATATTTTATGGTTACACAAGGAGTTCTTCTTGTGTTGGTTGTCGGGGTTGCGGGTTGTTCGAAAGAGATACAGCAGCCCTGGAACCTAAAGGGCAATAAAAGGAAAATGGGTGGGTTTTAGTCAGTGGGTTTAAGTCTGACACTCCCCTCGCTTCGGAGCTGGGGTAGGTAATTGATGATTTCCTACCCGCTAAAAAAGGACAACATTGGATTACTTCCGCCAGTTTCTCCAAAGACCTCTATGGGGTTTCAACCACTCAGCAGTTACGAGACTTGCTCACATCAACAATCTTATTAGTTCTACGAAAAATTTGTGCACACAGGTTTTCAAACAACTGACGAGGTCACATTCTTTTAATAAAATGTTGATGCATTTTGTCTTAATCTACCCAACTTTGCACTAAACATTTGAACTCAACATTTTTATAATTTTTAGGGTAGATCTTTTTCCAAGTACCTACCTAAATGGACAAAAATTGTTTTTTATTTCAATATTTTTTTCTAAAAATTGAAATAGAATGCAACAATGCACTCCAATATTTAATAAAGAATACAATCGAAATCATTTCGAAATTCAAAAATAGTGAATTTTTTTTTATGAGTGTTTGGTTATAACGTAGTCGGTGCCTGCTGTAAAGTGCGCGCAATAACTCCGACTTTGACATCAATGTTCGACCCATAAGTACAATAGCCTTCTACACGTTGCTGCCATGTGGTCCCAGCTGTTATTATTCTTCATAAACATTAAAGTAAACATGTATTGGCTGTTGTAATTAAAGTAGGTACTTTTAATGTGCGATATTTCTTTTGAAGCATCAACTAATGTATACCTGCAACAAAAATCCAAATTTTAATGGTTATGTGAAACTATGTGCAATGAGGTTTTAAATGGACCTCTCCTTATGCTTTGATACTAAATGAAATGAAAATGGATAATGATACTTATTAGGATGGGGCTACGATATCTGCTGTAAATCTTTAAAAAACGCATGTTTCTTTATAAACTAGCATTCAAAACAAGTTTTTAACATACCAAATTCCAAAAAACAACATGAAAAATTGTATAAAAAAAACTGCTCCAGGTGAGGCTCGAACTCACAACCCCGGCATTGCTCACGAACACTGTCTTATAAGTACCGTGCGCTAACCAATTGCGCCACTGGAGCGATGGTCGGGCTGTCCAAATTACAATATGGCTTCCCCGTGCCCCCTCCTCTCCGCTCCTCGGCCCTTGTTACTCCATCCATTTATATGAGGAAGTCTAGTCAGATGACTTTGAGAATTGCGTCATAATTTATGTAGATTACTACGTTATTATAGTGTTAGTAACGTAGTACCTAACGTATTATGCATGGTGTTTCACACCATGGTAGTGAATAAATAGCTCCATATCTAACAATGTTAATAGTTACGCATAGAATCACCGCGCCTATGGAATCACTTCGTTATCTTACAACGAGGTTGGTACAATATACTCGTATCAGTCATTCCGCACTCGTTATTACTGTTAATTATAAGCATTTTATCAAATCAACCATTGTTGTTGTGCTATAGGTATGTTGGTAACTAACATAAACGTCGTAAGTATGTAAAGTTATGTATCTATTAAGAAAAATTATGTGATTTTTGTGCTTTTATATGAGGTAAGTCCTCTTAGCTCTGATTTTTAATTAATGAGTTCATGAAACGTCTAAAGTTGATTAAAATATTGTATTGCTAGTACATACCAAGTTTAGGGTGCGTTCCTATTGAGAGCTACTGACTGTAAGTTAGTTGGCTAACTAACCTATGTTTGTTAAGATTTTGTGTGTCATTAAGATGTGACCTACCGCGGTCAAATTGTTAAGATATCAACCAGAGAAGTGGTGACTTAGCAAACTCCTCACGAGTCTTTTAGTCTCGAAGTAGACTTCATCTGCAAAGCGATAGACTCATGCAGTAGTCGCAGTATAGAGCTGGATTAAGATATATTTGAAAATATGACCCGAAAACTACATACATACATAAAGTCAAAAAGGAGCTTCTAGCTACTTGTTAATAGCTCGCAAAGAAACCACAACCTTAGGTGCGCTTGTCTGTCCGTTTGTCTGTTAAAGAAAAATAAAAAAAAAAATCTTATAAAATTAATTTTACAATTATTCCGTCGAATAATGAACAATACAATTAATAATTTACTCAACTTTTTCATCCATAAAATAAGTAATAAAAAAAAAACGTAAATGACTGTAGTGAGTAAGTAATTTTTGACGAATTATGTTGCAATCTCGCGCACTTATGATTCGCGTGTTGACGTAGGTCTGTGACGTAGGGATAATCGATTTCAGTTTAAACGGGAATTAATGTTTGCACGGCAATCCCATGACTTTTTCTAGTAAACGTGATAGACTAAACTTGCCTTCAGTTAAATTAAATATCGAACTGGAGGTTTTGCTATAGGGGGTAAGAGTTGACTTAACATTTGTGTGATTCCCCATCTTACGTTTTTACGGTCAACGGATATTAGGAAGTTACTGAAAGTGTACAACGCCGGGTGAACAGACGTCCGGCGCGATCTCATGGTAACATGGAGAAAGCGACTATCGGAACTCACACCCGGATTTCACGCCACAATTGTGGCGATAAGTCCCCTTTTTGAGAAGTGCCTGGAACAGTGAAACTGCGTCCATTTTTTGTGGATTCGAAATCAACAAATAACTTCCCCTTCTTCCCGGAGTGTCAGAATTGTACTGACTAAAACTCACATAGGTTAGTTAGCCAACTAACTTACAGTCAATAGCTCTCAATAGGAACATGGGTTCCTCCTATTGCCCTTTATGGCCGGGAGTTGTCTCGCGGCGCCCGAAGCCCGGACGGTCTTCCGCGGCGGCTGGGTTCGCCCGGTCACCTCCTTCACTAGCATGACTGCTTCGCAGAAGGAGGGGACCGTTTTCCATTCCCTCTCGCTCCGGACCATGGAATGAACCAGGGCCGGATGCGAGAGATTGTCGCCGCCGATCGCCTCTACGAGAGCACGGCGGTGCTCCACTCAAGCTGGGAAGACCGCCACTGTGTGCTCCACGGGTGTTTCCTCCCGCCCGATTATGTGCAGGAACCTCCCGAAACTTCCGTGTCTCGAGATTTCCCCTGGTGTAGTGAATCCGCACGCCACTCGTAAAAGCGCGCGAGGGCTATCACCTCAAGATCCCACGGTGGCAATCCGGCAAGGAGGCTCGCGGTCTCGTCGGAGATCGTGCGATAGCCGCAGATCAGCCTAATGGCTACCACCTTTTTTAATAATCGCGCCCATACCGGCCCCGCAAAGGGCCGGTCCATGGCCACGTCAGCCTGATCTACGGCCTGACGCAAGTGCTCACCAGACACAGAAGTTTCGGAAAGTTCCTGTACATAATCGTTGTCACCACTGTGACGATCGCCTGCAGGACACGGTGTAGCACACCGTGGCGGTCTGCCCTGCTTATGTGGAGCACCGTTGTGTCCTCGCAGAGGCAATCGGGGGTGGATCTGTGGACGGTGAGCAATGGGTAGCTCACCGTCTGTCCGTCTAGTTATGACAGGCTGTGTCGACGGCGGGTTCGTATTCCTCGCGCGCCTCTAAGAGTTGTCGGCAAACTAGAGAGGCCACCAGGTCCAGTCCCTGCCGAGGTTGCAGGTTGTTTGAAAGAGATATCACGGCTCTGAAACACAAAGGAGGACAAAAGATGGAACATGGATGGGTTTTAGTCAGTAAAAGTTTGACACTCCTTTTCCCTTCGGCAAGACCGGTGGAAGTTATTCGAAGATTTCCCATCACTAAAACAGTATTCACAAATCTTTTGTAATTACGTTTTTGCCGCGGTTTCGCCTGTTGTAAGATGAAACTATATATTACAGAATCGTACTACTTAGGCAAAGTTATAAAAGTTAAGTATCAGCTCAAGGTCTACTCGTGTGCCAAAGACTGTCTAACAGACAGACGGACTAACAATGTTAATTTGTTCATCGTATTTCATTGAACTGTTTAAGTTGTAACGAGTAGCTTCGGTAGTTGTTGGAGTCTTACAGGGGCAGCGGTCAGAGCACGCCGGTGTACACCCGCGCTTGCGGCCATTCGATTAGCGCACCACAATGATATGTTAATGGCCTATCGAGAAATATAGTTTATTGTTCAAAGGCTTCAACCGCGCATCCTGCTGCGGCTGCTACCAACTATGCGTCGGCGCAGCTTCAACATCGCTGCAGGCGCAATTAATGATTTGTATCCCCTATAATTATTTTCTTTGGTGGTGTGCGGATATATGTAGGCATCACCTACATATGCATATTATGTGGTGAATATAAATGTAAAGAGTACCTAAAGTTTGATGGTCAATCTGGGCTGCTTAAAGCAAAAAAAGATAGGGGAATTAAGGAAGGTGAAATATGCTAGATTAGGTACACCTCTGCCTTAGCCTTCGGGGATGACAAGCGTGATGTTTTGCTATGTTAATTAAGGAAGGATCCCTTACCATGTGAGACGTTGACGAAGTGAATGATATCTTACCATTGACTCACGACTCATGTGCGATTGGCATAAAACTATGGACGACCTAACTAACCACTTTTTCCTAGAATTAGCAAGACTTTGGCGTCAGCTTAGTTTATATTACAACATGCCTACTATCCTGAAGGGATAGGTAGAAGTGCACCTAATAATACGACTTCATTTCATCAGTTATGATGATAATAAATAACTTCCATGTATCAGGGGGCGAGCTTCTTGCCATCAGACGGGCACAAATCTATATTCTATCTGCTACTGAAAATAATCGCTAGGAAAAACTTAATAATGCTTTTAACGACCTATGCCTCCAACCCGAAATCGCCTGCGAACACTGGACTAACATGGCAGTTTACTTTATTTGTACTTAATTAAACTGACTGCTGGACGTCCTTACAGCATGATTGCTACTCACAACATTGACTATCAACCATCTAATGCTGCGTAATGAATTCCCGAATCTGTCAAGGGTTTGGAAGGTTCACACAGTCAATGGGTTAACTATGTTATCTTGTATTAGATTGTACCTTTGTGTTAGGAATATCAACATTGTTCAATGTCATCTAAGGCAATGGTCAGACATTAACTACCTCAAATTAATTAAAGCTAAGATAGGCGCATGTAACGCAATTCATGCAAGAGTTGCGTCGTACGAGGCGGGCTAATGGTATTGAGTAGAAATATCGAGCGGCGGCAAACTGACTGATCAGACCGATTGAGCAGGACAATTGCCCTTAATGAAAGTAATTAACACGACGCGATCGGCCGGCATCGATAGCAAGCCATGCCACGCTGCGCCAGCGCAACCGACCAGACACCACAATATGCGCCTAAATCAACCTACACACGCTCCGATTTAATTAGAAAATAAATCACTCTTCTATTACACCCAATTCAGTTGGTATAAGGATGCAGAACATCTGTACCTGGACCTCCTCGATGACATGTGAAAGTTACAACTCGCCTGTCTCACTGCCTTCATTATTACTTATCTATTATATTAAGGGCACATTGATATTTCTCCCACAGTAAGGTGCATATTTCTCAACGCAATTTCAATTCAACAACAGGTAGTTGCGCTGTCGAATATTTTTTCTGTGTTCATTCAAGCCCTTCAAATTCCCAAAATCAGCTGATTCAGGTAAATATATTCCGCCAAGAGGATCGGTTTGTGAATGCGATTTGAAGTCACTGGCTGACTGCGTGAGAAAGTATGCAAACACATTACGCCAAAACATATTCTGCCAAAACCAGATTATTTTTGATAGACTTGTTTGATAGAAGATCCTTTTTGCTGCGATAGCTGTACTAGCATGACACAAAACTTGTGTTCGTAATATCTGTTATACGAGAAAACGTGTAGAAAAGCATTCCACATTCAAAACCACAGTGGGTACCTACTTAATCATGAAGGTTAATCCATATTATTGTTGACACAAACATTATATAATTCGTGGAACACGAACTGGCAAGCAAGACTAGCCCACCTTTGTTTGTTCACAATTTTCCAATATCAAGATGTGTGTAGATCAAGGTTACGGCTGCATTTATCTTTTATGGGCACTGTAAATCAAGAACAAATTTATCGATAAAATGGTATAAAGCTAACAGTGCGACTTGTTGATCTGTTTGTTTATGATATTCTACAGATAGCTATGCATATGTAAATATATAAAATAAATATTAAGCATGTCCCGGCCGAATTATTCAAGGTTGACTTCATGAGTGTAGGAAAAACTGACGTTATTTGACGTAGATACCATTTGATAGATAGGTATCATAATATCTATGTTAAGGAATCAGTAGGTTAGGCGTACCTATGTTTGCCGAAATAATCGTGAAAGACGGTTCTTTAAATATTTTGTCGGGATTTAAGTGCGAAAGAATTAAAGTTATGAGCGCAGGCGAGTCGTGTGGTAGTGTCGGGTTTAAATGGGCCATCGGTATGCGACAACGCCCTGCCTGCAATGTGTTGACCAGCACTTATCAAGGTTACCGCCAGCAGTCAGCACGTGACACGCACCACTTAAATATCATGGAACTGCAAATTACATCCCAAAATGTCACGTGTGTTCACTAATAAATATTTAGAACCGTGATACAATAGGTTCAATGAAATCAATTTATAATAATATAATGTATTATGACTAACCTAGTTGCCAATTTCACGTAGTAAGCACCTTCTTAATGTATTTGTTTATATGCGCTTGAGGTGCATTTAATTAATTGCTACACCTGTGTTACGTTGTTGCTATGCTTCTTCATTATGTTTATACAAAAACAGGTTGGTAGTGTTTAGGATTTTCAATAGACGTTAAACTTGATGCCATTAAGTTTTTGTCGAATAAGTCAGAGATAGTTTCGATAAAGATAAGGACGATATTAATTACAATGAAAATGTCGTCGATCTACGTATAAGTAAGCATGATTAATATGAAAATCTTTACATCCATCGTCGAGGCACGGCCATATCGTCAATGTAAACCAACGAGACAATAAAATAAGATCGGGTTCGGCCAGCAAATATAAAAGAATTCCTCGGCGAACGATGAATGAATCGGGGCATCATTCTCAAACGAGCATGTAGTTCGTTTTGTTTGATTGTATGTCCGTAATGAAAAAGCGCGTCTGGGCTCAGGTGCACACCTGTTGAGGCGCCGAGGCCGTGGGATACGGGCAAACGGCTCATGCAGGTAAGGAGACGCGCAAAAACCGACCTATTGTACTTACGATCTGTAATGCCGAATATCTAGACAGTTTGATTAATTTCAACTGCTGTGGGTACTAAGTCGGTATTCTTCTCTATTTAGGCATATTAGGTATCTACTGTCTATAACTATACAGTTATAGAACAAGAACTACATCATTAGTAAAACTAGAAATGTACATGTTGGACTTGTGTTACTTCCGTACCACCAACGTTATTGTTATTAGTGTTAGCCTTAATTAACTTTACTTTTAATTTAACTTTTTAATATATTTTTTAAAATGGGGTATTTTAAAAAATATATTAAAAAGTTAAATTGTGCCCTGTGACTGAAAGACGTATGGTCCATTACTGATATTATAATGAATGCTTGCATTTAGGTCAGACCACTACACATTAGCAATAAAATAAATATCAAAGAGAATAAATAAATTTACGCAGGTATGCTAAGTGCTTTAATTGAGAATTGAATGCTACTGATTAAGTACCTACCTACGTAATAAATAGTGCTACATAAAATAAGATTTCTACGTATTTTCACTTAAATAGAAATTTGTAGTAAAAAGCCTGCGAAACCTGCGTAATATGCAGATCGTCGACAAGATTTTATTTTCTTTACCATACAGGGGCGGGACATAAAGAAAGCACGAACGCAACGCTTTTATGTGTAGGCAGAGGCCCACTCAGATATGTACGTTCCGTGTTTCAATTTTTGCCCATATCTGGCAGTGGACGGTGTGCCGCCGTGTGTAGACAGATTCAGATATGCTAAGAACGTGCAGATCGGCTCGGCAGGCGCGACTGCGCGAGCGCCGCTGCAGCGCCCAATGTAGGCGTGAACAGCGCACTGGCCGCAGCCGCTCGACCTGCAGATTTATGCACACAGCTCCCAACACTACCTGTACCCTGCGCAATGCCACATACCTACCGCATAACGCTTCAAACCCACTCACGAATTTGCTAGCCGTCTATCCCACGCACAAAGCTTCCCGGATTAACCAAATTTCTCTTTGTAGAGATATTTTATCTTCAAGATTTTTTGTTTCCGTGAGGCGTAAATATACTTTTTACCCTACTATTGAATTATCGGGTATTTGTGATTTAATGCGTTGTTGATTTTATCCACATTCTTCGCCGTTGTACAATACGCCGACTGGCGCAATGCGAAATTCCATTAAGCTTTTTGAATACGAATAAAAGGAGATTTTGGAAAAAAATCCGACTCGCACTCGAACAGGTTATTGTTCAAGGTTTAAAGAGGAACAATCGCACTGTTGTGTTTCCAGTTAACCATGACAAATGGTGTTGTTTAGTTTACCTGTGGACTTCTTTGTTATTTGACTTGTTGCGTAATTGTTACAAATGTGATTTGATAAAATGATTGCAGAGGTAACTTCTGCATCTTGAAACATAACATAACTGATGAAGTCATGTCAGATGTCGCCATCCGTCCGGGTTTCCCAGGATTTGAGCTAGTTTGGAGCGTTTCCGGGGGACGTCCGGTGGGGTTTTAAAAACTGTCCAGTTAAAACCCACTTTAGGGGTCCAGAAGTTAGCGATTCATACTTCACTTTTTTTTAATAGGTTCATCTACGGAAATCCAATGATTTTTAGTTAAAAAATGTACCTATCCGTTACGATTAACAATATCCAAGCTATATATTCTGGTGTTAGACAATTGCCGATGGCTGAACCATCCTGTTCGGATCCTCGCACTCATAAAGGCACTATCATCTTACTGTTTATTTATTTTTGCTTGTCTGGGAAAGAAAACTGAAATTGACTTTACTTTATTTACGTTCCGGGCAGCGTCAGCATAATTCATGGTAAGCCTAACTATGTAATAGTTTTAATAAAAAAACTGGTCAATCATTAATAAATGAGACCATTAAAACACTTTGATGATCACTTTTGTAGGTTTAAACTAGGCCAAAGTCCTCTAAACTCTGATACTCACGTGTTCATCATAATTAAAATGCACAGATTAGCACTACGTCTGTGCAGTCAATGCTTAGTCTGCATCGTTTCATCTGCTGATTCACTATTGTATTAGTAGTATATTGAACCGAATAAGATAAGCATACTCATGTTTTTCAAAATGTGTGACAAAGATGCGGTTAAATGAACTATAATTTGCATTTTGACAAAATATATTGCTCACGGGACTAAACACGCGATATTTAGCTGCAGCACGCGCTCTAGATTTAGATACTTAGTCTATGTTTATACGCTTGATTGAATTAAGATTCATAGCTTCTAGTTAAATCACATTTAGCTAGAGGCGATTTTGGCAGGGAGGAGAGCCATTAAGTAGTCTCGAAGTAGGTACTTATCCCAGATGAAGTAATTATGGTCATGCGTTGCTCTGGGACGACGATCCGCGTTGGGTGAAACAGTTGCCAGCGCTTACTGATGTAATGATTGCAATATTAATAAACCTGTACAGTGCATCATGATGATATCATTCGCAGTTTTAACTCATAACGTCGAAGACAGCAACATATGCTTTTATTTTATCTTAGGTTCATCACATTGTCTCCGTTGCCCTTGATATGTCACAAACTTCCGTGTTTCAAATGCGATGTTGATTTGAAACGAGCATTTTATCACGTGGTCACCGATACGTCGATGAGATCGCGATGAAGACGGGGATGCGCGATAATAGAACTGTGTTAGTTGGATAACGCACGTCCGAACAACGTGCGGATGTCCTCGCCAACAGATAAGCCCCCACAACCTGTCCGAGCCTTATCGAAGTACCTAAGTTCAGTCAACAGCGCCTATGCAAATAACACGTAGATACGTTTTTTTTTATTATTAACCTCCTCGACGTACAATAACTCGATGCAACCCTGAAGTGTCAATCATATTCAAATATGTCACCAATGTGTATTTTCACATGTAGATAATAAAATTCCCATTGCATTATGGCAAGTGGCAGTTCACATAAACCCGTATTGTAAAATTGATAGTACGTGCCTTACCGTAATTGAGTATTATGTGGACCTTTCAATACCTATAAGGACCTATGTATTTTGGACGGCAGTTGTGGTGCACGTTCCAGTTTGCTACATCGTAAATCGCGTCTCCATTTGTTTATAGCGACAGCGGTTGCTGATCTCGGCTGCAGGTATTGACAATGACATTGGCTGGTTCCGAATGACTGACCACAGCTCTGTTGTAAGCACACGGTGTATTTGGCGCGTGCTCTATTGGGCAGGCGAAAGTAACATAGTTGTAGTACAAGTGGTGGGATAAATAGATAGTACAGAAATACGCGAAGGTCGCGGTAAGTGGGTCGATGCGAGGCACTTCCGGCCGCGTGGACGGCACGTGCTCGCAGGATGCGCATGTGCGCAGGAGTCGCCCTTCCGTGCGCTGCAATTATGTAGCGAACGATTCTCCCATTCTGTACTCGGATACATTATCGCATCTATGTAACTACACATTGCAAGCTCACGTCATGTCGTAGCTAATAGCTGTTTGAGGTTGTTATTCCAGAATTTCGTTGTATAATGCTCTTAGCAATTTAAATTTAACTACATATAAGGAAAAAAACCCCTCAAGTTCTGTTGTACCTACTTCCTCGTCATGTCAGCGAGGCCGTACTCGATGTATTTATGTGTAAGTAAAGGTATTCTATTTTGGGTACGAAAGATAGTCGTAAAACATCACAATTTACAATTGAAAAGCTGTTACGAAAGCGCAACATAAGACGGAATATTTCTTTCCAGTTGTGATAAACGACGACATTCATAAAGGTGAAGAAAAAAAATTAATTCGTGAATTCCTTAAGTTATTGGCACAAAAAGGGAAAATTTAAGACGTGCCAACTCAGACAATGCGGAGTGGTGTTAATCTTGCCACGATCAATAAACTCTCTGATTACACATTCATGGAATACTTTGTGGCGTGTCCCTCTGGCTCTGGACAGAGCGACCCGTGTTGCGTATGTACATACGTATGTACACGACTACCTACTTACATTGTAATGTCGTGCTATGCATATAAGCGAATGTAAGAAATTCTTTAAATGGTAATAAATGCTTCTTATTGTTTGTCGATTCAGTCTTATTTCTGAAGGTGTTTCATTTATTTAAAAACTTTTACGTGGAAGGAAATTTAAGTATAAAGAATGATTACGGTATTTATTTTATATTCGTTTGAAGCATTTCACTTCTATATCGGATAAAAATGTCCATATTTACCTGTTTCCCCAATTTATCAGGTGTTTCCATAATTCCTTTATGCGTTTTTATGTTTATAACGGCCTAGTTTCTTTTAATTTATATAGCGTATAATTATTATATTGGAGTGTTGAAATTCGTTACGTTTCCGAGACATATGGGTCAGCAGACGCATAAACTCCGACCAACTGATCCAGATTGGTTAAAAAAATATGCCAGCTGACCGTTTCCTATACAGACAAAGTTAATAGTTGTAGGGAGGCGGGTGAGGTGACACGGACTAAATTGGCACATCTGTCACTGCTCACCTAGCTGAGGCGGTCGGCGGCGGCCTGCGGGCCCGGGCTACGAGCGTCATCTGCAGGCCACGGTCAACGGTACTCATGAGATATATTACTTTTGAAACTCTTAATAACAAGGTTGGCATAAATGCGTTAATTAAATTTACGTTTGAATTGAGTTTATAGAGTTTATCTACTTTAATTGGAATACAATGCTGCTATGATTTTTAAGAGGAATCTGTGCAAGAACTACTCAAATTGTTATTAGTTGACCAAGGTCTATGTATTTCAACGACTACATATTTCTGTGATATAAATGATCCTAGAAGACGCTTACTAAATAGACAATTGTTTGTGATCATTGTGGAAACGAATTAAATAGGTTTTTAACTTCTTATAATAAATATAAAAAAAAACATCAGAATAAAGCCTTTGCTTATTCCCATTTGAATGAAGTTAGTAAGCCTTGATATGAATGCCTGGCCACGCAACGCGGCGACGATCTCACGCGCAACAAAGTCCCACATTTGACAACATGTCGCTCTCTATAGTAAAATCCGATGACACATCTCAGTTCTTCATCGCTCTTTTTGAAGCGCGTGACAATATAAACGAAAATCTCCAATGGTATATTGTGGTTTTTGTTATTTCATAACAGCTTACTAGAACTTCTCTTAATTTTAGTAACCAAATCGCTTTCCAGCTTCTTAAATATTCCAACCATGATTTATACGATTGTTGTAATAACGTAGATAAGCGATTAGATATTAATGGCTTTTTAGCTTTTGTGCAGTTCACGCAAACTAGTTTCTACTGCTTGTACAACAATCAAAGTTGAGATAATATATAAAGTAATTAACTATTCAGCTGCGTATTTTAGTATTGTTAAATCTGATACCGGACCACGAACATTCGATCACTTAAAATTGAAAAGTCTGAGCCAAATATGAACAATGTGGAGGTTACGAGACGTCAGAGATCAGCGACCGTAAACCTCCTAAGACACACCTGCTCTCTATTCAAAACGCCAAACAGCGAGTACAATAAGACCTATTCAAATGTTAAACAAAAATGGCGTTCGATAGACAGCAGCACTATATTGAATTAAGTCGAAGGCGGAACAATGCTTACATCGATATCTCTACCTACTTTCTTTTCGAGAAAGACAACAAAGTTCCTTCTTGCGAGGACGCTGACAAGCAAGCCGCGACACAAAGAAGATCGACGGCGGTTGCCCGTAATGCACAAAGGTCAGCCCGGCTCGAGATCACCTTACACCGGTCGCAGACGCCCGCGCCGCGCACCGCCGCGCATGATGCGCCCGCGCTGCCGCCGCCGCCGCCGCCGAGCTGCGCCGCGCGCACTCTATACTTTTGTGAGACGACGAGTATTATCGCGCGATCTGGGAGCGGAGATGCTTTTCATAATGCGTCCAGATAAACCCGCTTTGTGTCGTGTGCTCTCTATAACAAGAACAATATTCCATGAAAGGAGTGCGCAACGCAACAGGTACATGCCCCCGCGATTATCTTCTAGTTTAGGTGACGTGTGGTCGCCTCTTTTCAATTCTCCAACTGCGTATACATTTTTTACTTTAGAAACATATAAACCACCATGATCTTATAAATCATGTGCATATTATATAGTAAATAAAAGATTTGAACCTTCAGGAATGGTTGAAATTCATCATTATGTTTGTAGAAACTCTCAAACAAAATACCGCTACATATTAATTGACTAAATACAACGCAAACTAATATCTGTGCAAGCTTATGAATCAAAGTAGTAGTAGTGACTGGGCGCATGCGCCACGAGCCACGAGCCACGACACGTTTAGAAGCACTGAATTAAACAATCACGGCTGACTCATAATACCGGTTGGCTATAAAGACAACTCAAATAATCTGTGTCTAGTTTATTTCGCAGACAAAACGCCATGTTACTACGATAGCATAATTTAACATTGTTTTATACTTACTCCCAAAGCTTAAACAACATTATCGCTGATTCATAAATCGCTACGAGCGGTGATTCAAAATCATCAAATTTGTATTGTTGCTGCTTTGGTTTCCTTATTCCTAGTTTTCACTTCATGAGGAGGTTACAGATACATATATGTAAAATTAGGGTTTGTATGTCATGAATGATGAACAAGCAGACATACACAAATAGTGATCGCTTTCAAAGCATTTACTTAAAAGCTTTTTTGTGATTTTTTGTAGCTTATGTCAATCAATAAATTTTTGACGTTTAGGTACATCTTCGATGAAGCATAGAAAAAGTGATTCTGTCAACGGGACGCAGGTGGCGCACATCTTCACGGACACTCTCTTGGATTTCTAACTAACTTAACCCCTCCCTACGATGCATACGAATGAGTGACAAAGGGCACATGATAATCGGCCGTAATCCCGATCTAAGAAAGCGAAACAAATTGCGCAAAACGTATTGTCTGCGTGTTTATGTTCGTGGTGTGTGGTGCGATGCAGCGGAGCGGCGGTTCAGCGGTGCAGCGCTGGTACACTGGTACCTGCGGCGAGCAATGTGGAGCATGCGATAGAGCGGCCCACCCAGCGCGGTGCACCAACAAAGGCAACGCGACCGTGAAGTGAACGCATTCACGCAATCTGCGAACCAACCCTAATAAGTTATCTACCTACCCGCTGTCCGTAGCGGCCGAGCGCCCGACACACTCTGACACACTACCTTCATGCTAGTTTATACGTACTGCTCTCTTAAGACTACCGGTCACTGTGATCCTACGTAACTATTCTATAATGTTACATTATGTCTGGATGATGCTGAGATAACAAAATGAGGTTCTTATAATCGCTACACGCGAGGCAGTATCTCCTGCATGTTCGGAATTTATTTGATAGCTTGCTATATGGGAGTCATAAACATGGGGCGGATATTGTAGCTGTGTCTCAATTAGTACGTTTTGCAGCTGAATGCTGTGCGAATATTGATCGCTACGCTACATCGATGCATTTTCATTTTACTTAATTCGTACATAGTTGACAATTATTATAGAAAATAGTAATGGTAAACTTGAGTTACACTTAAATATAAATAGACTATTAATCACCTTAAGATATCGATCTAGTTAACTCTATCTAATGCTAATGGCGTTTTACGAGCAAGCGGCTGTAGGCAAATTGAAGTGATTGAATGTGACATGCAAATATTTAGTATAGGTTCGCATACACTTGTAGCTGCCAAGTGGCAAGAAATTGTGCGGCCAGTCGAAACAGGCCAGTTGCAAGTCACCGTCTGTGTGGTACAATTAAATCACGAGAAACAACAGCGCTTGCGCAGCTCCCGAGGGTGCGGCGCGGTGGCGGCGCCTGCGCCCTTCCGCCCCGCGCCTCCACTTTACCACTCCACCTTGACGTTAACTACCCATGTTTCTTATGAATGTATTTGTAACTGCGTTAACTATATTATTTGGAAAATAACAACATCTTATTATACGTCGTAAAAACTATGTATTTTACCTTTGTGCTCGTTCACTCAATTCTCTTGACAAAATTCAATAGGCATTCCTCAAAACTGTCTCTCGCTTATTCCGTTGTTCAACATAAATATTTAAGAACAGTTTCAGTACATATAAGCTTCAGTTGCAGAGTAGGTTCGTCAGTTTTCTATTAATGATTGCTTAATGCGAACCTGAACGGCTAATGAGATCCGATTAAGTTATGATGTCAGTAAATATAGATCAAGTGATGCGGTAACTTGGCGTCGTCGCCGCATTGATTTCACTGTTTCATCGGCGGAGCATCGATTATTGTGATTGCGCAAGCGGCGACTCGGCTCGCCGAAGCCTGCCCGTGCCCGATGCGGCCACTACTGTGCAAATCGGTCCAATTATGCAAGTGACTCGATTAGAAAATGAGATGGCCTGTGCGATATTTGAACTCGATTGATTTACTTACGTAATGGTTGCCGGAAACAATGTCAGAGCTGCATTCTAAGAATAGGATCGTTAGGCATTGTTACAAAAATGTCAAACTATAATATGTATGAGTATAAAGTGTGTTCTGAAATAGAAATTAATATTTGTTCGAAAATGTTGATGCCTGCAGATTAATGACTTGCTTCTCTAAGCTATGCTTAAAATATTGCAATAGAGCATATGCATATGCATAACGCTTAGGTTAGGTAGGTATTTATGTGTTCTGTCTGCAAGACGACAATAAGAAAATATTTTTCTTATTATTGAAAAATTTTGTTTTTTTATTGACTTTTAACGATATCAAGGTATGAGTTTAAAATATAACTGAAATGTTGTTGTTACTGAGTAATGAATATGAATAATTTGAAGCACGGCATCTACGGAGGTAGGTATGTACAGGGAACCGGTCGAACAATCCTGCGCATACGCATGTCACGTATTCTCCGCGAACGTACCATATTAGCCGGCGAATTAGCTTGCTTCTGACTATGGTAAAAGGATAATTTCGGCCAGATAAGACATGATCGGATGTTTTTATTATAATATTATGATGGACAATTATTTTATTTTTAGTGGCTAAAGTTGAACTGTACGAAAAGCTTGTGTGTTTGAAAACAGCAGTACGTAAGACGTACCTTTGCACTCATTCACTAAAACTATTAGCTTTTATATTCATCCTAAATAAATCAGATAGGTACTGCAAAGGTGGAACAAAAAACCTGTACTCGAAATAAAAGAGTCTTTAAATACTTTTTGCGATATAATTTAGAATTAATAAACAGCTAAGAGCGAGTTTATTATAACGGCCAATAGCGAGTCAGACTCGCGCACCGAGGGTTCCGTACAAAATTGCGACATAAACAGCCATATCTTTTGACTACGTAGAGGGTTGAATTTTCACGGCACAAAAGAACTACAGAGTTGAGTACCTATGTGGTTTTAATTTCAACTCTATATGTCTTGACAGACAGACAGACGGGCAACAAAGTGATCCGATAAGGGTATCGTTTCATCTGAGATACAGAACTCTAAAAATTACAAAAAACATGTATTTTCTGAAAAATAACATAAGCTATTAATTTTTTTTCTCTATTCTCAGTTAATACTTTGAAGATCTCTGTATCGTAATTCACATCATAAACAGCGTGCATGATTTAAGATTCAAAAGGTATCAAATCTCTTCTAAATACGTATAAAAGTGTGTCCTAATAAACAGAAATGAGTACACGACCAAACAAACTAAAACTATCGTGTAACGCTTTTGTCAAATTATATAAATAAACCATCATCAATAGAAATGGTAGAAATAGTAGATTATTAACCAAGGGGATAAAGCAGTGTCTTCTGTCGCGGGTGACGATTTAAATCGCGAGTGTAACGAAGGACCCGAGGTTTACTCCCGAGCGTAGCGAGGGTGTTAAAAACTTAAATCACGAGCGAAGCGAGGGATTTAAGACGAGTCCTGAGTGTAGCGAGAGATTTAAGTTTACCCAAGACTAAGACAGCTTTATCACCGAGGAAAATACTCTGCTTTTCGTACCATTTGCGAAAAAATTAACACAGTAATAATATGAAATAAGCATTTATAAAAGATAATGACATTAAAAGTAAAAGTTAAGATTCGAACATTGGTCCAATTATTTATAAAGAGAGCTACACTTTTGTTTGGTACATTTATTGTTGATGAGTATGATTGCGGCAGCATTTGCACTGATGGAATCCGACAATACACTGTCACTGTTGCTTTGATTTAACAATGTATTTTTAGAACATTAACTTATTTATAAAAATAAACTTAACGTTTATGTATTTGAAGAAAACAAAATCGCGGCAAATTCCTAGACTAATATGTTTTGTCGGAAAAGCAAAGGCATCAAGCTCATACGACCTCGTCGGTTTTGGTAATTTTATTTAATAATCATAATTGCATATTAATTGCGTGTTTCTTTTTAAAAAAGATGCTTAATGCTTTATATACCTACAAACTCAATGGTGTAAACACAGATGTAGTTCAGTATTAGATAAGTATTCCAATTTTAAATCACATTCTCTCCCTAGGGGATGAATGAAATTCAGTACAACTTTCTCTCCCTGTTTTTGACAGATTAAAAATGACTATTGTTATGTTCGCTTTTTTTGGCATAGAATGTCACTTTTTTGAGCAAGTGGTACGAAAACAGTTTAACTATGTGAGAAAATTGAGATGTACGAACCACCACTGCTTCAATCAACAAATTATGGTGCTGTATGTTTCAATTACTATATAACCACAGTCTGCCCACCATATAATTGATGTAGAGGCTTCTGCACTTACACGATAATTATAGAATGGCTTGAATTGTTATTTATGTGCTTTTTATTTAACAATTAACCGGTTTTATCTTTGTATGTAATGTTATGTAATAGGTATTCTGAAATCTGCTGTTAAAAATTCTTGTATTTTTCAGCATTTTAAAACTGTCCATAAAAATAAGGATATTCGGGTTCTCTTTAGGTTCAGTATTACGTGGTACCCATGTAATACTGAACCTTGAAGTTTCAAAACTACCCATGTACCTATATTCAGGAATTGGTTTCCAGAACGCAGACCTGTTTTTTATGTATATACGTAATCCTCCCATGTGATGGATCGGAAGAGATCGTTATTCTCACTAAGCTCGGTAAAAGTAAGAGAAAGGTCAAAAACATATGGTTCCGATATTTTTGAATTTCATGAGGGGAGCAAGCTGCGCGCCGGGGTCAACGCTCTGTTTGATGTAAAGGAGGGTTGTCACCGTGTGGTGCGACGCTCACAGAGGATAATATGAGGTCGCCTTGTGTGACTCGCACTTCGGGAAGCGCCCGCGCAGGTGTGGGCCTCCTATACACCATTGTATGGAACTCCTAAACATTCCTCTGATTAATACAACTGAATTCCGCACGAAAAACCGACTCTAGATCATTTTAGGCTAATAAACTTCCCAATTTCACGCCTTACGTTTCATTGCTTAATTGGAGTATTCTGGTTTCTGGTTTAGTAACTTATTGGAAGTAATTATAATGAACTGAGGTTAATGGGGTAACCATTATAAAAATAGAATTAGCATTTTCAACTTTGACATTATTTTTCACGCCTGCGTGTCATTTAGTTTGTTTTGATGACGGCAATTTCCACAATAAATAATTACCTAGGTAAATGGAAGTTTTTATGAAACCAAATGAAAAATGCTTCCATCATTATTTTACGACTAGCTTTCGCCCGCAGCTTCGCCCGCGTTAAATTTGGGGTAACACAGTTCCCCTTGCGACTTATTGATTTGTAATAGCAACGCTAAGTTTTACCTTCTCTTCCCTCTTTCTCCCTCACATCCCACTTTTTTCTCCTGGTTCCCAACTATCTCTGTACCAAAATTCATCCAAATCGGTTCAGCCATTAAAGCGTGAAGAGGTAACAAACAAACAAACAAATAAACAAACAAACTCACTTTCGCTTTTATAATATTAGTAAGGAAGTAAGGATTACTTTTGTTATGTAATAAGTAAATTTAAAATACCTTAGTTTACCAACAGTTAGGTAGGTACCTAACTACCTACTTATATGTTTTATGTCACCTAGTATAAACAACGTTGTAGGCACTATCAAGTTTCAACTTGCCTTGTTATGTAATAACGAATTCACAGAAAAGTATTAAACAGTTTATAAATATTCTGCTAATAAACATCCTTTGTTATGTATATTTTTACCTTTTGACATGTGGGGTTAATTTATAAACCATGACCTAAGTGATTGACTGGTAAACAAGTCTATATAGTGAGCACAAGCGGTAATGTTACAATATCGTATTTTACGAAGCTAGTGACGGGCTTATGATGATGATTTATAACGTTTGCCGATTTTACGACATGTATTGATGTCCTGTTAGATCAGAGAGACATCGCCAATAAAATAAACAATAAACAGATAGATGTATGTACGAGCAGAGCGATCTTGTTCGCGATATCAGCCGGTGTACGATTTCCTTACAATGATATTTAAATTTTATGGTACGTGCGCTTGTTAGTCACAACATAACGTATACTATCCCAAAGCTTTTCTACTTCATGTTTATGACCTATGATTTACATGTTTACCACTTCAGCGTACATTCATAGCGACAGAATTTAACGGGATGTATAATCTATAATGGCTGTGTATGGCGCATCGCCATTAATCTTAAAACGCGACATGCTTTTCAGAACCCAGTATTTCCTGATAAAATGAAAGATCAGAACGTTTTGACAAATGATTGCAACATAATGTATTCAGAAGCTGATAAAATTAAACAGCGCATAAAATTTCCCACGCTTTACGCAAAATTTTACATGGGTACCGATATTTCTGAATAGTGCCATATATCGAACTAGTTAAATTCCGCAATGAGTTCGTCATGCAGATGTCATTGGTGAAGGTGGAGGCGGCGCAAGTGGCTGGTGCTGGGAGACGCGGTGCTGCTCCGAGCCATTACCCGCCGCGCTCGGCCGACGGCCGCGCCTTTGCTTGTCTCATGCGAACGCCATAATCTTCGCTCCACTGCTCTTTATAATCGCTCAGTATTGTTTCCAACTCCATTATATTGTCAGATATACTCCTTCCATAAATTTAGCCGTCGTTGAGCAATATTGTGCTTGATTGAGCGAAACAACCTACCTATCAAGTTAATTTCCTGAAGACATGATTGTTCAAACACTTTTATGAGAATTTATCTTGCCACTGATAATAGTATGTAATTATTAACCACACAATCTAATGTTTTATATTGAACGATCGGATGATTGAGTGAAAACCTGCGGAGTAGCACTCCGTGCTAAGCGACGGTATTCAAAATGATGGACTCCGTCGGTTTATCAGTGGAGACAGACGCAGCGAGCACACAGATAGGTGAGGGTGACAGTAATTGACAGGTCGGCGGGCACAGGACACTTGACGCACGTGCGAGAGCGGACTCGGGCCCCCGCACTAAGCAGGATGTCTTTAAATAGACTAAATGCCTTTGTGAAGGCATGCCCTCCGAAGGGTGGCGGCATCCGGCTCCGATCGCGCACACGATTCGCTTCTAAAGAGGAAACTTATAAATAACTTCTTCAATTATTCTGAACCATTCAACTATAAACATGAAATACTCGTTGCGTCTGAATCAATGCAGCACGTCGTCGCGGACGCACCGGGAGTCGTTTGCGCCGTTTGCGCGCTACCGGAGCACCGGACCCTTATCGCCCATCTTGCCGACACACTGTTTCACGGAATGCCTATTGTTTGATTAATAATATCTGTGAACGGCTTGATATATTATTATTTGTCGTAAGTGATGTAACGAAAACTTCGTAGATTGGCCGTTGTGTCCTCATTCTGTCCCAAACTTGTTATACATTGTTTATAGAACTGCGTCGTAGTAAATTATCTAAACATATTGTTTAAGGCACTGAAAATTAAAAGATTGATGAATTGGGTAGTAAACAGATGATTCACTTATAAAATGACCGGGTTTAATAATTATGTTTTGTTAAGTTGGTAGACCTGTGAATGTATGTAAATGAAAGAGGTCAAATCACATAGTCCACATTGTTCGACTGCGAGTAAGTACTAACTTATGTGAAAGACTTGTAAACATTCAAAGAGGAACGACGCAATAAAATCCGGATCTCAGCGAGGGGATTACGGTGAGTACGTACGTACAGGCATGCACGACTTGCACGTGTTCATGTAAAGGGTCCCGCGGAACTCCTCCTGTCTGTTATATGTATGTAGGTATGTGTATGTGGCGGCAATGGGAACCTACCTGCGAGTACGCACAAACAAGTGTTTCCGGTCATGGCGCGATATCCGGCGCGCTTGCGCAACTTATCCTACGATTTATCGGTGGATCTTATTTCAGTTTTGAGTGTCATCGTCACGAATACGGCGAACAGATTATGACCGTACATTGAGATTTGACGGAAGTGTGTACCTGTAACACGGTCTGATGTTTGTGACGGTTGCGCTGGGTTGGAATTACAAACGATTTAGACACATGTCATTCAACAGTTGAATCATTACAGCATTCGTAACATTACGCCTGTAATCCCCGAAGACAATGGCAGAGATGCTCCTACAAAAGTTTGAACACCTACATTTCGCCATTCTTCTATATTAACTTTTCATCTATTAACCTCTTTTCTGGCGGGTAGATTTGCAAAACCAATAATTAAATACAATTAATTTCAGTGCATATTTTTTTATTTTTAGCAAGAATTCATTTTTCACACCTTAGCGATAGATTATTTAATTTTTCACAATTAAAGAAATCAATTAGCCAAAGAAGAACAGCAGTAGGTAGGTACTAAGTATCTTGCCTTGCGTTCACGTTTGGATTTTATACTAAATAGTTTTGACTAAATATGACGATATTTTGTACAATTAACTAAAGATACAAAAAGGTAATCGCAGTATGCTTTAAGAACTAGTTTCCTATAACTGAAAATAAATAAACTGACTGGTTCTTGACAATTGTGTCGGGGTTTAGGAACTGCTTTTATAAACATTTGTATAGCATTTAAATGTAGGGCGACCATATTTTGGTTATGATATAAAAATGTGAAACAAAGTATTTAATGCTATTCAAACATATTGTTTGCTATACATACATTTTTTATTTGATAGAAAAATCGTTTACTAGTTACAATATTAATTTAAAAAAATGGTTGATGTATAATTGCCGTCAGAAGGCCGACTATTTGGGGATTCAGAAGCGTTAGTTTAATGTTCGCGTAACGTTTGTGCATTTCCACAGTGTGCAGCGGGATCGTGAAGTCTCTTTGAGCAATGCAACATTTTCGTGAAAATATGTTGTTACATTGCGGTTGCATCGTAGTTCTGTATAGCGTCTACAAAACGATTGTGTTGCATTTTTCAAGCAATAACGTAAAAAGATAATACATTTGGTGACACATAACATGAGCGTAGGGTATTTTTACGGGAGCGTCTGTTGCGCTGTGTTCCTATGGCTTTGGCGTAGAAAATGTGTAGCTTACTTGTATTAATTAGGTTTACCACACAATCTTGTCGCGTCTACGAACTGGTTGTGTAGCGTTACTGTAGTGCAGACAACGCTGCAATGTAGCAAATGCTATTGTGTTGCCGTAGCTTTAGCGTAGCGTATCTGTAGCACAGCCGTAGCAGATGATCTGTGTTTTCGTAGCAAAAGCGTAGCGGTTGCGCAGTGTTTCTGTAGCAAGGCCGGAGCAAAAGCGTAGCGTTTCCATAGCGAGTGGTTTGCGTTTGTAGTCTGCCTCGTGTGGACTGTAGACGGAACTGCTTGAGGTTCGTAATGGTTTATTATAAAGTACATAACTATTGCCGACCCCATTGGGGCAGACGCAACACGGCGCAGAAAAGGCGCTGCCCGCGTCGTCATTTAGCCAAAACAGAAAAAATACGATTTTGTAAAAATATTATAATTTAAAAGAGTGTTCATGGAGTTTCTTGCCCATTCTTCTCCATAGAGACCAACGCTTTGGAATGGGCAAGTAAAGTACTTTCATAAGTTATTATGCCTTGTGACCGGGACGTAGATTCATTTTGTTTCTTGACATTCAAAAGTGCCTGTAATGGTCTAATTGAAATAAATGATTTGATTTGATAAATAAGTAAAGAAGATTACTCCATACAATAAATGAAATCCATAAAATAGCTGCACACATAGCCACGCTGTACTACATACAGTAGGGGCAAGTCGATTCCGTGACTTTCAGGGTTTTCTTTTCAGATTTCCGAAGGTTCTCATTTACGACTGTTATTTTTATGGGATTATCCTTCTGTTTTTATCTGTTCAGTGCCGTGAACCTAGCAGTCATAATAATAACGACTCCTGCAGGTGACGGCCGCTCAATAGCGCTGATTACGCCGCCATTCAACATGCGCCATACTCGAACAACCTGTTCCTATTAATAAATCACTTTTATGTAAATAATCAAATGTGTTACCCATTCGATTTTAAATGTTACCGGTTTATGATGATGTACTATTGAGAAACATTATTGCATTTATTTTTAGTATCTTATGTTCAATTGAAAACACAGTCAACCAGACTAGATCAGTGCACAACAAAAATAAGCATCTACAATAAGTATTACAACTTTTTTTTTAAAACCATGATTAGCCGCTTGCTAAAATTTTTTGGGTAGGTATGTATTCATACAGAATGTAAGTTTTTTTTTTATGATTTATAACGTTTTTACTTTTATGCCGCACTATAATACAATCTTATATGCAAATATTAAAATGCCATTTAAAGTATTTTGTTACAGTGTAGATTTATTGAATGCAATTGCCATATCCGTTTCCGGTGTGTAGTGTCGCGCACGCGCCGATCGCCTCTCTCTGAGCGCTACTTCCGCTGCTCTCTACTGAACGCTTCATCGGCCCTTTCTTTACCAACGACTATAAATCAACTGAATTATTCTTTTTCCAATGATGCACGTGTTCATTATATTTTATTTTATATAATAATGAAACGAATTCAACGACCCTGTGTGCTGACGGACTTTTCTAGAATAAATTGTGTTATAAAACTCATGTTGACTATTTGAATCTAGTTGAGAATCTTGATGAATATTAGTAATACAAAATGACGTTATATCTTACGTCCACGGTCAAGTCTATCCAAGCGAGTCAAGTTCCAGTCAAGTGGCAATGCGTAAGTGCGCCTGCGCCTGTGGAAGCGAGGCGCGCCGCGCGACGCTGCGCCCGCGCGCCCTGAGGAACCATCCCATTGTCTTCCATATCATTAAGGCCATTATATTTGCTTGTTCAAGCGTGCTTTTATCGTTTGTTATTATAACTTTGATCAGTGGCTGACATCTTCATAATGATTTTCAATAATCATTGTTTTATGATTCACAAACAATAGCTGTAATCACAATGCTAATAATAACCTCGACTCTTTTATAATTTGCTTAAACAGAAAGCGATATCGGGGTTGGTCCGGATACGTAGGATGTGAAAAGAAAGTGGGTTAGATGAGACTTTCTATTGTTTCAGACTATCACATTAATTGATTGTAATGTTTGTGCTGTCTATCAATATGGCTATCGAGTACTTATCACCAGAATTATACATAAGCTCATTACAATGCAATAAGCTTTCCTATTTGAAATAATGCCAGTAATTAAGATCTTGTTACAATTTTTTTGCAATTTATCAAGACATAAGACACTGATCAACGACACAGGTTTGGCATACATTTTTGTAATTGATCCCGCTTAATATTGCAACTAAATTCCTGAGTCAGGCGAAGTAAAGAGGTCAATGACAAAGCACAAAGGAGAATTAAGTAATAATAAACAACGACTCAAGTTGTTACCGGAATCCTTTACTACTTTGTAATTTGTATCGATCCTTTGATTAACTATTTGAGGTGAACATGCTGTATGAGTCTCTCTATTCAACAGGATCTTTGATGATAGACGTTCACCATTTGATTGTTTGTCGCAGTCGTCGCGGAGAGTTGATAGTTTCATCCATTCTATTGAATTTGGCCCCGACAAAAAATTTGGTAAGCAGTACACTAAACTGTGATTGTAGTCTAGCTTGTCTTTTTATCGCGGTTGGGGTACCACCCCACTGCTCATCAATGAACTTGAATTCATTTAACGATCACGCTGACACAAACATGATTATTAACTACATATTAAGAAACCTTAAATATTTTGGTGAAATTACGACTGGTCGTCATTTATTACGAGCCCAAAACATCGAGTCCTTCTCAAATCACGGATTTAAGTTCAAGACACGTCAAAGTGATTTACCTTTCTTTAGCACTTAAAATTCGAAGGCCATTAAACCGAACGAGATTTCAACGGAGACGATGGCCCGTAAAAGTTTCGCAAGAGTCGGTCGTAACCCATTTTGGTTATAACTCGCCGTGACGCGCGGAGCTTTTACACGGCGAGCGAAGAAAATAGGGAGACGGGCATCGCCGAAAACAACAATGAGGTACTGTTACCATAATGACACTTTATGAGCACAAACATCGGGCCGCAGCCGAACACGACACGGTCGCGGTCGCGATGCACGAATGTGGACCGCGCATTGTTTCCGCATTATACTCGTACCGCCGGCAACGAGGACGACATTGATGCCTCGCGGACAAAGGCACCCATTGCAACAGCCGACCCGCCGGAGCCGCCGACCTCCATCGACATTCAGATCAATTCTCTGAAATGGATTTGATTGCTAAACTCATAATTTTCTGACTACCGTATCGGTATATTCGATAACTAAATATGTCTATTTGATAAGAAACTCGTTCAATAATAATAACTGATTTCAAATCGCGGCAAGACGTCGGAACCTTTGCAGCCCAAGCACAATGACGATGTAGGTACTTCTATGTCATTTCTAGATACTTTGTTTGATAAGGTAAGATCTAACAGAATGCCGTAGTCTCTATTACTTTGCCTATTATTTAAATGTCTTCTAAAAGTTAGAAAATCAGACGAATGATTTGACCTCATGGTTATCAATTGGTCTAATTTTTTAAAACATTTACAGAAATTCGATGATGAAGTCGAATAAGTGACAAACATAAAAAAAGAAAAGTTTGCATTTTGCACATTTGGCGAGTAAACGACTGGACCGTTTAATCGTTACAAATAAAAGTAATGCAAACCACACCATTGTATACTGTATCATTATAAGTGAATTCTTGTACCGTTCAACCCAGCTCACGTGCGTCTGCATCTTTATGTTCGGGATGATGGAGTTGTAAATAAATACTTACGCAGCCACAAAATTGGATGATTTTACTCATTCCTATATACGTGTAAACGATAATAGCTTTAAATTGAGATATAAACTTTCTGATTTCGTGTAGCTTTCTTCGTAAATGATATTGTGGTAAACGGTCATTGTGGGTCAGTGGAATATCCTTCTGGTTGGGTTCGCGCATGCTATGTAAACGACAGTATCGTAGGATAAGAGACCACATAGTCGGTGCTCGGTGGGCGGTCGATAACATGACACGTATCAAAATTAGCGTACACGAGGACCGCAGCGCCGCGGCTCACCGGCTCACCGTCCGGCGCGCACGCAATGTTCTCTGAACAAAGTGACGCCCGTGTGGCTTGCACACTGCACACTGCACTCTACTATGCGAGCAAGATCACCGGCCGTGTGGTCCTGCAGTTAACGCTGTGCTCAGCAGAGCCCCCAGACAGAGCTTACTAATATTACGACATAATGTGTCTACTAGGTTGTTGCAATCTTGCCAACTACATATTTATATGATTTCTTACTAACTAGGTACATATTAACTACCAATCGCAAGTCAGAGACTAACCTGCTACTGATTTTTCACTCTATACATATAGAAAAGCCTTCCAATATCCTGGAATCAATATGATTTTAGGAAAATGTATAAACCAACCAAATAGAATCGATACATAAGTGAACAATGTAATAATGAACAATACCCACGAGCTTTGCGGTTGTTTTCTTCATAAACTAAATCAACAATTATATCTTACCTACTTACTACAACAATCACTGATACTTAATTAAGTCTTTTTCACCGTCGAGTCGTAGCAACAAGAACGCTTAGCGATTCCTACTTGACCCGTTTCTAGGCGGTTTGAGTCATTTTCGTTTTGGTATAGGTACATTCCAGAAAACGTCAAAAGAACACAAAACAGTTCATTAAAAAATCTTCAAATTAGTTAAATCGATTTAATCATTCGCTCAACACTTTTAAATTTAAATCAAGCTTTAAAATGTTAATAAATAAACGGTTTTGATAGATCATTATTATTATTATATAACTAGCTGTTCCACGCGGTTTCACCCACGCTGCTTAGCACCTGTTGGTTGTAGCGTGATGTTATATAGCCTATAGCCTTGGCAGTCGCTCCATGTAAAATATTGATATTCAGCTGCATCCGGTTAGACTGGAAGCCGACCCCAACATAGTTGGGAAAAGGCTAAGCAGATGATGATGAGCCTTCCTCAAGAAATGGACTATCCAACACTAAAAGAATTTTTCAATTCCAACCAGTAGTCCCTGAGATTAGCGCGTTCAAACAAACAAACAAACAAACTCTTCAGCTTTATAATACTAAGTATAGATATTAGTATAGATTATGCATAAGCATAATTGTCAAGAGCAGAGGATATAGTACGTAGGTAAGTACATAGTATATCACATGAGCTGTGTGAGTGTGTGCAAGTAAGGAGCACGCGTGGGCCCCGGCCAGGTGTGCGCAACAATCTCGGCAGTTGTCGCTGCGCACGCGCACCCTCGGTGCGCTTTTGATAAATTTCAGTACGTCTATAAAAAAGGATCTATCAAAAGATGGTGACTAAATCAACCGGTGTTCGGGTGCAACTATGCAGCGCGGATCGGTCGCCCTCCGCGAACAAAACACCGTTTGTTGGGTGTGCAAACAAGTTCTGATTAAATGAAAAGGTGTCCCGGAACGGGTGTGTCCGTCGTTTGCTTGGAGTAATTACATTTCATTTGATATCTGTGCCTAAATACATACTAACGATGTCGTTTGAACGGCGTGATAATTAATTTTCGTAACTAAAGTTTTAGCTACGTACCTGCATGGAGGTATGAGCAATACGTTTGTTATGCCGAAAATCAGTATAAAGTCTAATATAGTACTTAAATGTCTACAATTTTGGAGTACTTAGTAAATGTTAATAAACCGGTGAATACTCTATTTATACATATACCACGATAAGACCAAGACATGTTCGTAGTTGTGGGTTGTTGGAAAGACATACCGCGGGGCCGGAACACAAAGGGCAAAAAAAGAATATGTAGGTATGAGTTTCAGTCAGTAAAAGTCTGACAATCCTTCTTGCTGAAGAATTTACTAGATGTCTCCCCATCCGAAAAAAAAGACATGACACAGTGGACTCTTTTTCATTGATGAGAGGAAAATTTAGTTCATATGAAAACATTTCCCACCGTTAGTACTTTGAACACGGAACTAGTGTAACTAAAGAACAGCTCTCGCACATCAGATAATAATAGTGCCACCCGTTTTTTTTACAGATAGAAAATAATAATGTAACCGTTATTCGTCATTTACGGTTCTGTTAATCCTGTACCGAATGATCTACTTGTTCGAGCCTGCTCCGGCGCATTGGATGCAGCTGTCCCCGCGCGACCCCAGGTCTCTCTCCCCTTCATACCGTAACTCTATAAATACCTTTTTGGGCTAAGAAATGCAAAAAATCCTTATAACGGTGAGATTTTGAAAAAAATATCGAATGTGGGAAACGATCGATTCCCGTTTCCCTAGATTGTTATTTTATTGTTCCTACTCGTTGTAACGGTAGGAATGGCTTCACATGTGCGTATACGCACGTCACGCCTGTGTCGTAACCTTGAATCAATGTTGGGTATAATCAATAAAGATTTCTTATAACTTCAAATACTTTGTTGTACACACATACATAAATACAGGACATTGTATAGATTTTAAATATATAAGTAAAGTCTGTTAAAGAGAAGCGGTTTCTCTAAACGGCTCAGAAAAAAATGAACAACTTATTAAAATGGTATTTTGTTAAAACACCGAAAAAAAGATAATTGCTATAAAACTTAAGGTCAGGCGGGGCAAGCGCGCCGACGGGGTAAGCGCACCTACCATAAAAATATCGAAAACTACTGATGTATTATAACTAACGACATCTTACATCCATACAACAAACTAACACACAGTTCTTTTCAAAATCACAGATGCCTCTGTTCACCATACATTAATATATCCACCATTTTAATTTTAGTGTCATTTAAACCTGTTACCAGAGATGAGCACGTCTTACTAATCCCCATATATCTTAAAATATTTTACATGTTGCGGGACACCAATTAGTTGAGTACAGAATGTGATAGTTTTCCTTTAAATCTATGTCTGTATTTTAGGCTTAGATAGTGAAATTCATATTTTTTTTGTAAATTGAAAATCTTAACCTTAAATTAGTCAAGTGAGGCAAGTGCGCCTAAGTTTTTAGTAGTATGGCGCACTTCCCCCGAGCCAGAAGTCGTCAACTATTAAGATTAAAATATTTTCTTAACCGACGACGGCCTCTGAGTAAGGGTCATGTTTTTAACCGACTTCCCAAAAAGGAGGCGGTTATTCTGTATTGAGAAGTTACTGCTTAGACTGCTTAGTGCTAAGGTCATGTGATGAGAAGGCATTGAGTGATGAGTTTACTTGCTATCTTCTTACAAATGGTTCGTACTTATCAAAGAAAAAGCGAGAAGCCTTCTTGGTCTAGAGCAACTTTATGTCAAGCAGTTGACGCCGTTCGGTCAGGCCTATCTGGATATGAAGCAGCTAAAACTTGTGATATACCTCGTAAAACAGTCTTAAACTTAAGACTTATTATTGCTTGATTTTAACGTGTTCAGTTTTTGAAAAACCTTAGCCCGATAAAGACTGTAATGTTTTCTACTTTACCATTTAAGTTCTCGCTTGCCATCCACTAGATTACTAAGTATTTACGTCCTATGGCGTCAAAGGAAAAATTGTTACCTATTTTCGTATTATTTAAATAACGCCTTATTTGGTTAATTAAAATGTTCACCTGATATCATTTTTATTTAAATTCAGCAGTTTATACTTTTTACAATAAAAAAAAATAACATTAAAGTGTTTAGAACCCCTGATTCCTAATCTATGGCGCACTTGCCCCAAATTTCTTATGGAAGCTGTAGTAGCCTGTAGGATGCGTAAATTAAAAAGAAACCAAGAGTAATGCGCTTATTTGTATAAGTTCTATAATGTTAATTATCTGTTTTTCTTGTAACGTACGATTTTAGCGTATTTTCTTTAATAGGCGCACTTGCCCCGTTTCCAGGGGCAAGTGCGCCTATAGCCATGTGTCTCAATTTAGTAAAAAATATCGCATTAATATTGATAGATTTGATTGAATCGTCGTTTCTTGCAGCTACAACATTCCAAATATTTACAATTTAATAAATGTGCACTCATAAGTCAGCCCTGAAAAAAAATATTTTGCATCGAAATCATCCATGCAAAAAGTATGGCGCCCTTGCCCCGCCTGACCTTATGTAAATACTAGTCTAACCACCGTAGCGGGTTTACAGTAAATTATCCTATTGATTTATCCAAATAGTGAGTTATCAACACATGGAGTTTAATACTGTTAAGATTATTTTATTTGCCTTAGACATTTAGTTTATTCTATTTTATTTCCTTTACTAATGTAAGTAAAAATGTGGACGAAAATTATACATAGGTAATAGAAAAGAGTTTTTCTGTAGAAGATAATCTATGCTGACTTAAACAGTTTTTCAGGATCTATGGTGTGCGGAAGCAACAACGAAATCGAATCTAAATTTATGAACGAAGAAAATAATTACGTGTATCTGCAAATAAATCCATAAATACACATTTTCAAATATGAGTCTCAAACGATTCTTAACGACCAAAAGTAGTTTCATTTCTCCTAACATAAAACTTAAAGTTACGAACAATTTGTTAAAAAAATATACCTAAGTCGCAACTTTCTGTTACGTTGATATTTATGAACCACTGAAAACCATACATCTCCTCGATACCTACCTCAACCAATACTATACATAGTAAGTGGCGCATATGCGTAGATTGTATAAATAGTGCGTCTGCGCAGTCGCGAGTCGCACACAAGAAGGCCACAGCCCGCAAGTCGCAAGGGAATGCGCGAGGGGTGAAAGGTGGCCGGTGCGCGGCGGTGACGCACCGGCCGCGTAGCGTGTGCCCAAATCTCAGCTGTTGCCACTATACAGGGTGGTGTTTTAATGTGGCTTATTATTTTTTGTTTTAATATAAGTCACGCGATCACGTTGGGATATTGGAAAAGTTAATTATAGAAAAAGATTGTGCGTTTCTGTTCTTGCTACGGCGTAGCACGTTACGACTCTGTTTTGAGTAATTATTAAATAAGAAATAACAACAAGTGAGTATAACTTAATGATCCCTTTTTATTTAGGATTTCAAAAAAAAACAAATGAAGAGAATAAAACTAAATAAGTATTTATCTGTAGTAACAGTATGTTTTATGATATTGTGACTAATTTACTTAGTAGGTACATAAAAATACCAATAACTAATTAAGAAATCCCGCTCGTGAAACATGTACTTATAACGCATTTTATTGAACAGCCTGTATAAGATTCAATCCATCTGTATTAAAAGTGTTTATAAAAGCGTTGAATGGCTCTGTGCGCTTTATATAGAAAACTCTACAGCTATGCCATTATTTAAAATTAAACTACTCACCTACCTGCACGCAATACTCCGGGTACCGAAACTACATAAGTCGTGCAATATTATGCAGTTCAATTTTGGACCCTATAAACAAAAGTTTTATTTTTACTTAAGATCTCTGTTCCATCCGATTTAAAACCATATCACAAGGAGTTTACGGTTTACCTTTGCTTCTACGTTATTACAACGATTTAACCGAAATATGAATTTCTCACTTCCAAAGTGACAAAATTGCTACGATCAGAGTGGTACTTGGGACCATTTGTAGTCCGCGAGCGAAACAATGAATGGGGGAGACCCTAATCGAGTTGCTTATTTCCAGAAAGTACTACGTGTCGTCGGGTTGTAGGGGTTGGTAAGGCGTTTAAACCGTTTGGTAGCAAGCCAGCGGTTCCATGCAGATGTGCGATTCGGGTACAGACATGTGATTCTGCACGCGCAGCCAGCTGCTGGCATAGCTGTGCACTGATTCAATACAATGCAGGGTCGGACTCAGCTCGTGGGTGCCTACGCTTTGTATAACATTGATGTGTAGGCAAGCTCAACAAACAATGATACAAATCCATACATCAACAATGGTAGGTACAGTTCAGGTGTGCCATGGATCGGTCGTTAGTTCGACGAAGTAATAATAACAGATAACTGTGTAGATAATAATACTGATAAAACGTTATGTTATTAACTTATTGTTTTATTTTGCAAGATCATATTTTTCTTTCTGCTTGTGAAATGCTAAGGGGTCTTGCTTGTTTAATGTTCTATATAATGATTTTAAATATTTTTTTTACATCTGTGTGTTATGAATTTATCATATCAAAGAAATAAATTTATAATAATTAAAGAGTTTACCTCATTCATTTTCATTGTTTACATTACCATCATACCAGTAGGGCAGCTACCTAACTAAATGCCTAAAAACAGCTGAACATAATCAAAACAAATTTAATATTTACAAGAAATTCAAAATTAATTATAATTATCATATATTAGATTCATTTGCATGTAATTTATGCGCGAAATTAACCGCCAATTGTGTGACATTGAGAGAGCTGTATGGCACCACCTGCCCCGGGCGCGGCGCCCCTGTCCATCGCTATTTCCGCCATACTCCATAGCGCACGGCTCGCGGCCCCTGCGCTTGCGCCGCTCGTGCCGCGACCGTTACGCACGCGCCCCTGCCCCCGCGACGTAGCACCTGGCCGCCGCCACCGCGCCGCGTCGCAGCCGCCCCATACCATATCACACTTGTTAATAATTAAGTTACGATGATACCAATGTATTAAACACTTATTACATAATATAAGCATGGCTTTACATTTTTAGAGTTGTACAACTATAAAAACCACTTCTTCAACTTTTTTTCTAATGTATAAAATAACAACATTCTAAACTTGGATGAGAAAAACAACAACGTTCAAACACAGTAAGGAATACAAAATTTTACTGAACCTCTTCCACGAATTAGTTATTAGTGCTGCCAATAGGGTAAACAAAGTGATAAACATTAGTCAAGTAAGTCAATTTTATTCTCTTAACGAGTTGACTAAGTACTTGTCCATTATCAATGCGCCATTCAATTCGATAAAACAAAATGTCTAATGTTGTTTACCATCTACCATCCACCGGTGTTATGTTTACGTTTCCCAAGCGTAATCGAGATAACGTTTCATTCACAGGGACCCGAAATAATTAGTTAATGAGTGACAGTTTGTTTGTTATAGTCGTGTCATTATCGCCTACTTGAGTCGAAAGCCTGAATGAATCGATAGTGAAGAGCTCTCATTTTGCCATACCAAGTATTATTGTTGACGATCGATCGAAGCGATTAGTCACAGGTATTATTAAATACAATCGAGATGTTGATGTCAATTACACGTCCGTCCCTTGACACATACTTGTAGGTACGCTGAGTCACGAGGTGAATTTCACCTCGCGCCATCGCCATGATCCTTGTCATCATGATATCATATGCGGCTTGAACGTTGAACTTGCATAGCCAGCAAATGTACGGTGAAATCATATAGCAAAGATTGACTTCCTTGCTTATTCATAGAAATCTCACAAAGAAATGACGGTGATACTATCGAAAGCAAATGCCTATGAAATTAAATTGGAAAACAAAGTCAATTTATTTATGCAGATTGTCGTATGCAGATATGCATGTTGGTACATGGTATACATATAATTATGTAAGTATATTTTATATTTCTCGTAATAGAAACTTGAATGTGCTGTCCAAAGTATTTGTGTACCTATATTTTAGTTAGAGATTGAAAATTCAGCTCCGAGTTTTAGAGCGATGGCGATAAACCTCCAAAAATAGAACAAAACCATAAAGATCTTTCGTTGACGTGACGATCGGTCGCATAACGGTCAAGGTTTAAGAGTTGTGATATATAAATGTGGTGTTCGTGATTTACCAACATTTAGCTCCTGAAGTACACATGCATTTACCTACCTACGGTCTACATGAATGCATACATAATAGCTTGCCCGAAAGGGATGCACATAGCACTTTGCCTTTGTAACTCTGAACTTGTTCTGTGAGAAACCCAAATTGCCCGACGAACAGTCTGACCTGTGGGAATTAACACTGGCGGCATAAAAAATATAACAAAGACTCTATGGACGTTATATTTCCGCGTTGGGAAGGGGTTGTAAAAATATCTTGTTTGGTTTGATACACACAAGGAACTGTTTTTATTAACGATCTGCAGTTTAAACGGGTTCTCAGCCTTCCGGTTCCCGTTTATTACTATTATTGAATAAGTTATCCGTTAGGATCGTGTGATTTTCGGAGTGGACATTCCAACATGATTCTGTGACTTGTACCGGGAGGATCTTTTATCTGAACTTTGTATTGTTGCTTTAAAGTTCAAAAATTTATTCACTTTCTCACGACCACGAAATTATTATTGACGACATCCGACCATTGAAATCCAAACTTGTTCAAATATATCGAATCATTTCCATCCTCCCCATTGCTTTCGATAAGAGTTTTGATTTTGTTAATCAGTTCTGTGAACCGACACATAAATATAATTATTACACCTAAGTACGTGGACGTTGAATGAATACGTCTGTACCAGCTTAAAAAGACGTAATAAAATGCTGATTCTGAATTTCTACCACAACAACACGTTGCGTTGTGATACATAAGATCCTACTAATATTATAAATCCTACTAATGTTACAAATGCGAATGTTTGTGAGGATGGGTGTATGGATTTTTGTACTCTTTCACGTCAAAACGGCTGTTCGGATGTTGATGAAATTTGGCACAGTCTTACATTAATTATGGAATAACACTTAGGATACTTTTTTTTCAATCCTCACGCAGTCTAGCCGCGGTCGCCAGTTAGTCATTTATAAATTTTATACAACTATTAATAAATGTTTCAAAAGGACTAGCCTTTTGAAACGATCGGAACAGAAAACATCTAAGTATGTGTGTATGTCGGTGAGATATGCAAATAAAATTCATTCCGTGTAACTTGTAGTCAGATATGATAAGAGCTACTATTATGTAATTGTTGGTTATGGCGCACAAACGTAAAAGGAAGACGAATCGCAACAGGAAGGAGGACAAGGTCAAATGAGAAGATAACTTCGCCCCGTGGCGAACAATTAATAATAATTCGCTGTGTGTCATCGTGGTCTCATATAGCATACCTTATGCTCTAACTAGGTCGGTACATAATCGCACTTATATGATTTTTGATTACTGAAGCTTTTCGATCAAGTTTCATTTAGGTATTTGCGATCCCTGGTGGCTCGTGGCTCGTGACCTATGGAAGTGCGTTCTTTGTTTGATGACATCTTGGGTGTTAAGTAATATGCTTGAGTCATATTGTGTATTGCTTTGTTTGTACTTACTTCTTATTTGTTTAGTTTTTAACTAGAAATCATCAATATTTATTTTTCTGCGACTCCATAGAGAATATTTATGTAGATTTCTGTCTAATAGAGTTACATATAGTGCATGTTCAATTTAACATCCTTAGGTCCTGAGGTAGATTGTATATCTTCTTACATTCAGAATTCTTGTCGAACCTGCCTGCTTGCCAAATAATGTACTAGGTACTTACTTACTTGCACTTTATTAGATATTATTATGTTAAAATTACCAGTTTATTCTGCAAATGTACCTATTTTCAGTTCAATATTTAAGAAACTGCTATTCTAACTTTATTTTATCTTCCTAACTTAATACAAGAAATATTCTGGGTACAGATTTCGTATGAGAAACGTCCAGCTGTTGCTGATGTCGTCAAGTTAAATTTACAATAGATGGAACCGAACAAAGGTATTGGAGGCATTTCAAAAACGGCATTGGTTCAGTTCAAAGGTGCTTAACCCCAAGTTTTGTGCAAAAAATCGTTTCATTTGCAGCGAGAGCGTTCGCACCGGTGCTATGGAGAAGCTGGGCATATCGCACTGAGAGGCAGCGGATCCGCCGCGCCGGGTGCGGAGGCGCAGGTGCCTGCCGCCCCGCGCCGCGCCGCGCCGCTATTGGCCGCGGCCCCGCGCCCTCCGCCGATTGGGTACGGCGCACGTGCGAGGCCTACCCGCCGCCACCTGGCCCCGCCGCTGACGGGGAGCGCTTTATAAGCGGCGAACCTTCCCTCACCGCACCACTCGAGCTCAGGACGCCGACGAGTGCACGTACACGATTGTCGCGTCCCGAACACGACACTGTTAACGCGATTTCGACGATATCTTGTGATGTTTGGATTGTTACGATTATAAGTGAACTTGTGAACGTTTTCCGAATTCTTTTTGAAGACTTTTTTTAAGTGTTAGTGAATATTGTGCAAGATGCTCGTGGAGGACTCACAGACCACACGGGCTCTGATGACGAAGAAGTACGCACATTGTCCGCTGAAGAAGCGGCCGGTGCTGGTGCGGGAGGAGCGGCCGGCGACGCCGCCCACTACGCCGCCTCACCCCGCCCACCTCGCCACGCGACTTTACTACGATTATCATTGTAAGTATCATGTTTTGTAATCAATTTGTTAACAATTACCTACAAATTAAGATATCTTGCAAATATTGAATACTTAGTAAATTTTTCTATAAAGTAATAAAAATTAACTTCAAGACCCAGAGTGAATGCGCTATGTTCGCAAAATTAATTTAACATAAATAAAGTTTGGACCCTTAATAAATCTTAAAAATCAAATAATAATTCTAATAAATATTAACTGACATTTAGTACTATGTTAAAAAGAGAACAAATTGGTAGACCTGCTTCATTAAGCACTATCATTAATTTTCCCTTTTTTATTGTCTACAGGTGATACAGAAAATGATGAACCCCAAAATCTTAGTACAAAACCTGAAGACCTTTCTAAAACTGGCAACTACCCAAGCAAAGCTTCATCTCCGGTGTCGACAACGGCAGTTAAGGTAGAACCTCGCGAGTGGCCCCAACAGCAACTCGAGTACCTGGCTGCGTGTCGCGCTCGCCTGGAGCCTGCGCCGGCTGAGCTGGCTCGCCCTACGCCGCAGTACGCCTACCTGCCCCCACTGTACGCACCTTACCCCCTGGAGGAGTTGTACCCGGCAGCACCTCAACTGTCCCCACCTGCGCACCCGCAACTCTATGCGCATCACTACTCGCCCGCCTCACCGCCGTCATCAGTGTCACCGCCACCATGCCCTGAAGACTTACGCTCACCCGGGTCAGTCTCCTCGGACTCCGGAATATCCGTCTCAGCACCACGACGCCCTCGCTATCAGTGCCCGGATTGTGCGAAGTCCTACTCGACCTACTCCGGTCTGTCGAAACATCAACAATACCACTGCGCAGCGGCTGAGGGAAGCCTAGCAAGGAAATCATTCAGCTGCAAATACTGCGCTAAGGTATACACATCTCTCGGAGCGCTAAAGATGCACATCCGAACCCACACCCTGCCTTGTAAATGCCACCTCTGCGGCAAAGCGTTCTCCAGGCCGTGGTTGCTGCAGGGACACATCCGTACGCACACTGGGGAAAAGCCGTTCTCTTGCCATCACTGTCGCCGCGCTTTCGCCGACAGGTCCAACTTGCGCGCTCACCTTCAAACTCATTCAGACATCAAGAAGTATTCTTGTTCCGGCTGCGGCAAGACGTTCTCGCGAATGTCCCTGCTGAGCAAGCACCTAGAGGGAGGCTGCGGAGTCCCCGGGGCCTCGCCGTACGAGTACCGGCCAGAGGCGATGTCCACATCGCACTCGCAGCAGCCCCTCCCTCCGCCCGCTCCCGTGCATGCCTATTAAAAAGACTGAGACCCGCAGGATCCTCGATCTCTTATTTAGTTGTAACACTGTCTAAGTGTTAGCGTTAGCTGAACGACGCTCTAGTATTATAAGTATTTAAATTAAATTATTTTTGTAAATGGTTTAAATCTCAACGGTGTGTAAATTTATATCTTTACGTTTCATGTGTAGGGGACCAATGTAAATTTAGACTTTTTGGCATTTAAGTTAGATTAAGTTAATGTAAGATTATATTCAGTCACATCAACCGTGGCTACGCTAGTCATATGGCATTTGCCGAGTGTCATACACTTATTAAAATTATATTCGTATCCTAAGCCATGTACAAAGTGCCTTAAGTATAAATGATTAATATATTCTGAGAAAAGTATAACATTATGCTATTATTTTAATGTACCTACTGTATTAAAATAATACTTATCAATGAGGCTCTAGTTAAGCCGACGGTCTTATCGCGTTCCTTTCTGTTACCTCCATAAGCAGAAAATAAAACATGACATAAACTTAACTAGCTGTATTCTTTCACACAACCAATTTCTCCCTGGCATTCCTCAAGTCATCTGGGTTTATAGCATTGGCAACATTATGTTTTACAAGATGGTGGTTGGTTGTAGTTGGAGCGCCGTATGCGGGATGCGCGTGATCATGATCATGATGCGTGATCTCCATTTTGGGAAATAAGTGCTTTTACAAGTTCGTTGTGCAGAAATCGCTAGTACAGCACAGCTAAGGATACTAAATAACTAAAAAGATTTACGTCAATCAAAACAATAGTAGCTAATGGTGGCGGGCGGGCTTGCTTTTACGGGTAATACTTGGTTTGCACTGAGCAATTGCACAATATCGACACGTGTAGAAAAAAGTATCTATATATTTAGTAGTGCAGGAGAAGCACAGGAGAGGTTGGAAGAAAAATTGGGAAATAGCATAACATAACAAAACATAACTACATAGGTGTTACATGGTTAGTAAAACAAATTAAAAACGCAGAATATAATAAGTGCGGATGAATATTTGGGATTGGCCTGATAGAGGTGTTAGGTACCTACATTTCTATCGTGTATAAAAGAAAAAAGATAGGCTGTCCTGACTTCAAATGAAGAGCATGCATGATAATGTAGCAAAGAATCAAATAACTGTTTCAAAACATCGCTCCATCTTAAATCCTCCTGTGGCCAGATATGAGTTAAACGAGTTCCAAGATATCAAACATCGCATCATAATCTAGCAGAATAGAAAACAATCCTATTTCACGGGACTCGAAACTTCTATCATTTACCGCTAAATAAACATTGTAGCATCGAAATCTAAACTATAAACCATAAGCAATGTTTTAATAGGCAACAAACAAAGTTCGCGTCGCGTCTACTTTAGACGCAATTTGTGGTTCAGTAAGTGGTTATTTAGCGGCAGCGAGTTTATCGAGACAATAGCGCAAAGCACCGGGGCACCGGTCTGATGTGGGTCGAGCATTAGACGGTGGGCGCCAGGCCGCCGCGCACGGTCACCCGGCCACGAGGTCACCAGCGGGCCCGCACCCGCCGCCACCTCCCCTATGCCTAATTAGTGGCACTACCTAAAATGTCCACTACTATTGCTCAACACTCCAGTACTAAACTTTCTTCAGCTTTCTCATAGTTATTCTTACTGGATATTTTAATATAAAAAGTTTCTTTACATATAGACTCTAATGCGTGAACTAAAAATTGTCTGATTTAATTCTGCAATTCTACCTCATAATACAGGGCTGTTTAAGGAAGTCGCATACAAATATTTGTAACTATCGTTGTGATATCAAGACTGCCGGTGTAACCACTTTGCCGCTTGTACGCGGTAAGAAGAAAATGCTAAGTATGCAGGTACATTACGGTTCACAATAATAAGATTACCAGGTATGTAGGTACCATACCCATACTTTGTATGATTTTCTTAGTATTAAGCTAAAGTCATGCAATCGCAAACAATGCGGTCTGAGTAAACAGAATAAAGCAAATTTTCGTTTCTTGATAAAAGACTGAAACGATAGAAAGATGACAAAAAAGGCTGTCTATAAGTTGCATCTAAGACCCAGTTTTCTTAGGCTGGTATCAAATGTCCGGTGCTACAACTCCTTTATAGAAAACCGTACTGAAACCGAAATCCCCGCACCCCTCGTGACACACAGTTAATTAAAGACCATGTTTATGACACCACTGTGCTGAGGTCTTCTTGAAACTTATTATCACGTGACATAAAATTAGCGCATAACACTTCTGACCGCTACAATACCATAAGACATTGATTATGCATCTCCAGGTGAAACTTTGTAATTCAAATCATCAAGCGCTAGACATTGTTTCCCAACATTTACGCAAGCCACTGACTCATACAATGAATAAACATTTAAAATTTAATTGACATCGTAATCCAATAAGTTTATCAGAACATAAAGCAGATCATGAGGGTTACTAGTACGAAAGTTGTCCAATAAGATATTAATCTCTCTGTTAACCTTTGACCCTGTCAGGCAAGTGCACGTTTCTTAAACGTCAGATAGGTACTTATTATCGGCACTTTTCTATAGATTTGTTTGAAATTAAGATATTATCGAAGCAAGTTATGAAACATAATATTGTAACAATTAAGCATTAAGACATTCTTAAGTCGTAGCGACATCATCTGTTGACGAGTCGTGACATTCATAGAACGGGAAAAATTACTAGGAATTCCGTACTTTAAATCGCTGAAATCGAAATTGTTTGTTGAGACATAAAAGTGCATCTTTTAGCATTGAAAAAAGTATCTCCTTAATTACGTATTTCATCAAATTAGTCCGTTGCTATATTACGATACTCCTTTCTCAACGCAAAATACCCGGAGCCCAGTTAAATTACGTTAACGATAGTGCGAGGACACACACGGCTGCAATAATAGGAGAAAATACACATTATCTTATACGAATGCCAATTAGTGGTAGTCAGTGAAGACGTGTCGTTGAGAGCGCGAATGCGTGTGCGAGTCGCAGTGATTGGTCACCGACGACCACCGCGGCCGCAGCGAGCACGGCGCGTGCGCAGCGTCCCCGCACACCGGCCAATCCAATGCATTCTCATTAATTAATTCTGTTCCTATTTGCATCGTGATTATCTAATCCGATATCGATCGCTGATATGCGGTACCAATTAGAGTTCACACCTAATAGTCTAATAGAACTTTGAACTTTTCTATTAGTTATAACTTATAAGTGATCGCCTTAAAGATAATGCAAACGGGTTTCGACACTAATTTGACCTCGTTCGAGAAGAGCTTTGGTATTGTTATGTTTAATTATTTATATCTTTTAAACTAGAAACATTATTAATGTAGTACGGAGATTTTAGATAGATAATAATGTGAACGTGTGTACGTACTTGTTCGTGAAATAAACCAATTTGCAGAGTTGCGCAAGGCGTTCACCGCGACGTTACCGTTTGGTACTATGTTATGTGCAGCGCTGAAGAGGCCACGTCGTACGTAAATATCTAGATCAGTCTAGATTTAGGGCTGGCGGCGGCAATGGACCAAGTCAAGCTGCGGCGATAAGCATGATTTGTAACGTCGCGCGTCGCGTCGGCGCGTGCGCACAAATAAATGTGATTTCAATGCGCACCTCTCAATAAATTATCTAACCCACTCTTGATATGACATTGTAACGATTTATAATCCTCACACTCGATGCATTTGATGTTGAAGATTTCGCCTGCAAACCATTGTCTGGAACATGTGGTGACGCCAACATTAAATACTTTACTGTCTTATCAGACGTTTCAGGAAGTCCGAGAATACCCAGTGGAGATTTTAAAATCAGGATTATTATATTAAGTGATCACGATTATTAATTTAAACATTGTGTTTACCGATTAAATTGTACAATAATTTAAGTGTTGATTACTTTTATTAATAGGTGTGTGTAATATGACTCGGCGTGTCTATACGGCGCATAGCAATTACACAATAATATAATCGTAGCACGATTAATCAAAACTATGAACATGGCCAATAAAGTTGGTAACAGCTACATGCACTAATCACATTAATACTGCTGGTGATAGGTACAGCATTAAAAGAGGTATATTTGATTTGTTTGATAATAATATTAAACAGATTAAGCTGTGCCTTTTTTTTTCGGGTGGGAAATCATCCAATCCAGCGGCGCCTGGTGGCTGGTGGCTGGCCTGATGTTCTAACCCTCCCGTGACTGCTATTGAGAAATTATATTGGTGGAAAAAATCAACCACATACACTTTGCTCAATCCGGGAATCGAACCCACGACCACTAGAACAACGATGAACGAAGCAGTGAGGACTTTATAGAAATACAATAACCAAGTGCCAAAAACATATTCTTGACACACACGAAGAAGATTAGTTTTATTGATAAACTTATACAATAAAACTAATACCAACTAATATGTATTTTATACTATTTTGTGCTGCATACGTACCTAACCACATAGGCTAAAAACAAAAGTACTTAGGTTGGCTAAAGGTTAGGCTGCATTCAATGTAGGGTACATTTAAAATACCAAGTTATCTTTCTATTAAATTGCATGCTCATTAGTAGTTAGCCCCTGGTCTACCTTTTTTATCGGCGCTGTCGGCGCACTTATACTACTACCACTTATATTCCTATTACTTTCTGTGCGCACCGTTTTGATAAAATTATTAGTAGTACCTAATTTTTGTAGGATAGAAACAGTATTTAGATTCAAGGACATGAATACATATATTATGTATTATAAATGTTAAAAATTTGTGTATCCTTTGTTTAGGACAATGTTGTATACAGGGACCTCCGGGCACAACCATCACACACAGTTTAAATAAAATTGGAACCTAACACATTAAAAATACTTTCATCAAAGACGAAAGATATTATTATTTAAGTGACACCGAATTAAAAAAGTCGTATTTACTAATAGTTACGTCAGTTAAACACGAACTGATACAATCCGGAGTCACAAAGTAGACAGCTGTGTCACAAAGTCACAAGCACATTATAACTTTGTTAATAATTTATAGCTTTGTTAATTGAGTTTGATATCCTTTGCTCTGAGTTTCACAACTAATAACATTATATTGATCAGTGCCTGAATAAGTACCTATAAATTCGTAATATCGTTATAATATTGCGTTGTAAAACCACTGGACTATAGCACTTGTTGCACTGTTTTATCTATTACGTAATAAAAAAGGAGTTAAAGTTCCCTGTTCGACATTGCTTTACAAAAAAAAAATTTCATGTCATGAATACATTAGCAGCGGCCAGCTACAATCAGAGAACAATCACGCGTGAGTACGTCATCTCGTACGTTTTATGATTACGCGGGAGACAGATGGTGTCGTTAGCGCGCGGAGATCGAGGCGCGCTACGTGTGTCACCGGAGTGTCGCCGAGTGTCCGCAGTGTCCGGAGAGTGAGTGTCGCGGCGGAGGTGTGACGGCGACGCGATAAATCGCGCGATCCTGTGCCAATAAGCACGACACAGCGGCCCGTGAGCTATGGGTAGCGCAGCGCGTGGGCGGCGACGTCGCGCTTCAACGACTCTGAAAAGATTATTCACCGGTAGCGATGCTTTGTGGATCCGCGTAAATGGATTCTGATGCTTTATTTCCTTAAGCTTGGAGGCTGTGATTGCGCAATCTTAGTTTTGTATCAACTCGATAAACAGTAAGTGAAATAAAAGCAAATATTTATAGCTTAGACGACTTCATCGCATTGTTTTTGATTCAATACTTACCAGAATATAGTTTAATTTATCGTCCAGGAATTCAATGCGGATCTAATATACACTAGTTGCCTATACCTACCTAAGTAGGATATTATTTTATTTGTATAAATATTGGGGATTAGAAAAATCTTACTTAAAATTGTAATGCAAACAAGCAAGTCAAGTTGAAACATTTAGACGTAAAGCTCATTGAACATACACGTCTCGGTGGACAACGCGCTAACAAAAGACATCAACGGGCAGCGCGCTTACATCATTAACATGGAAATGTTTCAAAGGTTATAAATGTGAATGGTTTTCAACATAATAGTCTCTAATTTATCACAGTGATGTAAAATCGGAAGTATAATCTGCTATTCGTAACTTTCATTGACATTTTTTATTTGATGCCAATAAATAAACAAAGATTATGGAAGTGTGTAGGCAGGGTGAGTCACGTGCCGAGTATCTCGAGCCTCACAATAAAAACATACTCAAGCAGTCAAGCTATACTCGGCATCGGCAGTCGAGCAGCCGCTGCAAACATTAGCATCCAATGTTAATTACCTACGAACCGTCCGCGTCATCTCAGTTCTCTCACCGGAGTTATGCGAACCAGATAATAAAATTTGCAACCCATTTTATACGCGCTGTTTAAGTTATAGGTGATGAAATTTTTGGTGATAAATACGGTCTTATTATTATATATTTAATTAATTAATATTTATGTGTGAACACAAATTTACTTTAAGAAATAGGTACATGAATACACCAACAGGATTTCCATTTATTTTGCACTACTCGAGTACATCTTACCTAGGCTAGTATTGCGTGCAATAAAAACATTGCAAAAAAATGTAGTTCTTTAACTGATCATCTTGTGTAAATCTCGAGATGTAAGAGACAGTTTTTGTTTACTTGAGAGTTTTTGTCTCTCGAATAATCATAATTATCAAGATAACTTCGTGGTTTTCAAATTTCCCGTCCCGTTATAAAGAAATACAACAAAACGCAAATTAAACGAACATAAATTCGTTATCAATATTTTCTTGAGTGACATGACATTTATGCAAAACTGTGATACGAATTTAATATGATTATAACAAAACGCCCGGGGCATGAGTTATTTTTTACATTTCACATCGAGACAGTTACCCAGATCAAATCGAAGCGGTCTTTTGTTCTCGGTCGATTTCCTTGTTCGCTAGAGGGCGCGGGCGTTAATACAATAATCTGGTGTCTGCATAAAAATTAACCGGTGTGTAACGGTACCGCGCGTAGGAGGCGCACCTCGCCGCGCGCCCGACCGCCCGACCGCCCGGCCCTCACCTCCGACCTGCTCGTAACTCGCATCACGGCGACGATGCATCAGTTTCACGTATTACTAATTATGACATTCCGGTATTACGCATTATTGTAGCTTACCTCATAAATGCACTCCCGATAAGCCTTAAACAGATGAAAAACGACATAACAAACAAACAGGACGTCTGTTGCCACAGATTAGATAATATTGCTACGCTGAAGCAGGATGTTGTGCGACTAAGGATATAAAGTTACGACATTAACGTTTCAAATTGCCGAATTCAGTTGGACAATGGTGTATGTAATGACATGTCGGGTGGCGGGTGCTCATACCATTGCAGAGTTTGTATGATATGTAGGCACACCGATAATATAAATAGGGGTACGACTGTTTGGAATAAAATTATGGTATACATTGGATTGGAAACAACATAATTATGTCGATACTATAATCGCGTTAGTAGTGATATTAGATACATGTCAATTATTTTGTGGATCCTGAAATTCAGCTTATATAGCTGGGAGAACGACTTTCAAAGTTATCATTTTTGTGAATCGTGTATGTATTTTGTAACTGTACTTAACGTTAGTTGCACAAGTGTTCATACAAACAATTAAGTATGTAGAAAGTATATCCTGACATGAGTCGACGTTAAATTGATATCCCAAGAATATTAATAATTAATGAAAAGGATCATCAATATCAACCGAAGGAACAAGAACATTTATTATATGAAAGTTAAACATTAATGGTAAATTCTCTTTTACTTTCTTTTTACATTGTGTATCTGGACTGGTGGAACATTAAAAACTTAATCATATCAATTAAATCGGCACCGCTTGCTATAAGATGAGATCGTTACACGTGCGCGTTTATAAGGAGAAATCAGCACGGAGATATAGTCTCATCATTAAGAGCCATTCGTTAAAACCTACAGACAGTAAAATCTGTAACAAGCAACGTAATAAATGCAATAACAATGAATAAAATGGCAATAATAGCAGGTGAAATCGCGACAGGTCCGGGTCTCGGGTCGTCGTCCGTAATTATAAATAAAATACGGCAACCGCGCAGCGCCGCCGCCGCCCCCGTGCGTCTGCGTACCGCACCGCACCGCACTGTACCGCGTCGCGCCGCACTCCTACCGACACCTATCCTGTATCACTTTACCCACTGCTTTCAGAGCACAATAGTGCATTATTGTCCTTATATGGACTTTTATACGCACTCGTTCCAAATTTTGTTACGAATACAAGCTCACCCACTAATGCAAGGATACGGGCGTTATTTGGACGTTTTGTTGTTTAATAAAAGTCACTTGGTCATACTGTTTAATGGCAACTTGTTGGCGTTAATTGTATGCAGCAATGTAGATGTATAGAATCTGTGCAAATCAAGCCGTGCGGAGCTTTTTATTCTGTTTAGAATTGGTTGTTGTTTTTTTCCAGAACGAAGTGAAGACTAGCTTGCTTAGTTTTAATTAATTTAGTTACGGTTTTTTTTTTCTATAAATGTAGGTATTTTTGACACTAAGAACATAATTTTTACAAATTAAGGGCCTGCATGTAGCATTATTTAGCGTTGAAGCCGCGAAGCGCCGAAAAAACGCCGCGTTAGCGTAGTGCATACGTTCGCCAATAGTAGACGCGACTAGAGAAAATTATAAATATTTTTTAAATAAAGAACCAAATGGTATGGAATCGTATGTTACCTTCACTTAATACCAAACTGTACTGGTCTCGGACCAGTTGATATATGTAAATATGCGTAAACATAAGTAACGCATCCACCGATATTTTAATTACTCGGACGTGTTGATATCATAGGTAACAACATTATCAGTTATCAGCAGCTAAGACCAACTGTCGTGCACATGTCGGTTAGAAGAGTATTTGTAAAAATGTAAAAACTGGTAACGTAGAGGATAGGGGTAGAGGGTGTGAAGCGGCGGAGCGTGGCGGGCGGCGCGTGCGCAGGACACACGACCAGCACGTGCTGAATTCATCACTTTTCCACTCACTAGACCGTTGGACATTATTTCTTGTTACCGCTATTCAAGTAACGAGCGCCAACTAAAGCGTATGTTGCGTAAACTCTTTCGCATGGCAACTGGTGGTCGCTGATAACCTTTGGCGCCTGCCTCAATGAAGTTAGCGTAGGCGATCTAGTTGTTTGTTCACAACGGCCACCCAGTGTGCAGATATTATCCTTCATATTTTTACATGTTTTCTTGTTTTATTGGATTTGTTTATGGCCTTTTACAAATATATCAATTATTAAACCCACGCTGTTTGCCAAAATAAAATACTTTATTCTAGACTTTAAAATCGTACGATTAAATGCTCATTTGAATAGAAAGTAGATATTTAAGAAAATAATACTTTTGAGATATATTATATATATTTTATAAAAAAAAAAACATATTTATTCGAGGAATGTGAAGAAGGATTTTATGTCCATCTGTTGTAAAAAGAGACCGTAGCAATATATTTAAAACGTCGTCTTACAGAAACTTTAATAGTATAAATGCGAAACATTAGATATCAATATCATCCGGACATCTTGTATATTTCTGGTTAGAAACAGGTGAGTGTGCAGTTAGCAGTTAAGCGGGTACCCGCATGATTTCTAAAACACAGGCGGCGTGAAATAGGATTGTTGTAGGGACAGTTGCCCTACTCAGGCCATTAACTATTTTTTCATGGGTGCGTTTACAGACATTTAAGTTCACATATACAAACAGCCAGTCTTGGAACAACTATCTGTAGGCCATACAAAAATGTTTGAATCGTGCGTGGATGGAACCCGCGACACGCAGCGCAGCAGTCGATCGCTCAGCCACTGCGCCAACCGTGTCGTATTTTTTTTAATAACTGAAGTTGCATCGCTTATAGTGGCGGTAAATACCCTCTTTGAGGAGTGGCTGGAGAGGCGTCATGGCGTCCTCACCTACCGCCTGACGCAGGTCCTCACCGGACACGGTAGTTTCGGGAGGTTCCAGCACATAATCAGGCGGGAGGAAACGCCCGGGTGTCACCATTGTGACGATCGCCCGGAGGACAAGATGGAGCACACAGTGGCGATCTGCCCAGCTTGGGCGGAGCACCGCCGTGCTCTCGTGGAGGCGATCGGCGGCGGCGATCTCTCGCGTCCGGCCCTGGTTCAGTCTATGGTCCGGAGCGAGAGGGAATGGGAAGCGGTCACCTCCTTCTGCGAAGCAGTAATGCTAGCAAAGGAGGAGGCCGGGCGTTTGAGGGAGAGAACATCAGGCCAACCCAGCCGCCGCAGGAGACGCCCAGGGCGCCGGGCGCCGCGAAACGACTCCCGGCCTCCGTAGATGCGGGCCTGTAGACGGTGAGCAATGGGTAGCTCACCGTCCGTCCGTCTATTGACGACAGGCCGTGTCGACGGCACGTTCGTGTTTCACGCGCGCCTCAAAGAGAGTCAGCAAAGCAGAGGGGCTTGCCAGAGCGTCCGCCTGCCGGGGTTGCGGGTTGTTCGAAAGAGAAACCGCGGCCCCAGAACGTAAAGGGCAATTAAGAACAAAGAAGAAGAAGGAACATGAGTGGGTTTTAGTCAATACAAGTCTGACACTCTGGGGAAGTTATTTGACGATGTCCCATCCACAAAAAAAGGGTTACATTACATTACGGGTTAAAGATGGCCAGATTAAGACAATTTTTATGTTCAGAACACATACACTCTCAGTTTGCTGCCTTGCGTCAACAATAAAATAGAGAACCCAAAAACTTTGAACCCAAAATCCTCCAAGCAGGGCCGGATTTAGGGGGGGGCAACCGGGGCGAAAGCCCGGGGCCTCCACAAGCAGGGGGCCTCCACAAGCAGGGGGCCTCCACAATAGAGACTTCGGAAAAAAAATCTTTCAAATTTCAACTAGTAAACATCTTTTCCTTTGATATTTTTTTTCACCTTTACCTACAGCCTAAAGTACTTTATACATAGATGATTATTTGATTATATTAATCTTAAATATTAACAGAAACAGAAATCATTGATCTATATTTGTTCACTCCAATCAGGCAATCAGTGAAATATCAAAATCTCAAATGGCCCTGATAAGTACTTCCAATTTACTACCCATCTTGAGGGAGTACCCCAATGGCTCAATGGCTCAGTGGGGTGGTACTTGCCCGCAACCTCGGAGGTTGGGTATTCGATTCCGTGTCTCGACCATTTAAAAAAAAAGTAAATGTATATATATACCTACATATGAATTAATTGTAGTATGTGAACAATTGGTGTTCTTCTTAAACAAAAACAAATCAATTATTATTGACTAATTGGTAATTTTTTTCATATTTTTTTTATGCAGCAAGGTATGCAGTTTGATAGGCAAATAGTTATTTGTGACACAATTAAATGCCATCAAAAATTCACGAACTTTACTGCATGCAAGAAATTGCTAAAAATCATAGTCGATCAATAATAATTTATTTGTATAATTATTGAAGAAAATCGATTTCGATTGTCATACAAAACCCACCTCATCATCGTGACAAGGAGTCGAACGTAACATTAACAATCGAGTCATGAGTCACATATGAATATATCATATGTGTTTGTTAAATACTAAGAGAATCTACTTGATTTAATTATTTATTGAAAAACTCGACTGAAAAAAATTGTACATTTTAATTGGAAAATAATTTGGAGCAAGGGGGCCTCCACTCCTTTGTTGCCCCGAGGCCTCTGGACCCCTAAATCCGGCCCTGCCTCCAAGCATTATTAAAAATGTAAAGTGTTCACCGTTGAGTGTGTATGTGTTCTTCTGTAATGGATTGTCATGGCAACGTCGCGGGTGACGCTATGCGGCGGTGGTGTCGCGTCAGGTGTTGTCCACGGTGGGTGAGCGCGGCGGCAAGTGCGCCCGCGCAGCGCCGGCCACGGTTGAGCGTCGTCGGCAGTTGGGCACGCGCCGCGCACGCGACAGGTGGACGTCACGCAACGTTACATACATGTACTAATGCCACTTGAATAGTAACTCATACTCATTATAAAGCCTAGAAGAAACGATAAATTGGAAGTATTTTTGTTAGTATTTCTTGACTTTCTTGTCAATACCTAAGTATTCGTTTTATGGGTCACCATGCGGTTCTAGAAATATTGATGTCTGTGTCATCGTACGTCGACATCAGTGTATAGGTCTAAGCAATCTTAGAGCGAGTTCACATTAGGTCGTACCCGGCAGATTTACCGGATCTGTCTGACCTGTGTTGGACGCGTACTGGTATATATGGCGACCTGATAAAACTGTCGGCGAGGACCCGACCACAATTTCTGACGAGACAATGGTGGAGAATATAGACATACTGCTTTGTATAGGGCGGCTATAGCTTCTTGTGTGAACAGTAAGATCCGGTGGTCGGCCAACGGCAAAACTGTCGCTCCGACCTAATGTGAACCTAGTCTTATACTATTAAGAAAATGCAGCTTCCCATTGATATTGCCAGCCATCATTTCAAAGCTTTTTTTCGTTTCGTTTAAGTTTTTGTAATTGTTGTGGTATACATATTTTAAAAACAATCATTTAACGAAAAGTGTGTGTATGCAAGCGTGCGTGCGTATGAAGACAAAAAAGTGTCTTCTTCTTCTTAATAAGAATTTGTCAATGTCTCATTATTGTTTTCTGTTTAGTTTTCCTTAAACCACAGCAGTGCGTGGCGTTGACACATATGGAAGCAGGTAATGTTTTAACTGAAAGTGTCCTTGGTTCGGACGTTTATCTTCATGTATAACAAAAGCGACATTAAGGTTAATGACATTTTAAAATATCAATTTTAAATGTTACAGAAGTGGATCAGTCGTGAAGTCATGACAAGTGTAAATGAGTCGTATGTTTTGGCGATTTATTTGACGGGCACCGATCCTTCCATTTGAGAGTGCACACGCGGCTCGAGGGACCGACGGGCCTTCTCGAGAGTGCTTCGAACTCACGTACCACACTTTACAGCTTTATCACCCGTTATTATTCTTAATAACACGTTGTAGGTACGGCGACAACGCATTAACCTCGCGAAATTCGTGAGCTTTTTCATACCATCCGTGATCATAATGCATATTACCTTTCCGTTGCTAATGAACATAATTTAAAGGGTAGTCCTTTTACACATGTTCCTAAATAAATGTCTAAGTCCAGCAGAGTTAAGCGTTATTCCCAGTTTAATAGTTTCCAGAATGCGAAAATAAATCACATGATGCCGTGAAGACTGTTTCGGAGAACACGAGTCTCACTACATCTTGGATCTTCAGATTAAGATCCTGCCTGTTTGCAAAGATTTTGAATTCCACGGATCGAAAAAACTCTTTAAAACTCATTACACTACCACCGTTATGGGCCGATAACAGCGTGAAATTCTGGTAATTGGTAATGTTGAGGTATCTGCGCTTGTTCGTATATCTACTGTCTGCTTATGCCGACATGTATGCATCTTCTTCTTTCGTATCGGCATGAATACTTAGCAGTCCACAGCATTCGTGTTAACACAACTAACTTTAATTTTTACATTAATCTCAAAATAGTCTATTGAAAATGTGGGTACACATAATGAACAAGAAATCACTTAGGTTAAATGTATGCTATTCTTAGTAACTACTCATAATATCTACCCATGAAGTTTCTGTTACAGCGTTGCGTATTTAAGGAATAAATATTTAAAGCACTTAAATAATTAGAAAGCATTTTTGAACTAAGAAAAAAATGCAATCTATATATCAGCGTAGGTAATAACAGGAATATTGGCGCTCGCATTACAAATTCCATAGTGTAGTCGCAATGGTATTTAAAATACCGTATTGAGTGAGTCGCAGGCAGGCGTCGGTGTCCATTACGTTATAATCAATCATCGTGTACGTTCAGGTTTCAATCTGCTTTGCGCCGCTTTTGGCCAGGCGAGGCTTTCGACACGGGCGCAATCAATATAGCAGATAAGTGCGATAAGATCCGACGCAGCCTCGCGGCCGTCGTCGTCGTCGTTTTGCAGCGCACTTCCGCGCCCCGCACACCTCCCCACGCATCCCCCTCCCCCACTCGACTAGTGCCGAGACATCTTCATCTGAAGCCTTTAACTATCTGCCACACTGTTTGCTCTTATAAAGATGTCGGTATTCTTCCGTACATTTAAGTACTTTTTAATTAAAGGAAGTTAATTCTATAGGTGTCTTTTTTTCAGTGTCTCAATATTTTAAGCCGGTCACCAAAACAATAAGAATCAAAGATCCCTTATTATAACTGATTCAAGTAATTCGTAATATCTCAACTGTGTGCAGATTTTTTTCGTTAAAAGTAAGCTGTCAACAAACAATTAAAACCACGCAAGAGAAGTAAGATCACGATTCTCAAATTTACCAATTATCGTGACTCACATTTGTAAAAAAAATATTGGAATCCACCGTAATACGTACGACGTAAGTGCATGGCAGTAGCGCGTGCGCAGTGTTATGTGAAGTGCCCTTAACGACTTAAGTGTTGATGTGCGGGAGTGGGATCATTTATTATTTTATCGTATGATTGAATCTTGTTTTTGATTCAGTTCATGTTACAGACAGACATATCTCAGATATTCTTGAAAATACATTGATTTAATTTAAATACAGACTCATAACCTCCCGCTGTATGTTCGACAAGCAACGGTATATTTGCATGCTCATCACAAAACATTATACATATTCTCAATGTTTTTTTAACATTATTTGTTCTTCTTTTTTTTTAATAAATAGAGTTATGTTATTTTTACTTTCTACAATCTATGCAGTATATTGCGAGATAGGCAGTGTTCGTGACAAACGCAGAGTTGGAAGTAACAGGCTTCACACCTGATATGGTGATGAATAGGTTCATTACGTTGCATGTGGCGTGGTGTGTGTGTACGATATCGTCCGAACCCACGTACTAATAATAAATCCAATTCCAAACGTAAGTATGTCGCGAGTGAACGAATGTATCAACGCTGCGTATTTGTGATCATCATTTATGTAGAAGCGGGTATGCGGGCACAGGTGCGCACGCGCGGACTCGCCAGGTAGCCACTTTGCCACACACGCCTCGTATCCACCTGTGTTCCTAAACACTGACCATCATCACTAAAACCAAAGATTAACAAAAAATAATAGCTTCCACAGATGGTACTGATTAACACTCTTAACAAAAGGGTGTCAAAAAACAACGATAGTAATCTGTAACGGTCCTGCTGTGAACATTATTAGTTTAACCTGAAGCTGTTGTGCCATAAATATAAGTGCGACTTGACCTAACTCGCTGGATTTCAAATGGTTATTTAATAATAGTCGAATGAGATAATTAGGTGCCTACCAGCCTCTTAAATAACAATGTGAAATGTTGTTTGAAGTCGATTAGTAATGGAAACTATCCATTAATGAGCGACATGAGACGGCTCCTATCGTCGGCAATAAGTTACACGAGCATTAGTAAACTAGGGAGTAATTGCGGAGGCGGGCCGATTTCCTAGCTAGTGCCGAAGCAATTAATACTCACAACGTGATCAACAGCGCCGATCCCCTCTTCGTTGTACTTTACAGATCGATGACACAGTAACGATACTATTTATCTATGTCCCACACTCTGTTGCCTTATTTAGTTTCCAATGTAATTAAGAAGCAGACAATAATGTTCACAATAAACTTGACCAGGAACCGTCATATTTTGATATTTACCTGTTTGTAACATTACAAGCTTATGTACTCTGCGTGACGTCGGATTGGATTAATTAAAAAATGAACCGTTTATCGATACAAAAGAAGGAACAGGAACTAAGGTGATGAGATGACTTGACACGTTATTTAAATTTGAAACAGGTCCATACGTCCGACTTTTTGTTCGTTGTTTGATTGTTGTGTCGGTGTAGTTCCATCCAGTTTTTGCACAGCGACACAAAAAATATTGCACCATATGGAGTCTTATCGTCTCTAAAATAGGCAGTTTAATGAACAACGAAAACATATGGCCAATTAATTTCTGCTAGCTTCTAAATGAACACATTTGGAACGACTTTGAAAGGTGCAATAAAATATTAGATCTGCATAGCCTTATGGCACGAGCCCATTGCACGAGCACTATTACGCCTATAACGAGAATACACTCGAACTTTTAAATGAGACAAGAAGCACGTAACATTGGAAGTCACTGGGTGCCATACTGCAGACTATGCAGATTTACGTATGCAGACGAGGAGTTACGACCTTGAATAAATTTCTCCACCTACAGTGCAAGAGACATTTGGCTGTTCACAGTTCGTAACGATTAATCGTATTTGTTATTCAATTTTCCCTGTATTCAAAAGCGCGAATAAATATGCGTGGTAAGTCACAACCTGCTCAAAAGCGGGTTTCTCGACGCGTCGAGGCGACCATCTGGTGGGCGAGAGCTTTTTTTATTTTCCAAACGTGTCGTCTTGGATTCTCGTTTTTTGCACTGGCTGGCGCTCGCTCCTTTTCTTTTTTTATATTGCTGAGTTGCAGTTAACAGGTGGCTGGCCGTGTGCAGGTGAGACCTGAGATTTTAACTCGCGTCAGGTTCACCTCAGTGTGAAAAATTGCGCGTGCTACCAGGCCAATTAACATGTTCCAATTTTTTTTTTCAAAAGTATAATTAAATTACAAGTTTTTTAGTAATTGGATCCGACACATAAAAGTTTATAGGACATTGCGGTGAGTTACTAATATCTTTATTATTTTTATATTTTGAAGATCCAACATACCGTTTCTATTGTTTATTTATCTTTGTTATGATTCCGAAGTATGAAGCTTAATACCATTTTAACTAAAATCCATAATATTAAGTTCCCTAAATATTTAAGTTTTTACATGTTATTGATTCATAACAAACAAAAAAAAATAACAAATTGCAAAACGTGTCTTCTTACACAGTTAATATTCAAAGAAAAGCTTCGTAACTTATAATAAGCCGAATTTTAACGGATAATCATGTGGGTGGGTCGCAGAACTCGCGGAGAAAAGACGATGTCCACCAGTGAATTAATAAAACCAAAATGTTATAGCGATACATAAATCGAATTGATTATTACGTTAATTAAATTTAATAAATGTGCTTTGCTAACATGCAATGCACTTGTAAACCCTTATTTATTTTGTTTATTTAAAAAAAGTCTTGCAAGAAGCATACATAATACATTTTGAGACGTTTGATCGTCTAAATCAAAGTAAATATCCTGAAAATAAAACACTAAGTCTTACACTACACCATCTATAAGAAGTCGATTTTGTCCATACTACCTATTTGCTAATACAAAACAAGGCAAGGAAAAAAAATACTATCTTCAAAACAATAATCGTTTCCATTACAAGCTCTCAAATTAGAATACTATAAAATATATCAGTAGTTCACCAAGCGGTTACATTGAAGCCTATGTATATTCCTTGAAGTACAAAATATATTTTTTCAAATAATTTTATACTGAAGTGGTCATACTTTGTTGAGTAATACTTATATTATATTTATTATTTCTTTCTATCAGATCGTACTTACCAACAAGGATCTATAAAATGCATTACATACCTACGTAGAGCTGACTAAACTTAAAACTATTCTCAATAGATATTTAAATACGATAGATGCATAACTTATGATCACTTTGAGAGATACTTTGTAGGGAGGTGACGTATGATTTGGAATAACTACGAAGTCTGAGCTGATTAATATTATGTAGTAACAGTAACAAATATCAGTAGCAGAAGTTTAGACAATATATATATTTGGTAATTATTAGATCTTATACGTTAATTCGTATTATCATAAATTGATAATATTATAATCTAACAATATTGCCTGTTTTTACTTCAGAGCCACAAAGCAAGCACATCGAAGACATATATTTGTTCTCATGAAACATAGAACAAATATCAACTTTTTAATAAATAATCAGCAATCTCGGATAATACATCATTCATGGGTTTTGGGCTTAACAAGTATTAGTGTGGACTTATGTGAAAGCTTGAAAAATTGTGCCTATTACAGAGAGCGCACTCAATAGGCTGGCAGACCTGCACCGTTAGACTCCAGATCACGACGCGGCGGATTATTTGAGAACACAAAGAGATCGAGTGCCGAGCGACGGACGGACACAATCACTCATAGCGTTGCGTTTGTCATAGAGAGCGAGCGCGACAACGACGCGTCGATCACCGGCCGACACGCTTTGTCAGCCTGCTCCGATTTGTTAACTGCGCGACACTCGCGGCCCGCCCGACCCACAAACAAGCATGCGTAAATATCTCACCCGATAAACGAAGCTATTCGACATAAAGCTACATACAGCCTGGGTCCACGCATCAACCACTCTGCGTACCTTCGTGCGCTTGTTGTACTTCTAATCATTGTATATTGGGAAGGAGGACCACTAAATGAAAAGTGGGTAAGCCATGAACTTGAGGTCATTGCAATAAGGAAAACTTGAATTTCTGAATTGTCTGGTAATTTCGAAACAATTTCAGAAACTTTCTACAGAGCCGTAGTCATTTGGATTGTCCGCGAGAAGGCTGTAAAAATCGTTCACCCATAAAGTGAAATATAGGTTAAGACGGTCTCTCTCTCTCAAAAATTCATTCAAAGTACCGTAATCTCGTCCTTTTATTTTGTAATTTCTTCTTACCACCAATTTTGAGCAGTCGTTTAACATTTTAGGGTTCGTTTTATGGTTTTGTGTCTGATGAACATCCTCTTTTATTTCTTGTTTTGACTCCACGAATACGAATGTTGTCCGCTACAATGCATGAACTCCACACTCCCTACGAGCTACCAATCGATGTTATTTTATATCAACTTTACTACTGCCATACAATCTATATACAATTTATGCTGCTTTCTATATGAGTTCGATGATTGCTGCAGTAGGTACAAATAAATATTCCACGTAGGTATACCTACTGCTGTTACTTTTTAAGACAATTATTGTGTGACATAGGCGGGTGGTTTACGGAAGTTGACATGAATGTTGAGGTAGAACAATAGGTTTGTTAGTTTTAGCGAGCGCGGATGAGGCGGTCGGTGCGTGCGGTGGCGGCGTATTGTCGGGGCGGAGTACGGGAGCCGTGCGCCCACGCAGCTCCGCAGTGCCAGGAACAGCGCCATGTCCGTGTCAACGGTACGATGCTCAGCCGCTTAAATATCTTACTTTCACAATTGTAATAAGCGAATGTCAGGTACTCATCATGTTGGACAACAATAAGGCACGCGTCTCTGTCGGCTACGTGCACTGCGATTTACAATCTTGCAATGATCTGCGATGCCTTGCCTTTTACATCCACTGATCTCATTTAAACCGAGTTATTTTTAAATAACTTTTAAAATAATAATCCGTGTAAAAAGGTTGTATATTTGTTTCGTTTAACGTTATGACAACGCTGTTTACACTTAATATAACTACTGTTTATTGTCCCAAATATAATTAACGTTAAACGTTATGACAACGCTGTTTACACTTAATATAACTACTGTTTATTGTCCCAAAAATAATTTAAAAAAAAACTTTTATATAAATTCTCAGGTGATATGTAATGAAACAAACACAGTTGCCATTCTTCAAAAAGAAATTCTTTTTGAATTAAAACATAGTTTTCAAGGCATTAATACATTTATATATAGTATATAATCAACAACACTTTCTCAATTAGGTACTTAGATTTACTAATACATTCTTCGCAGAGATATTATAATATTATAATTTTGATGGCTGGCATGATAACTATAGCGTTTAAGATATGCAAATAAAGAACTTTCATTTCGTTGTCGGAACAATGGTGATGTATTCGCGGGGGTTTGTCTAGTTGACAGTGGAGATAATAATACGATGAATAATAATAGTGTGAAAGCACAGTAATCTTACACTTAGCATTTTATTATTATCAGTAAAATAAATGGAGAATTCTTCGAATACTAGTTGTGTTTTATATGTTTAAGAATTAATTACAGCAAGCAATAAAGTTCTCAAAACACACTCACTAGGTACCCCAGTTATCGATTTGATCTGTTCATTAATACAGCAGCATGGCGTTTTAGTCTTACCAAAATGATAACGCAATTATGACACTTAAATTACTAAGACCCGTTTTATCAACCCTTATGTACCTTTTTTGTGGATGGTAAATCATCAAATAACTTCTTACGCTCTGGGCGGAGCGAGCGGGAGTGTCAGACTTGTACTGACTTAAAGCCACCCATGTTCCTTCTATTGCCCTTTATGTTCCGGGGCCGCGGTATCTGTTTCTAACAACCCGCAACCCTCCCGGTCGTTGGCCCTGACAGCCCCCTCTACTTTGCTGACATCACTTTGAGGTGTGCGTCGAACCTCCACGCGCCGTTGACACGGCCTGTCGTCAATAAGCGGACGGACAGTGAGCTACCCATTGCTCACCATCCACAGGCCCGCATCTACGGTGGCCGGGAGTCGTCTCGCGGCGCCCGACGCCCAATTATATGCGTCACGCAGAAAGTGAGGACGCCAATGGATTGCGACAGTCTCTCTCCATGCCACCATGAGATCGCACGGAGGTCTATCCAATGAGCGGCGATTCGCCGCGGCAGCGGTGATACCCCAGACGCGTACAGGCGCGCGAGCACTATTGTCTCAAGATCCTCCGGTGGCAATCCTGCAAGGAGGCTCGCCGTTGTTGCACTACCTTAGAGTGTTTTTCGAGAGTATGAACTAATTGATAACTTGCTTTTTGCGACATTTTGATAACTTCCTTAACAGTAATCAGTGACATCATCATGACATCTTACATATTAATTAAAATAATTACTTTTAGTTTATTTATTAGACAAGTTACTGATGGCAAAAAAATATGGTAAACATACAAACGACACAAAAGACAGTTAGCTAACCAAGTAATTTGATGCTAATCATTAGATGCAGTCCTCTATTATGGTACAAGACACAGCGCGGGCACATCTCGCCACGCCCTCTTCCTTCGAACAAGTGAGTGCACTAATGAAACTCCACTAAATATTCATGAAACCAGTCATCGTGTTCGCTCCCAAAACTGGAAGGCAACATTAACGCACGAAAGGTGCCCTCTACAAAAGGACCACGGCGATATGCGCCCGCGTCTAACAAATGCCTACACATGACATGACAGAAACAACCACTACTTAATTGCTAAGACTTTCTATGGGAATACCGCACCTAATTGTAATATAGTTTTGTAGGGACGACCGAACAAACTTTTAATAATCGCTTCAGGCACAGCACCCAGCACATTTACGTTTTTTTTTGTATCTTTTGATCAGATTCAGTGCTTTTTGCAGAAAATGTAAAGTAATCGTTGATCCCGCGAAATCTATCTTCCTATGTAGCCCTTCAAAACACCCAAGTGATAGTATAAAGATAAGAAGCTTATGATGCAAGAGCAGATCGAGGCAAAGGTAGACATAACTGTCTATCATGAATTCGTGAGCCCGCTCTAGCATCTTCTTTCCTGCATGTTCATAAATAAGCCTTTGGTTTATAATATAGATGTGCATGGTAAAATGGTAGTGGAATCAGAATATTCCCCTATAATTTTGAAAATAGGGTTGCTGAAATTTTATAAAGTTTTAGAGATTCTTAATATTTTTGAAACTTTTACACGTTATAGGCGATTCTCACAGGACACCGCTTGTCCGCGGGGTTGGGTGGAAAAGCGGATGTTACATCGCATTCGCTAATTAGTAAAATGCTATTGCTATAGATACCTATTTAATGACAGTTTGACATTTGTTATGTTCCACGAAAATTCAATAGGCTATGCGATATGCAGATATTATGCAAAATTGTCTACCAGCTCTATGTCATGGTCATCGCGGTAATTCATAGCAATTTGAAATCTTGCTTTGAAACCTGTGACACCCCGTGCCACAAGTGTGAGGGGCCATTTTTCCTGGCAGAGCGCTCAGAATCATATTGATTCTTAGTTAATGCTTACACTTTACAGCCGTCAAATACATGATTTATATTGAAAACCCTAACTTTCACTGTCAACAAAATAAATGTTTAGGATAATATAGTAGATACAGATTGAAGAGCAGAGGTGGACTAAGCAATAAGCACTCAAGATTGCAAATCAGTACGGAGGTCGCGCGGTCTCGCGCCGGTGACTTGAATGACTCATAAACACCTTGATTTACTGAACACACCGAAGATTTGTAGTGTATTAATTCCAATGTCGCTGGCCGGAAGATATTCCCGAGCCGCAACATCGCTCGCATCACATGTTCACACTCAATTACACTTTGTTATTAGTGCGGCCGGCCAGGACGCGCGACCGCGCAGCCATATCGATCTCAACAAACAGTACCGACATAACACCTCCACCGATGTCACCAATCATTAAATTACGGGTGGCACGAGCTCTCCTGAACATCATAAAAAAATCTTATCTTTATTATCTCATTGAAAAACGAACTCGAGTAGGTAATACATCTATAAAAGAGACAATATTTATGATCATGATTTATGGATGAAATATATTTACGTGTCGTATTTTGTGTAATCCATCGTAAATTGTTGTACTCACGTGTCTTTAGATATCATAACACAGGTGATAGAGTTGACATAGGTAGGTAAAAAAACAACAACAAACAATAAAACTGACCGATGCTGTAACATTTCTCTTACCTTCACAAGTAATTTCAAATTATATGTAGGTGTATCATTTAAGTCTCTCCTGTTAGTGGAGTGGTCACTAGTGTGACTACTGAGCATAAGGCCCTGGGTCAATTCCTGGGTTGGGCCAGTGTCACTGGGTTTTTCCGTCAGGAATTGAGCATCCCCAGAGTCTGTAGTTGTACTAGCAATAGGCTGGCCCCTTGTTACATGGAACTTAAAGCATGACTGGCGAAATGTCTGTGTACTAGATACGGTATTAAATTTATTGGAAAAATACATTTAAACAAAATGTGAGCAACCCTAAAGCTCACATACTAAATTGGAACGTAATGTTCGTTTTAATTTTATAGCTTTCATAGAGCAAGCCGCAAATCAACGATTGTAAACGCAAACTTTGTAAAGGGACGTATGCCTGGATACTAACTCACTGGTACTACGACCATGCATGTACTTGATTCCTAATTCTCGACGGTTTTTTTTTCTAAACTTGACTAACTTGCACTAAAAGATTATTTTTGCACTACAAAATACCAATAGTATTATATGGACTCTTCTTTTGTAAGTTGTTATTTTTATATCAAGTTGTAAATCAATCCGTCTTCACTGATGTACTAGGTACTAACAAACTGCAGTCAACAACTAATGAAGGCAGCGGACACCATCCTAAATTTTGTCCAGGCTGATTTATAGGATTATAATTATACACGAAAGTATCTGCTCGTTGTACACAATTACTTTGCGTTTACGAGTAACATAATTTGTATGTTAATATATTATCTATATGTTTAAATTAGTTAGCGTTCGTTAAGTAACCGAAACGAACAACAAAGCCATTTGGTCGTAGTAAGTAGCTGTATTCTCCACGTCATAACATTTTACTACAGCTCATGAAATCTAGTCAACAATCTACGTACAGCAACATTACCGTACCTAAAATAAACTCGTGAATGATGCAATGTTTTCTCTTTGTGCAGCGTTGCATCTCAGCATCCACATGTGACGTGACGCAACGGTCTTACGTTAAATATCAATGGATGCGTAGTCGAATCTCTTCCACGAATAAAAATATGAGCATAAATTAATATACATATTTTCCCTTTAATAACTGTGTGATACATTGTGATCGATGGTCCTCTTATATCACAAACGCCTGTAATTATTCAGATGAAATCGGACAGTTAAGTCATTACGGTGTGACTAATATGCCTGTGCCCTGTGGAAATCCGCGCGCCACACAAATTATAACATGGCTTAGTGAGCAGTATTGACATGTGGTATATAAATACCAATGGTGAAGGTCCCTAGAAGTTAGACATTCGTTAGTTTCTGTTGATGGCTTCGTTTGATATTAGAATATTTGTTAGTTATTCAAAAATATTCGCCCTCGTTATTGGCTGCAGCAGCGGCGTGAGCTATTACTGCCAGTTGCGCGAGGAATTCAGTTATAGCGCTATTGATCGACATCTATTTGGGTTTCCAACTTAAGAACAGTGCAAACACCCATTATTATATTAGCGTGTAATAAAAACGAGTCGTGAACTCTGTCCGTCGCTGTTTAGTTAAAACCGTTATAAAGATCACGGCCAATCGTCCTACAAAGCCCGAGTTTAAACTATACTGAGATAGTTACCTTTCTAAATTTTCTAAATTATTGATTTTTCATGACTGCATTGTGATGGGTTCAATTTTTTACCAAATAGACGTTTACTGTTATGGTAGCTATTAGCTGAACTATGAGCTTCATTGAGCTGGTTTTTTTAATGCGTTCCGAAATAGAATGAATGTTATAGAAAATAATTATATAATTAATAGAATGGCTGTATTGTACTTAACGTAGGTATTTCGTTTTGATTTTTAATTACAAAGTCTCGTAAACAAAACAAAACGTTTTCAGAGCGGTAGCACAATATTCCACGACAGGTTCATATTGTAACTTAGGATAAAAGGACCACTACCTTAAATATAGTTCGAAGTGTTAGTACTATTGTCACTATTAAAATGATGAACGGATGATTTTTACGAGTGTCAATAGGCATTAAGTGCGCGACTCGCCATGTTTATAGAGCCGTAGATTCAGATTAGGTGCCATTAATACGCCGCCGCGGCTGGACGCAGCTCGTACGGCCCGTGTCATTAGCGTCCATAGCAAACAACATTACCTAGATAATAGCTCACGAGACCGGCTCTTATCGTGCCGTTGATAAAGCCTTTTTTATATCGAATAATTTATTTTGCAGTAGATTTGGATTACACGCCGAAGATTGTGGTACCTAAATGAAAACTATTTATTTGAGTTTGTAGAGATGGCAAATAAATGTTCGTTAAGCTATATAAACTTAGCTAGCTTCAAATCTTTGTGTGAAAACGTTTTGGCTTTCAAAGCTATTGGAGAACTCTTGCATATGAAGTATTTAATAACCATCCAACTCCAAGAATTATAAGAAATGCAATATGAAAATTACAAAACAGTTAACAATTTTCTAAAGACAAGAAAGCTCGTCATACTGCCACAGAGTTGCAAGTACTCGAATGTCAGGAGAAAGCAGCACATAGTGGCAGCCGCGAACCTGACACGTGTCGTAGTTGCTAATTAGTGTAGGGTGTCGGGAGCGACCGCCGCTGCGACCGCCGCCTGCAACGGTTACCTGCGGCGACCGCCGACCGGCCACCGCGACCACGCCGGAACGTAACGCAACACCGCAACCTTACGCAGATCACATACCCACAACTCACACGCTTCCTGAAACTTTCCCAAATTCTCCTCTTTCCTTAGTTTATGTAATTTTCGAATTTACGGTTGTGAAAAATGTAACCATTCAAGGTAAACATCAGGATCAAAAAAACGATTTAAAATGTGATAAAAAATAAACACAAAACTTCAAAAACTACTGCTACGAGGCCTACTCATTTTTACTAACTATTTTATTAATACGAGACGCGTTTACAAATGTGCCATTCGACAAATAGTTTGATTTTACTTATACTTTAGTATGATTCTCTAACCCTACTCCTAGATCAGTGTACAGTCTTCATCAACTTGTCATGTGAGTACATTAAATACTGAGAAACTTGAATTTAAACATTTTGACTCCGGACACGGACACCACCATGCTACTAAAGCCTCTGTCAGTAGCCAATTGTGCAAATAAATAAATAAATAATAAACTAAATAGCCGATAAGCTATTTGTCCGTATTAGTCTGGCTGATTTTATAGGCAACCTGCTTTTAGCACCTACAAGTAACACAATTGTGTAAGCTCGTAGTCTTTGTCAATTTTCAATCAGAACATACCTATTTTAAAATTAATGATAGGTGAACACAAATGAGTTATGATTAGATATCTATAACTTCTTTTGTATTAAAAGCGTGTATCGTGTTAAGTAACGTTGTTGGCTAAGTCACGTTCAACTTTATCGATACGGCATCGCAAAAATGACGTAACACAGAACAATCATGTTTCGATTGCGAAGAAGACGTTTCAACTGAATTACTGATGCTGTTCACTTATACTTAAGTGAACAGCAGCCTTGTCATCTCAAAAGCTATATTTACTTATTTTGGACTACTTGCGCATTAAGTGACGATGACACACAGTTACCTCATTATTCGTTCACTACCTGAGGGTCTAAAATGTTGCCATTCGTAAAATGGACACAAAGTGACAATTCACAATGTTAAATGCGTCTGTAACAATTTTACTGTAATTCATATTATTATCCTATTATGATTCTGTTAAAGCGACCATTTTAGCGATCTTTGTTCAGTTCATTTAAACTACATATATACATATGCCGTGTAATCATCACACAGACGAGACGCGACTATTTTCGACGTTTACACATGCATAACATTGATTTCAAGAAATTAAGCATTCTAATATAAACAGGAGTAATACATTATTTAGTTACAATTATGCGATATAGCTCCGAACTAAACAAAATCCATCAACTAAATCACTGATGTACAAGACTTACACAAGTGTTTTTATTTTATTCTAAGTTCTTAATTAACTACATTTATTATGTTAGTAAACAAAGCATTGTTGCCGAGGCATGTTTTTACAAGAAGCTCTAATATTACCTAGTAAGTAACTCTAGTATGTAACTCTTCCAAAATCAAAACTTCAAACAAAAGACATCAACGACATCAAAACGTTAACGATCAATAATCAAGTACGGAAATAATATTTCACTAGCCGTTATAACGATTTGTCTGGAATTGTTATAAAAAGTATCTAGTCCACTCTGTGTTACGACGTTAGTCCATTTCCCACATAGTTGGAGGTCCGTACTAGAAGAAATCGAAGGTGGTTCGGCATAAATCGTGGGAAGATCTACATAGTTAGCCGGCGCGGGATCGGGTCGGCGCGTGTTGCTGCGCCCGCGCCGTCGGGGTGAACGTCTCACTTAACTGTTGTGTGCACCTGAGCACCGCACCGCACCGCCCGCCGCTACTTACAACCCACAACTACGTGTTAATCCATCATCATTTAAAATGCTCCTAATTTCTTTAATCATGTCAAGTAGCTCTCTATCTTAGTACCACATCATAAATGATGGCCTATTTGAGTTAGACGAAGTAGGTTGCAATTCAACATTCCTATAGATAATGGATATAATATAATTGCATATCTGGGTGGGTAGCAGGGGACTGTGATAAATTAAGGGGTTACATTACATTGCTTATTGTGTAAGAGCTTACAAATTGTTAAATTACGTTACAAAATTGTAGGATATACCCTCGTGACTCAGCATTAAAAACTTTATAAATAATCGTACTTACAGATAGTATAAACCGTAACAACATTTGAATCTGTAGCACCACGATATCTACCCATCGAAGAAGGTGATAAATCCTACGTTAGATAGATATGTATCGAAAAATTACCTTCGCTGGGCCGCACCGGCACATGCGGCATGCGGCACAACAATCGGCTATCGGCGCTTTTGAAACATCGTTCCACAAATACTTGGAACAAATATTTTTATAATGAACATACGTTACGTGTTTCCTATAAATACTGGCAATTCTTTATATAACAGGTCGTAGGTATGTGAAGGTGTTTGGAGATCAAAACGAGACTGTGAATGTAGGCTATTGGTGAGTATACACAACACGACTCTTTGTCTCGCTTCTTAGAAACTCAACGAAATAAAATCAGAATACCATGTTTTTTACAATGTTGCCATAGACAAAGCTTATTCGGCTGTCAACGTCTAAAATTAATAGGTGTTATTAATTTTAACCTAAATGTTAATTGGTTATTTTCTGTTAGGATGCTCAAAATTATTATCGTTGCGACATTTTAACGATAGTTTAGAAACAATGTAATTTGAAACCTCATTTTGAAGGTCCCACACCACACTCTATCCCTATAAAATTTGCTAGATTTGATTTATATATATATAAATCAAATCTAGCAAATAAATGTGTTTTGGGTTTCATTAAGCAAAAATTACAATATACGAGTTAGTTACTACGAGCTGCAGTCGCAGACACCTGAATAAAGTGCTGAAAGCAACCTTAGCTTGCACGGCAACTATTCGTGGGTAACGTTGATGGTTTCGGAACAAAGCATCATAAAGTTACGATTGCGCAAGCACAACTATCGTAACGCGACCATCTACAGACACAACACACGTTTGTAGTCAAGGCTAATTCCTTAAAACCAAACAATATAGGTAAGGCATGCAAATGAAGTGAATTGTAGATCGATTGAAAATAGATCGTGTGTCAGCGATCGGGAGGCTTCGGGGCATGATCATCGGTCCACGAGCGCACGCGCACGATCCACGTCGCGGCCCCCGGGCCCTCCGCCCGCCCCCGGGCGACACTCACTGTACACAACCTTACATTCCCAAGTATTTTGCTAAAACGCAAAACATATTGATCCAGTTTCAAATTGTACTAGCCACTTGCTGCGTTAGGTGTCATTTTGATTATATATTGATCGAATACTTTTTCATCACTACGAATTTGAACAAGACGAGATTTGTTGAACCTACAGTTCTGTTAGAATAGTAGAAGACAACATTAAGTCAACAAAATAAATAGTTGTTAAGGCTATCATCAGGCATGATTTGATTAAAGTAAATAAATAAGCAATACAAAAACATGTAGGTATATACCCAATCTATTTCTGAAATGCTATTAATAACGAAAAAACATACATAAAAGCCTTAAACGGCCAACATTCTTCAAATTGGTTCTTTTGGACACAACGTTTTATTGGTGAAAGTGCATTTTAAGAACAGAAAATACAACGATTTCCCACTGACCTTACCTATTGTTCGTGAAACAAAGGAGATCGAAGTAACCGCTATATAAACACGCAATTAATGATTTCTAAAATAATAATTTATGTTCCAAAGATGTGGCTATTTCATTAAAAGAAATTTGTTGCCTTACAGATACATAGATTTGCGATTTTATCGTGTTTCATCGAATTAGCATTAACAAATGAATAGATTAACAGAAAATCTAGATACGACTTGGGTCTCGACGTACGAAAACATGAATATTACCTACCTACTCTTCTGGGTATTCAAATTACGTTTATCTAAAATACTTTGGCGCATTTTCATCTTTGAGCACATCATGTAATAATAGTTACCTGGAGTCGTAAACAAATCAATGTAATATCTGATATTGATATTACGAATCAGCTTTAACATGAAGTTGAGGCCAATAAATCTCCGCCACCTTAGCTGCTTGACATTGAATTATGGAAACACAAGGCGCCAGTTGAATAGGTAAACCGTAAGTACAACATTATGATGAAACGTAATTGCCTATTTCATCCAAATGTCCGTCTAAGGTGTCCGAATGTAATTACCAAAAGTCAGAATGGTCCCGCCCACGAGTGCTCTCACGCGCCGTGACCTCACCTCCACTGACAACCTGCTCACAAAAGCAAATTACACCACTATATTTAGTGGACTGTTTTTTGACTATTATCTTTATTATAGGCTTGTAACATAATGGCTCATTTTTGTTTATATTGCCAATATACACGTACGGTTAAATTTTATCGATTAGTTTGCTCAGCCACGTTGGCCATAAACAACCCATTAAGTTTCAATCTTTTTACAAGTACCACAAGACAATAAGTGGACCTTTTCCTACTTAAACTTTAGAATATAACAGCCAAATAGGCGTTTGAACATTCACAATTTATTAATTTACATATTGCACGATTTGCACTGTATGGATATCTAAATTATGACAGCTAAGCAGTTTGTCATGAGTGTTGTCTCTATTTAAATATTATCATACATGCATTCCCGGAATGGGTGATCTCACATAAAGCAAATGTACCGAGTGGATGGAGCGCGTAACTCCGCCGGACTGACAAGACAATCATTGTAGTGCGCCAGTGTACGACACGCCGCGTATATCTAGCCAGACAAATTTACGTTTGCACCAATGATATACAAACAATTCAACTACAAACCTTGCTATTAATTCTACTTGGTTACTCTCCAATAAAACTTCATTTGTCAAAATACTAGCACATTAATTTCTAAACAAACAGATTATCAAGATGCTCATGATAGAACAAGCCCAATGTTTCTATTACGTATTTTTTTTAAACTGGATGATATAATTTAACTGTCGTATTGAATAGCATGTAAAAACAAAAATTAAATCTCAGTAGGTCATAGACAAAAACATGAACTCGTATGTAAACACTCATAAACAGTCATTGCACTCGGCAATTTAATAAGTAGGTAGTACATTCTTTGATCAGCGGACCGCCCGCTCCAGTCAGTTCCATCAATTAGAGTGAGCATTTAATCGGATAATGATGACAGATACCTAATAATCTCGAGACCGTTAAAATATTTTAAGCGTTTTAAAATAATAATGGCTGACATTAGTCTCTGCTAGAAGCGAATTATTATTTATTATAATACTTTACGTCTTTTAATCTTCTGGCTTCATGCAGCGTGAACTATTTAACATTCGAAAGTATAAATTTTTATGACGATGTGCAAAAGAAATAAATGTCTTCACGAAATATAAACAAGGGTCATTAAAATCGTATTTGCATACATTATTATATATATATATATTGATTATGAAATGCACATGACTTCTTAACAAGTTACATTATCGCAGTCGTAAGTGCTGTTCAAATATATCTGGTAAGTGCCATTTAAAGTTTATAACTATCAAACATTTACGCTAGACCGTTTATATGTTTTTTTTTTAATAACAACCCTAACAATAAAGATCGACTAATGGCAACCTAAAAACACCGGCCATTTACTTTTTAGATCACAGCTTAAAACATCACGACATTGTCTCGCTTGAAAAGTAGATGGTATCATTGCATCAGTGAGTGGTACGGAGTGTGGCGCGGCGGCGTGCGCGCAGGCTCCCGCGTCTGCGCAGTCCGCGCCCGCGTCCGCGACCGCCGACAAGTGAACGCAATCACTAATTGAATCAGTCGCTAGTCATCGCCACCGGCATGCACCATGTAGGGCCCCCATTTATGTTGCTAAATACGGGACATTTTAGGGAGTAGTGTCATGACTCATGCATGTCACACTGACCAAAACCTCGTTCCTAAATGGAGAGATTAAAACTGTCACTCTGAATAAATTAATTATCTAAGGTAATAATTAAAAACCTTATATTAGCATTAAAATGTCAAAGCGGCTTGTTTATAAATGTGCCCCAGACTTGCTAAGGTACGGATCCATGCAATTGTGCAATAGTTAGAATAGCATAGAATAAAATAGAATAGAATATCATTTTGAAAATATGGGTAATATACAAAAGTTCTCGTATCCGTTATTAATAATTATCTGAAATTAAGTATTTTAATACATCTAAATGTATCATGTATATAAAATACTTAATTTTGCTACTATACTTAATGTTGCAACTTTACATGAGCAAAACACTTAATAAAAACAAAATTTTGTTAGGAAATTCCAACTATTGAAAGACAAATTGACGGTCCCTAAGTACATAAAGACATGTCGAAAATGGCATTTTTTTATTGTCTCAATTGCTTTAGATTATCTATGCGCACATGCTGACATACGATTTTTTTTTTATTTATTTACCTTGTTTTAGAAAATATTTATTATTGCTATTTCTAGGGCGTGTTGAACACAAATTACCAGAAAAGTGTTAAACAAGTCCTAATTGACGAGATTATAAATATATATTCACATTAATCTGCATTAACTTAAGCTCCTTTCGTAACACCTACGAATTCTGAAGAAAGCTACGAATAAATTCGTAACCCCTATGCAAATAATATCAACTGTCATCATTAGAAAAATAAATGTAATTTTATTTTGCAACTATTTATAACGTGTCCCAATAATGTCCCAATAGTAATATAATGCATGGTAACCTCTGCTTGACATCACTTTCAGTTGACGAAATTATGATCCGCGTTATCACTCTAACAGATTTCGAAGAATCTCCGATGAAACCGCGATACCGCCGACAATGCGTTGCTGCGAGTGCCCAAGTAGCAGCCCGATTCTTTGGGCATCTTAAGTCAAATCTCATCCGATGGGAATATAATGCATCAGTTAATTTTCTAAGTTAGCGATGACCACGACGAAATTAATTTAATATCGCGGATTTCTTGTTTTTGTGCCAATCAATGTTGCAGACTCAAGTGTTATGTCACCGTGCATGCATTATGAGAGACATAATAACCTCTGACTCAACATTGTCATTATTTACAGATACTGGTTACTCGATACTTTACTACGTCTCATTGACGCCCTTAAGTTCGCTTGAAGTACCACCCACCAATAAAGCATCACTTTGCTATAATAACAAAAGGGTATTTCCTGTTATGGCGCTAAGGAATCTATAGATCTCTATGAAAAGTTAACGGTTTCATTCTGTAAAAGTTCACTCATTCATATTTGTCTAGTAACAATTTAATTTCTGTCACTTTTCGAAAGCAAAATTACCATACCGCACCTACACATCATTGACTTGAAAAGTAGATAGGTACCGAGACGCGCGTTGATTTGTTACAAGCCGGTGATAATTATTATTGGCCGACAAATCTTCACTTAAGGGAACCGTTACTCGTGTTTTGTTGCAGTGAAAACATTCATTACTTCATTTGCATACAATGGCCTGGTGCCAAAAAATATTGGAGTGTAAACGCTTACCACGAACGCTTTTATGAAAGTTCTCTTTAGATTTATTATTATGAATAAGTATATGCATACAGTACATACTGACAATGAAATACTAGTTGTATATATGTGTCGGTGGGTTGTATATGTCTAGCACGAGTATGTATATCGTTGTAGTATAACTAAGATGAATGTAGCTACCGCTCTCAGATGACATTTAAGCAGGTTGTACTGACAAGATTTTAATAGTGGTCGATATCGATCACTAACATTTTAAAGATAAACTTTATTATACAGGGATTGATTTTTTGTGTTGAGTAACTAAAAAGATAAGAAGTTATGTATTGATTATAATAATAATGATATTTTAAATGTTTGATCATGTCTAGCAATTTTACGGTGAATTGATAGCTTAATGCTTTACTTACTAAATCGTTTGAGGTGCTATCTTCTCTATCTCTCCTTTTTGAATTATTTTATTTTTTTGTGGTATTTAATAATATAACTTGATTATCTTCATTGAAAATTAAGTGTTTATTTAATTAATATTCATTCGCAATACAATAATTTAAACCGGTCTGCCACGATGGCCCATTCACATTTGGACCTGCTATTAATTCATATAAAAAATAAACCGTAATTAAATCGGCCATTGTGATTCCTACGTGTGTATGCAAATGTACTTTTTATTATTTGGTTCAGATGCAGCAATATGGAAACAGATTCATTATACAAATTACTACCGGAAACGAAATGAACCACCTACAGCATCGTCCAAAACCCACGTAAACAGGATACAAACTCTACAAAGATGCGTCGTCGATTCGCACTATATGCTCTTTAAACATTAAGATATCACAAGAATGTTGAGGAACATGGGATGTAAATAAAAACAAGCCATCTCCATAGTAGGCGAGCGATTTCGTAGGACTTTCAAGCGTTCGATCTGGTGATGGGCGATAAACATATTTCGGCGCGGAGCTCTCTTGACGCAGATAGAGTGAACTAACGGAGCTTTTGTAAACGCAATTGTTTTAAACTATTAATTGTAACGATAGTGGCACGAACAATACACTCACTAAGTAACAATAAAACCGGAAAAATCTTTGCACTGATGTAAGGTTTGGCCTCTTAAACGTCTCACCATACAATAAATTATATGGCTACGCGTCGTGTCTCTCGCTACGTACTTATTAAAGTATATTTCATGTACGTGTCCAGTGGTTTAACCAATTTGTAAAGGTAAGTGAGATTTGATACTACTCTTTTCTTCAATCAGATATAGAACTCTTTATGAACTAAAAACTTTAGCGTTTGTTTCAGGATGAGTTGCACTTTCATAAATTGCATTCTGATCAAGTAAACACCTGTAGGCGCGCAACTTTCATAATATGCAACTTCATAAAATTCACGCAAAGTAAATGACAACTTTCACTGTGACAAGTGACATTACTTGAACATCCTTTTTGAAAGAATCGCGTCGGTTGAATAACTTTTTATGTCCGTCATAAAGGTATAACAGCAAGTGTTGTAGGCCGTATGTGTATATGTGCTATATCGTTAAAGATTAGGAGTGTGGGGCGCAATGATTCGGTTTCGCGGGCGGAAACGGGCGCGCCCACGCGCAGGTCAGAGCAGTGACCCCGGAGCTCACCTCGCTCGGCACTGGCACTGGCGCACGCGGCGCTCGGCGACGGCGGCGCGGCGCGGCGCGGGCGCTACTCCGCACAGGCTGCAGCCTCATTGTTCCACCTCCCGACCTATGACGAGTGCTGCATATTACGTGTCTAACTCAACGATACATTAACAAGTAGCGAGCACTTCTGATGGGGCTTCCTGACACATAAAGCTTTTTTTTAATTTAACAATCATTGTAAGAGTGCACAAGCACTCATTAAATTTATTTACTGACATTAAATTATTAGACTGCGTCTTTGGTGAAGCGGTCGCAAGCGCAACTGTTGAGCATGAGGTCCTGGTTACGACTTCCAGTGGCACCTTGTGTTCTTAGGTTTTCCATCAGGTATTTTGCCGTAGCAGCCACGGAGTGTGGATTGGTGCCTAGTTAATGGCAATAGACTCGCCCACTACTACATGGGACTTAAAAATAGCTGGCGAAATGTGGGTGAAATATTAGGTACACCTCTGCCCAACCCTTCGACGATAACAAGCGTTGTGTTATGTTATTAAATAGTTGATAATCCTATGTGTCTTCCCACATATTTGTATAGGCTTATATACTTGTTTCATTTGCAATTATAATTTTATTTCTATGGATAAGACTTAATAATATTCAATTTACCTACTTACTAACGAGAACAATAAATTTCTCTTTAACCAAATGAACTGAGCTAAAAGCCATAAGCACACATTTATTGTCATGAGTTATTCGGTGGTTCGCACTGTCATCTACGTTCGTCCCAGTCATTCCATATTCATAAGTCGTTGAGTAAATCAGCTGTACAATGTCCGTCCACGTCGCGCCGGGTTAGCAGATTGGAAATTGCAACATTAGAATCCTACATCTCGCACACACGCATGGTAAGTTGAAGCATTTTATATGCACTCTTATATTAGGTTACGCACACTACATTTCTCGTAAATTAAAGAAACCGATTAGACTTTGTATGAGTATACAAAGATCGAGCGATATGAATCGTTTAAATTACTTTTAGTAATTATAAACACCAATAGGACAGAACGCCCATCACTGCACAAATTACACCTGCGTTACTAATACGTCTGGCAGTTCTGGCACGGATATATCTTGCCGCAAGTTATTCTTTACTTCTAACCGTGCTCAAATTGTATTTATTGCCTCCATCTGTCACTGCGGTAATGACGGCAGCGTGATACCTGCTCGCCGCATCAAACAATCAATTAACCAGGGGCCTTAGTCTGCTATTACAATAGTGTCAGAATGGTCGATCACTGATCGCATAATGGTTGATTTTGACAAGTTTAGTATGTAACAGATTACCAAACTTGTCAAAATTAACCATTAAGCGATCAGTGATCGACCATTTTGACACTATTGTAATAGCAGACTAAGGCCCCTGTTTGAGAAACATCACCTTAATGATTGGAACAAAAAACGTTACCTGATAAAAAATTACCTTTCGCTGAAATTTTAATAATACATAGTTACTTGTCATTACTTTCGGGAAAAACGGAGGAGTAAGGGCCGATTTAACCGTTACATCATAAATTCGTTTACTTCGAGCAAAAATCTCTTACATATAAACATCGAACTGCGTAAACCGGAGCATTACAATCAATATTTTCGTTTAAGCTACAGTTCGGATCTTGATTTATGGATGTGCGGTTTAAACCTGCGCCTGCGGTATTATTAACAAGTTGTAAATCATTGATCGGAATTAAGACCACGTTCAACTGACTGTTCAGGATTTGTTGACGAAGTCGATAATAATGGCTGAAATGTGTGACTAACTGAAACCAGAAATCTGCTAGCCAGATTCATTTAAGATTTGGAATGTATTTTTTTTGTGTTACAAACGAAAAACAAATTTAAAGTAAAAAAAGTTAAGTATTTTTCATAAAACTTAATTACAAAACATCTCTTAGTAACTTTAGAACAAATTCGTGGACTCGTCGAATGAGAAACTGCTTAATTTACAATAAGTCATCAGTATACAACTGAACTATAAACAAGGTAAGTATTGTTGTTGCTACACAAGCGACACTATTGAAAATATGGGTAACATGAGGTAAAGTATTTATACTTGGATACATGATTTGAAAATTACGAGTACACCCAGCACTAAACAATTGTGTTTGATCTGTCTAGCATATTTATGTTTGTGTCTATATAATTTAATGGTATTGCTGTGTTGGTGCCTACTTACCGTCCTTGCATGTCTCAATTGATTCAACCACGTTATATTATGAACCTACGGTTATATGACTAAATCAGTAATTTATTTCAAGTGATTATATTTAGCTGTTTTTTACAACTCCCAAGGACTTTACTGAGGCACGGCCCTAATCAATTTGAAATGCAAGAAACCTGTTACTTCAAAAACAGAAACATTTAAGTCGCTACTGTTGTTGATTCATACTTCTGAGTTCATGAATTATTCAAGTAAACTCCAGGAAACGACCGAATCCTATTTAAATTATCTTTTGAAGCTGTTTTAAATGTGATATGTGTCAAGGTGACCCTCGGTGTTCTATACGTAAATACGCAGGCAATTTTGTTCCTTATTGCATTGCAAATCGATATTACAAGTACTTTCCTATTTTTTTTTGGTTTCAAATATTGATGTAGATCGTTATCTACAGACCCTATTACAGAGGTAGCATGTGTAGGTACCTACTTATTGGTAACTTAGAACCCAAACAAAAATTATAAATGAAGAAATGAGAACAATAACCAGTCACATCAATCCAAGTAGGTATGATATAAGACAGAGACATACGAAATCAGCGATGATTGTTGGGGCTGTATTGGAGAGCGAACATTATGGGACACGCGGCGACGCGACGGTGGGCGGCAAGCGCAAATGCATCACGCGCGATAATGAACCAGCTCGTGTGCACGACTGCTCGACTGCGCCGGCGCACTCACACGTAATCCACTATCCACACCTCGAGTCGTGCTCACTGCTCACCCGCTCACTGCAGTGTTACCTATCATAAAAAACAACCCTCCATATGATATTTGACTGTACTTCAGTTGTAGCAGATACTAACACCGATTGTTTACAGTACCTAAATGCAAAATGTTCAGCATGTTGATATAGATTGCAGAACGTTTTGAACAGTCAAGACTAGGTATGTACTTATTTAGATTAAATCTAATCTACAGTAAGTTTTCTTTTAACTTTTCTGCTAGTGCAATACTTAGCAAATGGAAATCAATATTTAAATAACTCAGTTACAAAAATGGTTAGCACCAGGCATTTTATTATTAGACACTACGTTGCTGCAAAATACATGGATTCAATGTATTTTAATATTGCTAAGAAATATTATTGATACTGTAATAGCCCATTCCACATTTTACTCGAGCAACTATCTCAAGTACATTTTATTGTATCCATATTTCCACATGGTAAACTATAGTACCTGTTTAATGCATTTCCAGGACAAAGTTGCAGTGAAAATGGACGCCATTTGTGAACAAGACAGGATCTCGGATTTCTTAAACTGGCACCTCCCACGTGGTGTCTTGTGCCCTTAACCTTTGCAACGGCCGTATCGCGGTTTATGCGCCTTATAATGCGCTCTCCTTACAGGGTTATAAGGCTGCGAGTTTTGTCTAAATTTGGAGCAATAGCTACCACTTCACAATTAAGGAAAAAAGCTCTTATAGATATACAATATTTTACCGTCCTTTTAACCAGTTTTGGATTTTAGGAAGCTAATTTAGGAAGACGAGTATTTAAATAGCAACATTTAAAATGGCTGGAATTCTCAGTCTTTCACATTAGATACAAAAAACAGTGGTTGGTCCAAAGTAACTTATTTTTGTATTTACCTCAGGTTAGCGCTATCGGTATAACAACATACATAAAACACTATAACCGATACAGCAAAAACAGAAGGGAGAGTATTTATCACAATCTGTTTTAATTTAATCCCAGGCTGTGGTTAATTATAATTTTACATGTGTATCTTTGAGACATGGTACAACAAAATTCTTAAAAGCAATGTAACAAACATCTGAGATAAGTCAGCGTTACGAACTTTGACATTTAGAGTTAGTAATCAAATGGTTTTAAGATAATAGGTTTCCAACTGTGCGTAATAGGAAACCGAAGTGTTGAACCTATAGACATTTAATGATAAATCACCAGGTAATTTTACAAGCAATCAATTGCAATAGCGCAGTGCACAAGTGTTCAGAGTTTGATCTCGTATTTAAGTTTAATGCTGCGGCGTTATCTGAGACCGATCCGCGACAATCGCGCGCACCTGCGCCACGCCGCGCTGGCGCCGACGCCGACGCACTTTCAAAAAAGGCTTACGTACGGATATAGTAAGTTTACACTAGCTGTTTGTATCTTGCTCTATTTTCTACTTGGCGTAAACTGGTCTTAAGAAAATGAATTGATGGATTACTACATTTGCTTAATCACCCATCCAGTAACTGTGATTGTAAGTGATTTTCTTATTTGAGGTATATCGGGGTTCATCCTAATTCTATATACGGTTGGCGCAGTGGCTAAGGGTTTGACCTCGCTACGTGCCGCGGGTTCAGTCCCCGAACGAAACAAATATGTGTATGGCCTACAGATAGTTGTTCCGGATCTGGCTGTTTGTGTATGTGAGTTTAAACGTTTGTAAACTCACCCACGATACAGGGGATTTTCCTAGTGTAGGGCAAAAAAAAACTTGCAAAATGAAATAAGCTATTTACTACCACACTGCAAGAACAGAGGTAGCATAACTTTTATGAAACAATTTATTTAGATGTATCGAGTCTCCCACGCCATTGGATTCAATTATGGAGGAAAGGCAGATAGGTCGGCGCGCAAGTGGTCCGCTCGTGACCCGTAAATTGGAACGGTCCGTCGCACGCCCTTGTCGCACCTCGGATACAGCGCGGCAGCGGCCATCGCTGTCCCGCAGGCCGCAACACAGCCCGATACATATTGTAACGGCATCCAAATCTACAGCGCTACAACACACATCGCATACTACTCTTCACGCACAACCAATTTAGGAGCACGGCTGCAAGTGTAAACGCTCCTTTTGTAGAACCTCGTTTTGTATGTACCTGCAACGACGGATGCATTGTGAACTTGTGAGCTAGGATGGATATCGATAGAAGAATTGATGAAACAAAATTAGAACACTGAAAAGCATATTTGCTCTTCAGCAAATCATCACCAAGACATATCTGCGGTATTTGGATTTCACAGACTATGCAACTCTCAACTTTCTTAAAGCCATATTCGTTAAAATCAGTAATGGAATTACCATACCGTGCGGACTTTCTAACTTAACTAAGTAAACTGGTAATACATTTATTAGAGTACTGAGTTAATAAAGTAGGTTAAGTTAGTAAGGTATCGGGCAACACTAACAGGTGTGCACGCCGTATTTGGGCCATAATGTTTCAAACAATGGTCGGGCGGCTGGGACTCGAGCCTTAACAGAAATTCAAATCATAACTATTCTTTATTTAACCGTGTTCAAATTCGTAGCCTCTCCTATCTAGCGTCTGTAACAGTGTGTTGTATAATGAGAGAATATATCGTACACCTATTTTAGGGAACGTGTAGGTAGTAGATTTCTATTTAATTGTCAACTAAATATTTCCGTGCCCAAAATGGAATCGGTAACGAATTACATCCAACAACAAATTAAACTGAGATCATGATGATTCAATTGAACAATAGGTAGTATGAATCATCTGATTCTGCTGTTTCTAAATACATATACATATGTCGAGAGTGGGTACCTAGTTATGGAATAAGGGAAAATATTATGATGAGACCTCTAAAGAGCACTAGGAACTTAAGTAGCTGTCACGAGCTCCTTCATCATGCTTTCCTGAAGTAAGTATGTTGGAAAAGTTATTCGTACATCAAGAGAGCAGATTTTAACGGTGAGTGCTGATTTTGAGTCCCGAGCTTATAGAGTTATTTCAATTCAATTTATTAATGTTAATTCCTGTTCATTGCTTTATCTTGGTTTAGCACTGACCACAGAAAAAAGAAAGAACATAGAATTAAACATTAGCTTAAGAATAACATAATTAGATAATCATATATTATCCTGTTCGTTGTAGAATACATGAATGAAATACACTCTCAGACACTCTGTTGCATCATGAGATCAGAGTAATGTGTCTCGCTGCTGAACTGAAAAGTTATGTGTGGTACACGAGAGCAAAATTATTTGCATCTCGTGTCTTTTAATGCCTTGCCACCGCTCAGGATTCTACATTAGAATCACTTGCTACGCTCGTGATTCAATCATAGAATCTTTCGTTTGCTCAGGACTCAAAATCAGCACTGCAGCTAAAAATAACTTGGTTCTCGTTGTTGCACAGATAACTATTTCAGGGTCAATTTCAGTTTTATATCCTGCGGGATATACTTATTTTCGTTTAAAAACAATACTAAACAATCATATTATAGTATGTAAAAAACATAAATTTATTTCCAAAAATGTATTTAAATTTTAGGTTATTAGGTACCTACACGTTTCTGAAAGTAACAAAAGCAATGCGCAGCTCACATAATTAAAAAAATAAATAGTTACTATGTTTCTTGCAGTGAGGAAAATAGCATTTTGCTCACTGTTTTCACGCAACTAAACTAGATAATACTACAATATAATGTTTGAGCTGCTGGGGTTAAAAAGTAATTCACATTAAACATCGTAAAGTAACTACTGGTCTTCCAACACCACTGTCATTCATTTTATCGACAGACATTAGACAAATAGTTGCATTTTATTTTACATCTTAAAAAAATAATCCCTAAGTATAAGTCTTTAAACTGACTTGGTAAAGTTTCCGATATTTCGGTGATGTTGCAAACGCCATGATCACGGATAAACGGATCATCATGACATGTGTGGAAACTCGAAGTAAATAACAAACCAAAAAAATATATAAATGGTAAATATCCCGTTTCAAATATACCTACTAATATGGATTTTCGTACTATGATGATGATACTGTCTGCAAAACAAGTTTTACAGAAATGCAAGACTGTAAAACAATGTAGGTACGTATGTGAGGCACCAACAAGACAGAGCTATCACAGTTAATCTCATTGCCTCACTGTCAATTAGCCATACACGGCGGCGTAGAGTATTTAGTTCCAAAAGATAATATCTCACTTTTAACATGTCTGTAGCGTAATGCAACACACGCGAGTATCAAACACTCTCAGTATATTTACGGAAATGTCGGCTGTTTATTATTGTAGCATTTAAAGCGGGGTATTTAAGTTTAAGTAGACATTATTCTTGTTTTGTTTAAGAATTATGATTGCTTTAATTGTCGGGTCTGAACGGCCGGCGCGCGGCGGTTAGCGCATGCTTCTTAGCTAATTTTCCAGGTCCGCTAATAGTGCTGATTAAATGAGAATGCAACAGGTCTCGGCGCAGTTATGGAATAGAGATGCGAGAGTAGTGTAACATACTTAATAATAAAATAAAAAGGCAAATATAAGACTCAACATTTATGAATCTTCTCGTCATTGCGCTTTAATTAAACTACCTATATCCTCTTTATACCCGAAAACATGCAGATGCAGTAGAAAGCGCCGTAGACGTGGTGGAATTGACCAACTTTTAGGCCAACAATATCTGAAAATGTGTCGCGAATTGCCTGAGAAATGAGAAAAGTAGTGGTTTGTCGTTGTATTCAGGAGTAGCTTAATTCTAATGAGTGTTCACAAATTGGAAGTCTTATGAGATTGAGATTATCCGGATTATTAATAAAAAAAAAACTAAAAAGTGGAAAATAACTTTACTTCCGGAAGTCGGTGACTTTGTTTGTTTCGTTGTTTCTGGAAGTATAGTTATTTTTCACTTTTTTTGGAAGTCTGTTATTTAATTTAATTTTAATTTAAAAATAAAACTGTTAATTGCGATGGAGGACAAGCATGGATGCACTTACTAATTTCAGATTTTTCCTTTACTGCTACTTTATAAATATTGCTTCTTGCATTTTGACAGCTTCAATCACCCCCGAACCTTACTCAGGTTCTAGGTTAGGTTATATCTATAGTTTTAATTTCAACACGATACTTTCTCGCGTTCGCAAGATAAAGGGTCTTGACAGAAATATGGAAAACAAAGTGATCCTATAACAGTTCCGTTTTTTTTAAACTTGAGCGTCGTGTGAGCTCTTGTAAAAAAAAAAACTTCATAGAACGAAAATTAAGCTTTCAACTGGGACGTATGACAAAACCATCATTATTATTTACAGAGCAGGGCGAAATCATGTGCCACATTTGGCACCTCAGAAGGTACTGATACCCATCCCTGTTCTATATGAAAAACCTAATAAACACCATAAACAATCCTTACTAGCAATGAATACAAAGAAACTTGATACATTTCGATTCATCTTCTTAGCAGCAGATCTAATAAACAGATAAAATAGATAATCTAAGTAAACGAGTCATAAAATGTCAATTACTAGTACCGCTCTATCGGTTACAGCGAGGCGGAGTAGCGCGGCCAGTGCGGCTGGCCTGTGGTCGCGTGCCCTCTACCAATTACATATAGTTAGATAGGTAAAGCTTCAAGAAAGTAGATAAATTAAGAGCAAATATTTTTTTAAATACAAGGATGTCGAAAAACTCTCGTTAGGTTTAGTCGTATTTTTTTTAAATTACGAGATTTTTTCAACCTTTATTTTAGGTAGGTACTAATGATCACTTTTGTTCCAATAACACAGGTTCTTAAAAAAAAGGATTCTGCGTCCTACATGCCTCAGAAACTTGTGAATCACTTTCCCCTGACTGTTTTCTGGATAAATCGAGCTCTTCTTGGTAACAATTTGTAAAAAGGGCGTGCGACGGCTTCGCCTCAGTAATGCTAATATATCCACAGGAAACTCTGCTTGAAAAATATGTAAAACTTGAAGTTAAAATGTATTTAAAATTCTCACAGTAGTTTCATACATCATCTTATGGTGTTTATTAAATTATTTTCTAAATACCATCTTACGTGGTGATCGTTGTAACATCGGTCACCGTCACTTATCCTGTACATAAAAAAGCTTGTAATAAAAGATTACGAAAAGGGAAAGAGCAGCAGTGGTGTTTTCAAGTTGAAGGTGCATGCCATATGAAAAACTTTAGTACTTGAGTAGTCGACGTTATTGATGTTTCTGTCGACGTTTTTGGTTCTTAACCACAACAATCAACACCCACGTTGAACATGTGCAGGCTGTGCAGCTGATAATCGAGATCACACAGCATCATGTTTAGTTTGAGATATAAACTTCACAAACCCATCAAAGGCAATTCGAAATAATATCAGTAGGTACTACCTATATAATAGACTATGATACCTAGACCGGTAGTTATGTAGTTTTTGCTATCTAAATCTATGTTGTTCTCTATAATAAATGCACCGGTTATTCTGGATTGAAAACTGAATAGTTGAATACATGGAAATAACACCAATAATAACGTCTGCTTCCAACCTGTCTGTTATATACTTACCTGTAACCTACTGTACATCTAGGCTCCTGATAAAGTGGCGCTAATAGCTTAGTTTTCGTTTTTTTTTTCACAATTTTCAATAATACCATAATTGTGAAGAAATTCCGAAAACTTCGTTTAGTATTAACTACATCGACTGTAGTCTCTTGATCAAAAAGTTGAGTGGATACAAATTTATTACTGGCGGCTCTTACGAGATTATTAATTCTGCATCGTCATCGTAGAAAACGTTCACTAAGCCCTCCCTGCATAATAATAAGTGTTTGTGTCTTAATTATGTTATCATTCAATGACGAGGTACCGAATGGGTCGCATTCATAAATATTTAAATAAGGTACACGTTTATCAGAGCCGTCAAGTTGTTCGCGGAAAGCGGCAGGCGTGGTCGCCGGCTCCGCAGCCCGGCGCGGCGCGAGACACTATTATGCTGAGGCCATTGTTCGCCGAGTGCCCCGATCGGCACTGCATATACTGCTAACGACGATTCTCACATATCATCTTTGATACATTCAAATACATTCATAAACACCGCCGCGAAGCATTTAGCCAGAACACAACCTTTGCCTGTCCCACTTACGTTTGCAAAAATAGTCACATCAACTTGTTACACAGCGTGGAAAATAAGTATTAAAAATACTGAAAAGATACTGCTTACGACGTATATTGTCAAAATAAAAGGACGTAATTTATGGAAGTCGATCTTCGAATAATAAATGAATCGACGCAATAAAAAATTATTCACGTCGTCAGCTTTCCCTTAATACTCATGTCATACATATTTAACAATACGAATTTTGTTTAAAAATTGCTCTCTGAACAAATGTCGTTTATCATTTTTATCAAGTTGAATTGCTTTAAATTTAGGACATATCCTAAATGAAGACACTGCGTGACATACCTACGTACCGAATGCATAATGATTACATCTATGCTGAGTCTACATCTGTGCCGAAAGTAGGTGATCTGGAACATCAACGTCACTAACAATCAAACATGTTTTGATTGTCCGAGTTAAATGTAACCAGTCAAATAATTGAAAATGGTAACGGTGTGATTTATGCAAATCGATAGCTTGACGTTCAATTTAAACTGTGAGGCACGTTGCGCCCGCGGCGATGTCGGCCATTAGGCGCTTCGCAGGACACGCGCTGCCTCCCGCCTTATCTTGTGCATCAGACGTGTCCACAGCAAACGCCACGCACTCGCTATCTGTGCCGCATCACATACTATATGTCATGTTATTACCGTTCTCAAATTGATAATAAGCGTAAACTTTCAACGAAGTTACACTGAAGAGTTTAAAAATTATGTGATTATGGCTAATCAAAACTACTTTATTTTACAAAATGATTGCATTTAGTAAATAATGATTTCAATTTTGGGTTTTCAATTATTGGTAAAAAAAAAACTTAGTCGCCCATTATTTGGAAAGCCACCTACTAGTGTTAGGTACTACCTTATAATTAATGTAGATCGACGCAACGAGACAAACTACACCTACTTAGCTAAGAACAGGCGCTAACAGAGCATGGCTGCCTGAGTCATCTACTTGAGTGAAAGCGGCGCACAATTTTCGTTCAAGATACTAAAATCGATAGCACCTGACAATCAACAATAAATCACATGGATCGAAACCACATAAACATATCACACATCACGGCATGGCCCCGATAGATTCTTATAACAACAAAGCTTTGGTATACCAAGAAAACACTTGAGAGTGGTAAAAGAACGAACAGTCAGATACTACAATGGCTTGTTGGAGAACCGCACGTGGACAAAAGGTTAAGTGCCATTGAAGCCTTTACTCAGTTCATTATATTTTGTTTATGGACAGCACCCACGCCACGCTGTGCTGTGCTTACCTAGTGCTTTCAACTAGTGCAGACATTTAATACTCGATTATCAATTCAAATTGAAATCCGATTCTCTTCGCTCTTCTACACAACTTGCATATTGGATAGGCACCTATTTACCTAACAAAAATTCTGATGGCTTAATTTAATTTCTCACGCAGCATCCCACGAATCGATTTGTAATATTTATTTTTATAAATCCAATACATTAACAAGAAACGTAAAAATTGCATCATATCTTAAGAAGATTATACTCATTGAAATATTACAATAGTTGTTAATAGAGCACCTTGCAATATAAGTGAAACTTTCCAAGCAATTGACAGTAGGTAACCTTGCTTGTTTAATTGAGTGCTACTTCCATACAGACGTATATTGGGTAGATACATGCCAATACCTTGACACGTGGGGTCATTCACTGAGTTTTTTGCTTTTATGTGTAGGTGCGAAACTAAAGTTGATTGACGTTAAGTCTAAGCAAAATTCAACTTTGAACTTTTAAGAGCATCCATTCAGAAACATACTTGTTGCTGTCACAACCTTTTGTATTGATCTATATTTGTAATTCAATAACACGACTTAAGCGAAACAACTGTAATCTAACTTCTACTTACCTTACTTTTTTTAACTATTTCTTTTTTGTTTCTCAGTTTGAAAGTTTTTGTGTTAATTCCTGTATTGTTTTTTTAAACCAAAAATGATTTATCCATCTATCTATCATGTCTATTTTACACTGAAATAAGTTTCAGTTTACACTGTTTCAAAATTAAGCATAGAATCAGCGCTATCACCAATAAATCAACTTTCGAGCAGCTCTAACCACTGTAAAAGAAATACGGTACGATTTTGGTTCCAAGGTTCTGGTAATTTATAACAAACGCCGTAGACTATCAGACCCTGCCTGTTGACAATGAAAAATAAAAAGTGATCATGTCATGGACAAGGATCCCTCACAAAAGTCGCAAAACACGTGAGGCCGGGGTCGTACTGGTACGGCGACAGCAACGCAGTGGCGACGATATGAACAAATGAATTTCGCTTGTCATTTCTGCAGTACGGACATGTTTTCACAAAATCGCAGTCGCCACAGTAATGCGGCTCCGGCGGTCCGGCCTTAGGGTTAGTGGCAGGCCTCGGTGTAAGTGATAAAACGATTCTGAATTAATTGAAAAAGTAAAAAAGTTCCAAAGATTGGTACTTACGAAAGAATTAAGTGAAGGATACCTGGGAACACGTGTCGAGTGCTGCGTAATATTACTCAATGGTCATAATAACGAGGGGATTCAAAATCGCATCGTTATGTGATGTGATAAAAAATGTATAGGTACTCCTACTTCTGTTGTGCACTGTTCGCAACTACGGATGGTACACCGTAGAATTCCCGTACAATGAGAGATCGGTATAAATTAGTTTTGCATAGGTTGATGTTTCGTCGTGCGTACTATATCGGAAACGCTCATCAAATGGTTGAACTTCAAAATCCTGAACCAAGCAAAAGTTAATTCACTGACTGAAAAGCGCTGGTAAGTGTCTGGTGGAGCAGTAGCGGCGTCATCCACTCTACTACAGCTTCCTAAGATCTGGCCAGACGTTAACGGCAGATCTGTTTTCCCAACAATTGCAAACCGTAATGGAAAAGCTAGCCATTAAACAACCAAGACTAAGTTACTCTAGGCCACTGTTGCTTCCGGACAATGCTAGACCACACATTGCATATCAGACGCCCACTAAATTAGAACATAATAAAATGTCCTCGACACTCACCATGTTCCCCGAACCTTGCTCCAACAGTTTACCACTCTTTCCGTATTTTTGACAATTGCTTGTAAGGAAAAATAACGAATACCGATGAGGCAGTAAAAAGGGAATTCAAAAACAAATGTTTTTTCGCAAAGGTAATGAAATACCTAAAAAAATAGGACCTAATATCTACTCGAAAAGTAAAGAATGAACGTTTTTCTGCAGTTTTCCAACGGATGAAACCTCAAGTTACCATATATAGGTATATTTTCGATAAGCTCACATTTGACGAAAAGAGTTGATGTACGCTGGCCAACAAAGAAGGGAGGTAATAGGTACAATCTATTTCATAAATGCGGTCGAGGCACATCGTAATAAAATCAACACCAATGACCAAAACTAACATAAGATGATTTAGCAACAGTTAAGTCGATATCGGTTGCAAAATACGGTTTTCAATAAACATCGTTTGCTTTTTAACATGAACACTGGACAGGCAACAAGTTCGAGGTTACACGTCAATCTCATCTACTTTATTCTTGTGAAATTCAAATAATTGTGATTTGACATTACTGGCTACTTCGTCAAATATGTGCCACTTATTTTTCGTACAGAGGATAACATTGACCTTTCAGTATAGTTTGGTAATCTTCTACTAGCGTATTTATCTCGTGGTAAGTACGCCAAGCGTCACAAATTTATCATTCATACTTTCATCTTAATATTAAATAGCATTTTTATTGGATAGGTACCCGTATCTGGAAATTGATTTGATGAACTTATTGGCAACACCCGCTGAGCACACCCAGCTCCTAAGTACCGTGCGTGATGTTATGCAGCCAATGTTACTCCCCTTGAAAGTTATAATGTTTATGAATCACTACATTTTATTTACTAAAATTACATAAAGACAAAATACTGGTGATCTCGCCTAAAACAAATTAAGCAACATATAATTTTTGAACAACATTACGATTTACTGGAATTTTAATACTTTGTTTTGTCTCCACGGGCTTCCATTATTGCATTTACGTGGTTTGGCGTGCTGTACACCAAGTTAAGTTCTATATGCGATTTTTATAAATATTCTCCCATTCTTCTGCGAGAATAATTCTGAGCTCACGAGACGTGATTGGAGGAGGGTTTCGTTGTTTTACGCATCTCCCTATGTCGTCCCAAGCATGCTCGATCGTGTTGATATCCGGGCTGCATGCTGGCCACTTCAAACGAGTAATGTTTATCTCTTGAAGGTAGTCATTCACAATCCAACCTGTAGGTACTTATGAGGTCGGGCATTGTTATGCATAAAAAAAGATCCTCACCCAAATTGATTATATATTACCATTAAAGAGTCAAAACAAACAAACATGTCATGTCATATCATGATGTTAATACGCTTCGTTTCTTTTCCATTTAATACTAAATTATTAGCGGTGAACTAATTATGCACCTGAAGTAGGGCGCTATTTACGTCGTATTTTTTTTTGTCACACGTTTGTTTATCTTAAGTATTGAAGAAGTATCGTCAGCCAACACCATTTGTGGTTGATTGTTAAATAAATGAGGTAGATCATTAATATATACAAAAAAGAGGAAAGAACTCAATATCGAACCTTGAGGTACACCCATTTTTACTTTTAAACCCATTGAATTGACACCATTTATTTGCACTTGCTGCCGTCTAACGTATATACGATGTCACTAAACTGAGCGGAAGTTTTCCTAGGCCGTAATGTTCAAGTTTAAAGATTAGATTTTCGTGGTTTACGCAATCAAATGCTTTCGAGAGGTCACAGAAAATTCCTATGGCATTTTGTGCCTCTTACCTTTTAAAACAGCATGCTGAAACCAGCAACTCGGACGGACACTGGTCTATAATTATGAGTGACTTTACTGTCCCCAGATTTGAAAAGGGGCATTACCTCTCTCTATATACTCTATAATAGCTTAACAAACTTTACTAGACATTCCTCATAGATCTCCGGTTAAGTAGATTGTCATTTGCATAAAGCTTAAATTACTGCTATTGGGGTGTATTATGTCTATATATCAACAGGTCAGGCGGAAACGTTAGCTGTTAATAACTCAATGGAAAGCAAGGGCGAGGAATTAAAAGTTTCAAAAGTTTAAATGGGATGCTGGTAAACAAAAAATTCTTGAGCTATGTCCAAGTTCACTCACGATGTTTCCTTCACCGATGTCTGTGATGTCTTAGTTAAACTTTGGAAAGCACATATGAAATGAAAACGTCACATTGGTACTACTCAGATTTGAAGCCACATCCTCCTGCATGGGAAGCGACGTAACCTGTGCCACCACGACTAAGGGGATTTTTTTATTCCGGAATAAAAACTTTATTGATATTTAGAGTAAACTAACTACATTATACATAATAAAGCAATTAAAAAAACAACAAACTATAACAGTTGAGTGGCACCAAAAAACTCGTCCTCAACGCTGGCAGCTGGTAATGTGCCTAAGAGACTAGCGTTGCGACATTGTATGACACCCTTAACCCCTCGAGCGTCCTTATGAGCACCCGGGTGCTCATAAGGAAAACTGCTTCAAACGTCGCGTGTGCACCCGTTGGCTCATAAGGAATCGGTTGCGATTGGATGTAACTTTTTGGCGTTTTTTCGCATTTAGCAACACAATATGGTTTTTAGTAAGTAATACAGTCCTTGAGTAACATTTATTTGATCACAACCTAATTTGGTACCATAAATACCATAAATACCGCAAAGTCGTGCGTGTGCGGCTCTGTTCGGAAATATTTTTTTTTGTTTGCAAATAATATGTTTGGAAGTAAAATACGGTGTAATATGAATGCCTGAACATATTTGTTATCGTAATATAGTGTTATTTAGGTGAATATGTGTGTGAATTCGGTGTATTGTGATCAAGTTTCAAGGTTATGTGAAAAAAAATATCAAAATAAAAACATTTCACGTCGCTGTGAAGTCAGGTTAGTTTTAATTTATTAGATATGTATACCAATAAACAGGTAAACTCATAACGAATCCAAAAAGGTATAATTTGTATTGTGTTATTATCTGTATAATGACGAAATCTTAATTTTTGTGAACGTCTACCCAAAATAATTTTATACCTACAAACTGCTTCGACATTTGAGGCATTTTCAAGCAATGTTTGCGGACGTGCGAGGGGTTAAACCTTTGGTCAAGGTAAAAGCCAGCCCTTGGGTTACGGGAAGTCTCTACCTAATTGATTTGATGAGTCCTTAAAAGGCTATAAGCACTCAGACCCCACGGCCCCTAGACTTTCAGCCCCAAACGGCTTGAAAATATAGTTTCCACAAAGGTATTTAGGATATTTTCGCCGCTTCAGGTTCTCCGCAGCTGCAAAGTGGCAGCACCAGTACAGCACGACGAGCTTGAAAGATGTGCTGGCGCATGAGTTATCTACACATGTTGTGTCCCACACTAAAGGGCCACCCATCTTCTAAGGAAACAAAAACATGCCCTCCGTTCTTTTGCCATAGTTACGTACCAAATCATTGGGTTCTAAGACAGCTGGAACGCCAACGGTAACTAGAGCCCGTTGGATGATGTTGTTTATGTTCGCGTGCCGCGCAAAACGGCCCGCATTTAGGCTGCATGACAGGCTGTGGTGTCCGAGGCTGTTAACAGCTTCACCCACAGCCAGCAGGCATGTTAAGCAGTAGTAGCAGACGTATTGATTGAATTAATTTGAACTACTCTGCAGAGCTTCCCAACGTCTTTGGGAAAATGGATTGACAGATTCTTCAGTATTTGGGCAAGCTAGTTTCCACGCATCGATAGCCGAAAAGCACGCCACATCAAAATGAATCTATGTGGAAGCCAGGTTACTCCTGATTTATTTCCTTTATTGATATGAAAGCCGATAAACTAATACTAGAAATTTTGTGGACGCTATGTCCTCCCATGCGAATTGATCTATTGTGTCTAAGAGATAAGCGTGCTTCCATAAATGGGAAGCACAAAAGTTTTTAAAAGATAATTTTGGTTCGAAACAATAGGTAACGAATTATGGTGATGACTGAGTGCATAATAATTTGGAGTATTCTTACCGAAATATCATTAAAATTTTAATATTTTCCTCGATAAAATTGGAAAAAGAATCTTCATAGATCGGAGCCCCGAGGAGACGCAAAAAACTAAATTTTGAATGAGTACCTATGTTAAGTTAGAGTTAGGTATATATACAGCTACCCAAAGACAGCTAACCTAAAAATCACTGACCCGAAAGAGTCACCAAGGCAAGATTTGAAAAAGTTGTCTCGATACAGTTATATTAGTTTTTACTTTAATTATCACTGAATTGAAGGCATTCTTCATAATGTCAATCTTCAATATGACCTGAATCATCTTAAAATTGGAATTAACTTTACCCAAAATGTTTACGATCTTCTAATATGCTTGTTCCAAAGGGAATCTGCTAACAGATTTGGAAGAATAATATTATGCTTGTCTAGCTAAAATTACTTCCCATGGCAAATATTTTCAAACATTACCTGTTATGAACGTTTAAAGCAAACTGTCAAATTAATTAATCGGGCCAAACACAGATCGTGCACGGTAGGTACGATATGCTCAGTAACAGGAGTCTAGCAGCAGGTATGAGTTATTGAAGCTGGTTGTGTGCTGGTGGGTGATGCGTCACGTCACGGCACGTCACGCGCCCCTCGCGCATGTACCGCGGAGCACTTGCGCCCGCGCCGCGGGATAGCGCCGCCACCCGCTCCACTGCATCGTGTCGCCGCTATCGCTTTCACGTCGTGGTTATCGCCCCAGTGATAATCTGCATAGTGCGAACCGTTATTGAAAGCCACGGTACTAGTTTGTGCGTGAAGGCTACAATAGCGGCACTTTAATCTGATATTTATTGACCGAGAGATCGAATGAAGCTGGCTGTACTGAGAGGTGACCCAAATATGCAGGCTAATAATATGTGTAGCTTAAGACACCTAACATTATAACCTGCACAAACTATGCCTGTACCCTTCTGCGGTTATCATTGTTCGTATTTGGTGCATCGAAGATACGTTGAAAGTAGTTTTCACCTACATAAATATATTTCCTTGTATTGGTGTTATTAAAATAAATTGCCAATTTTCAGTAACAAACTCTTTGAAATTAAAAAAGAGTTAACATTGTCGTGGGCGTGGGCTGGTGGCAGGCGGCAGGACGCGCGCGCGCCTCCTATCAATGATCAATTTTGGTTCCGGCGAGATTATCTTTTGATCGGAGCAATTTCTCTTCGGTCTTGTGTCTGATAACATCTGAAGAACAACGGTTTGCATCGTTCTGCATAATTATAAATCTGGAATTTACTCCGTGATTTTACCGTGTAAGTACCTACACTACTCAAGAGATTCGTTATTATTTTTTATTTGTTTTAGTATCCATCGGGTTACAAGGGGTCAAAAAACCTTAACCTTAGTAAACAAATATGGTGATCTGGGTCCGAGTTCTATTTATTAAATAATCAGCAAAACTAATGCTTAAACATTTTGAAGAATAGTAACGCGACATTCATTCAGTAAGATCACAAACGAAAGTTCAGTACCTTGAGTATCTAATAAAAATAGGAACGTGGACGAGTAGACGATCAAAGTAGGTAGAGAGCGAGGCAATCAGAAACAATTTTCTATTACTATTTCTCGTTGGACATATTCCGACAACAAACACGATCGTCCCGAGAGCCGTGGGAATGCCCCAGTCGAGTAACGGACGGACGGACAAATGATGTTGGGCGATCTATTGCCTGTAATTGATGACGACTATTGTGTGCCTTTGAAAGAGCCACGAATGTTTGTCTTCGTTCTGTTACCTTCCGTTTGTTTGTTGCTATTGTTAATCTGAGAGTTGTTGCCTTAATTCGCGCTGCTATTATATAAATAACTGCTTGTAGTCTCAAGATTAATTCTTTTTCTCGTTGGTACACTTGGCATTCTCAGGTGCCGTTAATCCACTTGACACAGTTGATAGTAAACATGGTTCAATGCGTTGTGTAACTATTGAGGATATTGGAGCTTCAATTTATGCTTTCTTCAGTACGAATGTTGAAACTTTGGTTGGATTGGTTGGTAATTTCCAATAGCTAGGCTAATATCCCAGCGAGCGCATGCCCCAAGTTTCATTCACGGATGACACAATACTCAATTTAATGAATATGAAAATTTCCTTCATTAGCATTGCTTACGGAACGAACAAAATAAAAATGCTCTAGTTTAATACGCTAGCCACACGACTTTAATTTTTTCTTTGAAGCTTTTGTGTACCTCATATCTTTCCTGAACCTTGAAAGGCTTCAATTAGCAAACGTTTTTCGAGTCTAGATGAACCGGACGCTTAAAATATTTGCTTCCAAAAATTGCCTGCTTCAGTGATTATCGAGACTACCTTTTTGGTCGACAATTTCTCAGTACAGTGGGGGCGTCGAGGATCTATTAAACGGTCATATAGAAGATACAAGCTCATTATATAACACTTTAAGATGTTAATAGGGACCAAGTTTAGTATGTAGTAGATTATCAAAATCAACCATTATGCGATCAGTGATCGACCATTCTGACACTATTGTAATAGCAGACTTAGGCCCCAGATTATATGAAAATTTAATTTCCATATTATGACTGTTCATGAAGATAATACATGATAGCTATACGGCATATCATAATTTTTTGCACGATTCCTTTAACTTTGGCTGTACTGTACATACCTATCAAACTAGAATAATGTAGGAACACAACGACACATCAACCTATACAAAACAAGTTTACGCTGATGGGAATCTACGGAATAGGATCCGTAGTTAAGAGATCAGCCATTAACTGGTTTTGTATATGTCTATGTCTCGTTGTTGTATACCAGGGGTACCCACAAAAAAAGTACCCAAATTCAAATAATGCCCGTTGACCTAAGTGGACGTAGAATTTTAGGTTATAAAAATATTGTAACTGTAGACATTCGTTCGAAATTATCAGAAGCGATTGAGCCTTCTATTGATTATTAATTTAATTTATAGATACTTAGGAGGCTCAATCGCTACCAATTTATAATTTAGAACAGTAAGCACTTCGGGGAGTATTTAGACACAAATTTCACCAGTGGTCTTGAGAAAAACTCGGTCTAAACGTAAGACCATGCCATGCTCTTTTTATGTTTCTTAATTAATCAATACAGTATCACGATCATCTCAGCTCTATAGCCAGTCGAACCACATTTGATACGAATTAACAGATGGTTTAAAAATGTGATCTCGATCGTGTGATCGTGATCGTGTGTGAGTTGTCCCAAGATATTATTTATTATATATGTCGCAGAAGGAGACTCGATTAAGATATTTGATTGATTTATGATAATTGTTACAAGATGGCGGTAGTGAGGTTATCCGATCTGTTTGTCATTTGTCACTGTGAAGTAATGTCAGGTTGGTCCACCTGTCTATCAGATGTCACTGTCAGTTTGACTGTCGTTGTTTGAAAGGTGCAAGGGTAGAGTGGCATTCGTTGGTTGACAGTGCGTGCACATGGACGGATAACCTCACAATCTCCATCCATTTCCATCACGGTTATTTGTGTTCATTGTGATTCGAGATACTTAAAATAATTAAAGAGAAGATCAAAGCTAACAGTTTGTGGTGTTATTTCCCGTATCCTGAAGACATGCACGACGAGGAAGGCTTGCCCGAAGGTAACAGTCCTGTTGCCTCCCCGTCATCAGAAGTGGGATGTGATCCACGTTCTGCACCGCAGCCCACACTGAACAATACTGAGGAAAAATGGAAATTGATATTGGAGCAACAAAATCAGAACTTTCTTGCCCTAATTCAAGCTATAAAAGGACCGACAACGAGTGGTAAAATTCATCTACCTACATTCCATCCCGAGAAGACATCCGTGGACGCACGTGCTTGGTTATCGACGGCAGACATGTGCATGGCAGATCAACCGTTATCTGGAGCTCCATTGATGATAGCTTTGAGCGAAGCCTTGAAAGGCGAGGCATCGGCTTGGCTGTCCCAAGTATCTTTCCCTGGCATGACATGGAAGGATTTTCAAGAAGCGTTCACCGCTCGTTATGATACTTCGGAGACTGCTGCATCAACGCTCATCAATCTTTATAACAGCAAGCCTAAGGAAGGTGAGTGTCTTGCAACTTACGCTGCTACTCAGCTGAATATTTTGATGTCACGTTGGAAAAAGCTGAATACAGAACAAATTGCTATCTCCACTGTAATGGCACACATAGCTCAAATAGAACCTCGCGTCAATCGAGTTGCTTTTACCACTGAGATAGAAACTAGAACAAAACTGCAGCAGGAGTTAAGGGCACTATCTTACATGAAAAGAAAGGCGCCTACTAGTGACTATAACAATGACCCTGATCCAAAGCAACGCAAGCTGATGTCGACTCCTGTTAAATGTGCACATTGTGGGAGACTGGGCCACCATGTTTCAACGTGTCGTCTCAGAAAAGATAACCGTAGTACTGGAGCGCCTCCCGGAGAAGCAAACAAGCTTGCAACCACTTCGAAGCCTGCAACTACGGACATCACATGTTTTAATTGTCGGGGTGTTGGACACTATGCGTCAAGGTGTCCGCGGGCTGTCAGCACAGAGGCGAAGTCGACCGCTGTTAGTACTACTAGCAAACCGGTAGAGCGGCGTGTTGAAGTCTGCGCGGTCAGTGCACCAGTGGGAGTTCTAGAACACTTCGGTGAGTCCTTTTCATTTCGTTTCGATTCAGGAGCACAGTGCTCACTTATCAAAGAAACAATATCATTGAAATTTCATGGTAAACGACAAAGTAATTTAGTAAAGATGACCGGTATCGGACAAACTAGTGTTTACAGTACTTCGCAGATTATGGCGTCAGTCAGTATTAATGATATTGTTTTCAATATTCTATTTCACGCTTTGCCTAATGAATTTTTGTTACATGACATTATGATCGGGCAGGAAGTGTTGACTCCAGGATTAGAAGTTCACGTTACTTTTGATAGAGTATTTTTTACCAAAATGAAATCCTCTATCATTAATGCGAGTATTGTCCATGATAATAATAGTGATGCTGGCTTTGAAAATATCGACACTAGCATTCCCTTGGAGTTCAAATCAAAGTTGCTAAATATTTTAACTGAGTTTAAGGACTATTTTGTTTGCGGCACCCCATCAGGTTCAGCCAATACTGACCCTGTAGAAATTCGCCTTATTGACCCTTGTAAAACTGTTTATCGTCGGCCTTATCGTCTTAGCCCCCAGGAGCGTAGTGTTGTACGAGACAAGGTGAATGAGTTACTAGCTTGTAAAGTCATACGTCCAAGTTCGTCTCCATTTGCCAGCCCTATTCTTTTAGTTAAAAAGAAAGACGGCACAGATCGCATGTGCGTGGATTATCGAGAATTGAACGATAACACCGTGCCGGATCGTTTCCCTTTACCACTAATTTCTGACCAAATCGATCGCCTTCATGGCTGTTATTATTTTACCACACTGGATATGGCCAGTGGCTTTCACCAATTGCCAATCCACCCGGATTCAATAGAGAAGACCGCTTTCATAACTCCAGAAGGTCATTACGAATATCTGACCATGCCCTTTGGTCTTCGTAATGCACCTGCCATATTCCAACGAGCTGTAACCAAGGCCTTAGGCCCTCTTGTAAATTCGTATGCTATCGTCTATATGGATGATATTCTCGTAACAGGAAACTCAGATATTGATGAATCCCTGGCGAGGATTCGCACAGTTTTAAAAATTTTGACTGAACAAGGTTTTTATTTTAATTTGAAAAAATGTTCTTTCATGAACAAAAGTGTGGAGTATCTTGGTTATGTAGTCAGTTGCGGCGAGGTTCGTCCGAACCCTAAAAAGATCGAAGCCTTAACTGCCCTGCCTCCTCCTAGAACGGTCACGCAATTACGCCAGTTCATAGGACTAGCCTCCTATTTTAGAAAATTTATTCCCAGTTTTGCACAAATAATGGCTCCTCTTCACGCCCTAACCAGCCCTGGTAAGGGTTACATTGAGTGGAAGCCCGAACACGAAGGAATTAGGCAAACGATCATAGGGATATTGACTAACGAGCCGGTCTTGATGATTTTTGATCCTGACTGTCCAATTGAACTTCATACCGACGCCAGTGCGATTGGTTATGGTGCCATTTTGATGCAAACTAAGGAATGTAAACAATTCGTAGTGGGTTACTTCAGTAAACGTACCACAGCCGCCGAGTCCAAGTATCACTCGTATGAGTTAGAGACTTTGGCGGTTGTGAATGCTATTAAGCATTTCAGGCATTACCTACATGGCAACAGGTTCACCGTCGTAACGGACTGTAACTCCTTAAAGTCATCCCGCAATAAGGTCGATCTAACCCCGCGCGTACATAGATGGTGGGCATTCCTACAAGCTTATACCTTTGAGATTGTATACAAGGACGGAAAGCGTATGTGTCATGCGGATTTCTTATCCAGGAATCCTCTTCCGGCTACACCAGTTGAAAAAGTGGAGCAAAAACGGGTAGATCTTACTAGTCTACCTGAAAATTGGTTGCAAGCAGAGCAACAGCGTGACTCTGAGATTGTTAAGCTAACTGAAGATCTTAAGGAGCACAAGATTGATGAAAATGTTGCTAAAACTTATGAGGTCAGGTCTGGAGTGCTATACCGAAAAGTGCATCGTAACAACCGATCTCGTTGGCTACCAATTGTTCCCAGAGCTTTACGCTGGTCAGTTATAAACTCTGTCCACGAATCTCTCGTGCATGCTGGTTGGGAGAAGACGTTAGAAAAGGTCTTTGATTTGTACTGGTTTGACCATATGACTAAATTTGTTCGTAAATTTGTTGACAACTGTGTTACATGCAAAATATCTAAGTCTCAGTCTGGTAAAATTCAAGCAGAAATGCATCCCATCCCTAAGACTCCTATACCATGGCATACCTTGCATGTTGATGCTACAGGTAAACTTAGTGGTAAAAACGATAAAAAGGAATACGTGTTCGTATTGGTGGATGCCTTTACGAAATTCGTTTTGTTACACCATACCCTGCGTATTGATTCTGCTAGTAGCATCCAAGCTTTAAAAAGCAGCATATCCTTGTTTGGCACCCCTAAGCGACTTATCGCTGATCAGGGCCGTTGCTTTGCCAGTGCAGATTTCAAGCAATTCTGTCAAACCCATTGTATCGACTTGCATCTGATTGCAACAGGAAGTTCCCGTGCTAACGGTCAAGTCGAACGTGTTATGAGTACGCTCAAAAATATGCTCACTGCAGTTGAGGCTAGTCGAGAAAAGTCGTGGCAAGATGCTCTCCCGGAAGTTCAACTAGCTCTCAACTGCACGATTAATAGGGTCACTAAGTCGAGTCCTCTCGAATTATTCATTGGAAAGGTAGCTAGACCTCTAGAACTCATGTGTGCTAACGATTACGAACCCGAAGTGGACATTGATAACGTACGTGAACGGGCTATTACTAACATGGACAAAAACTCTCTATATGATAAAAACAGGTTTGATAGTACAAAGGCTAAAGTCCAAAACTATGCAGTAGGCGATTTCGTTCTTCTGCAAAACGAAGAACGTAACCAGTGCAAGCTAGATCCTAAATTCAAGGGCCCTTTCCGCGTTATTGAGGTGTTAGACGGTGATAGGTATGTTCTTAAGGCACTTAATGGTAACCGGACGTACAAGTATGCTCACGACAGGCTGCGTAGAATGCCTATTAGTGAAATTCCTGAGGATTTATCTGAGGTTATTAATTGTGAACCCGGATTCTAAGACAGATTTATTTGATTTTTCTCATTATTTTATGTCGTTATGTTATTAAATTTGGTACAAATTATGTGAAAAAAAAAAAAAAAAAATATTAAAAAAAAAATGCAAAAAAAAAAAACGTGAGTGTGTAATTTACAATGTAATTCGCTAATGGACATGCCGCTGGATAAGCGATGCCGCTGGTTAAGCGATGCCGCTGGTTAAGCGATGCCGCTGGTTAAGCGATGAAGCTGGTTAAGCGATGCCGCTGGTTAAGCGATGCCGCTGGTTAAGCGATGCCGCTGGTTAAGCGATGCCGCTGGTTAAGCGATGCCGCTGGTTAAGCGATGCCGCTGGTTAAGTGATGTCCTGATTAAGCTGACCTATCTTGGTCAGGCATGGCCGAAACAGTGTAATGTTCACAGAACTTCCTATTTCAGATTATCCACACGAGGACGTGTGAAGCGCAGGACGGCCGTGTCGCAGAAGGAGACTCGATTAAGATATTTGATTGATTTATGATAATTGTTACAAGATGGCGGTAGTGAGGTTATCCGATCTGTTTGTCATTTGTCACTGTGAAGTAATGTCAGGTTGGTCCACCTGTCTATCAGATGTCACTGTCAGTTTGACTGTCGTTGTTTGAAAGGTGCAAGGGTAGAGTGGCATTCGTTGGTTGACAGTGCGTGCACATGGACGGATAACCTCACAATCTCCATCCATTTCCATCACGGTTATTTGTGTTCATTGTGATTCGAGATACTTAAAATAATTAAAGAGAAGATCAAAGCTAACAGTTTGTGGTGTTATTTCCCGTATCCTGAAGACATGCACGACGAGGAAGGCTTGCCCGAAGGTAACAGTCCTGTTGCCTCCCCGTCATATAATTATAATTTATATCTCTATTTTACCACAGATAACATGGAATCTGTCATATTGATACTCAAAAGGCCAAAGTTGCCAGAACCTAGAACGGAATAAAAAGTCTTAATCTGTCAAAAACTATTCCGAAGAAAGTTTCTGTTATGAAATTCTTCTATTTAAACTTTAACATTTTGTTAATTACTGTTAATACACCTACGCGTCGCGTCATAAATAACAAGTCATTTTTCACGTACCGTACACAAACAAACCAACACAAGTCAACGAATTGTCAAACGTGATTTTAATGAGCAGATGATCTTAATATAAGGTCTACCATGCCTTGAGACTATCTTAGCGATAGAACCGGAATATTAATCAGTAGTTATATCACTTGAAAATCGAGTCGCAAACCGGGATTAAATATTTGTTTATTAATTATATCGATATCTCAAATGCGGTTTCACGGCCGGGTTTCAGAAGTGAGATTTGTTTTTAAATACTGCCCTTAGTTTTCAAGAAAATATAAACATAAAGGCTGTCTCTTCGAAAGTGCAGGACATAATTGAAATAATTAATATATAATAATTATTTCTATTTTTAACCAACGAACACGTCATGTAAGTAGATATTCCTACATTTTTTATGCTAAACTTATTTTATATTGCAACTATTTATCTATGTAATCTGATAGGTATTTGCTACATATTATGTACCTAAATACTACACAGTTTTTTACCCCTATGAACACGTATCTACTTCAGTCATGTTTTCTATCTAGTAGGTACCTACTTAATGTACAGATAACCTTAGAAAACTAATTTATTTTGTTTTTGTACACTTATGGAACATATACATAGTATGTATATGGAAGTTTAAAAAAAAAACTAAGTAGGTGTTTTACACGTTTCTTCAGCCGGAATTTTGTTGAACCAAAGAAACGGTGATAATTGTGTCTTTATTTATTTTATATAGGTATTTCGTTTTGATTAGGTAGTGATAGTATATTCGATAGTATAGTAGATATGTGTGTTTAGGTACGTAGGTACAAACAAAATATACATAACAGGAAAATACATCTCAACATTCATTTCTGAAATATCTCCAAACTGTTGCCAAACTAATTCAATGTTGTCATCACCACACTTTTTTTTAATCACTGTTTTTTTTATTTTCTCTTTCTGTAACGTATTTCTTTAACTTTCAAATGTTGGGGTAGCCTCTATTTTTTCGTCATCTCTTCTCATATTCTCTTTCTTAGGTCTAATGCTCTCTTGCTTTTTAGGGTTTCATACCTCAAAAGGAAAAAAAACAGCCAAGTGCGAGACGGACTCGCGCATCGAATGTTCCGTACGGACAATCAAGTGATCCTATAAGTTCGTTTTTATTCCTTTTGAGGTACGGAACCCTTATAGTAAGTCTGTATGTATGTCTATTTGCCTGTGTGCCAGGCACCTTCATCTCGGGATTGCATTGATAATAGGTAGATACATTGAGTTGAAATGAAAACCATATTACTTAAGCCTGTAGTCCCTTGGACCAATGAAAAAATCTACCCGTGTATATGGGTTCATACAAATCATTGTATGTCGCTATTTTGTACGAAACCCTCCGTGCACGATTCTGACTAGCACTTGGCCGGTTTTTCATAGTGTCATGACTACCTTGTGCCTAGAACGAATCCCGATTCTTACAATGCGTTTCAACTAGAGTAGAAACAAAATGACGTCGACCAGTCAACTGTGATTCGGGAAGTAGGTACGGCTTGTTGCACATTAAAGCAAATTATTTTTTTTGCTTTAATGTGCAACATTATTTATCGTTATTATCTTTATATTGAAAATGTGGAAGTTTTGTTTTCAACATCATGCGTTCAATGTCACTTTGACCATCGTTCTATTGAAAGTTGCAACCACTAAAGGTATATGCACTGCACAGCCATTGATATCAGTCTATTTCCAATGCTTTCATCGTTAAATTTCAATAAAAGCAATCCGGTAATCTAGCTTACTGGAGATAATCCCCGCGCAGTGATGGACTGTTTTTAACTAAACCCATATCATCATTGAAGATCCTCAATTACAAATATGTAACGTCTCACACAGTTTCGTAGTTACACAGCATTTGGTATCTGCCTTTCATCTAAAAAAAAAATGAGCACAAAGTAGATTTCAGCAAACAAATCGATCGCCGCTTTAAAATAAATACCTTACTTTAACTTTGGAGCTAAGCTAGACTGGAATGTTTATTATTATTCACTTTTCAGTTCGTGTCAAAAAACTTTATATTGGTTCATGTACATGGTACATGCTGAATATTTCAAGCAATATGTGTCTCAAACTGACACATATTTCGACGATTTAATTTGCCTATAATCCGATCCCTGTTAGAATATTATTTGTATGATGTACGTAATAAAGCGTATTCTATTATAAAGGGATGAGTATTTCGCAAGACGTGCATTAGGTGCGCGAAACAGTCAACGATTTTTTTTTAACGTCTTTAGAAATATTTACACAAAAGAATACATAAAGAACGTCAAAGAAATATTAATGCTTATTTATATTCTGGCATATGTCCAACAAACTGTTTTAGATATATTTAAGTATATATTTTAGGCGAGGTATAATGCATGAGTGCAGAAAAAACCTACCCAATATTGAGTAACTCTCCATAAATTGGATTAAACACACATTTTACATACCGTCTGATTAACTTGTTTTCAAAATAATTCCGGAGTATTTTATTCAATAACATTATGGATCCATAAATCAGATCCCGGTCCAGATCGAGCTAAGATCTTTTCTTCGCTAGAATTATAGATGCCTTTATTCAAAACTACAGTGCGCGTGGTAGGCGAATGGTGATAAATTTAGAAAATAGCACTGGGCGCCGGCGCCTGCGATAGCTATCAGCAACATGAATCAGCGTCGTCGCATCGACGACCACCCGGCTCACCGCCACCGCGCGAGCCTTGAGCCCGCGGCCGGCCTGCACTAGCGCCTACACTGCGCCAGTGCGCCTGCCCCTTGCCCTAATGCTTCTAATATCTATCCACGCCCTCAACATTAGTCTCTGGAGAGATTATGTATGAACAAGTAAAGCTGGATATCCTTACTAATTATAAAAGCGAAAGTGAGTTTGTTAGATCTTCACGCCTCACTGGCTAAACCGATTTTGATGAATTTTGTTACAGAGATAGTTAGGACCCTGGAGACGGACATAGGCTTATATATATTTTTTAAAAAAGATTGAGATATGAGGGAGAAAGAGGGAAGAAAAGGGGGCTTAGCATTGCTATTACAATAAATGAGGCGCTAAAGCAAAAACTACAAGTAGCAGGTACCTGTAAATCAGGAAAGGGGAACTGTGTTACCCCGAATTTAACGCGAACGAAGCCGCGGGCAAAATGTAGTTGTTTTATAAACCATAGTCTGTTGCCGTCATTAGCTTGTAGTCTAAGATCCGGCTGCAGAATCAGTGTACCTATCGAGTATTTGCTGAAAACCAAATTTTTACACATATTCATGATTAGGAGAATTTATATCCACCAGGTTGCCTATCAAAATGTGGCCGCTAGTATTTTTAATTAAATTATTAATAATTCATAATCCGTAAGAAATTTCATTGACTTTTTTTTTCAATGAAATGTCGTCTACTTTACGGCAACATCTATAAAGACTCTGAAAAATTATGGTTGCCGTTGCGCACCTGGCCGCACCTCTTCGCAGCCAGGTATACACAGGTATGAATTTGTTACATTTATACACCCACAACGTACATTTATAATTTATATATCAAATTAAAGCTAATTTTTTTCTGTATATTATTATATACGGTTGCTTAATTAAATCTGGCCGCCAATAAGGGTTGCTGGCTAATAAATATAGTAAATATTAAAAGTAGATTGAAAGAGAGCTAGCGCGTAACACCACTAGTCAGACGAGGATAGCGATTGCCAGCTGTCGGACGGTTTAAAGCCATTGCGCATGCGTCAGATGTTAGTGTTCTCAACCTCCGATTCAAACAATAGTAGGTACGACTCAAAATAATAAATACTCCAAAAGAAACGTCTTTCTTTTCTAAAATAAAAATTAAAAAGTCAATGACAAATTTAAAAATTACAAATAAAATGAATATTGATGATGAATAAAATCAAGGTTACTTATGTAAAAACATTGTGTTGTACAAGTACTGTATGAAAAAAGATTTAATTTTATTCAAGTATTACATTTATTTTACATATTCATCAATCATCAGTTTAAGCAAATTATGAATTTTTAAAATGTATTTTATACTTCCATGACTCTTTTTTAAAAATCTGAATCATCGGAGCTCTCAGTCACACTATCATCGCAGGTATCACTTTCATCAGAAATATCGGTATCGTCATTATTATCGGAAGGCTTGTTCGTGGAATCACACAGCACATTCTCAACTTGCGCTGGAGTTGAATCTCCCAGGAACCATGTTGGTTTTAAAAAACCATCTAACAGCAGCCAGCCATTATTTTCCGCGCTGAACTTGATGCAATCCCGCTCAGTAGCATTTAACCACATCGAATTAACAAAGATGGTCCGCAATAATTTTTCCTTTAAAGATTTCCAGCATGGTGGAATGTGCGAGATTGATAATTTTTCGATGCACAAATAAAACAGCAATATATTATGTTGTGTATTACGTACTCCAAACAGCGTGGTTTCGAACTTAAAATAAAAATCACAACTGATCCGTTGAGAACACTAACATCTGACGCATGCGCAATGGCTTTAAACCGTCCGACAGCTGGCAATCGCTATCCTCGTCTGACTAGACAGTGGTGTTACGCGCTAGCTCTCTTTCACTCTACTTTTAATATTTACTATATTTATTAGCCAGCAACCCTTATTGGCGGCCAGATTTAATTAAGCAACCGTATATAATAATATACAGAAAAAAATTAGCTTTAATTTGATATATAAATTATAAATGTACGTTGTGGGTGTATAAATGTAACAAATTCATACCTGTGTATACCTGGCTGCGAAGAGGTGCGGCCAGGTGCGCAACGGCAACCATAATTTTTCAGAGTCTTTATAGATGTTGCCGTAAAGTAGACGACATTTCATTGAAAAAAAAAGTCAATGAAATTTCTTACGGATTATGAATTATTAATAATTTAATTAAAAATACTAGCGGCCACATTTTGATAGGCAACCTGGTGGATATAAATTCTCCTAATCATGAATATGTGTAAAAATTTGGTTTTCAGCAAATACTCGATAGGTACACTGATTCTGCAGCCGGATCTCGTACTATTGAAGCTAATTTTGCAACTTACTTTTTTTATCTAGGACTCGGAGACTTGTTAATTATTGCCATAGATTATTTTGTCTTTTATTATGAACTACATTATAATAATTATGCCTATCTATCTTTATCTTAATGTAAAAAAGGCTACTATGTGGTTTATGAAAAAAATATACATAATGAAAAAAAAATATAATACACAAACTTTTATTTTTTTTTAAAACATGTAAGTACAAAACATTAGGACCTAGTTACTATGCATATATTTTTAACTCATAATAAACATAAATCTTTCAACGTGGATGCCGTTTTACAAAAAAAAAATAAGTAGGTACCTCATTCATTAGTTAGGTACATAAATTGAGACACTGGAATTAATCATTTAAGAATTCAATACATCTAAGTACTTAACTAGAACGTCGTTTATTTTAATAATTGCCCGATCACAGACGAACACCGAGTTTCTTACATTATTTAAATAAGGAAATAGTTAAAATCTGCATCAGGTTAGGTACTCCTCCAATTTAATGTGGCACGAAAAAATCGAAATTTAAACTCATGCAGAATTCAGCAAATCCTTAACTTCTCAGCAACTGATTTCAGAAACCGGCAAATACATATTTATTTTAAATACTTAAGTAACACAATTCAGCGTAATTTAATTTGAAAATGTATATTATTTCAATTAACTTCTTGATTTTTATTTCGCGATACGATCTGGTTATGCCTAAAGTTATGAGCGCGAAGGCCCCAGGGCGTGCGCGGGCATCTCTCATTAATTTCCCTCTGTAAATATTGCCTCCACATTATGCGATTGTTTTACGATTTAATGCTCTCTCCTCCGACTTCTTTTCGATTTAGGGATCCGCATCGATATTTGTAAAAATAAAATTATAAAAATAATAACTATCCCGATTGAGTAAAACATAAAAAATAAATTAAAAAAAAAACTTAAAAAAAGAAACAAGTTCAATCCAGAAGTGTAGAAAGCAATTTAATTACATAACAGTCAGGAACCCATTTCTTTTCGGTTTTTACTTAAAGTTATTTTTAAGCAGTCGGTTTTTTCATTATTTTTTTACTTTGTTTAATTACGATTATTATAAAGTTATATTAATATTAAATTTACTCTCTTGTAGGCGTACATTAATCACTTTAAAACTACAAACCTGCCTAGTTATCCGCCTAGCGTATTTTGTACAGATAAAGAATAACAAATTTCTCTTAGTATTTTTTATATGTTCTTTATTTACGATTTTATAAACTTCATGATTCCTTTAATTTAATACCCATTTTGTAGTTTCCAAAAAGATCTCACAGTAGTCATGATTTTTTTAAAACGTTACGTATTTAAGTACACTTGGGTTATCAAGACGAATCTAACAATATCTATATAAATCCGTGCAGCGGTTTCGAAGATATGACGGAATAAATAATATTACATGTTTACATACAAGATACGCCCTTCTTTGGCAGTCGGGTAGAAACTATCAAATATATTGTAATCCTTAAGATTACAAGGTCTTAAATATATGTATTTATTATTAAATATTAATAAGTTTCCCATTTTGTCATTTTTAAGACAATGAAAAAGGTTAATATGATCAATGTTTAATAGTTAATTTTCTTTATTCACGTTATTTTTACGTATTTAGATTTTATTAAAATAAATGTTGGATACAAAGCAAATCAATATTACTATCATGTTGCAGCTGATGCTGTCGTTGTATTTATCAAATTAATAATGATATTTTATTAAGTAACTAACTAGTTTTTCATAAAACAGTAGAAATAGAAAACAATTAGAAAAGACAAATACAATATTTGTACTACCTAACTCTAAAATGTTAAAAGTAATAACAGAAGAGATTGCACATTTTTCTAGAAACAATGTAAAAACTGTCATAAAAAAAACAATTTGGAAGGGACACTTAGCATTGGGGGTCAAAAGTTTAAGAAAAGACAGTGAATAAAAACCAAATCATAGAAATCAAATCATTTGTGATTTTTCTATAAATCAAAATATAGTTATAGCTATAGTTCACGCAAGTACAAAATCAATTTAAGAATTACAAGATCTCAATATGAACTGTAACCGTACATGTAAATAACTCAAGTGGACGCGGGCTCTCAGCCGATGTTGTGACCATTTATCTGAGTATCGCGAACTGTAATTATGAACTTAACGTTCGGCGCGCGCTGTTACAATTAAACTAGCGGTGCCTTCACCAAATAATAAATTAACAAGATTACATCAACAACATTCATTGTAATTTTTCAACGATTATTACCTGTAACTGGCCGACCTTCACTTGAAGTTTATGTTCATTTGATTTATGTACAAATCTCCGGGTCTGATAACAAAATGTTGGCTGTCCGAATCAGAAAACATTACAAATGCGTTATACTGAGTCCTGCCGTAAACCATAATTATTCACCCCAAAAATAAGTAAGCAATTATTATTGCATACACTTTGATAGAATGCTTGGCTGATGACTTCGCGTTCTTTCATAGTTACACCTTGTATTTAAATGGCTTATTCCCATCCGCCTCCTGTAAGCAGCACTGCGCCAAGACTATACTGAAAGTCAACACTCCAACACTCAGGTAGTGAATGAAGTTACATCCATTACCTGGGGTGCACCCGCACAAGTTGTCTGGGTATCTGGCATGACTTTGCTTCTTGGCTGGCAAAACTTACATGACCAGTGGGGCATCGTTCTGCCCGTGCCCTAAAATAGATGTAGCACTTAATCGATAATAACTGGGTGCCTAAAACCAACACAACTTGCTTGACTTATTCGCAGGAATAGCTCCCATTGGTGATGCATAGATTTCTTGTGATACTGAAAAAAAACTGAACCAGGAAATAGACAAACCCCATTCATTTTGCAAAGACTGGCTCTTAAATTTTTGGCTAAGACCCTGAGTTAGGCCCGTCGCAAAGAATGGCAGACAACACCCTTTTTCTTCAGTTCAATTAAAATTCCATTTATTCATACCCAGCCAATCAACGTTCCATGGAAAGACACAAGTACGACAGAAGTAAAAAGAAAAGACCGTGTTTGACACAAAGGCAGACAGGCAAAAACGGACGTATGAAAGACGGACAATGGAGTTAAATTGCTGCCAATAGAGAGAAATGGAGAAGTACCGGTGTACGTATTGGCAAAGGCCTTCTCCATTTCTTCAAATACCTACCAATACCTACTTTCTGTCTTCTGCCAAATGAGCATCTCATGGGAGGCGATGACGTCACTCAATCGACTGGGAAGGCACAATCCTAATCTGGTAAAACTCGAGGAATCGATCCAACACTGAAGACAAGTTGATTTTTTTTTACGTTTAGATGTTTATGGCAGTTCTTAGGAATTAATTATTAATGTTCCTGCTCAACTTAATGTAATTATTTGTACGTACTTACTTAAAGCGACATCTTGTAATACCATAGCGAACTAACACTTAAACCCACCGTACTAAACCTAGGAATGCACGTGCCAGTAATATACTCAAATGTATGCATACCCCATTTCAACATCAAGCAGTTGTAATGGCAGAATTAATATAGCATGTACCATATTTAAGTCCTATGTTCGTGAAAATTACGTGCACGTGTAGTCCTGGTATAAGTGTTTCATAAAATGTTTCAACACGCATCTATAATACTGGATAGTCTGCCGTTTAAAAAAGGATTATTAACGAGATTCATAATACATAACAAAAGTATACTTAATACCTAATTTCACTAAAATTGGAATGATAAAAAATAAAACAATTAGATAATTATCACAAGTTAGGAATCAAAAACTGATGGTGGTCTTACAACTCTTCGTGTGGTCGCTGCAAACCAGACGCTTCGAGGAAATCATTAAAGGATTTTTGCTGACGCACATGTTCCGCACATTTCTCCACTAACCTCAAGAACTCACGCACGTCGAAGGAATAGTTAGTAAATTTTGCATGTGAACCACCGCCGGGCCCGTGACCCTGTAAATTTTATTTTTTTCAGAATTCGCTATGGACTGGTCTAGACAATAGAACTTTGCGCTACGCAGCTTTTAAGTTTTTAAGGACTCTTGCAAAAAAATCTTTTACCAGCCGAACATTTGATTTGCCTCGCTGCCAAATGTTCGGCTTCGCAAACATTTTTTGTGCACACCCAATGCTTTAAAATAGTACTTACGTAATAAAAAATGGGCCATGTGCGACACACACTCGCGCACCGAGGGTTCCGTACTAACTTGCGACATAAACGGCCATCTTTTCTAGGGGCCACAAACTTCAATAGGTATATGGTTTTAACTTCAACCCCATACCACTACTCGTTCGTCTTGACAGACAGACACACGGACAACAAAGTGATCCTATAGGGGTTCCTCTTTTATCCGTTCGAGGAACGGAACCCTAAAAAGCAATATAATACTGTTTTTACCTGATCTTGTTGTACAAGTTTTGTTTTATCTTCCCAAGTTACGTATTTAAGTCCGCGAAGTCTCGTTAGATCTAAGTAGCAGTTAGGATCTTCGCAGTTATAACTGAAAAAAAAAACACGTTTAACTATGTGAAAATTTTTGTAAACGCCATATTTTCATTTAATACAGAACAAATGAAACAAAGGCGATGCTTATTTCTAAAGAAATCTCAACATACTTGCGAAAAGAGATACTCAAAAAAAAGATATGCAAACGTAGTTTGTAAAAGAAGGCCACACGTAATACATTGTGTACACACGTAAGCAAATGTGTTTTAATATACTAATAGTAGCTGTGCCCAGCGGTTTCACCCGCTGCTCACTTAGGGTTATGAAAAATAGATGTTACCGATTCTCAGACCTACCCGATATGTACACAAAATTTCGTTTAAATCGGTCCAGCCGTTTCGGAGGAGTATGGGAACGAAAACTGTGACACGAGAATTTTATATTTTAGATTATAAAGAGGACAGATTTTTTGTTTGTATCGAATAGGCTCCAAAATTACTGAACCGATTTTAACCATTTTGAAGTAACATAGGCTAGACAACATTACGCTACTACCCACGGGAGCGGGGCAGCAACTAAAGACAAGGGTGAAACGCGCAAGACAGTTAGTTATTCAGTAAAGTTTATTGGTGGTTGATATATACTACTCAAAACAAAATAAGGGCCACGAGGTATTTTGTCTGTACCATGAAAATAATAAAACGAAAATATATTTTTTTGTCTCCATAACGAAAACTAATGTTGTTTTTACCATGTAGACCAATAAAATTCAAATAATAATGATTTAAAAGTTTATTTGCTTTTGAAAGAAAACACACATTTTAGGTTAAAAATAAAAACAATGTAAAGTTACTAAAAACAAAAGAACATACTCCATGCTCATTTTTTAGTAACGGGTATGCCCCCTTCGTTTAGCTACGCACTCCTGAAGCCTGGAGTGCATGCTCTCAATCAAATGAATGACATTTTCCATTGGAATATCTTCCCAGGCCCTTTTAACAGCGTTGATGAGTTGCTGTTGTTTGTGAATTTAATTATCACCGTCTCTAACTCTTCGTTTCAACTGATCCCACATGAGCTCTATTGGATTTTAGTCCAGACTGTTCGCCGGCCACGGCAAGACTTGAATTTGAGAGGCTTCCAGTACAAAGAGAGTCGCTTGAGCCATGTGTGCTCGAGCATTGTCTTCCATCAAGATGAATCCAAGACCCGTTCGTTGTGCAAATTGGATCACATGTGGTCTGACAACTTCCTCAATATACCGCTAAGCAGTAACAGTCCCTCATTTAAAATAGCGAGCTCAGTTTTGCCGTGTAAGCTTATCCCGCCCCAAATCATTACATTTGGACCACCAAAACGATCGACTTCATGGATGCAGGCTTCTAAAAATCTCTCGCCGCATCTTCTCTATACTATAATACGCCGATCGTCGTTAAAAAAATTTGACGGGCAAATCTTAAACGATTTGCACGATGATTTCTGGTTAATGGAACACGGACAACTCGCCTTCTTGATGCCTGCTGGTCTTCATGCAATCGATTACGAATAGTTTGGTCACTGACACGAGTACCCGTTGTCAGCCGTAAACGATTTTGCAGCTTGCGCGCACTTAATCGAATTTAACGATCCTCTTGAGCTGTTGTAATGCGAACTCTGCCCGAACCAGCTACCTTACCATGACGTCTTAAAGCAGAACTTATTCCACTGAGGGAAAGAGACAGAGCTATACAGGGTGTCTATCACTATCACTTTCCCTCAGTGGAATAAGTTCTGCTTTAAAACGTCATGGTAGGCCTACAGGTCTTCTAACACTGCCGGTCTCTTGGAAACCATTCCATAGATTTTAAATAGCTCTTCGAGAAAATCCCAATTGCAAACCTACAGATCGCTGCGAATGACCTTCTTCAATCATTGTAACGGCTCTGGTTGCTGTCAGTGAGTCTATATGACGCCTGCGTGCTTGTGGCATATTGAAAAATACGTTTCTGAGTCAAGATATCAATGAACTCTGATATTTTCTAATAAACCAAGAAGCTAAGGAAAGCAAAAAGTCAAAGAAAATGAAATCAAAATTTACAAAAAGATTTTAAATCAAATTTTATTTAAACTGTTGCCAGCATTAGATGAATACTACAATATTAAAAAGTTTAGGTTTCAAAGAGTTTGTATACTCAATATTTTACTACTTTCAATATGTAAATGTTTAATAAATTACACCAAAATGAAAAAAAAACCTCGTGGCCCTTATTTTGTTTTGAGTAGTATATAAAGCGTATATTACACTAAAATCATACTCACACTTCGAACACCGCCGCCCAATCAGGCAAGAACAGCAGATGCGTTAATCCTGCTCCATGCATGCCAATGAACACGTCAGTGTTATGAGTTATTTCTAGCTGCTTCAGAAACGGTACACTTTTATCATACACTACTCGCTTCACTTCGTAGCCCTCAACTTTAGTCAAAGCGTCAATGATAGCCTTCTCATTCAATATCGATCGATATGTCGTACCTCTTGACAGCAGCGTTACTCGCACTTTGTCACTGGTGCGCGGGTACAATTTTATATTTAAAGAATGGATTATGTGTTTTGAAAATGCATGGAACAAGCCACTTCTTTCGCATCCATATATCTGCAAAAGTCGAACATCAATCAAAATATATCGTTTTAATGAAACATTTTATTTATAAAATCGAAAATAACTATGTCTTTCTGATATCATTTCACACTTTGATCGATTAATCAATTATTAGGATACGCTTTGAAATGTTTTTTTATGATTTGTATTGTAATCAATATTTTTGTTACATAATCTTCCAAAGCGTCACGTGAACAAAATAAACAAAGTGAACATCTATTCACTAACGGCAACAAAAGCACAACTTTGATTGAATTAGCCACAAATAAAACATTATTAAATTAATAACTTGCATGAATACAAACAAGTATGGAATAGCTATTGCTTAATGTACGTTTCATGCGTAGTATTTCGTTTTGTAAATAAAATGAACTGGCGGAATTAAGGCAGGCCAATAATTTCAACAATCAGCTTGGGACATGGAGAAGGCCATGCTTTCAACCAGAATATTTGTATTTCATCATTTGTCGGGCAACAGCAAGTCAACATCTGCCTAGCGTTTCCTCAAATACAAAATATTGGAGATTGCTTGTAGTCTTATCGGATGCTGCTGAATACCAATGTTTTACATGAAGTGGCTGCCTTAGTACTGGGTACAGTACATGGTTGGTGCAGTGGCTGAGCGATTAACTGCTGCGCTGCGCGCCGCAGGTTCGATCAACAAATATTTTATATTCGCACGCAGAATACAGGAAATTTTCCCAGTGTTGGGAAACGCTTAAAAAACGATAACCCTTAGCAGGACTGGTAATAAAACTTTCCAAGATCTACAAATGTCTGCCAAGACCAACGGCCTAACGTGCTTTCCGAGGCACGAAGAAAACTCACGGCGGTTGCCTAGAATGATCCAGGAATCGGCCCACCCATTCCTGGATCATTCTAGGCAACCGCCTTAGCGTGAAGATCAACTCGAGCGGCTGTTTTTACTTAGCCACGAACTCCTATACGCTCACGACAACGGCAAGTGAAATATAATTTCAAAAAGTACTTTAATTATATAGAGCTAAGTTACTAGACTGGCTGATTTTTAAACATCAGAAATAAACTTACCAAAGGAGTGTTGTAGTAAAGGCCGAAAATCATTCTTGGTAGAAGAGGTAACACAACATTTTTAAAACATACTACTTTTCCTCTGAATGTTTTTAAGTCCCAGATAGGATTATCAGTAAATGCTTTGAATGTTTCTTCAAAGGCAGATTCATAGGTGAATGTTTCCCACACCAATATGTGATTGTCCTTAGAAAAAGTAGAAGGATGTGTTGAATTCACATGTAGAGATGCATACAAGTTGAAGAAGTCACAGAAGTGGTGGTACATGTTAACAGCTGAAACACAGTGATATATTACGGATGACTAAAGATGAAGCAGATTGTGTACATCAGAAAATTAACATATAAATATACATAAAATTACGACTTCTTCCCATAGCGGTAGGCAGAAACCACAGAACGCCACCTGCTACAATCATTGCATGCTCTTTTTGCCTCTTACACATTCGTACGCCTAGTCATACACGCACGCCTGTTGCGGGTACTACACACCTTTACTTTACTTGTACCACACTCTGAAGAACCACATAAATAAGGTATATGCCCTTCTTGGATGTCCCCCTCCCGGCATTGCCACTCACATCTGCCTTGTAATTACCTTTTGTTAGTCGCCTTTCACTCATCCTCTCCGCATGACCAAACCGTCCAAGCATACTCTTTTCAATTTTAAAAAGAATCACTAAGTACATTTTCTTTAAAACCACAAGTCTTGTTTAACTACATTCTTCAATTCATCATTCAGAGTTATATCACACATTCTCCGCAAGGAACGCGAAAATGTCTACAGTATTTATTATATTTCATGCTTCGTTTGCGACACTTTACATTCAATTCTATTTTAACTGTAGGCATGAACACCCCCTTGTGCATAGCCAATCAAATTTGTGTCACATCGTTTTTTTTGGTCACAACGGCATGTATTGCATGTATGTAGCACTTTATTTACTCTCGTTTTCACATCTGCGTCAATTTTCCCATCTCTCGTAAACAGACTGCCCATAATATACAAACTCATTCACATGCTACACACTCTTATCATTTATATAACCTTCGTCTTGTACACAATAACATTCATCCCTTTTCTATTGAATGTTTCATTTATTACAGTTACCCCATCTTGTACCTGTTCCGCTGACGATGCAAAATGAACCTGATGACCTGCATATAGAAAGCATTTGTTAGGCCACTCATATATCCTCAATCCACACTCGCTTTCTTTCAAAACTGGCAGACAATTATCCATGTATAGATTGAACAGCCAGGGAGATGCAACACAGCCCTGTCTAACACCTCTTGAGATGCTAAACCATTCAGTGTAGGTGCGCCGTATTTATCCTAACACAAGCAATAGAGTCCTTGTAAAACTAACATACTTGCATCTAATTTCATAATGTATGTTGGTTTATTTACAACAACATCACACAGTCCATCAACTATGGGTTTTTGAGGGGTTTTGACAAAATGCACAAGCTCAGGACCCCACGATTGTAGAGCACTCATGTGTTCTGCTTCTTTCAGTAGCCGCTTAGAGTAAAAATTGCAGAATCCACCTGAAACATTAGACATATGCATTTCAGTTTAATTTTTGTCCAGAACACCTTTGCCAAAAAAAAATTGAGACGTAGAAGAAATAATTATTGTCATTACTATAAAACTTAATCCAAAAGTGTGTATGGCAAAAATATACATACCTATCTGACCAGGCCCAAGGATATCCATTTTATAACGCAAGTTGTCTCCTCTTCCAACAAGGCCTGTAAAATTTAACATCATGTTCCGACCGCGACAAAATCTGAAATCCAGAAATTGAAACATCAAATATGAGTTTAAGGGCATGATTCATCCTGCCGGGGTTGCGGTTTGTTCGAAGATACCGCGCGGCTCCGGAACTTAAAGGGCAATAGAAGTAACATGGGTGGGTTTTAGTCAGTACAAGTATGAGACTCCCACTCGTTCTGCCCAGAGCAGGGGAAGTTATTTGATGATTTCCCAACCCAAAAAAAAGGTCATGAATCATAGTCATGCTTTGACTTTTTTAAGTAGGTAGGTACAATAGTAATAAACCACCACCCTGTAACTATGAATTTCACTTCAATTTTGTTATAAACTAAACTATCCTTACTAATATTGTAAAAGCGAAAGTGAGTTTGTTGTTTGTTACATCTTCGTTCCAAGGAAGCTCTTCCTAGTATCGACGGCCACTTCACTAAACAGGCGCTTCGGATGACAAAACCACAGCTGCGCACAATTACAGCAGCCGTTACTGGCCACGGCTCCTTTAATAAACACCTCTTTGTCTTAGGAGTCACAGACAGCCCACTGTGCCGAGCCTGCATGGAGGTAGACGAAACAGCAGCCCACGTGCTTCTGCACTGCCCAGAGGTTGCCCCATACAGGACAAAGTACTTCGGTAACCCAGGTACTCTTCGCGAGATCGTCAGCAACACCAAGGCGCTGCTGACGTGTCTCGTGAAGCTGGGGTGGATCGAATAATATTCCCACCCATACGCAAAATACGCGCCTCAGACGTGGAGTTGCGGACACCAGCCCGTTATACAATACAATACAATACATCTTTGTTCAAATGGCAAAACCAATTTTGATGAATTGAGATTGTTGAGACCCGAAGAAAACTCTTTCTCTTTCTAACCCCCCACTTCCCTAAAATAGGGATGAAGTTTGTATGGAGCATTCTGCAATTTTCAAGGTAGGAAGCTAAAACTTGGTATGCGGACTGTTTGTCACTAACAAAAACATCATGCATGACTTCTTTTTGGAAAACTGGCACCAACCTCTTAAAAGAGACTACAAAAAAAAGAAAAAAAAGGTAGGAAGCTAAAAATCGGTACACACACTTTCTTACCAATGAAAAATACCTGCAAATCAGGAAAGGGGAACTGTGTTGCCCGAATTTAATGCAAGCAAAGCTGGGGACACAAGCTAGTATATGTATAATAACAGTGACATTTTGGTCTAAATTCAAACAACAGTTGTATACCTTAAATACTTTGAACATTCCAGTGAAGTGTCATCAGGATAAGTAGCTTCACACATGACCATCAAATCATCTATTTGTTCTTTTACATAGCCTGTAATAAGATACACAATTTTCTTAATGAAACATTATATTTTCAATTACTAATGTCTGATCTAATGTTGATTTCTAAATAAAACCAATTAATCTACTATATTAGCCTTCAGTAAAACTGAAGGTCTGGTTTAAAAACCCTATAAAATTTGTATTAGTAATAGTCATTCAATTTCAGTACATGCTGAAAACTTTCGTTGGGTCTTTTTGGTTACAGCTGAAGGTTTGGCTGAAGGTGGCTGTAGCTGAAGCTAAAAAAGAAAAGCCTTGGCCAGACACTATTAATTACTCTAAAGAATTGAAAGTAAGATTATTTTTACTGAGTCAAAGATTCACTACTTTTTATCCTTATGTATGTATGCAGGTAAAAACACGACACGCAGTTAGTATTATATAAATAAAGTTCATACGAATTGTGTTACATATTTTTAAACACTACCTTGTCTAACAAGTTCAGCTTTCTTATTTCAGTTGTGATAATGTTTACTAAAATCAGTACTTACCGAAGTCGGCTTGAGTGTAGAATGTATCATGCTGAGCCTCTTTCGTCTTAACCCAGCCTCGGTGATCACCAGGACAGACAGGTTGCACAGGGTATGAAACATTTTTGTTACACTCATGTTCATAGCCCCAACAACTCTTAATACCTACTAACTCTCTGTATTTACATTGTGGTTCTGATAGACAAACATCAGCCACACTAGGGAAAGCATTGAAAACATATGTTACATGTTCTGGAGGTACATTGAGATCATCAAGACCTATTGAACTTATGCTGTTAACTAATATAAAAAAGTAAAAAAAATAAAGCGGCAGCCACATTTTTACAACATTCATTCAGAGTTTTATAAGCGTTCAAAAAACACTTTAGAAGTTTTTAAGTTCAAAAGCTAAAGAATAGATATGAAACAAACTGTAAATATTGAAAGTTTTGAAAGCTTTTTGACAAATGACACAATCATTATTGTCCCGTACCAATCGAACTTTTTATTGTTTTTATGACATTGACGTTTTTCAATATAACTGTGTTAAAATGACGGCTCCGGTTTTCAAAAACCGAATCTTTACGGATCCGGGTAGTTGATATGCGGACCCGTAAGGAGAACACTCTTTACGGGTCGGACGGGTCCGCATGTTTTCATGGAAAAATCAGCATAGTTATCTGTCATTAAATTGTTTAATAATTCAAATGGGGTTAAAACTGACTAAGGTGTGACACACACATGAGCGGTGCAGTGGAAAAGGCTGACAGGCGGACAGGCGCAACCTAGGTCTTTGGGCGCAACACATAAAGGAGATCGAGCAAACTTCTACGGACCCTGGTCCAAGAAGCATTGTATAATCTGACACTCAAAACATGCTTTTTAATTATTCCGAACCTCATAGAAATTGATTAAAAGCAAAACAAAAAATTTTGTAAATTGATATCTTGCTTTTATTTAAAAGCAAATACCGGTAGATTACTATGTGAAAATGAAATTATAATATACCTCACTCAGTGATTTCTGGTTAGATTCTCTTCGTTTAGATCTCTTCCACGTTAATGTGACACAATTTTAAGGCATTAAAGACCAATACCCAAACCAAAACATTTTTTTTTAATTTGATTTCATTGCCATAAGAAAAAAACCAATGATCAAAATAAGTCTGTGATATTTTAGGTAATCTTTTACTCGATAGATGGCAGTGATTTCAAATTTATTTGGCGCCTTTTCCAGAATACAAAATTCCCGGCGGATGCCACCGCGATTACCACGTGAACACAACAGCAGTTGTCCAATCAGCTGGTAAATCATAAAACCGCCCGCCCGCCTCTGTCTATTTACTCTTCCGTTGTTTAAAATTGGGCTTTTACGTGCGTTGTTTGTATCTTTGTGCAAAAGTATTGTAAACCTGTTAAGACAGGCTGAGTGATACATAAAACATAGTGTTCTATAGAATTAACAGTAGAAGTTGTTTGATTTTTCTGACCTTCGAAGTTAACCCAAAACTAATGTCGCCATTTTGACCATACAAATCGAGTTTAGTAGGTATTATTATTTTGTTTGGTCACCAACAAATGTTTGAATGCTACATTAGTGAATTGCGTAAATGGCCGTACATTTGCGAAGAATACGGAGAAAATGTCTCAGACGAATAGTACTGTAAATTTTCTAATACATGACGCTAATGGTTAGTAGCCAAGCTATCTTCGTGAAGCTTTTACTTTACTTTTTTATTATCACGTAATGTTTACAGTTCTGCTCGGAACTTGCCATAGTCATGCAATTTTAAGAATTTACACAATCCGTAAAGGGGATACATGACGCGCCCGTTTGGGCAGTGTTTCCCGCTGTCAATTTATTTGTGCATTTGTTACTCACCAAACTCTACGTTCAATGAATTTTTCGTGACAATAATTGTGATAATCTTCCCGGTAATGTTGTTTTTTAGTATCTAAATCTCACCAGTAATGTCCTACGAAAGAATAGGGGGCACGCATGTCATGTCTAATTATTAGTTTTATTTTAGGGCATCCACAAATGGTAAAAGTTGTCCAAAATAATATAAACAATCAGTCACTTCGACAGATCAAAATTAAACCTAATCCTGTGAAAATTATCAAACTGCCTACTGTAGGAGAAGGAAATATTAAGGTATGTGGTATGCCAGTCTTATTTTTTTTTACATAATTATACACATTGGTAGGATTTAATAATTGTCTCTAACATACCTCGTTTTAATCAATGCCCAAAACAATGCTTGAGTGATAAAAACTACTTTTAAACACTCTAGGACACTTGTAAACAATCAACACATTGTAATCATAGGCCGTGAGACTTCTGAAAAACCTTCAACCCTGAGTTTGCTTCAGAAAGAGTTTGTACTAAAAATTTGTGGTATTATTTTCATTGAATAAAAACCAATGTTAGATACTGCTTAGTTCTGAAAACCTTTAAACCTGTTTTAATAACTATCACTGGTTATGGTAGAATTGTGCATTAGAAATAAAAATAGTACCTATTTAAAATTATTAGTTTATTGTAAAATATCATTGGCAATTTGAATCTGCAATACAATTTACTGTCTTCATTTTGAAGTGAAGTGTGTGAGAGGTGTTATTTTAGAACAGCATTACTCTAAAACCATGACAGTGGTAATAAGGTAGTTTTGATAGAGATTTACTGAGAGCAATCAACTCATATCTTCAATAATACTGTTTTACAAACTCATGATACTTAAAAACTGCAACATGCTATTCTGCCAGTTTTGCAAAATAAAACTATTTTATTTAACCTATATTTTAGGCATGCATGCATGCTGCTTTCATTTTGCAAAGAACATGCTAATTTATTTCATTATTCCTATAAAACTTGGTTGGTGAAACAATAATTTCTACCACTTCATTCAACTCAAATATAGAATCTATTATAGCCAAAGATCTCCCTGTGTGTATTTTACATACAATATCACACTATTTGTGAGATTTGACAGGTTTGTAACAAAAGTAAACAGTGAAAGCAATTATTATCTAGATAATGGTTTTATACTGTGAAAATAATGTGTATATAATTTGACTTTAATTCACAAGTTGATCATAATTTCCTGTTATTCCCAACCACAGTACACAAAAGATATCATGTTTAAAGTTTTTTTGTCTTTGTTACAGACATCATTATTCAGAGCAGTGAAGTTGACTGGACTCAAATGTGCATCAAGTAAGAAACTGATATCTATTACACCAAATACATCTCTCTCACATAAGGTTTGGTGGTAACTGAACATCACACCTGAAATCCTCAAAGAGCTAAATAGAGGTGTATCTAATAGTACACTCACATTCCCCAGTTATGTTTAAGACCCATGTATTAGAGGGTGAGCCTATTGTCACTAATCCAGACTCTATGACCGCTACTGAGAGATTCCTGATGAGAAAAGCAAATAACACTGCCCAACCTGTCAATTGAACTCTTTATAAAACCTACAATATCATTCAAATAATATAGTTTTCAATACAGTTAGTGTAACTTTAGAAAAACATGCCTGCCCACTCCTTTAAGGATATAGCTTCACATTTAGGTCTGCGCCTCATCTAGCAGCAGCATCATCATCATTATCCTCCTCTTCCAGCCCTTTTCCAAGCTGTTTAGAGCCAGCACAACACATTTCATTCTTCCATTCTGTCCTATCCAAACCTCCATCCACCTTTGTCTTTTCTTTAACCTTCCTCTCCATCCATCAGCATTCATATCTATCAATCTTGTAGTCATGTCTCTCATCTAGCAGCATGCAACCAAATTTTTCCATGCTAACCTTTTCTGTTTATTTTAATTTGTATTGGACTAATTTAAATAACTGCATATAATATTTTTCAGAGTTCGTACATATTGATAATATAGCAAGTTTGCAAAATATTAAAGTTGAGCCAAAGGAAGTTGAGGTAATTGTTTTTATTTATTTTTATAAAGTTTAATTAAATTGCTTACAAATAAATAAACAAATGTAAACATTTAATTTCTAGATTAAACAGGAGCCTCTGACTGAATTGAAATATATACACACTGTGCCAGATCTAGTTTCATTACCATCAAAGTCTGAAAACCAAGTAACAAGCTCTAGCACTGCAAATAGCATATCTCCAACTATGTCACATGCCTCAAGAAGGAGACACGATTCTGACTACGATCCCCCAGCTGAATAGTGAGTATCATTATCTTAAACGAAGCTTTTAGGTGAATTCAGTTGAATTTTCTTTAAACCGAAGCAAGCAGTATATGTGGCTACCAACAACTTTGTGCTCAAGACATACAAAAGATTGTAAATCTTATCTAAATAAAGAGAGAGATACATAATTATGTATAATAATAGTAAATTGTTACGGTTTACACCACCGCGCCGATGTGTACTCGTTGGTCGGTAGTTAGATAGTTGGTACCGTCCGTCCGTCCGTCTAGTAACGACATGTACCGTGTCGACGGCGCTTTCGTGTTCCACGCGCGCCTCAAAGAGATGTCAGCAACTCAGAGAACCAGCTAAAGCCACTGCCTGCCGGGGTTGTGGGTTGTTCCAAAGAGATACCGCGGCCCCGAAACACTAAGGGAAAAAGAAGGAACATGGATAGTTTCAGTCAGTAAAAGTCTGGGTAGTATCAGACTTTTACTGACTGAAATCTATCCTGAAGTCCAGCTCTAACGGGGGAAGTTATTTGAAGACTTCGGAACTCAGTCAGCGTCTCGACCTTGGCAGCCATAACATTCGATTTGTATGACTCGAGCGAGAAAACACCCGTTGTTCTCGCTACTCATAGCTCGCTAATTTGTGACTAAATTATTAGCTACTCCCTTGGCGTCAGTTGCCGGCTGAACAGGTGCTATAATATATGCATTAAAATCAAGTAATTGACCACCAGCATACAAAAAATTACTGTTTTTTTTTTTTTTAAATAACAGTCATTGTTATCTCGCTAGCCCATCTCAAGTATTTTTTTTGTCAGCTGTTTATGTTCACTACTGGTCAAAAACCTGCCACATGGCTTTCCAGATACATTTTTTGTGCCCCACGAACCAAGTGTGCGTCGTCGCGGCGGTGACGACCATTTTCAGGCACTCATTGCGTGGACACTTGCCCAGCGTGCGTTGTGCATGCGGCTAAAATGACCCACCCGGTTCCATTTGAGCCTTTTTGACAAATTCCTGTTTTTGTGAGTGCAGTGTGGTGTTCCGTATTCTGTCTGATCTTTCCACACTCAGAATTCAGAATGCTATGCTCCATTGCTCTTACACATCTCAAGTTAAATTATGTTTTCAAATAAGACCACCTTCTATTTTATGTATATTTTCAGTACCACTAAGAGACGTAAGCATGCGGACAAAGTCGGCAAAGGTTTGAGGCATTTTTCAATGAAAGTATGTGAAAAGGTCAGAAATAAAGGCTTCACATCTTACAATGAAGTAGCAGATGAATTAGTGCTAGAATTTGCTGCAGGAATGCATGGTTCAGCAGATAGCCAAGTATGTATAATACTAGCGATAATAGATTTTTGTTTTATAACTTATCTTTATTTCCTTTATATTTATTTCTATACACATTATTTTTAAATCTTTATCCTTACTAATATTAGAAAAGCGAAAGTGAGTTTGTTTGTTTGTTACCTCTTCACCCCTAAATGGCTAAACCGATTTTGATGAATTTTGGCACACAGATAGTTGCGACCCTGGAGACGGACATAGGCTATTTTTTTTAAGAGTGAAAAATGAGGGAGAAAGTGGGAAAACTTAGCATTGCTATTACAATAAAAAAGGCGCTAGGGCAAAACCTACAAGTGGCAGGTACCTACAAATCAGGAAAGGGGAATTGTCTTATCCCGAATTTAACGCGTTTAAACATTTAAAAGTATAAAAACGTATTAGTCCGCCGTATAGAGAGCTTCGACAGGTTATTATCGTCGAAGCTCTCGACCATCAGGCTATTACCCGTTACGACAATCGGCACAATAACCGAGTTCACATTCCACATGATTATATTTCAAGGCATAACTTAACTTATTATTACCATTAAAACAAACTCTGCATACAAAATTATTTTAAAAACTTGAAATTCAATTAGTAAAAATGTAATACAGATTAATTTAACTTTTCAGCAATATGATCAAAAGAATATTCGCAGAAGAGTATATGATGCATTAAATGTCTTAATGGCAATGAACATAATATCTAAAGAAAAGAAAGAGATAAGGTGGCTTGGACTACCAACAAATAGTGTGCAAGAATGTACTGCATTAGAAAAAGAAAAACAGTCGAAACTAGAGCAGATTCAAAAGAAAACACAACAATTACAAGAACTCATATTACAGGTATTAATGACCTCCAGTACCTTGATAAATTTTAAATCTTTTCCACATAACCAATAAAAAATTGTCTGTCCTCAGCACATTTCATTTAAAAGTTTGATAGAAAGAAACAAAGAAGCCGAGTGTAAAGGGGTCAAACCATCTCCATCATCGGCAATCCACTTGCCATTCATTGTTGTGAATACTAGTGATAAGGCTTTAATTGACTGCAGTATTTCTAATGATAAGTAAGTAAAATAGACCTATCTTGATACTAAAGTGACTATTTTCTAGATGTTATTTACAATTAACTAATTGTCTTTTACAGGACAGAATATATGTTCAATTTCAATAAGAAGTTCCAAATACATGATGACATTGACATTTTGAAAAGAATGGGTCTTCTATTTGGTAAGTGTAACACTTTTTATAAGTCATCTGATCATGGGTAGGAGGTTCACTAAACCAAAGTAACATTAAATGAGCTCAACATGACCACTCAACATTGTTTCAGCAACAACTTGTTGTGTTGCAAAATCAAATTGAATGGAATATTGCTGGCAAAATTAATGTTCCTTATTCATGATGATAAACAATGGAACAAAACATATTAGCCTGTAATTCTCCAACATGTTTTACCTTGGGGAATCTCATAAATCAGGAATAATAATTTCCACACCAAGGAACTTGTGACTAAATAGTATAAGTTGCTTAGGTTGATCTTCAGGTTAAGTCGCGGTTGCCTGGGTTGGTAACCACTCACTACATACCAAGTGTCATCTGTGCCATGAAAAGCACTCTAAGCAATGGCTTAGGGCTGATTTTTCAAACAGGACTAATGAGTCCTGTTTGTCAATTGGACATCTATGACAGTTGTTATAGGTAGTCAGTAGCCTAAAAATCTGTCTTACCAAGGGGTATTGTATTACCTATTACCAACCGGGTTGGTCTGATAAACTGTTGATTGATGCAAAATACTGTTATTCATCTGGTAAGACTGCAAGCCGTCCCCATCATAGTTAGGATAAGACAGGCTAGACAAATATTGATGAATAGTTTAGAACTTGCAATAAAAATTCTAGGGTCAGATCCTTACATTTTCTTTTCTATTTCCATAATTTAAGGATTTTTTTTGCTTTCCACAGGTTTAGATAAAGGTGAATGTTCAGAAGAGGACATAGAGAGAGCAAAAAATATGGTTCCAAAATCTTTGAAGACATATGTAGAACGTAAGTATCAGGTTATCTACTCTAATGATTAGGAAACCTTTTTGGTTGAAAAACAAATAAGCCAGCTCGTGGAAATACTACTTTCGCCTATTTCGCATAGTTTTATTATCAGTTAGTAATCAGAGTAATCAGTTATCAGTTCTAGAAATTATTTTTCATTTTTGTATGATAGTTGTTATTTTGCTTGCTTATGCTTTATTAGTTTATTACTGTTAAGTTAAAAATTCGTTATAGTAGTTTTTGCGTAAAAGAGTAACATACATTCAACCTCGCAATTTTTAAAATATTAGTAACGATAGGATATCATTATCATACGACCACACGCACTGCTGAGTATAGGCCTTCCTTTGCTTTTGCCAAGCTCAACGTTCTTGTGTTAGCCTCGTCCTAGATTTTCTCGCGTTGGCAGCAATAGCTTCTGCGCATCTAGCCGCCGGACGTCGCAAGATTTCTTTTATCAGTCCTAGGACGCCACTCGGTCACAGCCAGTCTGTCACTTACTTCACCTAGCATCACCGCGCCTTGCTAGGTGACCTGCCTGTAATTCCATTTGAGTTCCACAACGCGGTTTCCAATATCGAAAACTTTCACATGTTGTAGACATTATTATGTAGATGGAATATTAACGAATTATTATGAACTAAATTTTGGTTTGAATATGCCTTATTTCCTTGCTTCTTTCATTAATTCACTACTTGCACTGGTTTCAGAAATGGGGAGGGGAGTTATAACGAAACTTTCAACAATGCTCGAAGAAGAGGAACTCGATGATGAAGCAGGTGAGGAGGATGAAACGTTAGAAGCAGAGGCCGAGATAGAAGAGGAGCATGAAGAACCGGAGGGCAACGATTACAGCGATGACAGCAGTGACGTAGACGTGTAGCGAGCACGCGCGCGCAGTCCTGCGCATTTAAAACTATTTTGTTTATATTAACTAGGTGTTACTGTTGCATGTGGGCTAAGTTTATGTAATATGCCACACGAGTTCAAACATTATATTAGCTTAAACATATTTTGACACAATGTAATAATTTAATACTACCTATATCTAAAACAATTCCAATGAAACAAATATAATTTAATATTTGTAACAAAAGCATCCTGATCACATAAAGCAGATAGTAAGATTTATATGCAGTTTAGAAACGCGATTTAAGCACAACCTCGTCCAAGCGCGGTCAGGACCAACGCTTGCATTGTCGGAATATTGCTTTGCTCAAAGACTCTTCATCCGCATTGTTTGGACTTATAATGATTAGTCTTCTTTTTTATAAGTTGCAGAATACGGCTATACATACATGTGGTGCCATGATGACTTAACACTGAACTTCAGCATGCCCCGCTCCTCAACTAAAATGTACCGAAACTACCTCGCACGACCGAGGTTAATTACAAAAATACCTTGCGAGGCTGCCCGACTAGTGTTTATCTTTTTCATTAAGCAAATCAAATCAAATCAAATCATTTATTTCAATTAGACCATTACAGGCACTTTTGAATGTCAAGAAACAAAATGAATCTACAGTCCCGGTCACAAGGCATAATAACTTGTGAAAGTACTGCAGTTGCCCATTCCAAAGCGTTGATCTCTATGGAGAAGAATGGGCAAGAAACTCCATGGACACTCTTTTAAATTCTAATATTTTTACAAAATAGTATTTACATCATTCGTGTTGAGATTATACAAATATGTGAGAACGATGTAGAAAGACGTGCACAGTAAGAGCGTCCAGAGTAAATAAAAAACAAAATTCAATTTAAATCTAAATAAATTAAAAATGACCGTGGTAGTTAAAAAATGACCAGTCCCAACTGACAGCGCCCGTTCACGAACATGACGTATGGATCAGCCCCATTCAGCTCGACCATTTTGAAGGGAGCTAAATGACCCGACACACCCGCCACCATCAGCGAGACATTTAAGTGAGCATGACACTATTAACCACCAGGGCTTCGTCAAGTCAATGATAATACATAGCACTCACATATGGGCTTAATAATTATACAATACTAGAGAATTGATTCTATACATTGCAAAGATAGTCTTACAATCTTCTGCAGCTTCCACTATAGCTTCGGATACTTATTAATGAGTTTACCCCTACGCTTGAGGAGCAGGACCAGCATTGAGCCAAGCATTTTTATCATCAATATAATCCCCCAACTTATAATATGCTTGCCTACATAGTGTGCGTTTAATACAAGATTTAAATTTCGTTTCATTCAGTTGAAGAATGTGGGGAGGTATTTTTTTGTAGCATTTCAAACAGTACCCCATGAAAGATGAGTCTACTTTAGCTAACCTGAAACCTGGTTGAACTAATTGGTCCCTATTTCTAGTATTATAATTGTGTCTGTCACCTCTTTTACTAAAAAGATGCGAGTTTTTCCTGACATACATGATGTTTTCATAAATATATTGACAAGGTACTGTCATGATGTTAATATCCTTAAACTGTTCCCTTAAAGAATCTCGCCTACGTAGGTTATATATGGCTCTAATGGCTCTTTTCTGTAGAATAAATATAGACTCGATGTCTGCAGCCCGTCCCCAAAGTAAAATACCGTATGACATTATACTATGAAAATAACTAAAATAGACTAGTCTCGCGGTATCAACATCAATAAACTGACGGATTTTTCTAACAGCATATGCTGCTGAACTAAGGCGTCCTGCAAGAGATGTTATATGCGGACCCCATTGTAGCTTTGAATCGAGTGTTATTCCCAAGAAAACAGTTTTTTCGACGAATTCTAGTTTCTCTTGATTCAATACTATGTCACACTCACTGTTTTTGACATTTGGTAGAGCAAATCTTATACACTTCGTTTTTTCCCCATTTAATACTAAATTATTAGCCGTAAACCAATTATGTACCTGCATTAGGGCATTATTTACGTCGTCAAGATTTGTGGCACGTCTGTTTATCTTAAATATTAAAGAGGTATCGTCAGCAAATAACACCATTTGTGGTTGGTTTTTAAACAAATGGGGTAGATCATTTATATATACTAAAAAGAGGAAGGGACCTAATATCGATCCTTGTGGTACACCCATCTTTACATTTAAACCCATTGAATTGACACCATTTATTTGTACTTGCTGCTGTCTATCATTTAAATACGATTTAACTAAACTAAGGGCAAGTTTCCCTAGGCCGTAATGTTCAAGTTTTAAGAGAAGGGTTTCGTGGTTCACGCAATCAAATGCTTTTGAGAGGTCACAAAAGATCCCTATGGCATCCTGTGCCTCTTCCCACGCAGTAAATATGTGTTTTAATAGGGTGACACCGGCGTCAGTGGTACAACGTCCTTTGGTGAAACCATACTGCTTTTCATGTAATATTTTATTGGTGTTAAAGTGGTTGAGCATTTGGTTAAGCATTACCTTTTCAAACACCTTGCTGAAAACCGGCAAAACCAAGCCTACCTACATACTTGCTGTGTCAGTTACTTTTGGTGCACTTTACACCATACAATTTAGATTAATGATCTCATGAACTTCACTACAAATGAAACATATTATTTTTCTTTTTTCTACTTTTTTAAATTTAGGAATATTTCACATCCTAAGAGCTATATTATCTTTAAAAATACCTACTATACAGTCACATGGAAACCAATATAATGTAATGTGTAGGATAGGATCACTCCCAATTAATTCTATAGAAAGATGTTTTTTATTTAGATATGGAATTGTTTTAATGATAAGAGTAATAAATGTCATTAAAAAAAAATAACATTGTATTTTATATTTTTACTTATAGATAACATACAATTTAAACAAAAAAATCACTTCAAGTCATCATCGTCAAACAAGTCTTCAAAATCTGGAACAAACAAAAAAAAATAAGTTAAATTATTGTATTCTGTAAATAAGATATGCAATCACGCTAACGCCTTGAAAAAAAATTACAAAACTGAACTCTAGTATGTTGCTATAAAGCTTCGTATCCACTAGGCAACATTTTACTCAACTTAATGATGGGTAATGGAAAAATTTCGGAATGAAAAGAAAAGAAAAAATGAAAAATTTCGTGTCCCTTCGTCCAGCATACTCACCATGGAATCCTGATATTTCATGAATGTCAAAAAACTGTTCTGAAATAGTGCTAAATAGTGCCCAAAGGAAAAAAATAGTGCTCTTGTACTTGCGAAGTTATAGCCATAGTTCGATGAGTATGCTGGACGAAGGTTTCGCCCAGCATACTCACCTCCGTCCGGAGAATCTGTATACGCTTCAAACATAATCCATACTTCAAAAAATAGTTCCCAAATAGTGCCAAACGGTGCCCAAAAAGAAAAAACAGTGCTCGAATAACTTCGGAGTTATAGGCTTCGTTCAGTGAGTATGCTGGGCGTAGGTTCTACGCCCAGCATACTCACCTCAGTGCGCGAATATCGAACGAGCTATAGGTACAATTTACGTCTCAAAAAATTGTGCTTGAAATAGTGCCCAATATCAGTCCAATTTTTGCTTGACTTTTGACTTCGAAAACCATTAAATTTTAATGTAAACTTCTACATACTAACGTAAAATGGGGTACAGTCGTCGACACATGTTTTTGGACAAAAATATTAAACTTTCTAATTGTAGACTTCATGTTATTGGAAATAATTATGGTATTTTCTCACATGTCAAAAACTTTCGATTAAATGCATTATTATATATTTTATAAATAATAATAAATGAATGAAACTTTAAGGGTAAATGAAGTCTATTACTTCATTGCATTGTGTGTTTGTCTGAATAAAAACAGTCATTTGCAGCCAATAAAATTAATATCTTGAAAAATTGTAAAAAGGAAATTATACAGTTTCTTTTTGTATATATGTTGCAGGCAAAACTTATAACCAGTCAAAACTAGTACTGTGACATAGTTATACAAATTTTTAAAACTCTTTCCAATAGTTTCATCAATGAAAGGTTTAGCAATAAAAAACATTTTTAATTACTTACGTTATTTATTACTATTTAAAGGGCCAAAGTAATCAGAATTCTAGTTAACTAGTTCACAGCTTTTGTTAACATTCATAATATTATAATGATGTGCGACGAAGTAAACAAACAAAGAAACTGAGAAGCGCTTGTTCGTTTCGATTGCTTTGTGACACAAAATGGACCCTTATCACCTTCAAAATACAGATCAGTCTTGTCTAATAATCGTAAGATGTTAGGGCAGCGCCATCTAGTATTTAAACATAAACATATTCATTTGCGTCGCGGGCGCCGCGCGTCGTAAGCCCCATACCTATTGACCGTACGTGCATCCATTACTGCCACACTATATTGAACTTTATCACATGAGGAATACAGGTCAATTCCGTAAACGTTGTGGTACCGTCCTTGATCCGGAAAATGATTATTTTGAATAATTTTGTCAGTTGTAATGTAAGCATTAATAACAGCAACTTTATTTTTCATGCATGATTTACTTCATTTGATATCTTAATCCTTCAAGCGCCGTGATCTAGACAAAATATATAAAATCATTGTTCCTAGCTACCGGGGTCCCCTGCGACGCGCGAAGGCTTAATCATCCTTACTTCCTTACTAATATTATAAAAGCGAAAGTGAGTTTGTTTGTTTATTTGTTTGTTTGTTACCTCTTCACGCTTTAATGGCTAAACCGATTTTGATGAATTTTGGTACAGAGATAGTTGGGAACCAGGAGACGGACATAGGCTAATATTTTTTTGAAAAAAGTGGGATGTGAGGGAGAAAGAGAGAAGAAAAGGGAAAACTTAGCGTTGCTATTACAAATCAATAAGGCGCAAGGGGAACTGTGTTACCCCGAATTTAACGCGAGCGAAGCCGCGGGCAAAAGCTAGTATTATTATAAAGTATTATTAAAATAATGTGTAATTAATAATATTGCGATTCTAAAGTAAATACTCCCTTACATAGACAATTAATAATTTACACGAGACAAAAATTGTTAGAAAGAAAGTTAATAATATTGTATTCGACTGTACTCAATGTAATGTATGTAGAAGTTTACAATCAAATTTAATGGTTTTCTAGGTCAAAAGTCAAGCAAAAATTGGACTGATATTGGGCACTATTTCAAGCACAATTTTTTGAGACGTAAATTGTACCTATAGCTCGTTCGATATTCGCGCACTGAGGTGAGTATGCTGGGCGTAGAACCTACGCCCAGCATACTCACTGAACGAAGCCTATAACTCCGAAGTTATTCGAGCACTGTTTTTTCTTTTTGGGCACCGTTTGGCACTATTTGGGAACTATTTTTTGAAGTATGAATTATGTTTGAAGCGTATACAGATTCTCCGGACGGAGGTGAGTATGCTGGGCGAAACCTTCGTCCAGCATACTCATCGAACTATGGCTATAACTTCGCAAGTACAAGAGCACTATTTTTTTCCTTTGGGCACTATTTAGCACTATTTCAGAACAGTTTTTTGACATTCATGAAATATCAGGATTCCATGGTGAGTATGCTGGACGAAGGGACACAAAATTTCTAATATTTTTCCAATTTTACAAATATTTTTCAAATATTGGAAAAAAATAGGAAGTCGACAAAGATCAGAAAATAAAACAAGATAACAAATTTTTATTTGTTACTTTTAATCAAAATACAAAAATTTCTCATTTTTAGGATTCCGTACCCTATAACTAAGACTGTTACTTATTATTTTTCTTAAAGACTTTTATGATTTCCTGCATAAGATTAAACCGTTCATTACCGGTATACCGGTCAAGTTCATGCGAGATAAATTTACAAAACATTAAATTTGAAATTCTAATGTTCTCATTTTCTTCCGCTTTGTACTCTGGTTCTGTCATCACTGCCGCATCACAAAACTGTTTTTCTGAATTTGGGATTTGGTTTTGGGATTCTTTAAATGTATAAGCTGGACTAGACCAACGTTGAGCGTACTGACTGTACTCATCTGGTTCTGATATGTACGTATCACTTCTAGGTAAGCTGCAATTTGGAGTATTGTCTTTTCCGGCGACTTCTGAAAGCTTATTTTTTTTTTCTTGGAATGTAATCAGCATTTTCAGTGAATAATTTTTCTGATTCATTACACATACTACTCTGTCAAGAAAGTACCGGGAAAAGATCAATAATACACAAAATGTCTGTTATTCATCCAAATTTATGTTATCACCTTCAAAGTATGCTCCTTTAGAAACGATACACTTGCGCCAACGAATGAACCATTCATGAAAACATTTTTTAAACGCTGCTTCCGAAATTGAGTTCAGTTCTCGCCGCGAATTCTCCTTTATGTCTTCTATCGATTGAAAACGGGTGCCACGAAGTGGTAATTTGAGTTTAGGAAAAAGAAAAAAGTCAGCAGGAGCCATATGTCTGGTGAATATGGTGGTTGCTGGATGGTATTTGTTGAGTGTTTGGTCAAAAATTCGTTCACAATGATAGCCTTGTGCGAAGGCGCATTGTCGTGGTGCAAAATCCAAGAATTTTCTTTCCACAAATCTGGCCTTTTTCGTCGAATTTGCTCTCTTAAACGCCGCATAACGCTCAAATAATATTCTTTATTTACCGTTAGACCTTTTTTTTTTGGGGTGGGAAATCATCCAATGACTTCCCCCGCTCTGGGTGGTGCGGGGGGGCATGTCAGACTTGTACTGACTAAAACCCACCCATGTTTCTTCTATTGCCCTTTACGTTCCGAGGCCGCGGTAGCTCTTTCGAACAACCCGCAACCCCGGCGGAGGCTCTGGAAAGCCCCTCTGCTTTGCTGACTCTCTTTGAGGCGCGCGTGAAACACGAACGCGCCGTCGACACGGCCTGTCGTCAATCGACGGACGGACGGTGAACTACCCATTGCTCACCGCCCACAGGCCCGCATCTACGGTGGCCGGAAGTAGTCTCGCGGCGCCCGGCGCCATGGGCGTCTCCCGCGGCGGCTGGGTTGGGCAGATGTTCTCTCCCTCAAACGCCCGGCCACCTCCTTTGCTAGCATTACTGCTTCGCAAAAGGTGGTGACCGCTTCCCATTCCCTCTCGCTCCGGACCATGAACCAGGGCCGGACGCGAGAGATCGCCGCCGCCGATCGCCTCTACGAGGGCACGGCGGTGCTCCGCCCACGCTGGGCAGATCGCCACTGTGTGCTCCACCGTGTCCTCCGGGCGATCGTCACAATGGTGACACCCGGGCGCTTCCTCCCGCCCGATGATGTGCAGGAACCTCCCGAAACTTCCGTGTCCCGCCATGACGCCTCTCCAGCCACTCCTCAAAGAGGGGACTTACCGCCACTATTGTGGCGTGCCCTGCACGGGGTTGTGACAGTCGCTCTCTCCATGCCACCATGAGATCGCACCGGAGGTCTGCCCACCGAGCGGCAACTTGCCGCGGCAGCGGGTTTTCCCCCCGGTGTAGTGCCTCCGCGCGCCACTCAAACAGGCGCGCGAGGACTATCGCCTCCAGATCCCACGGTGGCAGTCCGGCAAGGAGGCTTGCTGCCTCGCCGGAGATCGTGCGGTAGCCCCGGATGAGCCGTATGGCCACCACCTTTCGGGGCGCGTTCAGATAGTGGGCGGCGCGCCGCCCTAAAGAACGCGCCCATACCGGGGCCCCGTAAAGGGCCATGGACCGCACGAACCGTTAGACCTTCCGTTAAGAATTCACAGTGCACAACACCGCGATAGTCAAAGAAAACAGTCAACATGACTTTGACTTTTGATCGACTTTGGCGTGGTTTTTTCGGTTTCAGCCGAAAAAACCACGCCTTGGGCCTTGCCTTTGGGCCACTCCGAAGCTTGTTGACTAGTTTGCATGTCAAACTCGTAAACCCACGTCTCGTCACCAGTAACAATGCGTTTCATGAATGTTGGGTCCGAACTGACTCGTTCTAGCATGTCCTCAGCGACTTTCATGCGATTGAGTTTTTGGAGAAAATTCAGATCTTTTGGGACTAGCCGAGCAGCAACATGTTTCATACCCAAATGGTTAGATACAATGGTACGGATCAACTCGTGAGATACAGAAAGTTCGGCGGCTATCTCTCTCAGAGTTGAATGGGGATTTTCAGTCACTATTTTCTTCACTTTTGCGATGTTAACTTCAGTTGCAGACGTTGACGGCCTACCAGAGCGAGGCAAATCTTCCATCACATCTCGGCCGCTTTTGAACGCTTTGAACCACTCATAAGCACGAGTTTTTGATAAAGTCAATTCACCGTAAGCCTTCTGTAACATTTTCAGTGACACGAAATTCCATTGGCGTAGCAAAATTTAAGACAAACTCTTTGCTCGATATTTTTGTCCATTATGAAATTCGCAATACACACTATATTTGATATTACTAAAATCAGCACTGTATTTAATATAAATAACAGATGCAACTCAAACTCCGCGCCAAAATGGAAAACAGTTGTCCAATCTAACAACTACAAAAAAAAACAAAAATTTTAATTTGAAACCATAAACAAATCATCTATTTCCGATACGTTTTTGACTGAATGTATATATGTTTATGTGTAAAATAAACCATTGACCTTAAATCTGTATTCAAATATAACTTTGCACATATGTTTTTTTTTATTAAAACAACATGTTAATCCATTAAATCCTTTGAATTTCAACTTATTGTGAACTATATTTTATAAACTATTTCATTTAAACTAATCATTTCGATAAAATGATATTTTTCCATTATTTTTCCAATTTTTCAATTTTTCGGAAAAATAAATTGAAAATTTTCCGAGTTTTGAAATTTTTCGGAAAATTACCCATCACTAACTCAACTACATAATGGTCATCCTTGACCAGTCACTAGAGGAATTAGTGGCAGTGTTGTTGCGCATCACATTATAAAGCCCCGTATTCATGGTAAACATTTATATAACAACAAAGTTGAATCAACGTGTTGCGGAATTGCAGTATACATATTGCTGGCAACACTGCGTGTTGCAGTTGATAGCGTCATGTTGACAAGCTCTCGCCCGACAAGCGTAAACATCAGTTTAGCGACAATTGTTGACGTGTGTGAACGTGTTTGCAACAGTTTATAAACATGGCAATAGTGTGGAGCAATGATAAAATAATGCAACTAATAGAATTATTTCAATCAAAACCATTATTATGGGATTCTTCTTTAAAGGAATACAAAGACAGAAACAAAAAGAACGAAATTCCTCATCAAATTTTCTCTTTGCAAAAGATAGTTTCGAATCCACCATCTTTTTAGGGTTCCGTAGTCAACTAGGAACCCTTATAGTTTCGCCATGTCTGTCTGTCCGTCCGTCCGTCCGTCCGTCCGTCCGTCCTCGCTTAATCTCTGTAACCGTTAGCACTAGAAAGCTGAAATTTGGTACCAATATGTATATCAATCACGCCGACAAAGTGGTAAAATAAAAATTGGAAAAAAATGTTTTATTAGGGTAGCCACCCTATATGTAAAGTGGGGAGTGATTTTTTTTTTAATTTCAAACCTAACGTGTGATATATTGTTGGAAAGGTATTTAAAAATGAATAGGGGTTTACTAAAATCATTTTTTGATATTGTCAATAATTTCGGAAATAATCGCTCCAAAAGTAAAAAACAATGTGTCCCCCCCCCTCTAACTTTTGAACCATAAGTTTAGAAAATATGAAAAAAATCTGAAAAGTAGAACTTTATACGGACTTTCTATGAAAATTATTTTGAACTTGATTGACACAACAGTTTTTGTACAAAAAAGACAAAAAGTTTTACAAAATAATTTCTGGACTAAGTTTGTAGTATAATCGTATATGCAAGCATTTTTTTTAACTTCGTTTACATATTTTATTATTCTGAACGTATCTTTTTTCAAACAAAAAAAAAGAATTATTGAAATCGGTTTTCGCAATCCAAAATTATTAAAAAAAGTATTAATTAGGAAATACAATTCTCTAGTGTTCAACGTCAAACAAATAATAAACTCATAAGTGGGAACACTTATTGTGCCGGACGGGAAACTACGGAACCCTACACTGAGCGTGGCCCGACACGCTCTTGGCCGGTTTTTTTCTTTTTTATTTGATGTCCTTTATATCAGATACAGAGAACACAACAACACTACTTCCTCGGGCAACATTTTAACGCAGACTGGCATGTGGACAACATGTAGTGGTTTAAATCATAAGTAGTTGCTAGCATCGTTCTCACCAACAATGTTGATCAACTGTTCCTGAACAAATGTTTACCATGAATACGGGGCTTTACACTTAAGCCACGTTTCTACTAGGCAACAATTGACGCGCAACATGTTGCACAAAAAGTTGCCCAACATGTTGAGAGTCAGCGCAACTTTTGTTGAACTACGTTGTCTGTCTACGCATCTACTATTTTACGTCTCTCGTCGCCAACATATCGGAACTTGCGGGTTGTTCCCGTTCGTCCACACCCCGTCGTCCACACTGCGGACGACAGGGAATATTGGGTTCTGTTCGTCTACACTGTGGACGAACAGAACGCATTATTCCCAGTCGTCCACACCCCGTCATCTCACGTCTAGTCTAAGAGTTAATAAAGAAAATATGATGATAGTATTTCCTTATATAATAAACATACCTACTTTTAAAATATTATGTACTTAGCTTTATTACTTTAGTAAGGCAAATACTTTAAAAGTACATACCTAGTAAATCTAAAGCTTTTTTGTGTATTTAAATACAAAGACTATCTTTTGTTGGAGGATATATCCAGGCGATTGTAACTTTATTTTTTTTTTACATATTAATTGCATTTAAACTGATATTGATACAATACCCAATGTGTAAAATTAAAATGTGAAATATTCTTATGCTAAAAAGCTTTAGATTTACGTACGCAGTACGTATTTAAATACGCAAAAAAGCTTTAGATTTACTAGGTATGTACTTTTAAAGTATTTGCCTTACTAAAGTAATAAAGCTAAGTACATAATATTTTAAAAGTAGGTATGTTTATTATATAAGGAAATACTATCATCATATTTTCTTTATTAACTCTTAGACTAGACGTGAGATGACGGGGTGTGGACGACTGGGAATAATGCGTTCTGTTCGTCCACAGTGTAGACGAACAGAACGCAACATTCCCAGTCGTCCGCAGTGTGGACGACTGGGTGTGGACGAACGGGAACAACCCGAACTTGCGTTGATTTGAGCGGCAGTCGTTATAATTTTATCGAAAAATGCATCACGGATATTGTTGCGCGTCACGTCTCCACTCGACAACAATTTTATTGATGTTCAACTAAAGCCCCGTATTCATGGTAAAGATTTGTTTAGGAACAGTTGATCAACATTGTTGGTGAGCGGCGACAATGATGCTAGCAACTATATTTAAATCAATACAGGTTGTCCACATGCACGTCTGTTGCCAGCAACATGTTGACAGCAATTCCGCAACACGTTGATTCAACTTTGTTGCATGTTGCATGCTAGCTGGTCCAGCGCGATTCTATGCAATGAACAATGAGACCATACTCCAACCAATCTGCTGCTACATTTTAAAGCTAGGTAAAATGATGCATGTTCACTTTACCATTAAAAAAATCTGAATGGACAGCCTTTTCATTAGCAGCCAAGTCCATTAGTAGATTTGAAGGGCCGCCAGCCTGTTGACAAAGATGAGATTTACTACAGAGCATTGGTGAAATTTAGTAGTTATGATAGCTGCCAGCGGTAAAACTCGTCCATTTTAAAAAAATATGATGATGTCAAGTTCAACAGTGTTAAATATCGTTCGGATCGAAAGTTAGACTACTCACTTCTTCTAAATCCATGTAAGGTCCGACTCCTTCAGGAAACATTTCATCAGCAGCTACTGTTGGTTTCATGATTAGATATCCACAGCAAGCAGTATCGGTAAATGAGTTATATTAGTCCTATTTAAACGTTACTGGAAGATAAACAAAATACTTCACGCTATACGAGTAATATCGTAACGAGCAAAATCACAAAATGTGAAACTAAATAAAAAATAAACAACGTCACTGTCACTAGTGTCACTATGTACTGGTTTATGCTCATGCATTCTTTCTCTTTGGTCACTGTCGATTACTTTATAATTCCATACTGATATAACACGGCATTTGCTCATAGAGGACAAGTTCTAGAGTTGGCATAATACTGGGTCTTATTATAAGATGACTTGAACTTATCTCAGTTAGTTTGATTATAGACTTTATTTGACACGGGTTAATTTACCGACAGAGGCCGTTGTGTATTGTTTTATTTATATTACAAATAAGCGCTCTTTAATTTAATAATATGATTAGGGACGTGTCGTTACAATGTCGCAATAAGTGATATTAAATGTATAAAACTGATCGCGATAGATTATAATGCGTCACGACACGTCAGATGTACCGCCTTTACACTATTATTCTATCAGTTTCTGGTCAGTACTTATGGTTTTTGGTTTCATGTTTCATCAGTCAGTCACTGTCACCGAAGGCGGTATTGACATTGACAGACAGATTAATAATATTGATATGCTCACATGTCTCTGAATCGGTTCATGAAATTGAAATAAATATTACAATGATATCATATGAAAATAAAATAATACTTGCGCCTATGGTGCGTATTGGAACTTTACCCATGCGTATTCTGGCTCTAAGATATGGTGCAGATTTGGTTTATACCGAAGAACTAATTGATTGGAAATTTTTAAGATCAAAACGGAAATACAATGGTATGTGATAACGAAATCATGAAATAGGAAGAAAGGACACGATGAAAGATATCGTGTCTTCCTGTGGATCTGTGTGTATTTTTTTTTGTTATTTTTAAACATTGGTAGCAAACATAACCTGAGCTGATTGATATAATCATAATGATATAAATAGAAGCCTCCATACAGTCAGACCACATAGACGTATTATATAGTACATAGGTCATCATCTAGTGCATACATGGGCCATATTCAGAAACACTTCCATAAATATGTACTTATAATATGATAAACATTTGTTTCCAGAAATATTAAACACAGTTGACTATGTCGATCAAACAGATGGAACAATAGTATTTCGAACATGTGATGAAGAAAAGAATAAAGTTATACTTCAGTTGGGAACATGTGATGCTGAAAGAGCTTTAAAAGTAGCTAAACTTGTGTAAGTTTAACTCAATTGCTGATGTTTCAAAGCTCTGATTCATAAGTTCAACAACAATTCTAAAGATGTTTTGCATTTTAGAGAAAATGATGTTGCTGCTATAGACATAAATATGGGATGCCCAAAAGAATTTTCTATTAAAGGAGGCATGGGAGTTGCCTTGCTTGCTCAGCCAGAGAAGGCCCATAACATCTTAACTACTTTAGTTAACAATTTATCCATACCTGTTACTTGTAAAATTAGAATTCTTAAAACACCGGAGGAGACACTAAGGCTTGTAGAAAAACTGGTGAGTTCAGGAATAAAAGCAATTGGGATTCATGGCAGGACAAAGGATGAACGGCCACAACATGCGGTACACACAGATATCATGAAGTATATTGCTGAAAGGATTTCAATACCAATCATAGCAAAGTATGTCTGCTTTTGATAAGCTTTAAAACAATATTATAGCTTTTCAATAATAGTAGTTAGTTTTATGTTTAGTTTATTTTTATTTTCCCATTTCAGTGGAGGCTCTAAAGAAATAGAGAAACATAATGACATTTATAAATTCAAAGAAATTACTGGATGCTCTAGTGTGATGATTGCTCGTGCAGCTGAATGGAACTGTTCCATTTTCAGAAAAGAAGGCTTACTCCCTATGGATACTGTCATAAAAGAGTATCTTAAACTGGCTGTTGATTTTGATAATGCTCCAGCAAACACTAAGTATTGTGTCCAAAACATTTTAAGAGAATTGCAGGACACTCCAAGAGGACGGCAATTTTTAGATTGCCAAACACTCCAACAGATATGGTATATACTTATTATTAATTGCATGGTTATTTTAAATTCTCTCATTTGGTTGGAATGAGTATTTTCAATTAATAAATCCTTTCCTATTTCTTTTGTAGTGACATTTGGGATTTAGGACAATACTGTCAAGAAAAACAGTCAAGCTATCAGAAAATGGGAATACAGGGACGATGGCAAGTGACTCCCGATGAACTTGAACCTCCCCAAAAGAAAATGAAATACTTTAATACTGATCTTTCTGATGTTCTCCAAATGAAGGTAAAAAATATTGTGTTTACCAGATTTGCTTAAGATGAAGAGCTCTTGGCTTTGGAGATTTCAATGTATTTCTTAATTCAAATTTCAGGTATGTTTTGTTAGATCTAATTTCAATGATCTTAATTTACCCAAATCTAAGCTTCATGCATGGGCAGGAAAGAATGGTCAAAAATTACCAGTGTATGAAACACAGCAAGTTGAGAAGTTATTCCGGACTATAATTACTTTCAATGGAAAGAAATACACATCTTCATTTTGGGAAAAGAATAAGAAATTTGCTGAACAAGGTGCAGCTTTAGTCTGTTTATTTCATTTAGGATTGATGACAGAAGAAGATTTGATTAAAGTTGGAAGTATAATAAAATGATTTATTATTTATGTGGAGTTATTACATTACAACCTTTATGCAGTTATTCTCTATCCATTGAACTTTTCAGAGCAACTTTTAATGGTGATCAACTTGGATGGTTTAGTTAGGCTCTTTAGTTAAAATTGAGTCTATTTAAAAGTTAAAGTTAATGGTTATGAAAAATAGTTATAGGGGAGGCAACAAACAAATGTGCTGTAACATAATAAGGGTATTTAGGTTGTACAATAAAAAAGAAATGAGATCACTTACAGATTATTTATTGATAATATAATTTGTCAGGTCGCAAGCATCTGTTATATAGATAACTAATAAATTATAGTGGCTCTTAAATTAAATTGTAACTTCCCAAACATGAAATCTATCTTTGTTGTTTTAAATTTGCTATATTTTCTGCCAGCTTTTGATTTAGTTCATCTAATTTAGAATTCAGCCCATCTTGTTTCATTACATCTTCTTGCAACTGTTTAAAATTTATGAAACAACTATGTGCATCTAAAAGGCATTCATTACCTTCGGCCATTTTAATAGGATGATCTTTCACTTGCAAAACTTCATCATCAAAAATATCCTCTAAGACACCTTCAGTAGTTGGAATGTTGGGCATGGTATATTTTTCCATAATTTTAGCAAGATTTTTCATATTGTATTAAACACAAATTGATATGTAGTCTATCTGAAAGAAAACAGTTAAAAATTACAAAACTGAAAGTATGCCTTCAATTCACAGTTGCATTCTTCTTCTTTTCATGTTGATGAAACTCATATTGTGTATTAGACCAGTATGAAGCCATCTGCACAGCTCTATCATTTGCTTTGTATAGATAGGTGCTATTACATGTGCAGGATGGGCAGGACCGGAGGTGGGGCATATCCTGCAAAAGAGCTCAACACTGGCATTGTCTTTGGGATGGATTGATAATCCAGATTATATCAGCAATGGTCAACCTGGATTCGCAATCGGTTCAGGGATGTCCAGATAGGCTTAGTATATATAAGCAATGATTATTATAAGACAAATTATAATATTAAATTCTTACCTTTTTATTTATAAAGTTAAGTAAACAATCCAGTTTTGGTTTCTAACAACGAAAGGTAATATTAGTATTAGACACTGACAGCTGACTGAAGTTGACATTGACAGTTATCAATGTTAGTGTTGTGCATGTCTCAATTAATTTACGGTTATTTTTAGTCGATTAATAAAGCTTTCCATGAGTTATCAAAACTTTACATGGTCTACAGGGTACTACAGACGATCAATCTGACACCTGTTACATTATTAAATTGTTAGATTGCTGCAAAATACATGTCTTGTTAACTCAATTTGATTTATCGACGGTCGCAAATCATATTTTGTCTGTAAATAGCAAAAAAGATGTAAATTTATATTTCGCGAGCTACCTCAGTGCTTTCTCCTTAAATTTAAAGGGAATATGGAAGTCACAAATTGTCCTCTTGGCACCATTTCATTTATCAAGTGTTAATTCTGTTTTAACACTCCTAAACTATTTTGCCATTGCTGAACTGAGATACTGCAAGATGCACGCCATCTAGCGCTATAGTTTCAGAACTGGAGAAACCGCTGAAATAGCAGGACACTAATCCAAATAAATACGTAATCTTGATAAGCATTTATGAGATAAAGACGTGTAAACGGAGAATGATAATGTGCTGCATGGTTGTTTTGGCGCGTGAGCATAGTCATAGCTAACGTTGTTTTTCAATACAATTTATACAGATAATTTCATATTTTCATAAATGAAAAGAACAGCGCTCTCATTACAATGACATTCAAGCATAAGAGTGCTAAACGAACATGCCGAGAGCACAGCGCACTAGAGTAGCCAGATTTTTATTCAATATCAACACAAACCCATAGATGGCGCGAGTGACCACTTGAAAAAGGCGAAAGTTCAGGCGTCGCATATTTTCTGGAATTTCTCAATAGTAATGGTTAGGATTCTTATAATTATAATTTCCCTATTTTAATCTGATTATAATACTACAAAAAAAAGATGTCCAGCGAAAGAATTCGCATAACTCTTTCCAGTGGCATTTAGGAATATTGTATTGTAAATGTTAGTAGGGCTACTTCACTCTACGGTTTTGTACAGTCGACACTGATAACTTCCTCTTGCTGTTAACGTTTTCTATTTTTTTTGTTTCCACAATGTATTGAACAGTTTGACTTTATAATTGAAGCCAAGCTGGCTATAGAGCGCAAAAGTAAAAAATAACACAAACTCTGGTTGCACTGTAGTTATTTAGATGGATAGTTTGCGGTTTCCTGTGGTAACCGCGACTGGATCGACCTCGATTTCACGTGCTTATGTTACGCTCATTTACTACAAAAATAAAACAAGTAACGTGGGCCGTGGCAAGTAGTAGGTAGGTTTAAGTTTTCTTTTGAGATGGATATAGTAGGTACCTACATAAATATAACGAGTAATAGGTATACGTCGGGCTTTTTCGGGTTGTGGGTAACACTAGGACCATGGATAAAGTCCGGTTACCCCCCTAATTTTAGGGCACATCGCAATCGCGAAACGGTTGGTCGACTCTTCATCATCTTCATGTAATCAATAGGGCTATTTTATTTAAAACCTTTTCTTGACTACTATCTAACGGGTCAATGCTGCTAACCTCTTGGGCAGTGTGCCTGTTGACAGCTATCCAGTTTATTTGTAGGCTTCCGTACCTCAAAAGGGAAAAAGGGTCACTTTGTTGTCCGTCTGTCAAGATCCTTTATCTCGGGAGCACGTAGAGGTATCGAGTTGAAATAAAAATGGTTAAAACCATTTACTGAGGTCTGTGGACCCTTCGTGCTGTGAAAAAACAACCCTCTAAGTCTACGCAATACAAATGATATGGCTCTTTAAGTTTGACTCTTGGCAAGTTTTTACGGAACCCTCGGTGCACGAGTCTGACTTGCTCTTGACCGTTTTTATTTCTTGCTTTTAAATAATCAATATGTGCATCACATTCTATCATTTATGCCTGTAATTATATTTATTAACTCGTTAAGTAAATTTCTCAAATATTAATGGTCTCAAATACAGTGAAATCTGAACAAGTGAGACTTCCAGGGACGAGAGAATTAGTCTTACTAAAAGAGGTATTCCACTAACCCAGGGTGTCAGTTAGCCATGTGTAAATAAATATATGTCCCACTTACAAAGGGTTTCATTAATAGAGGACAGAATACAAGTAATTTCACATATAGAGGTGTATTTTTTTTAATAAAAAACGTACCTATGTATTATGTAAATATTAAACGAAAGTTTTAATCTTCATTAGAAATCAAAAAAAGTTAAAGATTAAACAAAAATAGTCAAACTCGTTTATATAAAGATTAAAAAAATGAAAACAAAATGTTTCAATTACAAAAATCTGTAAGCAAGCCATCAGATGTTTTCCGATGTTATACATTTTATCAAATACGCTTTGGTCTTTAATTGATGTCATTTCAAAATAACTGCAATGTTTCTAGTGCTTTTACTACTTCGCGTTTAGAACTTTTTAGTACATTTACTTCGGAGCCCATTTCGTCGTCATCCCCTTTATTTTCCAACGATTTTAGAGTTCGTTTCGGTATCTTTCAAATAAACTTCCGTGTGATAGCAAAACAAAACTAAAACTGATGGTCATTGAAACTCGAAATTAGTTAAGTGTAGGTACTCGTAGAATTAGCGGGTAAATAATCAAAACGATGTAATCTCAGTTACAGAGGTTAATGCATATAATAATCTTTCGGCTGTCAGTTACAGAGGTCACTGTGATGATAAAATCTAAATACCTAACGAATTCCAGGTATAGAGGTTCGCTTCGTCCCACTTACAGAGGTAATACAATGCCAAGAAGTGTCGGTAGTTCAACATGGGTCTAGTTCACAATATCGACAGTCACTACATCGATGGTCGCTGTATCGAAAACGTTCCATCGACGGGCTAATGTATCGACAGTACCCCAAATCGATGGTACGCTACATCGATAGTACCCCAAATCGTTGGTGCGCTACATCGTTAGTACACTAAAGCGACGGTATGCTACATCGATAGTAAACCAAATCGTTGGTGCGCTACATCGTTAGTACACTAAAGCGAATGAGGTCCAGTTATGGATTTTTCTCACTTATCCAGGTCCCACTTAACCAGGTTCCACTGTAATTAATCTGCTTTCTTTGTCCAGGTGGTCTTCCTGTGAATGAGCCCTTTCAGAATATCAGTACGGTTACCAGTCCGTTTCCTATTAAAAAGAAAGTTCGTGAGCATATTTAAGTACAAGAAGTTGGTAGAATCGTCGCATAATTAAGTTGTAGTTGTTGTCTTGTTACGGTCTCTTAACTTTTTTATATATATAACTAGCTGTGCCCAGCGGTTTCACTCGCTGCTCACTTAGGGGTATGAAAAATAGATGTTGGCCGATTCTCAGACCTACCCGATATGTACACAAAATTTCGTTTAAATCGGTCCAGCCGTTTCGGAGGAGTGTGGGAACGAAAACTGTGACACGAGAATTTTATATATTAGATGTATGTTTATTTTACAATTATTTTCAAATGTGTTTTTCTGTTATTGCACACTGTTTTTTTTTAAAGTTACGTTGCCCCACTTTAGGAATTTCTCCTGTATCATGGGTGCGTTCACAAACATTTAAACTCACATACACAAACAGCCAGACCCGAAACAACTATCTGTAAGCCGTACAAATATTTGTTCCGTGCGGGAATCGAACCGGCGAAACACAGCGCAGCAGTCGATCGCTCAAACACTGCGCCAACCGTGCCGTTAAACTGTGCTTTGTGTCTGCATTACCCTAAGGTAGCCTGGTAGAAAATGCCTAAGACAAAAAGTCCTCCTTGTATAGTTTTTACTTGTGTATAAAGTTGTTTATAAATCAATTGATCTCTGGCTGTAGACCTAACTCTCAAGGCACTCACAGAATTGTCCGATTGAACAGCCAACAACCTCATAGGTAAACCTGCGAGATGACATTAAAAAAAGTCAAATTGATTTTACCTGTAAAATATTTAACAATTATGAAACTATTATATTGATATGCGACATGTTGTAAAAAAAAAAAAAAAACAATATAAATATTGTGACTGCTCGTAGGTCTAGCGATATATTCTATGGTCTAGCTAGTGCATGAAACTAAAACATAACTGGTAAAATCTAAGTGTACTCTCAGGTACCTACACCTCTGTTTTGCCCTTCGCGTATTACAAGGCGTCAACTTATGTACCTATGTATCAACAGAATATGAAAATGTTTGTGCTATTTCTACCTACCTCATGTCTATCATATGTAACATGAATGTAGTTATAATAAGTATGTACGCATCTAGGCGTACATACTTATTATAACAACTGCAAATGAACACACCTCTATATGTTATCGGAATGGTGGTAAAAGCTGGAATCTTGTGTTTTATTAGTGTGTTTTTATCAGTGATACAGTCAGCAAGAAACTTTAATTAACACCTTAGTTATTTTTAATTGTGGCTCTGTAAGCTATCCTTGACAGAAGTTTTGCTTGCTCACGACGCTTTCGCTTTCAGCACCAAGAATTTAATGAGTAGGTATTGCGTCTAGATGCTGTCACTCAGTTCCTTCGGGGCGGTGCGACGGCCTGCGATGTCGTACAGTAACATATCACAGACTGGAACTATAATAACACAATCTATTTTCTTTTACATTCTCTTTTCCTGTTAGTACCTATTTACCTGTCGATGGATCTGTGCCTCTAGTAAGTCTACTCGAGTTCCAGAGGGAAGATAAATTGCAGTTCCAGTTGAGTGCACTGCCTGTCTGGTGTGTGATAGCCGGGAGACTCGATGTCAGCCGACCACAACACGTGTGGTCTCCGATCTATCAAATGGTAACGTTTCGATAGTAACCGACAGGCGTCGGGTTACACTCGGACCGCATCATCGTGAAACGCTTCTGTGATTATTTTATAATAGAATACAGTGTGTCAACAGTGAAGCCTTAGTATTTCTCCTTTTTAGTTTTTTTTTTGTAGAAAAGAGTTAGGGAGGGAGTTACTTGTCTAATTAGCAGAGAATAAAAATAATAATCGTACCTAACACATACATAACATCATGCCTTCAATCTCCGAATGGTTTGGCAGAGGTGCAGGTTTACATTTCGCACACCTAGTTAAAGAGTCACGCAACTCGAAATAATTCGGAAACCGAAATTATAAAGTATTAGTGGTATTTGGTAGAAAACCATTATCACAAGAATTATCTGCGTAAAATTATACACAAGAACCTATAAGAATGTTTCAAATATACTATACAGGGTCATTGAAAAAATACCCGAAACCTCTTAATCCTGCCTTCATATCATGACCCTGAACAACATTTGTTCTACGACTTTTCAAATTTCGAAGCATTTTTTTTCCATCCAAAAAAAATAAACTTAGTCAAAATTTTGCATATAACATTTATGCGGTGAGTGCGGTGACCGACGAAAGGCAGCCGCCCGGCCGCGCCGGTGCGGCTAGATCAAACGGCGCGCCACGCTCAAGGAAGCGAGCGGGCGCACAGCGCGGGGTTCGGGGTGACAGTCGCATGAGTGCCTTACTCGGAAGAACACGCGTGCGCGTATACCGCTATCGAAATTCGCGCGTATTAGTAAATTAACTACATATTAGCGGTTTCATATTTTGAATTCAATTTACTTCATCCATCTGTTGATATTGAAGAATGTGTTATGTAGGTACATACTTATTAGCGTGAACAATGCGATGAAATATTCAGGGGTCAATGTACTACTTGTATGTTGCCTACATTTATTATTTTACTCGATTTTGGTTGCTTGCACTTAATAATCGCCAATAATTGAGCAAATCTTCTGTAGGTACGGTACCTACCTTGTTAAACGCAAGTCGACAAGGTCCAATTTAACATGCGCGCGGCGCGGCTATCAAAATGGGTACGCGCTACGCGCGTAGTATATGCAAATTTTACAGACGTCAAATAAATGAAAACAAATTTTTTTTTGGCTACGTGGTTTAGTTGAGGTCAAAGTCGTAGAACAAATGTTGTTCAGGGTCATGATATGAAAGCAGGATTAAGAGGTTTCGGGTATTTTTTCAATGACCCTGTATATAAATGAAATAAAACGTTTTTTTGTGTGCAATTTCATTTCACCAGCCACTTTTATGACCTGTGTTTTAATGGGGGCGATATCAACGGGGCACAAGCCAGACTCTGTGGCAGCTACCTTTCAATAACACTTTGCCTGACCCGGGGAATCGAACCAAGGACGTCTATAGGTAAGGTTTCCACGCCTCTTAAACCCTCCTTTGAGTCAGTTTCATCCCTACAGATTCATAAATGCCGTCTGTCAGAAACATACTTTATAACGGTCACCAATTCAAATGTTGTCAAGCGATGATCTTCCTTTATGTTAAAATGTCTTAAAAGTTGTTGCAGGTCTAATGAGTTTTTTATGATTTATAACCGCTTTCGCCGGCAGAGAATAAATGTCCGCATATTTGAAAGAAACCGCGAAATTACAAGTGAACGCAGCCATCGACATCGACGACCGCGGCCCGGCAGATGCAGTGCCGGCCAAACCGCAAAAACTCTTCGTCCACCCGCATACATCGCCGTCATTCTTAGGAATCTGAATTATCTTTAGAAACTTCGCTGTTGCGGTATTTTATGACTGTAGACCACAAAAAGTTATTTAACGTAGGAGAATAATATTAAAAATATCGCCGGCTCTAAACTGTTGCTGAGACCTGGGAGCTTTGTTTTGACAATGACAATGGTCCTGGCGCACTCATCATGTGTCACCCTACACTGTGTTGCATATTTAAATGACAAGCAATGCGACACTGCACACTGGTGCGCAGTTCGACGTGAAAGGCATAATATTTTCGACAATTCAATGAATGCCTCTTCACATTCCAACTCGAAGCATCTCATTACTGCAGATGAAAAATAGGGTTACGATATTCAATTGAAAACTTGATTAAAATAGTTTCGTGATAGTTTTCTGCAGAGGATCGGTTCTGTTTTTTTTTATTAGAGGGCCTTTCATTCAGGTTTTTAATAATAAGAAGGAATTGTCGATGTTATATTTTCAACCGACTTCTAAAAAGAAAGAGGTTCCCAATAGGAACGGATACATGTTTTTTTAAAACCCGTTTTGATACCCGTTATCTCCGTGATTACCTACTAATCCAATTTACGTGATTCATTTGCTAGAAGAAATTCGCGCAATATTTAATTTCAAAATGTCTATAATTAATTTCATTTAAGTACTGTACGAAAAGTATTTTTAAGTGGGGGTGTAGTTTATTCTTTATAAAAGAGTCTTGAGAAACTTAAACGAACTATTTTATAATATCATAATTTTATGGCATATTTTTTTGTGTGGTTGTTACGCGATTTCTCCGTCAAATTGTAGGCCGATTTTTTAAATTACTTTAAATCCGAAAGGGCTCCATTTTTTTTCTGTATCGTTTCTGTAGTTTATGAGTTATGTTCTATATTACATTTTATTTTCATCTAATTTGTAGGTATGGATGATTTCCTTATATCTTTTAGTAGTAATGGAAAATCGATACTCGATAAGAATTTGTATGAAATACCATCATATCACAACTAAACGGTCTGAAATATAAAACCATTCTTCCAAAAAAATAACGACTTCTATGAAACACTTAAAAGATGGAAAATAAGTTCTTTGTTGGAAAAATCTTTTTGGTTCAAGCAATTGATAGGCCTAATTATCTTGGTGTAAGGGATCACGCCTATAATATTTAATAAGGTCAATAAATTAATAAATTAGGTAAGTAAACATGTATGTAGTTTTGATCAGGCCTAAGCTTGCACTAAAACTAAATGAAGATTCTATATATTTTAGGTAATTTTTAAACCTGCTTACCTAATACCAATACAAATTCTTCATTTAGTGCAATAAATAAACCTAAGATCATTTTAATTACATACTACATAAATCTAGTTTTTTTATTGTAATTTTGTTTTCGTTATAGTAGTACAATCATGTTAAAATAAAAACCTCCTTTCGGCAGTCGTGTAAAAAGAAGATCATTCTATTCTTAAAATTAAAAGTAGGATTTCTATAAGTATCACATCACATCGGTTAATTTGTGACAATACTGGCTCGCAATTCGGATAGCCGCAATAAAAAAGAAGTAGTTTTCGCGGATGAACTATTTATTTTCAAATATTTTTTTCTTTGTGTTATTGGTGACTTACGTACTTATCTTTTACTGACTAAAACCCATCCATGTTCCTGCTTTTGGCGTTTTGTGCACCGGGGACGCGGTATCTCTTTTAAAGAACCCGCAAACTCAGTAGGCTGTCGCCCTGGCAGGCTCCTCTTTTTTGCTGACACTTCTTTGAGGCGCGCGCGGAACACGAACGCGCCATCGTCACGGCTTATCGTCAATATGGATGGACTGTGAGCTACCCATGGCTCAGTGTCTCCTGCATCGGCTAGGTTGGTTTGAGGTTCTCTCCCTCAACCGTCCGGCCACCTCCTTCGCTAGCATGACTGCTTCGCAGAGGGATTTCCTCTCGCCCCGGATCATGAACTGAAGCAGGCCCGGTGAGGTACCAATCTTGACTTAACATTTAAATGCGAAATGGCTGAGGACAGATAATATCCACTACTTCATAAATTACATTATTTGTGTTGAACAAAAATACCAAAAGCTATTATTGTGTGAAACCTAGAATAGTAGAAATCTACGTAAGTATTCGGTTTCCGTAACTATCTTTGTCAATTAAATACTAAGCCCACCAACGAGGTATGAATGAAATCATTAAATTTCTAGTTTGCCCAATTATTGTTTGACAAAAGCTTGAGATATAAGAGATTTCATTTCGTTGAGAGCGATTAGGCCGAGACGCGTGTCGGAGCATAATCGGTAGATCTCGTAAATAAACTGAGCGCTTTGTATAGAAAAACAAAAGGGGGTTAAGTTATTGGTCTAGTGTGCGAGTAGCTGCCTCGAAGGGCGCGTGGCGGCGCGCGGCGCGGGTGGCGACTCTGGCGGGCCGGCCCAAGCGCCTGTCAACTAATATATTGCTTTCGGAGACAGATGATGCTCTTGGAGAATGTTGTCTTAATACGTTCTGTTACAACCATTTATAAATGTTATTTTTCTGAGACGACATTTCGAAGCATCTGCTCGTTTCCCTGTTTCTTTCAGTTTAGAATCCGTTCACTGCCTTTTATAGCAAATTGTACACAGATGATTTATTTTCGATTTTCATTGCTGTTGTTAAATTGGCAAAAAGGACTTTTTATGTACTTAACGTAAATAATCTTTCCTGTTTCATACCTATACTTAGTTTTTGATTCTTAGGCGAATTTCTCTATAACTATTTAAGTAATAACACACATAAGTACACATCAAATTTGGTAGTTCCTTTCCAACCTAATAATATAATATATATAACTTGGCGGGCATTTTTCAGCTAGCTTAGCGGCTATGTTATTTGTCTACCACATAATATTATAAAACACATACTTATTAAATTTTAATTACTTATTTATATATTTGAACTACTTTACTTAACTTTATTTTTATTATTAACACTAAGTACATTATTGACTACACCCCGTTATATTTTATATTCGTCCAGTCCATCCAAAGGTTGTCTGGAAGATATCGCTATCAGCGATAAGACCGCCATTGTAACCATAGAATAGGTAATTTCTGTAATACAGTTTTGTTCCAAATGGTGTGTAATTAAGTATTTTCTATTCCAACCCTTCATTATTGCTCTTCGTTGTTCATTACGCAGAGAAAATCGCAGTAGTATCACGTAGTTATCACACGGTCACGCTGTCTTACTTATATTGATTTAAAGTATTAATCACAACTCACAACTCTTCATCAGTAAACAAAAAGAAAACTCGTCGTGTTTAGACAGTTTAGAGCCGAATGAAATATGTTTAACGGCGACACGAGCCAACTGCTCACTTGTCTGTGGGATTTACGAGCGCGCTTCAACACGGCAAATACATTTGTTAATAGACACATTAGTCGTTAAACGCTCCTGCGCCGGTTCTTAATTGCCGACACATTGGCGTGCGTCGCCTGTCGTTGTCGATCCTCCTCACAATATGCTCATTGTTGATAAAATAGGTACAAATGAATTGTATAAATGTTTCTAATTGATTTGTATACTACCGTACAGCTGTAGTTATGAACAACATAAATGTTTTTGTAAATTGAACTGAACTCCCTTAAGAAAACGCGATTCTTACCTTTTTTGAAGCCTACAGTGTGCTTATAGTATGCAAACTACTCTTAGTTGCAATTTAAAACTGTCCTAAAAACCCCGCGGTCACATTACACACACATTGTTTTTTTACCAGAAATAAAAAGAACACTAACAACAAAAACTCTTTACGCTTTGAACAGAAAATGCACTGCAAAATGTGGAAGGAAAACCGAAGTGACCTACTTCGGTTTTCCTTCCACATTCCAAACATACTTAATGTACTTATTTAGTTTTAAATTTAGAACCATTTTAAAATGCAGCTTCAAGCTACATTAATTTCAGTATTTAGATACAAATCTCACTTCTGAACCCGTTAAAATCACGTTTGACAATTGGTTGACTTGTGTACGCTACGTGTAAAATCTATTTGTTATTTGTGACGCGACGCGGGTGAACGCGAGAGTTTAAGATAATATTAAAGTTAAAATGGCGAAATTTCTTCGGAATAACAAACTTTCTTCGGAATAGACTTTTAACAGATCAGACGTTTTTTTATTACGTTCTTGGTATTGGCAACTTCGGCCCTTTGAGCATCAATATGACAGATTCTATGTTATCTGTGGTAAAATAGATATCACATTTCATACTGTGTATTAATTCGTATCAAATGCTGTTCTACTGGGTGAGCTGAGATGATCTTGATACTGCATTTATGAATTAAGAAACATCTTAAGAGCATGGTCTTTCGTTGAGACCGCGTTTTTTCAAGACCACGAGAGAGATTTGTTTTTAAATACAACCATTAATGTTACAAAAACGGGGTACTTTCTTTTTTCTGTTTTTTTTCTCAAAGTATTAATGTTTAACAAAAACTTGTTTGCTCTGTTAAACAAAATAATCGTCACTGTTTTTTAAACATTTAAAAGTGGATGGAATACAAAACATTTTGTATGTGCAATTAGCGTAATGGTAACGTATTGTTTTAGTCGATTGTGGAGCGGGTCGCTAACGAGATTCAAGTGGCGCGTGCGCATATGCACGCCGAGCGCCTACTCACCGAAAGTCCTCTCGCGTCGCGTCGGCACCCTTTGTTCCAAGCATTATGTCCTCCCCTATTCTCTAAACCTTACTTTCCTTACGAAAATTATATTGTTATTAAGACTTGAGTTTTATGTTCAACTAGCTGTACGTTGCAATGCTTGTTTTCTTTTTCACATTCGCGAATGCGTATACGAATATCTTGTTTTTAAATCTGGCGTCGCTTATCTATGATTCAAAATATGTTGCGCGAAACGCATCCTATATTTCCGGTGATAGCACAGCGCCATAGCTTATTTTCTATTCCTTTTTATTCTGTAACCAGAGGCTAAAAAAAGAACAATGTCAGATGTCCATAGTAACTTTGGCTCAATATTAATTTGTCATGGACAGTGAATATGCTTACGTTTTCTTGTGTTGTAATGTCAAAATTATTTCTGTGATTTCCACTTTCACATTTAACTTCTCAAAAAGAAGTCAGTCAAACATTTTAAATTATTGACCAACACAACAATAAAAAGTTATAAGGATAGCTGTTCTCGTTTGCGCTTAGCAACAAATTCAGAGATAATTTTTTATATTATAGAAGATCACCTTTAGTACCTACCTATGATAGACCCCAATTATTCAAGGAAGTCATAGCAATGTCCAATGTTTTCATAGGCGAGATTCCTAGGCATTTTCAATGTCATATTCAGCACTTTTAGGAAGTTCGCTACCTTTTTTTATAACGGATGCGAAATAATCAAATAACTTCCCATGTGTCAGTGTCATATTTGTACAGACTAAAACCCACTGTTTCTTTTTTTGCCCCTTAAGTTCCGTGACCGCGGTATCTCTTTCGAACAACGCGCAACCCCGGCATGACGTTGATTTCTGAGGCGCGCGTGGAACACGTGGACACGGCCTGTCGTCACTGGACGGCTCGGCCACCTAATTTGCTAGCATGACTACTTCGCAGAAGGAAGTGACAGCTTCTCATTCCCTCTCGCTCCGGACCACGGACTGAACAGGGCCGATCGTCTCTACGAGGACACGGCGGTGCTTCGCCCAAGCTGGGCACACCGGGTGATCGTCCCAAAGCCGGGCAAAGCCCCCCCCCCCCCCCTTTTCCAATTCAACCAATCCTCGCCATTTATTTCTGAGCCTGCCGCTTTGTCGTTTCCTGCCAGTCGGGATCCACTGAGTGTTGGTTTTCCCTTGCTGCTCTTACACATGACATGCGGTAGATGTGAAAAGCCCTGAGCCCAATTACACTTCAAGCTAGCAGCGGTTAGGCCTGCATCAGCTTTATGTGGTCTAGATGTTTATAGAGTTTCTTTTTTGAAAGTTAATTAAATTATATTAATGGAAGGGGAAATTAAGGCTAAAGAAAACATGAATAGATTGTGTAAGGACACATAAAGGAGTAAATGTCGGCATCATTTACTCCTTTATTACCATTAACATCTGACAGAAGAGAAAGGAAGAAGAAAACGTGTTGGCCGACACCACGAAGAATGGCAAAAAGGCAGGAAGATGATGACTTACATTTAGAGATCCCCAAAAATACAAACAATTGGGTGAAGTCCTCATAGCAAAAACATGCTGGAAAAACGGCGAAGTGCTTGGAGGGTAAGTTTCCTCAAAACTGTTGGACCGAAAAGGTGACATAGGCATTTGAGAGACTATGAGGGATATCTTTAGTTGCGATGGTGCATATCTGTACATAGTGTACATGTTAAAATAACTAGAAGGCAAAGTTATTTCGGCTCAAATAAATTGTAAGCCAACTAAAAGGATTTCTTTAAAATGTTGCCGTTTCTTAGCTACTATTATAAACGTATCTAAATCTAAATGGACAATGCTAACAATATCCAACAAAGGGCTGACGTCGCTGTGTCTACCATCCTCAATAAGTGAAACAGTTCGGTAGAATGCACTCGATTGAGACTCGGATAACGAGTGTACAATGAATACTTTTCATTGATTCTTAAGTTCTGAAGAGTAGAGCTTTACATGGGTAAGAATAGTGGAGGACATTGATGGGCAGCGAACGCACAGACCACCGGCGTCGGCGGCGCTTCGCAAGCCGCGCGCTGAGGCGTGCTTTTCCGCTTAACTAATTACTGAACACTGTAGTAGCAGCTAGGTCTAATTGTTGTCACTTGTTGTATAGCTTTACTTAAATAAACCTCCCATTTGTAACTTATCTCGGAAGGAGTTGCATTGGAATAAACTAATCTGGGACTGGAATATCTTCAACTCAAGTCAAAGTTCCTCCTAAGCTAAGAGTATTTGTCTGGTCCGTGTTTCAAAGTGGCAAACATATAGGCGTATAAAGAATAATTAATAATTGCCTGCATAAACGATAAAACTGTAGAAATGACGTTGTTTCGTTTAACATGTTCTCTCTATATTTTACAACAAAATAAATCTACGCATAAGTAGCAGAATGATCGCATTGTCAAGCAGCCATTCATCGTACTGCCATTGAATACCAATCAATACTTGTCTGAAGATCTCTTATTCACGCATACTTTAACAAACAACAAACAATATTGCAACTTGCTCATCGCACCTCTCTCGCTGGGCTGACATTACTTTATTTGAGAATCGTCCTTATGCCAATTACCTTAAGGATCTGTTTTGGTTTAATCTTTTTAAAATCGGAGGCGGCATATCATGACACAAGGTAATGTTACCTTTTCAGCTATAATCCATTGTACAATGTAAAGTCCTTATAAAAACTTTTATTGAAATGTTTGGCTCCACTTTAGTAATTCGATAAAAGAAAATCCGTTTCTGAATACATTTACAACGTACAATAGTATCTTTTCAAACATAATTGAGAATCGAAACATATCCAGTATTTTTTTTTCGTTAGATCAGCAGAATAGTGAGGATAGGATGTCTATGTCTACGTCTACGTATAAAACTACAAATCAACACAAAAACGTTATTGTTTTAAAATTACAAGTTGATTGAATTTCGTATCTGCAGAGACAATTACGACCGTCTGCATAAAGGCAGTGATTACGGCAATCGTAATCGGCTGCCAGTTTACGCTTCACCTTAGTGAGCAATATAAAACGTGATGGAGCAAATGGCACGTCCCGCCCGCCCCCGCACGTCTGCGCAGGCGCATCCAAAGCTTCTGTTATTTGCCAGCAGCAGTACCCGCACATTATCTACAATTGTAATATCAACGGAAATTAGTTCAAACTGCACAGAGTACACACATTATTTGTTTATGTGATAGTTTATTTTAGAAATTGATTACAATATTCAAAGTCCCTGTTGATTCGAGTTTCCAAGGTTGAAGCTCTAATTTAGGTAATTATTATAGCTTTTTATTAGCTTGGTGTTTAATGCTCGATATCTCCAGGATTAAACACGAATTGAGGGTCTATTAATAGGTACACCACTGACTTACCTTGGGGATTACAAGCGTAATGTTATGTGTTATGATGTCCATCATCAGATTCACCAGCAAGATGACTACGAAACCACCTAGGTAGTATACCCTTTCAAACACACAATTAGAAAATAATAAAAAAAATGATTTGAGAAACTCCTCTTTTTTAAGTCGGTTTAAAAGTATACGCGAACGGCTAATTAAGTTACTTGTTATAAACTTTAAATAGCCATTTTTAACAGACAATTTCGCCTCTAATGGAGAGTCAAGGAACGGAAACGAGCATTTATCATGGAGACTGAATTGTTGCCGTCATATGTTAATATTACAATAAACGAGGTAACAGAGTCATTAAAGATCGCTCAGGTCGGGTCGACAACGAGGCGCGGGCGCGACCCGCCCTCGCCGACTCCGGCAGTACGGACACTCATACGCAGGACCTTACTATATCATCGCATCGGTCACGCGCGCCTCGCTCCAATTTTATCCCCCCATAAAAATGCGCAGAACAGGAAGGGTTGGATTTTAATTACGATATTTTTCTATTATTTTGTGCGCTGTCTTAGTTTCGGGGCAAGGGTCGTGAGATGCAATAAATTCTGCTTTTTATGAGGTCACGGTTAACCCCCTTGATAACGTTTATCGCACATCTGGTGGAAATGAAAACTCTATTGTTATGAAGATGTTAATGTTCAATTAATGCTGTTTACTTCAGCTATTTTATATAAAAATTACTTTTGGCATGCACAAATCCACTATGATTGTGCATGCCAAAAGTATATTTCATTGTATTAGTGTCTTCTCTCACTCTTTTTGCCTTTTGTGTTTCTCTGGAAGTACATACCTAGACTATTACTTTTAGAAAAACTGTGGTGTGCCTTGATAAAATAATTTTCACGTTCTATTCACAAAATGCATTCACTAACCAGATATTACACGTTTAATAATTTCCTACAATTCATGTTTGAATATTTGTAGAAAGCTTTATTTGTTTTGTTCATTTTGCACAATATACATGTCAGAGCAAACGTATCGACGCGAACATGTTCACATTGACATGTCACATGAGAACATGTCACGGCGCGCGACTCCGCCATGCATGAAATGAAGAGCCCGCTTTAACATTTTCACCCGATTGCGCCCGGGAAGCGTGAGTTCGGATAATTTTATTGATTACCTAATGCACACGTTCGACTGAATTCAATAAAAAACTGTATAAAAGGGTTTAATGGATACTAACCCTGGCATTGTTACAGCAATTTATGTTATGATCCGTGACAGGATGCATCTGATGTCAAAGCTTTATACTTTTCTGAGGAAGTACTTATATCCTTATCTACAGCCGTTTGTGAAATTTGAGTAAGTTGTGATTCTGCTGATGGAGTAGCTTTTTTTGTAGTTATATTAGTTACATATTTTAAACTTCGTAAATTTCGGGGAACATTATGCAAACACTGTATGTAGATCGAAAGGATTGATGTCGACGTCGCCTATGAATAATTATAATTCGTTAGTAGCGAGAATGGATTTGTGTACTTAAGCGATTAAAGTTATTTGAATACGGCTTTATAGCAATGCGCGTAAGAGTGGGAGCGCCATACGCAAATACAGATGTTCACACTTAGGGATCGCGTGGATTGTGCATAGGTACAGAGCGGTGTAAGCCCTTTAAGCTTAAAATTGAAACTAATGGAATAAAAAATCACATTATGCAAAGAGATGGCTGTTTCTGTTCGCGACTTGAAATAGTGTTCCATCGTTGTGTACGATATAATTTTGTACACATTTCGTTGCGGAGTGTATGACGGTACCTACCTACTCTGTGATCGATCACCCGACACGTGCTTACACATCGGACGTTTTTTTTGATAAAAAAGCCATTTTGTCCAAAAAACATTTGGAATTCAACAATGGCTTAGATCGCGATAGGAGTGGGCGCATAAAGATAAACAAATATTTGAGCGAGGGCGTAGCGGAGCATGAAACTGACGAACAAAAGCATTATCCAAGGATTAGGATGGGTATTAACGTTATTTGATTACTTAGACACATACACGACTATGAGAAGATCGAGCGAATCTTTTCTTAACATTATATTAAAAACAGCGATCCTGTTCACTTAAGAGGATTTAAGCGGTAAAATAGCCTAAATAAGTATAATCCAAACCCTACGATATTGGATAAATAGGGAAAGAATAAAGTATGTGTATACCTTTGTGAATTTGAACTTACGAATATAGGTTCAACAGTTTAATGCTACTTAAACGTGAAAAATCGTGACGAGGTTGATAAACGAATAAACGTATACATGTGAAAATTAATTATTGCTATTTATATAAAAGAAAAAACCACCGACTCACTCAACACGAAATCACAGGAACTACAAGTGATAGGATGGATTTTGCAAAATTCGGCGACTAAGGGGGTGAAACAGGGTGGCAAATTTTGCATGGAAGAACGCAATTTATTGGCTGGATTGTTTATGATAACAGTACTTGACTTGTATGAATTCACTGTAGTTTGGCCTGTAAAAGCAAGTTTTTGGTAGGACCTACATAAGATAAAACTACCAGGATTGCATGAAAATCACGACAGTATTCATTCAAACAGATTGGTATACCTGCCATTGCATTGATGCCGGTGCATTCTACTAACTTTTACGATAAATCCTTTACAGTTCAAGCTGTACGGCTATGGAATGCCCTGCCCGTGTCTGTAAGGAGCGCTCAAACTCTGTTCACTTTTGAAATTCTGGTCAAAAAGCACTACCTCTCTCCTTAAACAAAATATGAAATACTTCTTTGCTCTTAATGATTATTATTTTAAATGTATATTATATGTATTTATATTTAAGTATTTGTTTTTTTTAAATGTAGCTATTAATTTTGAAAAAAAACTCTTGTGTGTCTGGGTAGTATCCCATGACAGAATTTCCAGTCAGGCGAAAGCTAATAAAGTTGTATTTAAACCTAGGTAACTTACGTATTCGTCGTAGCCGCGTAGCGCGTGCTTTTACGCCTGCGCGCTGGGTGCTACGCTACGTCTGCGTGATTTGTGTCTACGGAGCGCGATCGATACTTTAAACGAAGACATGTTTTGATACTGGTTGATCTGAACGTGCTCTCCCTGAAGATGGGTATCATTTTATTGTAAATTACTGTGCGGCATATAAACAATCTTATTGTCGATTTATTTGAGATAAAGAAAAAGAGTTTGCAGTTTAAATAAATAGATAAACATATTCCTCTTACTCTCTCTACCAATTACCATAAGTACTGCAATCCATGTTAATTGAAATGTACTTCGTCCTATCATGTAAAACTATATAAGGTCATTAGAAACTAAATTAGGGTGATCTCAGAGCAGATAGCTTTGTCTCCTTAAACAGCAGTGAATGCGACACGTGGCGCTTTCAATTAACATTCATTAATGTTATAATAATATGGAACCATTTTGCACTCACATTAATAATTGACGGATTTGTAGTTTTCTTTTATTTTGAGCTTGTAACTTTTTGGATGACTAGGGACAAGAAGAGTATTAAGTGATATACAATAAGAGATATAATATATGATGATACGATATAATACTGTCTACAAAACGCGGTAGCATCTTAGTGATATTCATCTAGACAGATTCGGCACACATCAGGTCATTCAATAACACTTCAATTTTATATACTTATTCGAATTTCAATTTTTCACATGGTACAAATAGAACAAAATCAAAAGTGATATTGGTCTAAATCGGTAAAATATGGAGCGATAAGGAACCGACATTAATCACTGGACTAGCGTGAAATCAAATTACCGTTTACCAGTCACACACTAAATGAAAGGGTTGCAGCCACTGCACACTTTGTGTCACCAAACCCTACTCCAACATTTCTGTCTCGTTTTGCCACGTTCATAAATGTGTTTAACGAAAAAGGATAGAGTATTTCTATTTTTCACGAATAGACCGCAAACGAAGAATTGCGCAAATCTAAAATGCAAACAAATTTGGACATGAAATCGGTTGTGTGGAGGCGATAAAATGAAAGTTATTATACCGATAATAACGTTACGACACGGGGTTAGGCACGCGGAAACGGAAAGCTATAACGTTATGATTTTTAGTTAAGCTTGGACTGTGGGAAACGATTTATTACAGAAATACTGTACCTAGATATTTTATTCTCAAAAATTGGAGTAATGAATGAATAATTGGTATAGCAGTTATTCTAAAGACTAATAGTCACTAGTTAATGGCGTACACTAATCTGTTTTCAAAAACATACATCAAAAGGCAAAATTAATCTTTTTAAGATTGACGTCGTAATAGCAGAAACTACAAAAGACCATAGGAATAGTTGGAAAAGGTCTGTTCACGTCAAACTTTAATCCCGCGATTGACTTTTGTAAATAGGGGCTCGACGTTTAATTAGAGCGAATGGCCGTCCAGAGCGCAGGCGGACGTGATGCCACAATGCACCAGTGATTGACACAAATTACCTCTAATCGAGAACATCCAGCCAAATGGCCGTTCCAATCCATAAATTTAAAACCATTGTCGATACTTTTGCGCAATTTTACAATAAATGTTTTTGTTAGAACCCTTGAGCACGGCTGCTATTATTGAGACGGATACTTGCGTAGTTTCATTCTTAACATTTACTAGCACGTCCGTGTCTTGTAAAGGGTTGCACAGAATTTTGTGCTCAATTTAAAATTAAATTTAATTGTATTTTAATCCCGGCGATAAACGTCAATCAAGCCTCTCCTGCGACTGTGATACATGTATCAAGCGAGCTCAACATCACGTCGCGCCCCCATCTATCGCCATTCAAAACGGATTTTGAGCAAGGGTGAAATTAAAATGTCAAAATAGTAGCGACCCGGCGCGTTGTATTTGTCTCCGGCTTTATCAGGCGCCTTTGTGTATTTTCTATTCTCTAAAGCTTGCATGAAAAACGATACCGTTTAAGCTCTTTATTATCTGTAAAACTAACGTTAAAGAACTCGGCACCTACCTGCCACTATATTATAGTTAGCTACAATAAAGTAATAAAACACTGTGTACAATACAGAAAGATTGGTGTATCCTTAAGTTCTGAGTCGGTAATAAAACGTTGAGCGCCGTATTTTACAAACAAACAATGCTGCCGGATACATCAATGTTCACAACATCAACACAACAGATTCATTACATTCCAGTACATTCCCTGCCTTGTGTAAGTTTAATGTGAGCGGCATGTTATAAAAATCTTAATTTACTTCGCGTCCTACATATGTTTATTTATACAGGCTGTTCTAATTTCCTTTTTAATTTTTATCTAGCTACATATTGCAAAAGTTGTACACTATGTTAAAGGATAGTGTAGGATAAATAATAAAGATTATAGAAAAAAGTAAGGTTATAGATTTATTATTATGCTGGTAACCCTATTTCATAGGCAATCCCAATTTTGTTGACATAATTATTTAATGTATGTTGTTATAATTTGAAAGTGTTTTGTTTCGTGCCAAATATTTTGTGTACGCAGAGATATTTTAAGTACCCCTATTTAGGGTTCCGGTCAACTTCTTCTGCGAAGCAGTTATGCTAGCTGAGGTGCCCGGACGTTTGAAGGAGAGAACCTCAAACCAACCCAGCCGACGCGGGAGACACGTCGTGCGCCGCGAGACGACTGCCGACCATTGTAGATGCGCGTCTTTGGACGGTGAGCAATGGGTAGCTCACCGTCCACAGTGTCGCGCGTCTAGTGACGACAGGTCATATCGTTGGCGCGTTCGTGTTCCACACGCGCCTCAACGAAATGTTATCAAAGCAGAGAGGCCTGCCAGAGAGGTTGCGAGTTGCTCGAAAGAGATACCGCGGCCTCGTGACATAAAGGGCAAAATAAGAAACATGGGTTGGAACTTACGTGACGACTATTTTGAATCCCAAACGCAGAGTGGGATTCTAGGGCTCAATTTCCCTAAGGGCGGGTTGTTTCAAACAGTCGGTTAACGTTACATACGAAAGGTTAAAAGTTACTATTACGTGTGATGTTTAACGTTCGTTAAATAAAGAGCGTTGTTTCATCACAAAAAATACCGAAAGTCAAAGTTATTCGGGTTGCCAGTAAAAAGCAACACTTTTTCCCGAAAAAAAAGGTTGGGAGTTTTTTCTAGTATGGCAATGTTATACCATTCACGTCAAAATTTGATCTGCCGAACGCGCGAACTTTTAAATAACAAACTGAGAAAATTTTTATTGACCAGTGAGTGACCTGTACTTATTGTTTATTTATCAAAAACTTAAGGAAAAACAAAATGGATACGTATACACCAAAGTAAGTACCAAAATGTATAAGCACGATGATATTTGTTAAACATTTATGATAGAGTCTTCTGTTTCTGTATATTTTGGACTTTACGTGGTATTTTTTTTACAGAGAACGCTCTTCAAATTTTTCACAACTGGAGAAAGTGCGCTTCCAAGCGTTAATTGAGAAGTATAAGGATGTTTTATTCTCAAAAAAAAACGGACCATGTAAATAATTTAAAGAAAAATAAGACTTGGGCTGCCATTCATGCAGAGTTTAATGCTGGTGGTGATCAGCCGAGGACTTTGACGCAGCTCAAGTCCAAATTTGATAACATGAAGAAAACCGCACGCAAGGTAATGTAGAGGTCTTACCTTTAACAATAGATACATTATGTGTTTAAAATATTTGGAACAATTTATTAAGAACCTGTAATATATTGTTTCTGTTTTAGGATGCCAGTCAAGAACGGCAGTCAAGGATTAAAACAGGAGGTGGGCCTCCTGGGCCTTCTGTTCAAAAAGAAACAGAATGGTTCCGCACAGTTATGCCAATATCAATGGATGGACTACCAAGTGTTGTTGATGATGATTTCATTGACTATGAACCTGTGGCCGAGAATCATTCTCAAGAAGTAAGTGTATACCTGTTTACATAGTCGTGTCATCAGTATCATGTACTATTAGTCTAGAGGGCAATATCTACTTACTTTATAAAGGCATCATAATAAAATAATTTAATATTATGTATATTTTTGTTATAGGTCATCATCATCAATCAGCCTGAAAATATTGAAGCAAGCAATCCAAGTGAAAATGTAAGATCAACTGGTACTTTTTTTTATTGTTTAATAGCATTCATCAAAAAACTCAAGCTAACTTTAATTTACAGATAACATACACTGTTTGACGGGTACTTGTATGGGTACTTGTATGACGGGCCTGTTGGTCTAGTGGTTAGTAGCCCTGACTGCTGAGCCGGAGGTCGTGGGTTCGATTCCCACCCAGGACAAACTTTGTGTGATGAGCATGATTGTTTGTTCTGTGTCTGGGTGTGATTTATCTATAATATGTATGTATTTATAAATTATATAAGTATGTATATCAGTTGTCTGGTTACCATAACACAAGCTCTGCTTAGCTTGGGATCAGATAGCCGTGTGTGAGTTGTCCCAAGATATTTATTATTTATTATTGTTTCGGAGACGGTGGTATTGGAGGACAATGAGTTTAACTCAAAGTCACCGGCATCATTACTTCGAATACCAGTGTCAAAACCACTTCGTAAGTAAAATAGGTTATTTCAGCCATTATATTATTCTATTACAGAAGGAGTTCTTATATTCTCTTGTTTTTATTTGGTTTCAGGTATTCGTAAAAGGACTCACAACAGATACCAAGACTTGAAGTGTGAAACACTAGAGAAAGTTAAGGAAAATGAAGAAAATATTTATAAACTTAAAATTAAACACATGGAGGAAAAGAGGAAAGAGGAGATGGAGATATATCAATTAAAGAAAAAGAAACTTCTTTTAGAAATAAGTTTATTAGAAAATAAATCATAATAAAACAATTCATGACTTTTTAAACCAACCTGACATGGCATGCAATTTATTAATTTGTCCATCACCAATAACACCAGCACCAGTAAAATTAAGAAAATCTGTGAATAAAATTTATGACCTTGTTAATAATTAATTAATCATATTAATTAGCTATTCTTACAGTTCTTCCTATTCCTTTTTTAGCATACAAGCGGTTAATTAAATGTGCTATTAATGATGTATCATTAATAGCACATTAACCTCGTGTATCAGCCACACTTTAGATTTTGACCAATGGTGCAATAAGTTATATAGTTATTTTATTACAGTGATAGAACATTTTTGGTACGGTTTGGTACTCTATTACCAAAAATGTACTATTACTCTAGAATATTCTATCTTCTATCTACCTAGATAGAAGATAGAATATTCTAGACTAATAATTATTATTATGGATCTTCAATAGTAATAAAAGTACCTGCTAAAGTAATTATTAATCAAATAATTCCTTGTAGTTGAATCTAAATGAGTGTTAGATAAAATATTGCTTGCTTCATGAATTTCTTCATTTAATTGGACATTGTCTGGTGGTTGTGCAACATTTAATTTTCGGCAAATATTGTGCAGTACTGCTGTTGCAACAATTATGTACTGGATATTTTCTATTTTTGAGCATACTTTGGTTCCAATAATTGGAAATCGTCGTTTCCAAAGTCCAAATAACCTTTCTATTGTATTTCGTGTTCGTATTTGGCTTTCATTATAATATTTTTCAGCCTCAGTTTGGGGATCATTTAAAGGAGTGAGCATGAATGATCTCAAAGCGTAGCCAGAATCCCCCAGTAGCCAATAATCATTATATTCACCAGATTCCAACCTACTCTTTAAATTTGAGCTATTAAAAATGTGGCTATCATGTGCTGAACCTGGCCATCTTGCAACTATGTTTCTTATGCATAAATTTGCATCACCAACAACCTGAACATTGATAGAAAATGTACCTTTTCTATTTCTAAAATCTTCTGCATTTTCACCACCTTAAAAATCGAATATTAGGTAATATTTAATAAAATGTAAGTGAGTACCTATGTTTATTGGTATTTATGTTAGGATGGGTTTATAAGATACTGATAAAATAAATGTTTCTTACCAGGAGAAAGAATTTGAATATGAGTGCAATCAATTGCACCCAATACTTTTAGAAATCTGCATATTTTATAAAACTCAGTTGCAACAGCCAATTGCTCTTCGTCGTTAGTTGGCAACTTGATGTAATGAGGTCGTAGTTTAGCTATAGCCCGAGTCACTCGATGAATAATACGGCATACCGTTGATTTATGCAAGCCTGACATGTCTCCGACACATCTCATAAAAAATCCTGAGACATAATATTGCAGAGTTGCAAGTACTTGGTCTATGGGTTTAACTGCAAAATTTCTGAAATAATAAAGAATCATTAAAATTATGAAGTATCTGTATGGTGACAGAATAGTAAGTAGGTACTAGGTATCAACACTTACTTTTCTGTGGAAAAACTTATTTCTTCTTCAATAAGGCCTGTTAATAGTTGAGCCACTTCCTTAGATACACGGTATCTTGCAATAAATTCTTGTTCATCCCATAGTTGAAAGTTATACAGACGCGTTTTAAATACTTTTTTCTTTCTTTCTACACTGTTTGTATCATAATTAGATGAACTATCGTCGAAAAGAAACGAAAACAAAAGAGAGTCCATAATGTTTTATTGTTTGACGTAGGCAAAGTTATTTGAAAACGAAAACAATATCCCGTAAAATGACGTTAACTAATGGGGAAGGCATCGGTTAAAGTTATAGTAACTTTTTAACGTACGTTAAGGCCGCCATTTTGTGAAACAACCCATTTTTTGTTTTAACGAAAGTTAGCGCCATTTTTTACTATTACCGATGAGTCAAGTATAGCTGAAGCAACCCGCCCTAAGGGAGTGAGAGTGTAAGTTAACTCCCGAGCAAGTTTCCGAGAGAGATTAGAATAGAATCCTGAGAGCAATGAGGAATTAAAGCTCTCTAAAGGACAAGATTCTTTCATCCCCGAAAAGAATTCTACTTTTCACATCTACTAACGTGAAACTTAAAACAAAAAAAAAAACAAAAAAATATGGCTTGGTTCACCAAAATACTACTGCGGGGTTGCGCTAGTTTTGGTATGTTAGGTCTTTTTAGGGAAATAAGTCGTACTAGCTAGGGGACATTTTTGGGAATTTTGGGTAATGAAAGTTGGCAACAAGTCGAGAAAGTTACAACATTAAAATATAGGAAATTAATAGGTATTTTACAGCCCAAGTTGTAGTTTTATCATGCCATTAACAAGCTTTTAGATTGCATTGTATCATGTGTGATTGGGAACTGGGAATACAAACACTGACACAAGTATCAGTGGTATTTTTTGTGCATAAAAATAATTTTAAATCCATAGAGATTTAAAATATATTTCATGCACATTCTGTTCCATTTCAAAGGTTGCTTAACTAATCATTTGGGGGAAATCGTATAATAGCATTAAAGCCTGATTAGTAGAGGAGGTCGCGATTAAATAATAACTGGGTCTATCTGGAAATTAAGCCGCCCTTGCCTAGGTTCGTCTGACCAAGTTTCTTCCGTGCTTCGGAAAGCACGTTAAGTCGTCAGTCCTAGCTATAATTTGTAGATCTTTGACAGTCGTTACAGATCAGTGGCCGAAAAGTCATGAGACTACGAAGTTAAAGGTATTTTTAAATTGTGATTTTATATTTTTATCAGCACGCTCTTGATTACCACGTCTTTTTACACATCGATCACATATAGTATATGTTTGATCTCGACATGAATGATGTAACCAAAATTTAAGTGTTCATGGAGTTTCTCCCCAATCTACTCCATAGAGATCTGCCCTTTGTAATGGGCACTATCACAGTATTTCTTATGGTATAGGTATCTTTATGTTTTCATGACATACAAAAATGCCTGTAATTGAAATGGCTGGTCTTAATAAAAAACATATTTTGGGTTTGAGTTCATCTTTTCGTAGAGCGGCTTGCTGATTGCAAGTGCTCATCCTAGTTGGTTAGGTACATCAAATTGCTTATTGAAGTCAATCCCGTCATCTCACCAACACAATGCCAACTGAACGTTCGGTATTGACGGTATTGTAAAACAGTAAGTGTGTTATTTAAAACTTTGGCTAGAGCTTTAAGCAGCTTTGCATCTACAAATGAGTAAATACATGTTAAATATACATAATATGAAAAGAATTCTTGAAATCCACTCAGATCTTTTTTACCACACCAATCAATTCTTTGAACCTATTGAATTTGATTATAAAAACATTTGATTCTAATTGACACCGGGAAATACCAAGAGATGCGTGCCTACTTTACAATTATTTTACTATACAGTAGTGACCGTTAAGTTTTTTTTTCTTTCCTAGCCCATTCTTACGTAATGGTGAGTAATCAATCATACAATACAATATTATGATACTTGTGATTCTAAAGAATCTTTAAAGAGGTAAGAAATAAATGAAGGCTCGTCCACACAGCTCGTTTAATAGGTATAACATAAATGATAAATGATGTTTATTTTTTTGCAAGTAAACTATTAAAAAATAATGAATATTAGCAGAGATAAAATCAACTTAAGTTAAAAAAAAGTAGTAAAATAATATAATCGTCCGAGTCGTAACTTTCAAAATCTTCTTGTTCTTTTCTTGATCTTCTGGTTTTTGTTCGCCTGGTTCTTGTTTTTCTTCATCTTCATCCTGAGTGCATGTAAACTGCGTTAATAGCGATGTATCGCATATTGCCTCGTTGGAATCAAACGGATCCTCTACTGTTGATGATTCAATATTAGAGCACAACCGGCCTTGACAATGTGTATATGTGAGAACAGAACAGTCCGACTTTTTTGCAACCATATTTAGCACTGCATCCCTCTTTGCAGTTGCAAAAAATCGAGTTCAGCAGTTTTTCCGCGCAGGTGGAAGTAAAATGTGCACTGGTTCTAATGAATTGTTGACCAACTTCTAAGCCCAGCCTGTCTAGCTGGTAGGTAACCAAGCCACACTTGAATTTGTTAATATATAATATTTTAACATATATTACAACTATAGAGATGTATATATACCTGGCGTACTCATGCATATTATGACGATTACAACTTTTTGAATCGTTATATCTCAAAAACGGTGGCTCGTAGAGAAACTAGTATATTTATTTTTTGTAAATAATTTTATGATCTACAATCTTTTGTCTGAGGTATTTTTATGATAAAACCTACCGTTTTGCTGAAAATCACGAAATAGTTATTTGTTATACAAGAGTGCAAAGTTGCTTTTTAACCGCGTGTTCAATTTTGATGACCGAGCAAGCGAAGGATTCTAAAATTGAATCACGAGTGCAGCGAGTGATTCAAAATTAGAATCCTGAGCGTTAGCGAGGGAATCAAAAGAGCACAAGGTGAAAAATCTTTGCACTCGAGTGCAACACGTAACTTTTCATTCCACCTCAGCGAGGAAATGACTAAATGCAAACGTTTAAATTAAAACGTTTACAATCACAAGATAGGTAAGTACACTTTTATTTCAGTTTAGGTATTAATTACTACATTATGACAGGTAAGTATTACAGAATAATCTTTAAATTATAACAAAACTAGCTTTCGCCCGTGGCTTCGCCCGCGTTAAATTTGGGGTAACACAGTTCCCCTTGCGCCTTATTGATTTGTAATAGCAACGCTAAGTTTTCCTTTTCTTCCCTCTTTCTCCCTCACATCCCACTTTTTTAAATAAAAAAAAATGTTGCCTGTGTCTGTCTCCTGGTTCCCAACTATCTATGTACCAAAATTCATCACAATCGGTTTAGCCATTAAAGCGTGAAGAGGTAACAAACAAACAAACAAACTCACTTTCGCTTTTATAATATTAGTAAGGATAATATTTTTCACTTGTTTTCAAGTTTCTTGTTTTTAATTTATGGTTTAACAATGACGTGAAAAAATGCCGCGTAAAGAACCGCGTACAAAGCAAATTGAAATCACCAAGAAGGTTCCGAGTCTGAGTTTTTAACAAATTTAAAAAAAAGTTGTATGATATATTCGGCACCATAGAGGTAGCAGTAAATCGGTTTAACGTTTTTTTAAATTCACAAACTTAGTTCACACGATGTTCTAAATTCAATTTACTTTATCCTCTAGAGAATAAAAACGGCTTTTCCACTCAGATATTGAAGATTAAAAATGCTCTTTCCGAGATGGTGGGATGAAAAATTCATTTTTTTTACCTTTGACCTTGAATATTTTTTTTTCTTACAGGGGAAAGATGGGGAACTTTAAAATTTTGTTTTTAATGATATTTTAAACAATCTTACCGATTTTCAGCTTGGTGGGAATTTAGGTAACTTTACTCTTATGTTTTGGTCTAATTTGACCGGACTATTTTCAGGTTTCTGAATAATTTATTCCGTAAGGTGAGGACTAAAACGTTTGTAACAGACATCAAGCAAAATACAGGATGGAACCAATGTATGTTATCACGAAATCTGTAGATATATCATTTAAATATTTTATCGGTCATTTCAAAACCCGGGCAATTGTTCCATTCATGTTATTGTATTGCATGTGTTTCTGTATTGCATATTTTTTAAAATAATCGATGAAAAATGAATATTTGGATGAAATAGATGTCCCTTCCATCCTGTACATTCGATTGGCATTTTTATGAATCAAAGCTCAATCCAACAGCTATGCCTACAATGCAAAACTTCATTGTTAATAACGAATGTATTAAAATAGACGAGATTCCACATTCCTTGTATTGCATTCGCATTGTATTTATTTGTATGGCTGTTGAAAGGCTGAGTGGAAGCAGGGGCAGTGAGGGCTCGGAGGGCAAATAAATAATTACACGCATTCTGCAGATATTTGCCTCGGGCAGCCGTGGGGCGAGAAAAGCAACTGACTATTGTTAAAAAGGGAGCTCTTGATGCAATCTCGTTATATAGAGCGTTTAAAGAATTTCATTTAATAAGGCTCCATATTATATGGGTTATTGTTTAAATTTTCTTCTCTTTTATCTAAGTTGTTAAATTTACAACCAATGCACATGCAATAAGTAAATCGTTAGAGCTAGAACTTCTAGAAGCATGACATATTTTGCACAAGATAGTTCTTAAAAAAAGAACTATGTAATTATAATGCCTCAAAGGGCTTTAATAGGGGAAACAAGTTTGTGTGGAAGTTTGTCACTTTTGCGTTTGGGGAAATAGCATCGGCCACACTAACTAATCAGTCACTTGAGTATGATTCATCTTTATTTTCTAGACTGATTTAAGATAAGCGTCTACAAGAATTAATTGATTATTCTTACTTAAAATTGTTTATAGAATCGGATTTAAAAACAACATAAACGCCTGTAATCCCCGTAGGGTTAAGCAGAGATGTACCTAAAATTCCATGTAATAGAGGACATATTGCCGTCGATCGGGCAAGAATCCAAACTCCTGCTACTGAGTCATTACGATCGATTTTTATAATCTGTGAAATAGAGTGCCATCAGTAACCGGCCTAGTACAAGACCTTGAGGAACTTCTACTCAGATTGAATTCACTTGAATATGTTTTATTCTAACACAACATTCTGAGTATTGTGCCTTTGTAACTGACACATTAATGAGATTCGGGTTAATGAAGCCCGTAGCCACAAGTAGTTGTACTTATCTCTTGATAAAAAATTGTTTCCTAACTTCTTGTGTGTTACATAAACATCAAAATCTAATGAGTTTTCGCGTCTATCATAACAATTTTAAACTTTCTAATACACATTAAGATCACATTTGATGATTAATTTTGACATTTCTGTCAAAAACTAGGAAGCTACAAAAAGTAGGGCTGATTTGATTGTGACCGACTGTTGGTCACTTCTGCAGTTTGTCAAGAGCAACCACTCAATAGGTTTTGAACTGTGAACGACCTCGCGGCCGGCCCATGATAATTAGAACCGTGGTTGTGTAGAGAAACTGCTTTAGGAGGACTTTGCGTTACCAAGGGACGCTATGGGGTCAGGGTTGGGTTAGGTATTTCGAAACTGTTTATTTTTTGGTTCAATAAGAAGTCAACTAACTATCTTTACTGTTTAGTTAAATTTTTTGTCTGGCTATAGTATCTTGTTAGCAATTCGCTAAACAAAATGAAAATAGGTCTATAGAATATATATTAACTTTTAGCTTGTCATAAAATATTGTCAGAAAAATGGAAGGGCTCGGTGGAATCAATGCTTTTATGCACCATGACGTATTTTAGTGTGTCAATTAGAGTTCTGTGTACCGACGGCCCAGCGTGAAGTGACGGCGCGCGCCGGGGACGCAGTAGGGCTCCGCCACCCCCTGCACTCTGCTCATTGCGTATTCAGACAAATTGATCGTGTTGTTTTGGAACAAAAATCATTTTGCAGATGTTTGTTCGTGTCGTTTTTGTTTTCGTGCATATGTTTTCTCTACATTTCCACTCAGAATGTTCAACATGTTTTGCTCCTGCTGAGATATTTTTGTCTGTTTCCGTAAATAGTATTTTTTACAAAGTGTGTTTTAGTAGTCCGTTATTATAGGTGGCAATATATAAATACTTACAATGACACAATAATCTTGTTTTTTTGCAAAAAGTGGTACTTAATTGAAAGCGTTTCCTGTGATTGTTTCTGTATTTTCCTGCCTGGGTTTATACACTAACCTCTTTACTATCTTACTTAGTATCATGCTTATCTAAAGTTACCTTTTATATTATTTTTCTAAGCCTAAGTTAAGCTTCTAAGTACCTGCGAAAATACTTAAAAATTTCGCCGTCGTCATGTTGACGAGTAATTATTTCTTCCTCGAATTTTATTACAAAAGGTGCGCACAAAAAATGTTTCTATAACTAACACGTATAGACGAAAAAGCAATTATGATTTTGTTCATAGTCGCTACTATTAGTTTGGAAGCTACCTGCTGAGCTGCTCTATAATTACGCCGTGAGTGACATTTCCAAAGCTTTTGTAAACGATAACGCGGAAGCTGCTACGAAAACTTAAAAAAGCAAGTAAGTATTGTTGCATTAATGCATTTGGGAGTAAATATTGAGGAGGCACAAAGCGGGGTCCGACAACCCTTAACTATAGTCCGCGGGGTGCCATTAGAGCGGTTCAAAGAGTTGGGTGTGCCCACGGAACTGCGAGCACCGACTTTGTAAATCTAATTAAAATATCAATATGTTCACTGGAGTCCGCGTTGACAATTTGATTTCACGCCTTGTGCCCTTGCTACCCTGCAATGCCACGATATTAAATATTAATACAATGTAACAACACTGTTTTGTTTTTTATTTGTTCTTAGTAAAATAAAGTAATCATTTTGATTTGTGAAAATTTTGTGCCAAAAGAAGGTACTAGGTACATGTTACGTGCATGTCACTGATTTATATAAATAATATTCTGCGATTGGGCATCAATTATCCCGCCGACATGATAGTTTTCACAACAATAAAGTCAACGACTTCTCTATAAAACTGTCATATTTATCGTTGAGCGGCGTGAAAGGCTCCAAACTGTCGACGCGCAATCAATACGAACTACCCTTGTTTTTTCTACATCCAAGTTCAGGTAGCAAACAACAAGAAAAACGTGACATATCAATCGCATTTTTTTCTGTCGATGTCGCAAATTCGCACAAATCAAACATTGAAGTGTTAAAAATTTCTGATTACAAAGGGCTTTTAAAGTCGCCTGACAGGGAGCGAGCAGGAGCTTTGTCACACGAAATCATTAGTTAGCAAATGTCAAGCCCGAATCCGCTTCTTTTATTACACAAACAGCCTTACAAGACGTTAAGTCAAACAAGTAGGTAAACAGCAAGCAACTTAAACTGTGATTTATAGTTTCTTTTAGTATTGGTTTTCAATACTTTATTTGCGTGTCACTTGTTACTGTTTCTACGAAACATTCCGGTGTAGGCCTTAGTTTTTTAGTTTAATTTCTTGTGTTATTCTTAGTTTTTATGAATTTAAAGTAAGTACTTATATGAGGTTTTTATAAACATTATTTATTTTTGCATTTTTTGTTAGTTTTAAATACGAAACAGACAGTGATATTAATATTATGAGTAACACTATTAAGATCGTAATAGATTGTCTAAATAGGTAGTAAGGAACAACTGTTACAATGCACGGCTGGCGCAATATTTCATCGCGTCGTTCCGGCAAAAATGTAACCCTTTTTTTGTTTTTTATTACAATTGTCACCCTTTCACTTCCATTTCAATTAAATAATGTCTGGTCATTTGTGTCGGGCGGGAGATCGGCAGGCCTGCCTGGCAGAGTCGCAGTGTCGTGTTCGCGCCTCCCTTAACCCTCGCGCAAAGTGCGCGTCATCCTGCAAGCACATTAATCACTCCTATTATTAAACTTGTTATTGTGTTCATTTGAAGATAACGTTTTATAAACGGTGCCGTCGTTCACAACAAAATAAGCTTTATGTAATAACGTGTAAGCGAATGCTTTCGTAAAAACCGTTGATTAATGATGTTTTATGCTATATCGATAACAACAAATCCGATTAAGGTTGTGAAATATGTTTTAATTTGACAAGTGAAAAGTCGTTCCAGTTTTGTTTTTAACGATAAGTTTATTGTAATTCGGCGAAGTATTTGCTAAGCAAACGGTAAAACCCGCAATACTTGAGAAGTCCCGAGGCCACTAGCTGAGCGAATGTTTCTGTTTACTTTACAATCTGTGCCACGCCGCGACTCCATGAGCCGCAGTGGGTATGACACAGGTGCGTCTGCGTCGCGACTTGCCCCGAAATAGACAGTCACGATGAGGTATTTCCGATCGTAGCTTGACGTAACCGAGCGCCGCCGCCGAGGCCTGTCGGAGGCTTGCCGCGCCGACTAGTTCTAAGAAGCACGTAAACTCCAGCGTTCCATTAATTGTCGGTTTTCCTTATTTACCTTACTTATTTTAAGAATAAGTATCTGTACACACTTGTCAAGCGTTGTGATATAACATAAAACGGTAGTCGTAGGTGGCTGGCTCATTCTTTCCATCGGCTAGTTACAACTTCTGTTCAAATAGACTTTGGTATTATTAAGTACATAGGTATTCATGTAAACAGGGAAAACAGAGAAATATCAATATATGCATATAATAAATTATACACCTAGCTAATTAGGTATAATTAGCTCACTTAAAATTCAATAGAAGATACTAATTTTGATGTTTCTTGACGTTTGGGTCATCATTATCTACCATTGTTTGTTGAATGCAGAAGATATCATGTTTCACTAACTTAGTACTAAACCTTTGGATTAACGCTGCTAAAGAAGCGTAAATTCTTCTTAGCTGCTTCGCGGGTAAAATAGATTTTGTCATTGATGACGGCAGCACCTCATGTAATCTTGGGATTGCATTGTGGAATACAGATAAGAAGATTCTTAACAAATCATGAGGAGAATCTCCAATGTATACATTCGCAGTCTACTACCTAGAATATTTATATACTAATAGGTACTTGACCGACAGAATATGTTCTAGAAGGTAATTCTCCTAGCTAACGAATTAAAATGCTTGAATTATGCTACAATTAAGTGCAATATATGACGTTTATCACACTTCTATGAGTCAGACAATAAGTAAGTTGCTCAAATGGACTCAACCGGAACAGAACCAGTATTTCGCCAAAGCCTTGTTTATGTGCAATTATGCAAATCTCACTGGGATTTTACAATATCGTGCAATACATACGAAAGTTTTATTTAGACGCGGAATTGGGGAAATCCTATAATGTTTGTAATGTATGGTGTGGTAGTAGACTAAAAAAACCGGCCAAGAGCGTGTCGGGCCACGCTCAGTGTAGGGTTCCGTAGTTTCCCGTCCGTCACAATAAGTGTTCCCAGTTATGAGACCAACCGAACAATTCGGTAATACCCGATCCAATGTAATAAGTACCTACAGCGCCATCTCTCGGGGAATTGGGTTACTAATTAATACAAAGACGTGCAATTTCGGTGGTAATTTTGGATTGCGAGAGCCGATTTCAATAATTCTTTTTTTGTTTGAAAAAAGATACGTTCAGGATAATAAAATATGTAATCAAAGTTACAAAAAATGCTTGCATATACGATTATACTACAAACTTAGTCCAGAAATTATTTTGTAAAACTTTTTGTCTTTTTTTGTACAAAAACTGTTGTGTCAATCAAGTTCAAAATAATTTTCATAGAAAGTCCTTATAAAGTTCTACTTTTCAGATTTTTTTCATATTTTCTAAACTTATGGTTCAAAAGTTAGAGGGGGGGGGACACATTGTTTTTTACTTTTGGAGCGATTATTTCCGAAATTATTGACATTATCAAAAAATTATCTTAGTAAACCCCTATTCATTTTTAAATACCTTCCCAACAATATATCACACGTTAGGGTTGAAATTAAAAAAAAAAACACTTCCCACTTTACATATAGGGTGGCTACCCTAATAAAACATTTTTTTCAAATTTTTATTTTACCACTTTGTCGGCGTGATTGATATACATATTGGTACTAAATTTCAGCTTTCTAGTGCTAACGGTCACAGAGATTAAGCGAGGACGGACGGACGGACGGACGGACGGACGGACGGACGGACGGACAGACAGACATGGCGAAACTATAAGGGTTCCTAGTTGACTACGGAACCCTAAAAAGCTAGACCTTGTAGTCTAGCAATTTCTTTACTGACGGACTGATTGACAACTGTCAATTTTCTAAAACTAAAAATATACAAGAATTTTAGGAATTAAATAAATAGGACATTGAAGTTAAGACTTAAAAACCTTAAGCTAGTTAGCAAACCAGATGCAAGTTCAATAAAAAGTTCAGAATAGCATATGTGACTAAAGACTTTTTGTGATGTGCTTATGCTGCTCAACCTGGGTGATGGTAAAAGGGCATGTAGCGATTAGATTATCACTTAAGCATTGTGCATGAGATTTAGGCCAAAAATGCTCATGCATAGCAATAGTGTGTTAAAATGAAATATTTTCCAAAAAAAAAACCGGGCTGCAGAGCACTGTATCCTGCAGCTATTCAAAGTGTAGAATAATAATACACCAGAGCTAGACAGAGAACAGAATGCAAAGATAGGTGTTCTTATCTACACGAACAGTTATGTAGATAAACTATAATATTGCAGGTATTTCCCCAATGCAGGTATTTCCGAAGTTCGAACGCATACACCAACACTTAAGAGACAGCAGATCGCAATCAAATAGACTGTAACTATTTTATAATTTGTAAGATAGCAGGGACATTAGAGATTATGGATGTTCTTTGGTACGGGACTCTCGTGATGGTGATCCTCCACGATGCCCTCAACCAAGCATTCTGTATCAAACTAATACAGTTTTAGCAAAAAATTTTGGCGAGAAAAAAATGGGGTGTTTACTAGGACTCAAAGTCCCGCACTCAAATCATTTTGCTCATGGATCGATTGAATACCTATGTATTATATATATTACCTACGTACAGTTGTCATGAAGATATTTGAACTAAAGTTATATGTAGGTCCTATAACATTAAAACTTGTAAAAAATTATAGACTTGGAACTTTGACCTACAATATATCCCCGCAACTTCAAGATTCTCAGGTATGATCCAAAACAAAAAATAGAAAACAAGTGCCTTTCGCATTCTCTAATGGTCTGTTTTCACCCATTATTATCTACTTAAGCTAGCAGTAAATACCCAATAAAGAAAATTATAGCCTTATCCCGTCAGAAACATTTAAAATATTAAATTCCCAAAATATGTTCAACAAGAACAATATCTCCATTTTTTCTTCTTCTGAAGGGTAGATTTTCGTTTCAAACTTAAAAATCAATAGGCACAATCAACTTTAAGCAGCAATAATTATTATTAATAAACCATCTAATTGAATTGTAGAATTAGTAATTTTAATGTTTGATTGTTCTATAGACAGTGCAATCATTTTAGGCGTCATGGCTTGCTGTGCGAGATCGTTGACATACAATACCTCAAGTCAACGGCACAATGAATACGTTACCTACTTATCGACAAGGACACGCCATGCGCCATGCAGGGAATTCCAAAACATGAATATGGTACGTTCGCGCCGCGTCGACGCGTGGTCGACGACACCTCGTGCCAAATGTTGTGATCGTAGGCATTCACTTTCACGATATTTAATCGACAAATCATCTTTTTCCTTATAGCTATCTGTGGCCTCAGCACTGCATGCGAGAAAGTTTATAATTTTTGAGATCGTATGTTAGGTAAGTTATGTAAGTGCTGCTTCACTTGAACAAGTAGGTAAGTACTTGTTCAGGTAAAGGCATCACCAGAGTTCGTACCTGAGGCAACAATTAACGACCCGTGCTGCTCTTAAAATCATCTCGTTATAAGAAGGCCCTTTAAGAACTTAGTGTAAACCTACTGAACGATTAAGGGTTGCCTTATGTCATTTGAATTTAGGATATTGTGTAACAAAAGGTTGATCCCAAATACAGTCTCTCAAATGGTTCATGTGAATCACCACATACGGAGGGCTATTTAATCTGAAACAAATGTAAAAGTATTCTTTTAATAAACGTTTATTGTAGTGATTAATTAATCATTTAACACATTAGTCATCTTGTCCGACAACATATAAGACAGGTACTAGAAATAGATTCAAAGTCACAGTTCTACTAGTAACTTCATAATTGATGTATTTAATTAGAATGTATCGGAAAAAAATCAGAGGAACTCCCCGAGCTCGCACCACGTCACATCGGACAATCGATGACGGCGAGAGAGACGCAAACGGAACTAAGCAAACCGGTTCGGATCTACTCGTACTACACATTAGCATTCAATGCGAACGGTCTGACTCAGATACACACACCATACGAAAACTTATAGTGAAGTTGTTTCACTTGGTCATTTACTTTACATTTTGTAGTAATCCTAACTAATATTATAAAAACGAAAGTGAGTTTGTTTGTTACGTCTTCACGCCTAAATAGCTTAACAAATTTTGATGAATTTTGGTACAGATATAGTTGTGACCCTGGAGACGGGTTTTTTTTTAAAGGTAGAAATGAGAGAGAAAGAGGGAAGAAAAGAGAAACTTAGCTCTCATATTACCTACAATAAATAAGGGCGCAAGGGCAAATACTACAGGTAGCAGGTACCTGCAAATCAGGAAAGGGGAACTGTTTTACCCCGAATTTCGGCAAAAGCTAGTTTAATATTCCGGGCGCCGCCGGGCGCCGCGAGACGACTCCCGCCCACCGTAGATGCGGCCCTGTGGACGGTGAGCAATGGGTAGCTCGCCGTCCGTCCGTCGGTTCACGACAGGCCGTGTCGAAGACGGCGCGTTCGTGTTTCACGCGCGCCTCAAAGAGATATCAGCAAAGCAGAGAGGCTTGCCAGAGCCTCCGCCTGCCGGGGTTGCGGGTTGTTCGAAAGAGATACCGCGGCCCCGGAGGGCAACAGAATTAACATGGGTGGGTTTTAGTCAGTACAAGTATGACATGCCCCCCCGCTCCGCCCAGAGAGGGGAAAGTCATTAGATGTTTTCGCACCCGAAAAAAAAAAGCTGGTTTAATAAAAGGTTTATGAAAGATACTTCACAATATTATAGGTGCTCATTCAAAAATCTTACTTCTCCAGTTATTTGTTTGGAAACAAGTTAAGGTACACATTAAAATTTATTCAAAAAAAGGGCTTCCTTCGCATGACTAATACGAATACTAAAAGAGAAAGTTACTTTTGTTCAAAATATCGTGAATGCAGCATGTTGGCACTGTTGGCAGGTATCCAAAAGAAAACCAAAGCTATAAGGTACCGCTATGCTCTGCACCCTCATTATAAAATAATGATAGTTGAAAATAACACGCCCAAAAAACAATAGTCCAAACGGCGAGCCCATCGGACCCGTCCGTAACTATGTCTGCAGTTTACACGTTTACAGTTCTAAATTTAACAAAGGCTAATTTTGTTGCGTTTTATTACTTTGAAATAGGATCAGCACCCATTAGGGCAGTTTTTGCCACGCCTTTTATTAGGGTGTCGTCCGAAGGCCGCGCGGTGAAAGACAAAGCGGTGACCGGAATTGTTCGCATAAACAACGTCTGACGGCTTCTTTGCTGGTTTACGACCGTCCACGGCCGCTGGTTTGCAGCAGGCGGCTCGCTCTAATGAAACGGCCATTATCTTTGAATTTGCACACGCATGCCTCGTAAAAATAATGCTTGAAATACTAAATTAGTTGGATGTATGGGCAACTTCAAATTAGATCATTTTATCGCGGTAATTTGGTCGCCTCGCCGGGCGGTGTGTGCCTATTAAGTACAGCAACGCTTTTCAAACCGTACACAGGCACAGTAACCACTCTCCAAAGTATCATCGTTGGGTGGTCTTTGGTAGCCAAATCTACCAATGTTCAGGAATACCTACCTCAGTAGTGGTTTAACAGCGACGATCGCGTGAACGATCTCACACTTATCCTACACCTCTCATGTCTTCTTACAATGCCAGACTGGAGTTAGCTCAACACAGGCGTATCATCAAATCATTTTTAACAGAGCTGGTTGTTACATTTGAGAAACAATTAATGAGCATTATTCTCCTCATATTTTCTTTATTCAATTATCAGTAGAGATTGTATTTTAATGGCATTTAATTTGGACTGTCAAAGTCCAATCCAATTATAACTAGACATCATAGCTTATGGTAATATGCTGCATGTCCATAGAAAAAAAGGACATTTCAAAATCGACTCATGCAAATGTAGGTTTAATGTCAATGCAATTCGTGCTTGGGTATTTCTCAGTAAGAAGGTTTCTTCGTAGAATATCGTATCCAACTATCGGCACCAAGCTGTTAGAAGAACAACAGCATGCTTTACAACAAAATGTTTCAAAACGAAATTAGTAAAGAAATTAAGGAACAAAAAACGTTATTTGGAAGGGTGGCAATAAAATAAAAGATCGTAACAAATGACTCGACTGCCCGAACGCGCCTCACATTAAAATACATGTTAATGGGAACTCGTCGTTGTAACCCTTTTCTTTATTGTGTACTTTTTGTTTTATTCAGGGGTCAATGCGTACTTTTTGCTCTACAACTATGAAAAGGTTTATGAATCAATTAATTAAATGTCTCCACGGTCATTGTCACTGTGTAAATATGTAAATGAGTGAGCAAGTAACAAAGCTGTGATTTATTGGTCATGGTCATAAAAAGCTTGTACCAGCCGAGGTGAGAAATACGGAACATTTGTTCAGTGCAACAGATAAACAATAAGAATGACATGTTAACAATGACACAACAGGATTATACCGGACTGGGCGCAACGAAGAATAATGTGGGAGATGGAAAATATTAATCCATGCAAAATAGGAATGCTATAAAGGACAGCTTTAGGCAAGTCCGGCTAAAAAACTAACGTAAAAGAAAAAAAGTGTTAATCGATCAAAAATCAAAAAGAAGTCAAGCAATTTTGGTTCAATAGCTTCCGCGTCTGCAATATCAAACAAAATAGCGACAGTTATTTAGAAGAGAGGTAATCATTTGTGTGCCTTATAATAAGAGATGGAGTCAAAATAACACATAAGTTTCTATAAAACATTACAACGAATTTACGTACTTATCTAAAAGGATGTGGTTTACGTCGCGATATGATACTAACTACACTATAAAAGTGTTAATATTATCTACTAGTTGATGTAACTTGTAAAGTACCACAAATTCTTGTGGACATGTCAGTTTAACGTGAATAATCATGACACGTAGATTGAAATCGAAAAAAAAATATTTGTCTAAACAGTTACATGGTTTATAAATGAGATACCCCCAGTAAGTTATTGTTTATACTTGTGTTATTACTTGATTACGCTTACACATTGTCGTATTGCCATAATTAATAATTATATACCTTGTTGGCTTAGTAGTAGGCAAACAAAGATTGGGCAACTACCTGTGCTAAGTAATCATCATTCCTGCCGGGGTTGCGAATTTTTCGAAAGAGATACCGCGGCCCCGGAACGTAACGGGCAATAGAAGATAGATAGAATATTCCTTATTATGTACACCATACAAATGACAAGAATAACAGAAAACAACTTATAAATAGGGTGACACAATGGGCGGCCTAATCGCTAAACCGATCTTGATGAAGACTTGTACTGACTAGAACCCACCCAGTTTTAATCAGTACAAGTCTGAAACTCTTCTCGCTCCGCCCAGAGCGGGGGAAGTTATTTGATGATTTTCCATCCGCAAAAAAAAAATCATTAACCTGTAGCCTCTACCATAAGACATATAATTTCGTTTAAGTGCCTGTACAGTTATCTATTCTGGAAGTAAGATCTATCATACACTCTTTTTCATGTCATACCATTTATAAAACAATCCATCGATTCTTTGGTCTTGCTCACTCTATGTCATCCGTCCTCATCACATGATGCCCAAATCTTTACATTGAGCGGGTGCTTACTGTTGCACATCCATCTCAACGTTCACATATCTACTACATATAATATCTTTTCATCAGTCTTCTTCATAGCACAGCATTTTGAATTTCTGATCTATTCATTAAAACAGGTCTTTCCACGTGATCCTACTAATATTATAAAAGCAAAAGTTAGTAAGTATAGATAGATGTTTGTTTGATCCTCTTTCACGAAAAAACTACTGCACGGATCTTGATGAAATTTGGCACAGAGGTAGATTATAGTCTGGAATAACACATAGATTTTTTTCATTACGCGGGCAAAGCCGCGGGGCGCAGCTAGTAATCTATATATTTGATTTTCCCCTTAAACGTGAACCGCTCACCACTTCATCCATTCGGTGTGTTACGACTGGGTCTATTTTGTCATCTCTTTGGGTAAACGACACATGGTGCCGAAAGTCGGCGAAACTCCTGATTGCTGAATAAAGAAAATCTCTCCATGTTTATTTTAAGGGACAAAACATAAAGCAATGCCTATGCTCATGCTTCACAGTGAACTTACATGTCACATTGTGTTTTAAAATAATTTGGACATTAGATTAAAACCATCACGGATGAACACGTCAGAGCCTTGTAATATGATTCAATCAGTGATTATGATTTATTCACACAAAATCATGAATCAATAAAGAAAAGACCTTATTCCAGAAGAATTCAAATAAATTACTAAGTATAAAGAGTTTTAGTTTAGCTCATAAATCGTTATCAGGTTCTACCTATATGGGCACTGACGATATAGAACTCGTGGGCGTGAGAATATTTTTGTGGGAACTACGTTATCAATGACATATTTTTACTAAATTGTTTTTACTAATTTGGTGCACTCCGATTTGTGGATTACTACACTGTAAAAACGCGGTACGTTGCATTTTGTTCTGAGTCCGCGTAACACTGGTCAGTTTCCCTCACTCGTCAGTTTATGTAATTCGACAGCTACGTTGATTCGTCAGTGTCGCTGATTAGACAGTTTCGTTAATTCGACAGTTGTGCCGATACGTCAGTTTTCTCAATCGGTTTTATCGGTGACAAGCGGACTATAACCTAAATTCGCGTAACACTGGTCGCTTTACCTCACTCGTCAGTTTATTAAATTCGTCAGTTTCGTTGATTCGTCAGTGTCGCTGATAAGACAGTTTTGTTAATTCGACAGTCGAGTCGACCGGACACTTTCCATTATTTGTCATTTTCCACGATCTGTTTTTTCAAACAGAATCAAAATCAGAAACAAAACTGGTCACTTTACCTCACTCATCAGTTTCCATAAACATACACCATAATATTTTATGACAATTATTTGCAAATGAAATACAGAATCTGTATTGATCACGCTGTTATGAATTTTATTGACACGTGGGAGGGTTCCTATATACATAGTTTCGTCAAAGCTCCGCGCCGCAGCTAGCATAAAGATCAAACGTCAGCGCCCGCCACGTGGCTATCCCTTCATAATAAAGAGATACGTGATGAACTCAAATATTTCTTGTACATTTATTAGAACAAATAATCAAGTGTGGTTCTTTGATGTAGACCATGAAAATGGTACAGTAATTGTCCCAACATTTTGAGATTTAACATTAATGTTAGAATAAGTGTAGCTACTTTCATTTAAAAAAAAAACACCGTGGTTTTCTAAATATGTAGGTAAATCAGTTTGCTAATACTGGGCATACTACTTAGGAAGCCATATTCATCATTTTCCTGCCCTTGTTCCATGCTATTTGTGATCGGCGCGTTTTCACGTTTTCCGCTTCCTTTCTACCCTGTCAGACGTCACATCATTTACTCCTTTCTCCTTCATATTATCATTTCTTACACAATCCATCTTTTCTATGGCATTTTACTCCCTCACCATCCATCAACATTCATATCAATCACTCTTTTAGTCGCATGCGCGTTGTACCTCTTCATTACGGGTTCCCTCTATGTGGCAGAATCTTGATGCTCCAAAATTTATTTGGCATAACACACTTAGCATAATTTTCTTTAAACGAACATTTCAGAGGCATAAAAAATATTTGGTATAATTATCGTTTGGCATAACGTTTAAAACGTCGAATTAACAGTGGCATACTTTTAAGATGGCAGAATTATATTTAGTATAATTACAACGCATGGCGCGGCAACGATGGGGAACTAAATGAAGCGTGCTTTTTAGATCTGATCTGATCTCGTGATTGATTATTTTTGTTATCACAAAGATCTAATGTTAAATTATCAATATCACACATAGTTAGTGTGATATTGACAATTTAACATTAAGAAAACGATTTTGCATCGAAGGTATAATTGCGTTACTTACTTGTTATTGTTTTGTTTGATTTTATTATTTTGTATGGGAAATAGAAAAGGACGTTTCGAGGGGTTTCCCGACAATTATTCGAATTTTTCTCACCTTTTAAACCTTCCCTAGACCTCCACGAACATTTCGAGCCCAAGATAAGATAAATCCGTTTAGCTGTTCTCGAGTTTTAGCGAGACTAACGCACAGCAAATCATTTATATATATATATATAGATTTTAAGCATTTGTTTCAAATTTTTTTGCGAATATTATATTAGAGTAACATTGTGGTGTGTTAATATTATCAGTACAATATTAAGTTGACCATTAAAATTCGTCCAAAAAAATACGTTGACTATTGTGTTAGCTATGTTATTTGAAGAAACAAGTTGATTATTTGCAGTTTGTTTTTGTTTTTAATGTAAGCTATTCTAATCTTTCGTGTTCTTCTAACAGAAAAAAAAAAAAAAATTGTTTTTGTAACACTGCGTTAGCTTTAAATAGTATTATTTTAATTCAGAGAATAAAGACTGTTTAGAAAGTAAAGGACATGATTTCTATAAATCTTAATTTTTTTATTTCATAATCGAAAAATATTCGAATTATTCGAATATACCCCAAAAAAATATCGAATATTCGAATTGCACTTACGCACGAGCCGAGCGAGCGTAGCGAGCGGTGCCGCGGCAGCCGCCGACGAGTGCCAGAAACGACTTGCATTAATAGAAAAAAAGAGATTGTTTAAAGTAGGTTACCCGGAACTGAACTATTTAGATTAGGATACCTAAGTACTTATTGAATTCAATGACATTATTTCAAATTCAATTACTTAAACAAAAAACCGAAATCTAAAAAAAACAAAAAATTGGAAAATAACTTTATTTCTGGAAGTCGTTGGCTTTTGATGGTTTAGTTGACTTTATTTGCCACCGACTTCCGGAAATAAAGTTATTTTCCAATTTTTAGTTTTTTTTAGAAGTCGGTTCTATTTTTTTACTAAAAAGATTTTATTTCAGCATTTTTAGTTATAGTATTATGATATAATACGCAAACACGATAAAATGTTTTTATTTTTAACTTTAGAAAAACTTGTATTTAAGACTTCCCGTCTTAAATACAAGTTTTTCTAAAGTTTTAGTTCCACATCACTAAGTATCTATATTATGCTTTAGTATAAAACCAATTCAGAAATCATCAAATCATATGCATCATCCCCTAGGGGATACAGCTGATACTTGATCTGATGATTATGTTTCTTAATGACTAGGTGAGGGGTGGGGAGGGGGTACGGTCACCCGGCAGATTTGCTGTCATTTATTGAAGAGTGCCGTTGTATATCACTGAAGATCTATCACCAAATTAAAACCGCAAAAAAACTGCGATGACCTTCCAAACCATAGTACATAGCATTTTTTGATCATTTGTCTTCGACAACTTCTAAAATATAATCGACGAATGAGTATATCATCAACGTACACGAAGTCAATCTAATACGCATTATTAAAGATAACTCAAAAACAACGTGTAGGATCTTGATAACGACAACCACCAGCTTTCGAATAAAAAAAGAATCATCAAAATCGGTTCACTCAGACCTGAGTTATGAGGTAACAAACACAAAAAAAAAATACAGTCGAATTGAGAACCTCCTCCTTTTTTGAAGTCGGTTAATTACTAAAATAAATGAAATTATTTAAAAAAAATAATTAATCAAAATAAATGACAACTTATAATGACAAAGATGACCCTAACTATAAACTTTTTACGTTATGACAATTCTGGCGTTTAATGATTATCGATATAAAATATATTCCAAAAGACGATTCTAACTGTGAACTTTCTGCGATATGTTGTTTCTACTTGATATGAAGTTGATGATTATGATTATGAGTTTAGAATGTATGATAAATGAGTGTCTGCTAAACAATTTTCTGCGAAGTGAAGTTTATGCCATCCGTTGTTATGCAAAATAAAATTATGACATAAAAAGTTCTACTATAAAGGGTGGACCCCTTCATTACATGTCCATACCAAGAGAAACCCCTCACTTTTTTTTATGTAACAGCAACTTTCAAACTTCTTTTAATATCTCCACACATCTATCCTAATATTCTCATCTCCACTACATGCAATCGTTTTTCATTCATCTTTTTTACAGCCTACCTGTCTAGTCATTCTGACCCATACACTGAACTTGATGGGCATCCGTGGGTCCAGTTCCAGTAAGCTGTCGCTTTCGATTTCTTCCACCCTGCGTTGATCCTTTGCATTACGTTCCGATCTACTTCGCCATCCCCCTTGGACAAGCGACCCGAGGTACCGGAAGATTGATGTGGGCGTTCCGGCAAGAGTCATGGGTAGGTACAGGACTGAAGTGACAAGTTTTTTGTCATGGTTCTACTCAATTTCAGGCCAACATACTCTCAGTCTGCTCTGGAGCTTATGGTCGGTCTCGGCAACTAGCACAATGTCATCGGCAAACACCATGCACCTTCCTGGATGTCCAACGTGAGAGCGTCCATTATCACCAGGCAGAGGTAAGTGCTAAGAGCTGACCCTTGGTGCAAGTTGACTGCTACATTGAAGGTGCCGGTAGTGCTGTGGACTGGACTTGGGTACAGCATCACAAGTTTGTACCTACATCGCAAGGATCAACTGCACTTACTTCCCAGCCACATTCTCCTTAAGAGCCCACACGGGGGGTCGCATGCTTTTCCATATTACACAACAAAACAACCCATATTTCACTCATAGGTATACCTAGAATTTAAAATTAAACTAATTATCCAAAATCACTATTGCATATAAACATTTATAATTATTTCTTAAACTGTAAATGCTATATATGTATGTCACCTAACAATATACTTATTTGAAAATTTTGTGTACCTATTATTTAGACACCTTATGTGTTATCAACATGTGTTTTTATTATACTTAGTTCATTTTATATTGTAAGTGCCTAAGTGAATTTATAGATATTTCAGATACAGAATATTATTACTAATAATGCCTATAAGTGTTTAGTAAGAATTATTTGGTTAATGAATAAATTTTATTACACAAATATTTTATACTCTTTGCTGTGCCCTACAGGGTCCGTAATTATACCTTACCTTTAAACCCCATTGTAAGATCTTCGCACATTATGGAATGAAAATAAAGATATGAATTTCAATATTTTTGATTTTGTTGAAAATAACCTGACATTCTGAGAATTATTTTTGCGTATCGGACAGAAAAGACATAGTCGCGGGATTATGTATTGGGTATGGTATTAGGTTGCGAATCGAGCATCCTGCGTCATGGTAACAAATTTATATATCCATCTCTTAATAAATCAATTTACCTTCACTTGTTGACGACCAAGCGTTATGGAGTCACAGTCGCAGTTCGGTAGCTGAGCCTGAAACCGATAATACTTTATGCTATTGATACAAATCTCTGAAGGAGCCTCTTTTAAGTAGCCATAAAATTCAAAGCAAAAACAGTCTCTCCATAAAAAAGAAGCAACAATTCCAACACTTAACGTATACTATCGAGTGCCGATCGCACTCGGACGCTTTCAACAGCACTCGATACATTTCACAGGCGCGCCGCCTTTTGTTCCCGAACAGACACATTAAACGGTTCGCTGTCGGCGATCATTGAGACGTTTCACTGCTGTCCAAATGTTTAGATCCATATCTGCTAATTGACACTATATTTGTCTAATCCACCACTACAGGGGCAGTAAGAAACCATTACAAAACAATATACCTAATGGGATAGGTGCGGTATCTTAGGTTATTGAGTTACATTTGTTTTCTACAGTTGCTTAACATTTTAGGATTATCAGCCATCTTTTAACTAAAAGCTTTTGATGGTAAGAAGAACGCGCCCACACTATCAACGACAAAAACAAGAGTGAGGATACCCAGTTTGCTAGAAAAGTTGACTGTGGTCAAAGAATACATAATAGTAATACTTTTTTTTTGGGGTGGAAAATCATCAAATAACTTCCCTTGCTTTGGGCGGAGCGGGGGGCAGTGTCAAACTTGTACTGACTAAAACCCACACATGTTCTTGCTTTTGCCCTTTACGTTCCGGGGCCGCGATATCTCTTTCGAACAATCCGCAACCCCGGCAGGCGGAGGCCCTGGCAGAGCCCTCTGCTTTGCTGACATCTCTTTGAGGCGCGCGTGAAACACTAACGCGCCATCGACACGGCCTATCGTCAATAGACGGACGGACGGTGAGCTACCCATTGCTCACTGTCCACAGGCCCACATCTACGGTGGCCAGTACGGTACGGTGGGAGTCGTCTCGCGGCGCCCGACATCCGGAGCGTCTCTCGCGGCGGCGGCTGGGTTAGTTTAAGGTTCTCTCCCTCAAACGCCCGGTCACCTCATTCGCTAGCATGACTGCTTCGCAGAAGAAGGTGACCGTTTCCCATTCCCTCTCGCTGCAGACCATGGACTGAACCAGGACCGGACGCGAAGGATCGCCGCCGCCGATCGCCTCCACGAGAGCACGGCGGCGGTGCTCCGCCCAAGCTGGGCAGACCGCCACTGTGTGCTCCACCGTGTCCTTCGGGCGATCGTCACAATGGTGACACCCAGGCGTGACTGACGTAATAAAATTGTGGTGCAGTACGTACTATTCAGGTTTATAAAAGTTTGTTAAAATTTTATTAGGAATAGTTTCTGAAAAACTAATTTCACTACATTTTCTAAAAAAAAGTTTTAACAATGCAAACTAAATTATGAAGATTTTTTATTAACACGAGACGTTTCAGTTCCACAACTTGTATAATTAACTCCACACTAAAACTACTTTCTAAATGAAAACTCCAAAACTTCAGTACTGATTTTTAGCCCGACGCACTAGAAGCTACAGCTATTACTCACAGCTCAGCAGTCGAATTCAGACGCCATATCAATAACAAGCATGTGTTAATAATAATTAGTAGGTACTTACATACGAGACCCTTTTATAGAAATGTATGCCATGATGGAATACAATTAGGCTACTGGGCGTCCAATAAACTGCAGCTTTCATGGCTTACAAAAATATCACGTTTCACGCGCTCTATCGCATCCTGGGATCCTACTCCCCTTTTATAAAACTTTACTACATAAGTAACGTACATTTATCTCGTTACAAAGGAACAAAGGATTTGATACAAATACATAAAACACTTCAAACGTCCAAAGAGGATAATGCCCATCATTATAAATTCATGTGTTTTGTCGTTTACAGTATTTATTTTGAGCAGTTTCGAGGGGGAAAACCCTCTTTTCGGTTGAAAGCTCCCGAAAGCGCATAGAGAAGGCGGCGGGCGGTAACGCAGGGTCCTGTCATTGGCCCACTGCTCCCCACCCGGCGGAGACTCCGCCCTGATGGAAAGTCTCCCTGAACCTTTATGCGAGCTCTCATTCAGTAAGCGTTTGGTTGCCGTGGCAGGTAGTCGTGCCGCACGGATACGAGTTGCGAACTAAAACCCATTTGCATCATCGGCGTCGCTGAGTCAGTGTGTTGCGCGTGTGGACACTCGGGTGTGATGGTGAATAGTATTCTAGTGTGTTCTTAATTTTCGTGTAATGCACGCCATGAGTGATCCAGCTGCTTTGGCAGGCATGTTGCCATTCGATTCCATCGGACTGTACGAACAGCCAAAACCACGTTTTATCTTTAAAATGCCGCGGGTAGTTCCCGATCAGAAAGCCAAATTTGAATCAGACGATCTCTTCAAAAGACTGAGCAGAGAAAGTGAGGTATGTAATGGTTCCTAATTATATATTCATTTTTAAACGTCATAATACTTATTGAGCCAAATAAACACGTCATTAAACAATTTTTATCGCAAGTTAACAGGAAAATTACTTAAATTATTAAGTCATCCGTTTGGAAACACTGTACTTAATAATTTCATTTGTATTGTTTTCCTTTTACGATTCATGTTTCATTACTTTATTTCAGAATTTATTTAAATTTGAAATTCGTAGTTTACAATAAGAATATGTTCAGTAGCTAATTGGTACTTGTGTACGTCAGGTGAGGTACACGGGGTACCGCGACCGGCCGCCGGAGGAGCGCCAGATGCGGTTCCAGAGCGGCTGCCGCGAAGGCCACACAGAGATCGCCTTCACCGCCACCGGCACCAACCTGCAGCTGGTGTTCGACCACTCGCCATACAACAACCGAGGCTGCGACTTCCAGAAAGAGAGCGGCAAGGTAATTAACAACTAATTATATTATTTTCCTTGCAAAACATCTGTTATCGTTTTTGATGTATGAGTATGGCTCATTATTGATCCTTAATAGGGCTTAATGGCTCATTATTGATGTAGCACGGAGCTGCCTGTATGGTGTAGTTTTATCCTAAATAGTACGTACTTACGTAGCATCGAGATTTATTTGCACAGACCCAGACAGGGATTTTCGACGCGTTTTCCAAGCGAGGCTAAGCATGCTAATAGCGCATAAAAAAACAAACCAATTTGCAGTGAAAGGTATATTATAAATTAATCAAAAATTTGATCTTACAGTGCCATTATAAGTTCGAACATTAATTTAATTAAAATCATCAATATTTAAAACCAGTATTGAACTTGTACGAATTATTAGGATTAGCTTTGCTTTTATTTAGGAAACGTAATGTTTTGAGTTATAATAAATATGTATCTTAAAAATATTTTTATTGAAATAGCAATATTATAGAATTAAAGAGTTTATTAAGATATTTTAACTGATCGAATGATGCCGTAACGTCTTACAGTAGAGAATAGAAGAAAAAAAAGGTGTTGCTACAACCCCGAATAGTGTTGACAAGGGCAGGAAAATTATGTAAATTAAGAGGCTTTAAATGAGCTAATGGACCTGATCGTCACCAGACGGTACCTCAAATATCTAGTGAGAGGTAACATCAAGTCTTGTTCACAGTCCCAAATGATTTAAGAAGACTGCATGAATAATCATATTAAATACTAGCTGCAACTCGCGGTTAGACCCGCATAGACCGTTATAAAAAGTAGTATATTTGTTAATCCAGGGTACACGCTATCTATATAACACATCCAAATTTAGTGAATCGTTTCAGCGAAGAAGGAGTAACAGACATACACACACATACAAACTTTCGCCATAATAATAGACTATAATAGAATGCTACATTTAGATCAAGGAGCAAGGAGTAAATGTAGCAATATAGATTTCTCTAATAACATCTAGATATATACCCATAGATATCAGAATAATATTTCTATGTTTTTCCCAATACCCATGGTTTACATGTTACTGATTACAATAACAAGCATCGCCTGCGAATGCATGGTACGTAAGAATCCCAATTAAATCAACTGCTAAGATTGCTTTGTTGAAATACGTAGGATTGTAAGAAGGTAATTAGCAAGTAGTAGTAATAGCCATATGCACTTGTAGCATATCCATGACTGGTGATAGACATAAGTGACCTACCAACCAACATGTTATGGATTTTTATTAAACATGCATAAACGTCTTGAGGACGAAAAAAGCTTGTTTAAAAATTCCCGATAACTTCCCCCGCTCTGGGCGGAGCGGGGGGGAATGGCACAGGTTTACTGACTACATTTACCCATCATACCCATAAGGGCAAAAGAAGGAATGTTCCTTCTTTTGCCCTTATGGGTATGATGGGTAAATGTAGTCAGTAAGTAAGGCCCGAAACATAAAGGGCAAAAGAAGGAATGTTCCTTCTTTTGCCCTTTATGTTTCGGGCCTATCTTTCGAACAACCCGCAACCCCGGAAATAATTACCTTCGTAGCTAAATATGGGTTGGTCCGTGGTGGTTTCCTGCATGCCTAGCAAAATACGCTTAATCGTTGTTTCCGGCTGTCATTGTTGGATCTTTGTCAGTCGTTAAGACTGGTGCCTGGCCAGTCTTACGAAGAAGTATCGTATAAGGCACTATTACTGACAACTGCGCTGTAGAGGTCAGATACGCAGTGGCTCGAATCAGGTCAGCTGCATTGGGTTAGACTGAAAACCAACTCTAACATTGTTGGCAAAACGCTAGGCAGGCGGTTTGTAAATAATTAGCCTGAACCTAAATAAGTAAGTGAAAAGGAAAAAGAAGCACTTTTGGTAGCAAGTGGAGCCCGTTTTAGTTGCCATACTCCTCCGAAACGGCTTGACCGATTTTATGAAATTTGTATGTACATTCGGTAGGTTTGAGAATCGGTTGTAATCTGTTTTTCATACCCCTAAGTGTAAAGGGTAGCTCTCTTCAGAAGGAACTTGAACCGTGAGTGAAACCACGTACCTACTCTTCAAAAACTCTGGTTCTTTTTGAAAAAATATTTTAGTGTTGGATAGCCCATTTATCGAAAAAGGTTATAGGCCATTTAACATTACGCTATAACATTAAGGAGCTCAGCAGCGATTGAATCCTAGCTACTTAATTAGAATTTAAAATCATAAAATATGGAACGGGTTCCGCATGCTTCCAAATGTACTTGTTTTTCCTTATCAATCCGTTGGTTTCAGCTTTTGAATTCAGCTAATCAGATTAATAATGTAAAAGAGTTTACAGACGATTAAGCTAAGCTATTGATTTTCCAATTTTTATAAGGCTTAAGAAAATATGTTTATAAGTATTATTCTTAGAGGAGCCTACCTTTTAAGGAGTTCTATTGTTGATGATTTTTGGCATAGCTTGATGAAAGACAGGAAAATCTAAACCTTCATAAGTAAGCGAGGCACGCACAGTGATTTTCAAATACAACAATAAAACAGTATGAATCATAGTTATACATTATGCCGACTGCTTAGTAGTTCCAATGTAGCTGTGGGTAATTGATAACCTCATTCGTCAACAGTCGTCATTCCGTATAGATGCGCGTCATCAACGCACAGAGCTTCCGGCCCACATTTTCATAACCAAAATTAAGACATAAATAACTTTGAAGCCGCTAATGATAAAGAATAAAGGCGTAACACCGCATATAACGCGTCGGTCACGCTCTGGCCCGGCCCTGTCGACTGTAGCTTAATACACTGTCCGAGTGAATGACATCTTTTTACAAAGAATAATTCTGGTTCCAGTAATGTGCATGGTGATGGGACATGTGAACGAATTCATTTAAGAGCTAACATTATCATTACTGGTTCTATTCAAAGAGCACAATATGAAAACTGTAGGTACACAGAGTAGGTTGGGTTGGGTCCACCAACTGCTTAAGACCAACTTTAATTACTAATGTTGTAATCAATTCTTAAAGACGAGCAAGATTTTGCTCTGTAACTAACGCTCAACTTGATACCAATCAACATTAATCTCTTATCAATATATCAACCGAGCATATCCCGGTGCTGGATCTTTCTATCGGCGGTGAAAAATCGATTCTTAGCTATACAAACTTTCCGTCTTGCTTGTGACAGGAAGGCTTTTTAGTTTAAAACTACAGTTTCTTACTACATGAAAATCAGCTATATTGAACATTACGTCATCAATATGGTAACCGACACGGATGCCACTCCTGTATCATCACGTTAGTATCTTGGTCGCGGTCACTATGCCCCGGCCGGCCCCCAATCGCAACCTGTACAGCTTTGAATATGCTCTCGACCATTATACGACGCGGCGACGGTCACCTGATTATTTATCAGTCCTGCTGAATTCAGAATCAGATGGGAGGAAAACCTGACCAAGCCAAAAGCCATTGATAGATCGGGAAAACTTGCATAAATAGTCGTTCGTCGTCCTGTGTAGCAATAGTTTGCTTTACAGCTTGGCGGTCTTGGTGGAGATTCTCGGCCTAAACGAACTGTTATCACTGATGTTCAGTGGGTCTCCTATGGCGCTTAAGCGGAATCATAATAGGAAAATAATATGAATTACGTTAAAGTTGTTAAAATGGTCATAGACGCAGTTATGAAGTTACGAATGGTAACGTAATTCATATTATTAACCTATTATGATTCCGCTTAAGCGGCCATTTTAAATCCCTGTTATTTATTCAGTTGATTGATAAGGAAACAATCTCATGGTATGAGGCTTAATTGTGTATTTTGTCCTTATCGGCAATATGGCCGTGTTATTCAGCAAACTGCACTGCATTTATCCATTAAGATCAACTTTGCAGCTTTTTTATCAAAACGAATCTGCTTAGATATAAACTTGATTACAACTTTGCTTAATATGTTTGAAAACATCAAAGTGCTCATTAAAGTAAATAACGCTATTAATTTGGTTAAATTGTAAAAATAAAAAGCCTTGTCATTGTATTTAAGTCGGTAACCCGTTAGTTTGTTCGGCATGAAATTGTAAGCAATTTAACTATTTCTTTTTATATATTAGAGAGGAACGTGTATTAATACAGTGACACAGTTTGTGCTCATTAAAGTATCCTTCATTAATATTTTCGATAAAATACTGCAAAACTCCTTTATCTATAAATATTTTCTTCTTAATAGCTAAAACTGCTAATTTTGCTAGATTATAGGTTACAATTAGGTACTATTCTATGCCATGCAAATACAGCTCTTTGCGGACCCTTCTCCAAACACCTAAAATCATTCTAAAACCTTTAAAATCACACCTATTTCTGTCAGCATGCATCTTTCGGCACGTTCTTTGTATATATTTACGTATGTATAATATCTAAATCTCTCATAGGAGCCCATTTGGTGCCAGAGTCCGGACTTATTGAATTTAGCCCCCTTATAGAGGAGCCCGCCTGCTGCGCTGCTGTATGAATACTTATATTTATTTACACTCGGTTCATTTAACAAAGCGCTCGAGTGTGCAGGAGCCCTCGTCTTGTAACGATGTTTTATTATAGCGTACTTCAAACTACTCGTAGATTTCATATTCAATTTAATACACCCAAATGATTCGTAAATCGCAATTCAATTGATAGATAAACTTGACATAACGATATTATGTAACTTCGCGTTAAATGGAGAAGCATCTGAAACTTACAAATCAATTACCTTAGCAACGAATCGGATTAAAAGTGTCTAACTATAAAATTGTATTTACTAAAATCTACTGGAGAGCCACTCTATGCAACTTGTTTTCTCTTTAGAATAGTTTCCCAAGAGATTTTCTGTCTGTTAGACAACCCCCTTCTAATAAACGCGGCGCACTTGACTGTAGGGAGGACGCAATTATAGAAAAATGGCATCAATCCCTTTCTCCCTCGGGAAAGGGAGAAAAGCATTTCCCCTGAAATCAATAGTGGAAAAGCGACGCCATTGGTGGGCGTCCCGACGCCGTGCCCGCCCAGCCAACATGGCCGCCACGCGACGTCACTGTATGCCTTCTTTTTATCCCGACGCGGCGACGTGATCAGAACTTATCTCGCAATACAGAAAATAAACCAATATCAAAACGACATTTACTGTACTGACATTTACTGTATTTTAAACTTCAATTTAAAAATACCGTTTTACTTATTATTTTTAAATAAAATAACATTTCTGCATGTAGCAACGGGTAATGTTCATTTCAAACATACGGCAGGCGTCGGCTTTCAGTATTACGTGTTTAAAGCAACCTAAAGACAAGTTGTTATTAGTTAAATTGCATCCTGGTCGAATGTGTGGCACAAGGTTTGTTGGAAGCGGATGCGGCAGCCGGAACAAAGGCAGCACGCGATCTGGATCGACACACGTCTACCTTCTGTCGTTGTGTCCTTCTGCTTTGCTGGAACTCACAATTAAAGAAAAAACCTGAGGTCGTTCTCATTTGATGTTTTTCTATGTTATTTTTTGTTTAAAATAATAAGTTTTAAACAAAACGTATATTTATTATTATCAACTCAATTCGTTGAAACGCGTAGTCCAAGAATGGACACATCTACCTGTTCACTTTTTTTAAGGATCACTTCCGAGCCATATGTGACTGATAAATGCGTTTTCACTTTTGCCACCAACAGTGTCGCAGTTTTTGTTTATATTTTTTGTGCAACATTTTAAAAGTAACTTTTTTTCATCAGGCCCACATCGTGTCCCGATTTATAATGAACGGCGTTTGCGTGAGGTGGCGGGGATGGATTGATTTGGAGCGGCTTGACGGTGTCGGGTGCTTGGAGCTGGATGAGGAACGAGCAGCGATCGAGGATGCGGCTCTGCGTGACCAAATCGAGCGGTACAACCAGCGCCTGCGCGACTTCGAGGACAAGCAGCGAGCGTACCGCGAGCACGGCGAGGAGCTGCGCGCGCACTCGCACGTACACCAGCGCTGCCACCCGCCACGCCAGCCTCCGCACGCCGCGCACCCTGCTCACCCGCACCCGCCGCACCCCGTGCACATCAAGCCACATTCACAAGGAGCGCTCATCTCATAAACATCCACGTCAACATCACCAACTCGCCAAAGGAACTTTGACGACCCCGAGATGTATGCAAGATGTCATGTATTCGGCGAATAATGATAACACGGTTACATAGAACGAAGAGTGCGTAACAAACACGATACGCCTCATGTTCCATACATCTGGGAAGTGCTAAATTATTGTAAATGGTTGACGAACTTTATAGTGCAAAGTTATATGTGGTTGTCGTTCAGTGATCTAATAATGGCTACAATCAGCCATAGCGAGAAGAATGTCCCAAGTCAACTGTTAGATCCACTAAATCTATGTTATTATCTAGGGTGTTTTCTAAAATATTTTTACTTTACATAGATGCGTTAAAACTTTGGACTTAGTGTGACTTCATTATACCTAATTACTACCTCCAAATTCAAATTCCAATTGAATGTAATGGTACTTACTTACATGTTTTTAACATCAAATTTTGTATAACACACGACCAAAACGTAGACTTGAAACTAAGGAATCATACAATAATCGTCATATTTCAAAGAACGGCTTTTACCAAGCATTTATTATTTTAAAACATCGCGCATCGGCGATATATGCAATGTTAGTTATGTAGTTAGTTGTAAGTGAATGTAGATATTTGTAGCAATTTCATCTTTTTTTACGTAAATCATCAATCTCAAAAATACATTCAAAGAAGAGAGATTTATAGTTATTACACAAACTGTTCCGTATTTTTGTCTACAAATACGCAATGATGTACACATCAAACAAAATAAGCATTCAGTAGGTTCCTTCTGGCACGTCTGAATACGATCTCGGTTAGTCAGTTTTAGTTTCTCTAAATCTCATGTAGAACATTTCTTTATGAGAGACTCAATACTGCATTAAACATTTATGTACTTAGCAAATAGCTGATACGAAACATACCTGTGTACTATTACTTTTGTTACAATATAATATAATTAGTAATAATTACACTCCATTATAAAACCTGCCCAATGCAAAGTTTTCCTAATGTAAGTGAGTGGCAGTCAGTACCGTAAAGCAAACCTAAGAACAAGTTTACCTACGCATAGAATAGCTATCAAACATATTAAAATTCCGTAACATTTTGTATTCTGATGGATCCAGTCGTTAGGAATTGATATTTTTCTAATTAGGTACTTTTAATTATTATTAATTGACGTTCTTGTTCAGTTTGTGGTACGTGTTATTTATTTTTAAGTTGATATTATATGTAACGAAATAAAAAGTATTGTGATAATAATGTAAATAAATCTTTAATGTATATTTAAACTTATGATTTTTATTACTATGACACACATGTTTTAAATAGAAATCTACTTGCTATTTTTAAACTGTTTATAAACAGAGAGCCGTTGATAAAAAAGGCTTTAAGGTAACGTTGACAGAATGTCAAAGGCCGCACACATGAGTACATAAGCGTGGAGAACCACGCTTTCCTGAGAAAAAGGATCTTCACAGGACACACACACACTCACACACACAGCTCAACAGGCAGACGGACAACAACCTGATCCCTATAAGGGTTCCGTTTCGTTTTGTGATAAGTACAGACGCACAAAACCCTAAAAACGGAATTGCCAATGAACCAACTAACATAGTAGCGTTTCCGTATCGTAGACATAGCAGCTGTGTAGCGTTTTCGTAGCGACATAACGACAGCGTAGCATAGTCGTAGCGTTTCTGTAGTGAAGACATGAATAATAGTGTAGCAAAACGGCGTAACCGTCGGAGTCGTACCGTTTTCGTAGCGATTTATCATTACGTAGCAGCTTAATAGCGCGGACGTCACAACTTCATAGCGTTTCTGTAGCGTCTGCAGAAACTGAGTTGTTTTGATGTTCACTGACGCGATTCTCTAAGGGAACTGTTTAAGAATATTAATATTATGACGGCACATTGCCAATACATTTATGACAACATAATGTATACGTCTACGGAAAGTTTTATAGGCTACTGTGTCTGTAAGCTGATCAATGCCCCTTCTCACAGCTAAGGAGTTAAAGCCCAACATTCCTATAAATAGTACATGTAAGGAAAGAAGTGGACCAGACACAGGCTCCAGTTTGCTTCGAACCAGAGTTGTGTGCAGTAATCAAAATATATAGGGATTGCTGAAGTCACGAGCATTCCGTATAACGAAGCCGAGGTGCCTGGAAGATTCCATCATGAAAACAGAAATATGATCTTTGAAAGTCAGACTGTGATCGAATCCGAGCAACCAGCGAACGCCATTTCTTGAATTTTTAGAACAAACGACGAAGAAGTGGTTTTTGAAGAGAAGTTGCACTCTACATAATGCCGTTACGTAGTGTCACTTCACAAAACATAACGTAACATCACGACTGTAATCCACGAAGAGTTAGGTAGAAGTGTACACTCTTATAGAAAGTAAACTAAAATAATAGGTAAACCCATATTTAGACAAATCTGGACTCCGTGGCTCCTTTTGATCCGAGAATTGACCCACCCGACCAACGAAGCGATCTTGCATCTTTGCATATAATAAAATCCCAGCAAAGATCGGTTTCGTACCTAGTGTCACACGTACGAAATAATGACACTAGGTACGAAATAATGAAGTTAAATATCATTTTATAATAATCGTTAAGTAACTACCTGTCGTGAGCATTACAAGGGTTTCAATATCGTTTTATTATAATGCGAGGGTGGCGATCCCTCGAAAGTTACACGCTAGTGAAATTGAACGTAATTAGTCGTCGAACAAATGCCAGTCTTGTGTTGCCCGACGCTCGGCGCTGGGACACCGCGGGCCGTGAGCGCACACGCGCGGCGCACCTGCGCCCGCCCCTCCCGCCCTCGCTCATTATACGCAATTTACCCGACTGAGGAAATGTTCATGTTCGTTAAACAACACAACACACATTAAAAGCTCGTTTTAAACGTTTATTGTTACACTTAATGATAGTGTTTGATATTCATTACAAATCCATAATTCTTAAGCATATCCTGGCAAATGTTATTATTTAGAGTTCAGAAAAATAACCCAAATATTATTTGTTTTATTTTCACACGTATTATGCCATCCGTTAAAATTAGTGCTTAAATACAATGTAAATAGGTGGCACATTTTTTTTATTAAATTAGTTGTTAACAATGAGGAGTCACTGACTGGTATACGTAAACGTTGCAACTTAAAACGAGCGTTAGATACAATCGATGTTATCGCAACGAAGAACTAAAGAAGACTAATTTAGTTTGATTCTGATATTTGATCTGATAGGGATGTAAGTTCAGTATCGGCATATTTTCTAAGTATTTTATTCCTATCTAAATGAAATACATTATTCAGTCAGAATTAAATATAGTAGATACTCCTTATTAAGATCTACAGTTGTACCTACCTATAATACCCCGAGAAAGATCTACATCATTAAAGCTGTGTGGTGACTATTGAACAAGGCTGAACCTATTCAAAGGAAATGAATGAAAGACTTTATAAAAAAACGATTATAAAATATATTCCGGATAATATTATAAAAACGCCTCTAAAGAATGATGAACATGATACAAACTGTTTGAAAAAGAGGGTAGATTTTTGGAAATATTGTAAGAATTAACGTAATGCCACTACATATCTCTACAAAAATCATGATGACTTTGAGAGATATTACAAAATTATACGCGGAACTGAGCATTATCCGGACAACATCGACACCATTGATGCTATCGTAGAAGTTTATTGTGACGTACGGCACCTTGACCGTCAAAATTGAGCAGGTACCTCCTTTATTGGACATGATCTCTGATCGATGCCACAAAAAACGTAGTATGTTACAAAGCAAAAATCGGAGAACGCTATCCAGAGGCGGCTCACAATGAACCCGTGATTTATCGGAGCATTCTTTTTGCGCAAAAAGCTCAGGTCAGTGTTGGAGCGAAGCACCAAAAGGGCATTTCGTGTAATCCGCGCGCACACCGTGGGAACGACGACGCACCGACTTACGAGGCTATTTGATTATGATACTATCTACTTATTTCATACCGAACATTCATCATAATAAGATAATGATGCGGTCAAAAAATCAGTCAAAACTAAACATTATGTAAGTGTACGAAACAGGTACCTACATATTTCAGTTTTTATATCATCATACTAATTATAATATCGCATAACTTCAGTATTTGTACGATATCATATTCGACGGTTTTTCTGATGATCCTATGCATGTAGATATGGCTGTATATTTTATATCCAAAAGAAAGAAACTTACGGAATTACAAATTTGAAACACCTCTTCGTCTGAAATTAATATTTTTAAAAACATCCTCGAAAAAGTATATCGGCCATACAGTTGCTAGTTGCGTTAACCCATGTGTGCAATCGATGACACTTCTTCTTTTCAATTTTTTTTTCAACAATAGACTTTTAATTATAGGCATAACGTTTAACCCCTAATTAAAAGAAACAAAATTACTAGTTAATACTTGCTTTCCTAAAAAAGGTATCTGCGAAAAAATCATTAGCTACCCCTACTGAGCAAAAGTCTGGAAACATGATTAAGCTGTTATTTATAGTGTCGCCGGTAGGTAAGTAGATCTTTTCAGGATGGAGTTAGTTCAGGGAAGTCGGTACGATTCAGCTCTCAACTGTTATGTCATTCAGATTTGACATAACTTAGAAGTTGTTTGAATGTGATACCCATCTTACCCATACTTACAAGGCTTCCTCGAGACACGTGAGTCGACCAGTCTCGTCTCACACTTGAGTGACGCGAATGCACACGTTTGTGTCGGGCTTCACGAGCCTGACCCGACGCGACGACAACGCTTCTTGGAGAACTAACCACTATCATCATATGTACCTATAGGTGTACGAAGAAAGTAAGTACAAACGAATGCAGAGTACTTACAATTCTGCTAAAAATACTTTATCGGATCATAATAAGATCGTGGAAACTCACTAGACTGACTGACTCACACACTGACTTAGTCGTGCCGCTCTTTTCTTGTGTTTGAACTGTCTAAAATTTTTCAAACTATAATATTATCTTCTTTTTATCTAATATATAAAATTCTCGTGTCACAGTTTTCGTTCCCAAACTCCTCCGAAACGGCTGGACCGATTTAAATGAAATTTTGTGAACATATCGGGTAGGTCTGAGAATCAGCCAACATCTATTTTTCAGACCCCTAAATGAGCAGCGGGTGAAACCGCTGGGCACAGCTAGTAATAGATAAAATGTTATCGGGTGTTGTCAGATAAAGACATTATTTACGTAATCCAACATTTTAATTATGTGAAGTTGTAAAACAGATAAAGCTGTTTATTTATACAACGTTCCTAAATGACGGAGCAGAGCAGATACATCAAATGTTAGAGTTTTATAGCCGAGCCGCCATCGCCAGCGCCGGCCGCGGCACTTTGAAACCGAGTACCGCCATTTCATCCATATGTTTCCTCGAATTAACGTCTGTTTTCTACGAAAAAAGCGGCTGTCATAAAGCTCGTTATAGATTTTACGTTGCTACCTACGTTCAACATTATTAACTGCCAGTTTAAAATAAAAACATAGGTTATAAAGTTAGCGCGCGTTCGAACTCGTCTGGAAGAGTTTGAATAGAAGTAAAATCATAAAACTATGGAATTTCGTAATGTTTCATAATGTATGGTGCCTGAAAGCTTGTTATTTTAGTAGGACTATGAACTTTACTTTTCTATGTAGGTAGGAACTCAGAATGTCGAATGGTTTGAAAAGAAATAATATGACAAACCATCCTTTAACTGTGTCTAATCAAAAATCAATAAAATGTAATTAATGCAGGTACTTCAATAGAGCGTAGGATAGTGATATGTAATCCCGCGCCACGTGCGGGATAATCCCGACTAATTGAGGGCGCGCGGCGCTGATCCCGGGATCATCAGGTGCTCATCCTCGCCTCGTGCCTGAAAGCTTGTTATTTTAGTAGGACTATGAACTTTACTTTTCTATGTAGGTAGGAACTCAGAATGTCGAATGGTTTGAAAAGAAATAATATGACAAACCATCCTTTAACTGTGTCTAATCAAAAATCAATAAAATGTAATTAATGCAGGTACTTCAATAGAGCGTAGGATAGTGATATGTAATCCCGCGCCACGTGCGGGATAATCCCGACTAATTGAGGGCGCGCGGCGCTGATCCCGGGATCATCAGGTGCTCATCCTCGCGAGCGGCGAACGCTCTCGAGCACTCAGGCGTTATTGATTAGTAGTGTCAGACGACAAACTTAAAGAAAGGGCTCATTTTTACCCGACTGCGACTAAGCCCAAAAGACTATTTGCTATTGTAATTTATCTACGATCCAAGTAATGAATAAAATAAAAAAAAGATTTGCACGCAATGTACTTAATATATGAAGCGACCACACATTACCTGAGAAGAATACTCTTATTAGACTAAAGTCGTGTAGAGATGACGTGGCCGCGAACTACTAGTTCGAGGGGGCCCGTGCAAAGAGCACCCGGAAAACATAAGGAGAAGGTTTTAGTTTAGGACAATAATCGAATAAAAAATCATCCTGTAATGTTCCCACTGCTGCTTGGATCTAGCTCTACTCTTGTGTTGAGGAATTCAACTAGTTGGTTTCCTCGCAATTATATATTATTACTAGCTCTTGCCCGCGGCTTCGCTCTCGTTAAATTCGGGGTAACACAGTTTCCCTTTCCTGATTTGCAGGTGCTTACTACCTGTAGGTAGTTTTTGCCCTTGCGCCTTGTTTATTGTAATATCAAAGCTTAGGTTTTCCTTTTCTTCCCTTTTTCCCTCATTTCTCACTTTAAAAAAATTAATTAATTAGCTTATGTCCGTTTGCAGGGTCCGCACTATCTCTGTACCAAAATTCATCAAAATCGGTCTGCCATTTAGGCGTGAAGACAGAAGAAGATATTGGTAATTTCGAATCACGTTACGATAATTAGGTACAGAGTATTTTTTAACGTGAAACTTTTATTACATCGTCTCAAACTTTTTCGTCTGTGTTTTGCATGTCGCGTGACGGTCGGCCGTGGAGTAGGGACAAAGACAGAGAGTTCAATAGAAATATTAGTTGGAGACTTATCTGCTTTTATTATTTCCCATTATCATTCCAGTTTTCCAAGTATAAAATTAAGATTGATAAAGCGATTTGTATACCCTTTTTTATGAAAATGAGTTTATGTCTCTCTGTTTCATATGAAAAGTAAAAAAAATGAAAAACAGCAAAGATTGAACACACATCTAGGCAGGTGATGAGGAATTGTGATTAACGGAATATTATTCCATATTTTTTTTCTTAAATGTCTATAATGTTAAAAAAGTTTCACTTATACCGCGGTTTTATCTTTTTAACTGTGGTCAGAAAGAGAATTGCATAGAAAGTGGTGAAATCCTAAAATGAATAAGAAAATTCACAAATGCTGATTATTTTTATCAAGGTTGGTTTGCTAAGAGGGGTTTGAAAAAAGTCTTAGGCTATGGTTGAAGTTATCCTTACTAATATTATGAAAGCGAAAGTGAGTTTGTTTGTTTGTTACCTCTTCACGCTTTAATGGCTACACCGATTTTGATGAATTTGGGTACAGAGATGGTTGGGAATCAGGGGATGGACATAGGCTAATTTTTTTATAAAAAAAGGTATATGAGGGAGAAAGAGGGAAGGAAAAGGAAAACTTAGCGTTGCTATTACAAATCAACAAGACGCAAGGGCAAAAACTAGTATAATATAAATGAATAAGTACCTTCCTCCATGGTATCTTGTAAGATCGAATAAAGACCTTTAGCAACGGTAACTATAGATTTTATGTGCTATTGGACTCGGACGGGTACCCCAGAAAATGTATGCGCTGTCAATAAAGTCCTAATAAGAACGCACCATCATAATAAAATAAACTGTTAGTGTACTATTTAACCTTATAAGACTAAAGTAAAGACCCATAACCATGTTGCATGGACATTTAATGGACAAACAATCTGGCCGGTGCAATGATGTAAAAGGTATCCTACTGTAAAATACCGAAATAGTGAATGCCGAAAATCATGCATTCCGATGGTGTAGATTTATTAAAATCGAACAATCTGGCTGGTAGGCCATAACGTTCCAATACTCAGGCCATTTTAATGAAAGAACTAAAAAAAAACATAAGTAGGTAATCTAAAAAATAGAATAAGAAGTATGACGTGTTTTAGATCCTACAGTACCTACACCGTTGATAAGTTCAATCAGCAAACGAGATAATTATGTACCCCAGGCCTCTCACGCAGTTGAAACTGTCTTAGTTAAATTTACTTATTTGAAAAAAAAAACAAATAGTTCATTCAATAAATTACATATGATCTGAAGACGTATATGATGGCGTTTCTAAAAAAAAAATCCTTTACAGAGTGTCAGCCCTTCCCGAAGCCGTTAACCATGCATTCTGTGCATCAAATTAAACTTTAAGCAAAAATGTTTGCTGCGAAACGACATTTTTAGGTTGAAAAGTAACGTTTTGCGGTAAAGCGACACGTTTGCACAGTGGCTGGCGTTTGACTGCTGCGCCACTTGTCGCGGGTTCGATCCCCGTACAGAAAAAATGATTGTATGACCACCAGATAGTTGTTCCGGGTCTAGCCATTTGTGTATATGAGTTACATTTTCGTATTTATGCATTAAAAAAAGATAGTCTTTTATAATAAAAAGTCGCGAGCAACAGTTAGTGATCTACTTCTATTCTACTAATATAAAAAGTTAGCAGAGGCATCTATCGGCAAATAGCACTAAAAGGTTTGTTGATTGCCATAACGAAAAACTTTGTCAAAGTAAGTCGTTTTAAAGGTGGCGTTGGAGGCGTCAGAAATCTCCAAATATTTCCCGATGCAGGATAACTTAAACAGATACTGACTCAGAACTTCTAATACCATCCTCGATACAAAAATTTTTTGTTGATTGTACGGTTTATACCTATTCAATCAGTAAGTTCGGTTTTTTAGTTTCCGACTCCACATCACTTGTTTCAACAGATGTGAGTGAGTTGACATTGACGTTTCATTTCGACTTTAACATCACGTTAAAAATATTTCTACTTGTTGTTGTTGTAGTAGTATTTAGTTAGATAGAGTAACGTTATTTTATGTTATTGATTTATTATGAATGACGAGATGAAGAACAATGTTAAAGAAACTAGGGAATTATATTCAATGATTCACCAGGAGTACGTTATAATGGCAGAATAGTAAGTGCATACTCTATAAATTCATTCAATATTTTCACTTTGAGAAAACGATACTTATAGACTACGATTGTCTTATTAAAATTTATATATTGAAGTGAATTAAAAATGTACACTAATTCTAGATTTATTATTTTAGCCGTATGTTACAAACAGAGAACCTTCAGGGAATTTATGTGATCCCATCGTATGAAAACTCATTTTGTAAGTAGAATAGTTTAAACAAACTCATTTAAGTGTCAGCTTCGGGTATAATATCATTCTATTACGATTTTCAGTGTGGTTTGGAGTAATTTTTGTGAGAGCTGGTTTCTATGAAGGGGGTGTTTTTAGATTTACATTAACATTGCCAGAAAATTTTCCAGGTGAAGAGGTTCCTGTAAGTATTACTAAAATTCATTTAGTTTAGAAAAACCTTTAATATAATCATTTATAGACATGTTGCCAAGTAAGACTAATGACAAATACTAATCTGTGAAATAAACAAACTTTTAGACTTTGATATTGAAAAAATAAATATTTTTTTTGGCCTTGTGATGTCATTTCATAATCTTTTGTTATACTTTTGCTTTGTAGATATAGATACTGATCATAAAAAATTGTAGTTCAATACTTACACATTACTTTCAGGTTTTGACATTCACATCAAACTTATACCACCCAGCAATTGATGCCCACACTGGTGTTCTGAATTTGAGTGAAGTTTTTCCACAATGGGACAGAAAACAAAATCATATATGGCAAATATTGAAATATGTGTATTCAATATTTCATAACTTGAATGTTAAAGCACCTGCAAATGTTGAGGCATCAGTTGCGTAAGTATAACACATTGTATAATCATTGTAACTTTTTTTTTACATGCAGCATTTATAAGATGTATAATTTTTTCAGGTACAAAAGCAATAAAAAGATGTTTATGGAAAAGGTGAGAGAGTGTGTTGTGCTAAGTATAGACCATGTGTATGATGACCCACCAACAGAAGACAAACATTTCATAACATTCAAGCCATACGACCCAGATGTTCATGATACTGTCAAAAATATAATGCTTAAAACCCCCTCCCCTAATGAAGGTGCTAATCAAGGTATATCGTGGGTACAACCAGGGTCTTTTCAAGCTTTTTCTAAAGAAGAAACAACATAGTTTAAGAGCATTCAAAATGTATTTATTCATACAATCTAAAGATTTATATAGAAACTATGTATACAATCACAAAAGTTCATTTTAATTCGCCATAATTATATCCTGTGATAATGTTATCCATATTGTTTCCTAATTTATTGTTTGAACCACCTAATAAAATAAATTATTATTGTACTAAATAAGTAATTTTACTTACTGCCTCTAGATATGAATTAACCTACCATCATACTATAACTTATTCATTGTCAGGTTCAGACCGTATGGTCAAATTATGTTTTTTAACTTGCTCCATAAACCAATCCTGATCTAGTTCATACCTTTTATTTTGCCATTTAAAGTGTGTAGGTGCATTTAATTCACTATTATTAAATTCAAAATATTTACTAAATTCTATGGCTAACTTGGATTTAACTAAGCCCACACCACCATACTTGTCATCAGCAGGGTGGTATACTCTGCCTGTACTAGGTAGCATATAGATTTTATCAGGTAAAAACTTTGATACCATCAAGTCACCTGCATATCCATAACTTAGAAAATCGCTATCATCCTTAACAACAACATTTGTATATACTATGGGGACGTCATCACATCGTATAAAATTCCTTTCCCTTCCACATAACGAAATAAAAGGAAAGTCTTCTTCATATCGACCAGTTTTATTGAGTCGTATCCTCTTGAAAAAAAACTGTAGAAACTTCTTTTCCTTGAAGCACGATGTGAAGTTTTTCATCTTAGAATCGTCTAGAAATAACTAAACAAAAAAGAAGTACAAAATAAAGTCAAAAATAATTCTTTATCTCTAAAATCTTTTTATTACCATTTAAAATCAACTAAGTACTACGTAAATACTTTTTAATGGTGTACCTACCTACATTTAAATTTCATTTGTAAATAAATTTCTTATCTCAAAGTACAAAGGTTGCTTACCATCCCTTGATGATCAATAAAATAAAAATATTCCCTAATTTTTGGTTCTGGCTCCTGACCTTGAATATAATGAACATGTCGCACTTGGGAATATTGTGACGCTAATAATATTTTAGGAAAAGAGTTCAAAAAACATTTTAAAGCCATTATATTATTAGGAGGACTATTAACCCAGTCAGTATTAATACCTACATACAAACAAGTGTTTATTTTGATAGATTTCTAACCTATTTCTAGAACCAATTATTTAAGCTGGCAAGTTGGCAACTAACAATAACCGAAAACGCGTCATCATTCAAGTATAATAACATATTGTTATAATATGTAATTAACAATTAATCAGTAAACTCAGACAAGTCATCTGCATCTTTAACGTATTTTTTTAAAACACCCATATTTTTTTTAAGTTGTTTTACTTTAAAAAATGGAGTATAGAACGAGAATTTCCTTTTTTTTCGTCGGTTAAAAAATAGAGTAATTGAATGCTGGAAAAAACTAGATCGAAGCGCCAAACAAAATATTCTGTCACTACGGGAAATTGATGTTCACGGAAAGACATATTCGGTGTTCCTATCCGTGAACATCACGGATAGCAACATGGCACGGAAAGCAAAATCAACCACACACGAACTGCAGCTCCACTCGAACTCAGAATTGAGAAAAGTAGTCAAAGCAACAACTTCTTTTCCTTTTCTTGAAGTTTTCATTCATTAGTAGATTTTAACGCTATTAGAAGAAAAAACACAAATTTTGATGATAATGATGTGATGTGAAGCAGAGTTTAAAATATTAGTTGAAATTTATTTTAAAATATTTTAGGCGATTTTTATATCTTGAAAAAATAACCGTAACCAAAATTAAAAATGCAAGCGCTTCACGAATGACTGACAGACAATGAAATAAATGACATCGATGACATCTTTTGTAAATTTGTAGTGTGTGACAGATATGCTGATTTGATAGAGGACCAAATTATACACAAATAAATAACTACGTAAAACAAATATGTAAATTATTAATAGTGAAACGTTTAACAGCACACCACAAAAATTGATTTATAAGTTCATTTGAATGAATAATTAATTGGGAGTGATTATTTTGTTCCACTAGGTTACATTTTCCGTACATGGAATTCACATGAATCGAAATCACGATGGAGGGTGTCCGAAGATCATGGAAACTGCGTATGTAAAGTGTTACTGTATACCGTATTTGATAAATAAAAACTTGAATAAAACAATTAATGTCCATTACTGACCATTTGCAGAAGAATTTGTTGCTCACAAATCAAATGTCAACTGCCTGGCTATGGGCCACAAATCCAACCAGGTGCTGGCGACAGGTGGCGACGACAAAAAAGTTAATTTGTGGGCCATCGGAAGACAGAGTTGTCTCATGGTTAGTACCTACACAAAGCATAATACAACATAACATGACACCTGTGATCCCTGAACGGTATGGCAGAGGTGTATCTAATAGTACACCCACATTTCGCCAGTTATCTTAGGGTTTTTGTTGTTATTTTGTTAGATTTACAAAAACCCTTATGATGATGACCAAATAATTATTCTATTCTATTTTCAATATTTCACAGAGTTTAAGTGGGCATACAACTCCTGTAGAATGTGTATGCTTTGGCCACTCTGAAGATTTAGTTTGTGCTGGATCACAAACTGGTGCCTTAAAAATATGGGACTTGGAAGCAGCTAAGTTGTTGAGAACATTTACTGGCCACAAAGGGGCTATTAAATGTATGGACTTTCATCCCTATGGTGATTATTTAACTACAGGCTCATGTGACAGTAATGTTAAATTATGGGACACAAGAAAGAGAGGGTGTATTGTCACTTACTCAAGCCACCGTCTTGCTGTCAACAGTCTTCAGTTTAGCCCTGATGGACAATGGATTGCGTCTGCCTGTGAAGATGGTATGTTGAAAAGAAAATAGTACATAGCATTGCTATAAAAACAAAATCACTTGATGCATAATGAATTAAATGAATTGCCTTATAGGTTTAGTCAAGGTGTGGGATGTGCGGGTTGGCAAAGTGCTCCAAGAGTTTATGGAGCACACTTCAGCAGTCACATGTGTCAAGTTCCACCCGCATGAGTTTCTACTAGCTAGCTGTGGGGCGGATCGAACTGTCAACTTCTGGGATATGGAGAAGTTCACTTTGGTTTCCAAGTTTGAAAAGGATAATACATCTATTAGGTATGTTGAATTAATGTTACAAATGGTTTTTAAATCTTGCATAAATTTTCCTTGCTGGTTTGAAATGAGATTAATAGCATGCATTCACTCAAAAATAAAAAAACATTTTTGTCACACACTATTGCAGTATTGCTAATAAAAGTTGCAATCTTAGCAGAAATGTAAAGCATTTATTTTGATCAAACTTCTGTTAATAATAGACATGTAGTTTAGTATATTTACTTGCCAATCATTGTGCCGATAGTCATATCTGACAATGGCTTAATTGCCAAGAGCTTCGACCAATACCTTTCTCTGCATCCCTGACCGACGGTAGCTTGAACCCTGTTCCCGGTACAGTTGTACCAGTTGTAATTCTTTTTTAAATGTTTCTTTTTTTCTGTTTTGATTAAGAAATATTTAAAAATGTAAATTATATGTGTTCAAGTGAATAAACGACAATAAAACATGTTTTAAAAACTAAAATAAAAAAATTAAAATGATTCTATTGACTTAAAGTTATTCTTCTGATGATTAGAGTCTACTAATTTTCTAAGTGACATCTTAATCATGAATTTCCATTGTTCAGACACATGGTGTTCAGTGATGATGGTACAACATTGCTTGGTTGTGCTAATGATGGCTTGCATGTTGTTGGATGGGAACCAGCCAGAGTGTTTGATACGGTTCATGGACATTGGGGTCAAATTCATGATATTACTGTTGCACAAACACAATTAGTAAGTTTACTACCAATATTCATAACTTGAGTTCATTTCTTCATGCAACTGAACATTTGAATAATATTTCATTTACTTTTGCAGATAGCTGGATCATTCCACTCAACTTATGTGGTTTTATCAGTTGTTGATCTCAGTAAAGTTCACCCGTTTGGTGGACCAGCGCCAATGTCTTCACCAGTTGTGAGGGACCTTTCACCTTTCCAAAAAGGACACTCTGTGCGTAAAAGCTTCTCAAAGGAAAAACCACCGAAACAAGGTATGAGACTACATTATTAAGTCTATTACCCCACATTAAAGTTGTAAAACTAATCTATTCTTATTTCATCACAGTCATGCATAGACCATCTCTCCTTGACGAAAAGACTGCTGAAGAATCTACATCTGGAACGGAAGCAGATGAGGATTCAGGTGCTGTTATACCCAATATTAATGACTACACTGAGATATTCCGACCTTCTAGAGCATGTGAGTAGATGACACAAACCCAGCCCACCACAGAAATTTGCTCAACCAACATCGCTATTACAAACATTGCCAAAATTTATTTATTTTCTTTTTTAGTAACACGCACTCCTCCGCCCGCTACCAGTTTGTCTTCAGAAGATTATTCAATAACAGGTGATATACATTTGCAGCTCGTAAGACGTAGCAATCCATATCACACGAACAGACTCCACTTACGTAATCCGTAATATATTCATATAATAAAAATGCGAAAGTAACTGCATGTCTATCACTTTTTTACGCTGTGGCTTTAACAGATTTCGACGAAGTTTGCCACCAAGTCTAGAATCATATTATACTTTATTCATCGTAACAAATTGCACGACAATAATATCCCTACTGTACATACTAACCATGTTATTCACACAAACTTTCTTACTGACAAGCCTACATAACGTAACATCACATCGGGAGGCAGGGGTGTGCCTAATATAGTAACACCCTCATTTCGCCAGTAACCTTAAAATGCCATGTAATAGAAGGTGAGAAGAGCGCTAATGCCATCAACCGGGCACTAATCCAAATTCCGTGGCTGCTACTAAGAAATTCGTCATGGGTAAACACTACTCGATCCAGCAATCGAACTCAAACGTCCTCGCACTCAGCAATCACGTTTGTGACAACTCGAACAACAACGCCAGTTTTACATCTTTGCTTCACAGTGTATCTGTAAAGATTAGCAACATTTGTTTCTTCTGCATGCCTTATAGTGCAAGAGCCAACAGAAAAGTCGGAACCAGTGGTGAATACGTGCCTGCGCGATCTGATGCTCGACGAGCCGGTGCCACTGACTCGACCGCTGCCGCAGCCCTCGCCGCCACAGCGACAGCGGGCAGAACACTACTCGCGCATCCCGACCTCCACCAAAGAACATTACGCTGTTGTGGAAAAGAAAACTGAAGGTTTCGCAAGTAAAATTATCTCATTATTAGCTACTGGTCTTGCTTCTAGCTTTTATAAATGTTACTATTGATGGTGTGTCATGTCGGGGTAATTGGTTAATTCTAATATCGGCGGTTACAGTCTACGTGAAAGCAGTTAAAGAGTTTTGACTGCTCTACTAAAGTATTTTGAAACATTCAAACGCCCATTCAGTCGTCCCACCATAAATTCGCCTTCGTATTTCTTACATCATGTTCTCCAACTGTACTGAAAATTAGCATATAAAGGATAAGGATAGCAATATAAGGATCGTTAAAAATATGAGGCTTGCTTCGCAATTAACGGGAAGGAGTTCTTACGAGTGCGCTATATGCCATACTGTGCCATGTCTTACTTAATTAATATATATTTTGCCTCATTATTTATTATAATTAGTTAGTTGTTTGAAGGTATATACTTAATTAAATTAACTTTTATAATATGCTTTTTGCTTAATCAGGGGTGACGGACAACACAAAAGAAAATAATACATTCACTTCAGCGCAAACACTAAGAGATTACGCCGCCAGCCCGCTCACTTCAAACTCGCTTAATCGACATAACTCGTACAAAGAGACAAAGTCCACTACAGATTTAAGTAAGTTTTATGAAACATTTTCTTTGTAAATGGCTACATAATTTCTTGCGTGATTACTAAAATAAAATGTTCTATTTTAGCAACCTCCAATCTCCGGCCCAGTAATAGTGATATATCCTTGGGCCCGCCGACATTAGGTCCTCGATCATTGTCCTTCACCAGAGCAGCTACAGATGCTTCGAGGTATGAATTTATTCTGTGTCTGTAATGTGTGTAAAACTACCCTTAACGAAGGTATTGTACTACCCGTCAGATAGTAAATTACCTTTCGGCTATAGTAGGTCTAGAATCTAGACCAAACCTTCGAGTTACGGAAGATATCGGGGGTCAATTTGTAACTTTGTTTACCCATCAGCGCAAAGTTTTGAGTCCTATCGTAAAACGTGTTTTTGCACCCCATAAAAAAACCTTTTCTCAGCAATCCTACTTCCTACTTCATACTACGTATGGATGTTTTTTACTTTTTCACGCAAAAACTACTAAATTGATTTTAAATTTCAATGTAACTTTACGATAGTTTAGCTTATACATCGAAATAACACATATGCAACAATTCATAAAGATATATTGCATATCCTAACACCACGCGAGTGAAACCGCGGGGCGCAGCAAGTAATTTATACGTAGATTCACCAAATTCGACAGATTCATGAAGGGTCCGTTTACATCTTGTGTATTCGTAGTCGAAGTTTTTCAAAACATAGTAAAAAAAATGTTTAATTATGTAATTCCAGGAGAAGAGTGGAGCCTGTTGTTAGAGAAAATATAACAGTGTCCCGCAGTGTCGAGGCGCCCGAAGTCGAAATAGAGCCAGAGTTCGTGCCACACACTACCGACAGACCAGTCGGACTTGATCTCGATGAATTTTTACCCGTGAGTTGCACAAATGTAATACCCATTCTAATATTGAAACAAAAAATGGATGTGCTGTCTGTTCGACTGTTACAGTATATATTATAGGTGATATTGAAGTCCCTGGCGGTATAAGGGACTTGCTGCATAGTACAGAATGACAGGCACAATTATTTTGAATAGTTTTCTTGGAAAGTAGCCACATTACTGCCGATTATATTTAATGAATGCACAAGAACGACGCTAGCTTTTGGGTAAGTGGAGGCGAAGGGTGCCAGAAAAAATAACGAATTTGTAAGATGTTCTTCCAAGGATCTAAAATGCAATAGCCACTTCAAAAATATTAGTCAAGTACGTGCACATTATCTAGGTAGTCATAAGTATGTATTGCTTTAGTCCTGGTATTCCGAAATTGATGTTACTTAATCGACTTATTGAGACAATTCAATAACAGAAGAAAACAGGAAAAAACATGTCACCCCAACCTTGGATAGGTTAGGATTGTTTCGACCATAAAAGACTTAATTAAAGTCAAAGTCTATGTCCAAGGGAACGTAGTATACAAGAGAGAGAGCGAAGCGAGACTTTTTTTACGCAGGCTTGGATAGGTTAGAACAGTTTCGATCTTTCCAGGATACAGAATGTATTTGGTCGACTTTCAGGCAAAGTTATAATTCAATTAAAAAGTAGTTTGCAAGAGCAAGCTAAGCTAACTCGAAATTTTTACATCTTGCTTCGAATGTAGTGGTAGTATGTGGTAGTAGTTAGTACGAGTAGGTACTCTGAAGCAGTCAAAACCTCAATTTTGTGATTATGTGACTGATTCTACTGTACGCTTGGGTTTATTGACTACTTCATTGGCGATACCTATGACCGCATTATTATGAGTGTGCTCTGTAATACGATTTCGTGTGGTTGCAGCGCGGGCTGGCGGGCGGGTGTGCGCGGCGCGGCGCGCGCGGCGGCGTGGAGCCGAGCGAGCAGGAGGTGCTGGGCGTCATGATGCGCGGACATGACTCCATGATGGCCGTACTCACCGCCAGGCAGCGCGCTTTACAGGTACGCGCACAACTACATGCATAAACAATGACGATTTACATGCTTCGCAATAGCATTCGAGTAGAGCTTTCGCACACCATATCAACTCGAAATTATGTCAAAAATCTATGTACCATCTCCATCAGTGTACCAAGACATAAAATCAGAGGCGTTGAAAATCTACTCGTTCGGGACGCGATATTTCCAATATCTGTAATGTCGTGTATTTTAGGTGTGTTTGTTTGGGCCTTTCAATAAAAAGATTATTCGGAATTCTTAGCTGACTCCAACTTTTCTCACTATGTTTTCAGATCTTTCATTCCGTCCGAGTTAATAAAAGTCTGAGATCTGCATTAGAATCTGTCATTGCACTCGAGGATACATCCGTCATACTGGACATACTCAATGTTATGGCACATAGACCGTAAGTGTTGTGCTTTTAACTAATAAACATGCAACTACAGTACTTTCACAAGTTTTTATGCCTTGTGACCGGGACTGTAGATTCATTTTGTAATGGTCTAATTGAAATAAATGATTTGATTTGCATGTTGTACCAAAAATTAAAGACTAATATTGTTTATACTTTGTTTCAGATCATTGTGGAATTTAGATATCTGCCTGTTAATGTTACCCAAGATATATGAATTATTGCAGAGCAAATATGAATCGTATGTACACTTTAATAGTTATACCCATTAAATTTATTTTAATTAGCTTTTGCCCACGGCTTCGATCGCGTTGAATTCGGGGTAACACAACCGTGTCACCAAAATCAGGAAAGGGGAAGCCCCGTTTCCTGATCTGCAGTTAGTTCTCGTTGGTAACAAAGAGTGTGTACCGATTTTTAGCTTCCTATCTTAATAATTGCGAAAAATTCCATATAAAAATTCAAGAAGGTTCGAGGTAATTTCCAAAAAAAATGATGATGAAAGAAAATTTATTTGTTAATGGCAAATAGTCTGCATACCAATTTTCAGCTTTTTATCTTGAAAATTGTGGAATGCTTCATGCAAACTTCCACCCCCCATTTTAGGGAAGTGGGGGGTTAGAAAGAGACAGAATTTTGTGATATATTAAGTACTGAATAATTTTGATTTGATTAAAATGTGCATTTTCATAAATTAATAACGTTTTTGTAAATTAACGTTTATAATCGCCGTTCCCATTCCATTTTAGGAATACTCTGTAAAATAAAACAAATAAGTATGCAGTCTTTACCAACTTTATTGATTTATTCAAAGGAAATCAGATAACGCAATAAGAAGTCTCTCCTTTTTCTCATTTTAAAAATAATTGCCTATGTCCATCTCCAGGGTATCTCTGTACCAAAATTCATCAAAATCGGTTTTGCCATTTAGACATGAAGACGTAACAAACAAAATTACTTTCGCTTTCATAATATTAGTAAGGATGTAATGTATAAATGTTGTTTTTTTTATTACAGTTATATGCAGTGTGGTTGCAATGCATTGAGGCTCATAGTGCGTAACTTCTCATCTGTGGTGAGAGCGAATGTAAGTGCCCCAGTACGTACTTTGGGTGTAGACATTCCCCGTGAAGAGCGGTTTTCTAAATGCATGCAGATACATCGACTGCTGCTCGACGTACGGGCTTTTTTGCTCAAACGACAAACACTCCAGGGACGCCTTGGAGCTGCCTTCAGAGATCTTCATAACCTCATGCAACAGGGACTTGACTGACACGTTATTATTTTTAGGACCATGTGATGAAAATATGTCCGAAGAAATGCAAGGACTGACAAATTAACTTCCCATTCTTATAAATATTTTATAGATTTTAATTTTAATGAATTTTTCTCACTGTTGACATAAGCTGATTATTTTAGAACCCACTATTTGAAATGCATACATACAGCTACTTAACATATATATATTTATTAACAATAAAGGATAATAATTGGAAAAGTTTTTATTTCTTCTATCTCATTTTATTTTGCAAAAGAAAGTCCTTTCCATTCATCTTGTTAGACAATTGATGATTATGACAAAATTATAAATTTATTTATAATTTTCAAATTATAAATAAACTTTTGCTTAAAAATAAAAAAAAATCTTAAATAGTATATACATGTATTACAACAGTTTGTATTAACATAAAACATTTTCTTTTTAACACTTGTCATACTTATATTAATTACAGATGAACGCTACAAAAAATACAATATTTATTTCTTCCTTTTACTATTTGTCAGTGCGCTGACTGCATTTGGATTAGGTCTTTTCATTTTATTAAACTTTTCCATTTTGTTTGCTAAGATATCATCTGAAACATCTTTTATCATTTCACCTTTGTTTGGCTCAGTTTTTACTGCATTCTCCATCTCCATTAACCTTTCGATCTCTGGGTTCATGCCCTTAAATGACAGTCTGCCTTCAAGCATTGTTTCACAAAATATAAAGCTTGACTCTGATATAAAGTTACCCGATGCGCTTCTCATTTCATTTGTAATAATATTAGAATATAAACTACCATGGTCTTGTGTGTTTTCTAATTCTTTCTCTATTCTCTCTCTTGTTTTCTTCATGAACTTCATATCCAGTACAGATTTAGGTAATTGTATTTTTTTAGTTTGGCTAGCCATTGTTTTTGCGTTTAATCCTATTTATTGCTAATAATGAATAGATCAGACTTGTTGGACTAGGTTGGCGATAGATTTTGAAGGACCACAGATCTAAATCTTTGAGAAGTAAATATAACCCCGTAACTCCAAGTTGGAAATCTGCAACTGCTGGTTACTGCATAATTCAAAGACTACTATCTTTGTTGTTTAAGTAATAAAACCAACAGTTGTCGGTTCTGTGGTAAATAGACACGTTTATTCACCACACGAATTTAGTCAATAAATATCCTAACCTTCAAAGTCATGTCTGCTGTCACAACACCAGAGCACAACAGTGTTGCCAATTTTTTTTGGAAATCGTCTTATGATAAATTATATTTTGCCAAGAACTCTGTGAACTAACCATATAAGGTTGGTTGAAGACGATCTTTCATGGCTAGTATAAAACAAAAGGTATTTTTTTCGTGTGTTTAAATTAACAACGGGACCCGGAGGAGAACGAACCTTTAAAACCGTAATTGTTTTTCGGTTGTTATTGTGTTTAACGTGCATCACTAGATTGTCAAAATCAAAATGTAATGTCAATTCAAATCAGGCTGTTGTTGCTGTCAAAACAAAGAGAGCATGTTCTGTTTTGATAATTATGTGAAGTTATTTAATTATTTTGTTATTTGTGGTTTAATTTAGAGCATATCAATTGAATTGGTTCGGAAAACATCATGCAGCTTTCCGAAATAGATAACGTTAAAATCTATAACCTCAGCGTTGGAAAATCTCTCCCTGATGTAAGTGATAATATCCTATATAACCTAAACGGATATTAAATTGATTCAGTAATATGTAATTAATGTTCTGTTTATAATGTAGTGGCTGACGGAAAGGAAAAAACGTGCTCTTTTGAAAAAGAATGTAGACCTAAGACGAAGAATTGAATTGGTTCAAGAGTTTGATATGCCAGGAGTGAGCACTAACTTGCGTGTTTCTAAAGATGGACAATATATAATGGCTGCAGGAATCTATAAACCCAGAATAAAATGTTACGATGTTAATAATTTGTCCTTAAAGTTTGAACGATGTCTTGACTCTGAAGTTATAACATTTGAAATATTAAGTGAGGATTATTCAAAAGTAAGTACTGAACATTATAATTGTTTACAGACCTTTGGTTTTCAAACTTCCTTTAAATATCTGGGCCATAGAGAAAGAATATATTTTAGTTAATTAACACTGTTTTCCTCTTTTCAGATTGTGTTTCTGCAATGTGATCGATATGTTGAATTCCATGTGGGACATGGTCGTCATTATCACCTTCGAGTTCCCCGGTTTGGAAGAGACATAGCTTACCATCGACCATCATGTGATCTATTTGTCGTTGGTGCATCATCAGTAAGTGGATAACTTGTTTACAATTTCTGGTTTAACTAATAGTATAAAATATTGTGTTTTTATTAAATAGCCCAAATTAATTTTTACAGGAAGTTTATAGATTGAATTTGGAAATAGGTCAGTTTTTAGCACCATATGTAACAAAAGCGAATGAAATAAATTGTTGTGCTGTAAATGAGGAACATGGATTATTAATGCTTGGCACAGAATCTGGTCATGTGGAGGCCTGGGACCCACGCACTAAATCAAGACAAGGAATATTAGACTGTGCGATGCATTGTACAGATTCTGAATACAAGTATGTAAAGATTACAATAAAATATAACATTGTCATTAATTTTTCTGGAGAAACGAAAAATTCAATTTTTTTAATTTATTGATTACAGAAATGACAAATTGCCTGCTATTACTGCAGCTAAATTTGATGGTCCTCTAAGAATGGGTGTAGGCACATCTACAGGCCACGTGCTGTTGTATGACATAAGATCAAGTAAACCGCTACTTGTTAAAGACCACATGAACGAAATGCCTATAAAATCATTAGAATTCCATAAAACAATGAATTATGTTTATTCTATGGATGCTACTGTTGTGAAGATATGGGATAAAAATACAGTATGTTTACCAAAACATGTACCAAGAATATGTGTTTTAATTTTAATATGGAAAACATACTAAAATTATGATATTGTTATTTTAGGGAAAGCAATACACAAGCATAGAATCATCAGCAGATTTCAATGATTTATGTGTTTTCCCAAACACAGGATTAAGTATGATGGCAGTTGAAGATCAAAAAATGCAAATATATTACATTCCATCATTAGGTATGTGTAACACAAGTTGAACACAAAACCATAAAAAATAAAAGTGGCCAGGCACAAAATTATAACTTTGAATAAAATATACTAACAAGATTCCAAAGCAATTTTCTCTTATGTGTTGGTAGAAATTGAATGGTAGAACAAACATAGTATTTTTGAAAACATACTTTTAGGAAGTCTTAAAGTTAAAGCTTCTATCATTATTTCAAAAAATTACTTTTGAATGTTGTCTAAGTATAAAGTAGTATACTGTACAAATACTAACGGCCCGATTTTTCAATTTTATCTAAAGAGTTAATGTGACGTTTTGACAGAGTGCCCATACAAAAACTGTCATGAAAAATGACAAGACTTATTTGTGGGATAAAATTTAAATGGCGATTGAAAAATCGGCCCTTAAATAACTAAAATAATTTTACTTTTTACCAGGTCCTGCACCCAGATGGTGTGCTTTCTTAGATAATTTGACTGAGGAGTTGGAGAGCTCGGCATCACAAACAGTTTATGATGATTATAAGTTTATCACTAAACAGGAACTTGAATCATTGGGATTAGATCACTTGCTGGGAACAAATCTATTAAGAGCATACATGCATGGGTAAGCCTTGCTTTCTGGACTTGGAGATAGTCATTCTTGAATTTCATTTTCATTCATCTAAAATCTATATTAAAATTACAGATACTTTGTTGATGTGCGTTTGTACAAGAGAGCGAAGTCAATCGCGGATCCATTTGCATTCGAACAATATAAGAAACGTAAGATAAGAGAAAAGATTGAACTAGAGAGACCATCTAGAATTAAAGTTGAGGACAACTTACCGAAAGTTAACAGAGATTTGGCATCTAAGCTCATGGACGATGGAGGAAAGAAGAAGAAACAATCCGCCAACCTACTCAAAGATGACCGTTTTAAGGTATGCTTACATTTTAAAAGTATATTATTACTAGCTTTCGTCCGCGTTTAATTTGGGGTAACACATTTCCCCTTGCGCCTTATTGATTTGTAATAGCAACGCTAAATATTCCCTTTTCTTCCCTCTTTCTCCCTCACATCCCACTTTTTTTAAATAAAAAATAGCCTATGTCTGCTCCGTGTTCCCAACTATCTCTGTACCAAAATTCATCAAAATCGGTTTAACCGTTAAAGCGTGAAGATGTAACAAACAAACTCACTTTCGCTTTTATAATATTATAGTAAGGATTAATGGCATTGTGTAGTCAGTATCATTGGTATTTACAATTTCTTTATTTATTATTATAGGCCTTGTTTGAGAACCCTGACTTTGAAGTGGATCGAGGAGCAGAAGAATATCGTTTACTCAACCCAGTTTTGTCCAGGTTTGATAAAAACAAGGAGAAAAAGGTGGAAGCTGAACCAATGCAGGTAACAAACATTATTTAAGATTTTTTCCCTACTTCTCTTTACATGTGCTTGTTTTTATTTAGTTAGGATGACATTGAATTAACTTTTATACCAGAAATATCTTGTACTTTTTCTTTACTTTGTAATAGGGACAACATTAATTAAATGTGTGAACTCCATCATTTTTTGTTTTGTATTCTGCAGGTGGAAGATGCTGAAGAGAAGGACTCTGATATGGAACTGTATGAGACTAGCGACGAAGGCGATAGTTCTGATGAAGACCGATCGTGGGTTAAAGAAGTTAAAAAGCAACACAAAATTATTAGAAATAAATCCCGAAGGGAAGAGGATTCGCAACCTAATGAGGAGCAAGATTATGATACAAATAGAGCCCCAAGAACTACACATATTATTAAAAGTATATCACGGGTGAGCAAAGCTAGTTTAGGAGATCGATTATCTAAAGAAAGCTTTTCAACAATGGTAACCAATAGCGGTGGAAACCGCGAAATGAGATTCAGTATGAGAGGGAAGAAGTCAGAATCGGATAATAATCGTCAAATGAAGAAACACCACCAAGAGAGAAAACAATTTGTGCGGCGAACAGGATTTTTATCGAAAAAGAAACTTCCTAAGTCGTATTGATTACATTAATTATTTATATAGTAATTAATAAAATGCAGTGTGCATATTAATACGTACATCTTTTATTTTTAAATATTTACCTGTTGAGTTGCCAGCCAATACCCTGGTAGGCAGAGATAGATGTTGCGAGCAACCCACAATGGACACTGGACCGACAGAATACCAAACGGAATACGTACGCTTGCTAACTTGTGCCTCACTAGACAAGATTTACTGATTTAGTCTCCTGTTAGCCCGTAAAGCTAAATGATCTGCCGTAGGTGATGGAGTAGAGAGTTATATCCACTATCTTTCTTTCTGGCTTATCAAAGTTCATTGTCCGTAGTAGGTGTTTACTGCTTAGTTCGCATCTATTTATGCCCTCTAATTTGTATAATATATTGTAAAAGAAACCACCACTATGTTCAATTTGATAATCGAAATAATATTTGCATGATATACTTACTTTACAATATGGTAAAAGTTGTAGGGTCGCGATGTAAACAAAATGACATTAACATCGCATTGGCTATTATCAGAATGAATGCACTGACTCGGTACAATACCTACAAGTACACATTCAGTGATGTTATTACATTTAAAAAAAAAACATTGCAGTGAATCGTTATCTGTTGTTGTCAATGTATCCTTTTTAACTCTCCTCGAAAGTAAAGTTTAATTTCGGTAATTGCTAAGTCATTCGTGAGCATAGAAAAAATGCAAAATGACAACGCTTCGTACGGCAGTGGTAAGCACAATAAGCTTTTAATTACCTACCGTCATTATTGAAATCTTAGTTGTTTGCTACATAAATGTTCAATTATGAATATATTATCATTTCGTATAATGTGTATATTGGTAATTAATGTGTAGATATGGGTAATAAACTGGATAATGTGAAATTTTTAAATGATTATGTAGCTAGTGATTTACTGGACAGCCATGTACTGGGAAACGACAAGCTCGCTGAACCGGCGATGGAGAGATCTACCAGGTCCAGTCTCGACGCCAATAGTGTGGACGTGAGTAACTCTTTTATCATTTCGTTTGTCCCGCTACAATGGGGACACTGTGCGCATTTGAACCGGAGTCTTGCGTGAGTAGCACAAGTGAGAAGTTTTGTAATGTAATGTGTATTTTTTTGAGTAAATACACCAGTGTGGTGTGAGACAGCCAGCATGCCATTCATCGATCGATCAACGATTAATTGTGTTTTTAGGTGATCAATATCGGCTGATCGACTGCAATCTAGTTTGATCCTTATTTATTTCTTCCGTATTTTACATTCAAAGCCCCTCATACCTAGAATACGCCTTTTCAGATTGGAGAAATAACGGAGTCCCCTGATACTGAATACATGAGTACTTCTGCTATTTTACATTATTGTAAATCTAAGGTAATGGTTTACATGGAGCTTTCAATTTCATTCGTCTATCTATATCGACAACCGTTTATAAATATTTCTGTGTTATTTATTACAGATATTACTCCCATACCTAAAATTGTTAACTATTATGGGACTGCGGCCGGTACTAGATGTATCAAATTCCTCTAGATGCATTATATGTTGCTCGCATTTCCATTCAATACAAGTTGCGATACTAATGTTTTTAGGATATGTCCTCCAATATATGGCTTGCTTCAGGTAATACAAAAATTAATGTTACTAGAGCGCAAATTTTGCTTAAAAGTGTTCCTTATGTAGGTAAGTGTCTATTTTACCCCAACATAATTGGCAACAGGCTAGGCAGATAATGTCTATTATGTTTCAGGAGGGACCGAGGGTTCTGTTACAAGTTAGTGCCGCTGGCGTTAACATCTACTCTTGAATATGATAATTACAAGGAAGTCTGTTACGGAAACGTTATATTTACCTACATTGGACCAAGCATATTGCATTTTGTGGGATTTTTGTACGCATTATATTTATTCCGAATCTCAGATAATGAACAATTACAAAATCTCATGGAAAGAGTGAGTATTCTAACCTTAATTTTGAACTTACACATGGTGCACAAAATAGACTTCAAGCTGTCTTTGTTTAGGTGTTTCTACTGTCGTCGTATTCACCTCAAGGGATGCATACAACGAAACCAAAACGGCTTCTACGCATGTTGTGGTTCTTCATAATACTCAGCGTCCTGTGGATGTGCCTATCATTGTGTTCAGTCAATTTAATGCTGGCTAGAGGCACCATCATCTTCAGATGGGTGGAGACAAGGTAAAGAGAAACTTACTTTATAGATAAAAAATACCTCTGCTATGTCATAGAGGCGCTATATATGTCAATAACTACAATGGCATCAGAAATCTTAATTCTAAGTAGTACTGATCTTTTTCTTACGCAATTCCAGTTCAAACAAAGTGAGAATGCTGTTAAAGATATTAATGATACTATGCACGTTGATTCACGACATGGTGCAGGCGACTATCATCACGAGCTACTGCCTACAGGCGCAGCTGCTCCAGGCTCATCTCATGTTCCTCAAAGAACGCCTTCTAAACCGAACTATAACTCCGCTTAATTGGATGAAAGTGAGTTTATCTTTTACCAAGTATTTTGATACAAACGTGCATTGTGCGTGTGGCATATAAGTCTTATGACTTTGTAATAACGTATTAATTGTAAACGAACCAAAACAACACACAACTAATAGTTTTATAAATCAGGTTTTCTCGTATTCTTCATTTTTATCGTTTATTTTACAAAAAATATTTCATTGCCTTTTAAATAAACAAAAACATATCGACACAAACTAAACTTCTTAGAAAATCCTTTCATTTGCTACTCATACAATGAGAATTCATATAATAACTAGTTCACCATTTTTAGGGTCGGACAACACTTAGCTAATCATGCATTGTCATCCAAACTAAACGTGATTTAAAATTTTGTGTATCTCTTCTCAATCGGGAAGTGGGACAAATTGCTTCGAAGATTTTTTTACATAGTATAGTTACATGTGCAACTCATAATTTTTCTCCTTTCAGGAAATAGCAGAGTTCCGTAAACTGTTGAAATATTTGAACGACGACCTCGCCCCCGCTGTATGTTTGTTTACTATTGTGAACATATCCTGGGCAAGCTCCGGGCTCATGTGGCTACTCAACTTGGACAAGGTGGACACTGAAACAGAACCCTTAGTTGGTATCAGCATTTTAAATGAGCTCTTGTGGATATCAGCAGTTATTGTACCATTTATCCAGGTAATTGTTATGGGAATAATAGAATTATTACCAGCCACGTAAGATGTGGACAGAGCTCAAAATACTCGCGATTTTTTTTAACTGATAGTGTTCTAAATCACAACTGAGATAGAGATCAAAATAATGTGATTCCGATCTTTCGTGCATGTTCACGGCAAAGAATATATTGTCAGACCATTGTATGAAAGGAAATGCATAAGAGTTTAACACCCAATTCAATTTGTACGTATTTTTTTTTCTTTAAGAAAACTAAATTTTACCCTCCCCACTGTTGCACGTTGACAAAGTTTGCAAAGCACGTTTTATAAATTTTATTTTATATTTACAGGCCGCCCGTCTATCGAAGGAATGCAGGCGGACGCAGTCAGTTGGCCACGAGTTATGCGTGCGTCCGTACCTGCACCAGGACACGTCGCAGGAGGACATCACGACCGTGCTCATGTACGCGTCCACGCTGCGTCTGCACGCCAAGCTCTTCCACTACCCCATCGCCGGACGATATCTGTGTCTCGTACTCACGGTCACCGTCATTGTACTCTTCTCACTCGGCATGTGCCATTTATTACAATAACTTATCAATAGTATACTTAATAATTTAAATTAATTTAAAATTGAATCGCCAACTAGTATATTTACGAGTTGTAAATTAATGTTGTTTAAATAAATGCAATTGAATCGTCTGACACTAATAGTTATTTCAATTTGTATCATTTCAATATTGGGATATGTACTGAATAGAATAATAAAGATTTATTTTTTCAATTTTTTATTTTATTTCCAACTAATTTGGCACTAACACAGGTAGACTTAATTATTTTGGTTAACATGTTAAAAATAAATCTATTCATCAAATACAACATAATCTTCCACTTCGAGTCATAAAAATGTGAAACTAGACCTACAAATATTACGTCGTACTTATTCTTTATACATATAGTTCTGCGACACGGAGGATAAACAAGTGGGAGTATTACCTAAGGAGGCCGGCTACTCCACGTCGAGCATGGCGAGCCTGGCCACCTGCGCGCCCCACCAGGAGTGCACGTCGTGCAGTACTGGCTGGTCGCGCGAGCTGCTACTGTTGTGAGACACGCGTACTCCACTCTTCACTGACGCTGTTGACACGTACAAATACCATATTGAATTTGGGCTTGCAAGTTTTGGGAGAGTAAAATATTAACACATCACAAAATAATGAATCATGATTAGAATCTATATCACCTAAAACCGACTAATTAAGACCTTCGTTTTGAGCAAATTTTGGAAATTAACAGCAGTGGCTATACCAACCATCTATTGGATATCAAAGAAATAACAATGTTAAGTTATCGATATCGAATGCTATATTATAATAATAACGTATCGATGATATTGGTTGGGAGCACTCACACTTACAAGAAGTCTTCTTTATAAGGGTAGGATGTGGATCACTGAGAGTTGGCTGAAGATACTTCTTGATCGGGCTCTCAGGTCTGCAAGTTTAAAAAAATGAGGCTACAATTAATTTTCTGATCTCATAATTATATAATAAACAAGCACATGATAAGTACAAAGTTTCTCGAATTTTACCTCGGGATTGTGACAGATGGTAAACCAGGCCGCTTGAATTGGCTTTTTGTTGACGATCTTTTCGGTTGTGAATCAAATGAAGACGATATATCTGTAACATTGAAAATAAGTTTTACTAACAATATGATGTCAAGCTTATGGAACTGATTGGTTAACTTTAACTTACTAGATATAACTGGCTGTGAAGTAGACTCTGTTATTTCTGTGCGTCCTGTGTTGGCGATAACCTGCTGTAAATTAATGTAAAACCTTGTATTTCTTCTTACAGGATTTACCTAAGTTAGCTATTTTCAAACATATGAAAGGCACCTACCTGAGCTTCACTTTCCAGTTTTTCTTTGTCAACTTTTTCGCTGTTCATGTCAACCGCTTGTTCATTTGTTTTTCTTAATCCAGCGATTAAACTCGTTTGCTGTTTCTGTAATGCAATCATGGCATTAACAATTTACAGGTGAATAAAACAGATATTTGTACGAATTTATCGTAATTAATGTAGAAATATAGCTATAACTTACGCTACTGTTGGCGCGTATCTTCTTGAGGCAGCCCTCGAGCCAAGTGCGTATGGTTTGTTTGGCGACTTCCTCTTCGATGAGGAACTCAAACTCTTCTCGCGCCAACAACTCTTCCATCTGGAGTGACTTGCGAATGTCCACGGTGCGGTATGAAAGCATACTGTGACAATTGAATATTATTGTTATAGAAAGAGTATAACACATCATTATGAAGCTTGTTGTAATCAACCTGAAAGCGCAAAGGCGACACGATTGGCGCAGTGGCTGAGCGATCGACCGCTGCGCTGCGTGTCGCGGGTTCGATCCCCGCACGGAACAAATATTTGTATGGCCTACAGATAGTTTTTTTTTATTTAGAATGAACTTACTCTTGACATCGATCTCGCCTGATGGTAAGCGACAGATGAGGTCTACGATGGAGCGAGCGAGCCCAGAAGATGCCTATTAACTCTTGTTTTGAAGGCAGACGGGTAGTATGTGGTAGGGAACACAGAAGCCGGCAGAGAGTTCCACACCTTGGCCGTGCGTACAATAAATGTTTAGGACAAGCGCTTAGTATGACAAGACGGTATATCGACCAAGTGCGGGTGGTACCCTGCCGTGCGTCTGGTAGCCCGGTAGTACAACGGAGATGATGGGATCAGGTCATGGAGCTCCAGCGCACACTCTCCGAAGTACAATCTATAGAAAACCGACAAGCTGGCAACGTTACGCCATCGCCAGTGCGCCAGGCTATGAAGCTTGGACACAAGCATCTCATCGCCTATGAGCCTTTTGGCTCTGCGTTCCACCGAGTCGAGTGCAGCGAGCTGGTATTTTGCCGAGCCATCCCATAGGTGGCTGCAATACTCCATACAGGAACGGACTTGTACTTTATACAAGTTACAAAGCTGTCCAGGTGTGAAGTATCAGTAGTTGTACCGGGTCTGGCTGTTTGTGTATGTGAGTTTAAATGTTTGTAAACGCACCTACGATACAGGAGAAATCCTAGTGTGGGGAAACGTTTATATAAAAAAATTTCTGATTCATATACGACGTCGAATTATGTAAACAACACTGAATGACACAGCTGTGCTATTTCGTGATTTTCGGATTGGTCCCTTGTATATCGCACCATAATGAATAGGATACTTACTTAATGACGTCATGAAAAGTCACATCTTCGCCGTTGTGCAGTCGCTCGAGCTCATAGCACATGTACTTGAACAGCAGTCTCTCCTTGTGGGTGTCGCATTCAAGACGACCTTTCAGAAGCCGCAAAATGAATTTCACCTACAAATAACGATACATTTTATTTCATGGCGACAGTGTTTGCATTAAATTAACGACTTCAAGTTGAAATTCCAATAATAAACTTGCGCGCGTTACGTGCAGAAACTATACGATATTTGAACTTACTTTTCTAACAGGTATAACACCTTTTTGGTGAACATCCACAACGTTCCATGTATTCTGAAAGTTTCTTATGTCAGCGTAAGACAGAAGAGCGTCTTCTTCGTTTGAGTAGAACAATGAAAAGTTCTCCATGATAATAGCTGTGAAGTACAAAAATTATGTTACAGAGATGTAGTACTTATTATGCAAAAGCAAAGGTTGGTTTTCCATTAACCCAAGGTTGTGTATGTACCATTTTAACTTACGATCTGACAATGCTGAGACATTCTAACGTTTTCCTTTAAAGCTTAGTCATTAAGTTTTTCAACAGTTTTTTAACACCACTTTTCATCAGTTCGTCAGATTGTTGCTATATCCTATTTATGAACTATACCAGAATCTAATATACCAAAAGCATGATCTAGTAAAATGTTCAAGTGGGTCGCTAAAGAAGAAAGAACAATGCACTAACCCACAAGCAGGTTGAGTACGATATACGTAATAATGACGTAGAAGGTGCAGAAGTAGGCCAGCGAGGCGGTGAAGTTCCCGCAGTCGGTCTCCCAGTAGTTGTCGGCGGGCGTGCAGTAGGGCGGCGCCACCATGCAGTCGTGCATGATCTTGTTCCAGTCCTCGCCCGTCACGATGCGGAACAACATCGCCACGCTGTGGATCGGCGAGTTGAAGTTTGCGCGTCTGTGAATTTCATAATAAGTATTTTTATAAGGAAGTTTACTGTTAGAACTGAAAGGCTGTTTTATTCATAACTATTGAACATCATATTAAGCAGGGAAATCCTCTGGTAAGTTAAGAATATAAGTCCTGAACGAATCACGATTTTCTATTTTTTTAAACACTGATACTGGTCACAAACATGATAAAAACTTTAAATGTGAATTCCATCCGTCAACAACAAAAGTCTGAAAGAGTTTTGGTCTAGTATTAACAGTTATTTAGAAGTACTCCTTCTATTGATAGCTACAAGACACCAACACCACGCTACTCGTGCTCGAACTGTATCACAAAATTATTATTAACCTGCCAATGCCTTCGCCATATTTGACGTTTCCAAAAACAATGGTCCCCGCCAGAGCGTAAAAGAAGACGAGCAGGAACATGCCGAAGATGATGAAGAAGCTTTTGCAGACGCTCACGCCGACCGTCAGCATCAGCATCTTGAGCGTCGTGTGCTTGCCAGTGATCGTGAAGAAGCGCAGGATCACCACCATGAAGCCCACGAAGTAGGACAAGTCGTTCTGGTATAAAAATAAAAGACTTTTTGGTAAAACAAGAAAAAACAATTACAAGCGGTGAGCCAATATTTAATTAATTGTAATATTTGTGGTGTTACACGTGATGCGAAAGTCCTTATACTGAAACAGGCGGCCATTCATCATATTTTTTTTCATATAAACGTTGCCTCAACGGACCATTCCTATGGTCACCAGGCCATTGGTCAATTTTAAGAGATGTATACTATGTAATTTGCGTACTTAGTATACATCCCTTAAAATTGAGTACGCATAAGCATAGACAATAAACGTAATTATACCTTCAAAGTAAAATGCATAAATATCCAAATACATCCAGCAACGGTGACGAGCAGATCGTAGCGATTGCGGCGACTCTGCCAATAGCCGCGAGGTGTGAACGCTATGGTCTTCAGCAGTACTTCCACTACAAACACTAGTGTTAGGAGAGCTGATGTGAGGGCCAGCTGTTCGGTGTACGGAGAGTAGCGAGACCACTGGAATAAGAAGGGCTTACGTTAAATACTGCTCCAAAGGTTTGTCAATCGTCCTATAACTTTGATTGGCCAGTAATTTGTAACACTATAGAAAGATAACCATACGTCACATAATTTTAATTACTTGACATATGCATTAGGCAACTCTTCAACGAACGAAATTTCTGCATCGCGATATTTATCTGTCTAGCCTAGCCTCGTAAGGGGAGGCTCGTATCAGGTAGCTCATCTGAGTGCTGAGCTCAGGAATCGATATGTTTTTCTTCAGAAGTTTCTGTGTACATAATTATACGATACACTATTAAGCGTCTGAGTGAAAGTCATACAGATCAATTTATGATGGTATAAAGGTTGTCTTGAAAAGATCGCTTCTAGTCATAAGACCGCCCATTGGTAACACAATGGGCGGTCTTATTGCTTATTTATAAGTTGTATTCTGTTGTTCTTAGATAGATAAATAGATAAATCATTTATTTGATGCAACAAAAGACACAATACAAGAATTAAAATAAAAAAAAAAACATCACACAGTAAAACAACAACACATTAAAAAAAAAGTAAGGTAGATTGAGTTAAATCGACCCATAGGCATTTAGACACAACACATATATTTATTAAAGGTCGCCCACTAATGGGCGGTGTGTGTCTCAAAATTGCACCAAAAAGTCCAGCTCAGCATAATGCCAGGTGGATTACCTGACGCTGGTATTCTGCTGAATCCTGCTAGTGACACAAGGATGTCGAGATAATGTGCGGCGAATATTATGCAGGTGGATTGTCGGTAATACAGATTTTGAATTTAAATACTAAAAATAATAAACTTGATTATCACAGTATAGATGTAATGAATAACTGTTATTTAAGTTGTATGGAGTGTGTCTAGACTCAGTGTTTGTACGAGTTTACTTGTTCATGTAGGTATCATTATGTTGTAGTTTTTATCATAATGTACGGTGAGATAGTTGTAATGTGTTTCGTGTATTGTAATGTGTAATGTGTTTCGTGTATGCGTATATTGTCATTTGTATGGTGTACATAATAAAGAATATTCTATTTATCTACTAACCGTGACAGCCAACAATCCACTGTTCAGTAGCACAACAATCGCGATCACTCGCTTGAAGCTCAAGTTCTGCGTGACGTCATATGCGAATGCGCGCACTTTGCGCTTGTTAGGGCGAGGGGGTAAATGTAGTGGCTGAGCGATTTTCAGCCGCTTCTTTAGGTCACACCTGAAAAATAAAGATTGAAAACAATTTTGTTATAAACTGTTTAAAAACAGTACAATACTTTTGTTCATTCTAACCAAGAATAAAATTCCATTTTGAAGGCATATGCATAAATACGGATGGGATGAATGGGATCTTCCGTTATGTTATTATGAATTTATGATCTTTTCGCTATAGTTGAACTAGATCAAAACTTTATTGCAATGCAATAGAAAAAAAGCAGGTTAAATTACTATTATATAAATTATTATTTCGATAATATTAAATAGTATCCTACCAACGTCGCTGGTCGACAGTCAACAGAGCAGTGCCCTTGTTCTCAGAGTAGTTAGCGATCACTACACCGACGAATAGAGTTAGTCCAATCATACAGCCCAGAAAAATGTATACGTGTATGTATATCGCGTGTACCTGGCAACACACATAATGATATAAATATTAAAACTTAAAATAATTATGTTAAGATTTTTTGAATGTTTTTGGAATTTTTGCTTACCGGTCCCAATGCTTTGATCAATACATCTCGAACATCTAACCAGCCTTTGAATGACAGCACTTCGAATAATGTTAAGAGTGCATCACCGATGTTATCAAAGTTAAATCGTTTAGGATTCGCCCTGAAATAATTAATTTATTAAGAAATATTTTTAGTGTAATTTGTCCTCTAGGTATGGAAAGAATTGAAAAATACTTTGAACGTTTTAAATCTCAACAAAGCCAAAAGATGTATTCTTGTGGAAATAAGCCTACTCCATGCATAACGCCTATCTTGTGGCGCAAGGGATTGTTTAGGTTTGTGAATGCAGTGGACTGTAAGAATGACCGTCTAACGGCTATAAGGGCAACTTTAAGTGACAACCGTTCTATAATAATATTTAGTGTCTATATGCCAACGGATAACTCAGAAAATCTTACCGAGTTTTCAAATTGTTTAGGTGAAGTGAGTGCCATTATAGAGAATAGTGACACTGAAGCAATATACGTGTTGGGAGATTTTAATGCTCATCCTAACCAGCCATTTTGGTTTGAATTAAATAATTATTGTAAAGATAATCAGTGGTTGTGTGCTGATGTCGAAAAATTAGGCATTAACTCTGATGTTGTTACGTACATAAGTGACATAAATGGAAGTCTCAGATGGTTGGATCACTGCATCGTGACGCAATCTGCTTGGCATACTGTGAAGAATGTCAGTGTAGGTCAGGATACCTATTGGTCTGATCATTTTCCCGTGATCATGGAATGCAATTTAAATATAATTGTACCAAAATTGTTACAGGACACTGCTAATATTAATAAGGTGATTTGGCAAAACCGGGATGAAAGGCAGATCGATGAGTATCGTGACCTATGTAACAGTGAATTAAGAGGTGTTCATTTTCCTGAATTATTCCGTGATTGTGGTGATAGAATGTGCAATCGTACGGAACATAGGTGTGCTCTGGACTGTATGTATGGTGAGATTGTTAATATTATGTCAGTAGCGTCGACGCAGGCCTGGGAAGATAAACAACCTCGAAGGGCAAAACGGGTGGCAGGCTGGAACAAGCATGTCCAGGGCGTTTATGGGGAGGCTCGGTCTAAGTATCAGAAATGGTTGATGTACAACAAGCCTAAGTCTGGGAGAATATGGGAGGAAATGAGATTAAGCCAAAAGATCTTTAGAAGTAGGCTTAAGTGGTGTCAAAATCACCAGGACCAGATCAAGATGGACATATTAGCGTCACACAGGGCATCTAAAAACTTTTCTCAGTTCTGGAAATCCACCAATAAACTGAAGGCTGGGCCGAGCCGCCCTGTGAGCGTGGGGGAATGTAGTTCGCCGGAAGAAATTGCTAACATGTTTAGAGAGCGTTTTATGGTATCATCACAGCTAGGGCCGGCTGATGGGGGAATCGATGTTGAGATTAGCCGTGATCATGAGCCGATACGTTTCTCGGCTAAGGAGGTAAGAAAACAAATCCTGTGTATGGGAGGGGGAAAGTCTCCTGGTCACGACGGTCTCAGCATCGAGCATCTCAAATATGCCGGTGTTCATCTGCCTAGAATATTAGCGACGTTCTTTACGCTTTGTGTTAGTCACTCCTACCTACCGTCCGATATGTTGAGAACGGTAGTAGTACCCATTGTTAAAAACAAGACTGGTGATATATCGGACAAGGCGAACTACAGACCAATATCTTTGGCCACTGTAGTTGCCAAGGTGTTGGACGGTCTGCTTGACAGACAACTGGACAAATGGGTCAGATTGCATGACGGACAGTTTGGGTTCCGGCCTGGACTTTCCACAGAAAGTGCAATTCTTTGTCTAAAGCAGACGGTCCAATACTATAAGGATGGGAACACTCCGGTTTATGCGTGCTTCCTTGATCTCTCCAGGGCATTTGACCTAGTGTCATATGATATCCTTTGGAAGAAGGTCAGGGAGGCGGGTCTACCACTGGAGTTGACGGGCTTGTTTCAGTACTGGTACTCGAATCAATGCAATCAAGTGCGTTGGGGTAGCACTCTGTCTGAGTCGTACAGGTTGGAGTGTGGGGTGAGGCAGGGGGGGTTAACCTCACCTAAGCTCTTCAACCTGTATATGAATGAGTTGATCGTTGAGCTTAGTGGTAAACCAGTCGGGTGCTCTATAGATGGCACTAGTGTCAATAATTTAAGCTATGCGGATGACATGGTGCTGCTGGGTCCAACGGCTGGCTCAATTAGAGAGATGCTACAAGTTTGCGAGAGGTATGCGGCAACCCATGGCCTGCTGTATAATGTGCTAAAAAGCGAATACCTGATCTTTGAGGCCCCCAAGAGGCATGTACGTTATGATCCCATAATATGTCTCAGTGGGAGGCCACTTAATAGGGTTACACAATTTAAATACTTAGGACACTATGTCACTGAGGACCTCAAGGATCTGGTAGATATTGAACGGGAACGCAGGGCGCTAGCAGTAAGATGCAACATGTTGGCTCACAGATTTGCTCGTTGTAGTAATGACGTCAAACTAACTTTATTCAAAGCGTTTTGCCAGTCGTTCTACACGGGCGGTCTGTGGGTTAACTATACGCGGAAGGCTCTAGACGCCCTGCGGGTTCAGTATAATAATGGGTTCAGGGTGCTGTTGGGGCTGCCTAGGTACTGTAGTGCATCGGGCATGTTTTCTATAGCGCGTGTGGATGATTTTCACGCTATCATTAGGAGAAAAGCTGCCTCATTGCTAAGCAGATCTAGGACCAGCCCCAATAGCATTCTTCAAACCCTAGCCGATAAGCCTGATGCGCCGGTGCGTGTTCACTGGTTGCGGTTGCTGGTGCGGCAGTAATATATAATATAGTGTATATTTTAGGTTTTAAATTTTAACTAACCCTTTATTTGATAAGTTGTTACTAACCATTGGACCGCTGTTGTCTTTTCTTTTAAATAAATTATTATTATTATTTCCTTTATTAACTTTTCATCTTAAATTTACATTTTTAAATATTTCTTAGTAAACAAATAAAAATAAAAAACATTTAAAAATATAAAAATAGGTTTCCGCCGGTAGCGGGAGCAGGGTCCAAGCTACCGGTGGTTAGGGCTCCAGAGACAGGAACCTCCTCACAATGCGGGCCGTATCGAGGAGTACTGCCTTCTGAATCAGGCCCTTGATCCAACCACCTAAGGAGAGCTTCGACAGATGTTCGTCGAAGCTCTTGGCAATTAGGCCATTGGCCGTTATGACAATCGGCACAATGATAGCCGAGTTTACATTCCACATGTCAACAACCTCGTGTGCCAAGTCAAGATATTTTAGTTGTTTTTCTTTCTCAGCTTTCACGAGGTTTTCGTCATGTGGGATGGTAACATCGATTATCATTACGCGGCGCGCTGATCGGTCTATCACCACTATGTCAGGCTTATTGGCGACAATAGTCCTATCAGTAATGATAGACCGATCCCAGTACAGCGTGACATGGTCTTTCTCGAGAACTGGGTCGGGCACATACTTGTAGTACGGTACCTCAGATTCAACAAGATTATATTTCAAGGCAAGTTGCTGATGAATAATCCTGGCTACTTGGTTGTGTCTATGCAAATACTCGCTGTTAGCTAGACGAGAACAACCAGAAATAATATGTCTGATGGACTCACCAGGACGATGGCATGCCCGACATACGTCAACCGTCCTATCCTTCATAATATATTTCCGGTAGTTGTTCGTCAACATAACTTCGTCCATAATCGCACAGACAAAACCTTCAGTTTCCCCAAATAGGTCACCGAATCGTAGCCAGGACACGGACGCTAGAAAATCTACATCGGGCCCATAAAGAGCCTTGTAGAAGCGCCCGTGAAGCTCCTTACCTTGCCATACCTCCTTGCGGTCATCGGTAGTAAGTACTACAGGTTTGCGCCAATTCTCTTTAGCCATGGACAACGGGGTGAGTCCCTTGTCCACTGCGACTACATCTCGGTGCATACCCACGTCGGCTTTTAAGAAATATTCCCTGAGACTGCACACCTCTCGGTTGTGGAGGGTCTTTGCGTTTAAAAAGCCTCGACCCCCACACTTCCGTGGGATGTACAGTCTCATCACCGATGATCGTGGGTGATGCATCCGATTTGCAGTCAGCAATGTACGGACTCTCCTATCCAGGGCATCGAGTTCAGTCTGCGTCCATTTGAGTATGCCGAAAGAGTACATTAAAACCGGCATGACCCAACTGTTGAAGGCGCGCACCTTGTTCCCGCCGGAAAGAAGGCTTTTTAATACCTTCTTCAGGCGACCAAAGAAACGCTCCCTCAACAGTTGCTTCATGTCAGCCACGTTAATGCCTAACGCTTCCGACATACCCAAATACTTATAGCTTTCGGATGAGGAAAGGGATCTGAGGTGTATGGAATCCGAGGGTTGAATTCCCTCGGATTCCATAATCTCCCCTCGTTTCACATACATGACTGCACATTTGTCCACACCAAATTCCATCCTGATGGCGTTACTAAAAGTTTCAGTTACTTTTAGTAGCTCCATCAGTCGCAATTTGTTGCAGGCAAAGAGTTTCAGATCATCCATGTAAAGGAGGTGAGATATGACTTGACCACCTCTTCTCAACCGATAGCCTAGACCTGAATCCTCCAGCAATGTGCTAAGAGGATTCAGGGCCAGACAGAACCAAAGTGGACTCAAACTGTCGCCCTGAAATATTCCCCGTTTAATCCAAACAGGCTCATCGTTCCCCTGGATTTGTCGACATCCTGGATATCGAAGTACCGTCCTCCATTGTCCCATACACGACTCAAGAAAGGCGCGTAGGGTTGCATCTATCTTGTACAACTCCAGCACCCTCTTGAGCCATGTATGTGGCACTGAGTCGTAGGCCTTCTTATAATCAATCCAACATGTCGACAAATCCTTGCGGGATCGACGAACCTGTTGGCTAATGGCCATGTCGATGAGGAGTAGCTCTTTAGTACCGCGAGACCCGTTCCTACATCCATTCTGAGAGGCAGACATAATTGAATTTTTTTCAATGTGTGAATTAATTTTCGCTCTCAAAATGGACGTAAGAAGTTTATAGACCGTCGATAAACACGTGATCGGTCTATAATTCTTGGGTTCCGCGGGACTACCTGATTTATAGAGCAGGTGGGTAACGCCTGTTGTTAAAAACTGTGGCAGAGACCCGGACTCAAGGCAAGACTGAAATTGTGATGCCAGGCGAGTGTGTGAACTACTGAGCCACTTGAGCCAAAAGTTGTGCAGTCCATCCGGTCCTGGAGACTTCCAGTTCGGTAACGGACGAACTGCACTGGCTATATCTAATGATGTTATTAGGATTGGCTCCATTTCTGGTATAGTTTCACACACACGCTCAACATCACGCATCCAGTCAGCCTCAGTATGACAGACAGGCACCGACCAGATGCTGTGCCAGAAAGAACTCGTGGCTACATCATCCGGGCGGCACACGTCAGTCACACTTTGTTTCGGTCGCTCCCAAGCTCTGTATACCCACCTCTCATCGCTCCGGAACATGCGATTCTGCGAATACCGATCAACCCGCCGCTTATACCGCCGAATACGGTTTGCCCATGCATAAACTTTCTGCTTCAGGAAGTCAATGCGCTCTGTGGCACGAGACATATATTCTTGGGGCCTGATCCCAGTCCCCGAGAATACCCGTCTCACAAAGCGCATTACACGTGGTCTTGTATTGCCCTCCCTGAAGCAGTATAGTTTACCGATGAGTACCCTGGCCTCGTCGATACGCCGCTCGATCCTGCACTGCCAGGCTGGTACGGATGGTTTTGGTCGAGTAGCTACGTCACAATTTGGAAATTTGACGTTAACTACACGACATACCGCAACAGCCCCACAGTACAGGATCGAGTGTGTATCAACGAGATTCTCGCTACTCTCGAATAAATTCTTGAGCTGCGAGTCCAGGGCACACACCAGCGCCCTATTTTTTTTATTCATGGGTAACCGTGGTAATCGGGGTCTAAGTTCGGCTGGAGTGTATCGATAGTCGCGAAGCGCATCCTCCAGTGCGCTCCTCAATCGGTCGTTGCACTGGCTACTTACCGTAGCAACCCTATCATCCTCCTCTACGACAGCGGGATTGGACCGCGGCTGCGTCACATCAATTGCTGACGCTTGCACCGCGGTTTGTGGCGTAGTCAAGATGACACGATTGCCCAGTACTTCTGAGCGCAGCCTATCAAGTGCAGCATCGTCCAACAAGTGATTGCGTTGGATGACCCGCACCTGATCCGACAGTCGTTGGGCCGAAACACTGATGGTTGGTTCTAGGTCCTGGAACAGAGACAGCATCCTAACACGGTACGCAGTGAGGTTAGTTCCTCCCTCTGTAGACCCATAATATGCGCGCATGACATTCGCGTTTATTGACGAAGTCCATCGCATGCGCGACACATTTCCACCGGCAGCGGGGACCCTGATCGGGGCCTGTTGGCCCCTAGGTCCCAAGCTCGCTGGTGGCCGTCCTCTTCCTCGTCGTTGTCTTGTTGGTGGTGGAGGTGGTGACGACGGCGGGGAGAAAAACTCGTCGCTCGAGCTCGACGCAACTGCAGCGACCGGCGACACGGCGCTCACGCGTGTAGCGCGTCCCGGCGGCTGCGAGGCGGAGCTGAGCGACGAGCCCGGAGATGGTAGGAGTGCCTCTAGGTTCTTGGCCCGGTGTCTGGTCAGCATCGACGTCAATTATTTAGAGAATCTTGATTCTTGACAAACGGTTTTTTCTGGTAATTTTTACACATAGTTCAAGAAGGTGTTGTGGAGTTAGTGGATTCATATTTATCTTATTTTGTTATTGTTTGTTCCTGATTTAATATGTTTTCGACTAGAGATAGTAGAAAAAATAAAATAAAATTGTTTAGTTTTGTAAAATATGTCCTGTCAATTTGACGGTCGGGCCACAGATTATTATTATTATTATTATAACGACGACGTCATGATGTGCGTCGTGTACTGGTGAGATGTTGAATGTCGCCTACACCACTAGCATTTACAACTTGGTTATTTTACGGGCTGGCTGGCTCGCTGGCTTCGTGCATATTCGTGCTCTCCAAGCATGCAGAGCACGAATATGCACTCGGCAACTATTATCCAACTATTAAGTATGTAATGAGCTACATGATTAGTATTTACTTTTACTGCAATTCATGATTGTTTCATCTCACGAACATAGTATTTTGGAACCATACTGAAATCTATGAAAAAAACATATCTAATCTCAAATTCCTTCCAAAGGAAAATTGTCTAAGTGTTACAAATGTTTGTGCTCGTGATTGTAAAAGCGTAATTGTTATAATGTTACATACCAGACTCTAGGCACGAGCATGGACGGGAAGGTCTCGTTGGGCCCGGGCCGGATCTTCATCTTGGTGACAAAGACGCGGCGCATGAACACGCCCACGCAGTCCTCGCGCTTCGTTATTGTGGGGTCGTTGCACCGCGCCAGCCTCAAACATTTTCAACATTGCGTAAAATTAAGTCTGTTTTCCCAAAAGGGTTAAAAAAGATTGTTATTTTTCTATATTCTTTTATTATTTGGCACTTGCCACAAGTACACACAAAATTTAAATAAAAATCGTGAATGTATTATTATCAACCGTCCAGACATACAGACTACGTGCTCTAATTTTAATAAATAGAATCATTTACAGTCGGAGTAAACCAACTTTGCTTCTTGATGAGCTTCTAAATGTACGCAATTCAGTTTATTATATCATTTAAGGACATTATCACTCACCTGCCACCGTACAATTGAACGCCATAGCTTGCAAACACGAACATCAGCAGAATCAATAGTGTCGATACCTGTTGACAAGTGTAGTCGGAACAAAATCTTTAGCGGGCCATAAGATTTGAAACATAATAATAAGAGTAAACAACGTCAGTATTCTTGATACAACTCAGGGCTTATTTCATAATTTAATTCGTGTTCGTAAGCTGACGTAATTGCTTTAGAATAGTGACAGCTTGCAACAGCTTGAACGCCGTTAAGCTGTGCTGATGTGCGCGATTAGTTTCACATATAAAATCCGGTCTTAGTAGTTAATGAAGTGAAAGAATGTAATTACAGTACACGGCTGATAATATGACACGAAAACCAATGTTTGAACGTCCTTTATAGTTGGATAGGTGCAAACTTACGAGCAGTATCTCTTTGAAGCCCCGGCACAGTTCGTAGACCACCTTGCGCATATGCGGCACGAGCGTGAAGATCCGCAGCGGCCGCACGCAGCGCAGGATCATCAGCATCTGCGCGGCCGAGCCCGGCGGCACGCGGACAGGCATCCAGCACAGAAATGTCAATGATACCTGTTCAAATCATAGTGATAATTATTTTCTTTAAAATATCGTCTGTTGGGTTTTGTTAGTGGGAACATAACAAAATTGTCTAGTTATATAAAAAAAGGGTCGCTTTATCTACAAGAGTTGTTTTATCGATAAGTAGTAAATTATATTTTCATGAAGCTCCGTCTAATTGTACATTTCTTGAAGTCGAATATAATTAGTTTGCGGTATCTTCCTTGAGGGAGAAGGATTAGTGTACAAAAGGGCTAATTTTTGAATCTGTAATAGTCTATGAGTGATATTGTATAATATATTGGATGATAATACAGCACTTACGATGTAGATAAACACGTCTAGCACTGCAGCGGCATCTTTTAAATAAGCTTTAGGCGTGAAGAACAATCCGTCTGCTAAAATTTTCAGCGCCAGTTCTAAGCTCATAAAAACTACAAATCCGTATTCGGCAATCTGAACAAAAAAAAAAACATTATATACTAAGATATTTCACAAGAAGGCACGGTGTTTAGGAACAAAAGAATAAAATGAGTAAAAAGAATTTAGTGTAAGATGGTTACAGCAGTTACCTGCAGAACGAAGTTCTCCATAACTCTGTAGGTAGGCGTTTCGAACATCATCGATAAGCACGAGAGAGTGGTGACCATAATCATGACCCAATCCATGTAGGTCACTAGGCCAAGGAAATTACTGGAAGAAGACCATACAGAAGTAAGTAAAACTTAACGACATGGAAATGAAACGCAGAGACAGATCAATTTGATTTTTAACCGACTTTAAAAAAATGGAGGAGGTTCTATGTCTGACTGTTTTTTTTTTAGTTTATGTTCACCGCTCCAATTATTTTTTTTGTTTAAAGGAAAAAAAACCGGAAAATAAGTTTACTTCCGGAAGTCAGTGGCAAAAAGTCAACGAAGCAGACAAAGTCAACGACTTCCTGAAGTAAAGTTATATTCCACTTTTTTTCTAGTCTATATTAATAAGCTTTGTAAAGATGCACGGTTGTTGTGGATGAAAGAATACTCACTGAAAACTTTTATAGTGTACTTTTCTCTCATTGCCAGTGACGGGGTCCCGCAGCCGGGCGTCATAACGAGCGTCGACGATGGCGCGACATATCTTCCTGAAGCGCGACTCTCTCGGGACTATCAGCAGGGGCGTGTCGAACAGAGGATGATTCTCGCGCAAGTCTTCCTCGCGTTGATTCCTAAAAGTAACATTATGGGTAAGATTGAGGTCAAAAGTAAACATTTAGGTTCCTCTACACTACTCTACAGGATAAAATAATCATCTTCCTGATCTAGTGCCATGTTACTGGTCGGCGCAACACCTTTTTTCTTCCATTCTTCCCCGTCAATCGTCACGCTATTATTCACTCCTTTGTTTCATATCATGTTGTATATTTTTAAGCGTCTTTGGGAAAAAAATGTTTTCCGCCGAACCCACGTAATATGGGTCAAGGCCAGAAAGGCGATGATGATGAACGTTTTTAACAATGTCGCACTTATAATCAAAAAATAAATTTGCAAGTTTGTTTGTTCAGCTCACCTTCTCATCTCGGCTTGCTGCCTCTTGGCCTGCAGCAGCCGTATGTCGAGGTAGGGCGGGCGCGCGCGGGAGGAAGGCACGACACGCGACGCGGCGCCGATGTCGCCGTTCTCCAGCAGGTGCTCGTACGTCTGCTTCAGCTTTATGGACCCGCTGCGCACCGATCGCCGGATAGAGCGCGAGCCGAACCTGAGAGCCATATTATTGCTCACTCGTTAATCAGGCCATATCTTTTTAACTTCAGCTTACTGTGCCTAAATTCAGAATCTCAGATAGGTAACAGGTTTTGGGAATTATCTAAGATTCTGAATTCAAGGTTAAAGCCATGGCCATACTGAGATTGAATCCCGCGCATGATGCGACTGCGACAATAATTAGAAGTTACGCTACTTCTATTACGCGTCAGTTAAAATAACTTATAAGTTAGTTGATACACGCGGCTTATGCATATCACCCCGCATTTCGCGCAGAATTCGTTTTAGTTTGACCAGACCTTTAGATTGAAACTAAATTAAATACATACTTCTTTTGATCGACTCGCAATTGCTTTGCGCTCGATATTGTCCCTTGCGGCTTCAGACCAGACTTGCCTCCAGTCGCTAACATTGCTGAATCTCCCAATAAGGGTCGGTGATTATTTGAATCCCTGAAATAGCATCAATGAATCATGATTGTTGAACCCCTGAGTTTGAGTATATATCCAATAGTATCATTCATATAACAAAAAGCGAAACAAAAAGAAAATAAACCTTAATAACGCGACTGTTACTGCAACTAAATTGATACCTGTGAAGGTAAAAAAATATATTAAAGCAAAATAAAACGAAAAATTTACGGCCTGTGTATTTCCGTTCAGAGGATCATATTGTAGAAACAAGAAGTAAAAAAATATATATTTTCTGTATAACATTCCATGTACCACAACATTAACAATGAAAGGAGTGAGAGTAAAGAAAAACATGAAAGATCATTTCCATTGAGCATGCGCCCATACCGAAAGGGTCACCAACTCGGTCTAAACTGGGTATTAAAAACCCAGCTTAGTTTATCGACTTAACGCTATTACCGCGATGAATGTCATGCAGGCCCACCGATAGTTCGGCAGGGTGTGTTCCACTAACTCAATGATGGAGCTGACGACGTGGCGGCGCAGTGCGGAGCTAGGCCGCTGCGACGGTGGCGCCACCACCAGCGTCTTCACGAGGCAGCGCTTGCGGTACGGAAACGCGATCTTGGCCACACCGATGTACTCGAAAGCGCGACGAGAAACGTCCCCGCCACTTGCTGCACCTGCCTCCTCCTCGCCTTCTACTTCGCATACGAATTGACGCATGAATGACTCGCGAACCTGAGGGATATACAAGATAACTTAGTGACATAAGTATATACTTACATAGCTCATTGTATATTTTTTTTTTCTTTGGGTACCCACATATACATAATACATATTACAGTTACAGTTTTACGATCTGAGACATGTTTATTATATATCCAACAGATACAAACCTGATTAACATATCTTTGGTGTTTAAGGTAGGTACGTTAACGGATGTGTTTGGTTTACGCCTAATATGAAGACCCATGAGTTCATTGAAAGTGAAGTACTAGTTTTTGTAATATATATAATTTACCTTGGGTAAATTGAAATCACCAGGGACTTTGTGCAACTTTGTCATTTGCGGGCTATCAGGAAACTTCTCGAATATTCTCAATCTAAATGGCAGGCTCTCTTTGATTTCCGCGCTTTGCTGACGGTACCTGAGTTGTTTCAACTTTTTTATATCCTCATCCAGTTCCAAATTGTCTAAGATTACTGCTACGAAAAGTGATAACACAATCTGAAATATGGTACAAATTTTTGAGATATTTATATTATGCGTATTTAAACATACGTATCTCTTCTGTAAACAACATTTTTTCCTTACCAAAGTAACGAAAAGATGGTACAGTATGAAGTAAATGGCAACTAAAGGCGTCAGTGTTTGGCTTGTTCGTACCATGGTTTCGTCCATTACCTCTACCCAGGCTTCTTGAGTTAGAATTTGGAACATGGACATGAAAGCCTAAAACATAGGTATTATTTTAATTACCTATAAGTACAGTATAAACTGTTAGTATATTTATATCTATAAGTTTAAGAATATACTTATATAATTTATAAAAGTACCTCATCAAATGTTTCAAACTTAGTGAATTCGCATAGGAAACAAAACAGCTGCATTGAAATAGAGGAGCTAATGATGAGTAAACACATTGTGAATATAATCAGGCTGCCAAGCTTTTTTCCTGGTCCAAAGATTTTGTAGACAAATCCTTCTAATAATGGTGATGCTTTTATCAACCTTACAATTCGAAGAACCTTAAATCAAAACAAAGTTTTTATACACATAGTAATCAAATAATTTAATAGAATTAATAATGTGTGGTACAAAAACATTGTCTCTCATGCTTGAGACTGTGAGTTCAACACTGAAATGAGACTTTTACAATTCATATGTACTTTCTAAGTTTTCTTGCATATCACAGACATTGGTGAAGGAAAACATCGTGAGAGAAGACTGATTAATATACATAAGTCTAAAATTGCCAACCCATCTTGAGCATGGTGTAATGCTCATGCCTTTTCTGTTTGAGAAGAGGCCTTTGCACAGTAGTGGGAATAGGCTGGCATAGTGGTGGTACAAATTGTATTACCTAACAAGTTAGGTAAATACCTATATTTACCTGAAAATATGTAAAGCCTGACATGTACAGCTGGGGTATTATATGAATCGTAGTACCAATAGCTAAAAGTAATTCAAACTTGTGAACAGAGTGTTTGAAATAACCCTTTAAGCCCAAACACCATATCTTGATTAAAGCTTCCAGATCCAAGAAAATAGTAAATGCAATCTGAAAATAAGGAAAAACAATTGTTATACTATAAATTATGACTAGGTTAAAATAAAATTATCGAAATCGCAATCACAGTTACCTCTATGTAATAGTATTTTTCGTAAAAGAATTCTCTAGGATTGTCATCATGTTTGAAGTTCATTGTTGCTGTTATTATTCCATTAGCCAATACAACCCCCATGACAAGCAGGCGAAAATACGCAGACCTTAATAATCTGTGGAATATTTCTGGTGCACTGCCTGAAAGATAAAAAAACATATAATTATATTATTTCGTCTTTTTATTTATGTTTAGCTCCAATTTTTTTTAATATTATTTACCTGAATGTTTATTTTCATCAATAGTAACCAATTTCCATCCATTATCATCTCCAGTGAAAAATTGGGTAGTGCTACCTTTGGTAATAGGGTTTCTTACACCCCACATTTGTTGGAACTGTACCCTTATTTCATTGAAAGTTTCAGTTATTACAGCTATGAAAACATTCTTCACCAGCCAGGCCAAAAAGAATATCATTGTACTGGAAAGAGTTTATAAAAAAATATGTAATGTTTTACAGATGATTATGAATAAAGTTAAGCAGTTTTGATAATTTACCTGAAGTATAAAGCTGATCTCCAAGTTGGTAGAGAGTCGATAGCCCGATACATGATGAAAACCCAACCTTCTTGTGATGATGCTTGGTAGACGGTGAACAAGCTTGTTGCTAAACAGGAATAAGTTTCATAAATTAGTTCATTATTATTTGCTTTAGAATTTTCCCAACTTTGTAAGGCCAGTCTAACCAGATACAGCTTAATACAGATACATATTTACATAAACCAGTTATTGAGTACAATTATATAAACAAGTTAACTTAGTTTAAATAATATGTTAATTTTATATTTGTTTACTTACTAAACTCCTCAAATCCATTGAATCCCATAATGTATTTGGATAAATTGAGTTTCATACACTTCATTCCAGGAGGACATTGATATCCTGAGCCAGGGTCAGGGGAGCAAAAAGTGTCTGGGATAGCTAAGGAATTAATAGTGATTTGACTGAAAAAAAAGTACAGAACTAATTTTAATGTTTTCTTTTGTAGCAAATTATTTTACATAAAAGGTGAGTTTTTGAACAGGGCAGTCATGCCATCCACTAGGAAGGGGCAAGTTCGTTTTAAGAACTATCTAGAGCCTTTAAAGTCTTTCAACAATGATATACTGCCTCTTTAAAAAAAATCCAAAGTGGTAAAGTACTAAATATTTGATCAATACAAAATACTGACTAGGGATTTGTATCATTCCTGACACAGTGATGAGTTAATTCTCCAAAGAACTGTACTCCAAGCAAGCTATACAGTGACATGAAGAACAAGAAGAATAGTGTCACATTGTAGATCTGTTGACTTGATCTCCTGTAAAACACAAATTACAAAGTGTGAGTGTGTGTTATCTGCTGAATTCATCAGAATTTTATATTACAAAGTCCCACTGTTGGGAAAAGGCGTCCCCCATATGAATTTTATAATATTTGGAATTATTTAACTACAAAAATGGTCAATCTTGTTTCAAATTATATAGAGTAACTATATGGGGATCCATTAAAACCACTTACTTGAATATCTGATTGATTCTTGATTTTGGCATAGAGAACTTTAAAAATACTCTCAGAAATCGTATCATTATCAATGGTCTGGGTGCTCTTAATATACTTAGGTAACTGTATCTGGGTACTATACCCGTCAGTTCAAACATTTGTAATAAAACAGATACCCAAAGAAAAAACACCATTGATGCATCAAACTGGCACCAGTGATCTTTTAAGTAGGCTACATCACCCTGAAAAGATTATTTAATTTATGGTTATATTTTGAGGTACTTAATTAACATCAAAATTAATCAATAAAGAATCCTTCTTATTGTTTTAAAGTATTCATATTCAATTATAATATACATTATTATGATATTTGAATACTTGTTTGACACATACCTTCAATATTCCTCTAATATGCATTTTAGCTATCATTTCTGCAGTAAATAAGAGTGTGACACTGCAATCCACAGCAAAAGTAATAGTTTGTAGAGATGGGTACTTTTCAAATGACTTTGGAGTATTCAGTGACACAGACATTAAACTTAATAAAGCACATAATCTTAAAATTCTTCTAACCCATAGCTGGAAAAGATATTACTTTATGTTAATAACTGTATATCTACAGGCTTCATTTCAATTGAAGACAGCACCCTGGATTGGTCAATATTAAATTAAATTAACAACTTAAGTGCGGGAAACCACAGGAGTTATGTGGATAGAATTTGGATCAAATATTGTTTAGTAAAATTAAATGGAAGAGAAACCGCGACTTAGTATAAAAAATTGCCTAAATTACCTTGTTGACCCATTCTATATCAGCACTTTCGTTTAGAGATTCTTCTGGACCATAGTCTGCTAGTACCGGCTCCCCTTTGAGGCTTTGTTTTCGACCCAACATTTTCATGAACTTAATAATTATTTTATTTGAAATCTTGCGTTGAAAAACTCGGCTGTATAAGCCGAACTATAAAATATATAAAAGCGAAATGGACAGGAATTACTGCTTAATTAACTGATTAAATCGAAATTACCCGTATCAACAGAAAATTGAATTATTTCATGAAATTTTCGCGAAAATCGTTTTGACATGTTTTCAGTTCTGAGACCTGAGTTCTGATAATATTATTGATTTTCCCAATGTTGCCAGATGAAACAAGTACAAACAGTCGATCGATCGAGAGAGTTTTACTTTTATAAATTAGAATAATGGATCAACTCCTTTTGGAGTACAAAATCCAATCAAACGCAGAAGAGCGAAACTAACAGCGAGGTGGCGTAGGGTGGGATGAAATGATATCTTCACATTTTTTCAGTTAACTATGTGGTTAATCACAGTTGAGGAGCATAGTTAAGACGTCATTAATTTAAAAGCCCTTGCACCTTACTTTCATAACCACTGCTTGAGTACTATGTCCTTAATTTCGTCCAAGCCCAATGAATTGGATTTTTGAAAACTCCAAATAGTTGCAGAATGTGCATCATTATACCAACATGCAGATATAGTAATATTATTGACAATGTGTCAATGATAAAGAACAAGGGCCGCGGAAATTGAGGATTATCACCTGTCAAAAAGTAACTGTCGCTGTACTCCGCTGTAGTTGTTATTTGTTTGACAATTTTGTTTGTGTTGTAAATACAAATTTATGAAACTATTAAAAAAGCGGATGAAAAAGCAAAATATTCTGCATATAACTAGATTGCAAATACACATTCATAATGTTTATTTATATGAGTAAGAAGGTAATTTTATTTTGTTGATATTCGGTGTTTCCATAGTGATTTGATGCATAGATTTAAAAAAATGTTCTTACTCAACTTTAAGTAATTTAAGGTATCCTATAAATACATATAAACCCTATATTAGCAAAACTATTTACATCTATATATTTTTGTAATTGGCTTAGTTTCAAAGTAGTTTAACAAACTTTAGAGAAGTTTTGTAGTTATTTTTGTACATGACATTATTTGCAAATTATTAAATTGCTATCATGTCCAGCTTACATGAGAATAATTCATTAGCTAGGAATGCAAATATTGTCCAGACCAATTTTACTAGCTTGTCTGTTTTTTTTTGTGAATATCATCTCGCAGGTCAACCTATGAGGTTGCAATGGGTTATACTGAATATAAAATTTGAGGCCAAGAAATAGTAAATCGGTAACCAAATAGTCTAATTATCTTTGACAGCCACTCCTGGCTCGTACATTCTAGCAGTTCCACATGAGTGAATTTACTGATCAAAACTATACTGTATTTTAAACTAGAAACAAACACATAAAAAGTTTATTTGAATTGTGTGGTTTTGGATATTAATTTGTCAAACATGGAAAGAATAATATGAACTGAAAATATCAAACTATGTACTGTATGCACACCAAAAAGTATCTTAATAATTTCTATATTTTTGTAGTTATAAGGTCTAGGTTTTAAAATAGTTTTAACTTGCTCTTTTCAGATTGCTATACCCAAACAGTCAAATGTAGCTTGTATATCTTGGAACCATTCAACAGGATACATTGCTGTTGGTGGAGAAGAGGGCATGTTAAAGGTTCTAAAATTGGAATCTGGTAATCTTTACAATTTATTTTAGACACTATACCAATTCATAAACCATTATTTATTTGACAGCCTATAAATGCTCAGATATAATACAAAATTATAAAAACAAAGTGAATAGGGGTGGTCCTGCATGCATACAACTGAAGGTTGAAAAACCGGCCAAGAGCGTGTCGGGCCACGCTCAGTATAGGGTTCCGTAGTTTCCCGTCCGTCACAATAAGTGTTCCCACTTATGATATACATTACAGGTGGTAATTTTGTATTGCGAGAACCGATTTCAATAATTCTTTTTTTGTTTGAAAAAAGATACGTTCAGGATAATAAAATATGTAAACGAAGTTAAAAAAAATGCTTGCATAAACGATTATACTACAAACTTAGTCCAGAAATTATTTTGTACAACTTTTTTTTTTTTTACAAAAACTGTTATGTCAATCAAGTTCAAAATAATTTTCATAGAAAGTCCTTATTAAGTTCTACTTTTCAAAATTTTTTCATATTTTTTAAACTTATGGTTCAAAAGTTAGAGGGGGGGGGACACATTGTTTTTTACTTTTGGAGCGATTATTTCCGAAATTATTGACATTATCAAAAAATGATTTTAGTAAACCCCTATTCATTTTTAAATACCTTTCCAACAATATATCACACGTTAGGGTTGAAATAAAAAAAAAAAACACTTCCCACTTTACATATTGGGTGTTTCTCTGCTATTTAGAAACTCATTACTACAAGACTGTCCTAACCAAAATTTATCAAATGTTGAGAATGTTTGTCAATACAAAGCAAGGTAATAGTATATCAAAAATATATATTCAAGAAACACACACATTTTTTTCTTTGTTTTTGAGGTATGAGCGGTTTTGTGCAAAATCGTGACAGGGTAATGTTGTGACTAACCAGGGGAATGTTTTTATGAACAAAAACTAATATTTTTGTATGTTTAAATAATCAAATCTTTATTTTTATTAGCACTTACAATGTGTAATTATTACTTAAATAATCAACGAGATCAAAACTAAATTCGCTTACAAAATAGAGACATTTTAATAACATTTGTTATAAACTGAACAAAATCAACTTCTTACTTTAACAGTCTTTCTAAAATACTGATTGTTTGACATAAGTCAGCTCTTAGAATGTTAATGAAAATAAAAACAAAAATATTACCTCTGTTATCCTATTATTACAATAAACTTTTTGGCTTACAACTAAGAAACATTTATACTTTTTAGGTAACTTGAAATAATTATCATTAGTGGCACAGTATATCACTAAAAATCAATTTTATCTTTCAGAGAAACATCTCTTATTTCTCAAAGACATGTACTGATTTTCGAAAACTATAAAATAATCTACTTCCTTTAACAGTCACGTTCGGAACAGGCAACTTTTCCATTATTTGGTCAAAACCGACATCAAACATATCATTCTCATCTATTCTAAACGTGTAACCTTTGTTATCACAAATTTTCAGAAAAGTCACTGTTAGTTCGCCGTCCTCATCATCTACTTTATTAACAACAGCAGCATAACGATATTCCCTGTTCCCGACAGTAAACTTAACTAAAACATAATCACCACTGTTATAATAAGTTTGCTGAAGGCCGCTTGTACTAGGCTCCGCAGTATTCTCAAGATCAGTCTTAGTATTTTCAATCAGTCTTAAAAGGACAGTCTGTGTAATGCAGTCATTATTCCGTGGGATTTGAGCTAGCGGGATTTCGTCTTCGGAATCGGAGTCTGTGTAGAAATCCTCGACGTGAAGTTTTGCCACTTCATAGTTCATAACACCTAGGTTAAAATGCTGGCATTCTTCTTCACAAGGGCAGCTTAAGCTCTTCATTATAAGTTTGGCAGTGCCTTGTGGCAAACCCAAAGGACTGCGTGATATCTTTCCCTTAATCTGATGTATTTTAAGGGTGCCATAAAAGCTTTTTAATTTTTTGGCGTCTTTCAGAATATCGATAGCCATTTTTTTTATTGCATCATCGTCAACTGTAAATAGAGTGATTGAAGGACACCTTTGACGTACAGAGTCTATAAAAGATTCCAAACTATCGATATCTCCTCCTGCAGCAACGACAGCATCAGCAGATCTTTTGCACGTGGCGCCAATACCATCTGCGGCACTCTTGCCATGGCCACTCTCTGAAAAATTCCAGGAGAACTTTTCTACATTTGGAACCTCCACATGTAGCCTCGAAGCCAGAATATGGAACATCGTTTTATTTCGATACTGTGTAACGGGTCCGTCGCTCACAAAATGAATGCCGGTAATATGCGATGGTAAAGTTCTAAAAATAGGCTTCAAATGTTCCCAAATAGCAGCAGGTGAGTGTGTAGTATTTTGGGAAACAGTACAATAGGATTTTAAGGCATTTTTAGTGTAAACTACCACGGTATGAAGGCTAAGCTGAAGTCTAGAACCTCCAAAATGATAGGCCTGTATCTCCTCACTGTACTTGGTACAGTAATTTTCTGAAAAGTCCATGAGTATAACAACTTCATTATCATTAAGATTCTCTTTTAACTCTTTGATAGCTGTGTACTGATGAAATATGTTTCTTTCGTGGTTATAATACGCATCCAGTTCATCGTGTAGTTCTTGTATTAATTCACGAGGACTAACCGTAATTTTCTTTTTCACATATTTTGTTATAGATCGTACTTTATTTAACTTTGGATCTTTGTAATCTTGTTTCTCAGCTATCCATTTTTTATACACTATAGGCTTGCTATCATCAAACTCTTGGTAATCAGGATTCTTATTGAAACAATGCTGACATTCCCGAGATAAACATTGCTCATCATAACGATTACAGCAAGTTTTTTCAAGCAATTTATTATGATTATCGTAGCGCAAAATCTTCCGGCAGTACAAGGCAGATAATTTCATATCAATGTTTGCGTGTCTGATACAAAGGCATGTATCCCGTTCATTTATTTTGGGTGTTACCACCCAGAATGGACGCAAACGACAGAATGTCTGATAACTGATTAGACCTGAGTGATTACTCTTAAATTTCTGGTACAAATTGGTCAATGTATCTAGCAAGTATCTCTTTTGCTTTTTGACTCTGTTCTTGGTTACACATTCCCGTTTTCCTGCACCAATTCTGCTATTATCATCATTTTCATAAAAATTTTGTACTATCTTCATATGTTCGGATGCAATAAGTGGTAGTCGAGTCCGTGTTGTGGGTAATAATGATAGATTTTTAATTTTCTGAAGCCTCTTATAGGACACCACACTTTCTTGGCTCCTCCATAACTTATATTTTTCAACCAATTCACCTGATATAACTTTTCCGAAAATATGTTTCTCTTTTTGTGTTTGTAATCCTGCATAGTTTTCTTTTAATTGTTTATTTAATACTTCCCCAAAAAGTGCCTTCTTAACAACGTCTTTGCGAGTTGATGGAGTGACACACATTCGTGTTAGTTTTGTGTTAGGTGTCTCATCTTTTTTACCGTTTTTATTAAGTTTTTGTTCCAACCGTTGTAATCTTTTCTTATATTTTTCCAATTTCTGTTTGTATTGTTGAATCTTATTGTCTTTATCTTTCAATATCTTTGCACGTTTCTTTCTGGCCTGTTTCTTTCTTGCCTCAACTAATGCATTTTCTGACGACCTTAATGGCGCCGGACATTCTAATGTTGGGCCAGTAGTAGAATCTGGTGTATTTTCCCTGACAAAAGTATTAGTTATTTCTTTCATGGCCCTTTTTTTTTGACGATATTTAGTACAGCGCTCTTTCCAAGTCTTTTTAGCAGCCTTATGCTCGCGACGACTCATATCCTTAACCAATTTTATGCTCCCTTTTTCTTTCTTCTTTTGGTATTTCAGCCTTTCTTTTTCTTTCATTTCTTCTAGTTTTTGAGGGTCATTTTTAAGGCGTTGATATCTCAATTGTTCAGCTATTCGTTTTTGTTCTAATATTTCTTCTCTTGTTTTGGGTGGCTTCTTTTTAGGTGGCATTTTGAGCTATAACCTACGAAAAAGAACGATAATTATATTATTAACGCTGAGGAAGATTGATGCGCTATCTAGCAATGAAGTCTTTACAAAACTTAAAAAACATTCCCCTGAGGTAAGAAACACTCCCCTGTGCAAATAAATGACAGGGGGATGTTGACCAGGGGAATGTTTTTTTAACTTGAAAACCAAATAACACAAAATCATTAAAACATATCACATTTATAACACAGATGTGCAGACATGATTGCTAGTAAAATAATGTAAACAAATTATCTTATTTAAAACTCTTAAAATATGAAAACAAATGCTCACCAGTGGAGTGTTCGTACTAACGGCCGCGACGCGTGGTTCACATCCAAACACAGTGGTGCTACTGACAAAATGGCGGCTGTCTATTTACATTGACAACCGAACGAACTTCACACCGTTTGCGTTCCATTTCACCGTTGAAATGTTTTAGACTAATAACGTAAGTGATTTTCGCGCCGTTTTCAAATGTTACCAGGGTAGTGTTTTTAAAATTTGAGGACAAACTTCGTAATTTTTTTTTCAAATATTTTTTTATTATAGGCATGTAATTTGTAATTTAAAATATGCCACAGTCTTCTACAATTACATATTATTATCATTTAGTAACGAATTGACAAGTATTAAATATATAAATGGGTATCAATACTTTTAATTCTGGAAAAGGGACATACCAGGGGAGTGGTTTTTGAGATGTATAACATTTTTTTTCTCGAAAATTATTATATTAAATTATATAATGAGCAATGGTGAACCAAGAATACCACATTTATGTTCATATTAATCCTAAACATTTTTAAATTATAGTACTTATTCTAATAAAATTTGCTTGGGACAGTGATTTTCCATTTAGCAGAGAAATGCCCATATAGGGTGGCTACCCTAATAAAACATTTTTTTCCAATTTTTATTTTACCACTTTGTCGGCGTGATTGATATACATATTGGTACCAAATTTCAGCTTTCTAGTGCAAACGGTCACAGAGATTAAGCGAGGACGGACGGACAGACAGACATGGCGAAACTATAAGGGTTCCTAGTTGACTACGGAACCCTAAAAAGATATCTTTGTATTAACTGTGTGGAGTGTCTACTATAGGTCATGTATTTTTTTCTCAAGTAAATGGTTACTGGAAGCTTCTAAAGTCATAAAAATTTGGTCCTCCCCCCCCTCTAATATACAAAGAAAGGGGAGTAAAAATCTGAAAAAAATTGGATTAATCTAAAATTGATTATAAAAATCCCAAATTAGTGCTAACGATTTGAACAAGGTTTGATAAATTGTTTTTGAGATATGGGACTATTTCATAAACTGCAGCTGTAACTTTGCTTTTCATTAAGATACTATGAAGAACAAATTTAGTTTTGTGGTTGAGTAATGCAGAAAATGTTAAAAATATTGTTATTGTATTGTTTGATGCTACAGTTTCTAATGTGTGCTCTCCTTCATTTGTGTGACTGTATTCAATATTCATAATTGTATGAAGCTGTGAACAGTAAAATATTTATATAAGCTTGATCAAGTCAATACTTACATTTGAAATTCAAACTCTTTCCATTAATATCATGAACATGAAAGTTTGTACATGGCCGACATTGTTAATAGATAAACTTAGTTTTCTTCTTCATTTAATTTTTTATTTTGCAGGAGGTGGAGGGAATCTCTCAATGAATCTAAGCTTAGAAGGCCACACTGGTCAGTTGTGTGTGGCTATTTGGAATGAAGTCTTTCAGAAGCTGACAACTAGTGATGAACATGGCGTCATCATTGTTTGGATGCTTTATAAGGTAATTTCCACTTATTTTGTAAAGAAGCAAGTACTTTGTAATAAAAGGTAAATAATTTATGTAAGTTTTGTAGCAAGTCACATTCAGTAAATGAATATTTTTGTAAATTTAAACTTTCATAAATGGTGTTGTGATAGAATTATGAAAATGTGAATAAATGCCAAAACATCAGGAATCATTTTTATTTTGGCCTTGTGTATGGTGATGGATTTGGAACCTACTATTATAATACGATTTGTATTACTTTCCAGGGGTCTTGGTATGAAGAAATGATAAATAACAGAAACAAATCAACTGTGAGGAGCATGGCTTGGGGTTCTGATGGACAAAAGATCTGCATAGCATATGAGGATGGTGGGCTACCATCTAAATAAAATAATTCCTCTTAATGAGACATGAGAACAAATATTGTTACCATCTTTATGTTAGAAATCACTTGATTTGTCATTGAACTTGACTTAGATTTTGCATTTTATTAGCGCGAGTATAACCATTGCAATAATATATTACAATAATAAAAAAAAACACATGGTGTGGTTCAGTCTAACACATTGTACAATTACAGGCGCTGTTATTGTGGGGTCTGTGGATGGTTCTCGAGTGTGGGGCAAAGACATTAAAGGGCCGGGGCTTGCTGCAGTCCAGTGGTCGCCCGATAACGCACAGCTGCTCTTTGCGCTGACCAATGGGGAGCTGCACATATATGACGATCAAGGGAATTTTACAGTATGTTAACATTACATTATTCGAGCTTGTTTTAAATGGCACGTAGAGGTTTAATGAGAGATTATCATACCTATCCATCCATATGAGTGCCAACTGACTACAAAGCCAAAAAAAAAATTAGAAACAAAAGCAATATAATACTTTTCCTGTCCAGATGCCAGTTACTATTCATGGTGTGTCAGGATCAATGGATATAGTTACAATGGACTGGTATTCAGGAAGTGCTCCAGCTAACAGACCCGTACTAGCAATTTCTTACAAAAGTGGTGTGATATTGTTAATGAAAAATTGCAATGAGGAAGGTAAACCGATATTTTCGATACTGTCGCGTATTTAATAACTTGAAAAGCTATTGTTCAAGTTGAAATACTATTCAATTCAACAAGTTAAAACACTATTCAACTAGTTAAATATGAATTCGATAATTTGAATATGAATTCGACAAGTTGAATATGAATTCGACAAGTTGAATCTAAACTCGACAAGTTGAAAGACTATTCATCAAGTATTTGTTTCAGGCCGATTACACATCAATAATCCTTTGAAATTGATAGGCCCTGCGTATAGGGCCCTTAATAGAAAGCAGTAACCGTACTGTCAAAAGTAGCAAAATAAAATATTTTATTCTATTTCAGATAGTGTTGTTGTAGAATCAAACATGTTAATTATTGATTGTCGCTGGAATCATAATGGCACCATCCTGGCTGCTGCTGGCTGCACGGCAGACAAGACTAACGTGGTACAATTTTTCGGCGCTTATGGGGAGGTATGTGCCTATGATAATGTAAATGAAATTGATGCACTGAAGTAGGTACATGAATGAACATTTTAAAGACCAATTTACCAAAATTCGAATGTTCGATTTCGGCTCTTTTATTCTACGACGAGGAGATATAAAAAAATAGCGAAACCGTACCTAATTTTTTATATGGTTTTATCAGTGTCATGTAAGTATTTAAAATATCAATAATTAACAGTCATCCGAGTGAACCGTTCAATTGAGTGAAGTGAAATTCTGCTATCAGCATACAGACCTGTTTGTTTCAGCATATAAGAACATTACGCGTGCCAGGTGGAAACATGAGAGCTTTATCGTGGGAGAAAAAGTCCCTGCGACTTGCTATCGCCATTGACTCCTTCATATACTTTGCTAACGTCAAAATGGACCACAAGTATGCTTTCTATGGAAATACCTTGGCCTACGTATCGGGAACAGAATCAGTTACCTTTTGGGATACTGTAACACATCAGGTTAGACTAATTTTGGTTTGTTTAATACGTATTTCTTTGTATACAAAAAATGACTTTCTATTTACCAATTCAGTCCTGGATCAATCATATTCCTGATGTTATTGATATGTGCGCAGTTGACGAATACTGTGTGATAGCCACTTTGGGACAAGTAATAATATCAAATCAGCAAGGAATACAATGTGATGGTGAGAATAATCATAATTTTACTAACATAATATCAAGTGTCTAATCGGCAAAATTGTTGTCATGTTTTCATAAAAAATAAAAAAAAGTTTAAGATAATTATTACAGCTGCGAATTTGTTTAATACATAAAAAATATATTTCCTTTTTCACTTTTTTGTATAAATATTTTAGCCAAAGCTGTAAGTATCCCTGTGGTATATGTGACCATAAACAGCAAAGCGATTGTAGTAGCAGCGTCGAAAGAATCGTTTATAATATGGAAGTTCTCTACGCCGTCTAGACCTCGTAAGTATTTATTTTTTATAGGGAAGTGCAAAAACAAGCGAAGTGTGGGAAAAATATTTTGTTTATCTATGATTTAACAAAAGAAATAATTTAAGACCTAAATAATATTTTTAAATCTAAAATATTATTTAGGTCTTAAATTATTTCTTTTGAAGACGATGCATTTAAGGGGCTGTCACGTGATACATTAATCACGTGAGGCTGGAAAGGGGGGAGTGATCTATAAAAATCACGAAATATTCTAAGAGGGGAGGTGTAGTATATATCACATGTACTTATGTATTAATTTTTTCGGCAAACGCGCGATTACAAGATGATACTTATAGGTACCTGTATTTTATAAATATAAAAAGATAAGATTCTTTGTAGGTACTTAAAATATAGTGGTAAAGGAGGAAGTGGGAGGGGGTTAAAATTGTCAAAAAACATGTGGACAACAAACATTTATGGACGGCCCCTAATGCGCTAAAAGTAAACTTCTCAACTAAAAATATTGTAACTATATAATTGTACTATTAATAACGTGTTATGTAATATTTCAGGCGCTACAGAACAGTTGTACCAAGCGGACGGGTCACCCGTCACGGCCGCAGACGCAGGCTTTCAGGATGACACTATAAGCTGCGTCGCAAGCTCCGACACCCATTTGTTAATCGGAAGAGATTCAGGCTCTATACTACTATTTTCACTTGTGAATTTTAAGAAGATCACTTCGATTAATATGAATTCGCGGCCTTATAGGTTGGGACTCAATTCTAATTCCAGGTATGTCTAGCTCTAACAGAGGAAATACGTGTGTGTTCTTTCAATTCAAATACTTACATTACTAAATTATAAAAACTCCAGGTTTTATTGTATTTTTTATTTGTAGCAAGTTCTATGTGATCGACCAGCCAGGTTCTCTATATTTGTTGGAGACCGATATGGCCAACAACATAAGTATCGGTCAAGCGTTACGTAAAGATGTGTGGAGCGCTCTCTGGGCGTCCGACAACCCGCAAATGTTGGCAGTCGCGGAAAAAGCTAGGCTCTATGTGATGAGGGATACTGAGCCTGAAGAGCCATTGACTATGCAGGGGTACCTGTGTAGGTTTAAGGTACGTAGAATCGTCACTATTCTTAAATGAGAAGTAAGAAAATGCAGTTCCGCAGTTCACAATTATTTTCGGAACCATTTTTAAGATCTACTGCACAGCTCTATTTTCTTCCATAACGACAAAGATATTATCTATTTGCCCGTTTTTAAATGTCAATGTTTTTGAAGTCAGATACGTAGTACTTGCAACTAACGTATGACCAGGTGTATGAATGTGAACGAGGCAAAAGGAGTAGGTGTAAGGATCGCAAGTGCCGCTCTGTGGTTTATGGTTTGTAATGTTTTTAGGAATTAGAGATCACGTCAGCACTTCTGGACAATGTGGATGATAAATGTACACCTCAACACATTGTAAGAGTAGAGGTTAAGTCTCTAAGAGACACGAGACAACTCCTTGAAAAAGTAGGATTAAAGGAAGCAGAAAACTTTATTAAAGATAACCCACATCCGCAACTATGGTATGATTTACAACGACATTGTAATAACAACAATGCTGTAAAATTATTTCAACTCATCATCTTCAGAATCATGTGTTAATGTAATACAATTTTCATAGTGTGTAGTAAAGATACTTCTCTCAGGTTGCTGTTAGCCGAAGCTGCTTTAAAAAACTTCGAGTCTGAATCGGCTCTAGATACTGCTGAAGCTGCATTTGTGAGACGTAATGATTACGCCGGAATAAAATTTGTGTCCCGTTTGAACGCATTACATTCGAATGCTCTTAAAAAGGCTGAGATATTAGCTTATTTCAAAGATTTTGATGCAGCTGAAAAGATATATCACAATGAAGACAGACGGTTTGTTATTATACGTGAACACCACGCAATTGCTAATTAAATTACTTAAGATTAACGCCTTATATATAAATACGCTATAATGTTGTAATTATATATTTCAGAGACTTGGCTATAGCTCTTCGGAAACGTTTGGGGCATTGGTTCCGCGTGGTTGAGTTATTGAAAATGTCGGCAAGTACCACCGATGCTCAGGTTAAACAGGCTTATAGTAACATTGGCGACTATTATATCGATAGGCAAAATTGGTAATGTATTTGACTACAGGCCTACCGCTTACTGAGTCGGTGCCTGTGGATGCAGCGCGGTTCGTGAGGGATGTTGCCGTGAGTAGGAGAATGACATGCTTCCACAGGAACCATCTAAGTAAGAGGCAGGCCTGTAATTATTTAAGTAAATATATTTTGATTGCTCAAAAATGACACAAAAGTGTAATTAGAAACTAGATCTGCTCGGCTGAATGTCAAAAAAAAATTAAGTCATGGCTGAATATTTGGTGTATCTTTTGTACAGGACAAGTGCGCTCGAGTACTACAATATGTCAAATAATACAGAAGGATTGAAGAAATGTTTTATGGCGCTCGAAGATAACGAGTCCTTATCGAAATTGTTCACAAGCTCTCCAAAACTCAAGGTATTTTAATAAAAGGAGATAAGTTATCAGTACATAATAGATAACTGATCTCAATCAAATAAATAATAAAGCAAAACATCTTTCAAATCTTTTAATTTCAACAGGATGTTGGTGTGACAAAGCAAAATGCATTAGATGACCTAAATGATTTTATAAGTCAAACACCATCTATACAAGGTATAATGCAATTAAAAGAAAGCGGCAGGATGACGCAAGCCGCTGAAATGGCGTTTCAGGCAAGTGAAGTTTGGCACAAGTCACCTGCCTTTATTACCTGACTGCCGAGCGGAGGAGGGTTATGTTATAAGAAAAACCGGGCATGTGTTAGTCAGACTCACACACCGAGGGTTCCGTACAAACTTGCGACATACATGGCCATATCTTTTGACTACGTAGACTCAGATATATGATTTTTCTACAATTACAAGGGACCACAGACTCCTTATCTTCCATATCTTCACGCGGTCCCGACATAAAGAGTCTAGACAGGCAGACATACAGATAAGATAAGATAAGATAAGATAATCATTTATTTCTCACCACAACAAATAATTAGTTACATTATTAGGTTTTGCGACCAATAAAGATTTACTAGTATTGTGGGAGACTGGTGCCTAAGCTAGACGAAAACGCCTGTATTTCAGGACACCAGGACTCCACCCCTTAGGAGATACATTTAAATATAATTAAGCACTCGTACACAAATGCGGTAAGTAGTATTAGCAAAGATAAAGTCACATTACAATATTTTATACTTAATAATAATAAGAGGTTAGTACATGGGTGTGTATATGTTCGGTGTGTGCGTGTATGCCTGTGTGTGTGTGTGTGTGTGTGTGTATGAAAGAGAAATAGTGAGTGTGTATGGCTGAAAGACTAGGAATAATATCCATATATGTGTATTGTAATATATATTTAGTGTATATTCTTTGGCAATTAGTTAATTAGTGTAATTCACTTATTGTCAAAAGTTTAATGAGCTAGTTATTTCGGCGCAGCCAGAAGTTTTTCCGTAGCATCATAACTTAGCTGCAGAAGCCAGATTCTAATTTTAGCTGTGCACTTGGTTTTGGTAAGATCATAAATTGAAATCGTTCTATTTATTTTATTATAAAGAAAACGACCAAGGTAACAGAAGAAACGTTTGGAGAACATTGTTGTTAGTCGTGTTCCATGATGATGTACTGGGTCAAAGCGCCTTTTACTTAACAGTGAGGAGTTAAAGAAGAGGAGTCCATGCTGTTTTAGGGCCGTATGTAAGACAAAGAGTTGACGGACAGTAAGGACTTTCGCCTCTTTGTATAAAGATGCTGTGGGATATCTAAATGGTAGAAAGGAAGATACCTTCAAGATAGCTCTCTGCGCTCTTTCCAGTTGGAGGATTGTATATTTAGGTGCACCACCCCATGATGTAATACAGTAAGTTAAAAGGGACTGGGCGAGAGTAAAGTAGATCGATTTCATCAGCCTGACATCAGCCGCATGTCTTAGGTTCTTGAAAACATATATCAACTTGCGTAATCTGTTGCTGAGGGTGTTGATGTGTTCATTGAATCTTAAGTTACAATCTATTATAACTCCCAGGTACTTAAGACTACCTTCTTTTTGTAATCGGGTGCAACTACAAATGTTTTCGTGTAAACTGGAGCAGGAGTGGGCGATTATGGAATATGAAGATATCGTTTGAGTAGTTTGTGTGGAGGGTTTCAGGGAAAAAGTAATGTACTTTGTTTTGTCCGTGTTTAGTGTAAGTACATTGTTATGCAGCCACCTCATCACAGCGTTAAAGCCTGCCTGTGCATTCGCGTAAACTGCATCCCATGAATTTGCGGTAAAGAGAAGGGCAGTGTCATCTGCAAATGTTATGATCTTACCATTGGGGATAGTGAGCATACCCAGCTCGTTAATGTATATGAGAAAGAGAGTAGGGCCGAGTACACTACCTTGTGGCACACCGTAGGTGACGGTGCGCTCTTCACTAACGATATCATCGACCTTAACGACCTGTGTACGCTCACTCAGGTAATCCTCAAAAAGTTCGAGCTGAGCACCCCTTATGCCTATTTTTTCCATCTTGTGAATGAGTATGGGTACAGAAACAGTGTCAAATGCTTTGGCAAGGTCTAGAAAAATTCCCAAGACCTTCTGCCCCCCATCCATATTTGTGACAACAAAGTTGGTTAGATCATGAACCGCATCGGACGTTGATCTTCCAGGCCGAAAGCCATACTGTGAGGGTGATAATATATTAAATTTTTCTAGGTAGTCAACTAGCCTGTTGCTCATGATCCTCTCAAGAATTTTGGATAATGCAGGAAGAACAGCAATGGGTCTGTAGTTTTTGACACTGTTTCTGTCCCCACTCTTGTAGATAGGATGTATAATTGATTTTTTAAACGGCTTAGGAAACTTCCCTAATTTGAGGGCGAGGTTGCAGATATAGGTGAGTGGTGGTACAATCACAGCCATATGTTTTTTTAGTATACAATTGGAAATTCCATCCCACCCCACAGCACAGTCGTTACGTAGGGATTTTATGAGACTAGCAACTTCATTTTCGTCTGTAGGCAACAGTGACATAGAATGTGAGGAACCACCATTTATTGTCTGGGGTATGTCATCTCGATCTCCCAATCCCGAATCCACTTGTTGCGCTAGCTTTTTACCGGTTTCTGCAAAGAATTCGTTGGCCAGGTTAACAGATTCTCGTGGTGTAGCTGACATATGTAACAAGTGTGAAGAGTTGTCTTTTTTATGATTTCGGTTGGATATTGTGTTAATGGCTGCCCAGATTTTTTTGATATTAGTGCCTGCATTGTCAATTTCTTTTTTCTCAAATTCACGTTTAGTTTTTCTCAGAAGCTTGTTACAGAAGTTTCTGTATCTAGTGAAAGTTGTTTTTAAGATGTCGTTCTCAGGTGACTTTTTGATTTTTTTGTGTAGGTTGTCTCTGTGTCTTATACATCGGAGGAGGCCCGGTGTGAGCCAAGGCTTTAAGATTTTTTTTCGATTAGATATTTTAACAGTTTTTGAGTTTGAGTTAATTACGTTCGTTATAAGATTGATCATCAGTTCAGTAGCTATGTGCGGGTCTTCAGTACGATAAACTGGTTCAAAGTCAATTTGTTTAAATGCAGTGTCCAATAGGTCGTAATTGGTCCGCACATATGTTCTTTTTGCAGTAATCTTAGGCTTTTTTTTGACTAGGAACAATAATGTAGTGTCATGGTCAGTCAGTGCTGAGTGGGCAACACAAGTTGACGCAGGTAGGGTAGTTTTCAAAATAAAGTGGTCAAGGCAAGCTTGAAGTCTCGTGGGCAGTGTGTGTGCAGGTAGTAGACCATGTGAGGCTAATAGATTTAGGTAGGTTTGTTTGTTTGAATCAATACTCTGATCGTTGATGTTTATGTTCAAGTCGCCAGTGATAATTATGTTTTTGTGATGTGCAATACTCGACAAGATCGTATCAAGTGAGCTAAGAAAGTTGGTAATATCATTATTAGCCGGCCGGCGATAAATAGCCAATAGGATAGTGCTCACATCGATTTTTATTTGTAGGCAGTTTGCGTCTACAATCAATGGTTCTACCACGGACACATTCAGATTTTTATTGACAAAAACAACTACACCCTCGTTTTGTGTCAAATTGTTATGAGTTTGGAAGTGGTTGTACCCTTGAAGGTCTGGAGTGTAATTATTATTAAGAAGCCAGCACTCAGTTAACGCAATTACATCCCACTCCACCTTTGTTCTGGCAAGAATAGTGTGTAACCCTGCCATATTTTTTTGTATACTTCTTATATTTTGGTTAAGGATTTTAAGTGAATGTTTTTGATTGAGTTTGGACGGTATACAATTATCTAGATCACAGGTAGATGAGTCAGACACAGAGATAGAATCTATGTTGTTTATATTATTTTGTGTATTATCGAATTATTGTGTTTTTTATCAATAGATGCATTTTTAGTATTTTGCTTGGTTTAGAGTAGGAGATTATAACAGTACTGTTAGGGCATCCTGGGACGCAGACAATTAGTGATACAATGTCATAATATAGTGTACAGGGTTGATTTTGTGAGAGTGTTATGCTTTGGAAACAGCCGTAAATAATGAGACAAGAGTGAAGTATGTATTTGTAGGTATTATAGGTGTGTAATTGTAAAAGTGTTTGTAGGTAAATGTAGATAAGTAGGTTAGTAAGTAATTTGTTTATATTTAAAATTAACAAAATTAGCAGTGGACAGATAACAGGGGGCCTAGACAAAATCCAAGCGTTTTCCGCACGAGCGTTTTCCGTTCACGCTAAGGACTTAACGTTAGCGTGCCTATGCTTAAGTAATTGTGACAACTCTGTAGGTATTTGTAAACAGTTTGGTTAATATCAGAGTTAAGCGTGGGTACATACAATATAAAAAGACGTACAAAAAATACAATCTCAGCGGTTATAGTAAGATAAGGTAGATTAGATACTAGTCATTTAGTTTTCTCGTGGCGAAGTTTAGCTAGGTCTTCCTCAGATTTAATAAGTCGGCTGGGCATCCCATCTTTTTCGCGTACATAAACCTTCCCATTTGCAGTCCAACATTGTTGATACTGACTGCTCTTTATAAACTCTCTAGAAAGATAGTGCAGGCGTTTGGCTGCTGAAGTTAATGCTTCCGACACGTATATCGGTTTGTGAGGTCCTGCCGCTTGTAAGTGGGAAGTGTTAAGGCGATTATGTACATTCTGTTTGTTATAATTTTTAGTGGACTGTAAAAACTTTTCTTTCAATGAAGTAGACGAGAACTCAACAATAAGTGCACCCATTGGCTCCTTCTTAGTTCTCAAACGAAATACATTTTTTATTTCAGATGGCGGTACCGTTAGGTTAATAATAGAACCTAGTTCTTCCACTAGCCCAGTCATAGACTCTTTGGTCTCAGGGTTTAAAGCTGGGATATTTCTTATTTCAATTGTAGCAGCTTTCAGGTTTCTTTCTAGGAAGTCAACCTTCTGTTCTAATGTTTTTATTGTTATAAAGTTGACTTGGCACTCCGACTGTAGTTTATTTATTTCTAGTATGGCATCATCGTATTTATCTGATAGAAATTGAACAGAGTTTTGTATGAGGGTATTCTGGGTTCGGATCTCATCGTTCTGATTCTGAATTTGGCTGTTTTGACACCTAATCTCTTCAAGAGCTGTGTGTAGGCTGTCAATTTTATTGTTATGGTGTTTTTGATCACGGACGAAATCAGAGAACATATTTTTCATTTCCATCACCATAGATTTTATACGATGCAGTTCAGCTTCATCACCACGCTTCCTTTTTCTCTGACTTTGTTCGCTGAGTTCTGTAGTGGAGCCTGTGGTTAAATCAGGTTCCGAGTTGTGTAATGGTGATGATGCAGTTTTCGTTGGTGAGCGGTGCATTTTGGTTATACGATTTTATTTTATGTGAAGTAACAAGATACAGACAACAAAGTGATCCAATAAGAGTACCGTTTTTCCTCGTGAGTTACGGAACCTTAAAAATGCTTTGCAGGACGTCGTGTTTGTCTCTTTAAAAACAGTATCAGTCATTCACAGAGCTAAGTAAGTAATAGTTGCTGCCTTTCGTAAATCAACACAATAGCAGAGTGTAATTATACAAACCCGACTGCGAAAAAAAAAATTTTAAATATAAACTGCCTGGTTATTTATACTTGACGGTGCGGTAGCGATTGACTGCTCCGCTGGGTGTCGCGGGTTCGATTTCCTCACAAAACAAATTTTTGTATGGCCTTATGGGTAGTTGTTTCGGGTTTGGCTGTTTGTCTATGTGAATTTAAATATTTGTAAACGCACCAACGATACAGGAGAAATTCCTAGTGTGGGGCAACATTTTTTATAAAAGAAAACATAAATATATCCATATCTGACTCTGTGGTTGAAATTACCTTGAGGATAAATTAATTTTGTATTAGCCAGTGGGTTCATCAAAGCGAACAGCGGTAAAGGTCTTCAGTTTAAGTTCTATTATTTATGGTTGAGTTTGGCATTGAAAACCTAACTGTATCACACGTACATAAAGGCTAAATTCCCAGTGTGTAACGTATTTTTTTTCTTCTAGCTAGCCAATTTAGAAGCTTCCAAGAAGGCGTCACCATTGAAGATCAAGAAGCTCTATATTCTAGCCGGCCACTTGTACGCCCAAAGCAGCGTCGGTTAGTAGGCATTGTACAAACTGTTACTATAATGGAACATCCAACAAATTGCAATTATGTTTTATAGCCGTATTAGTTTGAAATGGCATCTCTGTGAAGTTGAGTCCGTTTGCGCAGAGGGCGCACATGGGCGTTCGGCGGTGCGTTGCTGGCGCGCGGCAAGCGCGGCTCACTGGGCGGCGGCGGGCGCGGAGCGGGCGCGCGCGCGGCCCGTGCGTGTTGACGCCGCTCTGCGCGCCGCCGCACGTCTCGCGCAGCACCACCACGCACTGCACGACGCACAGCAGACGCAGGTCACTCACAGCTCACACGTTCTATATTCATTTAAATCCCCATAATTTTCTTTGCAGCTGTCTGAACGCACTTGTGGACATGAATTCGGCTTGCTCGCCTCGTTTAGAGGCGAGCAAGCCGAACGCTAGACCCTATTAGAGTATGCCATGGTTCTTTAGGTCAGTGGCTGCAGTCTGAAATAATGTCGACATCTAGTTTATTCAATACAATTTCCATAAATAAGTATTTGATTAACCCAAATGCACTGATAATCCTATTAAAACACCAACAGAACTATGATGCAGTAAATGTCATATCCACGAAATTAAAGTGTCAATAGTCAAGTACTCAGGTCCGCTGACTGTTTTGAGGTTTTGGTTTATACGCGGAATATCAAGTGTCGCAGCATGCTAGTGGGAGCATACCCGCGGTTTCAGCCGTGTGACTGTAGCGACGCGGTTTTGCTCTTGATAAGAGGCATTCATGATTCAGGCGTCGATGGTAGCAATACGGCTTAGGCTACAATATCCTGTGCTGATGGTATTTGTTTCAATAAGTTTTATTATTAAAAAAATAAATTTTATTACAAAATACCTACTCGAATTCATAATGTGAATGTTCTTGTAAAAATCATTGTCTTAAAATGCTTATGTAATTAAAACAGGTTTGGTGTACTATAGCATCGATAGCGATCCAAGCCCGTGCGTTTGAGTTGTGTTCCAGGGCATTGATCAAACTAGAAGCACTGGATGTAAGCATCTCAAATTTATTAATTTTGATATATTCAGTCAAAAAAGTATCGGTAACGGATTATTAGTGTATTGGTTCCAAATTATTTTTTTGTTGTTTTTGATTGGCATTTGAGTTTAAGTTACACCTGATAATTAATTAGATTAACAGTGCCGTTTTTAGTCGGATCATATTATCTAGTGACTATGTATTGCGAATTACATAATAGACAAAAACATCTTTCAGTTTGTCCTAAATTTTGCATCGCCAATGGAATTTCGTGTTCTGAGTCACTGAAAATGTTACAGAAGGCTTACGGTGAATCGACTTTATCCAAAACCCGTGCTTATGGGTGGTACAAATCGTTCGACGATGTAATAGATTTGCCTCACTCTGGTAGGCAATCAACGTTTTTAATTGAACTTCAGCCAGAATTGTGAAATGCAAAATTCTTGGATTTTGTGAGCGATTGTTTGACCGAAAACCAACAGACCAGCCAAGTTCTGTCTTTTTACTTAAATCTTTGTGGCTTTAATGACCACTTTGTGCCACACGTTTTTCTTTCGGTTTATGCGCTATATAAAGGAGAATTCGCGGCGAGAAATAAACTTAATACCGGAAAACTCGTTAAAAAATTGTTTTGTTAATTAGACTATTCATTGGCGTAAAAGTAGATATCGTTTCTGAATACATACTTTGAAAAACTTGATGATATCTAACATTTTGAGTACCTACCTATTATTGATCTTTTACCGGTACTTTCTTGACAAAGCAGTATTTAAGTAAAATTGGCGAAGTAGCGCTTTGAAAACAGTAACTTGCTTAGCTTTTATTTGCTGCCAATATCCTTATTAATATTATAAAAGCGAAAGTAAATTTGTTTGTTACGTCTTCACGCCTCAATGGCGAAACCGATTTTGATGAGGGAGAAAGAGGGAAGAAAAGGGAAAAAATAGCATTGCTATTACAATAAATAAGGCGCTAGGGCAAAAACTACAAGTACCCGGTAATCACTAAAGGGGAACTGTGTTACCCCGAATGAAACGCGAGCGAAGCCGCGGGCAAAAGCTAGTTTAGTGTAGTTTAGTTTAATTATTTACACTCATGTAACACTAAGTAGTGTTTTTTCGACAGTGCGTGGTTTTATGGTGTGGAAACTAATAGTAGGGGAGCCCAAGCGGGGATTTCGGGATTTACTAAAGCGCGGCAGATTAATATACAGGGGGATACCTTGTACCCAGTTAAGTACCTCCACAGAACATGAGGCCCATATATAAGGCCGCCCGTGAAGGATACAGGATCAGATTAGTAAAAAAAAATTGTCCATCAGAAATTCTCGAGCGCGTCAGATTAAGGTAGGGTGAGTTAATTACACCCTAAAAAGTGTATATTCCACTAATCTGACAATTTGAGAGTGACGTAAAAAAAGGGGAGGGCAACAAAGTTGTAAAAAAAAAACGTCATCTCGACATTCTCGAGCGTAGCTAATTTTTTTTTTATTTTGATGGAAATAATTCAAGAATAATGAAAAATATATAATCTGACGATTTCCACAAGCCGAAATAACAAAAATTCGTCGATAAAGTTAAATGCGTGCAGCTGCGTGATGCCTACATTTCCTTCTCCGCGTTTCTATTCCTCTCTCACTCTTTCTCTATCTATTACTCTCTCACTCCGTCCCAATTAATTAAGTTCAATGATTTAAAAAAATAATAAAAAAAAAAATTTTTGAAAGTGATTTTTTGGGAATAACTTTTAACCGGCTTTATCGATCAACTCCAAAAACTAATCCGCCTTTGAGCTTAAAAAACCACGTCGATCGCCACCAAGCTGGTCAAAAGCGGTTGATTCGTTCGAGAGATATCGTGAACGAAAGAAACCCGAAAAAGTGTTTCTTCGGGATTACTCCGAAATTTGTGGTTCAATCAATTAAAATTGCAAAATTACTTATGAGGATGAAATAAAACTGCGTCGAATGCCGCCAACCGTGTGCAAATCGGTTGATCCATTCAAAAGTTATTGCGGTTTGAAAATTCCAAAAATAGTGTTCTATGAAACTTCTATCAGACTTTCGAGCTGGAAGAGCTCAAATGCATAGAAATATTATTTCTTTGAACTCAGCGAGCTCAAAATATCACATAAATTATGTTTTGAGCTCAAAAATGTCATAAGTACAATTTTAAGCGCCCAGGAATGGAATTAGCGAGAAGTTGCAGGGATGGCCTTTAAGGTGAACCGTTTTTCTAATTTTTTTTTGTCAGATTAGGCGAATCCCTCTACATAATCGTCAGATTATGAGACAGTACGTTTAGAACATAAATATTAACCACATATATCTTAATCTGACGCGCTTGAGTATTTCAAAATGGCGATTTTTTTTTGCACATTATGAAAATGGCCGCGAGTTTGCGTCCCATCGAAATCGTCAGATTAGTGAATGAGAGCTTTTTTTTGGTGCACTTAACACTCCCTTAGAAAATCTGACGCGCTCGACTAAATTTTTTTTTTTTTCGTTTTCAATCCTTAAATACAACCACCCCCATCATGCAAACGATCAGATTAACATACGTACATTATTAAAAATACATAGGGCATTGATGCTATCAATATCTGACGCGCTCGAGGATGTCCATGCAACAGTTTTTTTTTACATATTTAAAAATCTATAGCCGCTTCCCCCACCGATGTAACGGTATATATCATATAACATTTTTTTCTTCTTATCATCTAAGCTTTGCATCCCAATAGGTCTCTACGACGCTCGAGTAAATCCCCATTTAGCATCGTGGGCTCCCCTACTATAATGTCAGTTTTATGTGGCGTATCTGTGTAAACAGTTAATAATTATAATAATTTGTTTCCCAGCCTGAAACCTTTGAAAATTTAGCGATAGAAATATTTACAAGATATAAACCTAAAGACGCGAAAGGAAACAAGATTGAATGTCCTAACTGTGACGTCAGTATGCCTGAATGGTAAGTACAACTCTATACAAGAACGTCTCTATAATTATGTATTTTGATTCAGGGGGTATCTGTTCCCAATTGTGTTCAGTAAATCTGAGAGGCCCGTCAGGGTTTCTGCCTGCCGGGGCTGCGGGTTCGTTCGAAAGAGATACCGCGGGCCCGGAACACAAAGAGCAAAAGAAGGAACATGGATGGGTTGGTAATGGTATGGTAATCTCTGGATACTCTGGATCCACTGAGCCGATTTTAATCTTTTACCAATAGAAAGTCATGTTATTTGTGAGGGTCATAGGCTATCACGCTGAGGGTTAAGGGGGCTGAGCAGTACGGTAATGCGGGTGAAATTGCACGGGGAAAAGCTAGTTTTATATGATTTTTTTTTGACAATAAAAATATTAAACAACCAATTTCTTTGATTAACACGGCGTGAGGCGTAGGCATTTTTGAAGTACTACATACCTATACGCAAATTTCACATGCGATTTTCTAGTTACGAGATAAGACCCATAGTTACGTGTAACATAAAAGAGCTCATGACTACGTATTTCGAATAGCTGACATGAGTAGGTATTCTAAACACCCTGATTCTTAGCCGCAGATTATTTATTCTGTGGTTGCAGTTACTAACAAAGTAAACGTTTTGTCAATGCGTTGTCAGCAAACTAATATTAAGATTTATGGCCACTTAAATACACAAAGTTAAAATAAGAAATAGGATATTTATTTTAATACCCAATAGTGCAGTTAGTTTGTTGATCAAAATCGGGCCCCAGATTCCTGATAGTCTCGAATTTAGCATTGGATGTCTAAATCCGAAGCTCCATTTGAATATTCACTTGAAGTTTTTAAGAACGACTAAGATTGCAGATAGTAAACAGTCTGTTGGTCTAAATCTATGATTTATGTCATTAGGATGTCGACTTGTCCCGGATGCAGCAGCGAGTTCCCCGAGTGTGCGGTATCGGGTCGCGCGCTAGTGGCGCCACACACGGTGTGGACGTGCAACACTTGCGGAGCGCGGGCACAACAACATGAACTTGTATTGCGGCACTCCTGTCCTATGTGTCATGCACAACTTACCTAAGATAGAACTAATAAATTAATAAAAAGGAAAACGTTGAGAATTTATTATATTAATGTATGAAAATTAGGCCATGAGGAAAATAAGTTCTTTTTGTGTTTAATTTAGTCTGTATGTCTAGGTTACAAAACAACAGTTACTAGCCATTAACAATAAGATAACACTTTGTTACTTAGGTAAGTACCTACCTAAGACAAAATGTTAATGACGGTTCCGTCATTTTATCTAATGTTACTCACGTGTATTTTGCTTGGGAAAAAACAATAATAAATACCTAAACGATGTTCGGAAAGGGGATGGAGCCGAAACCTTCATAACCTATCCACTTCACCACCTATTACCAAGGGGGGGGGGCTTGGTGCTGAAACATTCAGCTAGCTTTTTTGTCTAAAAATTTATTCAGTCTAGTTCAAGTGAACCTGGTGAATTTCGTTTATTATAATTGAGACAACTTTAATCGTCGGTGGCGTCTTAGTCCTAGTCTATTGCGATCAAAAGGTTAACCTAAAGTTAACCTAACCCTCTTTAAAACTTAACCCTCTTTCTTTTTTTTCTCCTAAAACTTAAAATTGAGTTACCGCTAAGCATACCTTCAATTTAAAAAAAAATAGACCTTTGTTATAAGGTCGGTTAGAATTTCCTGTAGATTGACGTCCAACTATGTTTCAACAGCTACCCTACCATGACGCGTTAAAGCAGAACTTATTCCGCTGAGGGAAAGGAACAGAGCTATACAGGGTGTCTAGCATCATCTTTTTCACTCAGTGGAATAAGTTCTGCTTTAAGATGTCATAGTAGGCCTACAGATCATTTATGTATCTGAGAGCCTAGCAAGAGTTTACCAGCCTAAATAAATTCAATTTATTCGACGATATTTTGATTTTGAATTTCATGAGCTACCTTGGCGCCAGTACCGAGAATTTTGGAGAGATTGAAGGCCGCACGTTTGTGACTCGCGCTACTTATGGTTGAGTCTCAGAATGGGCAAAAAAAGGTAAGTTTGCAATTACGTTTACGAATTATTGCAATTAGTTATAACGAGTATTACTAAGAACAAAAAAAGATAAATATTAAAGCTCTTTGCTTATTGTTACGAAAAAGTATAGTACCCACAGATATAGATTGACATAGATAACGCAAGTATCACGATCTGTATGAAAGAAAACCAAACGTGCGATATTTTATTACCTACCTACTATTTTTGTTTTATAAAATGTTGCCCCCCACACTAGGATTTCTCTCCTGTATCGTGGATGCGTTTACAAACATTTAAACTCACATACATAAACAGCCAGACCCGAAACAACTATCTGCAGGTCATACAAATACATGTTCCGTGCGGGAATCGAACCTGCGTGCGTCACGCAGCGCAACAGTCGATCGCTCAACCACTGCGCCAACCGTGTCGTCAAAGTATGACGTCTATGCACACATATTTTAGTGATGTGATATCTATTTAGTGATTGACAACAGTTTTATAATTTATTACACTCAATTAACCGTTTTTAAATTTGGTAACTGACGTCAGACTATTGGTAGTCCGAAATTGGTATTTACGATTTTTGTTCGTAAGCTGGGCACGCGAAGTAGTTACTCTTGCCTTATTTATATCTGTGGTAGTACTACCGTTTAAACCTTTTAGGAAAGCAAAGATATTATAGTATTATCTAAACTTTTATTCAATTAAACAGGGTTGCACAGAGTAAGAACATGTTTTCTGTATCTAGACCATTACTGAAAATAAATCACCTTGACTAGATAAAGCAACATATTTTCAAGTGGTTGTTTCGAAAAATGCTTTGAACTGTTGAGCAAATCATATAATTTGTCTACGAAATATAACAAAATAATTGAAGGTGTTATCTATTACTTACATAATGTATAATCTAATCTATGAATAAAAAGAAAAAAATGGCTAATTGCAAACGGACAATTACATATGCACTAATGCTGGTAGACACTACTTAATATATCAAGCTATTCATCGCAATGTTTTAACCTTTAATTGAATGGAAATCCTTTGTAAGTTAGTACTAGAAACGCAAAGTTTGAAATAGGTATCGTTTTATCCATTCATCAAGTTAGTGTAAGTGTTTTTTATACACTGGATGGTGTGCCACCTCGGTGGGCAAACAACATCGCCTTTTCGATCTAGCTATAAGTGAGGTTACAAATTGGCATTTCATATGAAATGTAATCCTGATAACAAATTGTAAGTCTTATTCACCAATTAATTGGGATTCTGAGACGAGAAGCCATTTCACGGGCCTCCCTATTAGAGAATGCCACTTACCCACATCACAACTCTCTCAAAGTGATAGAAATAGTCTAGTATACAAACACATAGTGATAACTTGAGGTTTTTATATCAATATAATAACAAGAACTGCAAGATTAACCGAAATACCAAAGATAGGTACAGGTTCACAAAGAGAAAGGTGCCAAGGGAACTTTCGTAAAACAAATTGAAATGAAATAGGTAGTTCTTTTTCTACATAAATCATTATAAGTAAGTTTTCAAAAATAAACTATACATACCTAAATTATAATATCATTGCTATTTTTCAAGGCAATAAATAATTAAGAATATTTGTTCTAGTGTTCTTTTCCATTAAATCTTATTATTATATTTAACCATTAAATAATATTATGTATTATCATTATTTGAAAAAACTTACTCTTTGGTTTAATGAGAAATAACTAAAAACCATCCATATGGTGTAAAAGAAATCAATGTGTTACCAGATAATAATAAACTGAAATAAAACCAATCTATTTTTATTGGTTGAAGCGAGCAATTTAGTTTACGAAAATTCCTTGTGACATGCACATTACAATAAAATTATATATATACATTGTTTTATAACTTACTAGTGGATTTCATTGCTTAAAACATTTTACATTAAATTTCAGTTTTTACATATATTTCACCCTATTAATCTTAATAACCTCAGTCCCTTTTATAAACAATATGCAAAAAATGCATCAATAATATTACTGCACAAAGTTATTATTGGGCAGGTCCATTTTTGAAAACTGTAGAGTATTGTCAATTATCTGGAAAAGCTCAGGAGGCTGTGGAATACGTCCTGTCTCCAGTTTTGACCACAACGGAATGTTGTTGAGAGAAATTTCAAATGCTCCAGATGATACTAGCTGACCTTCAATCATATTAGCTAAGAAGAACATCATCATGCATGCATATAGTTTGTTCTCAATGCACCAGCTCCACCAAGCTGGCTGTGGTTTGTTTAGCCAGGCGAATATGTTGACCCCACTTAGTATGCACATGATTAGTATCATCTTGCCAAAACCCTGCAATAAAAATTGTTATTGAGAAATTTTTGTAGCAAGCAATTTGATAACATATTTTGCTAAATATTCTTTTTACTAATTCTGTGTGATTATTAGGTACCAAGTTATTCTGAAAGACCTTGATTATGTCTTAATCTTTAGGATTTAAATTATTTATTTTACTGCTCAGAAAACAAGGACACATACATACTTGAATCGTGAAAAGTTAATGTATTATTCCTTATACAAAGTAAAGCTGAATTTGCTTTATATCTACTACCTACTATATATAACACAGAATAGCTAATTATTAATTAATGTTCTATTGATTTAAATTTAATTTATTTAGGCAGATGACGATTTCTTAATGTAATTAATATTAAGAAATCATCATCTGTAGTCTTTTCCCAACTATATTTGGGTCACCTTCTAGTCTAACTGGATGCAGCTGAGTAACTGCCTCTCTGAACTCCAGTTAGTATAGGATAATACCATAGTAAGATTGGTTGTAGGCTTCTGCCACTGACAGCTTAGCTTATATTCCAAGACACAGGAAGGAACTTAGTATGTGTTGGGTGGAGACCACCAACCCTGACAAGAACAGCTAAACCTGAAGATGGACATGAGAGGCTGATATAATTTAGCCACTAGCTCCTCCAGTAAGAAGTATAATATGTAAATGGAATAAAGGAACAGGAAAAATCTAAATAGATTTACTTACAATCAATCTGGATAGATACATATTTAAACCTGGAGGATCATAGTTTGCTCCAATAACAGATATTTCTGGATATTTTTGTTGTATTATTCCTGCATAGTCTTCAAAGACTTTTCTGTATCCGCAAGAGTAACTGCAAACAATAAATTGTTTAAGTAATTATAAGCTTACCTAGAAACAAATACTGTTAAGTCATAAATGATATGTGATAACCTCACCAGTAATAAATGTTCATAATGTGACCTACACCTTGCCCAATTTTAGTAATGCTTTCAGCGTCATTTTCACTAGCTTGCGCATAGCTATCGGTAGTTAAAATAATACAAGTAAAAACTATTGTAAGAAAACTTAAAGAAATACAGAAATTAGTTGACAAAGACATTTTCACTGAAGCTACCACTTTCCGTTAAATGACAACTATTTATTTATATTATTATTACACAGCAATTAAAACACATTTAATACGTCGTAACTATTTGCAGTAGGAACGATATTATTTAAATATTTTAGAAATGTAATATGACTGACTCTTTTTTAAAGATAATAATGTACTCTGTGACTAACTCGACACTAAATGGACTATCCAGACCAGGGTTGCCAATGCTAATTTATCCCATTCCCCACAAATCTGGATCGGATTCTCCAAATTGCGGACAAAAATCAGCTGAATTCCCACAAATTCCCCTCGAAAGTTTTATAGGAAATGAAATGAATATTCAATAATTTGATATTATTGCTTATAATTTTATTTTATTGTTTTTCCATTTTTTATTGGAAAGCATATGGTTCGAAGGGTTAACTTGTCACTGCCGCTCCTGTTTTTTAGTCCCTTCGCTTGCAGCCATAAATGACACAACAGTATCGGTATTTCGCCGATTGCGATTTAGAGTTTTAAAATTTTTAAGATCATTAAATTTGCATTTGACAAAGGCAGTATCAGCAAAAATTAAATAACAATTTTTATGTTTCGGAACAGGTATTCTCCCGTATCGTTTTTCAAGCAAAACACTTTAGCACAGTAACATTTGGCACGATATTGGTCGGCACTGACTTCAAGCCCATGTTGATGAAAATCCAGCATGAACTCGCCACTCATCGTCTAATTTTTATGCTACCTATCACAAACGAGTTTATGAAATTAATTTATTAAAAACATCGGGCACGGCCAATGTAAAATGAATGAATGGTTTAAAAAAATTAAGCATGCCCATTGAATGATGAAATATTTACATATAAGAATAAGATGTTAAAATTCCCGTGTTTCCACATATTGCCAAAACCCAATAAATCCCCAATCGACTTGAGATTCCTTACAGTTAGGGGAATTCCCCACGAACTGGCAACCCTTATCCAGACATCTGGAAAGACAGATAGTGGAAGTTTGTAGACAGACCATAGATAGACATAAAAATATAAAGCATGGGGACAGGACCAGCTTAGACTTATCTCAAGCTAAAGTTCGTTCTGTAGCATGTGCAAAAAAGAGCGTGTGAATTTTTTTCTAAGCCTGCAGCACTGAAACCTCCAAAATTTGTATCATACAGAAATGAGCTAAAATAAAAATCAACCACAGACTAGAAAGCTTCAGACAGGGCACTCCCATGGAACAACAATCGACGCGGCTGAGGCTCACATTCTAAAATTTTTAATGATAGTGATTTTTTTTTAATTTTGCAATTGTTATTGGTCGAAATCGACCAATCCATGTATACTTAACGTTAAGGTTTTTGATTTGTTAGTATATTGCAGTCAATAAGATTCTGTTTTATTCTGTAAAGCTTCGGATCTAGTCTGCCGCATCCCTTTGCTACAATACCCCTACAGATCAATTGAAGAAAGCCATGAGTTAGGACCAAAAAGAGTCGCTGACACACAAGTCCTTGAAAACATTAAAGAATGCACGAGCATCTTTATCACGCTAGTTTCGTCTTTTGTCGGGATTGTCTCGAGGAACGCGAAGACCTTTAAAATACTACCTACTACTACTACCTACGCCAGAATAGTGGTGGTAAGTCCCCTCTTTGAGAAGTGGCTGGAGAGGCGTTATGACGTCCTCACCTACCACCTGACTTATGTCCTCACCGGACACTGAAGTTTCAGGAGGTTCCTGCACCTAATCGGGCGGGAGGAAACATCCGGGTGTCACCATTGTGACGATCGCCCGGAGGACACGGTGGAGCATACAGTGGCGGTCTGCCCAGCTTGGGCGGAGCACCGCCGTGCCCTCGTGGAGGCGATCGGCGGCGGCGATCTCTCGCGTCCGGCCCTGGTTCAGGCCATGGTCCGGAGTGAGAGGGAATGGGAAGCGGTCACCTCCTTCTGCGAAGCAGTAATGCTACCAAAGAAGGTGGCCGGGTGTTTGAGGGAGAGAAGATATAGCCAACCCAGCCGCCGCGGGAGACGCCCCAGGCGCCGGGCGCCGCGAGTCGACTCCCGGCCACCGTAGATGCGGGCCTGCAGACGGACGGTGAGTGAGACGACAGGCCATGTCGACGGCGCGTTCGTGTTTCATGCGCGCCTCAAAGAGATGTCAGCAAAGCAGAGGGGCTTGCCAGAGCCTCCATCTGCCGGGGTTGGAAAGAGAAACCGCGGCCTCGGAACGTAAATGGCAATAGAAGAAACATGGGTGGGTTTTAGTCAGTACAAGTCTGACATGCCCCACGCTCCGCCTAGAGCGGGGGTATTTGATGATTTCCCACCCGCAAAAAACTATTATCGCTATCATCACTATTCTAAACTATTTGTCACCACAGACTACATTGTGTATAGTGACATTGTGTATAGTGATTGTCACTCGGAACGCAGATGGAACGCAGGAGATGACAACATGACAATGACAACAATCAAATGACTGTGTCACAGTGCGAATGACAAACAAAATTGTTTTGCATATTGATGTTGTGATTACTGATTTAAATACTGCACAGCTACAAAAATAATACAGAACTTAAAGTGTACTAATAGTCTCTTTAATAGCCGGGAGAAATAGTGCAAATTAGCTTTTCGAAAATAATGTCCCATCATCACTGCCATGGGCATGACCATGATCACGGCAACGCTGATGAACTTGGCATACAATATAACCTGTATGAAAAAATTGATAAAGAAAATTTGGAATGTCTAAACGAAACTATTGAAGGGTCTGGCAAAACTGTCTTCAAATCTTGGGACAAACGGCTTGATAGAACTCATGTGAGTGTAAATGATTGCATTTTCTACATTTATTCCAGTCTAGTAATGTTCCACTACTACGCAAATGCCGGTTCGAATGCGTCTTCAGTAGAACTCTTTCCATAATCTGCAAGTGCTATGAGAACTCTTAAATTAGTGTTTTATGTTATACTAGCGACTCACTCTGGATTTGAACGGGTGCAATGTATTAGTACCTATACTTATATAAACCTTCCTCTTGATCACTCTATCTATTTAAAAAAAACCCCATCAAAATCTGTTACATTGTTTTAAAGTTCTAATCATAGGGACAGCTAGACAGCGGAAAGTGACTTTGTTTTATACCATGCAGTGATATGCTTGTATGTACAAAATAGTACCTATATCATAATTTCATAATCATGACTAATAATGAAATGGAATAAGTCATATAATCTATACTATCACTAGGTAACATAATAAAGAAAACTATCACTTATTCTGCATATTAGTTATTATAACATCTCTTTACACAAAAACAGTAAGTTTTACAATTTTCTTTTAAAAATAAAAATGATTTTGGTCAGTGGACTGCAGAGGTGTGGGCATTTGGGCAAGTATAGGGCAGGACTATTAAATCATGTGACTTGCAGAGTGTATATAGACCACTAACAACTGGGTGTTGCCATCTATAGGAACTTATCTCAAACAGAATTTTTATTCAAGCAAATTAGTTGTTATGACATCGAAATGAAGTTTAGGGAACTCCTTTAAGAATATCTATGTTTAGCAACTGTTTAATATGAATTTCAGAAGAATAGAAGCTGTGTTTCAGATACTATAAATAGATCTATTTTCTTACAAATACTTATCATTAACTTTCAGTTTGTTGAAAGTGATGCTGATGAAGAGTTACTATTCAATATACCATTCACAGGGAATGTTAAACTTAAAGGAATTAAAATATCTGCTGAAGATTCTGACTCTCATCCTGCAAAGTTAAGATTGTAAGTATAAATTTATTACTCTTTGTTATATATTGTAGAGATGTACATCTAGGAACCTTTACATGGTGTCCTTACTGTTTTAGGTTTAAAAATAAACCCAACATGACATTTGATGATATTACAATGGAACCAGACCAAATATTTGAGCTTCAAAAGGACAGTGAAGGTGTTTTGGAATATTCCCCTAAGTAAGTTTATATTATTTTTTATTATTTAAAGGCTCATGAAGAAATACAGACAGGAGTAAATGATTTATTTGTTTCTATTTTCTTTAACAGAGCTGTTTTTTATATTTTTCAGGATCGTAACGTTTTCTTCCGTTCATCATTTAACAATGCATTTCCCTGCTAATTTCGGAGCAGAAAAAACAATAATATATTACATTGGTTTAAAGGGAGAATTTAGTCCAGGCCACAGACATGGAGTAACTATTTGCACATATGAAGTAAGACCAAATCTTGATGACCACAAACTGAAAAATATGGATTCTGTAACTAGACACATTGAATGACAATTTAAGTACCCATGAGCAAATAAGAGAATAAGGCTTCAGCATCTGTGACTACAGAATAATTGAAAATACCAGCAATATTGTATGCTTTACATTGAACTGTAAATAATACTTTTCATACAAAATGATAAAAGCCACATTATATAATGTTCCTATAAAACATTTTTTTATTGCTATTAATTTATGGCAAAAACAAAAAACCTACTTAAATGTAATTTCTTACAAAATGTTGATCTCGCGACAGACAACCAGTCATCCTTACTAATATTATAAAAGCGAAAGTGAGTTTATTTGTTTGTTTTTTACCTCTTCACGCTTTAATGGCTGAACCGATTTTGATGAATTTTGGTACAGAGATAGTTGGGAACCAGGAGACGGACATAGGCTAAATTTTGAAAAAAGTGGGATGTGAGGGAGAAAGAGGGAAGAAAAGGGAAAACTTAGCGTTGCTATTACAAATCAATAAGGCGCAAGGGGAACTGTGTTACCCCGAATTTAACGCGAGCGAAGCCGCGGGCAAAAGCTAGTTTTATATAAAACCAGCAAAACGGGATCTCTCATCGTACAATAAATCTTAATAAAGTGAGATAATGATATATTGGAAATGTCCAGCTTAATGTAACGCCGTGTGTTTACCACAAAAATAGTGACTGGAGTTTCTCTCTTATTCCATTGCTTATTCAAATTCCCTTTTAATCACCTAATTGGAATTCATGGTTTCTTTTTGTATATTTTTACTAAGTCTGCAATACTTTTGGATAATATTCATACTCTTAAACTAGGCCTACTTTCCCTTAATCTTATTTTGGGTTGCACTACCACTACCACGGTACATTTTCTCTACCTAAGCATCATAACTGTGTTCCAGTTTGAAGAGTATTATTACCGAAGTATGTACTATATGATGATTATGATGATAGGACACTTAAGGCCCGGCGCCCATTATCAGCATCGGCAAGGAAAACGATCCTTCGGCATCCTACATGCAAGCGCACACTGTCGGAAATTATGCTTTGGCATGCTGCAACGTTCTTAGGGATGACAAGGTGTCCTTGAGCATGCCGTACCGTCCTGTAGCTGGCCGAAGCGTCTCTATCGTATTACCTCAATTGTGTTGTGTGTGAGTGAAATGATTCAAATGTCGGATGCCTCCGCTCGCCCCGCAGGGCAAACTATCCCCGAGTGTTGCCTCGGCGGCGGCGGCATACCGAAGGATCCCGAAGCATTCTCAAGGCTGCCGGTACAGCAGCCTCAAGCATACCGAAGCGGTATTTTTGTTATTACGACCATATATATTGGAAATTTCTACTTTATTGCCATTATCTAATATATAAAATTCTCGTGTCACAATTTTCGTTCCCATACTCCTCCAAAACGACTGGACTGATTTGAACGAAATTTTGTGTACATATCGGGTAGGTCTGAGAATCGGCTAACATCTATTTTTCATGCCCTAACCGAACAGCGGGTGAAACCGCTGGGCACAGCTAGTGTTAATGTATATTGCTATTTGCCACCTAAAATCCTCAGTGGTGCCGATGCCAATAATGGGCGCGCGCCGGGCCTAAGAGACTTTTGACTTGTTTTCGGTGATGGACATAAGACAGCATCTGCAAGCCCTAGTTTGCCGTCCTTACTATAATATTATAAAAGCGAAAGGGAGTTTGTTTGTTTGTTTGTTACCTCTTCACGCCTTAATGGCTAAACCGATTTTGATGAATTTTTGTACAGAGATAGTTGGGACCCAAGAGACGGATATAGGCTTTTATAGAAAAAAGTGGGATATGAGGGAGAAAGAGGGAAGCAAAAGGAAAAGTTAGCATTGCTATTACAAATCAATAAGGTGCAAGGGAAAACTGCAGGTAGCAGGTACCTGCTAATCAGGCAAGCGGAACTGTGTTACCCCAAATTTTACGCAAGCGAAGCCGCGGGCAAAAGCTAGTTAAATATAAAAAAAGATAAGTAAGTAAATCTTTTCCGGAAGTCGGTGGCAAAAAATAGATAAATCAAACAAGTCAGTAAAACTTATTTTCCGCTTTATAGTGATATTTTGGAAGTTGTTTTTTTTTATGCAAAAAGTTAAAAGGCGTACAAAAAGTACGCCTTTTATGTTGTGGTATGTCACACAAACTCTAATCGAGTATTCATTTTCCATTGCTACTAATTAATATAAGCATATCATCCACATACCTACATTAGAAGAAAAAAAAAAGTATTATACGGAGTGCAATTGAAGACATGGGCATTGTTTTAAACTAAGGCTCTACTCACGATACTAAGTGCATTAGATCTACTATAACGCAAATCAAAAATGTTATTAATGCAATTACGGAAAAACTTAAAAATGTAGTAAAGTAAGTTATATTGTAAAAGGCTTTTCATTGAAAATAAACACTAAAAGTAATTTAAAAAGTACTTTCTAAACGCTAAAAGTCGTGAAGTATCAAAATCTTAAAGGATAATACAGGGCGGAAAGTAAACAAACATCAAATAATACTAATAAGCATTTTTTTAGAAGCCCTAATGCAATTAGTATCTTGAGTAGAGCCTTAGTTTAAAATAATTCTCATGACTTCAATTGCACCCTGTAGGAGAAAACTCATTAAACAGCAAGATAAAATTAATTTGTGAACCCTTCGGGAATATACTCTTACCATTGTAAAAAACCGGCCAAGAGCGTGTCGGGACACGCTCAGTGTAGGGTTCCGTAGTTTCCCGTCCGTCACAATAAGTGTTCCCAGTTATGAGGCCAACCGAACAATTCGGTAATACCCGATCCAATGTAATAAGTACCTACAGCGCCATCTCTCGGGGAATTGGGTTACTAATTAATACAAAGACGTGCAATTTCGGTGGTAATTTTGGATTGCGAGAACCGATTTCAATAATTCTTTTTTTGTTTGAAAAAAGATACGTTCAGGATAATAAAATATGTAAACAAAGTTACAAAAAAAAGCTTGCATATACGATTATACTACAAACTTAGTCCAGAAATTATTTTGTAAAACTTTTTGTCTTTTTTGTACAAAAACTGTTGTGTCAATCAAGTTCAAAATAATTTTCATAGAAAGTCCTTATGAAATTCTACTTTTCAGATTTTTTTCATATTTTCTAAACTTATGGTTCAAAAGTTAGAGGGGGGGGGACACACATTGTTTTTTACTTTTGGAGCGATTATTTCCGAAATTATTGACATTATCAAAAAATGATCTTAGTAAACCACTATTCATTTTTAAATACCTTTCCAACAATATATCACACGTTAGGGTTGAAATTAAAAAAAAAACACTTCCCACTTTACATATAGGGTGGCTACCCTAATAAAAGATTTTTTTTTAAATTTTATTTTACCACTTTGTCGGCGTGATTGATATACATATTGGTACCAAATTTCAGCTTTCTAGTGCTAACGGTCACAGAGATTAAGCGAGGACGGACGGACGGACAGACAGACATGGCGAAACTATAAGGGTTCCTAGTTGACTACGGAACCCTAAAAAGAAGTAACAAACTTATTTTAACGTTCTACAAGATCGTGTTACATTACAAATTGTAAGTTTATATTAACATCAACGTTCGCAAGAGTGTCAAACTAATTGTGTATGGATTGGAAATCACTACTAAATATACTAAGGTCGTCTCCAATGACGGTGTAGGTACTTACTGGCTGTTACCCGCGTAGAGTAGTGAGCGACGCTATTTTCCAAAAATCCTTTTTCTTTTCATTTCTTTGCAGTAGTTATAGAAAGTAAAGTATAGTTTAGGGGGATCAAGGTGTCTTCGACTTAGGATTGCTTAAATCCCTTACTTCTCTCAGATCCTATGATAGAAGGATCTGTTTCCCCGTTAAAGGGCTACGGGCCGTAGGTACGGGCTCACCCCTGCAAATTGTTTTTATTTCTTCGCGTGTAAGTAGTGTAGTAGTAAGTGTGAAAAGTAGAGTACACTCCTTGGGAAAGGTGTCTTCGTCTAAAGCTCGCTTAAATCCCTCACTTAACTCTACCCTCTAGTCATTGGTATACTACTCTGTCAAGAAAGTACCAGGAAAAGATCAATAATACACAAAATGTCTGTTATTCATCCAAATTTATTTTATCACCTTCAAAGTAGAAACGAATAATCCATTCATCAAAACATTTTTTAAACGCTGCTTCCGGAATTGAGTTCAGTTCTCGCCGCGAATTCTCCTTTATGTCCTCTATCGATTGAAAATGGGTGCCACGAAGTGGTAATTTGAGTTTAGGAAAAAGAAAAAAGTCAGCAGGAGCCATATATGGTGAATATGGTGGTTGCTGGATGGTATTTGTTGAGTGTTTGGTCAAAAATTCGTTCACAATGATAGCCTTGTGCGAAGGCGCATTGTCGTGGTGCAAAATCGAAGAATTTTCTTTCCACAAATCTGGTCTTTTTGTCGAATTTGCTCTCTTAAACGCCGCATAACGCTCAAATAATATTCTTTATTTACCGTTAGACCTTCCGGTAAGAATAGTCAAAGAAAACAGTCAACATGACTTTGACTTTTGATCGACTTTGGCGTGGTTTTTTCGGTTTCGGTTCAGTTGGAAGGCGACACTCCGAAGCTTGTTGACTAGTTTGCATATCAAACTCGTAAACCCACGTCTCGTCACCAGTAACAATGCGTTTCATAAATGTTGGGTCCGAACTGACTCGTTCTAGCATGTCCTCAGCGACTTTCATGCGATTGAGTTTTCGGAGAAAATTCAGATCTTTTGGGACTAGCCGAGCAGCAACATGTTTCATACCCAAATGATTAGTTATAATGGTACGGATCGACTCGTGAGATACAGAAAGTTCGGCGGCTATCTCTCTCAGAGTTAAATGGGGATTTTCAGTCACTATTTTCTTCACTTTTGCGATGTAAACTTCAGTTGCAGACGTTGACGGCCTACCAGAGCGAGGCAAATCTTCCATCACATCTCGACCGCTTTTGAACGCTTTGAACCACTCATAAGCACGAGTTTTTGATAAATTCCATTCACCGTAAGCCTTCAGTAACATTTTCAGTGACTCCGAACACGAAATTCCATTGGCGATGCAAAATTTAAGACAAACTCTTTGTTCGATATTTTTGTCATTATGAAATTCGCAATACACACTATATATGATATTACTAAAACCAGCACTGTATTTAATATAAATAACAGATGCAACTCAAACTCCGCGCCAAAATGGAAAACAGTTGTGCCAATCACCACAAATAATGATAATGATCACCAAATAATAATGATATAACACTAGAGTCTTCACGTGGTCTTCTAACCACTAAAAACGAAGTTGCTCAAGAATTTGTGGATTTCTTTACTAGTATCCCAATTAAAACTACAGAAACGTTAAATTCCTCACCCTTGCTTTCTGTTGACTTATTAAGAGCAAACGTTTTACCATGCCCGGTTGAGTTTCAGTTTAAACATATTAACCCCACTGTAGTTATTAAAGCTTTTAAACAAATAAAAATCAAATTAACCGAAGACCTTTGGGGATTGTCTATTAAAGTTTGTCAAGCTATCATTGAGACTATAGCACCGTACTTAGCCTTTATATTTAATTTGTGTGTGGACCAAGGAGTCTTCCCGGACCTTATGAAATACAGCAAGGTAATACCACTGTTCAAATCTGGGGACAGTAAAGACACCAATAATTATAGACCCGTATCCGTTTTGCCGGTTTTCAGCAAGGTGTTTGAAAAGGTAATGCTTAACCAAATGCTCAACCACTTTAACACCAATAAAATATTACATGAAAAGCAGTATGGTTTCACCAAAGGACGTTGTACCACTGACGCCGGTGTCACCCTATTAAAACACATATTTACTGCGTGGGAAGAGGCACAGGATGCCATAGGGATCTTTTGTGACCTCTCAAAAGCATTTGATTGCGTGAACCACGAAACCCTTCTCTTAAAACTTGAACATTACGGCCTAGGGAAACTTGCCCTTAGTTTAGTTAAATCGTATTTAAATGATAGACAGCAGCAAGTACAAATAAATGGTGTCAATTCAATGGGTTTAAATGTAAAGATGGGTGTACCACAAGGATCGATATTAGGTCCCTTCCTCTTTTTAGTATATATAAATGATCTACCCCATTTGTTTAAAAACCAACCACAAATGGTGTTATTTGCTGACGATACCTCTTTAATATTTAAGATAAACAGACGTGCCACAAATCTTGACGACGTAAATAATGCCCTAATGCAGGTACATAATTGGTTTACGGCTAATAATTTAGTATTAAATGGGAAAAAAACGAAGTGTATAAGATTTGCTCTACCAAATGTCAAAAACAGTGAGTGTGACATAGTATTGAATCAAGAGAAACTAGAATTCGTCGAAAAAACTGTTTTCTTGGGAATAACACTCGATTCAAAGCTACAATGGGGTCCGCATATAACATCTCTTGCAGGACGCCTTAGTTCAGCAGCATATGCTGTTAGAAAAATCCGTCAGTTTACTGATGTTGATACCGCGAGACTAGTCTATTTTAGTTATTTTCATAGTATAATGTCATACGGTATTTTACTTTGGGGACGGGCTGCAGACATCGAGTCTATATTTATTCTGCAGAAAAGAGCCATTAGAGCCATATATAACCTACGTAGGCGAGATTCTTTAAGGGAACAGTTTAAGGATATTAACATCATGACAGTACCTTGTCAATATATTTATGAAAACATCATGTATGTCAGGAAAAACTCGCATCTTTTTAGTAAAAGAGGTGACAGACACAATTATAATACTAGAAATAGGGACCAATTAGTTCAACCAGGTTTCAGGTTAGCTAAAGTAGACTCATCTTTCATGGGGTACTGTTTGAAATGCTACAATAAAATACCTCCCCACATTCTTCAACTGAATGAAACGAAATTTAAATCTTGTATTAAACGCACACTATGTAGGCAAGCATATTATAAGTTGGGGGATTATATTGATGATAAAAATGCTTGGCTCAATGCTGGTCCTGCTCCTCAAGCATAGGGGTAAACTCATTAATAAGTATCCGAAGCTATAGTGGAAGCTGCAGAAGATTGTAAGACTATCTTTGCAATGTATAGAATCAATTCTCTAGTATTGTATAATTATTAAGCCCATATGTGAGTGCTATGTATTATCATTGACTTGACGAAGCCCTGGTGGTTAATAGTGTCATGCTCACTTAAATGTCTCGCTGATGGTGGCGGGTGTGTCGGGTCATTTAGCTCCCTTCAAAATGGTCGAGCTGAATGGGGCTGATCCATACGTCATGTTCGTGAACGGGCGCTGTCAGTTGGGACTGGTAATTTATTTAGATTTAAATTGAATTTTGTTTTTTATTTACTCTGGACGCTCTTACTGTGCACGTCTTTCTACATCGTTCTCACATATTTGTATAATCTCAACACGAATGATGTAAATACTATTTTGTAAAAATATTAGAATTTAAAAGAGTGTCCATGGAGTTTCTTGCCCATTCTTCTCCATAGAGATCAACGCTTTGGAATGGGCAACTGCAGTACTTTCACAAGTTATTATGCCTTGTGACCGGGACTGTAGATTCATTTTGTTTCTTGACATTCAAAAGTGCCTGTAATGGTCTAATTGAAATAAATGATTTGATTTGATTTGATTTGATTTGAATCTAACAACTACAAAAAAAACAAAAATTTTAATATGGAACCATAAACAAATCATCCATTCCCGATACTTTTTTGACTGAATGTATATTACCTAAGTAGTCCGTTTATGCTTTTGGTATTAACGTACCTACGCAACTGTAATATTTTATTTTCGAATTATGGAAGGTTTAGTTTCCAATTTTGGCGTATTTTTTACTGAAAGAAAGTTTGTTTAAATAAACTTTTTAGCAAAAATTAAATATTGAACGAACGGACATACTAACTGAAAATTGAGTCAAGTCTTACTAAGCTCCAAAGTAAAGTAAGTAATTAATTCCAAGTCGGGCGCAAACCATACCAACAAGAAAATTATTAACCAAAAGTGTGAAATGTTGACAGTTTTTTTTATGGGAAATCATCAAATAACTTCCCCGTTCTGGGCGGTTCTCAGTTTGTCAGTAAATCTAAAACCCCACCTATGTTGCGGGGCCGCGATATCTCTTTCAAACAACCAGCACCCCCGGCGGAAATGTTGACAGTTTGATTTATCTTCAATCATTATTGTTGGAGCCACCTCAAAATTAATAACTTACTTTAACTTTGAAGCTTAGTTAGACTAAAAGGATATTTATTTTCACTTTTCAGATCGTGTTTTCGTCTATTAAATATTTTGTTAAAAAAAAATTAGTTTTCTTTTACGTTCAACGATCAACGTTTTTGTTGCTAACCTAAATTTAATTCGTAGATAAACTTTGGTTGCCCTTGTAAATTCATCTGTTTTGTTAAAAAAAATATGTTTCGCTTTTCAATTTAATTTGTTGTTAGTTGTTTTTTACGCTGAAATCTACTTCTTGCTCCATTTTTGGTTGGCGTTAGATGAAAAATTGAAGGATGTGTTGCGATAAGAATGTTCCCTACCGTATAACAGGTTGACAAGTACAATATCAAGGTGCCTAATAGTCCTACTGACCACTTTCGGTCACGGTAGCTAATCTCAGCGGAGATAAGCCATCGGTGTGGAAGAAATAGAGATCTAGTGTGAGCGTCGTAGGCACTGTATCCTCACTGTCATAGTCCAACGGGACGGCAACCCGACACGAAGAGAGATATTAGGCGCAGGACCCTGCTTCCTGAGGCACGGGGTATCATACCCACCAACTTTGAAACTCCTGGCTGTCAGTGAGAATTTTTTCCAGGGAAATCCCAATAATACTTTAGCCGGACTCGAGAATCGAACCTAGGACCCCGTGCTCGGCAGTCGCTTGTGACTGCAAGACCGACTGAGCAAGATGACTACCATGAATTCGAAACAATTAAGTTTTTCACACTACAATTCATTCTATCGAAGAGTTTCTCGAAGTAGTTTTTTATGGGAACAGACTCCCAGATATAGTAGTACCGAAAAAAGCCTTTTATCTGAGAGAAAATTAGCTACCAAATATTATACATTATGTTGAGACTTGAGACGGAACATATTGGAAATTGGTGCTGCGGGTACTTTCAAAAAAAGTCTTATCATTGCGCTGTATAGGTACAGGGCTTTTCTTACTGTAGATATACAGTTAGGAAAGTTACTACTGTTCATATAAAAACCCAGGGCATGATGGCCCCACTAGTTCTGGAGCCTATTCGTTACAAAGATACTTACAAATCTTTTCTCTTAATAGTCGTTTTTAATTTATTATATTATAAGTCAGTGAAGATATTACTGTAGATACCTAGATTAAAAGGAAAATTAATTGTTTATAAAAAAAAAGTGGGTATTTAGGATTGTTTTATTATTATTCTATTCGCAACTAGGTCGATAATATTATATTTACAACACTATAATTAAAGTGCTTTATTTATTGCTAGGACCATGTCCGGGCACAGTTGTGCAACCCCGTCGTCCTGGTTAACATTTAATGTTATACTGAGTTGAGTTTCCAGGATACAAATACAATGGAGTAATTTGAATTAATATCAGAAATTAGGTAGTACCCACCTATTTTCCAGCATATATATATAACTAGGTCCATTTCGATACAAAAATTACATTGGACTCCTAATGTATATAGTTAAATTATTAAATACAAATATAATAATATGTTTTTAATTTTAAATTGCTTGCGTGGAAATTGATATTAGTAATAATAGATTGCGATAGTAGGTGTTTCCTATGTAAAATTATGAACAAATTAATTAAGTTAAATACTAGATAGTTACATAGTTATACATACTTATTTAATTTTGGCAGTGATATCATACTCTTTCCGTATTCTCTTCCTTTTTTTAATAACTTTATAAAAACATCACAATATTTTAGTTCTAGAAATAACGTTTTAAGTGAATCTCAAAAAGATTGGTAATTATAAGTCTGTTCACTGTCGGCGTCTTCCTCGCACCACGCGGCGATAATGTAACCGGCCAGGGTTGTTGGGGCGGTACGGCTGGCGAATAGCTGCGTTTGGTACCGAGTTCAAATCCCCTACGAACACCGGTGGCCGTTGTACCGAGCTCTGGTCCGGCACCGGCCAATTTCTTATGCAAACAGCACACCTGTACAACAAAAAGCTTGTGAATAGGTATCGATTAAACATAGCTGATTGCCTGCCTACCGCCTATGTAGACATGGGTGAGCTAATAGAGTGTTAATAGTTATTTATTTAGTACCTAATTGCTTACCTAAAAACCACCACCAAACTACAGAGTTGTATAACATAGGTACCTACGCAAGGAATCATTGAATCTAGACATAAAACCTACATTTAAAAATAGCATTGGTGTTCTTACCTGCTAACTTTAGAGACTTGGTCGGCCTTTAAGGTTTGCTGTTCTGGTTTCTCGAACATTCTATAGTCATCGATTATTGAGAGCCAGTAGGAAATGGAAGTTGCGAAGAAATTGCAGCGACCGAGTCCATTGCATTCGATGAACGGCCGCGATCGGAACTGTCTCATGCATGATCCGGGAGATATAAGGCTCTGTCCTGTTGCGTGACGCGCTCCAGCTGTATGCTGTAAACGATAAGACAAGTTAGTGCAAGTTTTACCTACTAGCTTTTGCCCGCGGCTTCGCTCGCGTTAAATTCGGGGTAACACAGTTCCCCTTTCCGGTAAGGTTTCTTAAATAAGTACTGTTTTACTCAAGTAAATAGTTGATGAGATTTGCTTTGATTTGCTTAAGTCGTAAAAATTGTATCCCACCCTACTCTCATTTTTAAAGAAAGATAATATTATCCATACCAATATTATAAAGAGAAAACGTTTGTTTGTATCGAATAGGTTCCTAATCTACTTGAACGTTATCAACCATATTTTTACGAAAAGAAAGTTACATTATCAAAAAGTAACATAGGCTTATACAACATCACGCTACTGTACTACCGTCGCGGGGCAGCAACTAAAGACGCGTGTGAAACCGCGCAGGACTTTAAAATACAAATATTTTTGTTACACAAATTATTAGTGATATGCAATATAAGATAGTTGAAGGCTAATATTGGTTGATAAATTCAAAAGTATTTTTTTAAATTGATGTTTAGACATAGTAGGTAGTAAGTAGTTTCTCATTGGCATGAAGAATATCAAAAATTCCAAATGAGGATACCTATATAATCCGGAATTGTAAGATGTTAGAGATATCGTCATTTATTATGCTAACATCAATTTTTTTTTTGGAAAAAATGTCTGAGTTTACCATTATACCTACACCAGACAGTTTATTATGTAGTATGAACTCTCAATGATTTCTGAGCAAAACAACCGGCACTTAAATATAACCATTTGAAAGTCTTTGAAATGCGAATAACAGCCCGCTGTGCGGCAGAGTGCATTTTATCATACCGATAGGCCTGTTCATTAAATCAATCATTCTTACCATCAGGAAACTGTAACCTTGCCATAACTCCCTCCAGCCATTGGGACACGAAGGTACTAAGTTGCTTTGGCTATGAATGGCGATAGTTCTTGTAGGTGCTTCGCATACCTGACATCTGGAATTATAAATACATATATATAAGTAATGGATAACAATATATTTTTTTTCTTCCAACATACAAAGTTATGGCTATATCTCATAATAGGTTCCATGGAACAAGGCTACATTGACCATGGCCGTTGGTGTCAATGGCGTCCCGTCGGCGATATGGCGTCGCATCAGCGACCGTCAATCTCGCCGCGCAATTGCGTAACTGTTAAGTCGTTAACGGTTACACAAATTCTCCTCCAATTTTCCTCTCATAGGAGAGAAATTTACGTAATTCATGGCGAATATTGAAAAAAGTGAAGTTACTCTGATTAAAAGTACAAACCTAAATTAGCGCATGTCCCCTATGATCTAAATCAAAATCATTTGACCTAGTTAGCAATATCTAATTAGCTCTTTAAAGTTTCACTTTTTATTGGTTCCTAAATTTTTATTTCATTAATAGGTACTTATCGCTTTATAGTAGTGGTGTAAATTGTATAACTTAAGTATAATGCTTCGGTCTTTTACTGTCCTAAAATTTCTTGTCATTGGAGGGAGAGTTTGAAATGTTTATTTATCTGACCTTAGCAATACCTACCAATTCTGACCTAACAATTCGATCATATATGTAATGAAGCCGTACCTGGATATATAATTTCCAACATCTTTAGCTTGAATGGGTGTCATAGACATAGGCATAGGTTCCGGAGTTGATAACCAAAAGCTGTAATCTTCACGCTGAGCATAATTGCAGATTTCGTTGTAGTTGCAGAACATGTAAGGCATTGTCGAAAATTTACGCAAACAGCTTCCTGAAGCACCTGAAGGATTAAAAATTGCTTTATTGAGTACGTTTAACTTTTATTTTATGATAATATATAGTACTATCTTAGGCCTTTAAAATAACGTACCTAGATCTTGTCCATGTGCTTTTCCGTCTGCAATAATATGAATAAGAGAATATCCGCTCCAAAGGGGAGAGGTTCCCTGCGGACACTGTGGGATCATTCTTTCTTGTGAGTGAACAGTAAAATAAAAGCCTCTAGATTTGGGTACTTGCTGCACAGCTGGAGGGCCAGCTTCCCCCACAGCTCCACGATATCCTGTGTAACCCTGTGGTCCTTTAATGCCCTTCAAACCTTCTTGTCCCATTAGGCCTGCAGGTCCGAACTCGCCGGGGAAACCATCATCTCCTCTTATTCCTTTTTGTCCTGGCACACCATTCATTCCAATTTGACTTGGTTTACCATCTCGTCCCGGCTGCCCATCATATCCGCGAGGGCCCATGTCACCTCTTTCTCCAGGGATAATTTCAGCACCAACTAATAAGTCACCTGCATCACCTTTTATACCTTTATTGCCAAGTGGTCCATATGGCCCTTCTTCGCCTTCGTCACCCCTAAATCCTTTAAGACCTGCAGCACCCATTAGACCTTGCCGCCCAGGTGTACCAAAATCACCTCCATCGCCTTTTTGCCCCCTAGCGCCAGTGAACCCTGTATATCCTTGTTCTCCTCGTGCTCCTTTGGGATTGTACGAGTCACCTATTTCTCCAGCATCCCCCTTAAAACCTTTCAGGCCAGTTGTTCCAGCTGGTCCTGGATTTCCTGGTCGTCCAGACATACCTCGAGGACCTGGTGCACCATCCATTCCGACCATACCTTTTGGACCTTCATATATGAGACCCGGTGGCCCACGTAACCCATCAGGGCCATTAACACCATATTCGCCAGGTTTACCTTTCTGACCCATGGCACCAGGCCATCCGGGAAGACCATCAATTCCAGGATTTCCTTGTTCTCCACGTGGGGCATTTTCTCCGTTTATACCAGCAAGACCAGGTGGTCCTTGGTCACCCGTTAAACCGCGGTAACCAGTTAAACCCATATCACCTCTTTCTCCTTGGAAGCCTTCATCTCCTTGTTCACCCTTGATACCTTGGACTCCATAATATCCTGGTTCGCCAACATCTCCTTTAAGACCTGGAGCACCTTGCATGCCCATTTCACCAATATCACCGGGTATAGCGGGAACGTCTGTAGTAATTCCCATTTCACCTCGCTCTCCTTTAATTCCAGGATTGCCCGGGAGTCCAAGTGGACCTATAGAGCCAAGTTCACCTGGCAGTCCAGGAGAACCCATACGACCAGGTCTTCCTTCGGCGCCTCTGTCGCCTTTTCTACCAGGTAGCCCGAAAATACCTTGTTTTCCACGTTGACCTTTACTTCCAAATCCTCCCGTCCTTCCAAAGCTACCAGGAGTTCCAGGGAATCCTTTATCACCTTCTTCACCGAGTTCTCCAACAAGACCAAAATCACCGGTTTCACCTTTCCTTCCCACACTTCCAAATCTACCTTGGTACCCAGGATTGCCTTTGTCGCCTTTTAATCCTGGCATGCCTACTACACTTCTTCCTGGTGACCCTGATTCACCTAATGCACCTTTCAAACCTTTGAAACCAGAAGCCCCAGGTATTCCATTTAAACCAGGTACTCCTGCGTCACCTTTCTGGCCTCTTGCGGCATCGTCACCTCTAATACCTTTTAAACCAGGAAATCCATAATCTCCTCTTGCTCCCTTAAAACCGGGACTGCCATCATTGCCAGCAAAACCTGGGCGACCTACATCACCAATAAGACCTTTAAAACCAGAAGGTCCTTCTAATCCAGTTTTACCAGGCGGTCCGTCAAATCCTAAAGAGCCCGTGTCTCCAGTATCTCCCTGGGCACCTGGGGTTCCGACAATTCCTTCTCTGCCGGGAAGCCCGTTTTGACCCATAGCTCCATCTTCTCCTGACATGCCTCGAAAGCCGGTGGGTCCTATGTTTCCCTTCATTCCTTTTTGCCCGATATTGCCCATTACTCCATGACCACCTTGTAGACCCGGCTCTCCAATCAATCCTAGGCGTCCAGGCCATCCAGGCTGACCAGCTAAGCCTGGAGCACCTTGTATTTCTATTCCGCGTATGCCTTTCCTTCCCTGTTGGCAAAAATTATGTTTTTAGACAAACTATTATAGCGTGATTAAGTTTTGAAGTAAATGGAGGAAAGCTGAGTATTTTTTTAAAGTAGGTAATATTAGGTTATATATTATATAGGTTATATTCACTATAACCTGGAAACGGAACTGGTCGATAAATTGCTCTGCCAATTATCAAAAGAGTGTATGTGACATACAATTGAATCACGAGAAACTAGAATTAGTCAATAAACTGTCTTCTTAGGCATCACGTTCGACTCGAGGCTACAATGGGGTCTTCATTTAACATCTCTTTCAGGACGGTTGAGTTCAGCAGCATATGCTGTACGAAAAATCCGTCATTTTACTGCCGTAGATACCGCGCGAATAGTCTATTTTTAGTTATTTTCATAGTATAATGTCAAACGGTATTTTATTTTGAGGACGGGCTGCACACATTGAGTCTATAATTATTCTGCAGAAAAGAGCCATCAGAGCCATATATGGCTTTCGTTGGCGCGATTCCCTAAGGCAACTCTTCAAGAAAATTAACATCATGACACTACCTTGTACCAGTACATATATGAAAACATTATGCACGTTAGAATAAATCTGCATATATTTAGTAAAAGAGGTGACAGACACCACTATAATACTAGAAACAGGGACCAACTAGTTCAACTAGGTTTTAGGCTAGCTAAAGTAGACTCCTCTTTTATGGGGTACTGTTTATAATGTCACAACAAAATACCTCTAACCATCCTACAATTGTTTAAATCTCGTGTTATAACGCACACTATGTAGGCAAGTTGGGGGATTACATTTATGATATAAATGCTTGGCTCAATGCCGGTTCTTCTCCACAACCATAGGGGCAGCTGTAGAAGATTGTAAGATTATCACTGCATTGTTTAGACTCAATTTCCTAATATTGTATAATTGTAATGCCCATGTGTGAGTACTATGTAATTTAACTGATTTGACGGTTGCCCTGGTGGTTGAGAAATTGTCACGCTCACTATCCATTTGTATATTTACCTGAGGTCCTTGTGGTCCATCGGGACCTTGATCTCCTGTTGGACCTTGCTGCCCTTTATTTCCCATAGACCCTCTTCTTCCCGCCATGCCTGGATAACCAGCATCACCATCTTCTCCTCGTTCACCGGCCAGACCATCAAAACCTTTTTCACCAGCTATGATAGACAAACCAGCATCGCCACGTGTTCCTTTCTTTCCCTTATTACCCGCAGCACCTACAAGCCCTTGTTGACCTTGACTGCCAGGCTTTCCGAAATCCCCTACATTGCCTTTCCTTCCAACAAATCCTTTATAGCCTTTCAAACCCTGAAAAGTCCTGCCAGGTGGGCCTTGATCACCGTGTATACCCGTGACACCGTCGTATCCCATGTCACCTCTTTCTCCTTTCATTCCAATGATACCTGGGAAAGTGTTGTGTTGAAGTTAAAAGCCATACAGATAAATAAATGAAGACAAATATTGTAAAAATGCTTTGGTTCAACCAAATTGCGGACAAAGAAACGTCTACGATAAGTACCTACTTAATTTGTTTTGATTTCTTTACATTATAAAACATATTTATTTGTGTTTTGTAGATTAAGTAGATACTGAATAGAAAATACATGTTCGTATGGCAAAATATACGTAGAATTTACATTAAAAGTAAATCCTGATGGTAACAACATAGAATAAGTTTTATTCCAGAAGAAATCAAAGAAATTTCAATATTGTCACTTCAATGGGCATTTAAGTCACTCCCGTGGAGAGGGATTTTCATTATCATAATTTATTTTGGAGGCTACAATGAATCTAGCTCGCCTCATACCTACATAGGAATAAATAGTAGGACACATCAAACAACTTAATTTTTGAGAATTATTCTTTTGTTAAACTCCTGGTTCTATGTTACATAGGTAGTAATCAAATAAATATACCTTTAAGTCCAGGTATTCCGGGATAGCCTTTGGGGCCTTTGGCATTAATTCCATGATCAAGCGATTCTCCAATTTCACCAGGGAGACCAGGTTCTCCGGGCTCACCAAGTTCACCCCTGCAATGTATTCAGTGTGTTATGAACGAAGCACCAGCATACAATAAATAATTAAATCAGAAGGTGATCCGTGCTCCTTCACATATTAATCCCAGAAGTTTGTACAAACCTTAAAAGGAATTACCTACTGGGAGTTGCTTAGTTGTGCTGTATTGACACCTAAGTGGGAAATAGTGGTGTTGTATGTGGTGTACAACAACCCATATGTGAATCTTTCTATAATAAAATGAAATCATTTTGTTATTTTTCCTCTTTCCTAACATTCTTTAGGTTTCTTGCATAAGTTTAAAATTCCTTTTGGCACATTTTTTGATTATTTGTATGTATTTAAAGTATGAATATGTCATTGGGAGGAGCGGAGGCTTCTTCTACAAGCGTTGTTTGTCCAAAAGAAGGTTCCGAACACAAGTATGTAAACGAAATTTTTTGACACAATAAATTTTATTATTTTTTTTTTATTTGGAACATAAGGACGAATATTTTATAAGTCACTATATATGATTATGGCGTCGGGACAAGGGGCTCCTAATTTATTTCAGTCTCACTATACCTTTTGAGCATAAAATCTAATAGGACTACCAATCCAGAAGTAGAATAAGGATCCTTTATGGTGAAAGCTTTTTCGCAGGGTACAAAGAAAATGTGTAAGTCTGTTCCAATAGAATAGATAGGTAGTACCAGTGCTGAGCGGCAAATAAATAGCCTAAAGTGAGCCTACTATAGTACGCTACAATTTATTACGTTCTAAAATTCCGTGTCATTAGGGTGGATTAATTTTATAGCTAAAAAAAATTTGCTTCTGCCGATCCTGGCGACGACCCTGAACAAGTAAGTATAACCTTAAGTTCTAACTGTCATCATCTGCGTAGCTTTTTCCCATGTTTAGCAGTTTTTTAGTAAAAATATTGTTTACTTAAGACCAGGTTCTCCTTTTTGTCCAACAAGGAACTGCATAGGGGTAGTGGCTGGCCTGCCGTCATATCCCGGTAGTCCGTCTTGTCCCCTCGTTCCGTTTCGACCCGGCCTGCCAGGGTAGCCATCTTCACCAGTTCGTCCCTTAATCCCCTTAAATCCAGATTCACCAGTGAATCCTGGCCAGCCTGCATCACCCGGAAGACCGGCTAATCCTATGAAACCTAAAATAGAACATAAAAATAAAATATAATCTTCACTAAGTTTACCATTTTTACTAAGGTCTTGGATAATTTCAACTCAATATAAGAGTACCTCAACTTTAACGTGATGTGAAGTAGAACTTCTTAGTAAGAGCCAACGTAAGAATATGATCATACCTCTATCGCCTGGAGCTCCAGCTTCCGCTTTAATCAGGTCCATCGGTGGTAAAACAACAACTCCTTTTGGCCCCTTTGGCCCTTGTGGTCCTGCTCCGCCTGATGTGCCCTTATTGCCTTTTGGTCCTTTAAGTCCGGGTGTCCCATCTATACCAGGATAACCTTTAACTCCTTTACGTCCTGATGGGCCTTCAGGTCCTGGGTAGCCCTTACGACCAGAATATCCGTCATCTCCCCTCTGTCCTTTTGGTCCATCTGAGCCTAAGAGAACAAATAAAACGGTTTAAAATAGGTAAGCTCGAGCCATGTTGATGTCGTCTTAACTGTCAAATCTCAGGTAGTGTCAGCAAAAAGATTTAATTTGATAAAAAAAATTGATAGCATTTGAACTCTTTCGGGTAGGTTCAGCTCAGCTACATATGCTGTAAGGAAAATAAGGCAGTTAATTGATGCAGACTCAGCTAGGTTAGTATACAATGCTTATTTTCACAGCATTATGTTATTATGGCGTTCTGCTGTTGCGATTGGCAGCAGAAGTCGATTTAGTTGTTATATTACATTAGAGGGCTGACTGGGTCCTCGCGAGTCCTTCAGAGAAAAATTAACGTGATCGACATTCTGAGTTTACTTTCTCTTTATATCTTAGAATGTCAATCGTGGGCTCATCAAAATTCGAAGGGACGTACAAAATATAAAAATAGTAAACAAAATAGTAAACATGAAATTGTAACAAAAACGAGCTAGTCATTTCTAATAAGCAACTTACACTTGTATAAAAAAGTTGTCAAAGCCAGTTACAGACCTGAACGATGGAAAGTTTAGAGCTTATTAAAAAAAAGCATATTACAAAATCAAGGAATACGTGGAAGATTAAGAAGTCTGGAAGTTGCAGAAGCAAGAAGCATGCGGCTTCCCGGGTAGTTCCAAAACGGCAAAAATAAAATTTTATGTTTTTCTCAATCTAATTCGATAAAACCTATTTCGTTTTTTTTTGCGCACCAATACATATCGAGAATTTGCCATTACAAAAAAAGAAGGTATTCGGTGGTATAAAAAGTTTATTTTTTTCCACAAGAGAGCAAAGTTAGAAAGAGTCAATGGCACGAGATGCAAAAAGCAATTGGTCAATAAACTAGTCTTATAAATAACTAGCTGTTCCACGCGGTTTCACCCACGCTGCTCAGCACCTGTTAGACGTAGCGTGATGTTATATAGCCTATAGCCTTCCTCAAGAAATGGACTATCCAACAATAAAAGAATTTTCCAATTCCAACCAGTAGTCCCTGAGATTAGCGCGTTCAAACAAACAAACAAACTCTTCAGCTTTATAATATTAGTATAGATGACATTTACAGTTTCTATATTTTATGTTTGATTCATTCATTGTCCTTTCATATGAATTAGACCGATATTTGCAAATTATAATTATTATGAATGAGGTTTGATCCCTTTTAACCAATCATGCACATGAACTTAAACATTTGTTAAGAAATAGGTAGGTAGTTTTTTTTTAAACCGCTTTTGTTTCTCTTCGGTTCGGAAAGTTGTTTTAATGCATGGACTTATTTTCAAACAAGCCTGAGTTCTCCAAAATTTGTATCACCGAAAAATAAATTAATCATAATAGATACACCGTAGATTTACTTTTTTTTTGTTTTGCCATCATAACCTAGGCAAAGATATGATAAAGGAGCCCTTTGTCGATATTACTCAATTGCCAGAAAATAAAAATGTTATGTGTTACAACATGTACCTACGTATTTTTTGTATCAGTTTTTTTTTCAACTTTAAGCACAATCTGATAGACATTTGACGACTTCCCGGATAAAAGCGTTTGTAAGTACAGAAGTTAGTACTAAGATCCAACCTGTCTCTTTGCTGTTCTCCCCCAGCGACGCCCCAAGTCGAGGCTCGTAGCCCACAGGGCTTGTCCTTAGCGTGTAATAGCTTAATTTTTATGTTTTCTTCCCTGGCTACAGGACTTACCCTCAAGGATACAACAGGATACACCGGTTAAGCAGACCACAACCTCATGGGTTCAATAGCGATACACAAAAAAGGGGCTGATTAATTACATTATTCGGCACAAGGCATGTGTCTCGACAATAGTGAATATTGTAGTATATCTTGTCATAACTTAATTCTTTAAAAAAATGTGGGTAGACGATTCAACACCGACATAGAACACGAGTGTCAGAATTTCGAATATCTAATAAGTTTCTGAGAAAAAATCGTATTTCGTACATAATAAGCACCTAATTTTTTTATATGAGACATACAGTAATTTAAAATCACCTGGTTATGATGTGTTCACTGGACACAAATTATCTGTTTCAATACGAACTATCACAAAAATCACACTAATATTATCTACTTAGGCGAAACTTTGTATGACATGTGTAGGTATGTTTGTTACCCGTTAACGCTCAAACGCCTGGTCCGATTTAGATGAAATATGGTATGCTGATAGCTTATACCTGGATTAACACATAGGCTTCTGCCATATACGTGGGTTTAAACCGCGGGGGCTGCTAAATTTTTATAAATATGTTTGGTCACAGATTCTATTAGAAAGAGACAAACAGCCTTATTTCTAGATATCTCTCTCGACAAGTTTTTCTAGTAGAGTGCTCTGTCTAGTTTGTATAATAAGTCCATGATTTTATGAAACTGTCTCATCGATTCTAAATTTAGGAGAAAAAAACGCTAAATTTTAAAGTACAGTTGTGTCAGTCGGTTATAGGTGTTAGTTGAACCACCCTAAAAACGATCGAATTTCAACCATGGTCTTAGATTAGAACATAACAGTTATTTAATTTGTATGAGTTTATCCAATAATTGTTGGTGAAATTAACAACTTCATCATGAGACAAACCAGAATTCATAAGCTTACCTACCTTAATGTTACGTGTTAAAGAACAATTTTGCATTACTTTGTTTTCTAATACTATTATATTGCCTACTTTGCACAAATAATTCAAAAACTGTAGAAGGTTCAAATTAGCCTAATTTTTAGTGGGTAAGGTAATGCCTAGCACCGACTGTACATGACTCAGGTTGGATGTCCTACATGATTAATACGTATTAAAAAGACAGGCATTATTCTTTTATTTAAGGTTGAACACAGCCCGGTGTCCGATTGAGCTGTTTTGCATACGTGTATGTTTAGTTTGGCATGGTTAGCTAGGTCATGTCACTCTAATCTTCCAATTATTCAAAAAGACGAAGGTATTACATTTTTTTACGTACCTACACAATAAGTGGTGACACAAAACAAAATAAATGATTATTTATGACAACCAATTGATATTCACTATGAAATAAGAATATATAGGTAATAAAAATATAAAGGTGACCTTACTTAAGCGTTTATGTATTAAAATAATGTACCTGATCTGCAAAATGGGCAATCACGTCCACGTTCTCCTTTCGGCCCAAGAAATCCCGGACGTCCGTTGTCGCCAGGGTCACCAACGTATCCTGGGGCTCCCGGTGGTCCTTCATCCCCTGGAGGGCCAACTCCATGTACGCCAGTTCCTGGATAGCCTTGAGGTCCCGTATCGCCAAAATCACCTCGATCTCCTCTTTGGCCGTTGATCCCGTCTACACCAGCCACCCCTTCTTCACCATCTGGTCCAGTAACCCTTGTCCCTTTGAAACCTTTAGGGCCGGTGACTCCAGGTAACCCGGGAAACCCTGAAGGTCCTTTAAAACCAGGGAATCCCTTGAAGCCGTCATTTCCGGGTTCACCTTTAGTAGAAGTACCTGGAATTCCCTGTCTGCCTTGAATTCCTTTGATTCCAGGGAATCCAGGTTGTCCCACAATACCAGGTAATCCTCGTTGTCCATCATAGCCGCGAGGTCCAATTGGACCCAAAGGACCCTCAGGGCCTTGAGGTCCTTGAGGTCCTATTGTAGGCGCTACATCAAGCCTATCATCATATATTCCAGGTTCTCCAATAAAACCTTGCAGTCCAGGATTGCCCGGCATTCCATCTTCACCTCTTTCACCTTTCCATCCATCATCTCCGTCTCGACCTGCGTATCCGGGTGCACCTTTGTCTCCTTTTGGACCTGGATTTCCGTCTCGTCCATGATGACCTATCTTCCCTCTTGGACCATCGTGACCTTGATCTCCTTTGTAACCTTGAGCACCGTCAGGACCGTAAGGTCCCTAGAGAAAAAAGGCATATTTAAGTATGTTTAAAAATATAAGATTTATACTGGTACAAATACCCAGTTATTTTACAACATGAAATCACAGCTTTGAAGTTAAAACTTTTTGTATTTCAATTTTACTTACTGTTTGGCCTCTTGAGCCGGGCATTCCTTTCAGGCCTTTTACGCCTCGTTGCCCCTGTAGTCCTTTATCTCCTTTGTTTCCTTTAGTTACGACTGTAATATTTGTCCGAGATTCGTCCGTGATTGTCACAATAGACGCTTGTCTCCCCGGTTCACCAACAAGTCCTTGGTTACCCTTATCTCCGGGTGGTCCAACGGTTTCCTCACCGTCTTCTCCTATGTCGCCTGTTTCGCCGCGGATGCCAAAGGGACCCTGAACGGATATGAACATTATGTTGAGATTAAGCAGTTACGAACTGGTAGTATAAAATCTTTCAGACGTAATTGCTATTTTTAGAGGGTATAACAGTATTAAATATGAAAGTTTGTATTTGTTACCTGATCACCAACTTCGCCTGGGTATCCGCTATTTCCTCTGTAACCCATAACTCCAATAGGTCCAGATTCTCCTTGACGACCTTGCTCACCCATGTCACCTTTGGATCCTCTCGAATTTGCACCCCCCTCACCAGCCATACCTCGAGAACCTTTTTCTCCTAAGTGTCCTGGTAAACCTCTTCCACCTGGAATGCCAATAACTCCGGGTGGACCCATAATACCGTCAACACCGCTACAACCGTCTAAGCCTGGTAACCCAATGACACCTTCCAATCCGTATGGACCCTGAACAGAAGAAAGGGATGAAGATTGCGCATTATCAAATTAATGTAAAAAAATATTTATTGTGTTATCTAAATAATTTACACTCTAACAAATTCTTACTTGCGGCCCTGTGTCTCCTCTTGGTCCATATGGTCCATCAAAACCCTAAAAATAGAAAACACAAATATATTTATAATGGTTCTTAATTCGACTGTTTTTTTTTGTATGCTTGTTTCGCGATTTCTCTGTATTTTTTCAGATTTTTAGTATCATTAATATATAGAGTAGTGAATACTGGAGAAAAGTATTCTTTCTCTGTACTGTGTACCTACAGTCTTTGTAAAACGTTACTTAATTAAATTTAAGTAATAGTACCTTGACCAAAAATGCATTGATATTTTTTTGTGGGGCCTTTAGTTTGTCAGAGAAACCATAAAAACAATTTCTACCCCTTTTTCCGAAATGGCGGCTGTGGGGTACAACCTAATATATTTTTTTTACTTTTCTTAATCTTGATACCTGATTATCTTCTGAAATAAAAACCTGATAATCTCTTATTGGCTTACTTACGTGTGTTCCCTTATCACCAACGTCGCCCCTGTCACCAGTGTCTCCTGTCAGGCCCAGCCGGCCTGGGCGGCCGATGGGTCCGTCTTCACCATAGTCACCTTGCATGCCTGGAATTCCGGGAGGTCCTATGCTTCCGGGATCGCCTTTGATTCCAGCACAGTCGCATACTGTTTGATTGCACACCACCTAAAAATAGACATCATTTGGTATTTTTTTTTGCTATCGGTATAAGTTCAACATTTATCGTCTTGGTACATCAAGAAATGTTTACTCTAAGAAGAAAACGAGTGAACAACCGATGAGCGTTTCGCGGACCCTATAATGTCATGCTGTAATCTACATAGCATGATAGGGTCCCGCGAAACGTTCGACGACCTAAAGAAGCCAGCTGGGTTTGACTCAGATACGCCTATTCGCTAGTTGCAAATACATAACTAGACCCGGACATGTTATGAAATTTTTAGAATTATTATTAAAATAATGACAAACGCATATAAGCTTACGCACTGTGAGATTATGAACTTGGAAAATAATTTGTTCTGGTGCTAGATTTTATAAGTACCTTAAGTGACCATAAATGAAACACAGTTATTTATGTTGTTGTTATTTGACCATCCATCAGCCTGTTTTTGAGCGAAACAGAGCAATGTATCGAACTAGCGATCGAAAAGTAGTAGGTTCTGGGTTCATAGTCATAACCCAACCGAAGAATAAGATCACCATGTTGAAGAGAACCCTAAACCTTAATTTTCTTTGTAATTGCACGTTAGCCATCTATACCTAAGTGATATTCTTTACTTATTAATAATATAACCTGATCATTTTATTATTTTCAAGTAGTTGTGACAATTTTACATATAAAGTATTACGCATTAATTAAAAACACTGTGTATGGAGTGGGTAACAAAGAACGTGCCTTATCGTCGAGACCTCTGACACACATTCGACGCAGAGCAAGTGTAAGAACATTGCACTTCCTACTATTTAATAGAGCATGAAAACGGTTCTTTTTATTTTAATCTCAGACAAAAATCTATTAAACTATTATCTCATCACTTACCTCAGTACAGTATGTACTATTTGTGACAGATATTTTCGTAGTGTGTATTTGTGTAGTCCATTAAAAATATATGCCTATGAAAACAGCATAGTTTACTATGTATAGAAAGAATAGATAGTTGTATTTAGTAACGATATACACATTTTAAAAATAGTGTTGTGTAGCTGCATAAGAAAAGGAGACAACTACAGTTTCTCAAGTACTTATTTTGGCAACGATTTCGTCTCACGTCCTAAGCTCATTCTTTGCGTGACCGCGTTGCCATGTTTTGCGCCGAATTTTGTGGTAGATCTACTGTCAAACGGTTATGCGCTAAAATATTTTTTGCTGTTATCTTGAATGATGGTGAGTGTCAGGTTTTTGTAGGTTATTACGCTTATTCCGTAACTCAACGAGCTTTTGCACAGCTTTTTTCACAGTGTTGTAGCTCTAAGCCCATCACACTTATTTTGACAAGCCAAGTTTTTGTCTATCATGAAATGAAGGAGACCGTATTCAAATTCAAATGTGAGGAAAATTTGACAAAGTCTGAGACTAACAATTTGTTGTTCTTACAACAACTCCAAATGGATTTAGCAGTGTGGTTTATGGTTGAAGAATGATGTCAGCGTTTTGCATTACATCATCTTTTCAGCAAACCAGACGTTAACCACAGACTCTTCATTCTAGTTTTATTGCAGTCAAATGGAATCGTATCCTTTAACAACATGTGTGTCTGTTAAAGTCATCCTGAACAGGATGACTACGAAAAAAAAAAAACTGTATGCGGGAAATATATATGATAAGGCGTGAATTAAGGTAACTGCAAATTTAAGTGCCATTATTTTAAAAGCTAGGTTCCTATATCCTTCATTCAGGCAATACGCAATCAACGACAATAGTTTAAACTTATTATAAGTGCTTTTACCTAGGGCTAGGTTAAAGGAATCCTAGATTAGTACATTTTATTGAAAATAGTTTCTATAAATACTTATTCATGTACCTACCTACTTTCTGCTGTATACATTTATATATCAAGTGACGCCAATCTTGATATTGTATGAAATACAGCACATGAAACACAGTTTAGTTTAGTTATGAAAATAACTAAACTGGCTGTGTGATATTCTAATTTACATTTTTTTTCTCCGTCATTCCGTTTATTGTGAATGTACACACGGCGACAGATCAATCTATACAAAACCAGTTTATGCTGCTCTCTCAACAACGGATCGTACACCATAAATTTCAAGTACAATGAGAGATCCGCATAAACTGGTTTTGTATAGGTTGATGTGTCGCCGTGTGTACCTAAGGACCATGTGGTTTGTTTCTTTTATTCTGTTTGGTTTGTTTTATCCCTTTGCTGTTAACGATTGTCTGGCAGTTTGAGTACTATAAGTGACCTACACAAAAGTCCATTATTTTGTATTGTTTGTCGTGTCGTTGATCTCCTCGAGTTAAGTGTCGCGCTACAAAATAATTGGCAAATGTTTGCACTGACTGGACAGGTACATTGTGTGATTTTTTCATAAAAAAGACCATCTCAGATGTTTATCTGCATAGTCCTCGTGTAAGTTGACCAATATTTTTGTCTGGAGTAGATTAGATTCTTCTTTTTCTTTGCAGAGTAGTCGGGAAAGAAACACCGGCCCCATCTAGTTTATTAAAAACCGGCCAAGAGCGAGTCAGGGCGAGTCTGACTCGCTCTTGGCCGGTTTTTAATGAACTAGATGGGGCCGGTGTTTCTTTCTCGAACCAGGGTTCCGTATAAACTTGCGACATAAGCAGCCATATCTTTTGACTGCGTAGACTTATAGTGTTAATTTTCACAGCACTAAGGGACCACAGAGTTGAGTATATGGTTTTAATTTCAACTCGATACCTCCATGCGTTCCCGATATGGTCTTGACAGACAGACAGTTGACAGACGGACAACAAAGTGATCCAATAAAGACGTTTGAGGTACTTACGGTATCCTAAAATACGATGTGTAAAAGTGTTTGTAAAAACCTATTTCCAAAATAAATATCATTTATACAACGTGAATTTTGAAGGATATTTTTATCCTAGTAGTAGGTATGATTTTGTTCTCGAAAAACAATCGAAATCCAAGCGGGCAAAGTCCTGGGCATCAGCTACTTAATATTATTATGAATACTTGATAGACGATTAACGTCTCAATGTGGAACTTGCAACATAGACAGTTATACAACACGGTCTCAGTTTAATAAAGTGACAATTTCAAACATATCAAATAACGACATTGCTAAATTTGCATGACGGCGCAATGCACTGGAGCTCAGTGTCATACTACTTTTAAATTAGCAGTTTATTGCGACAACTGTTAGAGCCAGAGAATTGAGTGAGCCGTTACAATTTAAACTATTTTCAATTAGCTATATGTTTATCACATCTAAGTAAAGTGCACGCAATGACCTAAATGTGTCGATTAGTCCGAGACTTCTGTACAATATGTAGTACATGCAACTGCCTTAATTGTAGTATCGGCACTGCACTGATTTAGGTATCTATTATTGTGAATGTAGAACTCGTAACGATATAATAACAGCGTACGGGTCGATATTCAAGGTTAAGTCCCACTTGATTAGGCCGATCCGTGGTTGGCTGACCATCCATTACTTATCATACTTCCTCCGTGCCTCGAAAAACACTTTAACCCAGTGTTATTCTTTCCTAAGAGAAGGTACCACCTTCCAGCTTTAGTCGTGTTAAAGCTTACTTTGGCAATTACATCTATGTGGCATCTAATTGGAAAAAAATATAAAAATACGCGATGTCGACGGCAACGGTGTTGTATCATTAAAAAGCTGTCTGTCTTATGATCGTGGATTTCCAAAGATATTCGGAGCGAATGTTATTCATCAGTTTTATTCTTTCTAAGAAAATTTCTGTCTACATCTATGTATTAAATTCAAATGTACCTAAGTGAATATTCAAAAAATGTTTAAGTACATAATGATAACCTATAGAGTAGGTGAGTTCTTAAACTGTACAATTGCGAAGATACAGTGCAAGTAAATGTAACGTTACATGTCTAACATCTGCATCTGTGCAGATTAGGCTGCGGGCCTGAGTAATATGTTGCTTAGTGTTGGTCAGTGCAGCTTCCGGACTTGGTGTGTGGGCGGCGCGTTCCGTCCACGTCCGCCGCTCCGCGTGCGCACGCGACTGCCCCAGCGTCAACCAACACCAGGATTGCGTAACATTCTTTCCTATCACAATTGAGAGACACTTGCAATCCATGTCCATCCATTACTTCACGTGTTTTAAAAATCATCTGTTGAATAAAATGACTATTGTTGAATCAACAAAAGATTTAGCATTGGGATTGCGAGCGGTGTTGGAGTACCTATCTACTTCGTTCTTATAAATATATTTCCGTTCGTTCCGTTCTGATAGACAAATCGATAAAACAGTTTTTTAAGGTATATTTATATGCAAGATTTTTATAAACTCTCTATAATTTACTGATACTTACAGTTTTTTATATACGTTGCCCCGCACTAGGATTTCTGAATTCCATTGAAGGAATTAGAATTTCTCCTGTTTCGTAGCATTTATACTAACATACACAAACAGCCAGACCCGGAACAACTATCTGTAGGTCGTACAAATGTTTGTTCAGTGAGAGGATCGAACCCGCGAAACGTAGCGCAGCAGTCAAAGGCTTAACCACTGCGCCAAACGTGTCGTCAATTTATTAAATAAAGTATAAAAAAAATAACAACGCTTTAAGTGTAACATTTCCAGCTGATAACACCAGGTCGAACGTTCCATACACTTATAGTAAAAGAGGACATACCTAATTCTACAGAAGGGTAAGCTAAACGCTGTAACAAATTAATAGTATTAGAGATTAATAGTATAGCTTTCAGCAATAGTAACTGATTTCAAGGCGGAGGAAGTCACCAGTTGAATTTAACGGGAACAAACGTTTTAAATTATTCTTATTACGAGAAGTTGGCCGAAAACTTACAATATTAAATTTAAAGAGGAAGAATCTGTGTTATGTATGCATATTAGTACTTACATTTAAATTAGTACGGAAGGCAGTACTGGTGACTGCAGTCAGTTGAATATTCAAGAGCATGCAAAGTCACTTATTTCCCATCCTTTTTTAAATTCATACTTTTTCTGAGTAAGCTTTTCTACTCAAAACTGAGATTCTTAGCAGCTGTATGATATATACGAATATTATCAAATCGAGAGTGTAGCTCGACTAACTAACCAAGTTTGTTTTCGTAAGCTATATTAATTACATGACAACATAATATTATGGCAGCACGCGATTATAGAACGAGTGAGTCATTGGTTGCAATTCAAGGAACAGGCTGGATAAACAATCATTGCAGTGTCCAAAGCGATAACGACCATTCGCACATCCCGCAGCCCGCTACCCCCCCCCCCCCCGCCGTCCTCTTCTCACACCCTGCTTCCACGTGTATGAGAATCACATACTACACTGTAATATTCATTAATAACAGTGTAATTGACTGCTTCCTAATATCTACCCAGTAATTTTTAACGTTACAAATAATTGTAGAGCTTAGCAGTAGTTATACAGCTTACGAAAAGGCAAGTGTACGTCTGCCTTGTACTGGATCTTCGCAGAATTTTGTCAAGATATGCAAAATGTTGATTACGGGACTGCGGAGGTATAATATAAGTTGTAAATCAAACTAACATTAATAGCTTTTTCCGCGTGGCCACAGCTTCAAATAAATCACAGTCATTCCTTCCAGTTCCTAAGACTTAGCGAAATAGCACCTGTCACAACAAGAGAAATCGTGATTCATACTTACCGATTTTGTAGAAACTGCTAAGCTGATGCCAATACCTAATTATTAAACTAGCTTCCTAGCAAAAACTTATTGATCGAACAAGTGTTCATGAGCAAGACGTGTTTTAATAGAACGTGTAGGTGCCTATTATTAGACAAGCTAGGTATTAATTATTATTAGTGTAACTATGTCAAAAGTTAAAAAACGGAGCATACAGTGGAGATTTACGAGCATTTACCGGAATCTGGTGACCCCGTCGGCTCATAAACGCGTTCCCGATATACCGCCGCCGCGCACCGCCCCAAGCATGCGGCGCGCGACTCGCTTGCGTGCTATACCGCTTCGTAAACCATTAGCTTACTATATAACCAATACTTAACTTATAGGTGGGCAAGGATTTTGCATAGAGAATCACGACTATTGACAAGGAAACCATTTTACTTTTTACAGTTGGTAAGGTTACGGTTAATTTTAGGACTCTGGAAACTGATAGATTAAATGTAACAAAAGAAAACTCCGAGAGAAAAAAAGGTGAAACAAACGCAGCAATTTTTTATAGGATAAGATAAATAGGTGCCTAACTAAATATTATGGCGTAAACGTTTGTAACAAGTGAAGCGCGTCAACCAGCTTTTGCAGTGTGCGCCACGCCACCATAACAACACTGCAAAAGCTTTACGACAATACGCTTTACGCGATGCTTTGAACTACTTTGACACAGTCGGCCTGAATTACATTTTAGTTTTCATTATAGTTTCCATAAATAAATGCAGTAAAAAATACTACATTTATGAAAAGTTTACATTTGACATTGATAGTTTTATAAACGTTTTATTTTGGATCTACCTTATTGTTCGCATCGCATCGTTATGATTTTTGTTTAATGACTGCAAAGACCAGTTAATTTAATGTACCTACCTATTTATTATGACAGATTCACAGATCATGAGTAATTATTAATTAGTTGTTTAGATACTGATTATAATTATTGGATAGTGGAGATCTGTAATCTCTCTTGTTACGATGATTTTGTCACAAGGATTTAATGATAAAAGTAGATCATTAAATCATTGTGGTCCTCGAAGTACTCAACTGGCAGCGTTCTGTCAGCGACCTGTGCTAAATATAAATTTGCAATATAGCTGCACATTCAACTGGCTTTTGTTACAGCACTGAAACTATTGACCTATTTCACTTTACTGGAAGTAAGCAATAACTTTCCGTGCAACGCTCGCACCATAAAACCGACTCGTGAGTAATCGAAGTGCGGACGCAACACAGACTGCAAATTCTTTGTCTTATGTTCAATGCGGTAATTGTATGAATTGCCAATATTATAGTAATCGCACCTTCTCTTAGTGCATATTTTTCAGGTGTTGGATTTGGCAGTTTGGAACCAGTTGCGGAATTAAAACTACCTTTTCAGTAGCTAACGGTAGAAGTATTTATTCCTTTTGGCACGATTAAAAAACAACATTTGCAGCATTTCAATTATTGGAAGACGAAAATTGGGTTATTTGTTTTACGAAATTGTGTGTGTATGTGTGTCAGTTTTAGTAGGTAGTTCAAGGTACACGGTACAGCATAATGTGGATAACTTTTTGAAACATGTAACAGGTACATTTTGTCTGTTAATTAGAATTACAGGAACATACCTGTACTTAATTCTAATTAGATTTGTTTTAGTTATGTGTTTCTAAGACGAACATGGCTGTGTCTACAGCCTTTCAAAATTTTAAGTGAATCCATAGACTAGTGTTAGAGACAGCACATAACCGTGAATTAATATAGCGTAGAAACGATATCGACAGAATATATAAAAATGAGGAATATGGAATACTTCCCTTCGAGTTCAACGTTCTGTCCCAGTCTACGTCACGGTGATAAAAGAGTAACTCATGAATGAGTTCGTGCATTGACAGGGGACTCACCCCGGAATAGTATAACTAAACGTTGACCGCCGCTGCCGACTTTATCAAAACAAAATGTTATATTTATAATATAATAATGTAAGCAAGAACCCCCACCTTTCGTTGGGTTGATAACAGTCATAGATAGGTCATTGTTTAAATACCGACTCACATTCATTTTGTTAGTTTTTTCAGGACTTATAATTTGAGAGGGAATTCGTTTTTTAAAAAATGGGAATATTTAGGTTAGTAAATTACTTACTTAAAATCCTTATACATACTTAGTTTAGGCATCTACCCAACATACGGGAGTAGGTAATTAAAAGGCTTGCTTAATCTACTGTCGTGAAGTTTATCATCGCGACATACAAAACCTTATATTATCATGTACAGATACCAATTCGTGGGAGTTATGTTATTATTTCGGCAATAATTGCAAAAATTGTGTTTTATACATAACGACAAGTTGATAGCAGCAGTTTCCTGTCACTTTGATAACAGATGCTACTGTTTGTGTCGCGGCCTCGTTTTTAAAGCTTTGTCAATGGAAGCTGATTTTGACCCAATTTTGACCGTTTGATAGACCGCGGCACAGATCTTTTCAGAGTTACTGCCGTGATTCGCGGAATTAATGCTTCCTAACGGGATATGAGCCATAGATAATGAAAACGGACATTATCAGCTTTGAACATGGTCAAGTTAGATACCTACAAAGTAAGCTCTGGATTGATCCACAGTTTTATTTGATTATGTGATTGAATCGGGACGATTGGACTGACAGTAGGGGTACCAAGGAAAGCCCAAAGAATAAAACCGTGGTTAAAATAACTCTGTATTTATATAAAACTGAAAGTTAAACTATAACTACTTAGGAGTCGAAGACGAATGTCATGTGTACCAATTTTTACGTACAATGTTGTCTGTTCAGGAAACGGATGTCGTGGCTTTTGATCCTAGAATGGCTTGTGATTGTGAACAAATGTTGGTGGTGTGACGTTCAACAAATTTTCCACTGAAATCATTGTCGAGAATGTACCTTGTGTAGGTAGGTAATTGGGAGTAAACAATTGATGCAGCCCACGCTTGTTGCATGTTTCTTTCTAATTAACTTTCAGAGGCCCTTTCAGGGGCATACGAAGGGCAAAATAAAGAGCATAGATGGATTTTACTCCTTTTTTCTCCGGGAGAAGTCATTTGATGATCAAACATCTGAAAAACTAAAGGGTAGTACCCACATTGTGACGCTGACGGTACAACCGCTCGCGCGTGATGCCGTTGCGTTTCGTATACAAATACATGCGGTACGGTGCGGCCCGCCCAAAAGTAAGCGCTGGCTCATACAAAAATTATGAAAGAAACAAAATACTAATAATACATTTTGATAATGATGAAATTTTGTCATTGCCTCTATTTACAAGAGATGGAAAGATTGACGAAGATGTGTTGCTATAGATACCTACATGCCGTTTAGACCAGTCAGTCGATGTCCAAAAAGGGCAACAGGCTACCTGTGTCTATAACGATTTGTTGGTGAAGTATGGAAGTGAATGTCGGGTGTGGCAAATAAGATATGGAAATACTAGAAGCAGTGGGGATATGTGTGTAGTGCAACTTTGAAGAACTTGTAGATAAATCTCACTTTAACTTACTACTATTATGAACACGAAAGTTTGTTTGAATATGTTTGTTTGTTACAAAAGTAACAAAATTGGATGAAAAAGATATGGTCAAATGCGCGTAAGTCCAACAGAATTGAAATATATATATCTCAAATGGATCAATGAATGAATTGAGGCGCGCGTGAAACACGAACGCGCCGTCGACACGGCCTGTCGTCAATCGACGGACGGACGGTGAACTACCCATTGCTCACCGAACACAGGCCCGCATCTACGGTGGCCGGAAGTCGTCTCGCGGCGCCCGGCGCCATGGGCGTCTCCCGCGGCGGCTGGGTTGGGCAGATGTTCTCTCCCTCAGACGCCCGGCCACCTCCTTTGCTAGCATCACTGCTTCGCAGAAGGTGGTGACCGCTTCCCATTCCCTCTCGCTCCGGACCATGGCCTGAACCAGGGCCGGACGCGAGAGATCGCCGCCGCCAATCGCCTCTACGAGGGCACGGCGGTGCTCCGCCCACGCTGGGCAGATCGCCACTCTGTGCACCACCGTGTCCTCCGGGCGATTGTCACAATGGTGACACCCGGGCGCTTCCTCCCGCTCGATGATGTGCAGGAACCTCCCGAAACTTCCGTGTCCGGTGAGGACCTGCGTCAGGCGGTAGGTGAGGACGCCATGACGCCTCTCCAGCCACTCCTCAAAGAGGGGACTTACCGCCACTATTGTGGCGTGCCCTGCACGGGGTTGCGACAGTCGCTCTCTCCATGCCACCATGAGATCGCACCGGAGGTCTGCCCGCCGAGCGGCAACTTCGCGGCAAGGCAGCGGGTTTTCCCCCCGGTGTAGTGCCTCCGCGCGCCACTCAAACAGGCGCGCGAGGACTATCGCCTCCAGATCCCACGGTGGCAGTCCGGCAAGGAGGCTTGCTGCCTCGCCGGAGATCGTGCGGTAGCCCCGGATGAGCCGTATGGCCACCACCTTTTGGCGCGTTCAGATAGTGGGCGGCATGCCGCCCTAAAGAACGCGCCCATACCGGGGCCCCGTAAAGGGCCATGGACCGCACGACTCCGGCATAGAGCCAGGGTCGTCCCTTGAAGTTTATGTACCATAACGGCCAGCCTACACGGCAGCATCATACGTTCAATGTCACCTTGACCATTTGTTCTTTTGGGAATAGTTTCAGATAAAAGGCCACCAATAATATTGTACACATTTTTCGGTGCTACAATATCTTCCTATAGCTACTTCGAGAGACTCTTTGATGGAACAGGTAATGCTTAGTATTAGTGTTTAGAATTAGGTAAGTAGTAAGCGCGACTGCCGAGCTCGTCGGTCGGGCAAAAAGCGTTATAGGGATTTTCCATTTAGGATTCCTCAGTGACAGCCCGGAGTTTGAAAATTGGCAGATTAAAACCCCGTGCCTCAGAAAGCACGTTAAGTGGTTGGTCCTTCGCCTGATCTCTCTCCGGTCGTGTCGGACTATGCAAGAGAGAGAAAAAAGAGTGCACCTGCCTGCGCACACACTTGTACTCTATTTTTCCGCACCGATGACCGATGACCGACCGAAAATGGTCAGTAGGATTATTATTCATCTCTATATTGTACTTGTCAACCTGTTAGACAGTAGGGAACATTCTTATCGCAGCACTATTCTTATTTTTTCTTACGCTCAACTTTGTGTACAAAATATTTTTAAATATTAACAGCAACCAAAAATTGAGCATGAAATAGACTACAGGAAATAAAAAAGCTTTGTAATAAAATATTAAAACAACCTACGAAAACCGGAACTGAAACCTAAAAACCTTTTAGTCTAACTAAGGCCCGGCGCCCATTATTGGCATCGGCAAGGAAAAGGATTCTTCGGCATCCTACATGCAAGCGCACACTGTCGGAAATTATGCTTTGGCATGCTGCAACGTTCTTAGGGATGACGAGGCGTCCTTAAGCATGCCGCACCGTCCTGTAGCTTGCCGAAGCGTCTCATATCGTATTACCTCGATTGTGTTGTGTATGAGTCGGCTGCATCCCGAAGCATTCTCAAGGCTGCCGGTACAGCAGCCTCAAGATACCGAAGCGGTATTTTTGTTATTACGACCATATATAATGGAAATTTCTACTTTATTGCCATTATGTTAATGGATATTGCTATTTGCCACCTAAAATCCTCAGTCGTGCCGATGCCGATAATGGGCGCCGGGCCTAAGACTTACATTAGACCTGTTTTAATTTTCGCTTTTCAATTCGTGTTTTCGTCGGTTAAATATTTTGTTAAAAAGTTTTTTATCTCATTGCAGATAGGTACTGTACTGTACAATTACCGGATTTCACGCGGGCGATACTGCGGGCACAAGCTAGTTAAGGAATAATTTGATATGACAACATCATCATCAACTTCACCTTATCCAAACTATTATGGAGTCGGCTTCCAGTTTTACCGGATTCAGCTGAATATCAGTATATTGCATGGAGAGACTGTCTTTCTGACTTTCACAACCCACAATTCCACATCTATCGATAGACACCCCACATAGTTATTTAACATTCTTTTTTTTCAAACTTCTATTGCCACCCGCCATAATGACTGTGACATACGGACAAACAAACGCAGACGGTCAGGGCGAAACCATAACTTGTGTGTTGTGTTCCGTTAATTAACTACGGAACCCTAAAAAGGATTTACAATGCAAGAAAGGATAACAAGGCAGATAGGATAACAAAGAGTTTCCGCGGCCCCGGAAGACAAAGGGCAAAAGAAGAAACATGGATGGGTATTAGTTAGTACAAGTCTGACAAAAAAACGTAGATACGCTGACTATTTTGTTGATATTCTTCAGAAAGGACATATGCGTAGTTCTCGTTACCAGCGTGTACGAACGTTTGGACGCGTGGACGTGGCGTAAGCGGAAGCATAGAACGCGGTGTTAACGTACCGTAAATGCGACAATTTGGATATTTAAAAATACCCGCTTTACATATGTGTAAAGCGGGTATTTTTAAATGTCTTTGGATTTATTATTTGGAGGCAAACAATTTATTTACTTTAAGCTAGCACTGCGTGTTCTGCCGGGGTTGTTCGAAAGAGATATCGCGGCCCCGCAACATAAAGGGCAAAAGAAAGAACGGGTGGGTTTTCGTCAGTTCAAGTGTCTGACACTCCCCTTTGCTCCGCCCAGAGCAGGGGAAGTTTTTTGATGATTTCCCATCCGAAAAAAAAGAAAGCTTACATTGCGTACTCGTGCAAGGGTCTCGTGGTAGGTCAATAGGTGGCGTCATGTAAGTAGTTCCTGCATACCGAAGTGTAAAAAAACGTATTCTGATGGAAACGATGTTGGATATTCAAAAGGAGAATAAGCGAGGCTTTTTAAAAGAAGCTAGTAGGCTGTGATGTCGGCTCGTGCATATGTTGTGGTCGGACAGGGGTGGAGGTAGGTAACTCAGTTTTCTGTTTAGATTAGGTTTGCCGTCACATTGGAAAAGTTTTACCCCTCACTCACCAATGAATTATATTGGTATACTATATATATATATATATATATACTATTGGTTAGCTCAAATGGATGAACAAAAAAAAACTGGTTGAGGAGAAGGTACTAATTGTTGTACAGAAAGGTGTTACGCTTTCTGCTTTATATATTTACTTACTACTATAATTTGGATAGCCACAGTAACTAGGTCGAATCATTATAATAAGTAGGATTTCATATAATAATCATGCGTCATTCATCCGCCAGTTTATCGAGGGGTTATAACCTTAAAAATCAAAATTAGTTTAATTATTTTGTGATAAGATAATACAGTCTTAAAACACAAAATGTATATTCAAAAATAGATCGTTTTATGTAGGTACAGTAAAGATATTTACAGTAAATATTCACTAGTCTTAGACATCCGTATTGTAAAAGTAGTTCAAAAAGCTCAAAATAAACTACCAGATATTGATAAGAGATGTAAGCAGAGTTTATGAAGATACTTCGATTTCATAAACAAGCTCGGAACAAAAGATTTTAAGTAATTAAATAGCATTTTTTTAGGTCACGAGGCTATAAAATGATAAACGATGTTGTTGCCAGTTGATACAACGTACCAAATAAAAACTTATATGATAAAAGTGCAAAGGTTACCGTAACATCTGATTATTGGAGTAAATTTATTTTAAATTATATATTTGTATTAAGCAATATTCAATTCACAAAATTTTATGAAGTTTCGGTAAAGATATGTAATTAATAACAAGAGATTGGTTTTATCATCAGTACATACTATTAACATATTTCACATAAAATATACATCAAGCCTCAAACTCATCTCAAGCCTTTTCTTCATCCCGGGAGACGCCCCAGACATCGGGCGGCGCAAAACGACTCCCAGGCCACCGTAGATGCGGGCCTGTTTACGGTGAGCAATGGGTAGCTCACCGTCCATCCGTATTTGACGATGGCGCGTTAATGTTCCACGCGTGCCTTAATGAGATGTCAGCAAAGCAGAGAGGCCTGTCAGGGCCTCCGCCTGCCGGGGTTGCAGGTTGTTCGAAAGAGATACCGCGGCCCCGGAACGTAAAGGGCAATAGAAGGAACATGGGTGGGTTTTAGTCAGTACAAGTCTCACACTCCCGCCCGCTCCGCCCAGAGCGGGGTAAGGTATTTGATGATTTCTCACCCGCAAAAAAGAAGTCTTTTCCCCATGTGGTAGGCAAAAACCACTGAACACAACCTGCTACGATCCTTACATACTCATTTTGCCTTGTCTAGGTCCATACATCCGGCCATACATACACGCAAGCCAGATGCACTTGGCCTTTCAGAAGAAACTCACCAAAAAAGGTCAGTGTGTCTCCCTCAAGGGCGTTACCATTCACATCTCCTTAGCAAAATTTGTTTTATCAGAATGTTATATTATAAGATAATAATATTAATGCGTAAATTGTAGAATAACATTACATTACTGCTACACCTTCTTTTTTGCAATCGCAAAACAAGGACAATACCTCTAAACATTACAGACGAAATATTCCAATAAACTTATCCAGCCCGGGAATCGAACGCAGGAGCTCAGCAAGAGCGCTTGCAACTACTATACCAAGCAGCCTGTCACGAATCAGCGGGTAATTAATATTACAATTGAAGTACACAAGAAAGACCACGTGCTTTCGTATTTGTCATACGAATCTTTGGCGGTATTTAGAACCTAAATAGTCTTTTCGATAAAATTGCTACCAAATGAAAATCTGATATACAATTATCAAATTTTCATTTGGCAGCAATTTGTCGTGTAATTTGGCATAGCAACATTTACGAGATTAATTTCTATAGTATTGGATCCCTTCTTTAACTGCTTTTATTTCCGTAGCACTGAACATATCTACACACCACGCACAGTCCTATCTTTATATTTATCATTCTCCTGTACGTGTGTATGTCACTGAACCCCTCCTAAACGGCTGGACCGATTTAAACGATTTTCTTTGTATGCGTTTGGGCCTATGTTGCATTTGTTTACCTACTGTATATGGAGTTTAAATAAATAACTTTTGAAATCTTTCCAGGAGTTTTTGAGTTTATTTGTTACAAACATACAAATTCATTTTTATGATACCAGTACAGACTAGTTGTGCCCAGCGGTTTCAACCGTTGCTCAGCTCCTAATTATCTTAGCGTGATGGTTTGTAGTATAGCCTGTCACTTCCTGGTAGTTAAGCTTATTACTATTGGTAAGAATTATGATATTATTAAATTAAGGATAATTGGTTTAAATCAGTCCAGTTGTTTTGGAACCTAATCAGTGCAAACAAAAAAAAAGAAGAAACGTTCCACTTTATAATATTATCTAATATGCGGTTTCTATTTGACGAATAGTTTACCAACAGTTTTAATTCCAAAAGTGATAGATAGTATTCTGAAGAATTGGAAAACTTTCGTTGCAACCCTAACCCAAAGTAATAAAGACGTCGCACCCTTCGTAGAGCCTGCGTAGACCCTGCGTAGGGGGTCTACGCATGCCTTAAGACTCTACGCTACACTACGTCAACGTAGCAAAATCAGCAAAATGTTTTTAGTATTTGACTAAATAATACTTAAGTATGAACAAGTTATACTGAGTGTACTAGATATAATAATAGTAGCCTTTATTTAACAATTGTTCCCACAAACAGAATCCTTACTAATATTATAAAAGTAAGTTTGTTGTTTGTTTGTTACGTCTTCACGCCTAAATGGCTAAACCAATTTTGATGAATTTTGGTACGTGTTAAAAGTGTTAAATAAGAGAAGAAAGAGGGAAGAAAAGGGAAAGTCAGCTTTGCTATTACAATAAATAAGGCGCAAGGGCAAAAACTACAGGTAGCAGGTACGTGCAAATCAGGAAAGGGGAATTGTGTTACGCCGAATTTAACGCGAGCGAAGCCGCGGGTAAAAGCTAGTTTAGGATAAAATCGTGAAATACTTGCACAGGCACATTTCCTTATGAAAAACCACGGTACCTAACGTTTTAAATATGTCGAGGCACTCAAAGTGAGACACATCTTATATATAAAATTCCCGTGACACAGTTTTTGTTGCCATTCTCCTCCAAAACGCCTTGACCGATTTTTATGACATTTTATGTGTGTGTGCATAAGGTCCGAGAATCGGTCTTAATCGATTGTTCATACCCTTAAGTGATAAGGGTGGCCGTGAAGAACAGAAGGAGACCTGAGTACCGAGTGAAGCCGCTAGGCACAGCTAGTTTACTCTAACATGAAATCTTTCGTATTGGGTTTCTGACTCAGTTATACTAAACGTGCAACAAAAAGTATATAAGTGTCATTTTCGCGACGGCTGTAACGTGAGTAGTTTCCGCCAGCGGACATATGTTATTTATGTTACAAATGTTTTAAATAGTTTGTTATTAAATTATATGTGGTTTTAAATTATGTGCATTTTCTATTTTTATTTTAAAACTAGCTGTTCCTCGCGGTTTCACCCACGCTGCTCAGCACCTGTTGGTCGTAGCGTGATGTTATATAGCCTATAGCCTTCCTCAAGAAATGGACTATCCAACACTAAAAGAATTTTTCAATTCGAACCAGTACTTCCTGAGATTAGCGCGTTCAAACAAACAAACAAACAAACAAACAAACTCTTCAGCTTTATAATATTAGTATAGATGTTATTTGAATCCAAGAAATAATCAATGTTAGTTAAGTAGGTATATGATGGAATGTATGTAGCTAAGAAAATGGGGTTAGTTTTTAAGTTCTCCCATTTTTCATTTTTTTTACACATTATTTGCTTCCTTTTGGACGCAACACGCCTTATGTGAAGTGATAATCGGACACCTTAGAATGGATTGTTATGTGCTATGTCACTCTTAGATCGCTTTGAGTCGCGCTTTTTCACCGTATTGTGTAGTTGATACCTTAATTAAAACTGTAGTAGGTACTAGTAGGAATCTATTATAATGGCTGATGTTGTCATTCAGTCATTTATGAATGCCAGTGGAACCAATACTTATTTATCTATGTGATAGAATGTTTTGTACTCGTTTATGATACGACATTAAGAACGCGCCATCTTTGTGTTTGTCACATGGCTGTGTTTTGAATTTATTTTAAGGTATTATTATAAGGTTGGTATATAATAAACACAACATTTATTTTTAAACCATCTTTTTTTCTTTTGTTTTATTTTTATACTAGCTTTCGCCCGCGGCTTCGCCCGCGTTAAATTTGGGGTAACACAGTTCCCCTTGCGCCTTATTGATTTGTAATAGCAACGCTAAGTTTTCCCGTTTCTTCCCTCTTTCTCCCTCACATCCCACTTTTTTCAAAAAAATATTAGCCTATGTCCGTCACCTGGTTCCCAACTATCTCTGTACCAAAATTCATCAAAATCGGTTTAGCCATTAAAACGTGAAGAGGTAACAAACAAACAAACAAATAAACAAACAAACTCACTTTCGCTTTTATAATATTTATATTTTTATATATTTAGTTACCTCATAGCATTGAATCCTACATTCCTTAATATATATTATTTCTTCTGTTCTCTTCTCCGATAATTCAGTGTGAGATTCCATCTCACTACAACTAAATAGGATGAAATGAATTGGCATGTTCACCTATGTAAAGTTCGGGAGTCGGTAAATTATAGAAAATAGTTATTTGTTATACAAGAGTGCAAAGTTGCTTTTTAACCGCGTGTTCAATTTTGATGACCGAGCAAGCGAAGGATTCTAAAATTGAATCACGAGCGCAGCGAGTAATTCAAAATTAGAATCCTGAGCGTTAGCGAGGGAATCAAAAGAGCACGAGGTGAAAAATCTTTGCACTCGAGTGCAACACGTAACTTTTCATTCCACCTCAGCGAGGAAATGGACTAAATGCAAAAAAAAAAGTTTACAATCACAAGATAGGTACACTTTTATTTCAGTTTAGGTATTAATTACTACATTATGACAGGTAAGTATTACAGAATAATCTTTAAATTATAACAAAATAATAGTAAGGTATAATTAAGAAAATTTTAAAGTAACGTTGCTACAGTTATTTAAATTGAGTGTAATATTTTTGTTTGGTACTGTAATATTGGTGTTAGTCACTTGTGTACTGTTTTTCGGTAAACTATCTGTCATACTTAATAGTTGTACCGATTCATCGGATTCCCTTGGCGTGAATGTTGGAGAGAGAGGGAGATGGTTAGGTGTGTTTCATAACAGCTTTTTAAAAATGCCACTAATTTAGGATAGGTATCGATATGTATGTCTTTTTTCATCTTTATTGTTGCTTTTAGCATCGAATACGTACTCCATAGAGTGCTTGCTTTCTTGTTCTCGGATAATTCCAAATTAATTAAAATTAAATATGCCAGCAAAACGTATTCTGAGAAAGTTTTGGCTCCTTTTGCTAGTCGCCACGTGTTGAACATATCGGACTGTTTTAAATACTTCTCGCGTGATTGTTGAGGGAGAAAGCTCATTTGCGCATTATTAACAGTTTCAGTCAATTCTGTTGGCGTCAAACAAACTTCCTCGTTAGAATCACTCATTTTAGTTTTTTCACTTGTTTTCAAGTTTCTTGTTTTTAATATAAGGTTTAACAATGACGTGAAAAAATGCCGCGTAAAGAACCGCGTACAAAGCAAATTGAAAAAAACACCAAGAAGGTTCCGAGTCTGAGTTTCTAACAAATAAAAAAAAAGTTGTATGATATATTCGGCACCATAGAGGTAGCAGTAAAGAGGTTTAATGTTTTTTTTTAATTCACAAACTTAGTGCACACGATGTTCTAAATTCAATTTACTTTATCCTCTAGAGAATAAAAACGGCTTTTCCACTCAGATATTGAAGATTAAAAATACTCTTTCCGAGATGGTGGGATGAAAATGTTTTTTTTTGCCAAACGTGACGAGTTCATAGGTGCAATAGTTTTTAAAACACCCTGTATAAAATAGCATACCTGAATTCTCTGGTAAGTCTCAGATGGATACATAATAATGACATAATAAATAAGATAATATAGGCACAGTCGAGGGCCATTGAACTTGGAAAAATAAGTATTATATGATTACAATTACACATATTGACATATCATGTATTGGTAACCTACCTATAGAGCTTCACATAAATTGCATTGTTATGTAAAACTTTGTTATGCCTAATCTGAAGATAAAATAAGTTCGTTCTCAATATAAAATAATAACTACGAATTTATCGACATACCAATTAAAATCATTTATCAACTGTTGAATATTTCAATTGACCTCATGTATGAATGAAATAAGTAAATAAAAACATCATTACATCATTTCTGGTGTCTATTTGAGATTAGGTACTTTTGTCATATTCTGTATTTAAAGTTTTTGCTTTACTATCAGAACTTCTCCACAAATATTAATGTTAGTTGTAAGTATTCTTTAAGTTGTTGACCCTCGAATATTAATTTTCTTAAAAGTTTCGGTTTAAAAAAATATTTTCAAAATGCGCATTCATAAAGCCACATAGGTCAAGTAAGCACGGACTTTTATGTGTGCTGTTATCCTACTATGACAGTAATTATTATTTAAAGTTTATATTATAATTAGGCATCAAATGATGACATCAATGTTTTGAATACACGATAGCCTCTGTATACAAGAAGGCACTTTATCTGTAAGTTTAATTTAAAAAACCGTTATTTTTTGTTCGGAAGCGGATAATCGAGTCTGAGGTCAGATAATAGTTCTGTGTTTAACTGTGTCATTCTCAATCAGACGATTTCCGAGAAAACCGTTAACAAGTATGTACCGAGTTAGTCTACTCAATTCTTTTCTGTGGAAGGTATATTTTGCCTTGCTAATCTTGCTATTGTTGGTACAACTGCACCAATATGGTTTAACTAAGCTTGGAAGTGTTATCGAATCAATACGAACACCACCATAGGCAACACTTAGCTAACATGGACTATTAGTGCGCCTCATTTCACGTTGAAGTTTTCTCTTTGTCGGCGGCCAACTTACCAACTCCGGTCGCAAGTCATTTTCTGCTAGTTATAATTAATTATTGACATAGCACATTTTGTTGGAGTCAGTATGGCTGGTTGCCTAAATTAAACGCTAAGATATCACTGTTTGCGGCTCTGAAAGTATATTCAAAAATGCCTATCCAATTACTTATATTTGCCACATTTCTTCAATAATTGCTACATTAGTATTTTGAAACATTCAGAGAAATAAGAATATTTTTGACCTGCCTTATAAACAAGAACCTCTTTGCTATGATTAAAAAAAAGAAGAATCACTGCCGATTTTAATTGCTTATCAAACTGTGGAAAACTAAACTGCCAATTGTGATAACTAAAATCTGATTCGGTAGCGAAAGCGTATTGACAATGATTTTGAAATTGCTTATACAAGATATATTGCAGAACCCGTATAGTCAATGTGCTTTAATAAACCCCCCTATGTAGGGTGACAAACCGAATGCTGCTGAATGCCAGTACTTTCTTAGTAGGAACAGGCTCTATCATTGCTCTACGTGTTATTTTCTGATCTTCATAGGTACATATCCAAAAGCTTTAGTTCAAAAGACCATTGCAGAGAAAATCCATGGTTTTGTTTGTTTGCCCCCATGTCTAAACTAATACAGGCTAAACAAACAAATCTAAATAGATGAAAATTTGATCACAGTTAACTGTTTTGCTCTGCACAAAGCAAGGATTTTCTCTGCAATGTTCGAAAGAGATACCGCGGCCCCGGAACGTAAAGGGCAATAGATGGAACATGGCTGGGTATTAGCCAGTAAAAGTCTGACACGCTTCCTCGCTCCGCCCAGAGCGGGGGAAGTTATTTGATAATTTACCACCCCAAAAAAAAAAAATTACTTATGTATAACACATGGGGCTTTCCCATGTGTTATACATAAGTACTTATTATTTAAGATGGTCCATTTGACTTTGTTTGATTTACAATCCATAAACCAGAATTTAAATAAAAATATTCTGAAATATCTTATTTCAATAATATGTAGTTAACTACTTATTTATTAGAGTTGGAGGCTTCAAGGTTGGTTGGTGATAACTCGTCAACCAACCACAGAAGTTAACGTGCGCTTGATAATTCGATATCTTCAAAATAAACAACGTAAATGTTAATTAGCGACGAAAACTGCTTGAAACCTAGGATTTCATTTCTTCGAGTCCTTATCGATTATGTACAGTCATCACAAGGGCTATAGGCTCATCATATCAGAGAGAAAGCGATGAATGTCTTCAACTATAATTTAAATAATTGTATGAACTGTTTGTTTTGAACTTGATCGTAAAACATTCGTCGATTTTTATGAAAAAAATACAACTGTATTTGGCGAGCGTGGTTACTTAAATCTCTTGCTGACTGTACACAATCTACAACATAGGTGCATGGCACATGGATAAATATATCAATGTAAGTATTTAGATAAAAATCTAAGCATAAGTACCTGCTTTAATAAACATGACTAAGAATAAAAGTACCAATTGAAGCTTAAAGCTATGTATAGGTGGACTAAGAACAACGTGACATGCCTATCTGCCTAGTTAAGTGTATGTAAGCATAACTTCCTTTAAATATATGTACCACGATGGATGCAAACTGGTGAGAATCATGATTTCCTTGTAAAGTCCTGAGTGCTCTGACGAATGTCTAAGTAAATTGGTCTTAGTCTGTTATGTATATAATAAAACTTTTTAGGCACTAGGTAAAAATAACTGAAGTTTATGTGTTCACGCAGGTATTTAGTTTTCATAGCCGCGTTTTAAAACATTGTCTAGTACTTCACCGAAAAACTCTTATTAGCTTGTCTATTATATTATGACAAGTTTTTTAATATATAAAAATGTTCCCCCATTAATAAATGAAGTGCTAAATATTAACAATAAATAAAGTAATATCTACTTGCTAATGATACAAATAACAGATCTGTATCTATAGTAGCTTTGCACTAAATTCGACTATCCACGTATCCAATACTTCAGCCATTTAAAAGTTTCATGAAGTTTCGTTTTCCGTGATATTTTATTACAATTCTGTCTTTTTCAATATGACTCTACATGTTGAAAGGCTTGTAGTATAACAATGTTGGATGCTTTTCATGGTGGTATCTTATCGTTTATTCATTTATTAAATAAAAAAATGAAACTAAGATGTAACATAGTTAGCACTTGATGGGTTATTAAATATGTATTCCTTGTTTAGGTAGATCTAAGTTGGCCAAACGCGTTGATGTCTTTTTCGGCGGTCAAGGTAGAACAGGTTCGTGAAAATTGTAAGTTACCTACCTGTTAGATAGTTACAGTAATTACAAGTATTGTACTTACCGCTGATGAAGGAGTAGGAGTCCATGACAACAGTAGAAGTGTGGCGGGCACGAGATGGAGCGCTATGAATCGCGCACGCGCCGGGCCCGACATGGCTGCGCCGCCACTACTGGATGCGCGCCCTCGCGGCCTGCCCGGGGCCGCAGGCGCCGCGCCCGGCACCCGCGCCTCCGCGGGGCGGGGGTGATCGGACTGCTGCCCGAGCTCTCCTCTATCCTTTAGTATCCCGGCACAAACGGCGCGCGCGCACGGGAATTAGGCGCAGCGCGCTCCGGGCTATGGCGGTGTCCGTGCTATGGTAAGAGTTTCAAATAACTAGCATAATATACTCTGAATTCTTTCATAATCAAACTTTCTTTTTTTTTGTTAAGAATAAACCCAAAATTATATTTAATTAAGTAATGGCGTCGTATGATCTATAATATCTTATCAACAATTATATTATGTTTTTTATAATGAGAATAACTTTCTTGAACTTTATTTTATCTTACTAAATAGGTTGATAGCTGCGTTAGCACCAATCCTAGGTGTGAAATCACAAGTGAGTACTTACAATTCTTATTTTAAATTTTATTGCTTCTTGTATTATTTATAAGTGATTAATGTAGTTATTGAAAAACATGAGTGGAATTTGGGAATGTTGCGGGACGGTGAAGTTGCAAGGGCGTGCGGCGGCGGCGGGCGGCCGACTTGCCTGTCCGCTTCAACTTATCCTTTTGCAATTTCTCCAAAATGCTAACGCCATCCCACATTTGCAAAGACTAAGCAGTTAAATTAAAATGACGGTTCCACAAACATCTTTTTAATTGATACGTTTTTAAGTAATAAAATCAAATAACTTCTTAGCACAATTATAACATAAATATGTATAACATAGTAAATGGAAGACCGACAAAGTTTATCACCGTTCGGATGCAGTGCGTCGGTATTGCGCAAACCTACTGTTTCCTACAGTTATATGACATACTTTGTTTTTGTGAAATGTAAATCGTACCTAATCCAAAATTTAATTACGTAAGTAATTTAGCAAATTATTTATTTCACGGAAATAACTATCAACCAACTTAGTCAATACCTACAATAAATTAAAGAAGTCATTAAATAATTTCGCGCTCGCTGTAAAAAATATTTCAGGCAAAAAATTAAACTCAAACAAATAATGAAAAATACATTAAATCAATCGATAAAATAGAACAATTTAAACCGTGTTTTTTTTTTCAAAAGAACGTATTGAATTTTGATGCGGTTAAATCACAATAATTTATTTATTCCTCTGGGTTTTCCAAGTTTAATATATTATGACCACGGTTTATACGATCCTTAGGTAGTAAATTCCTAATAATTTATAATCTGGGTGTTTCGTCATGTTGTATAAACCTTGCGAAGTCGCGTCGGGTCACCAGTTTAAATTGTTTCATGATAAATATTTGATAAGTAGGTAGGTACATGACTCTTCACGTCACCGCAGGGCTGGCCTTTTTTTTGGCCAAAGATTCAGCATTACCACCCATCCAACGTGGCAATGCTGCCAGCCTTCTGGGCACGGGTGTATGAATTTTTTGACGCCCTGTAATAATTCTTTTCCTCTTTTTGGCACTTACACATTTTTTTCTTTTTTGTATGGTTACAACAAGTTTTCATAGATTCATATACTTTCATCTCAAATATATTTTTAAATCTAACAAAAATTGTAAGTAGCTACATAGATCATAATATTAATTAATTCGCATTTGCAACATACGCAGGTATCTATGCAAGCATACGGAGTAAGCTATATACGTAGGTATACGTTTTTCTAGGTGGCCTTAGTTCTTTTCGTTTAATATTTCACAATATTTTTCCCTAAAACCTGACACAGTTGACCTTTAATATTCATATCTAATAATATCGCCTTACTTCTTGAGACAAGACAGTTTTCTTTGTTTTGTTTTAGAATTTTACAGCTAAGTTAAATTACATATTATATTAGTACCAGCTTGACGCAATAAATTCAATTTTGAAATCAAATTTAATTTCAGCAGAACTGAGTCTATTATGATATACTAGATTTGTGCGCGTGTATTTCACTTTTTTTCTTTAAGAACTCAGCCTCCACGAGTGCTTAATATTTTTTTTTGGCAATAAATAAATCAGGCCATTATATTAGGTCATTATACCCATGTTTAATATGCGGCGGTTATAACGGTTATAATTTTCTTGTAAAAATATATTCGTAACAAGGTGTTCGTATTGTTGGTTTAGGCACAAACCATATTTTACCTGCTTAGGGCATCAAGCAAACAAACAAAAAAGAAAATCTTTAAACCAATTTAAAGTAAATAAATATTAAATAAAAAACCTTGGCATTAAATTGCACATAAAATAATAAAAAAAATATATACTAGCAGACAGTCGTCCTGCTTTGTTTTTTTTTTGTCTCATTTGTGAATCTAAACCATCCAGGGAGCAACCCAAATGCATAAAAAAATATTCAAATCGGTCCAGCTGTTTAGGAGCTCAGTGACAGACACACGTAGGTACAGTAGAATTATACATTACTAGCGACCCGTCCCAGCTTCGCACGGGTGTTACAAATCTTTGAAAATCCCCACTTTTCTCTACTATAATATGTATGTATTATACATAAAAACCTTCCTCTTGAATCACTCTATCTATTAAAAAACCGCATCAAAATCCGTGGCGTAGTTTCAAAGATTTAAGTATACAAAGGGACATAGGGACAGAGAAAGCGACTTTGTTTTATACTATGTACTGATTTGTTGTGTATATCAACAAAAAAAAACTTGTAAACCGTAGCAGCTGTTTTCTGTTAACCATTTATGCAGTTTATTTCTGAAACATTTAAATGGAAGTTTTCTTATATTTCTAGGCAATTTATTAAAAATAGGATATTTAGGCAATTTCTTAAGATATAGGTAGGTACACGTGTTGACATGTTGTTCTAATCAATGTTGTATTGCCACATGGTATGACATTTTTGTGGGATCTCTTGGTCTTAGCCGACTAAATAATTTTAAGAACTAGTGTGAGAAGCTTGAATTCGTTTCACTACGAAAGGCGACTTGAAGATGATAGGAAAAAAATATATGTTGGCAGTTCCTACTGTTTTTAGATGAATTTATTCGATAGAGTGGGTACATACATGATGAAATTAAAAATAACACATATATAACGCCTGTTGTTCACGTCTGTTATTCCGCCAATTAAGTTTCATCAGGCGAATTTCGGCCAAACGCAAGCCTATTTAGAATTAAAAATAAAAGCCCTAGTTTAGGGAGCCAACCTATTCCATTAACTGGGCACATATCCGGATTACTCGCGGATGCAAAAATTTAATAGCACTTTACAACACCGAAAACAACCGAACAAGGAAATGAGCTTGCGACCACTATATCAACCAATCAGTCAAAATTAAAAATAAAAAAGTACTGAAAGCACGTCGTGTCATCAGCCTGGCAATACACTGCTTTCCTCGAAGCAATCCGTACCGGCTTTTTTGTCTTTTTATTCGTCTTCTTTACTGTCACATTTAGTATCTAGGTACCAGTGCATGGGCTTATCCAAACAAGATAATCATTATTATGGAACTACTGACAACGTTTTTAGTGTTATTCCATACACTAAGGTTATCAATACTTATCTACTTAAAAAAAACTGTAGGTGTAATGACGTGCAACCATTCGTCACAATAAATCAGTATCAACTTACTGCTGAAAAACTCACACGAAGCTAGATTGTGTATCAGATTCAAGTCAAAGTCCAAGATTTTAATACGCAGAGACATATATAAAAACTAGCTGTGCCCAGCGGTTTCACCCGCTGCTCAGGTCCCCCTTATGACTTAGCGGTTTGGAAAATAGATAGAAGCCGATTCTCTGTCTTACTGGATATGCATAAAACAATTCTTAAGAATCGATCGAGCCGTTTCGGAGGAATATTGGAACGAAAATTGTGACATGTGGTGCTGAAGATACATTAGTTAAATGAATATAATTCATTTTCGTACCACTTGCTCAAAAAAGTGACATTCTATGCCACAAAAAGCGAACATAACAATAGTCATTTTTAATCTGTCAAAAACAGGGAAAGAAAGTTGTACTGAATTTCATTCATCCCCTAGGGAGAGAATGTGATTTAAAATTGGAATACTTAATACTGAACTACATCTGTGTTTACACCATTGAGTTTGTAGGTATATAAAGCATTAAGCATCTTTTTTAAAAAGGAACACGCAATTAATATGCAGTTATGATTATTAAATAAAATTACCAAAATCGACGAAGTCGTATGAGCTTGATGCCTTTGCTTTTCCGACAAAACATATTAGTCTAGGAATTTGCCGCGATTTTGTTTTCTTCAAATACATAAACGTTAAGTTTATTTTTATAAATAAGTTAATGTTTTAAAATTACATTGTTAAATCAAAGCGACAGTGACAGTGTATTGTCGGATTCCATCAGTGCAAATGCTGCCGCAATCATACTCATCAACAATAAATGTACCAAACAAAGGTGTAGCTCTCTTTATAAATAATTGGACCAATGTTCGAATCTTAACTTTTACTTTTAATGTCATTATCTTTGATAAATGCTTATCTCATATTATTACTGTGTTAATTTTTTCACAAATGGTACGAAAAGTAGAGTATTTTCCTCGGTGATAACGCTGTCTTAGTCTTGGGTAAACTTAAATCTCTCGCTACACTCAGGACTCGTCTTAAATCCCTCGCTTCGCTCGTGATTTAAGTTTTTGACACCCTCGCTACGCTCGGGAGCTCGGGAGCCCTAAACCTCGAGTCCTTCGTTACACTCGCGATTTAAATCGTCACCCACGACAGAAGACACTGCTTTATCCCCTTGGTTAATAATCTACTATTACTTTGGTAATACACCAATAGCTACAGTTATAATATTTTTATCAAACCTGGCTTTGACCTAACCTTCATAGTAAAGTTTGATATATTATGTGATTCAATAATGAGCTGTACTTAACATTTAGAAAGCAAAAAGTACGGGAAAGAGAATATTAAGATTGTTTGCATGTTGCGTAAACTGAGCTAAAAATACTGTTCTCCCTTTCGTTATTGCTTAGATTGCTCTACCTTTATTAGTTTAGATACTAGATATTTAAGAAAAAAAAAATATTGATCTTATCCGTTTTTCTCTATTGCAGCAATATGATAATACAGGATACATAGAATGGAATAATGCTGTGCCATATCAATACCCAACAGCAGACGACAGGCAACAAGAAAGTTCGTACCCAAACTATCCACCAACGTCTCCCCAACGTCCCACACACGGATTGTATAACCGGCAAGACATCCCGCCGCTTCCACCACCAAACAGCAGAGGTCTGAACTTCGCTGTTTACGATCCCGTGACCAGGCAAAGGGTTGCACCCATTGACCGCAACTGCACAGCACCTGGAACTTGTGTACCAAAATGCTTTGCCGAAAAAGGAAACAGGGTAAATACCTACCTTAAACAACATTATTTTGAATTAAGTACTTAGTGTTAATAGTAATCCTTGACTTGATAACTTGAAACATTTATTCCAGGGTTTTCCAGGCACATCTGGGCCTCCAGGAAGTCCAGGCTTCCCTGGTCACGAAGGGCCTGAAGGCCCACAAGGCACGAAAGGACAGAAAGGACAAATGGGCAATCCGGGACCACGAGGGCCAAAAGGTGATAGAGGTAAACCTGGTGAACGAGGTTTCACTGGTAGAAATGGCCCATCTGGTCCTCAAGGTGAACCAGGTTTGCCTGGCGTTCATGGCAGAGACGGTTGTAACGGAACAGACGTAAGTGTCACTGCATTTATGTTTAAGGAATCGTTTTGTTAGTTAATTTCTTAAAAGCTATTTAAGTACAATGTCAGTAATTTCACTTCGACGGTTCTCCGGGGACAAACTGTTTACTTTGTGCTTAAATTATTTTTTATACTAGTTATATTTTGAATTGTTTACAGAATGAAATAGTAAAACTGTTATCAGTTAACCACAGATACGAGTTTCATAAGCTTCGAAACAATAGTAATACATAAATTTGCCTCTTATATTTTGAAGGGAGAACCTGGAGCAACTGGACCTCAAGGACTGCTTGGTCCTCGCGGTTTTCCTGGTTTGAAAGGAGATAAAGGTGACAAAGGAGAAGCAGCTTACACAGGCAGAAATCAAAAAGGACAAAAGGGTGAAGCTGGTGCAGATGGTTCACGAGGAAGACCAGGTCCTATTGGGCCAACCGGTCTTGACGGCTTACCTGGACCAAAAGGTAGCAGTGGACCAATGGTAAGTCCGCATTTTCAACTCTTACATGTTGTTTTTAGAAAATAAAAGAAGTAAGTAATTATTTCAGACTGGATTTGTAGGTTGACTAAAATTTTGTTTTTAGAAAATAAAAGAAGTAAGTAATTATTTCAGACTGGATTTGTAGGTTGACTAAAATTACCATTATCTGTAGTACATATATTTTAGAAGCAGAGAAATACGGCACTCTTTGAAATATTCAATCATTTTGGAGCTCGATTTATAGAAAATTAAACCCTTAATTTTTTATTGTTCTGGTATTATAGGGTCCACCCGGTGCTAAGGGTGACAAGGGTACTAAAGGTTCTAAAGGAGCAGCTATTCAAGGAGATAAAGGAGACCGAGGTGATCAAGGTGACAGAGGTGCAAGCTGTAATCCTGTTCCGTTGCCTTCCCGAGACGATCATGAAGCTATAAAAGGAGTTCAAGGTGATATGGGGCATAAAGGTGATAAAGGAGAACCTGGACCAATGGGAGATAAAGGTGACACTGGAGTAACGGGTGAAGCAGGACGTTCCGGACAAACGGGTATCAAGGGCGAAAAAGGAATAATAGGCAATCCCGGTCAAAGAGTACGTTAATTTTCATTATAAAGTACTAAATTGAAAAAAAAAAAAAATTGTAAAAGACCAATATAAATTCTGGTCTAATTTATTTCGACTAGATACTACCTACAATCTTTTTGGAGATACAAAATAAAAAGCGAAAACGTAACATGATGTTTTTTTTAGGGTCGTGACGGACCGTATGGTAATACTGGACCTAGGGGACAGAAAGGAGATAGAGGTAATGATGGATTATCTGGATTGAATGGAAGACCTGGAGTAAAAGGAGAACCCGGAAACGATGGGCAACCGGGACCTAGAGGACTTAAAGGAATTCCTGGTCCCGCTGGTGGCCGCACTGGGTCACGTGGACCACCAGGACCGCCAGGACAAAGAGGTTATCAAGGTCGACCTGGACCTAAAGGAACTGATGGCATACCAGGAGAGAAAGGTAACATGGGACCAATGGGACCTCCAGGAGGTCAAGGTGAACCCGGTGCTTCTGGTGTCGAAGGAATAGCTGGTCCTAAAGGTGAAAAAGGAGAACCAGGACGAGATGGGACCCAAGGTGAAAATGGACCCCGCGGATTTGATGGACCTTCAGGCCCAACAGGGCCAAGAGGTCCTAAGGGTGAAGATGGTCTTTCAATACCTGTAAGTTGTTTTTTGTTTTAGAAATGTTTTTACAAGAGTGGTGACACTTTCGTAATTATAATAAACCAAGTGACCTACTCTGACTTACACACAAAGGGTTTCGTATAAACGACTTTAAAAAAAAAAACAACGCGGTTTTTTTTTCTGTGGAATTGGGGATACGATAATTTTTTATTTTATGTCACCCGTGGTTTTAAGAGTTTTTATTAATTACAACTTCTGCTTTATTTCTTCATCAAGAGATACAAAGGTTGTACTGATTCTTTTCTTATCATTCTCACAATAATCAGTTCTTTTATGGGTATCAAAAATAATATTTATATTACAAGTCAAGGTAACAGACCCGCGGTGCCCGTTCCCGAACCCGATCTTATAATTATTATCTAATGTTTAATGGGCCTGAAGTCATGATCATGTCATGACTTCAATTTTGTCCTAGAGACATAGGTGAGGTCGACGATGGAATGAGCTAACAAAAAAAAGCCTATGATCTCGTTACTTAAATAAATACGAACTCCAAAAGGTCTGTGACATGTCATTTGTTTTTTGATTTAGTTTTTTCTTACTGAATTCTGAAGCCAGTGTAACAAATTCCACACAAATGTGTTTCTATTCATTATTAACAAATGAGAATACCGATTGGAGTAAAAATAGGTAAAGACTATGTGTGTGCTCACTGCTGAGTCAAGTCGATTTAGCGGGGGGTGGGGTAGAGCAGTAAGCAGCCGTTTTGGCAGCTACCTATGCTTCTTTCTTGTCGCTTCCTCTGAAACGAAAACACCGCGTACCCACCACACCGACTAGTTATTTAAGTGTGTCAATACAAAACCTATGTCCATCGTCATAAATTTTTATTATGTTTATTCCTTTCCTTCCTTTTTATTTAATAAGAATATTTTATTGTCTTTTTCATTTTAGGGCCGGAAAGGTGACAGTGGTTTGAATGGACTGCCTGGTTTAAAAGGTAACAAAGGTGAAAAAGGATACCTTGGCTTGCGAGGCTTACCTGGTAACTCCAGTTTAGGAACCGCCGGTAGCCCTGGAGAGATAGGTCCGCCAGGAGAGAAAGGAGAAAAAGGTAGCCCAGGTTATGACGGCGCACCAGGTAGCCCAGGTCTAAAAGGAGACATAGGGGGACGATGCAATGACTGTAGGCCTGGAGGTCCAGGACAGAAAGGAGATCGCGGTACAGACGGATATCCTGGATCAATTGGAGACCCGGGCCAAGCTGGACCCCCTGGCATTACAGGCGAGAGAGGAGCAGACGGCATAAACGGGATGCCCGGCGAGGCAGGAGCCCCGGTAAGTTTTTTAAAGTTATGAGACTATAGTTTTCACCTCAGTAGAACAAACTAGTAGGGTTTGCTGCGTGAAAATTAAAAATTGAAAACAAATTGCGATTTTGCTTACTGCGTTTGCGAAACTATTTTTTAATCAAGAAAGCCGTCATTGTAATTATAACGTTCGGAAACGCGTAATTACGTTAAATTTTATTAAAATATATTAAATAGATAATTATTTTTTATATGAAAAACAACACAGTATAAAAACTTGAGCTTATGAACATCATATTATTTATGGTAAAAGTACCTGAGAGTTTTGATTAGCTCTGTCCATTATAGACAAAGCTCTGCTGAAGTGAAAAGTTATGTGTTACACGAGAGCAAAATTGTTTGTATCTTGTTCCTTTGAATTCCTTGTACTCTCTTGTTGCACAGTTATTATGTTTTCTTTATTTTTAGGATTCGTTTACTTATCATTTCTGTTTCATAAATAGGGTGAACGTGGTGACGATGGACCCATTGGAGACCCTGGTGAAAGAGGACAAGATGCAACATTGACAGCATTAAACCTTGTTAAGGGTTTACCCGGACCTAGGGGTGAACGAGGCCCCCCTGGGCCTATTGGCCCCAAGGGCGAAAAAGGAAGCTTAGGATTGAAAGGAAACCAAGGCCAAGTCGGTATGCCAGGACAGAAAGGAGACCATGGTTTAGTTGGTCAACCTGGAAACGACGGTACTTCCGGTTCAGATGGTAATCCAGGTATTCCTGGTCAAGACGGACGTTCCATCAAAGGAGAAAAAGGCGCAGCAGGAAGTTCAGGACTAAAAGGCGACAAAGGATTCCCTGGTAGATTTGGTATTAAAGGTGAACCTGGCCAGTGCCCAGCAAATCTGGCTGAACTAACAAGAGGTGATCGAGGAGCCCCAGGAGCACCCGGAGCTCAGGGACTTCCAGGTACACTTTAATTATATTCATTAACATTTTTACCCACGATGACGGAACAGTGCAGGTATAATGCGTTTAGGGTTATAGTTTGTTTGTGCATGAACAATGGGTAGTCATGACCACAGCATAGTAAGTATGCTCTTTTTCGGATGGATAATCTAAAATGACTTCTCCCGCTCTGGATGGAGAGGAAGAGTCAAGAGAGATTTCTAACTAAAACCCATCCAAGTTCCTTTTTTTGCCCCTTTTTGTATATGCGCAGTGTCCCTGGCAGGCCCTTCTGCTTTGCTGACATTTCTTTTAGGCGTGCGTGTTACACGAGGGCGCGGTTGACACGGCTTGTTGTCACTAGATAGACGGACGGTGAACCACCCATTGCTCACTATCCACGGGCTCGCACCTACGGTGACCGAAAGTCGTCTTGCCATTCCCGACGCCACAGCGTGTTCCGCGGCGGCTGGGAGGGCTTAAGGTTTTCTCCCTCAAACGTCCAGCCAAAGCCAAACATTTGGAAGGATTAAAAAAAAACTTCTCTCCATTCCTCCATATCTTTTTTCCATTACAACATCATGTGTGTAACTTAAAAAAGTGTGACAACTTTAGGTAGTTTAAATTCCTCCATGACTCCTGTATTATTAATTGCCTCCATCAAGCTCTATGTTTTGAGACACACTACGTTGAGCCCTATCGTAAACCGTGTTATTCGATCTCAAATAAATTAACAACAGTTAACCTGCTTCATTATTTACGTTTAGTTACATAATTTTATGTACAGAACGTAAACGATATAGATAATAAGTACATAATTATCTATATCGTTTCGTTAAGGATGGGAAATGGGAAATCATCAATTACTTTTACAAACTTAAGTCCATCCATTATCCTTCTTTTGCCCTATATGTTCCGGGGCCGAGGGATCTTTTTCGAGCCCCAAATCCGGCTGGCAGTGGCCCTGGCAGGCCCCTCTGTTTTGCTGAGATCTATTTTCGTTTAAATCTTGTATAACTATTTTAAACTATGATTTGTCCACTCTTTTACAGGTGAACAAGGGGATAAAGGTGATAGAGGCTACTCAGGGCGTCAAGGAGCTAAGGGTGATATGGGTTTACCTGGAAAGAATGGGCTAGTTGGCCCTCGAGGTATTCCGGGAGAAAGAGGAGACAAGGGTGCAATAGGAGGACTTGGGTTTCCAGGATCTCCTGGAGAAATGGGACCTAGAGGATATACAGGCGTACCAGGCACTAAAGGCGATAAAGGAGAACTTGGTATATCTATGCCAGGCCCACCTGGTCCTAATGGTTTACCAGGACTTACAGGAGAGAAAGGCAACAGAGGAATTCCTGGAACGCCAGGTCCTGACGGACTACCCGGAGATAGTGGATTATCTGGAGAAAAAGGGGATCAAGGCGAACCTGGTCGACCTGGTTTTACAGGTGCTGCAGGTCAAAAGGGTGAACCTGGCCCCGTCGGACCACCTGGAGTGGCAGGAAGGCCGGGTGCACCCGGAAGAGATGGACCTAAAGGGCAACAGGGTTATCCTGGAGCTGTTGGAAAAGAAGGAGTTATAGGGTTACCAGGAAGTAAGGGAGAACCAGGAATTCGAGGCACGCCTGGCCAGAAAGGATTCCCTGGAAGTCGAGGACGTCCAGGTCTAAATGGCCTGCAAGGTAACCCAGGTGCACCTGGAGATAAAGGAGACAAAGGAGAGCGCGGCTATAATGGACAACCGGGTGCACCTGGTCTGGAAGGTCCTATGGGGCCTGCTGGTAAAGATGGTCCAAAGGGCAATGACGGTTATCCCGGACAGCCTGGTTTACCTGGAAAAATGGGATTTAATGGTGAAAAGGGCGATAGAGGTTCACCAGGATTAGCCGGACCGAAAGGTGAACCTGGTTCAGCATCAGATAAGGGCGATAAAGGTGACAGTGGTATTCCAGGCTATAGAGGGAGAGATGGTATGCCGGGTCAACCAGGAGAAAAAGGAGATAGAGGTGAAGCAGGTAACCCTGGCTATGGAATTCAAGGGGCTCCAGGAGAAAAAGGTGATATTGGCATTCCTGGATTACAAGGATTGCCGGGTCTGGCTGGAGACAAAGGAGACCAAGGTTTTAGCGGAATTAAGGGAGACAAAGGATTTATGGGTATACCCGGTCAACCTGGACAACCTGGAATGCCTGGACAAATCGGTCCCCCTGGCTTGCCTGGAGATGTCGGCTTGCCTGGATTGGCGGGCGTAAAGGGTGATAAAGGTGATATAGGTTTATCAGGAAGAGACGGATATGATGGAATGCAGGGTCCTCGAGGTCAACCTGGGCCTGCAGGACCTCAGGGCCTACCAGGGTTCAGAGGTGACAAAGGAGACCGAGGTCTTCCTGGTATATTAATTAATAAAAAAGGAGAAAAGGGAGAAATCGGTTTTACTGGTTTGGCTGGCGTGAAAGGAGAAAGAGGTGATAGAGGCGCCGATGGATTACAAGGGTTACAAGGTCAAAAAGGAGAACGGGGTTTGGTTGGCCGAAAGGGAGAAATGGGATTGATTGGTGGTATGGGAGAAAAAGGTAATTTGTTTTTTTATATTTTTTCCTACTCACCAAATTCGATTCTATATTTCTGGGGTTATATCTGTGATTTTTCTTCTTTATTTAAAGGGCTTTATCCCAATACAAATTTCACCGTATCTAACTAAACTCCACATTGACATTATTGAATATGAATTAAAGAATAAAAGGCCCTAGTTTCAGGACCGATTCCTCATCAATTTTAAATATTTTTTTGTTAATTACCTAATATTAATGTATTTAATGATTATATGACAGGTGCTCGCGGTCCTGCCGGGCCGACAGGACTTCCAGGATTAACAATGGTTGGCGAAAAGGGATTGCCAGGAATTCCTGGTAAACACGGTCGCCCTGGACCACCCGGTTCAATGGGCGAAAAAGGAGAGCAAGGTCTTACTGGGCTCCCTGGTCAGCTAGGGCCGGCTGGAACACCAGGTACCGTGGGACCTCAAGGAATAAAGGGTGATCAAGGGCGAGAAGGTGTTGCTGGGCCTCCAGGCTATAATGGAAGAACTGGTAACCCTGGGCTCCCAGGCCAACCGGGAGAAAAGGGTGATACTGGTGAGAAAGGTGCTACTGGCCGCGGCTATGAGGGACCGAAAGGTGATCCAGGAGCTCCTGGCCGACCAGGATTGGTTGGAGAAAAAGGTGACAAAGGAGATCGTGGTTTTGATGGAAATGACGGGCAGATTGGTCTAATGGGTCAAACGGGAGAAAAAGGTGAGCGCGGTTTCCCTGGAAGGATTGGTATGATGGGAAGTCAAGGTGAAAAGGGAGATAAGGGCGAAGCTGCTGGTTTTATACTTGGACCAAAAGGAGACCGTGGACCTCCGGGATTACCTGGACAAGACGGAACCCCAGGAAAGGACGGACCAATTTGCCCACCAGGAATAAACGGAAGGCAAGGTATGAAAGGTGATCGTGGTTTCCAGGGTAGAGTTGGCCCAATAGGACCAGTTGGACCGCCAGGTCTCCAAGGATTACAAGGGGATAGAGGTGAGATAGGTCTTACTGGACCAAGAGGACCACCCGGGCGGCCTGGAGCTTCTTGTGTTGAAAATGACTTTTTAACGGGAATCCTCCTAGTACGCCACAGTCAAGGAAGTTATGTTAGCGAATGTCCCGAAGGATTAATAAAACTCTGGGACGGATATTCTTTACTTTATATAGACGGAAACGAAAAAGCACATAATCAAGACTTGGGACATGCTGGCTCATGTATAAGAAAATTCAGTACAATGCCATTCCTTTTCTGTGACTTGAATGATGTATGTAACTACGCGAGTCGAAATGACCGAAGTTACTGGCTATCAACGAATGAAGAAACTCCTATGAGTCCAGTACAAGGAAATGATATTATCAAGTACATCTCAAGGTGTGTCGTCTGCGAAGCACCATCAAATGTCATAGCTGTTCACAGTCAATCGCACAGTGTACCGGACTGTCCAGCAGGGTGGGCTGAACTATGGATGGGATACAGTTTTGTTATGGTAAGCTTCTCTTTAATATCTCTTTCGAATAACATAGGCATGTAGATGATCCAGAGTTAGATTAAACATTTTAAAGCGACAAAACATAGTACAACTATTATTTATGTTTTGTAGATTTCCATTCTTTACAAAATTATGGAAAAATTGTTTGTAGGCAATATAATGAGTTCTTGTCCGTGTTTACATCTTTTTGGAGCTGATTATACCATGATAACTTTATTAAAGTCATGTTACAATACCTTTTTTCACTGAATGTAAGGAAGCGGCGACTGTACCGTATCTGTTTACAATGGAAGGAGATGTCCGACTGCCTAATTAATTAATTGAACGCAAAAACAATAAGCGTAGTTGAAAGCTAGTGTGTTTTAAAAACCTACATACATACATGAAAGTTACAAAAAATATTAAAAATAAAGCTGAATCTTACTTAAAACCTAGTAGCAATCAAGACATTTCTATTCTCTTATATGTTATGTAATGTTACCTTATAGCACTCGGGAGCTGGAGGTCAAGGTGGAGGACAGGCATTGGAGAGTCCTGGATCTTGCTTAGAAAGCTTCCGCGCTGTGCCATTCATAGAATGTAACGGCGAGGGCGGCACCTGCCACAAATTCGCCAATAAGCTCAGCTTCTGGCTAACAATAATCAGGGACGAGGAACAGTTTACCATGCCACAGCGCGAAACATTGAAGGCAGGAGATCTTCAGCAGAGAATAGCTCGGTGTGCAGTTTGCATGAAGAACACCAAATAGTGTAGGTAATGAAATTATTTTAAGCCGACACCGCCGATCAGGAGTATTTTTGTAATCATTAACGATTATCTACCAAATCAATTAAGTACTCTAAGTCAAGGCTGCTTAACCCTAAGCTCGCGGACACAACATGGCCACAAACAGTTGACTACTCAACTGACGATTGTCTTTTGATAACAGAATTCAGGATTTCAAACCAAATCGAAAAAAAATAAGAAAATCTTTATGAACTCTTCTTCAGTAGCAATTGTCTAGCTACAAATTACTTTACTCATTTGAAATATAACCGTATATTTACAGCCACAGGTAGTCGTCACAGGCAAGTTTTAATTAGATAACCCGACGAAAAAGGCAGAATCAAAATTTTGGCCCACCTTCAGAATAATTTGAGCAGCCTTGCTCTAAATAATACGTTCTGTTCGAAAATACATCTATTGGTAAGGTATAAAGAGGCTGAAAGTTAAAGTGTCTAATTTGCCATTTTATTATGAAGGCACTTAATAACTGAGTTCCTGATAAACAGTAACACACCAAAGCAAATAAACATAAGGTATTTTATTTAATTACTTATTATAAAAATAACGTCATACAAAGTATGTAATTGCATTGTTACTTAAATTCCTTAATTCTGTTATTTACCTGTTCACAAAATAATTCATCATTATAATGAACATCGGAGTCTATACCGTTTGGGCTAAAAGCTCCTCACAACTTATAATTTTATACTAAATACCTACGGTCTCCAATGTAAGTACCTACCTATGGCAATTTTAAAGTTTGGTAGGTAATGGTGCTGTATGATTTAATTGAAACGTACTGAGGTAAAATGTTACCTGTGTAAGAATGGGTAAAGCACCATGGGCACATCTAGTTATATATTATTTTATTATCTACTATATAAATTTACTAACTTACTTTCTTTTGTTGCTGAAAATTGTGTGTTATAATTTCACTAGTCAAAGTGAACTATCCGACTATGAAAGTTGACCCCTCATGCACAGATACACTCGATTTGTGATAATTTAGAATTGCTTAATTGTATATAATAATAAATATATGAAATAAAAAATAATTAGAAGTTATAGATTTACCTATTTAGCAACTGTAATTTTTACTTAATATTCCTGACTAGATTTTCTATTGTTTTTTTTTACCTACTTTATATATGAATTGGTTTCAGATTTCACTTAAAAATATAACAGCAAAATTTAATTAAAATATTCCTTTTTTTCTATAATAAATTTAATTACTAAATATCTGCCAAAAATGTGAGTAATAAACATATTTTTATAGACAACACTGCCATAATTATTGTAGATATATTAATGTTAATGAATTTAAGAATTCGTACACAATAAAATGACTTAAAAAGTTGTATATTGTTTTTTTTTTCATATCAATACCTACCATGAGAATTAAGCTAAGTTTTACTTGATCATCTTGAATGTGATCTATCGGCAAATAGGGTCAAATGAGACGCGACTAATGGCCAGAAGGAATAACATTATACTTACTAAGTATACTTAAGTACTTAATATTATAAAAGCGAAAGTGAGTTTGTTTGTTCGTTTGTTACCTCTTCACGCTTTAATGGCTTAACCGATTTTGATGAATTTTGGTACAAAGATAGTTGGAAACCAGGAGACGGACATAGGCAATATTTTTTGAAAAAAAGTGGGATGTGAGGGAGAAAGAGGGAAGAAAAGGGAAAACTTAGCGTTGCTATTACAAATCAATAAGGCGCAAGGGGAACTGTATTACCCCGAATTGAACGCGAGCGAAGCCGCGGGCAAAAGCTAGTAACGTATACATTGGCATGTGAACGTACCCCCTATTTTTTTGAGCCTCGTTGCAGGAACAACTTTGTGTTTGTTCTTGTATTTATGTCGTGGATATCACTGTATTTTTTAAACAATTTTAATTTTTTATGCGCGTACAAAAGGTTTTCGTAAATAAACTGAGAGGGCACAGTTAGTAGGTATGTTAATCTCTTTAATTTTTTTTCTGAGGGAGTGTCTAGGACTTAATTTAAACATTGAACGAATTGCCCTCTTTTGCAAAATAAAAATTGTCTGAATATCGGCGGCATGGCCCCACAAGAGAATACCATCCGACATCACACTGTGGAAATAACTAAAATAAACTAAACGGGCTGTCTCTAAATCAGTCAAATCACGAATTTTTTAACGGCGTATGCTGCTGAGCTAAGCTTTTTTGACAACTTATCTATATGAGGGCCCCACTGAAGCTTAGCATCCAAAGTTAAGCCTAGGAACACTGTATTATCTTCCGGTTTCAACTCTTCATCCTTGATGAGTTTACGTTACCTCATGTGAGACAAGTGGAAACTAGTGTACTAGTTTCCACTTGTCTAACATGAGGTAACGTAAACTTAATGCATTTGGTCTTTTTCTCATTTAGAAGTAAATTATTAACGTTATACCAATTAACGACCTTTGCCAGAACGCTATTAACATCGTCAGTAGCTAGCTGCTGACGTTTTAGTTTAAATAGAAGAGAAGTGTCGTCTGCAAACAACACTACATCATGATTATCCTTTATGAGGTAAAGCAAGTCATTAATATAAATAAGAAATAAAAAAGGGCCAAGAATGGACCCTTGTGGTACTCCCATGCTTACTACGGATCCGGGAGATCTTTTCCCGTTAACATCAACTCTCTGAATCCTACCACTCAAATATGACGTAAGAAGATTCAGAGAGGCGTTCCGGAAAAAGGTCAAGATCATCTTAGCTCGGTCGCACAACATTTGATACGAATTAATAGATAGTTTGATCTCTATTTTACCACAGATAGCATAGAATCTATCATATTTATCCTGAAAAGGCCGAAGTTGCTAGAACTTAGAACGTCTGATCTGTCAAAAACTATTCCTATGAAAGTTTCTGTTAAGAAATTCTTTAAGTTTCGCTAATATTCGCGTTCACACGCATCGCGTTACAAAAAACAAGTACATAGTTTTTTCACGTACCGTACACAACCAACATAGGTCAACCAACTGTCAAACGTGATTTTAACGAGCAGATTCAGGTCTTAAGATAAAAGCAACCATGTCTTGAGACCATCTTAACGATAGAACCGACGCGCGACGTTTTAACTGTAAAACTGTACCACGATCTCAAAAGCGGACCAAATTCTATTGTTCACACTTACTGTGAAAAAATATAAATGAAATTCATTTTCGGAATATGGCGTTGAGCACTAGAGGTGCCCTCTCTGTCCTGGCACCACTCTCATGTAAAGGCAATGCCTAAATCACTGCAATTACTACCTATCAAAGTGGCTCGACGGAGCCCCGCGAACTACCGAAAGGATGTGCCAGTGTTTGAGAAGCCCGTGGCTAAATAATAACGTATAAACAACGTCGTTTGATACAGGTGGGTTTTTTAGTGCAATTTTCGGCTAATCCGGCGTCGGGTAAAAACAATAATACATTGTATTGCACCCACGGAAGAGAGAGAGACAGATGAGATAATTTTAAGTTCATGAGAGTCATGAACTAAAAAGTCAGTTTTGTCGTTGGATATAAAATGAAAGTGGTTTTTTAGGGTTCCGTAGTCAACTAGGAACCCTTATAGTTTCGCCATGTCTGTCTGTCCGTCCGTCCGTCCGTCCGTCCGTCCGTCCGTCCGTCCGTCCGTCCGTCCGTCCGTCCTCGCTTAATCTCTGTGACCGTTAGCACTAGAAAGCTGAAATTTGGTACCAATATGTATATCAATCACGCCAACAAAGTGGTAAAATAAAAATTGGAAAAAAATGTTTTATTAGGGTAGCCACCCTATATGTAAAGTGGGGAGTGTTTTTTTTTATTTTCAACCCTAACGTGTGATATATTGTCGGAAAGGTATTTAAAAATGAATAGGGGTTTACTAAAATCATTTTTTGATATTGTCAATAATTTCGGAAATAATCGCTCCAAAAGTAAAAAACAATGTGTCCCCCCCCCTCTAACTTTTGAACCTTAAGTTTAGAAAATATGAAAAAAATCTGAAAAGTAGAACTTTATAAGAACTTTCTATGAAAATTATTTTGAACTTGATTGACACAACAGTTTTTGTACAAAAAAGACAAAAAGTTTTACAAAATAATTTCTGGACTAAGTTTGTAGTATAATCGTATATGCAAGCATTTTTTTAACTTCGTTTACATATTTTATTATCCTGAACGTATCTTTTTTCAAACAAAAAAAAGAATGATTGAAATCGGTTCTCGCAATCCAAAAGTATTAATTAGGAAATACAATTCTCTAGTGTTCAACGTCAAACAAATAATAAACTCATAAGTGGGAACACTTATTGTGACGGACGGGAAACTACGGAACCCTACACTGAGCGTGGCTCGACACGCTCTTGGCCGTTTTTTTCGGATGTGAAATCATCAAATGTTTCTTTCTGCTCTGCCGGAGCTGTTTCGAAGAGATACCACGGTCCCGGAACACAAAGGGCGAAAGATGGAACATGGGTGGATTTGAGCCAGTACAAGTCTGACACTCCCTTCCGCCCAGAGCAGGAGACCCTGGGAGGTCAGTCACTCTGCTTGCTGACATCTCTTTGAGGCCTACGTGGTACACGAACGCACCTTCGACTTTGACTGTCGTCGCTAGACGGGCGGAAGGTGAGCTACATGAGTCATCACGTGGCTAGTGCGTAGCGTCTCCCGCGACGGATGGGTGTGTCGAGGATCTCTCCCTCAGTCGTCCAGAAATGAAAGGGTTTAAGTTTGCATGCACCAGTTAATTAGGTAGTAATATAATAAACTAGCTTTTGCCCGCGGCTACGCTCGCGTTAAATTCGGGGTAACACGGTTCCCCTTTCCTGATTTGCAGGTACCTGCTACCTGTAGTTTTTGCCCTTTTGCCTGATTTATTATAATAGCAAAGCCAAGTTTTCCCTTTTCCTCCCTCTTTGTCGCTCACTTCTGACTTAAAAAAAGTTAACCTATGTCCGTCTCTAGGTTCCCAACTATCTCTGTACCAAAATTTATCAAAATCGGTTCAGCTATTAAGTCGTGAAGACGTAACAAACAAATAAACAAACTCACTTTCACTTTCATAATAGGTATTAGTAAGGAAGTAAGGATAAGGATGAGGTGATTTATTAACCAGGTAAAAAATTATAACTTTTAAAATCACGCCTCACTTAACAACGTGTAGCTGTTCCAAAAATTTACGTATGTTATTTAAAAAAAAGGATGTATAAAAAAGAAAACTGTATAATAAACTCACATTCACATAAGTATTTGATGGGCCCAACCAGTGTACCCTTCACAAGAAGGACGGCGGCAATCGTCCTATTGCCGACGGCTGCACTTACAGGTACAATTTGTTGCAGGCTGTGCAGCGAAATCGTTTGTAACTATGTTCCAGCCTTTTCTACTCGGGTTGGTTCCAGAGGGGGCTGTGAGGCTACCGAGTACCGTACATGCCTTATCCTCTTTTTTAAACTCCAAAAAGGCGAAATCATCCTCAAGAATGATATCAAAAATGCTTCAACCTTCAACTCTTCATTAATGGCTTTTGTGGACGAGAGTTAATACAATTTTGCCAATAACACGTGTAAACTGGTTATGAACTATCAAACGCTGGAGCATATTTTGCAAGTGATATACAGTAATTAAAAAATATATAAATAATAAAAGTAACTTCAACTCTTCATTGATTTAATGGCTTTTGTGGACGAGAGATACCACAACTTTGCCATTTGCCATTGATTGGACCAAGACTTTTGTACGAGCTCGTACAAATGTCAAGGGAATTTTCAGACTGGTCGTTGCGGGCAACAAGTTCCTGTTTTCCACAAACCACTCAAGTCTATGTTTAAGCATATGTTCAACAACCTTACACAAAACTGACGACAAAGCAATAGGCCTGTAGCTAGTAATAACAGGAATTGGACCGTGTTTTGCAGAAGGCAGCCAAGTCGGGAAAAGTACAAACAGAGTTATGAGCATTTTTCTGTCGATGGTTGCACTTCGGTTGTATATTAATTTTCTGATTATTTTTTATATGAAACATATTGGTATAACTGTTGTCATTTATTGTATCCTATCCAGAATTCCGAAACGTGGCTATTAATATTAATAATTGCGATTTTAGACGTGGCTGTTTTATACAAAATAGCATATTTTGTAGAAATCACAATAAAGTACAAAGCAACCATGTAAGTTGGCTGTGTTTTAAAATGTGATCTGTAACTATTTAAATAATAAAAAACAGACAAGAAAGTATTTTGTGTAGCAGATAATGAATAAAATGTTTACGACGTTCAATAAATAAAGCCGACTGTTGTGTAATGTATTCATAGGTACTGTTTTTTACTTTAACTAGGTACTCTTCCTTTAGGTCTTATAACAAATCAAATAAATAAAATTATTTTGATTTGAGTAAAAACTTGGCAATAGAATATTAGAAATATTTATTTAAAAAAATATATTAAAACGTCACAAACTATTATACGCAAAATATAAATTTTAGAACTTATTCATCATCCAAAATAAAATCTAACTCAGTATTAAATCCATGAACGTCATCTTCAATAACAGGTGCACATGACGTCAAATTGTCATAAAAGGGTCGAGCATCTTTTGGTATTAGATGTATTTATTGGGACATTTATTTATTTGTTTACATATTTCTTAGCAAAACAAAAAAAAACATTTAAAAATATAAAAATAGTAGCCCACCGGTACCGGCAATCAGGGCTCCAGAAAAAGGAACCTCCCAACAATACGAGCCGTGTCCAGGAGTACCGCTCTCTATATCAAGCCCTTGATCCAGCTGCCTAACGAGATCCTTCCCAGGTGTTGGTCGAGGCTCTTGGCAATTAAGCCATTGGCTGTAACGACTATCGGCACAATGATCGCTGAGTCCACGTCCCACATATCGACAACCTCGCGAGCCAAGTCAATATACTTGATTTGTTTATCTTTTTCGGCTTTCACAAGGTTCTCGTCATGTGGGACCGTTATGTCAATAATCATTGCGCGCCGCTCTGATTGATCCACCACCACTATATCAGGTTTATTTGCAACAATAGTCCTGTCAGTGATAATGGATCGATCCCAGTACAATGTGATATTGTCATGTTCGAGAACTGGGTAGGGCACATACCTATAGTAGGGCACTTCCGATTCCACAAGGCTGTATTTTAGAGCAAGTTGCTGATGGAAAATCCTGGCTACAAGGTTGTGTCTATGCAAGTACTCTCCGTGAGCAAGGCGAGAACAACCAGAGATAATGTGACGAATTGACTCACCCGGACGGTGGCATGCCCGACATATATGTCAACCGTGCCGTCCTTCACAATAAATCTTCGGTAATTGTTCGTCATCATAACTTCGTCCTACGATACGATAACATAATATCTATCTACTAATATTATAATATTATTTGTCTCAATCCGGGGCAGAGGTAGTGTGTTTTGCATATCAAATGTAAGACATTCGATGTTTTCTTGATTTTTAGCTAAGTTCATAAATATTTTTAGTTGACATCTTGCTCTCTCGGCCTGGTGTAGTAAGTAGGTATGCAAAATCACATTACACAGTTATTAAGTAGGTAAACAAGTAGAGGTTGGTGGAAAAGGATAGGTAAGTAGGTACTTTTATCTGGGTATTTAGGTTAATACCTACCCAGTTAAGATGTGTATACCTATACGCAGGATAAGGAATATTTAAATTTTAGCTAAATGGTAATAAAATCCTTATTAAAGATAAAAAACAAAAAGTTATACCTATTTTTATTATTGGCCAAAAATAGCCTGGATGGTATTGAAAAAAGCCAACTGCGATTATCAACAAATAAATAATTTGCTGTAAACAGCCATCATAGAGTGGCTGCCTTTTACGTAACTCGAACACTGATACCTCTTAACATTTTGAAATTTGTAAAAAACGGCCCTATAGTTAGGCTGACTTCTGAAATGAGTATTTTATTTTTTGTCAAAATTGGCTGCATTTTACATGAAGATGACTGTTTTTAGGGTTCCGTAGTCAACTAGGAACCCTTATAGTATCGCCATGTCTGTCTGTCCGTCCGTCCGTCCGTCCGTCCGTCCGTCCGTCCGTCCGTCCGTCCGTCCTCGCTTAATCTCTGTGACCGTTTGCACTAGAAAGCTGAAATTTGGTACCAATATGTATATCAATCACGCCGACAAAGTGGTAAAATAAAAATTGGAAAAAAATGTTTTATTAGGGTAGCCACCCTATATGTAAAGTGGGAAGTGATTTTTTTTTTAATTTCAACCCTAACGTGTGATATATTGTTGGAAAGGTATTTAAAAATGAATAGGGGTTTACTAAAATCATTTTTTGATAATATCAATAATTTCGGAAATAATCGCTCCAAAAGTAAAAAACAATGTGTCCCCCCCCCCCTCTAACTTTTGAACCATAAGTTTAGAAAATATGAAAAAAATCTGAAAAGTAGAACTTTATAAGGACTTTCTATGAAAATTATTTTGAACTTGATTGACATAACAGTTTTTGTACAAAAAAAAAAGTTGTACAAAATAATTTCTGGACTAAGTTTGTAGTATAATCGTTTATGCAAGCATTTTTTTTAACTTCGTTTACATATTTTATTATCCTGAACGTATCTTTTTTCAAACAAAAAAAGAATTATTGAAATCGTTTCTCGCAATACAAAATCACGTGTTTGTATTAATTAGTAACCCAATTCCCCGAGAGATGGCGCTGTAGGTACTTATTACATTGGATCGGGTATTACCGAATTGTTCGGTTGGTCTCTCCTTGGCGTTGGCGGTATCTTATGACTACATAAAACTTTTATTAAGAACATGCTAAGGCAATTTAGAACAAAACTAAAATTCATTTTTTGAACACCATCAAAATGTTAAGGTAAAAACCAGTTCATAAATGGTTCGATAGATGGCGTTGTGAAAAGACGTCATTTTTTTAAAAGTCGATATTAAGATTTTCCGTGCTTTCATGACCTACCGTGGTAAAATAAGTTGCACTTGCAAACAAATGTGACTTTATTCATGAGTGCATAATCTAATTAGTCGTCGAAGTTTGATTTTGACTTGTCCGGTATTAAAATGTACTCGTATAATCGTAAATTTTGAACAGTGATAATCAATCATGTTGAGGACGACGCTGTGCGCGCCTTTTTGTTAGCCCTCCCAACACACGTCGTTTCGGCCTAGAGAAGTGTCTCTTTTTTTTACCCGGAACTAATAGAGCCTGTGCCTCAAAACAAGTCTCATTTACAAATTATATATGGCGGAGAGGGGGCATTGGATTTGCATTCATTACATCAATGGAATATTACGGGTCTATGATAGTTTATATAATAGTTTAAGTCATTCGTACCACGTTTACGTTAACGCACTATTCCCATACTTGGATAATAATAAAATACAATTCCCTAGTGTTCAACGTCAAACAAATAATAAACTCATAAGTGGGAACACTTATTGTGACGGACGGGAAACTACGGAACCCTACACTGAGCGTGGCCCGACACGCTCTTGGCCGGTTTTTACAATAAACATTTGTAGACATGGCTGCATTTGACGGCTCATATCTCCGTGATAAATAGAGATATCGACATGGCTGTTTTTGCAAAAAATTGGGCATGTCGAAATTAGTATGGCTGTGTTTATAACTCATTTTTGGAAAAAGTGCCACATGGCTGCTTTCTGCATAACACGGTCCAATTATAATTCGTATTTTCCGCGGTTGAGGAACAAAACCAGACTCAAAGAAGTTATTCACAAGATCTAAATAGTATTGCTTTGAAGTTGTTGAGGCGTTTTTTAGGGTTCCGTAGTCAACTAGGAACCCTTATAGTTTCGCCATGTCTGTCTGTCCGTGCGTCCGTCCGTCCTCGCTTAATCTCTGTGACCGTTAGCACTAGAAAGCTGAAATTTGGTACCAATATGTATATCAATCACGCCGACAAAGTGGTAAAATAAAAATTGGAAAAAAATGTTTTATTAGGGTAGCCACCCTATATGTAAAGTGGGAAGTGATTTTTTTTTTAATTTCAATCCTAACGTATGATATATTGTTGGAAAGGTATTTAAAAATGAATAGGGGTTTACTAAAATCATTTTTTGATAATGTCAATAATTTCGGAAATAATCGCTCCAAAAGTAAAAAACAATGTGTCCCCCCCCCTCTAACTTTTGAACCATAAGTTTAGAAAATATGAAAAAAATCTGAAAAGTAAAACTTTATAAGGACTTTCTAGGAAAATTATTTTGTAACTGTTTCTGTACAAAAAAGACAAAAAGTTGTACAAAATAATTTCTGGACTAAGTTTGTAGTATAATCGTATATGCAAGCATTTTTTTTAACTTCGTTTACATATTTTGTTATCCTGAACGTATCTTTTTTACAACAAAAAAAAATTTATTGAAATCGGTTCTCGCAATCTAAAATTATAAAAAAAATATTAATTAGTAACCCCATTCCCCGAGAGATGGCGCTGTAGGTACTTATTACATTAGATCGGGTATTACCGAATTGTTCGGTTGGTCTCTCCTTGGCTTCGGCGGTATCTTATAACTACATAAAACTTTTATTAAGAACATGCTAAGGCAATTTAGAACAAAACTAAAATTCATTTTTAACACCATCAAAATGTTAAGGTAAAAACCAGTTCATAAATGGTTCGATAGATGGCGTTGTGTAATGACGTAATTTTTTAAAAAGTCGATGTTAAGATTTTCCGTGCTTTCATGACGTACCGTGGTAAAGTAAGTTACACCTTAAATATATTCGTAATTTTATTTATGAGTGCATAATCTAATTAGTCGTCGAGGTTTGAGCGCTCCCCCTTTGTGTTCGCGCTAAAAACCGTCACAAGTCGGAGCCGGAGCGCCTGCCGCGGAATCGCGGAGCCTGCAATGTTGCACGCTCCTCCACCTTTAAACTCATAAGTGGGAACACTTATTGTGACGGACGGAAAACTACGGAACCCTACACTGAGCGTGGCCCGACACGCTCTTGGCCCGTTTTTTTAAATTACTTAGGAATCCCATCTGCCCCAGGGAGAAGAATCCACGAGACCGTCAAGTGCCATGGGTTTTAAAACGAAAATTAGGCATCAAAATTATTTTCGGAAAGAAGAAAACCCGGTAAAGAGGGAAAAGAGTTGGAACTAAAGGGGGAGATTATTCGAGAAAGATTCATCACCGGTATGAGGTTGTTAGTCACAACCTCATATACCGGTGATGAATCTTTCTCGAATAATCCATACTTACTATACTACTATACCTTATACTTTCTTTTTTCGGTTACTCTCACAACTTGTGAGCACACTGAGCACTTGAAACATCTTGATTTCGACTGACACTGCGAGCCTTAATTGTGTGGAGTTTTTTTATATCTCCACTGGAAGAGAAGTGTGATATAGAAAAACTCGTTGAGGAAGTGTTTGACCTTTGAAAGTTACAACAATAGTCTGAGTCGGGATCCAGGTCTTGCCCTCCTCTTAACTTTTTGCGTTCAATCTCTCGCTTTTTATACAATTCCACACCCATCTGGTAGAATTAAACCCTCCACAAATTCATCCATAGATATATCGACCGGCACTTCACGGACGATACCCGCATTTTCGTTATATTATACGAATACGACGGAATAATCCTTTCTTGTCTAATATTACAAAAGCGATTGGCAAAACCGATTTTGATGAATTTTGGTACAGAGACAGTTGGGACCCTAGAAACGGACATAAGCAAGTTTTTTTTTAAATTGAAAATTTAAGGAGAAAGCTAAAACAATAAATAAGGCGCAAGGGCAAAAAGTATAGGTAATCAGGAAAGGGCAACTGTGTTACCGCGAACTTAACGCGAGCGAAGCCGCGGGCAAAAGGGGCAAAAGCTAGTACAAGTATATTTGCATGTCTCTAAAACCGGGATAGAAAGAAAATTGGCCGCATCTGCAGAGGAGAATTCGACAGCGATTTTGTTTCTGCCTACTTTTAATACCATCTCTATTAATTTTACTTTTACTTGTAATAGAACCGCAGCACTCCAATCAAATTATGTATTTAGATACAACAGACTAGATAGATTAGACCAGATTATTCCAAATGCAATTATCGAATGTAACCGACAAGCTGTGCCTCCGACCCAGTCCCTTAAAAAAAACCCTTTTCCCGCCATTTTTTGCGCGCTCCACGCTTTTTCCATAGATACCATTTTTTCCGTCCCGGTGTTGCCTGTAAATTAAGTCGATTGCAATAAATAATCGCTTACAAAAATTGAATTATAATCTTATTCGGAATAAATCTCATGAAACCGGTATTTTTCACATAAGAACCTGACATCATTCGTCCATCCTGACAACGTGTATGTCCTCATACACTCTCAGGCAAAAACCAATACCTAACATTCGGCTAAGTACACTATTATAATTTACATAACCAAGATGGTAATTAGGTATAAATATAGACCAAATGAGTAATGCACAGAATTAGATGTACTCGTAACATTTCTATTTTGTCCCCATACTTTCCCAACTTATGGAATTTCCTTATATCTCCAACTTTTGGAGTCTATAAACTGTCTCCAACTTTTGATGGTTACTCAAATGTCTCCACTTTTGATATTCTCTAGGTTTCTCAAAACAATAGGGTAATTAAAATCATATTTCCATAAATAACACATCTTGAATATCATGCAATTATTACAATTATTACTACATTGTTATAAATCTTAATACTACCATTTTTTTTTAAACTCATTACCTACGTTAAAAACATACGACATTTACGACCTTGTTTTTACTTAAATCATATTTACTATAATAGTATTCTTTTGGAAAAAATACTAAAATAACAAAACTAATTAATCTTTCTATAACGTCAATTTCATCATCATCAGTACTACTCTCATAAAGCTCTAAGGTGGCTTTATGAACCCAAGATAACATTCGATTCGCAGCTACTAAACACGAACGCGCCGTCGACACGGCCTGTCGTCAATCGACGGACGTTCGGTCACATTGCTCACCGTCCACAGGCTCGCATCTACGATGGCCGGGAGTCGTCTGGCGGCGCCCGGCGCCCGGGGCGTCTCCCGCGGCGGCTGGGTTGGGCAGATGTTCTCTTCCTCAAACGCCCGGCCACCGCCTTTGCTAGCATTACTGCTTCGCAGAAGGTGGTGTCCGCTTCCCATTCCCTCTCGCTTCGGACCATGGCCTGAACCAGGGCCGAACGCGAGAGATCGCCGCCGCCGATCGCCTCTACGAGGGCACGGCGGTGCTCCGCCCACGTTGGGCAGATCGCCAATGTGTGCTCCACCGTGTCCTCCGGACGATCGTCACAATGGTGACACCCGGGCGTTTCCTCCCGCCTGATGATGTGCAGGAACCTCCCGAAACATCCGTGTCCGGTGAGGACCTGCGTCAGGCGGTAGGTGAGGACGCCATAACGCCTCTCCAGCCACTCCTCAAAGAGGGGACTTACCGCCACTATTGTGGCGTGCCCTGCACGGGGTTGCGACTGTCGCTCTCTCCATGCCACCATGAGATCGCACCGGAGGTCTGTCCGCTGAGTGGCAATCTGCCGCGGCAACGGGTTTTTCCCCCGGTGTAGTGCCTCCGCGCGCCACTCAAACAGGCGCGCGAGCACTATCGCCTCCAGATTCCACGGTGGCAGTCCGGCAAGGAGGCTCGCTGCCTCGCCGGAGATCGTGCGGCAGCCCCGGATAAGCCGTATGGCCACCACCTTTTGAGGCGCGTTCAGATAGAGGGCGGCGCGCCGCCCTAAAGAACGCGCCCCTACCGGGGCCCCGTAAAGGGCCATGGACCGCACGACTCCGGCATAGAGCCTACGGCAGTAGGCGTTTGGCCCCCTCAGATTGGCAGGAGCCGCTTGAAAGCAGCCCCCGCCAACTTCAAGCTTGGGGATGGGATGTAATAAGCCCTAGGACCTATTTCACTTTGTTTTGGAGTACGAATATTCAAGACGCGTTCACGTATTTTTTACGAATTGTGTTATACGAGGAAACCAGTAAGTCCTTCTAATACGATCTAAAGTCTTTTCAACGCCAAGACCAATATCATCGTGATTAAAACCGACACAACTGCCACCTTGCTCCCTTCGGCTTCGGGACTACCCAGCGAAAAAAAAACCCTTTGATATTTTTCGGAGTTATCAATTATGTTATTCCATCATGCGAATGAATTATTCAAAATTAAAAATTCCATGAGGCAAAGGATTTAACAATCTATAAGATCGGCAAGTCTGGCAATTCATTCGTATTCCACAACAACTTTGTAACACTTGCTGGTATAAATATTCTACTATTTGCTTGCAACACTGTTCGCGCAGCAGAAAGCAAGCTGCTGTCATCGTAGCGGGAATTGAAACATTGAACAGACATTTCCAAAAATAATAATTTAATCGATGAAAAATTAATAACAGTAAAACGCGATTAAAAATGTTTGACTGGGCTTATAGTGGTGCCAATAAAGCTGTCCCCAGAAATGTGGGCCCAGAATGTGCCTACTTTTTATCTACTAAAAGGCAAATAATAGAAACCATAGTCGTGGTTACGATTTGTGTATATATTTCAGTAAGTATGCAGCTTTAGAATGTGAATTGTAGTTACTTTTAGTCTTATTTGGTGCAAAATGTTAATTGCTTGACGTATATTAATCTGATTACTGTAAGCAATCTCGTAACTAGCGTAATTAAATTACTAAGCGGCCTTATTTTATTACTCAATTATTCCATCGTGTAAAACTCAGTTTAGCAGGTATATGCTCATGTCTTTGAAAATTGTTACAGATTAAGACATTTCCAAGATTAAGTATACCTCAAGACACAAATTATGTGAAAAGTGATAGAGGGGGCAAAAGATTATTAGTAATACTTTTGGCTCTGCTATGGGGCATGGAAATTGGATTTAAATTTGCTTCCCGCACTGTTATATATTTGTTAAATCCCTGCCATGTAACAACATTGATACAAGTGAGTATTCTTAAAAGTTATATGTCAAACCAATTTGTTGTTTTATTCTAATATCTATATTATTGTAAATATTCTATATATTTTTTACTTTTAATTCAGTTTGTTGCAAAATTAAGTTAGTTTTGATTTTAAGCTGTTATACACAATAATGTAAATCACACTTGTAATTGGAAGTGTTAAGCAAAGTTGTACCTAATAGTACACCCCACAGCATATCCGAGTACTGTCTGTTTTTCTACCTGCGCTTGGGTTTCTTGTACTTGTCAGAGTTGCTAATGCAGACAATAGTCATTTTGATAGTTCTTATTAAAATGGGTAAGTCACCGGTCAGACAGGCACTAGCCAAAAACCAAGTTGTGCTGTCCCAATGCATCAAATACCTAACTTTTAGAAAATCATTATATTTAATTGAAGATATGTATGCATTTTAACCATTATTTTTGTTATAGATCTATCTACTGGCAGCTCCACCCAGCAAAACTGTAACAGCTTTGTTCCGTATTCACTTGAACTTATTAAATGGACCTTTGTTAGCGTTCCTATTCCCTGAAACCGCTTCAAGGAAGGTAATTTCCCTTTTATTTCATAGTCTGGAGTTACTGCTGCCTTTGGATATGGAATTGCCATTTCCTTGATTGTTCACCCAGGAGTTAACATGTTTATGTTGCATGTGCTTATAATTACATTGAAATAGAATGAAGTGTCTGGAATAGACACAATGACTTATTGAATATGGCCTTATTTGTGGTGTTGTTACTGTTTTTTATTTCTTAGATATTTGCTGAGGCTGCACTTTACTGGATTCAACATGGAATGATGTTTGTCATACCATATTACCTTCTGAGAATTGGTGGTGCGTTGATTTTTATAAATACTTAGCATTATCTATTTCATAATAATTTATCAACTTCTTCTTCTAGGTGCCTACAACATAGAACCTTTTTGGGATTTTAATTGGGCAATATTCAGCTATTGCCTGAACTTGATATATCATTTTATTGTATTACAACTCATTGCAATCGTAAGTAAACCCATGAAATTTATTATTGGCTTCTAAGATACATTCACATGCAAGATAATGTTCATAAGAATTTAGTTACACATTTGTGCAATGTACTGAGTGTACTGACACAATCATAATATACTGTAGCTATTTTCAAGGAAAAAGTACATCCATAATTTTGCTTCAAAGGTAAGGTTAGTTGCAGGATAGTTGTGGGTACAATTAACTTCCACTTGTTGTACTAAATTAAGGATTTCTCAGTAGTCATAATTTTGCCATTATTTGATTTGAAGTTACAAATTAATATTCAGAAAGTAGTTATTGAAGCAACTTAGATACAGTTAAACCGTAACTACCTAAAATTCAGTGATAGTAAGTAGGTAACAGTAAAGTAAAAGTGCGTCGGGAGCGTGTTGTAAGTAATGTTTGTGTGGGCTTTAAACCCTTCAAAAACAAGTTATAAGTACCTATAGCTGCACTGCAAACATCTATAAATTTTTAAACTAAATTGGATGCATTAAAAAAGTGTCATCCCCGGTTAACAGTGTAGCAGCGAGCTTCATGATGCGGGTGGCTAAATATGACCAGTACCATAAATATAATAATTACAAACGTACCGGTACCTACCTACTATACATGCTAAAACATCGATACCCAAAGCACACGAGGCGGTCCGATTGTTTCTCTCCACTGGCTCACTCCAAATTAAGCATAGAATATATATAATTATATATAATATATTCTATGCTATAATAGATAGTTGAATCATTTTTAGACCTCTGTTTCTCGTACGACATTTTTAAACAATTCTATTTTAGGGGAGACTCCGATAGAACGTTACAAATAGTCTATATGTAGACTGACCAAGAGCTTAGATTCCAGAAAAGTACTTACTAGGCTCCAAAACTATACAGTTACACGAATATACTTAAATACCCGCCTAAAAAACAAGGTGAAATATAGACAATACTAAAGTCTTTAAGGGCTAAGCGCCAGTTTAGTTCGCGATTTTTTTTTCACGTTTTTGCATATTTACGTGGGGGGCGGTGTTAAGTTGTAAGTATTCCTATTTAAATGCGATTCTCGACCGTAACTCGTATTAACAGTCTCAAGGAAAATCAGGAATAACCTATTTGGTACTGTAAAACCCAATTTTTTTTTGAGAAAAATGTTTGAAGAATTATCAAAATTAAATAAGTACTGATTCGAACTTCATTAACCATTAAAATCATCAATACAATCTTATAAGTTCATTTAATTCCATTGTCCATTTTTCCAATAAAAAGACCATTTCAGACACTATCTGCATAGTCCTCATATAAGTTGACCAAGATTATTGTGTCTGGACTTTAAAAGAGACTATGACCTCGGAGTTTTTTTCGGCTGTTTCTTCTCAGAGTAGTCGGGTACGAAACACCGGCCTCACCTAGTTTTAAAAAAAAATGACGTGTAAAAGTGTTTGTGAAAACCTACTTGCAAAATAAACATCATTTATCATTTATTGAATAACTATTTCTTGAAAATACATCAATCAATGGGGATAAGTGAACTGAGACGTACCTACCTGCTACGGTCACGAATTATATTATGTTAATCTACATACAACAAGATCTGCAAAATGCAAAAGAGTAAGAAAAAATTAAAATCGACCTGTGTAATTGACCCGTAAGGGCCAGTTCAGACAGAACGGGTAAATGCCCGACAGAATTTACTGGCTGCAAAGAAACTAAGACGATACTACCATTGTTTAAAAGCGTGCAACCGAGTCGTGAGCAAAAGCGAGGCGACCACGCTTTATATTCATACAAGTTTTCTACTAAAACTAATTGTAAATATGGTCCAATCGTACAACCAACCAGTAAATTGCCCGCGCATTTTGTCATTCTGTTTGAATTGATCCTACAGCCGTATACATAAAGAAAGCAGGCAGTCTGCGACGATCTACTCACTCGGGTAACAGATACATAAAGCAAGCAGCTACTTTTCTGAGTAGCTAGCAAAATGTCGGACTCATCGAGCGATTATTTGGTTTCTATTAGAAAAATTATATTTCAAAATGCGAAAACAAGCTATAAGTACATCATATAAATAGTGAAAGGAAACGTTTCGAAAATGAACAAATGGTGCGCTTGTCGAAGCTTGTTGGAGACTGGTACTAGTTTTGTGCATTATTTAAAGATAGAAACTGCGGCAAACCGGTTCTGAAAAGCGCTGATTAATTGGCGCAAGCTGCTGGCTTTACTTCTGTATACGGCTTAACGCTACGGTATTACGGATGACGGGTGCGACAGCCGCCTGTGGTGGGAGTGACAACCAAGGTCGGGGTATCCTTGCGCCGCCGGGGTCGTCAGTTGTCGCACGGAGGGAGATTTAATCAAATAACCGCTCAATTTAATCCGAGTTATTGAAAAGTTAAAAGAATATTGAACCTACCCCTGTATGAATCAATACCTAGAAAATTTAAATGTCAGGAGTTTTTCTCATAAATGCCCTGTCTCACGCTTTCATGGTTTTTCTTTAGAATTTTAATATGCTATGTCTATTAAAGAAGGATACTGTCAATTTAAACTTATTTTTTTTAGTTATTGTCTTTTCTTCCATGTGTTACTGTGCGTAATATCATGCAGCTTCGCATTCCCAGCTAGTGGTTATGTAGTTTTCAGCGATACACTAAAGATAGATCAAGTATTGTCCCCGTAACAGAACATTTCCCTGTATATAGATACAGGGAAATGTAATTTATTTATGTTTTGTTTCTCTTTCAGCCAGCGCAAGTAAACTTGAATCACATGCTCTGCCCTGCTATATTGGATCCGTTTGATGGGCCCTGGTTCAGAGTCGCAGCGGTTGTGCACCAAGCACTGCTGTGTCCTCTGCTGTGCAAAGCATTCTGCCTAATTGCTGATTTCTGCCTTACGAAATTCCCGCCTACTAAAGTAAAGCCGCATATGAAAGATTCTCTTATGGACAGCCGTACTGTTGACAAACCAATTGGCTACCACCGTGAGGACTAGTATGTGTTGCAGCTGGTACAATCTATGGCTGTAATCCCTCTCAGGGTAGGAAACACTAATACAAATTGCCTTTTGAGTTGGAGAACAATATTTCATCGCGTCCATTTGGTTTTGGTGGTTAATATATTAATAAGGTAAGAGTTATAATAGATTATTAATTAACTTTTGCAAAGATTTTTGTGATGATATTTGTTGATATTAGGTCTATTCTAACTGTAATGATTGGAATAATCTCAACTTAACATGTATGTAAACATGCCTTCGTTACTTTTAAGCGGTGTATGATCTTATGTTATACGCAGCCATTACGAAAAAAAAAAACAGTTTGTCAGTTCATATAGATCAATTTTACGATGAAACTGCATCTGTAAATAATTGAAATAGCAAATGATAGACTATATTGTTGCACATATTTGCTTGCAACGAAATATTATTATGTATTAGTGTGTGCTAGGTATGTACAGTACACAGAAAGAAAACGCTCATTGTACGAAAAACGCCCACAGCCTGCTATAATCTCATTCAACGGTCGGAAACGTCTAAAATAGGTACCAAATTCGTGTTGAGGCATTTTTAATAGGTATAAAAGCCAAAAATAAATTGTGACTAAAAAAAACATAAATAAAGAAATCGAACCAACTCACCTTCCTGTACTTGCATTGCCTACCTGCATAATTATATAAGGATCAGACGCAGTATGTCTTTTGCGATCAAATAAAAGGAATACGACCTACTTATGACGGATCGAATCGAATTTCGCTAGGAGGTACCTACGCGTTGTGGCTGTTTTTTCACAGATCCTATATAATTAGAATTACAGCTCCAAATAGATAATAAAATCGGTTTAAATGATTAAATTAAGGCAATGGATATAATTGGTTAACTGTATTGCAATGTACGACCTAGTCCTACCAAAGATCTTATCTGTGTTTGTGTGTTAGATAATAAGCGTTACTTTTTGTGAAAGAAAACATTATTTGTCTTTAATTTTATCTATTAGACTAGGTACTTAACACATTACCCGCCGCCAGTCGGGTAAAAAATAACAATTCAAAGAGCGATATACAAGCTCTATTAAATATTGTCAAAACATTAAATAAATAATTAGAATAGGAAACTTTTAAACCACAGTGCGCATGACGCAGGTTTGGCCTAATAACTTCTGGACCCCATGCTATCACGGCTTTTCAAACTATTAATTATGTAACGCAGTTATCAAACCGTTGCACTGCCGCGGTGCCATAAGAATATTATAATATTCGTCAGTATGTTGACTTGGACGTGTTGTCTAATATAAATGATTTATTCTAGCAATTCAAGATGAGCATGTACTTGCGGCCCTGCAAGTGTCAGTACATGTTACTGATATAATGCAGCGCAAGCAATGCATCGGTGACCAAAATTGTATTTTAGGGTTTAGTAAGCTAAGTATCTAAGCTTTTGTGCATCCTGCTGCGCGGTCAATTGCATGTTCATTGTGTTATTTAAACAGTGCGGAACAAAGGTTACTAAACGTTTCGAATTTTGATAATTATTATAAAACTATTGTTAAACTCATTCATTTATTGGTTCTAACTTCATCTTAAAACTATGAACACACACCATCACGCCTGTCTTTGGGGAGTACCCCAAGATTTATGGTGAGGCTTTGGGGAGTAGCCCTGAAACGCCGTTTGGGCGATTTGATCAGCTTCAATGGGTAAAATCCACTCTTACGCGTGGTATAGGGAATCTACTTTTTCGTTGCGTACCTAGCACATATTTGACGGGAAATGTGTAACATACCTACAAAGTAATTATTAAATTTTAAAACCGTCAAATACAGAAATGCATCAGTTTGTTCATTAACCAACAGTATTATATAAACAATTCACGGTATCTACCCCTAACAATAATACCAATCCATAAAACTACTCAATAAATATACTTGTAACTAGCACTTAAATAAGAACAACCCACAGTAGCTTGGGCATATTTTAATCTAGAGTAGAATCACTGCTTGAAATTTGATGTAGATATAGAAATAGATATCCACGCTGCATTTAAGGTTGAACGTGGTAATGTCCTATTGTCCTGCACTTATGTGATAACTTTCTAATGTTATTATCTACCTAAGCACTTTCTTTGAACGCGAATAAAGAACGTTTAAGCTAAGTACGCTTTTCACTAATTCCGGCGTGAATTAGGCTAGGTTTATGTAGGTTACCCTTTCATTCCGATTTACTTAATTTCCATTAATTCAACGAAACGCATGATTCCAACAGCTATTTATCCAAATTATTTAGCCGACAAGGTTGTGAGTAGGTGATTGATGACTGATGAGTTAATATAATATATTGCCGGGGAGTAAATAATATTTACGAAAAAATGACGCAGACGTTTATAATTATAGGTTAGATAAATACAATGTTGAGGCGTAATAATAAGTTGAAAAGATTAAGGAAGTTACCACTGGACTAGAAGAAATTGCTAAAATACGTAAGTTATGTAACCAGCTAATCAAATACGATACAGACTGAACAACTATTATTAGGCGAAATGCCTAGAACAGCTAGCAGCATGCTATTGCAAAAACGGGTTGGTTAGAACGAGCAATTATCCCTAGTATCGAAGCTTAAAAAAACACTCAAAGGAATTCTTTTTATTTTGACAAGCATGCCAAAACATCGTCATATTTAATTTTATTGATGTAAGTAATGGTAAATACTCATATTGTTGACGACTTGAGAGAGACTTGTTGTGCAGTTACAGTAACATCACTGTTACTGTAACTGCACAACAAGTCTTTTTGAACACTCATACAGACTTGATGTGTCACGTCGTGAGTTCACCATCACCGTGCGAAGCGGAGCTGGTGAGTGGTGACCACTGAGCGTTCAACGAGTTCACTACACTCATATTTCACGTTGAAAAAGCAGTGACTGAAGCGCAGTGGGCGCTGAGGGCTGATATGATCTTACTAAATAAAACAATGATTCCCCTCTGCTTGCGGCTGTGAGATTGGTAACTTGGTAACCGTGGCCTAAGCCTTCACTTTGCATACCGTTAGGAAAATAGATAATTAGAAATATATATCTTTAGGATTTTCAAATAGCTTTCACCTTTCAAGTAACGTCAAGTAGGTAATAAGCAGGTAGGTTAAAATTAAGTTTTTAAAATATCTTGAATTGTTTTACTCAATAAGTCAAATGACGCCATTGTAGATCTGCTTTTTTTATATAGTTTAATCTTTAAGTAGGTACTATTAATTACCATATTTCGTGAGTAAGAGGGAATGTATCCCTCTTTGCGCAAGAAACAATGTAAAATTATGAGAACATTGGTTATAATAATAGGTAAACATGTCCCTCAAAAATACGGCTAAATCGGATCGGATTTATAATATTACTTAATAACGAAATTGCCTCACGTTGATAGCTACGTTAATTAAAAATACCTAGTACCTAATAAACAGTAAAACAGATTTTCACAGTTTTTTTATCGTATAAGTAGTATGTTAGTGAAGGACAATATCCAAAATCAGCCTGTGCAATATGCATGGAATACACGATAATTAATTGTCTTTTTGCAACTTACATCCTTACAAGGATTATAAAAGCGAAAGTGAGTTTGTTTGTTACCTCTTCACGCTTTAATGGCTAAGCCGATTTTGATGAATTTTGGTACAGAAATAGTTGGGAACCAGGAGACGGACATGGGCTAATTTTTATTTTAATAAAAGTGGGATGTGAGGGAGAAAGAGGGAAGAAAAGGGAAAACTTAGCGTTGCTATTACAAAACAGTAAGGCGCAAGGAGAACTGCGTTATGCCAAATTTAACGCGGGCGAAGCCGCGGGCGAAAACTAGTATTAATATAAATGTAAGTTGCAAAATGTACATTTTATAGTACCTATTTTACGCGACTAAAAACACCCGCCAGCCAGCCGCCTTCTGCGCCGCCCTAATGTTAACAATACAGGTTGCATTTATTGAGACATGAGGAAAAAATGCATAGGTACCTACTAATTGTTTATGTAGATATTAAAAATAGCGAAATGTATTATATCATTTTTATGTTTTATATTACTCGGAGCGATGAAAAATCAAACGTTAAATTCGTTGTTATGATTCGATTATACTTAACCTCAAAATCTATTTTCTTTTAAATTTAACTATTCTACATGTTAAATAGCAGCTAGTCCACCATAAAAATAAGATCATTTAAGAGTTTACTAATGATAGAGTAGATAATACAATACATCATTTTCCGATACCTTTGGCTCTAGAGCCAACAATGTATGGGCATAGATCAATGTGCATTCTGCCCATAAAAACAACCTTCGATCGTTCTATTTTTGCGAGATCTGGAGAATGGTCTCGTATCCTTTACTCAATATTTTTTGATCTTTGGGAACTCTCGGGTAGTTATTTTTTCTCAAAACATGTTGGACTTTGAACCAATCTCAAGTTATTAAAAACCTTGTACCTATTTGTCATTAAAGAGGCCCCTTTTGCTTATCGACATGAAACTTAAGGTACAGACGCCTGCAGGTAAAGCTACCCGAAACTGTCAATTTTTCCCAATGAACCTTGAACCTAATACTTTAGAAATAAAGAAAATTCGAAAATCTATTAAAGAAATCTGACAGATTGTAATAGCTTGATGTGCAATTGTGCAGGCGTCTGTACCTAACTTGGGAATTGAGGATGTAGGTACACGTAGATCTGCGGACTCCTGCCTTATCCTTCGGGGAATATACAAGATAGATCTCTGGTTCACTTCCAAATACCCAGTCGCCTGCCCTCACAACTACTACCAAAAGCCTACCTGTTTCCATGTAGTTTTGACCTGGCTTTTTTTTGTCTATTATACCAAAACCCAACATGTGGGTGACCAGGTAGCCTTTATTCTTTACCGAGAACTAAATGTGCGTAAGGTACAGTCGACAGCAGGTCAACCTATAATAAACTATTATAACCTTGTCTCTCCACTACGAATCGCACGCCGTAGTAGAGAGATCAGGTTAAAATGGTTTGGTGTAGGTTGATGTGCCGTCGTCTGTACAAACAATTAAAATATATCGTACCTACTAAGTAGTAAGTCAATAACACGTACGTATTTGCCTAATTATTTACGATATAGTGGACTTAGAAACATGTGAGCAGGTATATAAATATAACACCACCTAGTTGTATGTTCTGTGAGTGTAATGACCTCGACAAATGAGGAAATTAATTAAATTACAATATGATAAGTTAAACTAATTTAAATCGTAGGTATAAAGTAGGTACGTATAGTCAATATTAATGAGTTTCTATGAATATTGTTTACTACGGCTTAAAGCTGCGAAGTGATACGCAATAAACCTTTTAGACTTGAAGTCATAAATCACTGTAATATTGAAAAAAATTACTTGTCTGAATATAGTTTACCTATAACAATTGAAAGATCCAATTTATAATTTTAAAATTATATACCTAAGCGGGGCTTCTTCGTTCCTTAAACATCTTTCGAAGTGAATAGGTACCTATTCGAAATTAATTCCTATATTCTCATCGATTCCTTACGGCCTTCAATGATACAAGGCCGAAGGAATCGATCTGTACCTACATTAGTTGAATGTTGACGTGGACTGCTTCATGCTCGTTAACAATGTAGGTAGTTAGTACCTGTTTGTTTGTGTAAAGTGGCATTCATTAATTACGTGAAGCGTTTAAGGGGCAAGGGGGTGCAGCCGAATATCGAATGGGTGAATGGGTCGTGGAGCCTCCACGACCTATGGTGGAAGGTCTAGACTAATATCACGTAATTTTTTACCGCAAGAGTCAGTTTAAGTTTGCGGGAGAACTTATAAAACGAAGTGAACATGCTTAACCACGAAAATCTCCTGAATCCTGCTTAATAATATGTAATAAATCATTCTCAATGAAAATAAAAAATAATAAGTACTTAAAAACTCTTTATAAAAAATTAAGTGTGTGTTAGGTTTATACATATTACTGGTCGATGCGTGATTCCGATATTCCGCAAAGTCTTATAGGGTTTTATCGTCATTATAATATCTTTATAAATTGCGTTTTAAAAAAGAATTGGCACTGACCTTTCGCCACGTTGTGACGATTTAACTGTCAAATCGATGAATAGGTCATTGAAATAACGATGGAAACGGCACGCATATTGTAGCATAAAAACAGCTCTGAATATATCTAATCATCTATGAAATCAGCATAAACACGCGAAAAACAATGTTTTATTAAAGCAGTGGCTGGCGGAAGCACAGCTTGCAAATCCTTGCGTTACCGCGTCGTCGCATGTTTTTGGCGCTGACTTTTAAGGTAGATCTGTTGTCAAACAGCGCATGAAAAGAACTTCTGCTTTCTTGAAAAAAAATTGCGGCCATTTTGTGCACCAGATTTGTGTACTTAGGTAGTCACGCTAATTCTGTAGTTAGGTATGCCCAGTCCATAAGTTTTTTAGTCATTGGTTCATCGACAATGTTTGATAAGTTATAAAATGCTATTAATAATTTATTAAGTAGGAATGTATTTTTTTTGTTTACATGGCGCGACGTCAGTCCAATTCTTAATTTAAAATTTTGTTAAGTACTTACTTACATGTTATTTTTTATTTTGCATCCATCGCTTCTCCATCTACTGATTAAACTGACTCTTTGTACCATAAGCTAAACTATTATCTTTTTCGACACACACTGTAGTTAAACTTAGTCGTTATAATATAGATACTTAAGGGATGATTTGCACTGTTTTGATCTGACAATGTTTTTTATAACCTACTAAATAATACCTACCTACCTACCCTATTTCTGAAATTGTTAAAGTAGGCATAGTTAATTAGTAATTAAGTAATTACTATTTCACTCGCTCTATTTTCTGTCCCTCAGGATTTAATGAACTTGTAAATCATAGTTATATTTCATAACTACAGTGTAGTACAAAATACCTAGTTATTACAAGAGTGGTACAAGAGGCACGTTTGGGTTATTTTGTTTGAACATCTCAAACGACTTCAAAAAAGGAGGAGTATCTATTCATTCGCGTATTGTCGTTTTTCATGTACAGAGGAAGGGGTAGGCTGTGATTAGTACCTACTATTGTACTTAGGTACTTTAATTTTTGATTGTAGTCAATCACAAGAACCTCCTACCTTAATTTTATTTGCTACATGACGTACGTTGTGGCATTGTTAATACGAAAAATAGATAATTATACAGACACCTCATTTCTTTATTGGTGGAAAAGTCAGTCGATGGTGGTCATAAACATAGACAACAGAAGGTTACTTTTGAAAATATCATGTTCCTTCTTTTTAACACTACATCTATGGAATCTTTTTAATTTTATTTCACTCAACCCTAAAAGTGCCTGTTACGACACGCACTTGGCTGGGTTTTTTAAATTCTTACCCTCAACGGACTCACCTGAATTTCCACCGGTAGGTTAATAATATAAAATAGCCATAATTATAGCTATAATTATGATTGGTTTACACCTTCACTACGTATTGTCGAGACTAACTGATAGGTTGTTTGTTCTGTACTTTTCCTAGTTTCCTTGCAAACGGATGCGGGGCACATTATTTGCGGAACGCTCTGTTCGAGCGTTCCGCAGATTTTAATTAACCGCTTACTTACTGTAACGCATTGGTCTTACACGATTGTCACTATTTTATTGCAATAAAATATTAGTACCTAGTACTTCATGATTTGCTGAACCATTTTTAATTTTTTAACAATCCTGTAAATCAGAAATGTGTTTTAAATAGATCTTTATTTAAATGGTTTTATTTTATAATAAGATTCATATTCCAATAAATTGCACTGTGACAAACAAAATGCTACATCTTACTTACTAATTAATGTGTCGAGGGCGCGTTCGTGTTCCACGCAAGCCTCTAGTGAGATGTCAGCAAAGAAGGGGCCTGCCTCGATTGGTGCCGCCGGTGGTTGCGAGTTGTTCGAAAGAGATACCGCGGCCCCGGAACACCAAGGGCGAGAAAGAAGCAGGCGAAAAAGAGGGAACATAGATGGGTTTTAGTCAGTAAAAGTACACCCCACCCCGCTACGCCCAGAGCAGGATTTTAAGATTAGCCATCCCAAAAAAAACTACAAAGTAATAATACACTCGCTTCAAATCTTCGTCATCAACTCGACACTATCCAAAGAAAAAGTAACAATTGTTAAAGACAATATCGACACCTCTGGGCTCAAAGGTCGTAAAGGACAAAATGCAACTTTTCAGGAGAAGCAAAAAACGAAAAAAAAAAAAGTATTTTTACTCTAACTTTTTTGTTTCTTGAGCTATTTAAATGAAACTTTGGGTAAGTGCTTAGAATTCACAGTACTTTCTTGGGCAGTATTACAATTTTACCCTAATGCTTTATTTATCGAGATAGATTTCCTTTACGACCACAAAATTAAAAATAAATGTCCTTTACCCCCCTAAAATTTTCATCTTATGATTTTAGTTTAGGACGTAAATCTACTTTACTGCGCAAAATTAATCAAAGTAAGGAAATAATGGACAAGTGCAATTTTTTTTAGGTTCTAAACGATCACCCGCTAAGGTATTCTAAAAGGATTAATTGATAATTAAACTTAATAATTAAATGGATCACGTGATTGTATGTATTTATAATATTTTTATGTTCATTTTTTTTTAGATACAATTTCATTATTAAATATTTCTTAATAAAAAAATAAATAAAATTAGCTCCAAGCTACCGGCGGTCAAGGTTCCAGAGAAAGGAACCTCCTAACAATACGAGCCGTATCCAGGAGTACCGCGTTCTGTATCAAACCCTTGATCCAGCTGCCTAACGAGAGCCTCCTCAGGTATTAGTCGAGGCTCTTAGCAATTAAGCCATTGGCAGATACGACTATCGGCACAATGATCGCTGAGTCCACATCCCACATGTCGACAACCTCGCGAGCCAAGTCAATATACTTGATTTGCTTATCTTTCTCGGCTTTCACGAGGTTCTCATCATGTGGGACTGTTATGTCAACAATCATTGCGTGCCGGTCTGATCGATCCACCACCACTATATCAGGCTTGTTGGCAACAATAGTCCTGTCAGTGATAATGGATCGATCCCAGTATGATGTGATATTGCCATATTCGAGAACTGGGTCGGGCTCATACCTGTAGTACGGCACTTCCGATTCCACAAGGTTATATTTTAAAGCAAGTTGCTGATGGATAATCCTGGCTACAAGGTTGTGTAAGTGTGTAAGTGCTCTCCGTTAGCTAGACGAGAACAACCGGAGATAATGAGTCGAATTGATTCTCCCGGACGGTGGCATGCCCGACATTTGTCAACCGTGTCGTCCTTCACAATAAATCTCCGGTAGTTATTTGTCATCATAACTGCATCCATAATTGCACAGACAAAACCTTTGGTTTCTCTAAAGAGATCCCCGGAACGCAGCCAGACTACGGACGCTAATTGATCTACATCAGGTCCATGTAAGGCCCGGAAAAAGCGTCCGTGAAGCTCCTTACTGTGCCATACCTTGCGGTCATTAGTGTCAAGCACTACAGATTTGCGCCTGTTCTCTTTAGCCAAGGAGAGCGGGGTGAGGCCTTTGTCCACTGCAACCACATCCCGATGCATTCCCACGTCGTCGGTTTCTAGGAAATATTCCCTGAGACTGCATATCTCGCGATTGTGGAGAGTCTTGGTATTTAAAAAGCCTCGACCTCCACAACTCCGCTTGATAAACAGTCTCATAACCGAAGAATGTGGGTGATGGATACGAAATGCCGTTAACAATGTACGGACCTTCCTATCCAGGGCGTCCAGTTCTGTTTGAGTCCATTTGAGTATGCCGAAGGAGTACTTCAAAACCGGCATGACCCAACCGTTGAAAGCACGCACCTTGTTTCCGCCTGATAAACAACTATTAAATACTTTTCTCAGGCGGCCAAAGAAGCGTTCCTTCAACGATTGCTTCAGCAACGTTGCGTTAGCAACATTGATGCCCAGCGCTTCCGACATCCCCAAACACTTGTAGGTTTCGGTTGCTGAAAGGGATCTAAGGTTTATGGAATCTGAGAGCTGGGTTCCCACAGATTCCACAATTTCCCGTCGCTTTACATGCATGACCGCATATTTGTCTACACCAAATTCCATCCTGATGGCGCTACTGAAAGTTTCAGTTACTTACCTTCAGTAGCTCCATCAGCTGCAAATCGTTGGGGGCAAAGAGTTTCTGGTCATCCATGTTAAGAAGGTAAGATATAAAATGGCCACAATGTGCTTAGAGGATTCAAGGCTAAGCAGCAGAACCAAAGTGGACTCAAACTATCGCTCGCTCGCTCTATCCTTATCGGTTCACTATTTCTCTGAATCTGCCGACATCCTGGATAGCCAAGAACTGTACTCCATTGCCTCATACACGAGATCAGGGTGCGTAGAGTTGCGTTAACTTTATACAACTCTAGCACCCTCATGAGCCATGTATGTGTTATTATTTTTTGTATGTTGAATACACATGTATTAGAATCATTTTAATAAGGTAGGGGTTGAAGAAGATACCAAAACTTTAAAAATCCTTGTAATTTTGATGATAATCGGTTTATTAATACCTACCTACATTTTACGAGATCGTGAAATTAATAGTTTTGTTTAATTTTAAGTTGGTAGGTTGAGATTAAATTCTTTGTTATCTGAATATTATAGGATGTATGGGACTATTTCTCACTTAAATTTATAATACGCCCTTAGTGGAAGCACATAATTGAAAAGAAACTAGGTAGTAAAGGACACTTTATGTTCCTTTATTTTAACTTGTAAGGGTGTAAAGGACAATTTGCAAAGACGATGTCCTTTACATCCAAATCTTTAAAATAACTTATATTACCACCTAGGGAGTTAAAGGACAATTGACATTTTTAATGTATTTTTACCCCAAAAATTGTTTTTTATTTTGCTTTACTACCAAAATGAGTTCGCTCTGGTAACTGAGTGTTATTTACTTCCATATTTTAACGGAACATTTTGTTTAACGTCTCAAATTATGTGGGTCGTAAAGGCATTTTTTTTGCGAATTTCGTAAAACGGAATATACACATCGATAGAGAATTAAAAACTGAGTAAAACTGCATCAAAAAGTCATTTTCGCCAAAACGTCCTTTACGACCTTTGAGCCCAGAGGTGTCGATATTACGTTTAAGAACCCATTATTTTTAGTTTGCATTAATTTAAACAATTCATAAAAACATCGTTTAGAATGTTTAGTTTACCTTTAAATATGCGACATGTGCAAAGAAATGATACGTTATTTGATGCATAGCTACCATATCGATTATATCACAATCCGTTTGTTTTACTGTTATAAAAAACTGTTAAAACAGCAATAAATATTAATAAAAATTTGTGCAATTTTGTAATAGCCTCAAGAATGTATTGCTAAAATAAAACAATAAAATATAAATAATTAACAAAGGTGTCTTTTATTTTTTATAAATAACAAAATAAATATAAGTACATATAGGTAGTTACATTGTTAATGATTACGTTATACTAAACATAAGTACTTATTTCACGATTTATTTATCAACTTATGTGTAAGTAATATTTAAAATAATAATATTATTATTTTTTATGTTAGTACCTACGTATATTATACAGATGCATAAAAACATAACAGTGTGTAGATAGTAAAATAACAACACGTAAAATTATTAAACTATTGAGTAAATTTACTGGACGACACAAATTAAGATTAAGGAATGATTTCAAGATATTTCACTAAGCTGCAATATTAAGGGCCGTAACACATAACCGCGTTGCGGCACCACACCGACAATGCCGGCAGTGAAGCCCGCCGCTACGCAGAATAGATAATCCCGTTGCGACGCGGTTATGTGTTTCGGCCTTACAGGTTTAGTCACTCCCTTACGGACAGATTGCGGACACCAGACTTTTAACAGATAATTCAAGACGATATCAGTCCGAACCAAACTGCCCGCAGATTGGCTGTTTAGAATCACAATTCAAACAATCGACTAAAACGCATCCTAAACGACCTACGACATTCATATCTAGGCGCAGTTGAGCAACATGACATGAAGCAACAAAGCAAAGTATTGCGGCAGGCGTAGCAGCTGAAGTAAACGCAATTAATGTGCAAACGAAGCCTTTTCAATTACAACAAGAATTAGTGTGGAATACCATCATAGCACAAGCTTTTTACAAATAAATAACCGATTTCCAAAAAAAGTAGAACAGCCGGAAGTCTAAAAATATTTCATTTCTTATGATGTCTGTTATATTTTTTTCATCTTATAGTTTTTTTTTAATATTTGACGACCTCCGTGGTAAAATACCTTAAAAACCAACAAACAAACAAAACAAAGGTCCCGGGTTTGATTTCCGGACATCATGGTCAGCAACCTAAATGGCAACTTCTTTACCTCACTGTAGCAGACTTTTCGTACGCCAAACTTTTAGTACTTCAACAAGTCGTACTTTTAGATATGTGCATTTGTGCAGTGCGACGTGCCTATATTTCTGGACCTCAAATAAACTTGCTCCTGAGTATGGACTTGACACATCACAAGTTTTTGTGTTTCAAATCTAACAATTGCATTTGAAACAATTCAAATCTATTTTAAATGTCTCAATGTTGATCATGTTTGTATTTCTGTTATGTGGATTTACTATGAACGAAAGACCTAAAACAACAAAACATGGGCGACGGAGCTGGAGACGTGTGGCTGGGGTCCACCCTTTATGGCAGAACTTTTATGTCATAATTTATTTTGCATAACAACGGATGGCATAAAGTTCACTTCGCAGAAAATTGTTTAGCAGACACTCATTTATTATACATTCGAAACTCATAATTTTGTAAGTCAGAGTCATCTGTAGGCATAAACTTCATATCCATAATATTTAAAAAGTAGAAACCTCATATCGCAGAAAGTTCACAGTCAGAATCGTCTTTAGCATAATATAAATAATGTCATTGAATTCAATAAGTAATTATCCTAATCTAAATAGTTCAGTTCCATGTAACTTACTTAAAACAATCTTTTTTAGGGTTCCGTAGTCAACTAGGAACCCTTATAGTTTCGCCATGTCTGTCTGTCCGTCCGTCCGTCCGACCGTCCTCGCTTAATCTCTGTGACCGTTAGCGCTAGAAAGCTGAAATTTGGTACCAATATGTATATCAATCACGCCGACAAAGTGGTAAAATAAAAATTTGAAAAAATGTTTTATTAGGGTAGCCACCCTAATGTAAAGTGGGAAGTGTTTTTTTTTTTTAATTTCAACCCTAACGTGTGATATATTGTCGGAAAGGTATTTAAAAATGAAAAGGGGTTTACTAAGATCATTTTTTGATAATGTCAATAATTTCGGAAATAATCGCTCCAAAAGTAAAAAACAATGTGTCCCCCCCCCACTCTAACTTTTGAACCATAAGTCTAAAAAATATGAAAAAAATCTGAAAAGTAGAACTTTATAAGGACTTTCTATGAAAATCATTTTGAACTTGATTGACACAACAGTTTTTGTACAAAAAAGACAAAAAGTTGTACAAAATAATTTTTGGACTAAGTTTGTAGAATAATCGTATATGCAAGCTTTTTTTGTAACTTTGTTTACATATTTTATTATCCTGAACGTATCTTTGTTCAAACAAAAAAAGAATTATTGAAATCGGTTCTCGCAATCCAAAATTACCACCGAAATTGCACGTCTTTGTATTAATTAGTAACCCAATTCCTCGAGAGATGGCGCTGTAGGTACTTATTACATTGGGTCGGGTATTACCGAATTGTTCGGTTGGCCTCATAAGTGGGAACACTTATTGTGACGGACGGGAAACTACTGAACCCTACACTGAGCGTGTCCCGACACGCTCTTGGCCGGTTTTTTTTTTCTATTAATGCAAGTCGTTTCTGGCACTCGCCGGCCGCTTCCGCGGCACCGCTCGCTCGGCTCGTGCGTCACAATTTTAACCTAACCTAACCTAGCCATTACTGCCGTCTGCATAGTATGCCAAGTGTTATTATACCAAATAATATATTATGCGAAATTTGAACTCTGCCAATCGTAATTATACTAAATATAATTCTGCCATCTTAAAAGTATGCCATTGTTAATTCGAAGTTTTAAACATTATACCAAACGATAATTATACCAAATAATTTGTATGCCTTTAAAATGTTCGTTTAAAGAAAATTATGCTAAGTGTGTTATGTCAAATAAGTTTCGGAGCATCAAGATTCTGCCAGATAGAGGGAACCCGTGTGGCTGACCGATAGACACAGTCTCACTTGTGAAAATACTGTAGGATTTTGTCAAACTGGCGGTCTGGCCCAGCTAAGGCGGAGCATCGCCGTACCCTCGTAGAGGTAATCGGCGGCAGCGATCGCGTCCGGCCCTGGTTTAGTATAGGAAGCGGTCATTTTTAGCAGTCATGCTAGCGAAGGTGGATGGGCGTTTGAGCGAGAGAACCTTAAACCCAACCTCGGGAGTAGCTAACCGTCCATCCGTCCAGTGACGACAGGCCGTGTTGTCGGCGCCTTAGTGTTTCACGCGCACCTCAAAGAGATGTCAGCAAAGCAGAGAGGCCTGCCAGGCCAGGGCCTCCGCCTGCCTGGGTTGCGCGTTGTTTGAAAGAGATACCGCAGCCCCGGAATGTAAAGAACATAACGAACGTAAAAGAAGGAACAGGGGTAGTTTTAGTCAGTACAAGTCTGACACGAGATCCGCAGCCAAGGCGTTGCTTGCCTTTCTCGTGGATCGAATAATATTCCCACACGTACGCAAAATACGTTGGACGTACACCAACAGGTTATACAATACTAAAGCATTTGTTATTTTTTATAGGTAGGTACAGTTTAAAAACACTATTCGGTTAATAGAGAAAACAAGAGGATAATTCCTATTTACTTATTGTATAAAATAACATTTTCGGACCATGTACTTATTTGCAAATTACTAATTAAATTGCAAACCATTAAATAAGTAGGTAACAACAAAAAACTCAAGTTGTAAGTTCAAAGCACCACGGTAGGCTGCGAAATTCTAATTTCCTGACGTGTTTGAGTGTTGCAGATATCAGTCATTTTCAGATTGTGTTGATTGTAATATGATTTGCGATCGTAACAAATATCTTCTTAGATCATAATATAATCTCATAGGATGACTTGCATGGAACAGTAGCGAAATTCGTGGGCTACCCTGACACTTTCAGCGTGACATTTACAAAGCCCAGTAGCCGTGTTGATTAAATTGCTGCCTTATAAGCTACCAAATTATCAATTGCACAATTAGTCGTTCTATAAAACATTGTATAACATAAAATCCTTAAAAAGTAATCACCAAGAACTAATTAGTAAGTAGGTAGGTCCCTTTGTTTTGAACGACTTATCTCTGCTCAACATGCTTTATGAGTAGCGAAAATGAATTTAAAATACATGTATGCGGTTGAATATAATATATTGAAAAACATCAATATATTAATGTAATAAAATATATAGAATACATTTTAATAATGTTGAGTTTCTATAAATACCTAGTACATAAAACTTGTAAATTTAATCGTTCGTATTACCTACGTAGTAGCTATTTAGTAATCTGTGGTATTACGGTACTTCAATGGAAGCCAAACCCCAAAAACGTTAAGTTTACGACGAAGCGAGTGACATAGAATTATAATATAATCAAAAATACAAATTGTTTCGAATTGTTAATGTTAACTGTTCAAATAAGTAATGCTAAATTGATAAGCAAGATTTGTCCCTTTGATTGTTAAATACGAATAAAATACACATTAAATCTATAACAGGTACGGTATTATACAGTATGATACAATCATATACGCACAATAGCGTGTTTGTTATTCATTTTAATTTCTTTAAACGTGAAGATAGTTGTTTTTTTTTTTAGAAAATACATGTAAGTATTTTAAAAGAAAAATATAAATTTCGACAAAAGTAATAAGTATGTATCTTTTGCAACTTTCAACGTTAATCATTAGGGATTAAGTTATTTTTTTCTCAGCTCGTCTGCCTCGATAGAGTATTTATTGCCTACAGGTAGAGGAGGGTGACTTTTATGCAGGAACCAGATAATCAAATGCTGACTGACTGATTTTTGTAGATAATACATTAATATTTATATTTTAGCTAAAATAGACTGAATGTGCATAACTTTTCGGGCATTATTTATGTTGCATATTTAGGGCAAATAAGTACCTAAGTATTTATGTTGCATATTTCAGCAATTTCAAGTTGCATTATATATAATCCGGTCAATACGTTTATACGTAGTGACAAGATATAACGTTAACATTTCATTATAAAAGGGAACGCATATTTGGGCTTCCAATTTCAATTACAAAACATACTGTGGCGCCCAAAGCATAATAAATGTGTTAATAAATGTAACAACTACAATATTCAGGTAAGGCTTATTTGAAATGGATTTATAAACACAGTCATTAGAACCTAGTTGGTATTTAAATATAGATGTTAAATTATTGGGAATATGGGAAATTATTCTATAAACAAAACCAATCGGATCAGTGGTTCCGAAGAAATTATTAAGTAGTAGGTATAAGTACGTCACAATTGCACGATGTTGGATGCATCTTGAAGTTTCAGATAAATTCAATTCAATGTCAGTAATGTATTACGCAGATTCATTTTATCACAATAAAGACATACATTCAAAAACAGCACATAAGCTACACGCTTAAAAGGCGCATTTCGAAATTTCATCAAAACGACCGGATAGCTTTATCCCTACAATCAGAATATTAATTAAATATTTGGTATAATACCTTTGTCAATGTTTTTACATAAAATATTTTTGGACCTAATTAAAATTATTATTTTCTATTAAATATATAATACTATCAAATAATACTAGTACACACACTAATTCTACAAACAGTGCTATTTTAATAACTGAAATCTATTTATTGGTACTTAATAAATTGAAATGATATGTTTATTTCATAAACCTCCAGATGCGTAACGCTGTAAGAGGGTTTATATTCCATATGTATAGAAAAGTTTGAAGAAGGCAGAAATCAGATTTGCAGATTACTATATACCTTTAATTCGTTATATTTAAAATTGCGGCGGCGGTGACGAATCCAATTGTTTTGTGTACGAGTGTATCAAAATACACATCACTATGAGAATAGTCTTTAAAATGTAGGCACCTGCCCCAAGGTCCAATAGCCATCATTAGAACTCTGGCTATTCAAGATGCATCCTGTGCTAGCAAGATTAGATATAGACTGGCGATATTTGTATATCAGATATTTTCTGTGCGTGTAACTTCGATAAAAAATGTACTAGATTCCCGATCAACGCTTCAAAAACGGCCCGACAAATAGAGACAAAACAAATGTTGTGCCTCTATTTAAATCTAGTATGGTCCAATCCTGGTACTTCCTTATTTGGACACCAAATAAAATTAATGTGTATAATTAACTGAAGTTAATAATATTTTATAACATCTTTCTCGAAGAAACACAAATGTTTACGTTTAGCATTCTCGGCCACTTATGCGATATGATTTTGTTCTTGATTTAGTACATTATTAATCGAAGCGTGCAATAAGCTAGGCAGCTAGGCTAGGCCATAAGTAACAATTTGTTTCATAACTAATATGTAAGTAGGAGCCTACTTATTACAAATCATTCTATGCGTATTTTCCCAGGTCAAATTGAATCGCTCCTATTAAAACGCTCCGAATTATATAAACATCAATTAACAAAATATTCAAATTATACTATGATGGCTTATATCTTGTAAACGAGACACATTTAATTAGATGATTTGGTCTCACTGTAAACTTATTCATATTGATACCCGCTAGGTACTAATTTATCCAGTTTTAATGTATTGTTTCGGAAATAGCAAATTACAGGCCAAATTAAAATTGATTTTAAAAGTTTCATTTGAAAAACACGAAGCACACATCTCAATATACCTACTTTTTTAGTTACTTGTTACAAACTGGATGAAGTTTTATGAGAAGCTTTTTAACGAACAGACAGAACATTAGACTTCAATATTAATGGGTTTTTATGCGAACCAAAGTCCTAGCACACAAATTGGAAAGCTTTATACGTTTTCGGAAATTTGCACCAAGAAGACGGAAATGTGGCAAGTGGAAATAAGTGTGCATGTCCAAACTTTCAACATTAAGTTTTCAGATAAAATCGGTTTTTGAAATTAGATTCTTCAAATATACTTTTCTAAGTATATATTCGATTAGTGCTGTACAGGAAAAACTATATATTCTTCAATAACAAGTAATTGAAAAATCAACCTCATGTAAATAATGTTTTAAAAATAGTCATAAAGGATCTAGTAACTGTGCTTTTTTTTAAACCATAATAAAATTTATTACTATATTTTATGTCGGCAATAATTGACAGCGTGGTGCTATTGCGATAAAGCATTGCAAAATTCCACTTTTTAGAATTCAAAGCTTATATACATATATCAATCCTCTAAATATATTTTGTACAGGACATTTTTTTAAACTAAATTTAATTCACATTTAGGCTGAGAGCAGTCAAGTTTAGTTTTGAGTCATAATCATAATAGTTTCATGTTTATATCGAAATCCATAAATTTGTCATGGCGCCTGAATATATAACGTAAAAAAATATCCCGTATCTTACTGTAAATCCTCAAACAATGATTATATTATTTTAGATTCCAAAAAAACATTTTAAAGTAACAGGCTTCTGAATTCCTCAATAAGTTTTATATACATATAATATATTTTGTGTTTATGTAACTAAATCTGGTTTGGAACATTGCAGATAAAAATTATTATAGTTAAATCTAAAATTTGCATCTACTTGTAAAAACAAAAAATATACACCACTATTTAAGGTTTACAGTATCATTAGTATATAAAATAATAGCCTTGAATCAGTAAATTATATCACATTATTGCATTTTGACTAGAAACTGTAAATTTTCTAGACATACTCATTTACTATCAGCCATCCACTGGGGGACCCAAGTATATCATTGATACTTCGGTGTTACCATAGACAGCAGAAACTGTTGGATAAAGTTTCTTATTTGGAAGGCCTGTAAGCAAACAAATAATTTCATTAATATATTTTGTAAGGCTATCCGTCCCAGACAGCTAAACATTTGATAAAACATTGGTATTTCTTCCAGACTAATAATGACGATATTCTTATTTGGATGTCATCAAATGAGGTTATTATCAAATGTGAATTTATTATGTTTCCTTCTTTATATATGTATTATATACTTTTTAGAGAGGAAATCATCATATAATCTCCCACTCTGGACAGAGCGAAAGGGACTGTCAGACTTATACTGACAAAAACCAAAAAAATATTCTTTCTTTTGCCCTTTGTGTCCCAGGGCTACTGTATCTTTTTCGTACAACATGTGATAAATCTTATAACAACAAAAATTCTTTCAGACAAAATATATTTTGATTTGATATTTACCTCTGAATGCAACCCCTAAAAATTCATAATTTCTTTCAAATGATAAGGTGTTATCTTCGCAGTCTAGGATCACTCGAATGCGCTCACCAACCTGAAGCATGAGAAAACAATGATATTATTATTATTTTTATTTTTTTTATTGTTTGGAACAACAAACAATTACATAATAAAGCATAAATATAAACAAAACTTAAAATAAACAATTATGTAATCAACAGCATTATTCACAGCATACAATTAAAAGATGATTATAAATAAATTAAATAGCATAAAACTGCAAAATAAAATTAGCAGTATTTATGTTGTAGGTTGGCTGATCTTGAATATAATTTACACTAACTGACATCCGAAAACTACACATTTCTAATTTATCTAACTCATAATTGGAAATATTTATGAAGTAGAAAGCTGGTAAAATCTGTTTAAGGTTGATATGAAACTGTAGGTCAGGGGTGGCGAACCTTGATGGACCAACGTGCCATTTTTCCTAAATAAATGTTGAATGAGGCCACAGACGTGCCATCAAATAATTTTGACTAAGTGATTGTATTAGGAAAAAATTACTATCAATTCGAAACTTTTTTTACTGACTAGAGTAGAGTCATCGCCAGACGGTTTCTAAGCGAATTAATTTTATTCATCTCTGAAAATAATGAATCGCATCGGCGAGTTAAAAAATTATAGTAAGATAAAAATATGATTAAAATTGTTTGCGTGCCCAATTCGTTATGTCGCGTGCCGTCATTGGCACGCGTGCCATTGGTTCGCCATCTCTGCTGTAGGTCTTAAACCTGTTGCTGCTAGTCTATTATTTTTTGCATCATGTAGAAAATTCAGAAATAAAAATAATGTAATGTGACTAAACTACTGGATTTATTTGATCGATTTTGCTATAACACAATGTATCCGTTAAATTTATTGTTGTCACCTTTATAGAATATTTAAAAAAGGATCAAAACAGTGGTAATCAAAAAAAGTATAGACTGATACAATGTGTGTAATACAATTGGTTACCTGGTACTTAGGACAATTATTTAAGAGAGGATAATGTCCTTGAGTATCACCATTGTGCAACAAATGATTATCCACTAAATTCCATCCCCAGCTCTGCTCATCTGAGCCCAGCAGTCCCACATATCCATGGCATTCCAAAGGCGCCTCTTTGGTTGATATACCTACAACAGCTACAGTACCCAAGGGTCCCTCCCATATGACTTCCCAAGCATGCCTTCCATTGTAAAATCCAACTTTTCCTCTGCATGCATCAGTACTTTGCGCTACAGGATTCCTGTTGATTTATAATTAAAGGAATTAAATGTGGTAACTCATAAAATTAGAAAAGGAAGCATCTTTAATGACAACCCACCTGTGTAAAGTGAATCCATTAGCTTTAACATAAATATTTCTTGAACAGTCGTGTGGATTCCATGCATGGTAAAATGCCCTTAGTTTTGACTTATAAGTATTAACAGTGGAAAGTAAATCGGATTTCATAACTTCTTCTGCTAATCTCTTCACACAATGTAATCGCCAGACGTCATTATTTTCATCATTTAAAATTCTATACCAGCTCTTACATACCAATGCACAATTGCGGATATCTTTTAATCGAAGAAAGGAAAATATATTTTCTAAAATGTGATCAGGAACGACCTCTGCAATTGCATAGTCATCATATAGGTCAAATTCATGCATTATTAACATTTAGAAATACAAATGCAAAACTCAATTTTGCATGAAGTCACAATGTCTTGTCTGATTAAATAATTTACATAAAAACTCAATGACTTTATTTACACTGCAACTGCACGATACAATTACCAAAAATCATACGCTGACTGCGAAAGCGTCAAACGTAAACATTATGTCAGTCGGACGTCATGGGTCAATCTGTCAATGTCATGGTTATTTGTTTTTTTTTTTTTTTACCCCAAAGGGAAGGCTATAGACTTTCGACCATATTGCCTAGTCTTACATGGTTATTTGTCGTCCATGGCATGCTAGACTCGTACTCATTGCAATCTTAGAGTGTATGGCTCCTAGAGACAGAATTGAGCAAATAACCGAGACTTAAGTAAGTTTATTTTTTCATCATTTATTTTTTATTCATTTAGATTGAATGAATGAACGTTCCGTTTTTATACTTGAGTACTTTCACAAATAAATAAAAACAGAATATAATAAGTTGATCTGATACTGCGTAGGTCAGTAACCACGGTTGTATTTATTTATTAAAACGATAAATTTATATTATTTTCATTATAAGTACTATTAAGCATGTACATGCTTAAAAGTTGGGTCTATAACTTTTCTATAAAAATAACGTTACAAATGGCTCAAAATCAACGTACTTACTTATAATAATAACTCGTCTCTTTTTTAAACAGACCTACTTCAAAGGACATGGCCAGATTCTGCCCATAATACACAGTAATGATTTATATATGAAAATTACTTTAAAAATTAATCGCATTAATTATATTTCCCTAAGATAGGCAAAAGTAAAAAATATAGGTGTGTTGTGATTGTTTGTATGGTTTTATATTCTGGCATTGCTTTGATTGACATAAATATTACAGTCTTGCGTTGATTTTTACCCGTATTACCGTATCTTGTAACTTGACCACAAACTCGTTCACTTCTATATAAATATTTTGAACTATTTAGTTACCATTTGGATTCTGATGCTCATGACGTTGAGGTGCCAAACAAACAGACAAAACATGTGGGTATCCAAAGAAAAAAAAACACTGATTTAATACACTATCTGTAACATTGCTACGGGCTACCATATGCTTTAAAAGGCAAAGCTACATCAAAAACAATCATCGTTACAGGGTCGGAGGATAAGGGTCCGTTCATACAGACCGGCTCGGAGAGAAGAGCAGATTCTTATCACGTTGAAAACAGAGTTTTTAGCAATGATGTATAAAACTATAGATACGTTGTCCGCACTCTAAAATGGCAACATGAAATGAAGCCAATTGGCCACATTGTCACGCACCAACCTGCCACGCGAGTCGCGACGCTGTTTGTTTTTAATTTATATCGTATGTGAAAACCTGTGCAAAACATAAAGATGTTTATTTATCTCCCTCTAGCAACGGGCATCCCGCCGTACGGTGTCATATTTTCTTTCCCTTTCTTTACGCGTATAAGTAGTTATCTAGTATTTTCGCCGTTTTTAAGCGCCGAAATGTTGGTTGATAACGTGTCTTTAAATAATACGTCATTGGTTTTTAGTATTTGTAGTAAGCTTTATTTTTGCATGTGCACTGCTTTTGTCATTATGAATGCTTGAAGGCGCTTGGTGTGAAATACTAACAGGAGGTGACTGGCTCCCATCGCGTTCTTTTTCTCGATCGATCGATGCAATCGATGATGATCGGCTCGGGGAGCATCGGCGAGCAGTTTTCTTTTTACACAGACCGGATCGTATACGCTTGGAGTTAGTCGAGCGGAGCCGAAAACTATTTCACATAGACCGGCTAGAAGCGGATGCGCTCGGAGCCGGGTAAATACACGACAAAGTATCCCACGCAGTCCACGCAGATCCGTTTTAGACCTTCGAATACATGTAATTCGAGACACAATAGAAAGTCGATAGCGGCGTGACAGCCGGCTGTTGCTTGCTCTTTAAAAGAATTGTGCTATCAAAATGGCGGTCGGCGTGGGGTGGCGCGCACGTAATCGGAGCCGATTGGCAGCGCGAGCGAGAAACAGCAACGAATCGAAGCCGATCAGCTGCGCGAACGAGAAAGAGCATGCAATCGGAGCCAAACGGCTGCACGATCGAGAAATAGAACTGTCCGGCAGGCAAGGCAGGACCTCTATTATAGACCTCTGTACTTTGACACCAGGGTTGCCAATTTGTGGGAATCTCAAGTCGATTGGGGATTGGCCATATGTAGGGAAAATGCGGGGATTTTGACATCTTATGCTCATATGTAAATATTTTATCATTCATTGGGCATGCTCAGTATCATCTATATATATAAAAGAAAGTCGTGTTAGTTACTCCACTTATAACTCAAGAACGGCTGAACCGATTTAGCTGAAAATTGGAGAGGAGGTAACTTAGAACCAGGAGACGGACATAGGACTTTTCATCCCGAGTAGGGTAGATAGAAAGATACAAAATTGCATTGCAACGCATGCCGGGGCACAGCTAGTTTCTTATAAAACTATCGATTTCCCCAATTTGGAGAATCCGATCCGGTTTACTGGAGAATGGCATAAATTAGCATTGGCAACCCTGTCTGCCACAAGTTTGTGTGTGTTGTCAAAAGTTCAAAACACAATGTGAAATGAGCTACATAGTTGGTGTTATAATTTTTAGTTTTCCTTTTAGAAGGTAACAATAAAGTATCGAGCCAGTTAGATAAATAATGATAAGTAATTACAACCTACATATAAATAATACAGTGAATTTTAATTATTATTTTAGAAGCATTACGTTCGCACAACAAAATGCCAGGAGTTGATACAACATTGATTGATGAGGACTACATCATAGCAAAAGCTAAAGATGCACAGAAGTACAATATACATTCTGCTAAAGCATGGATGCTCACTGCCAAAACTTTATTTCCTGCAAATTTTAAAATTCAGTTTGAAGCCTATTTAATGGAAAAACAATCAGGAAATGTTCCAGAGGCTGCTGAATGTTTTAGTTCTTTGATGAAATCAAGGCAGAACCTGCCATCTTTATTGCCTGAAATATCAGCCATTGCAAATGCTTTGAGATCATCTGAAGGAAGCTTCTTAAGCCAAATGTTTGATAATATTTGCCCAGATATACAATTGACAATCCTTAAGACTAGTGTTGAGAACAGTGATGATACAATGGAACACTGTCGTTTATTAGTTCTGTTGTTAAAGAAATTTCCTCAACTAGGAGTGGACAGTCTAGTGAAGACATTAATTAATGCTGAAAAATTCTTTTATGACAATCGCTATGCTAGACTACTAGTTGTGGAAACATTGCCCTTACTAAGCTCACTAGAATCACCAAGATTGCTACAAAGACTGGTAATCAAAGCTATTGACTTTTATAATTCCTATGTATATGATGAAAACGAACATGATATAACAGATCCTTGGCAAAGGCTTTTTGGTGTTTTAGATTTAATGGGCAGACAATTGGGATGGGATTCTTTTTTTGTCAATTATAGTAACAGTTTGAACAAGGAAACATACTTCCAAAAGCTATTGACATTGAGAAATAGTGAAGACTGTCGCCAGCTTTTATATTGTGGAACAACATTTTTCCTTAGGTCTCTATATGAGCACAAGTCGTTAAAAGGCAATCACATTCTGGTGGAGGCATTGTCAGATGCAGAAGTAACACCATCGAAAAGAAGGAAAGGAGATGTGGAAGTTACTGGTATATCATCACATCAGTTCCATGCAGCTGCTAATTGTTGGGAATTACTCCACAGTAATGAACTTATTTCAAGAGAATTCACAAAACTAGCTAATCAATTGCAAATTAAACCATGGTCTGAAGGGTTTGCTGATGAGTTTGCTTTATATCGTGGAAAATATGATGATGCTATGCCTCAGGCTACAGTAACTAGTGTGACAGCTAGCATAGTAAGAGTGTCTATCAACTATTTTCAAAAGAAGTATACTGCCTGTATAGAAAGCATGTTGGCTGCTCTGTCCCAATTACCAAATGTGGAAGGTGTTTTAGAGCCAGAATTAATAGTAGGAGGAAAACATAGGCATTTACATTTCCTGCCGCTCACTAAAGTTGCCATAATGCATTATTTCTGTACTCTGCTTATTAGAATCTTATTGAATACTGGTAATAACAATGATCAAACATATGGCCACATGCTTGTGTTGATGCAACTTGGTTGGCCACAAGAAGAAGCAATATTCATTCATATACTTGATGTAATAAGACAAAAAGGTGTGTTTAATTATCGCCTCTTCTCTACATACATCATTCATATTGATTTATTAGAAGAGCTGTATTTCATTTGGAATGAACAAGGGAACAATGTGGTGCTTGATATTTTACCAACCTCTCAGCAGCATCTGGGACAGAGAAGAATAGGTACTCGTGGAGCTGATAAAGGTGTAAAAGAAGATTTCAAACAAGCAATGAAAGCACAAGTCGCCAGAAGTAACGAGTCTGTATTAAATTTAATGATACAATTTATTACCTCAGAAAGGGCCTTCTTTTTGCAGGTAGTACAAAATTTGTGAATTAAAATAAAAACATATGTCTAATAATAATGATTTTATTTAAAAGTAAATCAAACCTTTCATATTTGATTAAGAACTGCCTTCATAGGATCCTACTGCAAGCAAAAGATTACGTCGTGTAAAATGTAAACCCTTTATGGGCGAATTCTTTGTTGCAAATGCCCTCAGTAAGAATTTATCCTCTTTCTGTACTGTAGTTGTTGCACCTGTCTCCTCACCATTTGCTTCTTCTGTGATAGCATTGAAATCCCATAACTTTATACTACAATCTAAGGATCCTAAAATAAAAAAAAATGTGTGATTATTTTCAGAAATTCTCAATTGAATTAATTGTTGAGGTTACAAAATCGCAAATTAAATAGAATAACTGATAATATAATAACCTGATGACAGAATGGTGCCATCACGACTGAAAGCCAATGCATGAATAGGAGCAGTATGCATTGGCGGTAGTAGGGCAGCAGGAGATCCGGTCGAAATGTCCCACACAATGAGTTCACCATTACCTCCTGACGCTAGCCATCTCCCACAAACAGAAAACGCTAGGGTAAATATGGTGGACTGAAAATAAAATTATATGGTTTTAACAGAAATTCAGAGGAACCACGCTTTTCTAATGCAGCTTACACACAAAGACCACGATGTCTGCAAGTTTTGTGCAGTTTTCATATGTAGGGTGTACCTACCAGCATTGTTTACGATAAATACCTTATGCCCAGTCATAATTCGAACTTGTGTTCCTGTCAAACAATCCCATAAGCGTACTGTTCTGTCACTAGATCCAGTGGCTACATAGTTAGAATTCGGGTGAAATTGGACACACTGAAATAAAAATAAATGTTAGTGTTATTCACATTTTGCACGCTAGCAAATATTTTGGCTGATTAAAATATATTATAGTTTTCCTGCCCGTTTTAGGTTTAGGCGGCAAATCTCAGGGATTTAGTCATCGATGCGGGAGATATTATAGTGCACAAGTGTGTGCGTAGGCACAGGTGCACTCTCTGTTCCCTTAATCTCATAGTCCGATCGAACGGCATTCAAACATTACCGGGGACGGATCAAGCGAAGCGCCACCAGCTTAACGTGCTTTGCGAGGCACGGGTGTATCTTAGCGCCAATTTCTAAACTCCGGGCTGTTACTGAGCAATTCTTAATGGAAACACCCAAAAACACTTTGAAAATAAATATAATACTTAGTTAAAACACCGTTAACATACGTAGATTCCTGTCTAGGATCTAAATGAACTATTTATAATTAGTGTTGTGGTATTCATATTATATCAGTGTAATAATAAAGGGCAAAAAATAATTACGTCAACATCCGATAAATGTCCTGAAAACATTCTTAATGGTTGATGATGATCAGTAGCCCACAAGCGGGCGGTACGGTCATGTCCAGCGGTCACGAAGTAGTGGCCGTGCGGGGACCAGCGCACATCCCACACTGGCCACACATGGCCCCGGTATACCACCAGACATGTCCAGCATTGAAGAGACCATAATCTCACTGGAACAAATAAACGGTACAAAGGATACAAAAACAATCAAATGGAATTATTTATTGACTAAATCTGAAATGCGTGCCCTTGCCTATTTGAAGAAAGACATTATTTCAAATGTCTTAGACCTGAAATTTATTTCTAGTTAAATGATGTATACTCGTATATTACATACCAGTAGAGTCTTCAGACGCCGACAGTAGCATGGTTTTAAAAGGATCAAATGCTACTTTATAAACTGATCCAGAATGTCCATACAGAGTACGGCAAGTGTCTCTATCTCTTTCTTCCATCATTCTTACGAGAACATCACCTACAATAAAGGTTTAATATTATTTCAAATAAGCTCTTATTGCTCTATAAATTTTCTGTTGTTTGCATATATTGAAAATTTTGAAGACTCAAAAATAAGCACTTATAGGTTAGCAGCCATAAAGTCTTTCAGGTAGTGTGTTAAAACCTGTTCTTAAAATGAATTGTAAATAACTGAATGTACAGACCTGCCTCCCTGTCAATGTCTATTAATTTTTCTGCAGATTTCATCCCACGTAATTTTACGGGAGTCAAGGTCCACACCTAGATTATAACAATCTTTTATTAACAGGAAATGAAAATCGAACTATTACAAGTCAGGTAATAATGTTCTAGGTATTACTAGTGAAACAGTAGATTTTTGTTTTTTATTACCTTAATATTTGAGTTACTGAACCCAACAGCCAGTAATGTAGAATCATCACAAATATCTGTGCAAATGGCAGTATGACCACTGTTTAGCAATGTATAAAAACAAATAGATGGTAAACTCTCTGGCCCTAGTTGAATTCTCTTTGAAGCTTCTCGTAGAGCTTTGCCTTTTTCTATTTTATCAGTCTCCTTCCTGGAAATAAAAAACACAATGTCTTACTATTGGTAGTCCCAACAAATCTTTAAATTTTTACTACAAAACTTACAGTTCTGGTAAAGGAATTCTGTCATTTGGAGGAGCATTGGGATCAGATTTAGGTTTTTTCATAAAAATATGTTCTTTTTTGGCCTTTTTCTTTTTAGGTTTATCCGGTGTTTCCTCCACTTCTTCTTCGTCTTCTACAGGTGCGGGAAGGACTTGTATATCAGGCTCTTTTAATAGCCCATAGTACACCTTGGTTCGGTTTTCTACAAATAAAGATTGTATTTAAAAATTCTTCGATTACAACAGGAATCTATTTATTAAACAGACTAAAATATATTGAAACTTTCTGTATCTTTAAGAAAAATAAGAATAGTACAAAACACATCACACCATTTCGAGTGGCTTCACCAAGCAGTCCCCCAGTGGTGGAGCGCACCTGTGCTTGTGTCCGCCCAGGGCCATCATGCACATCAACTTGGATATGGTTGTTTATAATGTTAATTATAACAGTTGAGCTTTTCTGCTCTTGCAAAAAACGTTTCAGCTGAGATGATGCATCTCTAGATAGTTGTACAACAAACTTGTTGGTGCTGGAAATCAAACATTATACTGATTAACAATTGTATAAACTTGATAAAAACAGATATACAGTGTGTCAAAATTACCATTTCATTGTCTTTTGTTAACATTAAGTTTATCATTTATCATTTATGTTTTCTACATTACTTCTCTACTAACTTTGACAAAGTAAAATATTTCTCTAATATAGAATGTGTTTTATCTGTCATTACCTTTAAGAATTAAATATATTTTTTAAGAAGTGAAAATACCTGTATATTTCAGCCAACTCATTACCCTTGATTTGGTCCTTATGCTTTACTATGGACAACCGTTTTAAATCTTCCTGATAATATTCTTCTTGCTCAGGTCCAAATTTTTCCAAGAAATTGACAGCATGTTCATTATGGTCATATAATATTAGTACCAGATACATATGAACAAACACTGGATACAGCAGAGTTGAGAGCTCATGCTAGGAAAAATAAGCTGTATTAAAATCAAGATGGTTATCATACAGAAACTCAATAAGCGTATACAGGTTATTGAATTGGTTTTACCTTACAAGTTTATTGGTTAATTTTTATTATATATACATCATTGTACACACACCTTATAAATGTCTAGTGAGTTCTCAACAAATTTCTTCAGGTTATCGTAAGCAAACTCGTAGCTGTAAGGATCACTTTCAGTGTGATGCGAAGTAAGAATACTAGCTAGTTCGACTTCAGGAAGATCTAAGTTTTCAAATTCAACATCTCCTAAGCTAGCTTCTTTTCTTAGAATATCTTCTGTACCCTGAAATTATTTAGAATAAAGATTTATTTATGCCAATCAGAGGATGGTAATAAGTTTTCAATAAGTTTATAAATGATAAATTACCTTCAAATTATACTTCCTCAGAAGCTGTAGTACAGCCAAAAGTGGGGTATTCTTCTCCCCCATTATGAGGCACTTTTACATACCACTTAATTGAAAATTTACTAAGACTCAGGTCTATTATTTAGTAAGTTATTTTTGTATTTTATTGATTGTTTTAAATTTTTGTGGATATGCTTACGACGCGTATTAAATGAATGAAATGTTCACACTGACATTTGAGTGACATTATTGATAGTATGAAATAGTATGAATGAAAGAATGTGTACCACAGTATAAAAATACTGCTAAAACAGTGTGTCCCTCACAAAATTAGGTTTTGATTTGAGTAGTTCTTATAAGTCAAATCAAATGCAGCACAAGGTTTTATATTATATCTGTTGTCTATTGTGACTATGGCGTACGAGGGGCAGATAATTGGTATTAGGCAGTTGTCTCACCAACGACGAGAAAACGACTAACTATCGGCTATTTTCTCGCTCAAGAAACGGATGATAGATATACTTTCCGTGTGAACAATAGAGATGCATATACAAACAGTTGATCGCTGACTGTTTACACTGCAGGCGAGCACTCGCTTCACTAGTTTGTCGAGAGACGAGAAAGCAACCAGTGGTCATGTCATTTGGTGGCGTATGAGGCCGGAAGACTGACTGGACTGTACGCTTGACTGCCGCGAGCGAGTGGTGCAAGTAATCGCCCGCCTCACTCGCACACTCGCTTATAGTTGAGCTACACGAATATCGGAACTACGCACTCGCTCCCCGCGTCTCCTTAACTCGTTTCTAGTTCCAGCTCTACTCGTTACTCGTTAATCGTTGCCGGTGAGACAAGCGCCTTATGCTAGGGATGCGCGACATAAGTTAAGCGAATAACAAAATTAGATATGACTAGATTTAGTTTTTGAATTTGATTCTGTAGATTTTAACGTTTTAGGTACGTTGTTTTATTTATTTATATAAAAAAATACTTCAATCACTTATTTCTATCACTAAACGAAAGCGAAATTTCCAAATGAAATCGGTATCTCCAAAGTCATATAAAATTCAACTTCAACTTCAACTCTTCATTAATGGCTTTTGTGGACGAGAGATACCACAATTTTGCCAATAACACGTGTACTGGATCATATAAAATTAACTATAAAATGAAATACGTCAAACACATAATCACCCAACAAAACAGGTTGCTATAAAACGATAGCGTTTTATAGCAACCTGTTTTGTTGGGTTGTCACCATCTACCGCCGCCTAAACACATGAGCGGTGGTCTCGGGTCTCGAAACGCATCGAAAATATTACGGGACTGGTAAGTCCCGTATTGGTAACAACCTAACCTACCTAACCTACTATTTAAGTGGTAGTTACCTACCACTTAAATAGTACGATTAGCTGTTAGCTGTTCGCGTTCTACAATTATAAGACCTACATTTTGCCTCTGTATTTTAATATTGATAAGTACTAAAAAATATTAAATTCCATGAAGCCCCGCATTCTTCTTCTAACTTCTGCGGTCTAACCTCGAAACCGAACCATTCCCGCCGCAGTCGCCGGTCTATCCCTGCGTTTTTGACGGTCGCTACTATCCGGGTCATCCGAGATAACCCTGCTTTTACGAGGGTCATCGCTACCAGGGAACCCACCGTGGATCTGCGCCTACTGACTTCTAAGCAAGATAGTGGCTTTCTTTAGGGTTGACTTCGCTACTTCGCGAGCTCGATATTTTCCAGCACAACCGTCTACTAAAATTGTTATATTGTTCTTTTCTTTGAATATTGGTATAAATGTTGGGTATAAATGTTCAAACTTTTTTTTTATGCTATTCATTTACTATATGCATTAAATGAGCATAAAGTTTTTTTATACGCATATGATAAAAAAGAAACTTACAGATAGGTATAAGTAGTTTGATGATAAGAATGCATGGTTGACGGCTTCGTGAAAGGTTGTTTTAAATCCTGTATATTTAAGTAATTCCTCCGTGCCTCGGAAAGCTGTCAGTTGTAGATCTTTGACTTACGAGTAGTCAGTGACCCGAAAGTGTGACAACCAGTCTTACCAAGGTGTATTAACTGAGTTACCCAGTACTAACTGAGTTGAGTTGAGCTTGTGGAGGTCAGATAGGCTCAAATGACGCATGATGACGAATTTGGAGAAGGTTCTGAATTAAGCTGTCTTTTTTAATGTGGTGAGTGAGTGAGGTAATAAACCTCATTACTCAGTAATTAGTGGTTCGATTTAGGTACGTGATAGCTACTGGTTTCATTTGGTAGAAAAACATCCCGGATTATATTAACTAGCTGACCCGGTGAACTTAGACCGCTTTAGAGGCAATAGTGGGCTGGCAGATTTTGTTTTTAAAAAAGTTAAGTAATTTAAAAAAGTTAAGTATAGTTTTAGTAAGATATCGAAAATAAAAGTAATATTCTATGTGTTATTCCAGACCAAAATCTACCTCTGTGCCAAATTTCATCAAGATCCGTTCATCCGTTCTGACGTGAAACAGTAACATAATATTAGTAAGATGGGTGGCGCCCGTGGCTTCCCCTGCGTGATGTCGAAAATAAAAGTATCCCATGTGTTATTCCAAACCATAATCTTCCTCTGTGCCAGATATCATCAAGATGCGTTGAGCCGTTTTGACGTGAAAGAGTAACAAAAATCCATCCATCCTCACAAACATTCGCATTTACTATAATTAAGTAGGATGTATTTTGGTGCATGTGTTGCACTCTTCAACCAAGGCGTAAGGCACCTTGTGATAGACAAAAATTGTCTTTTTGTTATCATCCGCAAAATCAAATGATCAAAGATGGTCTTTCGAAACGTGAACATGCCACATAAAATTGACCATGGGATAAAAATGAATTTCCCAGATTCAGACCACAAACTTTCAAGAATTGGCCTTGTGATTTCTTAATGGTCATGTCGACTGCAAGACGGATTAGAAAAAAAAACGATTAAAGGTATTATAGGATATCAAGTGTTCTATGTGTCAGTGAAGAGGGATTTGAGCTTCCACAACCGCGATAAAAAGGAACGATCATTGAAGAGCGAGCAAAGCGAGCTCAATAATTTTCGGCTTTGTGGACCGCATTATATTGCATTTATTAAGTAGGTATATATTATATTTATATAATATTACGAATCGCGAGGCCCCTCGAACCACGACACCATATGCGTTGGCCCTGGTCGCCCACACTGCCACTGTAAATTTACTGTAAGGAAGATAACAAACGTAATATTTGCCATAATAATATGTTACAGTAAAAATGAAACAAGTATTTTAAAAATAGGTGTTTATTGGATAAGCTAATAAAACAATTTAATGTAGTTCTAATCGGTTATTTCAGAATACATGACATCAACTATGAAACAACTAGGTACAGGTACCTACGTAGTCAAATAAAATAATAAGATACAATGCTGTAAAGTTGTTTTCTGATGTCCAAAGAGATACAATGAGAAATATTTATTTACTCAACATGGTTCATACTAGAATTCTTTATAAAACTATGAGAAAAAATTCTAAAAGCAATACTATTATGTATTGTTTGCCTAATGCGATGAATTTACGAAAAGTTGTATCTAAATATTACATAATATACTGTTTTATAAAAACGATCAAATATTAAATTGAAGACAAGGACTCTGCTTAGCAATCTATAACGCCTATAATCAGGTAATTAAGGTAATGAGATATGTCTCACGGATAATTTAATAAGTCTTTCTCATTAATTGAGAAGAAAATATACTAGCAAGGACATTAGCGTTAGTCTTCCCTGTAGGAATAATAAACACATCTTAAGATATTATAAAGTAGTGCATAACATTAATTGTTTATACTTAATTTAACACCGTATCAAACGTACACTAATTTATTTCTGAAACACGTCAGTCTTAAGATCCGTCTATTATTACCAGTGTAATGACAAATATAATTATTTACATTACCAACTAATATTGCGTTAGGAGGTACAAATTGTGACAAGTATCGCATGCATTAACGTAACTTCGAATGGTGTTTTAGCTCTTTTTTATTGTTCTATCAGAATAAATAAAACTTAAAATAAAAATACTTTTTAATGCCAGTAACTTAAGATCTAACGATCACATAGCAAATTAATTTCATGTAAAGAATAATTTGAAAAATAAGTAATAATTGTTGGTGTTAGAATTGGTGAATCACGCATTTAATGTTCAAAATAATTTATTGGACATGCAAAATTATCTCTTAACTGAACATGTAAGAGAACATAATAAACATAATAAATAGTAATTGATGTAGCAACAAAATCGCACATTACCTCATCATTATAATTATAATATTGCCCACGAAAACGATTGTTTTCAGGGTCAGAATTCATAAAATAATAAAAAATATATAAAAATATTGTTAAAATATTGTTAAAAATATTGTTTTCATAATGAAATAATTTAATACCTAGCGCTTTTGGGTAAATGCTTCCTCCAGAGAGTGCCTGATTTCTTGCTTTTGAGCGATCTCTGATTCTATCAGAATAGGTTCCTGTATATATACGTATTATGTTAAGGATTATATAGGTAACTCTAGAGTGACTGAAAAACTTCGTATAAATATAGTCAATAGGTGCCGCTAACTGAATAGTTTTGTTTTGCCCTTCACTAGGAATTTCTCCTGTATCGTGGGTGCGTTTACAAACATTTGAACTCACATTCACAAACAGACCTAGAACGAGTATCTGTAGGCCAAACAAATATATGTTCCGTGCAGGAATCGAACCCGTGACACGCAGCGCAGTAGTCGATCGCTCAGCCATTGCGCCAACCGTGTCGTCAAGTTCGTCAGTTGTTTCATTGGTGGTTTTACCTCGATGCAGCGATACTTGCACGTTTTTAAATAGGGTCAGTACTAATGTCTCTAATACTACGATTATCTATTATTGGTCGTTGATAAGGTAAAGCTATTTATTTATGCAGTGCGTTTTTATCTCAGAATATTATCTGTATTAGGTAGTATTGTTTTCAGTCGCGTTCACTGTTTTTAGCGTAGTCTTGTCAATGAAAGCTCGCAAAACGGCCGCTAGAAAATTGATTTTCAAAAAGCAGTTAGGATTTTCTTTTTGTATTTATCCTATCGGTACGGTATCAGGTACAAAGACAGTTTCTTGGAAAGCATTACAGTATAACAATTTGTTAGAATTTAGGCAATAAATATTTCAATAAAAACACACTGTATAACTGTAACAACATTAAAGTTTATAAATTACTAGCTTTTGCCCGCGGCTTCGCTCGCGTTAAATTCGGGGTATCACAGTTCCCCTTGCGCCTTATTGATTTGTAATAGCAACGCTAAGTTTTCCCTTTTCTTCCCTCTTTCTCCCTCACATCCCACTTTAAAAAAAAAAATTTATTTGCCTATGTCCGTCTCCTGGTTCCCAACTATCTCTGTACCAAAATTCATCAAAATCGGTGTAACCATTAAAGCGTGTAGAGGTAACAAACAAACAAACTCACTTTCGCTTTTATAAAATTAGTAAGGATTATACATTACTTTATCTTAATGACCCGAGTCGTCTTTAAGGGTACCTAATATTATCACTACCTAAATATTCAATTATAGAGTTAACTATATACTTACTGTCTTAGGTAGGTAGTTCTAGTCGCATTTTGATTGATTGGATAATAATCAATTTTTAAAAGCGTTTAGGGTAGGTACAATGAATACATAATTATGTGTAAATGCATAAAACAGGTAGGTGTGTATCCTCAGACCTACAGAAACAAGTCTCTAGTTTGACAAAAATATCAAATCACATCTAATCGGACGATGATAATATTACGGGGTAAAATTATGTAACGTAGGTATCTAAGTAATAATTATACTAATTTATTAAAGCTTGATAACAATACTATTTAGATTGATGACCGCAGTTACGTAAGATGTTCGGGACATTCCAAAGAACTAAGTTCATCGAACTCGGTGCCGAACAATAGCAATAAATGCTTGCAATCTTTCACGACTTTTATTACCGAACGAGAAATCCTTTTACAAAACGTAAAATTAAGTTCATTTCAAGATACTAAAAGAAATGGTGCTGAGACACATAATTATTTTCTCTAACTTCAATCATATTCGAGAATCTACGCACTCCACCTACATGGGTCGGTATTTAATTTAGAGCAAATAAAAGGGGGTGTGAAATAGAAACAAGAGGAATGACAGGGTGCTCAACCTGATAGAGTTCCTTGTTTACTCGAGTCATGAAAATTCAGCTGTGTTGTAACTTGAAACGTTAAACTGTAATTTTGACGGCCATTTTATACATCTTTTTAAAACATTTAAATTATTGTACAATTTTGCATCCCGCACAGGGTCCCAATATCCGCCCACATGAGACAAACTTATCAACGAACTTGCAGTTTGTTGATAAGTTTTTAATAGTATTTTTCAAAATGACCTCACATTAAGTCGTATATTTTAAACGCAAAAACTTAATTAGGAAATGTTTAAATATATCATAGTGCTAACAGTATGTTTACAAATTGATTAAATACGGTAGGTAAGTAATGTGTGGGTATTGTTGTGTCCAGGCCGAGATTGGACTGAGATAGATGACTATTATTTATTACTATTACATCCTTGGCCGCGGCAACCCTCAACCTAACGATTAACGCTGTTGTTAACGTGAAGAGTTAGAAAAAATGGAGTTGATATTCAGTCTCTAAATACGAGAAAATCTGTGGCGTAGTATTTCTGGGTCCAAGTAAATAAAGAACTCGCAAGCATCTCGAGTCAATCACTAGCACCGGGTTCGATGTTAAAAAATACCTGCAACAACAATCAACAAAACCTTTTAAAACTAGCTAACAAATACTTCCAAAAATTATCTTTATCTGATAAAATATTTCAATTATATGATCGATCCATAAGAAATCTACTGTTACCTATGTTTAAAAATGCCAATGTAGATGCAGATAAATATGTTTAAAACATTTCAGGAAAAGTTAATTTTTGAATGAATTGTAGCTTTGATCCTGGGTTAGATTTAAAAGTCTTGACTTGAACAGTTGTGTGTGTCGAATAGTTTGGGCGCAACGTCTTCGTAGGGCGCGACGCGTGCTGACGCGAGGTCGCGCGCCACGCGCTCTGCGGCCCCCATCACGCGGAGCAGGTTGAGCCCCGCTAACTTCCGAAGTTCCTCTATGCTCCACCCCTCTTCCATTAACTCTGCGAACAGCAGCGGATACGACGACACGTCCTCCAGTCCTTGAGGTGTACTGTACCATAAGCATTGTTTATAAGATTAATGTCAGACGCGTATTAGATATCTACTCAGGCACACGGATAGCTACAAAATGTATTATTTAGCTAGGAGTCCCTACTAAATAGACCAGTGTGAAATATAAACCTTTTGCAAAATATACAGCTTTTATGTTAACAATAAAATTTTGATTTAAAAAGTTATAAGAAAGAAAATTTCCGTAGGTATTACAGCCTTCCGAACTATTAAACTTTTGTTCAAAGCTTTGTCCTTTCTATAGCTTCATAGTTTTGGGATTTAGAATTTTATTGCTTTTGGTGCGATATTATTCCAAAAAAGTTTTTGGTGAGGTACTACCTATATCTACAGTAGTAGTCTATAATCTATGGAATTGGGACTGTCCATTTCAAATACTTTTGCCTATTAGTGAAAAATTTGCATGTTTGTGAAAAAAAAAACTATGCCATGTCTGCAGAGGTACCTACGAGTGTGTCGGTGATAGCTACATATCGCAATATGTACTCACTAATTAATGCCGTCGTAGCCCGCGCCAAGGCCCACACTGTCCACACCGGCTACATCCCTTATATGATTAATGTGTGCTGTAAGACAAAGTATCGGTTAATTAATGGCCTTTAGATAAGGTACTTTTTACTGTTAATTACACTTTTGGCCGAAACAAGAACAAAAAAAAATCTGTCAAGGGCAAGTAGAAACTCGCACACACAGGGTTCCGTAGCTGCCAACAATAAAATCTAGGTACTTTTAATGCTCATTCATTTAAAACTAAATTTGTTCTGCATAGTATCTTAATGAAAAACAACGCTACGGTTGCAGTTTGATAAAAAGTCTCATATTTCAAAAACTAAACATCAAACCCTGTTCAAACCAATTTTCGTTGAAGGTTTTAAAAACATAGTACAGGCCTATATTTTTTTGGATGGTATTTAAAAGTACTTCAATTTATTCCCATTTCGTTTACCTAATTTTGCCTGTGTTGCTCCAAATATACTGAATGTGCACCAAACTATGTTAATTAAAATATGTCATAACGAGCATCAGGAAAAAGACAGCACTACAATAAAAAAGTGTTATATCTTTATCCACTTTCTATTAATGCAAGTCGTTACTGGCACTCGCTGGCCGCTGCCGCGGCACCGCTCGCTCCGCTCGCTCGGCTCGTGCGTAGGGGGTCACAGTTTTAACCTAACTTAACCTACGCATTTTTTTACATTCAGGAAAGAATATTTGGTGCACGATCAGTATTTTTGGTGAACACAAAAATATTATTCTTTTTTTTAATTAATTTTTTTTACGACTAGAAAGCGAACAAGTTGTCAATAATTTATTTTAGAAAAAAATTGTAAGAAACCAAGCCAAACTTATAAAAACATATTATTTTTTCAACTCTGTGGTACCATCTGTGGTCACCATTTTAGGCACATCCTTATAATTTCGCCTTTTTAGGGTTCCGTAGTCAACTAGGAACCCTTTTAGTTTCGCCATGTCTGTCTGTCCGTCCGTCCGTCCGTCCGTCCGTCCGTCCGTCCGTCCGTCCGTCCGTCCGTCCGTCCTCGCTTAATCTCTGTGACCGTTAGCACTAGAAAGCTGAAATTTGGTACCAATATGTATATCAATCACGCCGACAAAGTGGTAAAATAAAAATTGGAAAAAAAATTTTTATTAGGGTAGCCACCCTATATGTAAAGTGGAGAGTGATTTTTTTTTAATTTCAACCCTAACGTGTGATATATTGTTGGAAAGGTATTTAAAAATGAATAGGGGTTTACTAAAATCATTTTTTGATAATGTCAATAATTTTGGAAATAATCGCTCCAAAAGTAAAAAACAATGTGTACCCCTCTAACTTTTGAACCATAAGTTTAGAAAATATGAAAAAAATCTGAAAAGTAGAACTTTATAAAGACTTTCTATGAAAATTATTTTGAACTTGATTGACACAACAGTTTTTGTACAAAAAAGACAAAAAGTTTTACAAAATAATTTCTGGACTAAGTTTGTAGTATAATCGTATATGCAAGCATTTTTTTTAACTTCGTTTACATATTTTATTATCCTGAACGTATCTTTTTTCAAACAAAAAAAAGAATTATTGAAATCGGTTCTCGCAATCCAAAATTATTAAAAAAAGTATTAATTAGGAAATACAATTCTCTAGTGTTCAACGTCAAACAAATAATAAACTCATAAGTGGGAACACTTATTGTGACGGACGGGAAACTACGGAACCCTACACTGAGCGTGGCCCGACACGCTCTTGGCCGGTTTTTTATAATTTCCCACCATATATTTGTGTAGCGGTTTATATAAGGCTCCCAAGGACTCTCTAAATTTTGACTATGTGGAGTCTCGGAATGAAATGTCTGTAACTAACAGATAGATAGACAGACGGACGAACTGGGCCAATCTGTAAAAACCGGCCAAGAGCGTGTCGGGCCACGCTCAGTGTAGGGTTCCGTAGTTTCCCGTCCATCACAATAAGTGTTCCCAGTTATGAGGCCAACCGAACAATTCGGTAATACCCAATCCAATGTAATAAGTACCTACAGCGCCATCTCTCGGGGAATTGGGTTACTAATTAATACAAACACGTGATTTTGTATTGCGAGAAACGATTTCAATAATTCTTTTTTTGTTTGAAAAAAAAAATACGTTCAGGATAATAAAATATGTAAACGAAGTTAAAAAAAATGCTTGCATAAACGATTATACTACAAACGTAGTCCAGAAATTATTTTGTACAACTTTTTTTTTTGTACAAAAACTGTTATGTCAATCAAGTTCAAAATAATTTTCATAGAAAGTCCTTATAAAGTTCTACTTTTCAGATTTTTTTCATATTTTCTAAACTTATGGTTCAAAAGTTAGAGGGGGGGGGACACATTGTTTTTTACTTTTGGAGCGATTATTTCCGAAATTATTGATATTATAAAAAAATTATTTTAATAAACCCCTATTCATTTTTAAATACCTTTCCAACAATATATCACACGTTAGGGTTGAAATAAAAAAAAAAATCACTTCCCACTTTACATATAGGGTGGCTACCCTAATAAAACATTTTTTTCAAATTTTTATTTTACCACTTTGTCGGCGTGATTGATATACATATTGGTACCAAATTTCAGCTTTCTAGTGCTAACGGTCACAGAGATTAAGCGAGGACGGACGGACGGACGGACGGACGGACGGACAGACAGACATGGCGAAACTATAAGGGTTCCTAGTTGACTACGGAACCCTAAAAACGGAACAATCGCAACATTCTGACACCTCTTTGGTAAAAGGAAGGGCTAGGTTAGAAGACAAGTATTTACTGGGATAGGTAGCATAAATGTCTGCTTACCAATGGCATCCTGAACGGTGGCGGTGTCCTTACAAGTGAGGAATGACGTGTAGAAATTGACCATGATGAGGCCCTTGTTGGCGGCGAGTAGGCGCAGCACGGTGTCGGGCACGTTGCGCGTCACGTTGCAAAGCGCGCGCGCCGACGAGTGCGAGAAGAGTACGGGCGCGCGCGACACCGCCAGCGCGTCGCGCATCGTGCGCTCCGACACGTGCGACAAGTCCACCAACATGCCCAGACGATTCATTTCCTTCACCACTATCTGTCCGACCGATCAATAACAATTTGTTAACATAAGATTGATGACAGGAAAAGAGGACGCCTTAAAAAGGAAAATGCGTGTCTTCTCCAACCACTTTAATTGAGTTTTTTGTCGGTTATTGGAGAATAAAAGCTTAAGTACTATAATACGCCATTTACATAAAGAACGAAAAAAAATGTTTTAAAACACGTCGGTATAAGCTATTGAAATGAACTGCAAACACAGTTCCGGCTGCTCCTGGCCGTTTGCATATTTATCATAAAGTAAGTCTCTATTGTTCCAGCCGCTTTTGAAGTACGTATGAGTTTGCGTTGCTTTAAATTAATTGCCGACTTCTTAGAACCTTTGTGGCTGTGAATTGAGAAAGCCAACGAATTTTGAAAGCGACAAATTTTCGTAGTTGGTTTATAGTTTCTGACGAGCCATTTGGTAGCATTACATTGTATGTTTCACTAATAAATGATTGCCCAGGTTAGTTCCTAGCTAGATGGTCCTGGGGTGCGATCGTAAGTTTTCAGTAGCTAGTTTCAATGATTAAAAACATTGACATTGTATTTATAATGTTTCTATTAGTTTTTTTTTTTAATATGTATATCAAATCTTTGTTTTCTAATATGGGGCTGGACCTGAATTGAATGAGTTTGAATATTTTTTTATCTATATACGTACAAAGCGATCTGATAACCTTATTTCCGAGTTGGGTGTCATAAAACTATCACGGAATGAAAGAGAAATAAGAGTGAACAAACAAGATCGGTACTCAGTGATCGTAAATTATGGGCTAACAACCACCCTCTACTTATAGTTTATAGCCATCTTAAATTCAGCACTGTTGCGCTGCCGTCTCTCCTATTAAGATAAGTACCGCTTGGGGTTGTTTTCTACGTTAAGAAAGTAGAAGCAACTTGTATTGCCACTTGTAACTTGCGAGCGCATGCAGATGATATACAGAGTAGTTAATAAAAACAATTAAGAAAGACGCTTTAGTCAAAAGTTAGAACTGTTAAGTAGGAATGTAGCTACAGTAAGCGAAAAAGTTGTTTATAATAAATACAAACTGATGCAAACTATATTCATTTATTTGCATAATAAAACTTCAAATCCTTACTTAATATTATAAAAGCGAAAGTGAGTTTGTTTGTTATCTCTTCACGCTTTAATGGCTAAACCGATTTTGATGAATTTTGGTACAGAGATAGTTGGGAACCAGGAGACGGACATAGGATAATTTTTATAAAATGTAATTTTTATAAAGTGGGATATGAAGGAAGAAAAGGGAAAACTTAGCGTTGCTATTACAAATCAGCGCAAGGGCAAAAACTGCAGGTAGCACGTACTGTGTTATACAGAATTTAACGCGAGCGAAGCCGCAATCTAGTAAAACACACAAAACAGTGTGCGGCTAGAGAGTTGTCTACTCAGCACAACATTACAAGCATTATACTTATCTTGTTTTTGAGTGTTCCTACTAAGGTAGGTTTCAAGATTGAGCGTACAACCGCCGGTACGACGCAGCCTACGTTGCACGCAGTGTGCAGTTTAAACAAAAGAAAATATTTCGAAAAGTATCGTTGCAGGTAAACAAAGAACTGCTTTCGCGAGCAGCCCGAGTTCATACAAAGAGAAATATTGCGGTGAGCCAGGATGTTTATGATTATGGCACACTCACTCTACTCGACGTCTCAATCTTTACGGTTGCCTTCTGACTACTTAGCTACGTGTATTTTAATATTCTTTCGTACACTCCAAGATTGCTCTTTATGAACACATATGTTACTCATATGGTATGCAAATTGTTTTGCAAATACTTCATACAGATTTCTTTAAGCCACGTCCGCTTGCAACAAAATACCAATTCTTAATAACAGCCAGCATGTACCTCAGACAATAAATTCTCTTCTAACGAGCTACCATTGTATAGTCTGCGAAGAGGATTAAAACTTCATCTAATCTTAAGAGATTTAAGAAAGAATTAAGGGGAGATAACTCATAATTTAAACCCGTAAGAATAATCAAAGTTTTAATGTTTCAGTTCTTTCAATCTTTATTTTACGTGTTTTGTATAAATGGTTGAATTATTTTAGAAAACAAAAACAAAACCTTCTTTTGAAAATAACTTTGAGTTTCAAGAATAAGCGCCAAAATGGTGTAAAATAAACAATAATGTGTAATACAAACAATACCTACTCCTATTTGTACTCTTTCTTTGTTGTACATATGAAATACATAAAATAACAATATTTTGTTAATAGGTACGTACGTCGACTAGTAAAATAATTGGATTAAAATAAAACTATATATTTGTATTGTAAACATAAACATGACGTAATGGCTGTTAATTTCATGTTTCTCGTTTTTCGTAAAAAAATTATCGAATTTTAAAAATATTGAATTTGAAATGTGTCGAATAATAGAAGAGTATGAAAGAACATGCTGCACCAACCCCACGTAACTTGGGGCAGGAGAATGATGATGGTACCTCAAACTTCTTCAGAGAACCTATAACTAAAGATCTTCTTGCCCTTATCCTTTCTACTTGTCTATAGTACAACACGATTTCTCCTTCCATTCTCCCCTGTCAGACTCTTTTCTTTTTCGTATCATTCCTCAAACAATCCATTTAATCTTTTATCTGACTAATCTCTCCCTCTTCATATATCAACATTCAAATTCATCACTCTTAATTAACCAGTGCTATGTCCCTACACCCCGAATATTTTACGTAGCATCATAGGCGATAGTAGCCCCACGTAGCGGACCGTAGCACTCACCGTAGCAGACCTTAAGACTTCGATTAAAGCCTTACTACAAGCAATGAACCGGTCCAGAATGTTGTATTAACTACTAGCGGTCTTGCCCGGTTACACCCGCGTTTTTAGTTGTTGCTCCGCTTCCGTGGGTAGTAGCGTGATGTTATATAGCCTTAATAGTAATGTAGTTTCTTATTAGTGAAAAAAATTGAAATCGGTCCAGCGGTTCTATTCGAAACAAACAAATTAACAAATCTTTCTTCTTTATAATATTATTAAGTATTAGAGTATAAATTTTGGGCAGGTTTAATCGTTGTTTTATGTTTTGGCGTAGCGCCGTAGCCGTTGTAGTCACGCGTAGCTTTTAGTGGCACTCATCGTAGCACGATTTTTTTCCCGATTAGACACAACGAGTATACAACCAGTCTATATGTATAGCTTTACAGGCTTATCTGTTTGTTTGGCGTAGCAGCATAGCAACGAGTAACAGCTGATTGTCGCACTACCTATAGTAGAAAATCTTCTAAATTAGAACCTAACGTTATATTCAAGCCCTGTCTAAATTTTATTTAACATTTTTTGCTGATTTAATATGGGCATAGTGAACCATAGCTACGCGTAGGTCTGAAAGACTCGCCACGAGTCAAGAAGTTCCTTATTATTTTCAACCCCTTTTTGTGATTAGCTTAGCATGGTTGCCGTTCGTAACAACACGTTGTTCGTGGCGTCGTAGCAAGAGTTCACTTCACAATTAGATCCTTGCCTTTTGCTAGGAATCGAGTTTTTTGTTATGTTTCGTCTGCTATCGTTGCAAATTACGATAAATGATACGGCATTCAATGTAGCACGACTTACCTTCCCAAAAGGTGTGAGTCCACCTCGCGGTGATGGCTCAGGTTTGTCTGCGGACGCACACTCGGCCCAGGGCGTGTCGCAGGTGGACGTGAGCGTCAGGTATCGGACACCCACTTGGTACAGCGTCCTCAGTACGCCAAGCGAGCCCCCGATCGCATGCCCCCCCTCCACCCCCACTAATGAACACAGCCTGTGGTTGGCGTGCGCCGAAACTATATCTGTGACAAAAGACAATCGACGTTACAACTATATCCGATATTCAAGATTTCTCTACATCTATCCTTCGGGGAATACCAGCACGATGCTGTGTTATTTAAATCTCTATTAAATGCAAAGGAAATTCTTCATGGATATGAATGAATTGTTAAAAAATATTTCGTCATCTCAGACATAAATATGAGTACATTTATGTCTGACCAGCCGAAATATTTTCAGCGAAAGGTATCTCTGATATTTGACGGAAACCAAAAACTAAACCTAAATACTGTGAAAAGATTCCACTGAGTTATGGACGTAACTGGAAACCTAGAAGTATTTCAAGTGCCTGACAGACAGTATTACCACTTGTAAATAAATTATAGAAGTAAGTTCGTTCTTTTTTAGGGTTCCGTAGTCAACTAGGAACCCTTATAGTTTCGCCATGTCTGTCTGTCCGTCCGTCCGTCCGTCCGTCCGTCCTCGCTTAATCTCTGTAACCGTTAGCACTAGAAAGCTGAAATTTGGTACCAATATGTATATCAATCACGCCGACAAAGTGGTAAAATAAAAATTTGAAAAAAATGTTTTATTAGGGTAGCCACCCTATATGTAAAGTGGGAAGTGTTTTTTTTTTTAATTTCAACCCTAACGTGTTATATATTGTTGGAAAGGTATTTAAAAATGAATAAGGGTTTACTAAGATCATTTTTTGATAATGTCAATAATTTCGGAAATAATCGCTCCAAAAGTAAAAAACAATGTGTCCCCCCCCCTCTAACTTTTGAACCATAAGATTAGAAAATATGAAAAAAATCAGAAAAGTAGAACTTTATAAGGACTTTCTATGAAAATCATTTTGAACTTGATTGACACAACAGTTTTTGTACAAAAAAGACAAAAAGTTGTACAAGATAATTTCTGGACTAAGTTTGTAGTATAATCGTATATGCAAGCATTTTTTGTAACTTTGTTTCCATATTTTATTATCCTGAACGTATCTTTTTTCAACACTTATTGTGACGGACGGGAATCTACGGAACCCTACACTGAGCGTGGCCCGACACGCTCTTGGCCGGTTTTTTCTTTGTGATCGAATGAAGAGAAACACGGAGACAGAACGTCGAATTTTTAATAAAGCTAGGGAACGCCAGGTTTTTTTTATAAGTGCTTTTTCTTCATCTTTTGGTCCGAGGAAAACAAAACATCAAACAGATTGAGCTTATATTGTTACTTTTGTTTTTTCAAACAAAATGTCCTTGGCACCCTGTGTTCCATGTTTCTTTGATTTGATTTGTGTGCACAATTGCACCATTCCCCTCCGTCTGCGGCACAGCGCGACATTGTTCGCAATCCAAATTGTTAATAATACACTTAGCGTGATTAATGAGCTGAAAGCGATAAGGAATTCCAATAGATGTTTAAGAGCCAAATGTTCATCTTCGTCACTCACACAAATATACCTATCTCTGCTCCACATGTGCAATGCTAGATTCTGTTCTTACATGTATTTACTCATGCTCACAAAATATTGTAGTGTGTTAACATAATTATGTACAAATAATGAATTTATTTAATGTACAAATTATTAATTCATCAACTAAAATACGTATTCGAAAGCTTTAACAACCCTTCATATTACTGAATGTATTATGTAGCAATTTAGAGTTGACTCTAAAATGTATATTGACATTCTGCATTGCAGTAATCTACAAAATGAGGTGTACAGCTTCATTTCGTTTATAATAGCTAGAGGATTTATTTAAACATTTTTTGAAATATTCACTACTCAGTTATTCGTTAATTAAAGTTCCAGGTTCCCCGAAATTTACTGAACTTGAAATCACGTTTTTGTTTACGAACAAAAAGCGAATGAAGTCTAATCTAAAAGCCGTTTATTTTAATTGGGTTCATTTGAATTATAAAAAAAAAAAACAATGAAGCTAAAGGAAATGCACGAATTAATTTAAACAGTTTAATTTTTTAAAGGCTACGAAGTGAAAACAATGGGTTTCTCATGCTAATACACCTTACGCATTTACATTTGTCCTTTTCAGATTGCCGTAGGTACGTGTTTAGGAAAGTAAGTACCTCGACATAAGATTTGTACAAATCACGGCACCTTCTCGGTGATCAGGTCAGCGGTTACCTTCAGCGGAGGTGCAGAGTGTCAGCTGCGGGTGGTACTTGTCTGTCAGCCTCTGTATCAAGTCGATTTGTTCGAACGTGAGCTGCACGGCATCGCGGTGCTGCGCGTCACACGGCACGTACGCCGCCCAGAACTGGCGACAGAGGACTACTCTGACATACAACTGATTAAATATCACGCACGACTTGAGCAATCCTTGAACGGAATTTGAAATCCCACTGATATGGCGATACAGTGAACCGACAAAGATGCTATAATGGAATCAGTGATGCTGATGGCAAACGTGAGGCCACAGGCGGTTAACTCGCTGCCACCACATATTGTATTATGTACGTTACACAAACACATCAATCTCGTGGAATTGTGCGATGGAGCTGAAACAATTAGCTCACTATCATTTCTGTTTCGGTTCATTGTACCGTGTCCATGATACAATTATTATATAGTTGGTTTCGTTATGACACAATCATGGATTTAATCCTTTGACTTTAATAACTGACTCGGATAAAATTTGCTGAGAATATTATGTAAAGCAACTGAGAATCGGTAGTCGGACCAGGAGATTGGAATGTCTGTAATTGCTATGGAAAAATCAGAAAATTGGTTTCGCAAAAACCTTATTAATATTTAAGCCTATGTTAAAATGCAAGTATGATTGGTAAAGATAAACATTGTTAATTAAATAATGTTGGTAAACCTATACCAATATCTTTTGATGCCTCAATAATGTGGGCGTTATGATCCACGCGGCACATATTAATCTTGTCGAGGGATTACGTCGAAATGACCCACTTTATTAAATGCACAATTAATTAAATCGTGCGGTTTAAGGAATTTGCTCACCTGTGCGGCGACTCGGCCCTGTTTCAGTCGAGGCAGGTCCGTGTGGCTCCACGAACTTGTTGCCCACGGCGAGATCGTCCGCAAGTCCTCGTCGAAACTATGCGGATTTATTGTATTATTAGGCGATTATTCTCTCGCTGAAAATTGTTTGGGTGGCAGGAATGTTTGTGGATATGTTAATTATTTTATAGTAGACTAGTTGTCTTGGACACTTTCACCCACGGCTTTAGTTGCTCACTGCTTCGCCCCCGTGGATAGTAGCGTGATATTGTATAGCCCATGTTACTTCCAGATAATGTAGCTTCCTATTAGTAAAAAATGATTAAAATCGGTCCAGTAGTTTTGGACCCAATTGGAAACAAACAAACAAATTTCTTCTCTTTATATATAATTATATATTTATACATAGATTGACCTATTGGCTGAATAAACAAAAAGTTAGGGAACCTACCTAAATATGATGCCTGCCTAAGTAGGTGTTATTAGTAACACCTACTCAATTCGCTTTAAATAACTTCAAATGTTTTATCGAATTCCAACGTAGTAATTTTAAGACGGGTACAAAAATAGTTTTCCGAAAAATAGAAGACTCAACACATTGCGATAGGTTTTCGCACGTGATTGTCACGAGCAAGGTTCGTGGTTAAACATTAGACAAAATCTTACAATAAGAAAAATCCAATGTAGCTTTACACTTTGTGCACGCGTCGCTCATGCACAATAAGCGTACATGAGACGCACGGCGTGCCTCCATGGTGACCCCATGAAAGACACACTCATCAAACTGTGACCACAACGAAGGTTCCTTTATGTTCTCTTCGACAGGACCTGTGTACCTAGTCCTGCTTGCAATAATTAAGTTTTATTTAATTAACAATGGTTTGTTTCAGTTTTTGTCACAGTCCCTAACAACCTATATGTTTAAAGGTAGACTGAAATAACGAATTATTTAAACATTGATATGAATGTGGTGAAATGATGTGTTTACAAATTGAAGGAAAAGAAAACTTCTTGACAAACACGTAAAAAAATCACATTTAGAATAGCTACTACGACTACAATAAAACTTTTATTTACATACTTTTGTGTTGAAATGTAAGCGAATTTTAACATACGTAAAACTAGAAAAATCTAGCAAACACTGGTAGTAGAATCGAATCTCGCACCGCACGCGTCGCCAACGACCTGGCACTGAGCCAGACGTCTGTCAAGAAACATTTCAATTCTTTACGCTACGTGTGAACTATGATTTCGTTGTGAGAGCTATTGAACTGAAGCCTTGAATACGTAATGTGCAGATTACCTCAGTCACTTAGAGGGCTCTCTCTCGGGAGATGTTAGAAAAAATGTCCTAAATCTTTTTAAATTGAACTACTTGACGTTACCGTGTTTTTCCATTATATAAGATTGTCCGTTTCGCATTTTACATTACAGGCATTAAAGTCGTTTTCCAAATACGCGTTTAACAACATTGAAATCACTACGGTTTTCACGTTATCCACGAAGGCTACGCCGCGACCGACCGACGTGACCAAATCCGGTTCGGATGTGTCGGTATGTCCAAGAGTAACACCCACATTCAGCTAATCCTGCACACGTATTATTTTGGATTTACCTTGTGAACCCTTAACTTAATCTGGATGTAAGTGGAGGTGCTTAAGTCTTCACACAGTGAGCTATTCCATATGTATAAGTGCAGAAAATAATAAGTGTTGAAGAAGATATTGCTTCGATCTAAGTGCGCCTTTACAGTGCTCCGACAAAGTGGTGATTAGCTAGGAAACTCTGCACGTTACAGACTACGCACGTTAATGGCAGTAGTTCCACGACGGACGGGATATACGAGTACCTACACAAAGTAAAGTTCACCTTTATTCTTTGCTGCTTGTGATGTGTCATACCTCCAAAATAAACTATCGACAAAGATCTAATTTTTTTTAAGTCAATATTTTTTCCGATACAGGGTTCATTGATGTAATACAATATCTAACCAATATTACAATGAATGCCATTGCGAACTAAAAACCTTATTCGTCACCTGTAAATTTTCTTGCTGTTTTCCTCACATGTTAAACCATTTTGGTATTCAGACTACTACAATAATCGAATATTTCATACCAATTTCTATTCAAATTCCAACGAAATACCGATATTGCACATCCCTACTATCTAGTAACGAGAGCGGCATTACGCTTCACAGATTTCGTTAGCTAGTTTTAAACAGTTGGGTTCAAAGGCTTTTACATTGCACTAAGTGGATTGATTCCCCGCTCATCCCTTACGGCCACCCTACTGCCGCTACGTATTTGTTTTAGTTCAGTTTATTCAGCTCTTTGTTAATACAATACATCCTGGTAGTAGTACCTTAACTCGTGATCCTTTGTTGCGTGCACGTGTGTACATAACGAAATAAAAACGAGGACGACTTCAAATAAACCCTTTGAAAATTTCTAAACAAGATTTATACAATTTCCTAAACAAATATCGGTATCGTTACGTGTACGTTCGTAGTCGTCATAATTACATTTGGGGCATCCACTGCTGCGTCTGACTTTGTACGGACTTTTACGTATGTTGTGTTGTACTGCCGGATAAAGGAAAGTTTTGTATGACATAGGATGACAGGTATACTTACTTAAAATCCTTAATTCTATTGTGTAGAAACTTTCTTATGTTCCAAGGTAGATCGTTGTGGCCGTCTACGAGAGGGGTGTCATGCAGCAGTCGTTCAGCTAGGCGCAGTCTTTCGTGCAGGGGTGCTCCGGGCGGGGCCCGCAGCGCTAGGGGCCCAGCCACGCATGCTGTCCCAGCCACCAGCACAAGGATCGCCACGCAGCACCAACGCCGGTGCCACACCGATAAACCTACACATTATTTGTTTCAGAAACTACTCAACAAATACTAAACTCCAAATTGTACGACTCATTCAGATATTCAAATGTTTATTCAAATATTCCAGCATTTGTTTTGAAAAGGGAATCGTTTTGGGGCAAAAGTTTCACTTAGAGGGGCGAAAGGAATTATTTTGATGAATGGTCGCGGAAATTACATAGCTGTGCTTTTTGGAAATATTGTATTATAAAGTAATTTAGGTGTTTGATACAGTGGTCCATCTCATGACGTAATCTAATGGCAGACTGAAATTCTAGACATGAATTTAAAATATCCAGAATTAAAGCTCTACATTTTAACGTCTACAATAAAGTGTAAAACAAGAGCAAACTGATAAGCTTTGTGAAAAACCTATAAAAATAAATTGGGGTCATAGCAATCGGTCGTTACTGTGCTTCCTATAATCTTTTCCTGTCAGAAGCAAACTTACTCGATCACGACGTCGCGCGCCCCGCAAGCTGCAGCTTAGCCACATGTTTAGAAACACTATTGGGAAGGCTTTGTGAAATAATAAATATGTCAGTGCAGTTCTTTTAGCTATACTTTCTCTTTGCAAATCATGAGGGAGTTAACCCAGTCGTTTTGACATTATTGGTCAACTGAGATTTTATAAAAAAAATTACTCGAAAACAAAGCATTGCATTGATAACTGTATTTTTAACGTGTACTACACATGTTGTTGCTGTTTTACTAAATAAGTACTATCTTACACGTCTGGGTGAGCAATGCTCTCGAGCTAGGTTTAAGAAACCTGTGTTAAGGAGAAGCAGTCCTTCAGTCAGAGATGGTGTTGTGTGTGAGTTTAGTTTTAAGTGTATTTCTTTGCATATCAGAATAAAAAAAAAGTGGCGTGAGTCATAAAGTGGTATAGTATTAGTAATAAAAGATGCGCTAACGAGAAGAATTTCCAGTGGTGGTGGAGCTGTGGCTAGTAGTGGAGGTGGTGCCCGTTGACAGCCACTGCGGCGACTTGCACGCGTTGCACGACGCCAGGCGGCCGCCCTGGCCGCGCTCCGTCACGTCGGGCGCCGGCGTTGCACGCTTCTTCCCCTACGCCATTACTAAGCTTCAGTTCAATTAACACGCTCGCTACTTCATATGCTCAATTTAATGTTGTTCAGTGATCAGCCGCGAGGCATACAGGCGGCAGGCAAACACCAGCTGCCGGCCGCTCTCAGCGCACACCCCGCGATCGACGCGCCCTGAATACATAGCTACCTATTTGTCCCGTTGGCAAGGACTATTGTTTGATCTGCTTATTATGCGGTTTAAGAATGAAAATCACAGCATGCGGACTTTACAAAAGATCAGTCTGTATTTGTATGGATCACGTGACTCGCTCATTTTTGTTTTTAAGAAAACAGAAGGGCTACTATGACATCATCTTTTCATTTGGATTTGCAGTAGATATAAATAGTTACTAAAATTATTTTAATACATAATGTGTAATAAAATTTCTAAACAGATTCCTTAAAGCTGCTAAATACCTCGGTCTTAGCAAAGTAGACAGAATGTTAAACCAAACAAAACAATTAAAGAAATAATTTAATAACTATAAGCCTAATAACATTGGTTACTCATATTATTATATTTATTTTACCAATATTATGCTGGGCAACTATATGGAAGAAGACGCCTCCTAATAAACGTTTAATAAGTTCCTATATTCCCGACAAGAATGCAACTGCGAATAATATCTAGCTATTACCCTCCAAAGTCCTAATCGTTAGATAATGGTTCATTATCCTTTTTGAGAGCGCGGCTATTAGCGACTGCTCTAATTTCTGTAGTGCGAAGCGCTCGCCTTCCAAACCACATACTCTAAATTGGTGCCCGTATATAGTAATGTAAAGAGCGTTTTAATAACACCTGAACTTTATTAATGTTGAGAACCTTATAAGAGAGATGAAAGCTTTGCTATAAAATAAACTAAAGCATATTTCAGCATCTAGTTCATTTCCGAAGGAAGGACAAAGAAATGCGAAGGTGCGTAGGCATTCAGGCATTTAAGTCCAAGTAAACCGAAGCTCAATCTTGAATTTCGAATCGAAACTGACAGATTTTATACCAATTTATACACTCATCAAGCTTTCAATTATTTATGTTTGAGCGTTGTTCAAGAATACCTACAATTTGACTCGTAACTCAAGTGACTTATTTCTAAAAGCAGCTATGTTAACTTGCTACTTTGTTAAATAATTCAACTCCAACATCACATCTGAACTTTATGGGATCAGAATATATAATAATACAATCAGTCTGCATTAGATCGGTTATTTCTTAGAAGGAAGGCAATTAGTCCCAACCTACACCAGAGAATAATAAAACAGTTTTATTTAAACATTATCCGACATAATCCCTCTTACTTTTTTTTTTATAAATTATGCCTGTTTTTCGGATGGGGATTCATGACATAACTTCTCCCGCTCTGGGCGGAGAGGAAGGGAGAGTCAGACTTTTAATGTCTTAAACCCATCCATGTGTTTTCTTTTGCCCTCTGTGTTTCGGGGCTACGGTATCTCTTTCGAACAACCCGCAATCCCGGATAAATTGTCTTGGATTAGTTTTGAGGTAAAGATAACGATTCATTTCATTAAAAAAATAGTGTTCGTGTATGTAGTTGCGTATAGATAAAAATGTTTGCAGGGTCAGCATCAAGCTTTGCTATTACACCGTATTTTGTTACATAATCTTAACAATTTTTTCTGTGCCGGTACTGTTAAATTTTTTTAAATTAAATAAGTAGGCAGTGTCACATGACAGGCTTCTCAGATCAATAAATAAATACATATATAATTGTTACTTACATGTGTGTCGTAGAAAATGGAAGGTAGTCGGGTATCCTGAGGCGCGTCGCAGGTGCAAAGTGCGTGCGCGCCGCGCGGCCCGCCCAGCCCCAAGACGTCGCCCTCCGCGAACGTTTGTGCGTCGTCATCTACTAGGTCGCTGCGAGTACTTCTCGACTCCATTGTGCTCTCGTCCCTCGTCCAACTCTCCGATAATCTATCTCTATATCTTTCACTTGGAAAATCGTTGTATGACATTTGCCTTTTAATACTTTTACACCGACTGCGATTGTCTAGAGTAGAAAATTTGGTTCTTTCTAAACCCGGTGAGTTTCTAGTAACGAGCATATCGTTATTGTCAAAACTTCTCATTTTCACCATTTTGTGTGAGGTTCGTTTATTTATATCTGAAGTTACATTATAATCTCTCAATTTATCAAAACATTGGTCCACATTCCCGGAAAAATTAGCGTAGGTAGAAGCGTTGCTTTTCATGTCATCGTTTCCTTGATAGCCCGAAGAGGTAAAAATACAAGTTTGGCTGTTAACTCTCCTTTGTGACTTGTCTGCCAGTGACAACATCGATGCCTTCTTGAGCGAGCTTGTCGACCCTGATGTTATCTCGGCCAGTTGGACAGCGTTTTGATGTTTTTTTGATATTGCCTCGCCGCCCATCTTTTTTAAGTTAGATAACTTCCTTTTTATCTTTTGCACGAGTGTATTTCTAGGATCGTAAGATATTAACTGTTTTGAAATGTAGTTTGACACCCCAATAGTCCTACTTTTGTTGTACTTCCTGTCGAGGCTGCGATGTGATCCGATTGTGAGCTGACTCCGGCCGGTGTCCCGTTTGATTCTTTCCAAGTCGTAGATGTTAAGGGTGTGGCCTCGCTGATCGACATTTCGATGGCAGTTAACGAAATTATTTTGTTGCACATTGCAGTTGCAGACTAGATCAAAGTCATGTTTTGATATGTGTTCATCTAGACACTGTCTTTGTGCGGCGAGGGCGAGGCAAGCTTCGCAATCCACTCCGAGCAGTAATTCGAGACTGGTATTTCTGATGAAGCCGTCGCTGAATGTGCGCGAGCGAAAGTGAGCTGCGTTCTGCGTGAGGCGTGTTTCCCAGTCGGTGGGCGGTGCGGCAGAGGCGACTGCGGGCCCGCTGGCTTCGCCGTCCACCATGGTGGCGGCATCGCGGTTCACTGTGATCACTCGCGGCTGCCGGAACACGCGGCTGTCGCTGCGCACCGAGCTCCGAGACGGCGATGGCGATGGACGCTTGAAGCTTTCGACTTGAATCATCTCTTATGTTTTAATGTATGTGATGTGAAATATAATGCAACTGTAACAAACAATTACGTAAATAATACATAGCTTTTCATAAAAAATGTCGCCACCTAAGTATACGTATTTTTCAGCTAGTTGGTAGAGTTTATACTATTGACAAAAAGAGAATAGCGAGAAACCATTTTCTTGTTCACGAGAGCATGTAAACAATTCCATCAAAGGTGTTTTAGTTACCTTTACTTTGCAATACATATCTATTGAAAGCGCGGTCAGTTTCAGAGTTACTGGCAAACACTGCGTATGGAACGTGATGCGAATTCATATTGAAATCATACCCACGAAATAAAAAAAACATATCTTATCAGCGGCCCTGTCGGATTAATAATTCAATATACCATAAATATATGGTTTACATGTATGTAGATATCTGGACTCATAAACAATCCCTCCATTACTCTTGTAACTTTACTTGGGATGCTCTCGGTTTAGGGAGAATAATAAACGCGTGTAGTCACAGCTTAATGAGTGATGACACAAAGAGTGTTGAGTTACCGAGATTATACCCAACTTTAGGAACGGTAACAATGAATATATGGTTAGCCGAGTCCTTTATTTTCACAAGAAGAACATATAAAAGAATATAGTGTTACATTTTTTTAAAGCTTTTTATATGTAAAATACGAGTTTGTACATAGACAAGCGCCATTAACAGCAGTGGATATCATAACGATCTGTGAAATCCAAAGCCGGGTTTAATTGTTTATTCTGTTACACACCAAACATTTGAGGGCACGGGTAATCTCCAATCCAATTTAGATGATTGGCTTAGAATGATACGCAATAAATACCCGAATATTCATTTTATGAAATGTAGGAGGACAGCTATGAAGGATAATTCGCAATTTCATGCTAATATTAAGTCTATAGAGAATGTTAGAGAGGGTATACCTATTGTTGCTTTATGCTGGAATGTGAGAGTTTTGAACTTTTGAGCGAAAAACACTTCTAATGATAATGCGCCCTAAACTTGGGAATTTGATTACAAGTTGAATAGCACGAGATCATAAAACACTCAAGTCTATCAATTAATCGGTGTAATTACGGGCTCTTGAAACGTTTCTGACACAATGCTTCTGATACCTACTGCATGTGCCTTTTACAGGTTAATCCTTAACTTGTAAGCCGTGTGTACATATATATGGCATTTTTTTAAAATAATCTGAATTATAACTATCAACAAAACAAGTGAATTATGAACTCTCCCGTGTTTTTTTTAAGTTTACATATTTTAGGCTTCACGCCGTAGTCTGAATAAATATAGCTACACTGCCTGCACAACAAATGAAGGCAGCTGCCTCCGACTGAACTCCGTGTAAATTTATTTCTGTTTTAAATGACCCGAACTCTGACTGCCGACCCTTGGTTTCGTGTTTTTTAACGTTTACTCTACCGTGTAAGTTTTTCGAGTTAGTGTACATAATTATACCTACAGTTTCTTTGTAAACGTAGGAAAGGTCGTTTGTGATGTTTTTACGTCTCATTTTTGTGTTCACCCACATTCTATTTTTTTTTCTATAAATTAAATATTTTACAATGAATAAGAACTGTTTATTTTGCCTCTTACTAAAATGGCAACTAAACTAGGTATTTCAGAATGTGTTACATTTCAAATGTGAAATGAAATAAACTGTGAACATTTTGAACCGTAAAAATGAACACTTGTCCTTTATCCTGTCGGATCCAAGTGAAATCGCTGCAATTATATCAGTGGAAAGAAACATCTTATGTTTCTAAACTCCCTCATATCCGTGTAGTGATCCGTACCTACCTACCACAGTCTATTCACATAGTGCTAGCGGATGAAAAATAAAACTTGTTGCGATTGTAAGGAGATATGCGTGGCGCAACAGTATAAAAGCAGACATTTTTCATTTTGTGGTGTGTTCCAAACCACGCAACGAACAGTAACTTGAGTAACTTTTTCTTTTTGAGTATGTTGGTTGACCACTTGTACACTCTCTACAAACATCGCCGTCGGATCCTTGTGACAAATAAGATTCACAATGCAAACAACTTAACAGCCATTTTAAATCACCATTTACATTAAAATTGTTTGAGTGGAAAACTTAAAGATATGCTTCGAACTCTAATTAGTTTTCTTTATAATTGTAGACACAAAAGAGTGCCTGAAAGATACCTTGACGTCTTTTTCGATGGTATCGGCATGAAGTTTGTTGTAATTATAGAATGAAAGAGCTTTTTTCATCTATTTTACGTAAGTTGGTCCCAATTTCGTAATTTAATTCGTTTTTCGTGTAAGGTAAGTAAGGTACGTTGAAGGGACTAGAAAATGAGATTGTAGGGGAAATTCTTCATTGTCGGGGAAAAACACGCCGCATTCGCAAAATGTGCCGCTTGATGACACTGACTCAGGTTGTCTTTGGCCCGACCAGATTAGAAGCTAAACTTGCAATTTGGCCCTTTTTAATTTAATTCAGTCGTTAAAACCAGAAACAGTTTTTAAACATGTTGAAAACGCACTCAAAGGCCATTATAATCGGTCACTGTGATTATGTAGTTTGGAGCTTGACCAAGTACCGCACATATTTAAAAGTCCGCAGCGGCTTCGTATTCAGGATGGTGCGATCATAAAGTGGGTGTGTCGGGTCAGTTATTGTTTCCGTCTCCCTATAGAACATGCCTGTACGTTCCGAAAACAAAAGTGGAACTATTCTGGCGAGCGAGAACAACGTGTAAACACGACGACATCGGAGGACATATTGGAGACAAAACAGGAAGCAATTGACGAACGCAAACATATCGGGCCGCCATTACAGAAGAATTATATTACCTACTTCAACAAAATATGTATATAGTGAACGCGTCTGGTTTGATTAAGTATATTTATGTCTAAACAAGACAGTTTAGCTATTGAAGATTGACAAGCAAAAAGTATTCCACAACATTTAAGTATTCCATGTGAATTGTGTCCCCAATTTCAATAGGTAGTTGTGTACCACTTCTCGAATACGATAGCGTTGATATCCGTGATGCTTGCAATCCGCGACAACTGACTGCCGACGTCGAAGTGAATGGAAGATCCGTACGAGTCGCACGAGACGAGACGTAGCCTTCGTGGACGACGGGAATAAGCCATTTCTGTTTTATGTTTGTTTGGCTCAATCACAATACAGCTTTTGTGTCTAGCGTACATTTCAACATTCATTATCAACAGATTACTTAGGTATGTGCATACTTGCATGCTGAACAAGAAAATGCTCCAAATATTTTAATATTTTAAGAACTTGCAAAATGGATACCCATTTGAATACAACGGTGTGCACCATAAATAAGCTTTTATAAGCAGTATGACAAAGATAAGATAAAGATGCATTTATTTTGTAAAAACATGATTATGCATAAAGATCATAAAAACATGCGAAGTTACTACATGTTTTGCTATTCAGGAATGGCGTACCATTTTTTTGCCTTAAACATACCTACTTTGAAGTTAATTTAGGTAATATTATTTAGGTTACTAATTTAGGTAATATATAAAATAAAAAGAGGAATGACTGAATCGAAATACCGATGCATTCGTTTTTCAATAATTAAAAAACTAGTTTATAATTGTTTAAAACATTTTGGAGTTTTATAATGAATAAATAGCCTCGAATAGTTACTTTTATGTATATTTTTAGTCGGTTATTATCACGACGAAAATAAACTTCTGATTTTATTTCATAATTTAGAATTATTTGGGATGAAATTGGCTACTTCAGATATAAGTATAAACATAAAGAAGGCAAACTTAAAACATTATGTTTAATAAAATATGCTTTGCAGCTATCGGTGACTTAGCCCGAACAGCAACAGCAAAGGTGATGAGAATATTGTTGTGTTGTGGTGTAAAGCGTTATTCGTAAATCTACACATTTCTCATAAATTTACCAACATACATATATCGCCCTCATTCTTATTTTAATCATACGTGTCAAAATAATCATGCGCATTGAATTTGCACCAGATTTTGATTAGTTATTACGGTACAAACTGAAATAAACCGGCCCCATATCTTTTGATTGCATAGACCTATAGGGTTGTTTTGGCCCCAAAAGATCACAGACTTGAGTATATGGTTTTAATTTTAACTCGATACTTCGTTCCCGAGATAAAGGGTCTCGAAGCGGAGTCAAAATCTTGCAAATGCCAAAAGCGCAAAACCAGTACGAGAAGATGTTTCAAACCTATACTCCATCTCCATTGTGAAGAGCATGTTAACAATGGTATAACCGACCATCATACTATGTGGATATTATTTCATTTATCTTAATTACAAACAGATATTTCGAAAGGCAAAAACAACGAGATTTCCCCATATGTGCCACAAATACCAACATCTTTAGATAGGCTTTCATTGTTTGACCATCCCTGAACACCGTTCCATTAACAGAATAATGGAAATATCTACGGGAGGGAAAATAAAATGTGAAGAAAGATTTCTCTGCAGGTAACTAAGCGGTCATTTGTAAGCGGTCGAGAAAAATGCTCACTCGTCCAGAAAAAATAATCGAGTGAACGACGACAGGAGATATAACTACGTACTGCGGTTTGTTCAACAGTCGGTGGCGAGCGTTCTCAATTACACAATCAAACTCAAACAATCGACGCGAAATTTTAAATGTCTAACCACTTTGATGAATTAAATAATTATTGGTACAATACGCTGATTGGCAGCTTACGCCAGGCTACTGATTGGTAATCATTCTCCGCTGTTGTTTCCAATCTACTGTTTGTTCTGATAATAGAAAACGGAGATGAGAGTCGATAGCGAATCTTGAAAGTCATTCTAACAGTTTTTTTTTGTTTAGTTAGGATGGTACAGTAAGCGAATTTCTTCTTTTAATTATAATGTTTCATTACATGAGTAGATCGATACATGTAGCATGTTGTACATACTCAGCACAGTTTAACATCGGTGGATACGTTGTACATAAGGGATATTTGCGGTTGGTTAACAAATCTGTAATCTCGTTCGCGGGGAATTAGGGACGTACCATTAAATTAATACCAGTGCTTGATTACGACATTTAAGCTTCCATTTTATAAAAAGTACCCACATTAATGAAAATTTTATATATTTCTGACTTACTTATAGAGAATGTATGCAGCTTGTCATAAAGTTAAATAAATATAATACAACCTTGTGAAGTACAATTTGAAGTAAAAGGTTATAGGATACAATTAAATAATTGCATAAAGATGAATGATGGAGGGATCCTAAAAATATCCTTTTTAAATCGAAAGAAAAAAATACAAAAAAAACATCTGCAGAATATAAATATAAACAGCTTATAATATACAAGATCTAAGTACGATATTTGTGTGTAAAGCCCTGCTGGAAGGAGCATGCAGTGGGCTGCTAAACTTTAGGAAGAAAGTTTATAATTTTTCACGCGCCCCACTAATTTCACCAAAAGCAAAGTTTGAGAACGATATAAAAGATTGGTAAATGTTTTTTTGAGTTTCGTTATCTTACTTTATTATAAAGTTTTAAGACACTGATGTATTCTATTTTAATTTGAGTAAATGGCAAGCAAAGCCGTTGTTGACTATTCTGGAAAAAAGACACGTCTTAAACTTTGTGCATTTGACATTCAAATATACGAACTTAAACACTACTCAATATCCAAACTAAATTAGCCTCAAATAATGACGATTATTATTTACATGAATAATGAAATGTTCTAAACAAAAGATAAACTTTTGAATAACTGACTTAGAGCGTCTTTTAAGCGAATTTATTGTATTTTATTACATAGTTTTGTTGTAATAACAGAATTTTGTTTAATTTAAATAAAACAGTATTCTTTTATATTAAAACTTATTTCTTAACTTTTTCTTGTTAGATAATATTATTTAAAAACACCAAGCACATGTGGAAATGACAATAAAAGTAAACTTCTGTAATGAATTTCATACTTACACGCAAATGAAACATTAACGAACAAATCACGTGAAAGTTTCACAAATATCAATTGTTCCACAGGTGTTCCCCATGATAATTTAATGTGACATTAGTCTCATCATTTGAACACAATGGTGCCCGTATTAACAACGGCATGCTTTTAATAGCGTCGCGTAGCCGAGCCCGGTGCTACGGGTGGAAGGTTACATTAGGCGCGCGCTACGACCGCTACGAGCCAGAGCTACGGACGTGCTACGCGTGGTTATAAGGCTGCGACGGGATCGCGAGTGACGCCGGGCACGAGCGGCCGCGGGAGGCGCGAGGCTCGGACTGGCTCCGCTCGCTGCTCGCTGCGAATAATCCATACCCGAGAGGCGAGGAGGCTGTATTTACCGGACCGAAGGGCGGTCGGGCGAGCGAGCTCGACTGCTCCAGCCGCCGCGCCGCGCCGCATCAACCCGCTACGGCGGCGTTGCACGCCACGCTCCTTCATGTTGACACAATTTCAAATAATGTCACATAATTTAGGGTCCGTACACTGATTGCGCTTCGCACGGTTACGTAAAGACTCCATCAATGGATCTGTCGAACGTTAAACAGTCTCATTTTTAAGGCTGATACTCTTAATTGAGTTTTAAAACTAATGTAACTTTGTTTAAATTCCAATAGTCAGTCGAATAAATCACGTATTAATCTGAGATCAAAAAAATAATTAATGGAATCTACCTTTTCTCATATAATTTTCATTTGCAACAAATGCTAGGAATGATTAAATTCAAATCTAAAAATAGTAATTATCAGGTAAAAAGTTACGAGCAATGAGCAAAGAAATTAGTCTTGAACTATAAAAATGATGGTAAAGAGGTAAAAGGAAAGAGGAGAGAGGTAGGAGATACCTGACTGCGTGCTTATCTAACTTACAAAGAGTTGAGAAAAGTTGAATTTGCAAGTTTAAAAGGCATGTTTTACCACCTGAGATAAGCGACAACTGGGGATAAATTCAAAAGTAGGATCTGCGACTAGGTAGGAAACATTACTTTAATTTTATTTTGAGTGTAAACAGAAATCGTGTAGTTAAACTAATTAAGTTTGTGTGTTGGAAAACATGTTTGTATAATTGAAATTACCGAATTAAAAGTAACAAATAATAATTGAAATGTTAATGTATAATGTAATTTGTAAAGCTTTAAAATGTAAACGTGTCTTTGTTTACACGACACGATATAGGTAACATGTATCCAACACCATAATCACCGCTGCTATACATTTCATTATATGAATATCGGAGGGCGGTGGCAACATAAATCACACGTACGGTTAAGGTAAATCATAAAGATGCGATCGGTAATATCGTTTTTATTGCGTCCTCTTGTAATTTAGCAAATTCGTCATTAGCACCTATAATATCGAAATTATGAGGGTAGTCTGATCTTTTGTCATAGGAAATGAGGGCAATCGTGACCTACACGACTATGGATTTTGAAGTTAGGGTAATTAAGTAGCCTGTTGTCAATTTTTTGTGCCAACTTGGGGTTTGTCCTACGCTTTTTATATATTGTAGGGACTTATATGATTACCGTGTGTCTGACTAATGCTCCCGATCGTTTATAGGTCACATAAGGTTTGGTATTTGCAAAAATACGAGCCCATGGTTGTATCAATAAGAACAGAAACGATTTTTGTATATTTAACGCGTAATTTAAAGGGGTCCTTAAAATTTTCCAATTTTATACAAAGTCGAAAAAGGCTGCAAACAAAATCCAGCATCGCGAGTTTCTTGTTCTTTGTTGTTCGTATAACAATAAATAAGGTTGACGTGACCGGTTTATTAGTAGCTGCATTAGGTGAGGTGGGTAAGCTCTACGTACAAATGAGATTTCGGGTATCGGCCGCGCGCCTGCAGATAGAATTCTTTAAATGGGACATCTGGGAAAATATGCCAACAAAATAGAGTAAAATATAAATTTGTCGGCCAGTTAGTTCACTCCGATCGCGGCTATCAGTGCCGAGTCCTGTTTGTTTATTGACCATATCCTTTGTGTCCAAATGGCTTTTGAGAATGATTTAATGCCTGCGCACTCCCGGCCTGCTCCGTTTCGTACAATTTTTATTCATAACCGCAAACAATAACCTTTAGCAAAATCTAAAATGTTCATTTTTATGTCAGGGTTTGAAATGTTTTCATACAACGAGTCGAACCCAAATATTTTATATTCTGATTTCTGATCAATCCAAAACTTTTGTATAAGAGTACGCTGGCTCGTAAAACGTTAAGTTTTATTGCAAAGGAGAAAATTTTCTGAGAAATGTATAAGATTTCTACAATTGTTGTAGGAAACGGAGGAAAGGTAAGGTAGCGAGTAAAGTGTATGACACGAAGGGCATCGGTGCCTCTCGAGAGTACGGTGAGGGATGTTTGGGTCGCGTCACTGACGTGCTCGCTTATGAATGCTTCACACCCTTTTCAATACCGCCACCAAAAGATTTTACACGTTGATGCTTCTTCAGTAACCTCACGCCATTGTTATTCTAATAGAATTTTTGGAGATGTTTTTGTGGCCATTGTTAACATTTACTTACCTACGTTCTTGCAGACTTGAATATAGAATTGTTAAACACACATGAGTTGACACTAGATACATCATATTTACTCAAGTTCTTTTTGGGGTTCCGTACCTCAAAAGGAAAAGCGGAACTTTTATGTTATCACTTCGTTGTCCGTGTGTGTATCTGTTTGTCAAGACCCTTTATTTCGGGAACATGATGAACATAAAACCATACACTCAATCAAGTATGTGGTTCCTCTAAGTATATAGGTAAGAGGGTTCATTTTCTCACAACTACGCAATCGAAACATATGGCCGTTTATGTCGCAAATTTGTACGGAACCCTCGGAGCGCGAGTCCGACGCGCACTTGGATAGTTTTATAAAATATTATAGTATACATACACATTTTTCATCAATTGTTACGGTAGTCTAAGATATAAGCAGCATAACTCAAACAGTAGCCAACGATTGTATTGTTAATTTATCTAATCCACACTAGTGAATTAGATAAATTATAACAATACAATCTACAATAACGTCTCCTAGATAATGAATCAGCATACATTCTAAGACAACTTCGTTCGCTGTTCCTCATTATTAAACATAATATACATATTGAACACCGTGTGAACAAACATCGCAGCTTGTTATCCGCCGTTACTGAACACAGTAACTCTATTAGCATGGAGCGTTTATGGAGTATAGTTAACCTTAATCCACCGTAAGCCTACCTAACAGTAAATTAACCAGACGAATATTGTAGGCAGTGTGAACGTGAACACGTCTCAACCAGCAGACGCTTCAGATCCATACTATTTCAAAGAATTTCGGTGGTATATGAAACTTAATATCGCGGAGTAATTTTGCGAGCTCCTGCAGGGTTTCAGATTAAAAATTTACACCGTAGACTTAAAACAAAGATGTGCAACTTCTGGAATCGTATCTGAACCAATATTTGTATTATTAAAAATAACTTAATAGGTGTGAATTTAGTCTTGCGAATGTTATTCATATTCAAGTAGGTATAAAATAATAATACTCCACGGGTAAGATGCAGTAAGCAAAAGATAAACAGCACTGGAAAAAGTTGAAGGAAGCTTTCATCCAGAAATGGATAGCCCAATAATATTTTGTAACAAGAATAACATAGCAAAATATAATATAACATTCAAACGTATTATTGGAATGTAATTCAAACTGTAATTTAATCAAATATCAAATGAAATAATCCTACCTAATAATCATATTAAACGTAATTAAATATTAAATGAAAATAATTCACGAAACTATTGTAATATCTATACATATCATTTGAATCATGAAACGAATAGAAGTGTACTGTTAGTTGGATGAAATAAAGTTATGAAATTATCTATTTTTTTTTAAATAAACGCTTTATTTAATTAAGATGCAGTGGGTGTGAAACGTAACGCCACGCTTACTTACATGCTTCGCTTATTGTCATAACCAATTAAGTATAATAAGATTGATCCAATTCAACTCCCAAGCGTAAAGGGTCGTAGCAATTTGCTGTATACATATACATTCGTATCTTATGTTTAATAACTCGAAGTATAACCCTAGGCACAAAATATTACAAACGGCTCGAAATAAAAAGGCCGTCTGAGAAAACTGACAGATAGACACCGCTGTGATTCCATTAGTGATTCATTCTGCAAATGGTATGGAACGCTAAAATGTGTATCTATCTACATAAACATACCTTTATGAAAGATAAACGATATTAATGTGAGTAGTTAAGTTTTCGTAAGGTAGTGTTTGAGGTCAATAATGAGAAGGACGACGAATGGGATTGCTCAGCACACATGGCTCTCAACTATTCAATACGTTCGCAACGTGTAGATACTCGACGTAAAAGTAAATGTTTGTACTGTCGACCGAATCGATGTCCCATTCCAAACTTTGTCATCGTATGTACTTACAATAACATTACAAAGTTAAGGGTCGCGGAAGTTCTGTGACAAACTGTGGAAAATACAGTTATCTTGATATAGTCGGAGAAACAAAACGACGAGTGCGAGAGGTAGCCTTTGTGCTATTATAGGTAAATTTTATTGGCCGATACATATATGTACTTACTTACCCGCTAAAATAAAACTTAGGTAATTTAATACACAATAGGCTGGATTAACGTCGCATTAATTTAGTCGTGATGACATTTTCTAATCATTTGTCTCGGCCGTCAGTACCTACAGTTTAAATACGTGTCATTCATTATCCTCAATCTGTCCACAGCTACACAGTTGCCAACAACCTCCCCGTGCTTTCTCGGGCCAAACTAATGGTAAACTGTGAACCCCTTTTTGTACCTTGCTTTGTCTTAGTTTATTGAAATTAGTTAGGCCAGACAACGTTTAACGCTCTCAGCTATTCATTAAAACCATGCCTGCTGCTTAACTATTAAACCACTGAACGCGCCCCAAAAAGTGTGTTAGCGCAAGACTCCTTTGTGAATTTAAAAATTGAAGTACACCACACTGACAGATGTGTAACATAACTTCTTAGGCATTGTACCTACCTGATGGCATATTATAATGTTGTAGCTGTAACGATATTCTCGGAAATCCGGGTGCACCCATCAGCTATACAATCCTGGTTGAAATTCTACGAACCTGCATAGAAACTACTGCTGCCAAAGCTAAGCGTAGAGTATATACAAGTTTATCTAAAGAGATGAGAGTTTGTTGTTTTTAGAACTTCATTAGTTATTCGGTTTATATTTCCCGCTAGGTCTTGTGCTTTCCTTAATTATAGTGTCCTTCATAAGTTATAATAATTAACGGTTTGTACTCATCTAAAATACTTTCTGCCTCCACTGTATACTGTATCCAACTCCCTCCAGAGCCGTAACGAAGTTTCAAACTTCAAAATTCCACTTGCATACTTATGAAGTTGTCTAGATATAAAATTTTACTTGATATATTATATAATAATGTACATGTATCAACTCATATATGGACCAAAGTTAAATGTTACGTGTTATATAATGTTGATTTAAAGAGAAACCAGGTTTGTTCCTTGTGTTCGTAAACGCCAAGGCAACGCAAACATTAATCACGGTACTTCCAGAGTAATATACCAACACAAGATGTATTCTTTGACTCTCTAAGTAAACGCACGCTACGAGCTCCTGTACCCCAAGACGTCGACTATGTGATCAGTTGAATTAAAATTTTAAAAGCTTCGTCGGATACCCAGACTGTCTTATAACATTTTGTAAGTTAACTTTATTTACTTATACAAGCTTACGTTACACTGTAAAAGCTTTAATTGTTTTCTTGCAACAACAATATAAAGCTCGACGATTGTTTTTATTATAGTCTAGAAACATTGTAAGTTAAACATTTTGTTTCGAGGGTCGACAGAACATTCATTTAACAGAGAACTTTTTATGGTTCCGTCAGAAAGAAAACAACCTTTACTAATAGGAATTCCTTCGGATACTGTAAATAGGAAGACGTGCAAGGGGAACACTGTTATCTGGATTCATAATATTTTCTCGGACTCGGACTTTACTTTCGGCTTTAGCGGAAAACCTGTTTTTATGTTGGTATTATTGGGTATAAAAGGACTGTGTGGAATGTGATTCCACATACAATATAATATGTAGTTGAAGATTTTTGGGCTCATAGCTGGTAACATATTTTTGTACAGGACAATATGCTGTGTCTGTTATATTATACTACTTATATCGGGTTGTAATATGAAATTCAATAAATATTTAACTAAATTAAGGGAAAACATTTTCCCCTCAGCAGGTCAAACATGTAGGTTTTGCTGCGTGAAAACAGTGAGCGAAATGCAATTTTGTTCAATGCGTGTGACAAAGTAACTTTTATTTTTTTCAATCAAGAGAACTGTAATTGTCATTTTCACTTTCGGAAACGCGTAATAACCTACAATAAAAAAATATCTGTAATAAAGATAATTATGTCTTTCATGTAAATGTTAGACTTTTGAACTTATAATTGTACTTAAACGAAAATAACTATTTATTGCAGGAGATGAAACTGATAAGTATTTAACCTTATTTTTAGTTTAAACTATTTTTCTTTTGTAAAAAAAAAACCATTACGGATGCTGTTTCAGAACGCGTAGTTGTCTGTTCATTTGATTTAACTTGGTTAGGTATTAGTCACACGAAATAGAAAGAACGTAGAACAAAATTTTGACATCATAATTATTAAATTGTATAGGACCTCATTCTTTATAGAAAAAAAAAGATTAAATACAGTCTGTTGCGTGATGAGATAAGAGTGAAAAGCTATGTGTGTTACACGAGAGCAAAATTATTTGCATTTCGTCTTTTTGAGTCTTTCGCAACCGCTCAGGATTGTACTTTAGAATCCCTTGCTACGCTCGTGATTCAATCATAGCATCCTTTGCTTGCTTGAGACTTATAATTAGCACTCGCATCTAAAAGTGACTTTGCTCTCTTGTTGCACAATAGTAAATTTAGATTCAAGTTAGGAACTTTGCCATTGCTACCGAGGCGGATTTACCTAATTAGGTATTTAATTAATTTTGTATTTATAACTCAAATAAATGAGCAAATTATTTTATAAATGTTCATTTGTTTTATGATATTCTATTGATAAAAACAATTTATTTTTTTATTAAATGAAGGTCTTAAAAACCAGCATCTCCATAGCTCTGAAAAAAAAAACGCTTGCATGCATTGCATGTTGAACCTAATCGTATTGCAATAAGAGCCAATTTTCGAGGAAGTGTATTGAAAACAACTATTTTTAGTGTTTTCTGTCAATCCTGAAATCAATCTGGGTGAAGAAAATTGAATTGCCTACGATATATTTACAACAAGCATACTATTTGTGTGAGATTGCGTAGCCAAAATAATGTGACCATATTATAAGTTTTGTGTCCAATAATAAGCAATGTTATCTTATGGAGTCCGACAAAATATAATACGTACGATTCATTAATGTACTTTCTTGTTTGCCAAGGTTTATAAGTATGAGCGTCAGTGCCAAGATATTGCCCTACACATAAGAGTGCGGTGGATTGGGTTATTATAACTGTAGTCTGCTATATCCTCTCAGAATCCCCTCTACGTCTCAGAGCTGTCAAGCCCGAAATGACCTCCAATATCCTATCTGCTATTCAACTAGCTTGGTCAAGATACAGACATACGTATATCTATGTTTAGGCGAAATCAAATGTACCATTCGAATAATTCAATCATTATAGCGCTATGTTACTGCCTGATAATGTAGCTTCCTATTAGTGAAAAAAAAATGCCGTTCGGTAATTTTGGAGCCTTGTCGATACAAAACAAATGTTCCCTCTTTATAATAATATAAAATAGTATAATATTATAAAGTGGAAAGATTTGTTTGTTTTGACTCATTAAAATTTGATAACATGTAGGTCGTCTTTATTTCTACACAATAATAATCATTCAAATGATTTTTTGTTGAGCTAATGGTTGTAAATGCGAACCTACATATAAATATGAAATGGATTAAAATCAGTCCATTAGTGTCCATTCACAAAAACTTGAATCAGTGCTGTTTCAATGTTAGGTACAGAGTTTATTGAAAAAATAGCTTGTATACTGGAATTTTTCAACACGATTTTTATTTCTAAACAATCGCTCAACCCTAACCGACACCCGAACACATGTTAGGTTAGATCTATGATTTAATGGATTTGAACATATACATATATCACAAATAACAGACCAGCAGCAAGCACAACATAAATTCAGTATTGCGATTGTAGTTTTCCAAATCAAAGTCAGAGTGAGCTGACCTCACTAATACTAGTTGTAAAAATGAAAGTATAAAGCTTCTGTATTGAAAAATAACCTTATTTGTTGACGTCTAGTATGCTTGGGAGAAAAATAAATTTGCTCTGTTGGATATGGGGAGCCCGGGGCACTCGCCAACGACGTCTTATTGAATGCAGATCGTCGACTTGATACCCACCTATTTATTTGCACTGTTGGCAGGTTTGTTGCTATACAGCCAATAAAATGGAAGTTATATAGAAAACTAGCTTCCGCTCGCGACTTCATCCGCGTGGCATAGTTAGGCTAACCCTAACTTTGACCCGCGTGATGATCGAAAAAAATATATCTTCTCTTCCCGCGTTCTCCCCCATATCAAACTTTAAAAAAAATTGCCTTTGTCCGTCTCCAGGGTCCCAACTATCTTTGTACCAAAAGTTATCCAAATCGGTTCGGTCATTTAGGCGCGAAAACGTAACAAACAAACAAACTCACTTGTGCTTTTATAATATTAGTAAGGATTGTTATAAATTGAACTTTGTTACCAGTCACATTGAAACTGCCATTTACTTAAGTAATTCTTCTAAATAATTCTGATGTGAGTCTTGGAACACCAAAGTGCTATTGAATGTATTTGATCATTGTACTGATGCGATGAGTAGTGTTGTGTTGTATTTCTAGATAGCGTCCACAAATCCACCTCCTGACCTTGTATTTTGATGAAGGTAAGTAAATATAGGAACCACATTTAAATAGCTGTTGATATATTCAGTTAAATTTGTCAACATAATCTGTTTGACGAAATTAACTGAATTAATGAGAATTGTGGTTTGGCTAATTTTAGCGAGCTTTAGAGCTTTTAGTTTATTATTCGAGCAGCGCTGATTCCAATTAAAACAGAAATTGAATATGATTTTGTTGTTTTAAAAAGAACTGCATATTATTTGTGGATTTAAAACCAAAATTTTTAATGACTGCAACCGATTAACGAATTTTCTCTCTTTATCATGTAATGTTCCAAGACTGAGTCATACTGCAGTATCCATACTGGTCGGGTTTACTCAGTTCGCAGAGTATTTTTTTAGTATTTTTTTTTAACTAAGTATAATATTTATTGAACATTTATGACAATTCATTTCTTTTATATTTTACCTCTGGCCAGTATGCCACTGCCACTGTCTTCAAAGGATGTTTTCAAACCTTATCTCATATTCATTACGGCTCATCAATATTCTTTGCAGGAATCAGAATTTCACATAGGTTTCCTATAGTAGTGTCTGTAAATAACAACATATTTTATTTATGATAACCGTAAGGTATTGCGTGTTGCCAATTGATTTATCGGGAGATCGGGACTATGAGATGTCCCGCTTCCCACATTATTCACTAAACATATCATACAAATATTACGGGCGCACCATTCGGAAATAGGGATATATTACTAACACTCGCCAATATTTTTGAAGCTTACATAAAATGTACGTTAACGCCACTGGTAGCCGGGTAGGCACACCTCTGTTTTATTCAGATTTGTTTTTTTAAACCCTCAATCGCTTTTGATCTGTTAGGGTGATTTTGGTATGAAAATATATGAAATGGAGAGGCTTAGAGGATGTTTTGCGTAAACGATAAATCATGTGCTTTGCGGAGAAAATTAGGAACACTCTCAATTGTAGATATTAGACAAAGGTATTCTTAGATAAAGATTTTCTTCTTTTGCTACGGGCCTTTGTTTCGGGACAGTAGCTACCATAATTTCTAGCGTAGGTATACTAGAAGTAAGTCTTACTAGCATAATATTTCTACTAATGCTGCTTTTTACTGAGAGAACAGATCCTTACAGGATCACTTTTTGTCCATATCTTTGTCTCCCTGTTTATCTCGGGAATGCGCGGAGGTATCCAATTGAAATTAATACCAAATACTGAGGTCTGTGGTCACTTGAAGCCGAGAAAAAGGATCCCAGAGAGAAAACTAAGTATTTAAAAGATATGTCACATTTCCCATACCAAATGGAAATCAAAACCTATTGGGTACTTCCCGTTGAACTAGAATCATGAAATTCAAGACGTAATATCATAGCACCAGTAAAAGGGAAAAATCCGATAACCGTTTTGTAGATACAATCATAAAATAATGTGATTACAAAGACAATTGCAGTTGGTAAACTAACTGCGACCTAGCTATGGGGACAACAGTTTTTCAACGGCAAGGTCAACTTTTCGTTACAACAATATTCTGTACTTCTATTAGTTACGCATAAGTTTGTACGGAACCTTCAGTGCGAGTCCGACTCGCGCCTAACCGGTTTTTAATCATATCTAAGTTAAATATCTAAGTACTTTGGCTGTTTTTGATTAGTTTCACCCAAATTGTGAGATTTAGTTTTTTTATTAGATCCCCTTACACGTGGATTACTTTCTTAAATATACATCTCACAAAATTTATTATATGGTATAAAATAAAGTCTATTTTCGTGTGTTCAGTAAATCACTTCAATCTCCTACAAAAACATCCGAAATTTATATTATAATTATTAATATTTAACTTCAAATTAATGTTTTGGCATGTCATCATTGCACTCGTGCGAAACATAATCCTGCAACCCCATGTTTCTAGTCCCAAGTTTTTGGGGTAGGCGCAACATGTGTGTTAGGTTATACGTTCTTCTTTCCTAGGGCCAACGTAGTGATAATGTTTGATAGATTTTTGTAGTAATAACAACGAGTAAATCAGTCCAATCGTTTTAATAAAACTTAAGAAACAACATTCATGTCACCACCATCCATTACGAGTCAACTAAAATTTAAAGTTCGTCATTGCCAGGAGCAATGAGTGATAAGTATGAGCGTCCCTGGTGTCCTTGATACCCAAGAGCAGCAGCCGCTTTCTCGCACCCTTCCTGGTTTTTGGGCATCTCCATTATTCTGGCCATGGCGTATGCCGTGAGGTCCTCGCAACACATCATCCCGAGCCAGCGGTCAATCATTTTCATCCTCACATCAGCATACATTATCAACGGGTGGGGGTTAGGGCGCGCTGTAACACAAACCATTACTTACTTCGGTGTCCAACTTTAAGTTTATGCTACTTATCCAGTTTAGCTCGCTTTCTGTGGCTAATCTCATTTGTAATGCCCTAATTGCAAACTAGTTACTTAAATACCTTTTCTAAATTCTGGAAACATGTTGTAGCCTATTTGGTAAGTATAATAAGAAACCTGAAAAGGAACTGTTGCCTATAAAACATTTGGCTTATTTTTTATACAAAAAATATTCAAAATACTGGACAACAGTTTTAACGACTAAAACAGTAAAGGTCATTAGGAGAAGACCATGAAAAACTGAAAAAAAAATGTTTGAAATGCGACCTGTTTATTATCATTATGAGTCAAGTCGAGCGGGAAAAGTTAGGTGCGGAAATGGCAGCGGGGGGAGAGCGGGGGCAGGGGCAATATAGCACACCTTTATTGCGCTGCTCTTTTTTGACGATGGCTCGGAAGGCGCCTGGCGTTCCAGCGAACATGAACAGCACCTCCGTGCCAGGCTTTGCGTTCATGAACAGGGTCGCCTTCTCCCATTCCAGTTCGGTGTCACCAGTTACAGCTTCAAAAATCTCCCTAAATTGTTTGACCCGCTACAAAAAAGCACACATTATTGATTACATTGACCAAACTATTTCCAATATCAATTTATGTCTTAGTTACAAATAAAAAAATATTTAAGCAAAATTCGCAGCAAGATGCACAAAAACAAATAATAAACATGCAGCTCTTTTAGAACTCTCAATTTATCTGAAAGCCGAAATAGCACCTAGACATATAAAAGGATTTTTGGTATCTGCGGGGACAATACGTAGAAGGCAAAAAAACAAATTGGGTTACATCCCAATACACCGGAAGGAATATACATGTAGCCACGACTGCCAAAAATATTTTTGTTGCAGACAGGTGACTATTACATTGAGTGAGATATACTCGACAGGTTATTCTTTTGAGATGTATACATATGTAAATAAATCAAGGTTCCTTACAGTTTTACCCGCTAACGAGAACACAATCGGGGTCATTTCAGTATTATTAGACCAAAAGTAAAATATTTTCCACATTGATTCAATAAGTGTGTACGGATTGAATCGCGCTGACTTTTCGAATTCTTCACAGGTTGTGATGTTGGGCGGGTAGTCAAATACCTGGGCCAGCACTGGGCCAGGCTGGACCACTGCACTGAACACAACTATTCCGAATATCCACGAGTACGTAAACATTGCTGTTAGCGTTCGGTTAGTAATTACGCTGTGCTGTTTTCGGTTGCGGCTTTATATACCAAAACTGGGCATAGATTTATTAAAGTTACAGACAATGCAACTCGTATTGTGCACCAATAATATAATATTTTTGGAAAAAAATAAACATTACACATCTTATTTATCTCTAGATTTAATAACGTAATGGATTCTGATGTGTGTCTGGTCATTAAAGGGACAAGAATATTTGGCACTTGTACGTTTTGAAAGAATATGTCACCTAGTTCTAAAATATCCCTCAACATTAATCTGTCAACAGTTAGAATTTCGTGTCCACGTGGCAGAGCCTTTGCCTGCTGGGGTTGCGGGTTGTTCGAAAAAGATACCGCGGCCCCGGAACATAAAGGGCAACAGGAGGAACATGGTTAAGTTTTAGTCAGTAAAAGTCTGACACTCCCCCCCGCTCCGCCCACAGCAAGAGAAGTTATTTGATATTCCATCCGCAAAAAAAGGCCCCTCTGCTTTGCTGACATCTTTTTTAGGCGCGAGTGGAACACGAACGGGCCGTCGACATGGCCTGTCGTCAATAGACGGATGGACGGTGAGCTACCCATTTCTCACCGTCTACAGACCCGCGTCCACGGTAGCCAGGAGTAGTCTGGCGGAGCCCGACGCCTGGAGCTTTACCCGCGCTGTGTTGGTTTTACGTTGTATAACGTAGTACTACGCTTTTTTTTCATTTAATTTACGCTCTTACAATCAATTAAATCACTTAATCTTTGGTCAAACGGACGGATTGAATTTTGTTGTAGAAACAACAGGCTTTCAAAACATTCTTCAGTTTCCGAAATGCCGAATAAATAATGCATTGCAGCGTGCTCACTCATTTTGCATGAAAACAACTAACACATATACTTAGTTATGTTGTAATGTTTTCCCAATTGGCAAAACAATATGTAGGTAAGCCTATCAATTTTGTTCGTAACTTTATGAGTATGTAATTTAGTGAACCGTGTTTTACATTTATATAGTCTAACATACTTACTTACATTGGCACGTACGTGTTTATTGGACGTGAAATCTATTTATTCGTTTCAAAGAGCTCGTTACTCTGTCGGTATCATTTGACATTATATTTATCACCGGCACAATACTACTGAATGTCTTCTGTGCAATTTGCACTAAACATTCCTTCTCGAGTGCAGCTCGTAAACCACGTCACCTGCTCTCTAGGAACTAGCGAATGAAAGTAGTTCTACACTTCATTCCCCATTTCAGCTGAAAATATATTCCAAATAAATTTTATTAAATCCAAACCGTGAATCCAAAAGACCTTGACCTGTTCAAGTGGCTAATTACTTAAATAATGAAACTACCTACTTTTATTAGATTAGTGTTAAAATAAATAATTTCAGTTAAAAGATAATGACTGTTCATTTTAAAATGAATTCAGTGTTATAGCAAGAACTCTTTATGATTGCATGCTCGGGTCATTACCTACTTGCTCGTATCTTGTTTACTTAGGAGGCCATTATTTATTCACGTAATTAAGTTCCAGATTTCAGGAGGCAGTGTTTAATAGGCCCTACCCATATCTAGAGCATCTAAACCCACACACACTAAAGTACTTATGGTGTGCTGGTGATGATCTGCCGCTTAGCATAACAGTCAACATGACACATTATTCAACCTCCATCATCAGTGCATTCCTCATCTTAGGTATTTATTTCAATAAATACACATTTAGGATAAAGTTTTAGATATAAATCGTTTGGAGTCTAAAAAAGAAATTGAGGTATACTTCGTTTTGAACCGATGCCAGGAAGTTAAGAAATAGAGAAAAATTGCCCGCCTCTAAACGAGTGGGTACACAAAGCGTAGACAAGGAAAGCTTTCCATTATTGCTGTCTCATTATTGCATTATTACGGTTAGGTACGTGTATTTTCTTCAAAGAGGATAGTAAGAGGTTTAGATCGCTTTATGGTTAGACTTAAAGAGATTAGTGCCTCTTTCGTCATTTACCGGACATTAAACATGCAGATACAAATCTTTAAAATAATAGAAAAAAAACAGCAATAACGTTGCCTTGTCGCAAATGGTTAAACAGAATAATGCTTTTTCATCGCTCTTACAATGTATAAACAAATAATGATGTACATTCAAGAATAAAAAGAAAACAGAAAAATAGCATTTGCAAAAAAAAACATCAACATATTTGACAGGTACAAAATTATGCAAAGCAAAAAATCCAGAATCTTTTCTACCGCCCGCCACTCTGCAATAGCGTATCATGACAAGAAGGTTCCGTAGTCATAAGGAACCCTTATAATTTCGCCCTCCATCCGTCTGTCTTATCCGACCTCATATCACAAACTCATGATTCGTCCAATTTGTCACCGTTTTAAGAAATTTCACAGGCGGATGAAAAGTGGCACGGTAAAAAGATTTTCTACGTTAGCTTTAAGAGGTCAACGTTTATTTTCGCCATGGAATTCCGAATTCGGGTTTGGGATAGGGTCGCATTCGATAGCCGTTATGAAATCAATCATATTGTATTGATGTTTAATGAATAGGTTGAAAATTGAGTTTTGAACTTCAACTCCCGATTTGTGGCTTTTGTGGAGGGGTCACCGTTATGTAAGACCATCAAACGCAGGAGTTCGTTCGGTGAAAATAATTTATGAATGGACCTTCACAGGTTTAGTTTGAAAGAAAATTAAAAACAAAAATTACGACGAATGTCATGAAAAATGATTAGATACCAGATTTTATTCAATATCGATAGTTAAATCCAAAAATCTCGGAATCAGGATTTAATCACATTTCCATTTTATCAATCGAAGGATCGGCACTAAATTGTTTTTTCGGGCAAATGTTTTTATTATTTAAATGGTTTCTCCCTACCTCCCAGGCGGCACAACTTGATTAGACGGAAGTTTTTGTATCAAAGTAATAAATCTGGGATTCTCACAGAGATTGATTTATAATTAGTTTACTGGTTAGAATGCTAATTAACTGGACTCTAAAAACAACGACCTCGGATATGCAAGCCAAAATCTGGTGCTCTACGGTTAGGAAAGCCATAACATGTAACGCTTAACCCTAATGCTGATACTGAAAGAGCACGTTCCATTTAAAAGGCACTAAGTGTCATTTCTTAAGAGTCATTAATGTCAATAATTAAAACTTGTGATTTTTGCAGTCAGACAAGGTATCGAAAAACGTTTTTAGATAGTTGCAATTTAAGTTTAGAATTTCTCCTCTATTGCAAAGCATAATCAGTAAGACGCAGTTGGTATCTGTCTTAGCAGGTCATAGAAATGACGAAAAATCTATCATTTGAAATATGTTTTATCAAAGTAGGTATATATAAAACCGTACAATATTTATACATTTATACATCGAGTAGGGTAAGGACACGACCGCCTGCAGTATGCGCAGCGCACTGGGATTTCATCGGAACGTATCCCCAATCACCACCGTAAATAATAATATATTATTCACCACGCCTATACTATACCAACCTACAACTTATACTTCGAAACGGACTTTTGCAGCGTTTTCTCAATATTCAATTTCGTTGTTTAAACAAAGAAATTGGATTGTAGGAAACGATTATACTCGTGCAGCAAAATCTTGCAATTTGAATTATTGATGAGGTTATGACGTAACTTATTAACTGTGCCAATTTATAGTGGGGAATGTGTTCAGAAAGTATAGAACGATTTCAGCTACCAGTATGTATAGAACATTGCACCAAGACATGGGCTTTATAGTTAAGAGATAAAACAAAGTAATTTACGCCCGATTCCAATAAACAAAAACGATCCAAGACATTTTGCCCAAATGACAATTGGGTACTGTTCCATGCACTGTAGGAACGAAAATTACTAAAGTGTTAGGTTGATCATCGTCTAGCATTGCCATGAGTATAATCTACTGAATGGTGCTAGACAATGACGACAGGCCGTGTCGACGGCGCGTTCGTGATCCACGCGCCCCTCAAAAAGATTAAACAACTTTTTTTTTAAACTTAAGTATATGTATTCTTACAAACAGCACATATCGTCAGATCCAAGATGCAGATTGATCTTGAAAATATATTTGTTATTATAATATTGTGATGACTTTCGCGCGGAGTTTAATTAAATAGATAAAACAAGTGTGCATGTAGCGAGTAGCGAACGACGTCTGCCGTATCTTGGGTATCTGTCCGCCTAGACTTTCAACCGCGCACTCCAGATAACAGAATTGAATTTTAATTCAATTTCCTAACGAAATAATCATGTTTAATAGTTCTGAGCAACTGTAACTCGCTCGTACTGAATTCATATTGTATCAGTGTGTTCAGATAACTAACCAGGCGGTAGATAGACGTAATTGACTTGCATGAGACAGCTATTGTGATTTGACTAGATATCTATGTAGGTAATACAATTACTTCTGCTATCAGATATCCGACGTGTCTGGCAGAAACGGAGTATCGTTCAAATTTATCTACAGGATTTGATCGAATTAAGATGTCTATCCGTATAAATACTGTAACAATGACAACAGACGTGACACTCATTTTGTGGTAGTGCATTGCATAGTCGACTTTTTGCGAGAAAGTATTGAGTGTTGAAAACTTGCCAGCAAATATTGTTCGAACGGTGTGTGTATACATGTAGAGAATTTTCAAATATAGAGTCGACGCGTGGTGAATGACCGATAAAGGTTCAACAGCTGCTACTTGGACAAGCAATATTACCTTCAGCACGAGGTAGATTCATGGTATCGTCGTTAACGATGTGGGTAAAGCCCTTTCATTGAGTCGGGCTCGGGTCGCTACCCGCCGCCGACTTTTTACAACACGACCTCAGTTGTTTGCACTTAATTTTATATGTGCTTTCTATACACGACATTTTGTTTTCATTAGCATAATACTCGAAGGTCCAGGTTTTTTGGTATTCCATTCAAAGTTACTTAAGGTAGGGAATAAAAAGATTTATAAAAGGCCCAGACTTTTATAATTCTTTTGTTCTCCCGAATTAATTAATTTGCGGTAATCTACCATTGTTATCTGCTAGTTGCTATGCTGTTTATAAAATGTTGTTGCCATGTTTAAAATATTAGATTGCTGATACCATTTTCTATTATTTCTTATATGGCTACAATATAAAGTTGTAATGGGTGAAGGTGGAATGCATTAATATCACAAAATTAATGAGTTGCGTTTTGGTGGTCGGTTGCTGGAGCGAGCCAGCCGCGAGTACATTGCTCCATGTTGATAACTCTATTAATATCTATCTGGTGTCTCGAAATGTACTCCGCGAGCCAATCAGCAGCCACCGCGGCGCACAATGCGCCCACTGTATCGCTCGCTGGAAAAAAACTCGTTTACAATAATCGCTGAAACCAAGTTATTTTTATTAGGGTAAGCGGTTTTCGATATGAGGAAAAACAGACGTCTTTGTAGATATTGTTTCTGTAGATTACAAGATGTAAAGAGGCATATCTTGTCGTAAACGATTAGAAAAGTTGGTATAGCTTTCATATGAAAATTACTTTACTTTAACAAATAAATTATCGAAGTATTCCGATTTCAAGTAAATACAATAATCTGAAATACTAGTCACCAACATACAATCACTACTTAAATACCAACTTACTTTTGCTACTGAACGTTATCTTTTGTTTTATTTCTCACTTTTTGAATGCAAAGGTGCATTAATGTCACAAATCATTCTTGTATTACTAAACCACAAAACCAAAAGCCATTATTATATTTCCTGGTGGATAACGACTAAGTTTCTCTTGTGTTACCCCTAATTAGATGTTTGTGGAATCTGAGGTGAACTTTGATCTCGATTAGCTCTTCCAAGCAAACTAAATTATTAATGTCGAACGATTAACAAATAACAACACAAAGATAACGGATAACTCAGCTTTGTGATTAAGTATTCATTTATGTTAATGTATTCTCCTAGTAGCAAGTCTCGACGAACGTTCAACATTCAGTCTTCATCTCGTCGTCAAATCGTGAGTTTAGTTTACAAATTGTAAGACATGTTTTTTTTTCTAGAGTTTTGATTGGTTAGCCCCAGTGTGTGGGCATCACGCCGTAGATACGAGCGTCGCGCGTGTGTTCGTGATAGTGCTTGTTTGCGCGTCGCCTAATAATCATGTTATTCTAAATATAAAGAGTATATTAGTAGTATTTCGTTATACGTTTTGTTAAATTAAATCGAGTTAATCACTCGAATTATAACAGCAAGTAATGTAAGTATTTCATTGAACTATGTTCTGTTAATTTAGAATATTTTTGTAAAGTGTTCTGAGATATTTTTCCAAATTATATTTAGACTTTGTTAAATCTTGACTTTTTAAAGAAAAGTACCTAGCTAAGTGCGCTTTTAAAGGAAAACAAAGATTTTCCTACATACTTGTTTACCTTAGTCAAATATCACCATGCAATAATTTTTTAAGATACAAATTTATCAATCAATACATATTTATATCAGCTTACATTTCGGTATTTTTTTTACAAATATCACACTTATTATCACAATTCAAGGTCCAAGTTTACTTACTACCAAAAATAGACACAGAGGTACCCAGTAACCTTCGGCTAACGCACGAATAACAAAACGTTTGTTTTTAATCAGCATTCAAAGTGGGCATTATGGTAGGTACATAACATCTGGTATCACCGGTATCACTAAATTATTTGACATGTTATCACACAGTTTCACGACGTGCTCTCAAATATTGTAAATTACATCATGAAAACTGAAATCTTCCGTTATAAAACATAATATCCCATCACAATGTGATATGAGTATAATTATGGACAACGAATTGTAATTATGTATGTATCGTGTTCATGTGTCTAGTTATTCTTAGCTTTAAATACTTACTAGTGTTTTAAAACACTAGTTTAGTTATGTAGTTTACTGTGCCCGATTTCTTAACTTGAACCTAACGTCAAATCAAATCAAATCATTTATTTCAATTAGACCATTACAGGCACTTTTGAATGTCAAGAACGTCTTATTGTTTTACATAAAGAGTTTTTATTTAAACTCGTTTGCCGACAAAAAGGAATTAGTTTTAAAACTAATTTCCTCGTTACATCCAAGCAGAGTTTCATATTATAAGCCTCAGGCTCTCGTAGTTTATGCAAGTTATCAGGGCGCACAATAACTCATTTCGGCGCCCTTCGTGCTCAGGTGTATGTCGAGACGCTTAAAATATTGTTGTCACCGAAAACGATATTTCTTTAGCTGCAAAAATGTCTCAACCGCTTTTATAGGAGGCTCCCCAAGTTTTTCTTGTAGTGATTTATGTTTAATTAGAGTGTCCTTCACATTTTTATGTCATTCCGAAATAATTTAAGAACTTCGCGACGAGGGCTTCGAGAAAGCTTGGAGAAAACTTTTAAAACAATTATGAGTTTGTCAAGGAGAGGTTACGATACGTAAATTCTTCTCGTTCCAGCGTTACCTACTTGCAACAATGTCGCTCAGACGCATGCATTACTCAGTAGTAGGTATAGGTCGTTTTAATTGTAGCAGATAAGTAAGATCAGAACGCGGTGACCCCGCTTTCGTCCCACAGTCACGTAACTACTGATAGACAGGTCGAAGAGATTTGTCATTTACTCAAATATGTCTTGATCTTCTCAATATGCAATATAACTGTAAAGTTACCTCAAACGATAGTTAAATAGGACTACGGATATACGAGATAAGTCTTACTGGATTAATTTGTGTAACAGGATAGAACCAGTCGTAAATCGGAGGTTCTAGTCCTTCGTACATCTTCATAATATACCACGGGCACGTTCTTACAGTTTTCAGTTTCGCAAAAGTTTTGTTGACGAGAAAAGGCGTCGCCTCGTAGCGTCACTTTTTATGCCTTTTTGTATACGGAACTCCGTAGCAACATACCAATTTTTTCTGCATAAAAAATATGTAGTCACTGTGTGTATTCGTTCGCGTGTGAACCATTTTCAAAAGATATAGATATCAGCAATTCGTGAACATTAACCTAAATAAGTTATTACTAATTATATGTACCTATATCGATTATTGTTTGAGTACATTTGTGCCGGGTGGTTGTGTTTCCAGATTTTAAGGTATGAATTATTTTATTATAGCTTTTGCCCGCGGCTTCGCTCGCGTTAAATTCGGGGTAACACAGTTCCCCTTTCCTGATTTACAGGTACCTGCTACCTGTAGTTGTGCCCTTGCGGCTTATTTATTGTAATAGCAATGCTTAGTTTTTCCTTTTCTTCCATCTTTCTCTCTCATATCTCAATATTAAAAAAAAAATACCTTATATTATCCTTCTCCAGGGTTTCAACTATCTCTGTGGCAAAACTCATTAAGGCGCGGCAATAAGCTAATCTTTAGGTATTCGCGGAAATGACGCTAGTTGCATACTAGGCATGGTCTGACACAAGTACACGACAGTATTGCATCGAAAGAATAGAAATAAGGTCGAAAATAATTCGGTGTTTGATTTTATTTAAATATCATATCCGCCCAAATGTAGGTCATTTTGCAGTTTTTAATGAATATAAAAAAAATATACAGCTCCGTGTTTGAAAAATTTTAGATATCTCTTCAGTCTATACAATTTTCTTTGTTATAGATATAAAAAATATGATGGCTGTCGCTGAAAAAATTGAGAATTTCGAGACGAAATTTTTTTTTTCTTTTTAAACATTTTTTTTTTCGTAGTAAGTACTAGACCACTTTTGTAAACTAATTTTTTTTAACTCTATACTTAATGTATTGAACTATACACGGTAATTTGTTTGGCTAGTGGCACGGCTAACTTTGCGACAAAAATCTAGACGTTTTACGTGTTTGCTTTGTACAGCGCCTTAAATCATCATCATCAATAATCATCAATCGGTTTAGCCCTTTAGGCGTGAAGACGTAACAAACAAATAAATTCACTTTCGCTTTTATAATAGTAAGGATTCTATCATATAAAGAACAAAGCTGAGTTTGAGCTATCTCTAACATATTCGTTATCCGATATATATTCAAATATACCTATATATATATATTCTTAATATATATAAATCTCGTGTCACAATGTTTGTCCTCAATGGACTCCTAAACCACTTAACCGATTATAATAAAATTCGCACACAATGTGGAGTTCGATCCAACTTGAGAGATAGGGTAGGTAATGTAGGGTAGGCAGGGTCTTTTCTATTTCCCATACAAACGTTGTCTAAATAAAATGGAGAGTCAAAATCCTAACTAATACAAGCGAAAGTACTAGGCTTGCATGAATTCACGGTGAAATTCCCCATACAAACGTTTTCTAAATAAAATGGAGTCAAAACCCTAACTAATACAAGCGAAAGTACTAGGCTTGCATGAATTCACGGTGAAATTAATTCCAGCAGTTTGATCTGTGGATTCAAGTTCTTGATAGAACCAACTTAGCTTTACCGATATGGCTGGAAATATAAAAGAAAGTCGTGTTAGTAACACTATTTATAAATCAAGAACAGCTTTACCGATATGGCTGAAAATTGGTGAGGACGCAGCTTCCCAGGAGACGGACATAGGATACTTATCTACATACTTTTCATCCCGGTAAGAGAAGTAGGGTAGGTAGGGTGGGTAGGTTAGTAGGTAGGTAAGGTAGGTTAATCCTTACTAATAAAAGCGAAAGTACTAGGCTTGCATGAATTCTTTCTCAGAAAAAAAATATCTTACTAAATACGAAAATCGGCTTATTATTTATTGCCTTTAAGGCGGAACAGAGTTCGCCAGGTCAGCTAGTATATATATATATAGGTATATTTGACCTATATATATATATATATATAGGTATATTTGAAACCACAGAATAAGCACAGTGTTCCATTCGAAATATTGCAGTGTGATCCGATTCATATGTTTTATATATCTATCATACGTTAGTGAGTTTCGCTCTTAAATGCTTCAGTAACCTAGATTGTTTATTTTTATTTTATATACTGACAACTAAGTACACACGACGGCACATCAACCTACACAAAACCATTTTAACTTGATCTCTCTACTACGGTGTGCGATCCGTAGTAGAGAGATCAGAAGGTTCCATGACATCTTACAGCAGTCCTTATTCCTGTGTGAGAAAGAGATGGTTCTAGACACCCTGTATAGCTCTGTCTCTTGCCCTCAGTGGAATAAATTCTGCAGCAGGTTGTAATAGTTTAGAATAGGTTGACCTGCCGTCTTGTTTACGAACCAATACCTACTTATATCTCTAAATTGTTAGTGAACATTAGCCTGTTACTGCCCCATAGATAACAAAATAAAAACGAAATAAAATATTTGTACTCAGTTATAAAACATACGGTGGATTTATAAATTTAATTGAAATCTAAATGATAGATGATGATTTAAACTTAAAAAGAAAGTTTTATATAGTAGATGAATCCCGGATGACGTATAGGAACAAAAAATAATGAAAAGATTTATTTTCTTTTTGAGGATTAATTTGTCTACTCTTCATTAAGTTCCAACAATTTTTTTATAAATATGTTACTAGCTATGTCCAGCGGTTTCACTCTGGTCCCATTGTGAGGGCCATACTTATCACTAAGCAATATGAAAAATAGGTTACGACCAATTCTTAGACCTACCAAATCCTTACTAATATTATAAAAGCGAGTGAGTTTGTTTGATTGTTACGTCTTCTCGCCTAAATGGCTAAACCAATTTTGATGAATTAGGTACAGAGATAGTTGAGACCCTGGAGACGGACATAGGCTATTTTTTTAATTGAGATTTGAGGGAGAAAAGGGGGAGAAAAGGGGGAGGAAAGGGAAATCTTAGCATTGTTATTACAATAAATACGGCGCAAGGGCAAAAACTAAAGGTAGCAGGAGCAAATTAGGAAACCAGAACTGGGTTACCGCGAATTTAACGAGAGCGAAGCCGCTACGCTGACTTTTGGAAATTCTTTTTTTTAAACGTTGTCTTTATTTTTAAACGTTGCCCTACACTAGGACTTTCTCCTGTATCGTGGCTGCACAAACAGCCAGACCTGGAATAACTATCTGTAGGCCATACAAATATTAGTTCCGTGCGGGAATCGAACCCGCGACACTTAGCGCAGCAGTCGATCGCTCTGTGCCAACCGTGTCATCGTCGTCGTTGATCAGCTGATCGCGCCAGTTCCTATTTATATTTTTTTGCGAATTATTAGAACTCGTAGAATTCCTTGTTTAATAATAAATAGGTCCCTTGTTAACGAAGAAGGAATGTACGAACATGATTTACTTAATAAATATTAATGGAACGCATTTTAGTCCGATATTAACACTATATGGATCTATAATCTGAATCAAATAAATATTCAAAAATAAACCAATAATTTGCTTCTCGAAAAAATAAGAACAGTTTTTCTCGTGCATGATTATTATCGTGTATCAGGGCGATGTTTATTGTTTCACTTCGCAGATAAGCGACCGTCGCGACTTCAGACTACATAAACACTCGTTATTGGTTGTACTGAGGTCTGTGACCATTTGATTTATTACTATTTGAACTTGTTTATCATTACATTAATTACGTATTCAGACCACTACTGAAACATCGTTCTATCTTCTATATTTTACTATCAGAGAAATAGTGGGCTCACACAATCAAGATAAATAAACATAAATGTCTTTAAACCTCCTCCTTTCATTATTCCTTGCTCCTTTTTCAAAGCAGCAACAAAAACGTACGTAAAAGGTTAGTAGGGACTTAAAGGTAGCTTACGTTTACGTAATACCTACGCTTACGTAGAAAGGTAATTAAGCCACTCAATAATGGTTCCCTTTGTCAATGCAACGCTCCACTCTGTTCCGTTTCACAACCCTAATGATATCGATCGCATTATGTTACGAACATGGACACCTCTCAATATTTCTAACTGATCTTACCCTTCGATTACAACAAACAATAAGAGCTTTCATATCGACCAATTAATATTTACAAGCACTATCTATTTTAGACTCATAATACTATTGTCTGGTTTGTGTTAACATTATCTATTTCAATACATAGGGATTTGGGTAACAATACAAATAAGAAGCGATATTGTATAATGGAAACTGTTTAAATTACAATCATACATAAATGTCTTTAATGTCTAATTGGTTCGTTTGGAATCAAACACGTTCTATAGATTATGGAACATAGGTTTTGAAATAGATTTTTAGTGGCTAATTAAGTTGACTTGAAAAGTAGTTCCTTTATCGTTAAGTACCCCTCTCTAAACCTTACTGTTGGATATATTATATTGCTGTGTGGTACACCATATTGCAAGAATCACGGCAAGATAGCAGGCGGTGTGGTATGTTCTGTCAGTTGTTACTTATTGTACCCAAGCCATTGCTGATATAAGCCATTAATAATGCCGCAGACACACACGGGAAAAATACGAGTTGCCCCATTCGGAGCCGGAGATTTCGTACTTTTTAAATCAAACCTAAATGTCACGTTATTTTAGTAGGAACACAAAAAAGCTTTTATTATGAGTAGTTTATACAGATAAATTGTAATAAAAGTTCACTTACGTTGGTTTAATTTTGAAACAAGTTTTAGAAACCATCGCCCCTCCAAGAAATTCCCGAAACATTCATTCGTATGTTCTGAAAAAATAATGCTTTAGAATTAAAACATCCGTTTAAAGTATACACTGTGCTGTTGTTTGTAGTATATGTCAATGGCCATTTCACTGTGCACAGTAGGTACCGAAAAAAAAGTAGGTACTTTCGACGTATTGTGTTCATAAAATTAATTTCTACAACTTATACAGCTGCAGTTCTATCTGACTGTCTGTAACGGGTGTGCCGCAAAGTCTATTGGGACCACAAACATAAACTTATAGCACATTTTGTTTATTAGGGACATTTGACAGTTGGATATTTATGGATCTTGGTTTTACTTCAGTTCAACATTGTACAAGTAACTACTTGAACATTTATTGTGTGAGAGTAAGAAACGTTATCATCATAGGCATTCATAGGTCATCTACGTTGTAATAACATGTAGTTATAAAATCAATCGGTGTCGTATAAAGCGACTAAGTGACGTTATTGAGTGGCCCCAATCACAAAGTTCAATAAACGAACCTTCTATGCAAGGTGACTTTATCTTCAGACCTGGAATAAGTTCGACTGATTTTAAACAGAAAAGTTGTAATTTATTTACTGCGAACTCCTGTGTATCGATTTATCTGATTGGTTGAGAAGCGGGAATTGTTGATGGTTCTAATATGTACGTCGAAGAGTGTTCCGGACGTCATTAATGTTAAGTTTATACGAACCAAAACGTAATACAATCATTACTCCAATCCCTAATTATTAGGAGGAGCATATTGTTCTACAAAATACATGCTAATTAGTATTCTTAACGCGGTTACTGTGATATTAATAAGATGAACGAAGCCGTGATAGTAGTAACGTGTAGGTACTTGTTACTTGTAACTTATTCTCTTTCGTAGCGGTTCGAGGAAACATTAATTACATGAAGGAATGCGTGTCGCTGGATACATATAAATAAATGTTGTGCTCAAGACAGGTGGAAACTGTCTATTGCCGTTCGGTAGAGACACGTTAACATCGTATTATTAACTCTACGATTTCCCTTTCGGCTCCAAAATGATGAAAGCAAACTGCGTACCTTTTGCATCAGTAATTGATATTTTGCTAGCATTTAACTGCATTATAACTTGTCTTCCACATTTGTAGCCATATTGCTACTTAACTATAGCATAGAATAGCGATTGTTTTCATGTGCCATGCGTACCTATGCATATTTGTAGGTTATATAACTTACTTGTACCAGCACTTCCCACGCGTCATTGCGGTGGTTGCGGCGACGATACGGCCATAGTCGTAATTTCCCTCTATGTTTGAATTCCCCTCAGCATCTACATTGATGAACACTTATGTACACGAGACGCGAGCGATGAAGGTGATTCAAAGCCGATTTACCCCCGTACGCAGAGTTAAATGCACACGACACATTACGTCTAGAACGATATGACAAGCACCATATTCAGTCGGAATACTGATATTTAGCTATTTTACGAATGCATATCCTATCTGGGTGCACGGTTCAATGGATTCCAGCAAGTTTCAAAGAGCGCCGGACAGTCCCGCTTTACCCGAAGCGCTATGCGACAATTTTAACTCAGCTTTAGCAAGCAATCGGAGCCTGACTTTTGATTCAGTTTTGAAGTTTTCTAACAATTCTTTGGTAGATTTCTATCAAAGACGCACGCGATGCTAACGATGATATACTTTCAGAACAGCATCCTTTGAACAATGACACCAACAAATGGCGAGGGCCCAGATCCTCCGCGTGTCGTGGTGCTGGACGGCGGTTTCTCAACACAGCTGTCTTGCCATGTGGGGCACGTCATCGACGGGGATCCGCTCTGGAGCGCTCGCTTCCTCTACACACACCCCGAAGAAGTCGTTAACACCCACCTCGACTTCTTGAGAGGTAAGATTTATTTAATTTTCGTATAACACATACATTAAGAGCCTTATTTTTTAACAGATTTTCTTCCACGAAAGATAAATTACCTAATGAGGCGTGCATTGCGCACGCGGAATATGGAATTCTAGCGATGTACACCTACATGAGAATATGCAATGTAAAGGTAGAGCTGCTTGTGTTTGCTTTAAAGGTTACAGATTCCGAGAATTTTCTTCGTCGAATTCAACTTATTAATAGAACTGCTATCATAATAATAAATATGTGCTTTCCTATGCTACATGGCCAGTGCTTCTCATCGAACGTCTTGCTGGAGTGGTGGGCGGACATGAGTCAGAATTAATAATCAGTACTAACACCCACTTCCACAATATGGCAACCGAACTAAAACTGCATGCATTATGCTAAATTCGGAACCGATTTCGAATATGATATTGGTAGCTACATAAAACGATAAAGATATATATTTACAGCCACTCTTCTAAATAAATAAGTTCTAGAACCTTGAAGTTTATTAAAAGCAATAGTTATTCAGTCACATATAGTATACTAAACCCGCAAACGAGTACGAAGTTACACAAATACTTACATAGACCCGCAAAACGTTGCGGTTAAGTACAAGTGTACATGCGTGTTTTGACGAATTACACGTTAGGTCGCTTTTAGCTCGTCATGTTCATGCATCTGACAGCGAGAGTGCGACCTCGTCTCGTGTCATCGTCCTCTGAAAGCGCTTTTCTTCGCCACAAAACGGACCGTTTCTTTTCATAAGGAAAAGCTGAAAAGTGTCTGCAAGCAAATAACTCCCTGGAGGGAAAAGCCTACTGCCTTGCTTTGGTGCCTCTTATAGAAGATATAATGTGAAAAAATATAAAATATGACCGCGCACTTTGTGGAAACATGAACGCTTTGCACTCTCGTCTCGTTGGTACGCCGGACATAAGATAACAGTGACTACTATCACTACGTACATAATGTTTAGATGAGCATAGGTACATGGTTATTATTGGCTATATTATGATGTAGTATCACAGCAATAACATTCATTATCAGGGTCTAACATGTACTACACAGTTTTACGTAAACTGAAGACAGATTATGTATAATGTAATCCATAAATTCGTGAGCATAAATATTTTGCCGTTAGGTAAGTCGCAGCTGTTCCGCTGTGATTATTATGATTGACGCTGTAGCAAGTTGGCAAGTGATGCCGCTATTTCTCCCTCATCTACTAACTACTTCACATTTGCATAGTACAGGCTCGGCAGGCGGCAGGAGGCGGCAGGAGGCGCGATTCCGTCCTCCGCTCGGTGCCGCCGACGGAGCCTCGTATACAAACTACAACTCGGGATACACAGCGTTGTTGCCATTAATCACCTTGTCTGTCTAATACCTTTCCATTCGCAAGCCGTGCGCCGTCTTCTATTTATTACATAATTATTTTCTTCGACAGAGAACGGTTCCTTTGCCGACCTCGCTTCCGTAATATTGAACAAGCCGGGCTCGTGTTGCATTACTAAGTTTTAATAATATTAATTGTTTACGCCTCTTAGCCGCACCCCGCTCACAGTCCGTAATACTAACAAAGTTTAACTTTAGCCATATTTATCGAACTAGTTTCGTAATACCGACTTCGGAGTATGTGGACTATTAATTAGCGTTGACAGGAAAAGCATGGAGATATCGGTAGCATGGTTAAAGACATTAATCTTGGGATTCATTTGTTTTCATTAAATACCGGCCTGTGTTTAATGTGATTAATGCGCCCAACGTTATGACTGTTTGCGGGCTATAAAACGTGTTTTATGGTTATTTTGCAGCCGGAGCAGATTTAGTAATAACGAACACTTACCAGGCGTCGGTAGAGGGGTTCGTGGAGCACCTGGGCGTGACGGCGGAGCAGGCCTTCGAGCTGATCGTGCGCGCCGTGGAACTCGCAAAGCGTGCGCGTACTCAGTACCTCGAAGAGTACCAGGACTTCGTACAGAACGGTACTTCGACCATATATTACAATATACGCGGGCTGAATGGCGTGACATATTTCATAAATGAATACCGCGGGAGGCAGGCCTTCGCAGTAAATGGGAGACTTTAAAAGATCAAATGAAAATGACAAATGGTTCCTTGGCCAGTGAAATTACATTTGTAGAAATACAATATGTAGATGTTTTTAATTAAAAGTAGACATTCTAAGTTCATAATCATGAACTTAGAATGTCGAAGTTACAGTTCACAGTACAGTTCCTTAGTGAAATTACATTTGTAGAAATACAATATGTAGATGTTTTTAATTAAAAGTAGACATTCTAAGTTCATAATCATGAACTTAGAATGTCTACTTGTTGATTTTACTTGGTTATTCAATAAATCCTATTAAAATAAAATATATCAATTGTATCTGAAAACTTTTGCTTGACGAGTTGTAAAACGAAATGTTGTGTGTCATGTCATGTTACAAGCTTTGTAATCTTTTTTACTAACAAACACAAAAGAGCAAGTTATTTTTTTTAAATATACTTGATGATGACACTCTGTCAAAGGAAAAGCGATGTAATGAAAGTGCCCTCGGAGCAAATATCTAATTTTAACATTCATTTCTCAAGTCCTCGTTCATTTTCTAGTAAACAGGCAAATAGGCTATAAAACCACTCGAAAATACGCTTTTAAATCTTTATCACGGGTTTATCATGTACTTTATGACTGGTATAACTTTTTAGAATGACAAGTGGCTATTTACAACGTTATAGGTACCTGTACCTCCACCTGTTTTTTAAATGAGTTTTGGTACTAAACATAGAGATTCTTGAAACAAGGTGAATTTATTATTTAAATTTATAAAATTTCAAGAATGTTTGTGTTTTGCTGTAAACAAAGATTGTACGGTCCGCGGCGGCAAGGGTCGGGTGCAAGCACGCATTAATTACACTTTGCAAGGGTTGGAAGTTATGTGTATTCGCATAGAGCACAGCGCTAGAGATATTATAAACAAGAACTTGGTGTATTTATGGTAGTTACCTGTTCCTTTAGAGCGTATCCCGCTGATCGTGGGCTCGGTGGGGCCGTACGGGGCTCATCTGCACGACGGCTCGGAGTATGATGGCAGCTACGCAGATACTACGTCTGTTGAGGTAACCCAGATTTAATTATTTATAACATGCAGTCATTGTTCATATCTTAGCCCAGTTTATTTCAATTAAATACAAACATACAAGTTTTCTACTAAAATACACAAGCACAAATTGTTATTTTATTATGTAAATCACCTGTTCAGCAAACACAGATTTTGTTCTCCATGTGAAGCGAGCTTTTCTGAATAACTTATTGAATTTTTACGTTACTTTGATATGGATCGCCTATAAAATGAAGATACATAGGTTACCTGCAATGACATGCAAGTAACCTATTACAAGTAAATAGAAATTGTATATACAATTACATAGATAGGTAAGTAAAGATATCTATATAAAAGTATTCACTTAGATATAGTTAATAATTAATGAATTTGGCCAGCGCCAAATTGGTTCTTTGTCTATTTCTATATGTTGTCACTGAGTGCTTTTAGGGCGGCAATCGGTTGAATCGATCTTGTTCAAATGTTAAAGGTAAAGCTTTCTAACTAAAAGCTCCGAATTCACTGAGTGAGTATTTTTATTATTCTACATTAACTATGCTGTTCGAATTTAGGGTTCCTTTTTGTTTTCTTTACGGTACATAGTCAACCGACAAAATATAAGATTAACAAAGATAGATAATACTTTTTTTATGAATTATGATTTGATTGTTGTCGATTTTGGACCAAAAACAGACAATGAACAAAACAAAGTTTTTATTTTGTTTAAGGTGTTTATTATTTTTTAGCTCAGCAAACGCAAAGACATTTTTTTTTATCAAGAGTTGTTACGTTTGGAAACACGCAATAACCTAATATATGAAATAGAAAATTATGTTATAAAATTTCTTATTGTGTTTTAACTGATATTTGAACTAAAAATTATTTCTCGTTCCAACAATATTACATTTAGAAATAAAACTGGTGCAGTTTCAGAACGTAGCTTATAAACGTTACAACAATTCAATCTATTTCCATCAATTCCGGTTCCTTATTTTATCTTGGTAAGGCACTAACCACATAACATCATCATTATGATATGGTACACGACCCTATTCGTTGTAGAACGTGAAATACACTCTGATTGGTTCAGAATAATATGTGCTCTCACTGCTTAAGTGAAAAGTTATATATGTTACACGAGAGTAAAATTATTTGCATCTTGTGTTTTGCTCGCCCTCGCTCGTTCAGGATTCTACTTTAGAATCCCTTGCTATGCTCGTAATTTAATCATAGAATCCTTCGGTTGCTCGGGATTCAAAATCAACAATCATCAGCACATACAAATAACCTTGCTCTCTTGTTGCACTAATAACAATTTTTCACTTAGGCACAGGTCATTGCAAAATATTACTTGAATAACTTACCTTTATGTTGACAAAACTTATTGTTTTTAAAGCTGACTATTATTAATAAATAGAAATATATATTTTTCTCTAAAGTCACGATACGGTGTAATGTACCTCTTATGTAGGTATAAATCATGTTAATATGTTGTACAGAAGCTTCGAAGTATGCATAAGAGAAACACTGCTTTTACTCCTCCCCGCCATTTCCCCATACCAGCAACGTATAAAGTTACCTGTTCTTATCCGACAAAATTGAGACGATTTTTCATGAATCTGCAGACACGTTACATATTTTCATAATATAAATTTTCGTAGCAACAAAATCTCAGGAAAATTCTTTTGAAAATGGATAACTCACTGATACTATATTTACTTTGAAATACCTCATATAATATAAATACCTTCAAGCTCAAATCGAAATGTTAGATGGAACTTCAGTTTAAACTATGAAATCAGGCTCTCGATCATTTCGGCGGAACCCCGAGAACCATGAATGCATAGCCTAATAAAGGCCATTGAAAGCGGCGGCTAAATCGTAAAGAGGGCCGTAAAGTTGCCTGCAAATTAAAATTTACATCGGCAATATGAAAAACTCCACTCCATTTCTCTTGTTTTTTTTCCTGTACCGACAGCATTTGACTGGGGTGGACAGTTAATTAACGAAACCTAGAACAAATGGCTATCTGAAACAAACATGAAGTTACAAAATGTGCGCCTTAATTAATTTCGACTTGTTTTTATGAATGTTTTGTTTAGTTTAGAATTATAATGGACAAAAACATTAAAAAAATATGAAATATCTAATTATTATTTAATGTCATCATTAACATCAGTTTTTGTATTCTAGACCATGAAAAATTGGCACCTACCTCGAATCCAGGCGCTGGTTCAGGCGGGAGTCGACCTGCTGGCGTTGGAGACGATCCCTTGTCAAGAAGAAGCCGAAATGTTATGTGAACTTCTGCGAGAGTTTCCTCATATAAAGGCTTGGATCGCATTCAGTTGTAAGGTAAGCTGAAGTATTATTACCTATTAATAACCGCATCGTTTCAAATTCCTGGTATTTTCCAGTAATATTAGAGGTATAATAGCATAAAGAAACCTTGCCAACTATAACCAGGCTCTATTCAAAGCTTACGATCGATGAGTAACGTAATAGCTCCGATAAATTCTCCATCCTGCACCGAACCAATTTTGAAATTCTAAAATAACAAAAATCATCGATTTGTGGAAGCGTGGTATTGACAAGTTTCGTTGTGTTGGAGCTGGGAGCTCTGTGGAAGGGCTATTTACTTTTGTACATAGATATCTGAATACGGTGGGTTGACACACTGTGAATACCTAGGCACAAAATATTCAAATAGAGTTTGTTAAACTGTTCGTACGAATGGCATGGATCGGGAACAAAAAGCCGATCACCTTGATAAAAGATTTGATAGAAAAATTTTGTTGCAATAAAAAACATTTTGTTTTGTACCTAGCAACCGGAACAGTTTTTTACATATTCTATAACCACGTAAACGTTTTAATCAAAAGTTTTTAGCAAAAATATAAACAAACACAAGCTTCTAGCACTTTTCACAAATCACAGAAACCTAACGCTGCCTATTTGCTAGTTGCCTACAAGTGCCAATCGCTGTTAGATTCCTCATCTAGCGAACTTTTACAACTTTCACGGAACGATAAGCGCTTTCGAAACATTGTAACTACGAACTGTTTTGTGTACTTCCAAATAGACGAATCACTCCACTTTATTATCGCAATACGGCGACAACTCCCGCTTGCTATTTTATGTGCCATTACCGACTGTGAAAACTTTTCTTTTACAGGACAATCAAAGCATAGCTCACGGTGAAAGCTTCCAAAAAGTAGCAAAGAAATGTTGGGAAGTGAACCCAGACCAGCTCGTCGCCGTAGGAGTGAACTGCTGCGCGCCGTCCTTTGTGTCAAACCTCGTGAAAGGCTTCAACGACGACCGGCTACACGACCCCATTCCGCTTATCGTATACCCCAATTCGGGCGAAAAATACAACCCTCAAATAGGGTAAGATTTCCGACTAGGATAACTTATCTACGGCTTAGTTTGTATATTCCCAAGTGAATGTAATTGACAATATTTCTTAGAATAATGTAGGTAAAACTGCTAATGAAATTAGATCTTACCCACTTAAGTTTTAGCTGCAGTATTGTAACCAACTGGTCTAATCTACTCGTAGTGTAATACAATAGTAGCTTTCACTTCATCCGCATAATGGCCAGTTCGTAGCAGCGATTACGTAGAGTCGTAGACCGTAGCACGACCATGTGCTACGCCACTACGAGTGCTACGACGTAGTCTCAAATACGATTTAGTTAAGTAAAGACCGGAGTAATAAGACTAAAAATTTTGTTTAGGAACAAAATATTAAATTAGTACCGGAACCGGCTGACTGTGCCTCAATAGTTTTCGCATAATAATCTGAGCTTTTTTTAAAAGAATGTCTCTGAAGTCTTGCAGCCTATTAGCGTTAATTCTTTGTTTTTTGCAGGTGGATAGACCGTGACAAGTGTGAGGCAGTCGAAGTCTTTGTCCAGGAGTGGCTGGACCTGGGTGTGCGGTATGTCGGCGGCTGTTGTCGCACATATGCCGCGGACGTGTCGCGCATCCGCAACCAGGTGCACTGCTGGAGCGACCGGTGGCGCTTCCAGGCCAAATACCCAGACGCGCAGAACAACAACGCTACTGAGTAGACTGCACTACGGTTCAAAGTTCCTTGGCGGTTTTGTTACAAACATTCAGATACTCAAAGCTAGTAAGCAGGACACTGAAAAAATGGCCAATTTAAAATGACACTTTTCTTCTCGAATATTCTGATCGGTGCATCTTATGACTGTATCAGCTATACAAAATGTGTTTGTAAAATACCACCTTATCAAGAACTGGTAAATATAACTATATTATTTAAAATTGTATGTGCCATCAATTTAATTGTAAGTAATTTACGAGTGTATGCCTATTTTTTGAATATAAAGAAAAAAATGTTACGTAATTTGGTGTTTTGTTTTCTTTTATTGAACTTTCCGATCACCATGTTGTAAAACAAAAGAAGTAGACACACCACAAATATATTTGAAAACGTTTCCTATAGTAGAGTTTCAACTCGTTTATTTGAACTAAGAACGTTATCAATCAGGAGAACTAAGAAAACATAACTCTCGGGGTTGGTTGAGAAACTACATTGGTCAACCAGGTGCCATTTATATCGCCTTGTGTTCCGATTTATAACTTACGTCCTCAGTTTAAATTACTTACTGCGGTCCTTAAAATTTAAAGCCCACTACAAAGTGAACACAAATCCTCAAAGTTCTGCTCACATAATGACTCAAGTTGATAAGTACCTATTCCTGAATAAATGATTTAATTTAATATATGTTGCATGACAGAAATGACTTGAGCGGGCAATGTCGGGAACCTAAAGCCTGGGTTTATTCATTGAAAATCAACCCCAACATGCGGGGTCAAACCGTATCAGACATCAACACGCTCCGGTCGGTCGCCCCAATACAAAAACTCATCTCCTTTTTTGCATCACCTTGTTTTTTTTAATCCTAGAGTTTTGTTACAATCTGTCCTTTGTTTTGTGACGTAACACTACACTCCGTACTTGCGTGATTTAGATTCGATAATTAAATGCCTTTTGTTACAAGTCTGCCTAACATTCGACACCATACCTAAACAGTAGGTATTAAGGTATATAGAGCACCTTCTATTAAAAGGCAAAGTAATTACTATAGTGACATTTATGCCACGATATAAATCATTAACTACGTATTAAAAACATCATCGATAAAAGTTATTAATACATGTTCAATGACTTTCTGAAATGCATTAAGCGCGTTACCCATTCATTAGCTATTAAGCTCCCGTCCGAAATAAACAGGCGTTAAGTGAGGTAACGTGAACTTATAATTCTTGACTTCAAACACGTCGTTATTTATTTACAAAAAGGTAGGTTGGTACTAGGTATGCAGAAGTGGGAAGGTGCCTCCGACAGTAAATTGAAAATTAAATTAAAAACGGTAGCGTTTGTTGTTGGTCATGCCGAGTTGCCGAAGCATCCACGTCGCTCGTTTCCAGTTGCTACAGAAGAAATAAAAACATTCCGGCATTTTATCAGCTAGGGTAGGAGGAATGGCCGGCTAATTGGATCGACTTCTTTTATCTAAAAGTGACTTAGTAACTGCCAGTAGGTACTGAAATGTACAGACTTACAGATATAGCGACACAGTGCCACGCGGTAACAAGGTCACTCATTTCTCTCTTGAGATATGAATTTTCATTCGTTCCTAAGCTTTTCGTGCACATTACCGCAGCCATGAATGTAATTTATTTCAGTTTAGTGAGTTCTCGAGTTCGATTCCCAAGACAGACAAGTGCTGACTTAAGAAGTTGGAATTGTGCCCGACAGGCGATGCGTAGGATTTGGTAGGTATTTCATAACCTTTAATAAAACAACCTACTAGAAATACTGCCATTAAGCCAACCAAAATAAATAACCAGGTAGGTACCTACTTGTCTTTTGGGAAATGTAGATTCTAAGCTAGAGTTGATATGTACAATCAGATACAAAGATAAGGATTTATTTGTTACCACTATGTTTAGTATTATTAGACTTCGTGAAAAATAAAATTGACTTTACTGAGGGAAAGAATTATGCACCTCGTAAGCAAATGCGGTAAGTAATACTGGGCAAGAAATTATACTCAATACTTTCAATATTGTTTAGACCTGTTTATGTATCAGTATGTGTGGCATGTTTGCAGTTAGAAAAAAATGTATAAATGCGGGTTACACTACACTCGCTGTTTTTGCTGAATTTTGTATATCCAATTAGAAAAACGAAAAGGTAAATAAACTGATGCTAAGTGAATCTTTTGAAATAACCAACTGGTCGCTGACTGTACCTACATCCACCCTTCTAACCTTTTGCCGGGATCAGAAGCCGGACAGTTTGTTTAATAAAAACCTATTTAATCAAGTATTGGAGCCCACGCTACCTTTATTTACCTGACCCATAAGTAATTGCGGTGGACGCTTGACATTCGACGTATTTGCCCAGCGCGGCGTGTGGGCTCCGCATCATGAATTTCATGTCCAATGCGTTCGCATCGTTGTTTTCTAGGCACTCGACACATTATTAACGTGTGAGCTTACTCGTAGTGTAGTTCTCCCTCTATTTCGAAAACTAGTAATTAACTTATGCGTACAAACAGTAACAGGTCAAACATATCTGTGAGCATGCTTCGATCTGGCATCATTATAATTACTGGTTAGTTTCACTGTTTCAGCTTTATTTCATTATGTAGAAATAGGTATGGTCAACAGGGAAAGTCAATGGACTTAGATATAAAATGTATAAAATTGTAGGTACGTAGCCAAACATTGGCTTTTTAGGTGTTATCACACTTTCGGTGGTGATTGTGCATATCATTGGTAGTCATTTATGTCTAGCTAGACTAGGGTTGCCATATGTCCCACATAGCCCCACGCTCCAAAACTCACGCACTAGCTATTCTACGCATCAGTTGTTGAAATGAGAGTGGGCTACCTGTCGCGAATGAACCTGGAGGTCGTCACACATTGGACGCCTAAGTGAGGAAAGCGCCGCCAAAGTCGACCGTTGCGATGTTGACGATCTGACCTTGTGTGTAGCCAAATATTGCGCAAGATTGAGATGTTTCGACGGTGAAAAAGAGGCCTTTGCCCAGCAGACTTCAAGGAATAAGATAAATGCAGTAAACTGCAAGGAAAACGATCACAGGTAGATATTTAACACCGCAGGCAGTACTAGGTGGCCGTAGGCTGTACGCCTACGTTAGCGATGCACCCCGATGAGCGCTCATTGAACCGAGTCACCATACTCACAACTCAAACCTACGTAATTATGTCACTAGTTTAGAATAGGCTCCCCTATTTACGCAGACAGGATACTGCTCAATCAATCTATAGCGATCACTGGGTCTGAAGTTTTACCGTTGGTCGCTTAAAAAAATCTGCAAAACCCATAGGTATACGTTGTGGGTGTATAAATGTAAGAAAATCATACCATATGTGCCATATCAATCATACGTATGTACACCTGGCTGCGAAGAGGTGCGGCCTGGTCGATATAAATCCTCCTAATCATAAACATGTGTAAAAAATTGATTTTTAGCAAAAACTCGATGGGTACACCGATTCTGCAGCCGGATCTCGTAGATACTACATATAATACTCAAAAGTATCTAATAATTTTGATCCATTTCGATCACAACAATAATGTAAGAAACAACTGAGTATACAGGGTGGCCAGTTGATAGACGTCCAAAGAAAAAAAATAGATGCCTTATGCTAAGGGGAAGATCATTTAGAAACCTCTGGCACCCCTAACTTATTTTTTTTAAGCTCCGAACATTTTTGATTATCGAACTCTAATGGTAATTTTGAACTTTGGACTGATTTTGTGGTAAGTTCTACAATGCCTAGGCAAACGGATATTTTTTGCATGGTAGCTATTGCTATCGCTAATAGATTCCACAACAAAATAATATCTAAAAATGATAGGAATAAAGACATAAAAAATAAAAACTAATGTTAGGTGCAAATTTTGAAAATAGTACTTAAAAAAATTCTAGCTCCTATACTACAAATAATCGCGGAACATACATGGGGGTAATTCGGGTACCCCTTAGCATAAGGCATCTAATTTTTTTCTTTGGACTTCTATCAACTGGCCACCCTGTATAATTATTTTGCTGACAGTACCTTGACTCAAACCTTTAGTGGTCTGTAACAAGCCCAATGTTTAGAACATTACGTCTAAATTGTAGTTCACCGAGACTGCAGCGCCAGTGTCCACGGCTTTAGTAATGACGGTACACGTCTACTACTGTTTGTGCACATTTCGCCAGCTCTGTGAGAGTGAACTGAAAACTGAAGGCAATTCAATTTCCGTAGCAAATCATAACGACAATCGTCAGTCACACATTTTACATTAATAAGTAGGTATTCAACATGATTAAATAATGATATATTAGATATTAGTGTTTACATTTACCAAAATTTAAAAACTTTGCGATGTGTATTGTAACTTAACTTCCAAAAATAAAACAGATTTCCAAAAAAAAAACTAAAAAGAGGAAAATAACTTTACTTCTGGAAGTCAGTGATTTTTGTTGACTTTTTTTTTGGAAGTGGGCTTTAATGTGTATAATGATATAATCACATATATTTTACCGACTTTTAATTTTTATCCACTTGTTACTAAAACTTAGCAGGTAATCTATTTAGACAGAGAAAAATATATGTATCATAGACGATAACTCATTAACTACCTAAGCAATATAAATAAAATTGATGTGGGACCACATTGATTTGAGAACCTCCTCTTTTTTAAGTCGGTTAAAAATAATATGTTCGTTGAATCGCAAAACTTATAAAGTGTATACCTACAAGTTATATTGCTCGTGACTATCGACCGTGCAATTAATTATAATGGAGTAAGCACATTACTTGATACGAGAAGGGTTCTATAAAATAAAAGACAAATACTTAAAATTATAGTTTAATACTTCTTAAGTTAAAGCTAGCATTTGCTTTCCTTCGCGTCCATTAATATATTTCTCGACTGTAAAGTAGCAATGGCAAGAGTTCGGTCGTGTTTTTCTTCGCTCAACTGCAATTGTAAGTTCTTAACTTCCATTTTCAATGTTTTCAATTCGTTCTGCAGCCGCATGACTATCGTCCACAAGCTCGGCGAGGCTTGGCTCGACGTCGTGTGTATCGGTAGCGACGGTGATCTCACCAGAGCCTCTATCGCGGGATTCTCGTCGTCGCATTCTGAAAATATAATTATATGAAAGTATAAAACGTATTATCTTACGATTAGCTTTTGATGGATATTTCACCTGATACCCACCTTGTAACGCTTGTTCAAGTAAATAACATGCTACTGACTATAATATCTACTATGTATCATACATTTTACTAGCTGCAGATTTTTTTCCAAGGCGAAAGTCTCATTACCAGATATCATGTTAGTGCAGCTATTACTGGTATTGGAAATCAATAGAACATTAACGACTAGTTCGTATTGTAGCATTTCAGGCATACCGATATTATCGAGTGCTCATTAATTGTAGACTTGACTTCAAGATGTTAATAATAACTACATTTCAATATAAAAATATATATAATATTGTACCACACAATTTCGTTAACATATAAATGTGACGATGTAAAGATATTAGAATCGTAATACATATTAAAGGATAAATGAATATTTTCGAATAACTTATACCTCATCCAAGTCAAAATTAATCTAATGTGCATTCGTATTTAAAAAGTGGAATCAATATATTCATTTCAAGGACTAAACACGACAGACATTAAAACTAGACGAGGAACAAGTTGTACAATATGATCCTTATAACGATTACACAAACATTCAAAATGTAATGCAAACTTTTAATAATATCAATTGTGTGTTATATGCTAGATATTTACCCCTTAAAATGGGCACAAAAGCAACGAAAACACGTACAACAATATTAGTGTTATTTTATTAACACACATAATCTCATTTCGGCTATAAAGTTAATTAGATAATACATCGTTTTATTTTCAGTAAGTATAATACAGTATCTGACAACACAACACGTATTTTAAAAGAAATTAATGGATTAAATCCAATTTTTAAAAGGCATCATTTGTTAGTTAAAATAGTGTAATACATAGGGTACACAAATACAAAATTACACACTAATGTTAATAAACTACAAAAATCGAAATATTTTAATAAACAGATACATAAATACATAATTAATATGAAGATAAATTTTGTAATCAGGTAATAGCTGCTTTAAACATAACAAGATTTAAAACCTGCACAAATATCGATAACTACTATTGCATCATCACATCCCTTTAAAAGTTACGTAAGAGAATACACATATCGTTGACACAGGTCACCGAAATGTCTACTACTTGTATCATATATGTGCCAATTACGTACTTAATAAATACGAAAGTCTATTTCCAATATCCTCGAAATGAGAGTATAATCAGAACAGAGTTACCTAGGCACACGGCAGGCTTTGTACATTTTGCGCGACCAACAATAAATCGATAGCTTCGTGTCAATGATCTTGCTTGCCTAGCGAAAGCTGTGCAATGTCAAGCTTTACACACGTTACTATTGTTACGAGAAAAAATTACGATGCAATATTGCTAGGTTAGCTTTCTATAGAAAATTATATAAAACTTAAGTTGACTTAGTATGTGAATTTTTATTTATGGATACGCAAAATGATTACCATGAACCAAATATAATTGCAGATATGCATGCGTGTGAAAATCAAAAATTTTAATTTCAATATTTAATTAAAATTCAGCAGTAATCAGTAAAAGAGGCGGTGTGTGCACAGCACAGGGCGGATTTCCAGTTTCCACTTCAATTAATCAGTGCCAGCATATGCTTGACAAGCTTCACTATTTTTAGCTCTTTTCCCTAATGGGCTGGGGAAATAGCGCTTCGGTGAATCAGTTCTTATAATATTCTTGTTGGTGACGCAAATATGACGCGTCTGTGTATAAGATATCTATAGATAGTCAATGTGACTTTGTGTAATAATTAAACATAAAATTAGATGACACATTTTTGAGATTAATCTTTCGAGACAAAGAGTGGTGAAGGACAAAGGCGGTATGAGATAAGTGATATAATGGAACAAGTCAAAGCGTAGGCAGTATGCAGTTGGCACCGGTACCTACGTCGTACAGTAACGTTCGTATGTAAATGTAGCATGCAGTGCATTGCGCTATCCTGTTCAATATTAAATGAATGGCACGCGGCGGGCGCTGCTGCCCGGTGTGATTACCCGCCGCACAATCTAATAACTTGCCTCACTTGTCTCTATTAGCCCTAGCCCCAACGAATATGTTTTATTCTTTGGCTTCACTTAATTTACTGTTCTGATATAAAATCATCGTCAGTCTTGTGGTTATTGTGCCACAATATCGAAGTATTTTTAACAAATAATATAAGATATTTTTAATTAACATGCTACTATTTTTTGCTTGCAAATTATTTGCCTTTCTTTGGCATACAAATTCACCTTTCACGTCAAAACAGAGCTAATCTATGAAACACAATGTTTTAGTGTATACTTTATAAATAAGGCGCAAGTCATATCCTTCTATTCGAAATATTTTATACATTTATAAATAGTAGTAATAGCTATATTCAACAAAGTAACGACAATTTTAATGACTCCTAATAGACGTCTGCGTATAAAAAGCACCATTTGGCATTTAATGGATTCAATAATAAATACAAACTTCTATGAAAAAATTGCGTCCTTGGCATCATTCCATTACTGAATTCACCAATTCGAGATTATTGTAATTACTTTTAAACATGTAAAATATTATTTTCTTACAAACTACGACTTGCTATAAGCATAATCATGCAAATTCTGCTATAATTTAATAATGCACCACAAAAAATATATTTATAAAATATACAAGCAATAATATAAAAATTACTCTCTCTAATTACTAAATAATACTGCACACATGCATTTGTATATGAAAAATCTATGTGAACACAGATGACACGCTTGATCGACCGTTACATTAAGCCTACATAAATGGCACTAGCACTCAATTGAAATCAAAGCGAATAGTTTCACACAAACATTCGCTTTCCTTACATCTTTCAATAAGTATATTTTTACACTTAGTTTCTATAATGATCAGCGACAATGAAATAAGGATGCGATTATTGAAATAAAAACAAACAATTATAATATTAGTCAATGGGATCAGCTTTGGTTAAATGTAAAATTCAAAATGAAACAGAATGTCAACGGTCACACCTGTCACAAAATATCATGACGTGGTTAAATACTAGGTAATCCGAGCGAACAGCGAAAAGGATGATTGATATGTAGGAACAACAATTGAGCATATAACTACGTTTTTCTACTTATGTCAATCAAAATGATGCGATTTGGTGAGCTGTTTGACAAAGGTGCCACAGCACCAAGTGGAGGAACGCGCGGAGCGGGAGGCGCGGGGGGGCGCGGGCACGGCCATCACGCGCAGCGGCGCCGCCAGGCTGGGGTGCGAGCCGCTGCGCCGCTCGCGCCCGCACATGAGTTTCTGCCTACGCTCTTCGGAACACTCCCACAGATTAGGATTAGAGCGGTTCATGTCGAATTTTCGGTCCGATAGCAGCCTCCTTGTGTCCGGCCCTCTATACAAGTATGCGTCCGCCGCAGAGGAGCTTTTGTTACGTTTTACTTTTGTCGTTTTACTACAGCCAGAATATTCAGGCGTGTTACTTCGCTGGACGGTCGGAAGTTTAGTGTAGTTATAGTGAGGTATGTTAGTAGCGGGTGCGTGATATTGTACTTTACCAAGAGATAAGTGGCCGCAGTCCACTGCAGGTGCGATTTAAAGGCAGCCGCATGTAACAAAATAGAAAGATTCAGACTACCAGATCAAGAGACGGTTGAGCTTCAGAATGTCCTACGAGATTAGATACTCCGGCATTTGTTTAATGTTTATACACAACAAGCGCAGATCGAAGAGGTTCTTGCAATTGGTTAGTGACAAGATATTGCTTTGGCGATGGCAGTAAGTAAGTAAATACTAAAAATATTCAACTACAAATTGAATCTCGTATAATCGAGTTTATATTCGATACGGATACAAAATAAATAAGTAACCTCTACTACGACTAGCTACTTTGTACTCATACGAACTAAAGATACAATAAATAAAATTGCTATAATTGTTTCCGTACCTTCTAATTTGAGAATAAATGAATACTAACGATATCAGATCTACGAGAGCTAACACAGTAAACAAGAGATTATCAAAGCATGCTGCACATGCACTTAGAGATGAGTGCCTGTATAAATACCGATATAAATATGAGAGAGATATTGAGTATTGTAATAAATTAATATACTGATACACGAAGTGCTTAATTAATAAATATTATCGTCATTACACCAACAACAGCAAACTTGAACAAATATTATTATCAAGCGCTACTTTAATGACTAGCGAAACATTTGGTTTCATGTATAAATACAGATCTTTCATTCTAAGAACCAACTGATAATACGGTTTCTTGACTTCGCATGTCTCCTCCTTGTCGACTCGAATATCTCCAGCGGAATATTGGGTACTGCATAATAAATACGCTGTGTTAGTGGATACCGTCTACCTGCTTTTAATGATCATTCAATTACTACAACCATTATACTATTATTCATACTTTGTAAATAGGTTTTATTATGCATTAATCTCATACTTAGTGATATCGGTCTACTTTTGTTGTCGGGTGTATTGCAGAGACACAAAGGAGTCATATTCACAATTCTTTCGAATTCCGCCGAAGCAAATAGCAGCTAGTTTAAAATATAATTAATGGTAGTCTTTCTCTACAGTATTTAAAGAAGGCTTGTCTGTCATGTGTTACGGTAGAACCAATCAAAGATACTCACCTGAACTGACAGCATTCCTGCAGCGCGCCGAGGTGCAATACGCCTCGATTACTTTTAATATTAGGGCGTCTTCTTCGTAAGAATTGGACTTTCGTTGATGCGGCGCATAAGGGTGCGTCGGGCCAATGTTTTCGTCCGAACCGACCGTGAATGATTGCGGCCGGAGAGGCGGCGCCGGCCGTAAACATGTTATGCTCCACCCTACGTGTGCATGGAAGGAAATATTGCAGTAAGTAGACAAATCTTATTTGTTACCTACACATACAAAAATATACCTTATATTTTCGTTATATTACACAAGACTTCATTATCATTTACGAAATATTATGTATGAGATCAACTAGTCAAATTTATGAGAATGTTTACGCAGCTTTTTCCTTTGTTTATAAAACAAGTGTGCCAAATAAATAAGAATAATTTACCTTTACTGCTGTAGTTCGAGCCAGCCGTGTCGATGAAATCAACAGATGAGAACTTTTTGCCGATAGGAGTTTTATTTGGCTTGGCAGGTGATTGGTCAAGAGAGTCGCATGAATTTAAAAGCCACTGTCCCGACTGATTCTTTTGTTTATTTTTTTGCGTTTGTTGCGTATGTTGTGTGTAGCTTTGATGATTGTTGAATGAATGTGATCTTTTGTGGTTTGTTAGACCAGACGATAAATCAGAGTTATTGCTGTCGCTCATGGCCATCTGTTGAAAAACAAAAGTCGTTACTAAACTCCAATTTTTAATATGAAAACTCATAAGTATTAACATTTTAAAAGTTAGCAAATAGATTATACATTTGTGCAATTTTCGAAATTTCTGCAGCTGCGCTTATTCAAACAATAATATCTTAAATAAGCAAGGGCATCTATCAGACACCCGCCACCTGTATCATCACTGCAGCATTTCAAACATCAGATCAAAGGATTAAAAGTAGATATGGCATTTATAACATTTAATTTCTTGCATATGTATACTTGTCTGCTTTGGCGATAACACTTCGGGCCCCAGTTCAAATGGGTTTCAATAAAATACGGAAACCAAACACTTTTCTGCTCAATGTATATGGCTAAATATTGGTGTGAGGAACGGGTCATTAAGCCTTACCATGCATTGTTTCCATCTTAATTGGTTAGTATAATTACATGATTTCTACTTGCAGTGATTGTTTTGTTGTTAGTAAGATGAATAAACACAGGCAAGGATGATCAAGTAAAGCACTGCAACACTGGGGTAACTCTAATGACAGTATTAATCTAATGGTTACAAATCCTCAAGGCAATATTATCTTCAAACCAGTGACACAAATCAGTAGCTCTTTACAAAAGAATAATCCTTGCCTGAGTCCGTGACCACGGTAATGGGTAATTTTGCTTTCATCCACCAGTGTGCGTACAAATCTGAACGATACACCACAAAGCCACTTTGGGCTTCAGCTAATCCCTTCTGCACTTTCGATAAGTCCTCACTGCGAGATCTCGTTTTACGTATCTGTGAATTATTCTCATCCACACTTTGTTTATTTTCTTTGTTAAAGACATCCCGATTGCGTGGCGCGTTAGCCCGAGATTGCCTTTGCATATTATTGACTTCGGGAGTTTCACGGTAAATACGCATATGATAGTGCAGGCTAGGCTTCGACCGTTCTGTTATATTTAAGGTGCTCCACTGGCAGGGCACTGGTTGCCGCACGTTCTTGGGAATTTCCATGTGAATGCTGGGTTTCCTGTAAACTCTTGGCGGAGGCTCGGGTTTCAACCTTATCTCTGGTACGTAACGTTCAATATTACATCTAATAGAGGTCCGTTTGATTTGAGCAGTTGGTACAGTCGGCCCTGCTGCAAACGTAGACGTCAAATTCATGTTTGATGAATCCATTACATCTAGACTATTCTCCGAAGTTACACTGGTCACACATGATGTTCTAGCAGTCGATCCGAAAGGCGACGTACACCTACATTGATCTTCATAGGTCGCCGCTTCTATTTCAGACAGGGTAACTTTTTTTCGATGGTCGACATCAAAACTAGCTAGAGATAAATTAGTTAGTGACCCTTTTGAATTATCAGAACTTTTATCGTGGGTGTCCGATTCATTGCCTGTGGTGCCAGAGCTCGAGTATTCGTGCATGTTCAACTCTGGCGAGGCCAGATTGCAACTTCCCACAACACCTGAATCAGAAGATCGAGGGCTAGGACATATCGATCTATTACAACATTCGCATTTCCTATGCATTTTGTGGTTTTCGGACTGAGAGCTCATTCTATGCATTCTGGTGTCTTCATTTCTATGGTAATTATCAGTTTCGACCATTGACCTAGACATAGATCGTCGTATTCTTTTATCGGAGTTGAGCGAATGCTTTCGGAAGGGCACATTGGTGTTCAGATTAACGTTGATTATCTTCATGTTATCCTCCTCGTTCCTAAACATTGGCGGCGGGTCCAGTATTATAGATTCTATAGGACTGTATCTCTGTTTTGGTGATGGTGGAGCTAAAAGCTGTAACACATCTGATGTCAATTTTTCATCAGCATTTTCATCTTCTTCAGGTGTATAACTTTCCTCAGTAGATTTCCAAAGTTTGGGTACTGCTTCATTTTTGGCACTAACATTAGGAAAGCTCCGTCTTGTTGGTATAAAATCTTTTTCTTCATTGCCAAGCATATCAATTTGCATGCTTTGATCCATGTTAACTAAATCTTCACAGGCCATGTATGGTCTTGCTTCAAAGCTGGAATTCTCAGTACTTTCGGAATGTGGAGCAAACGGAGAAAAAAATCCAAGAGAAGATTTCTGGTATTGTTGCCCACTATCAATAGTGTTTATAGTGTTACGAGGTTTTTTACTGCCAGTTACACCTTCAAATAAATTTCGTGTACAATCTGCACTAACCATTGATTGACTGTCATCCAAATGCATATCAGCGGCGTTGTCGAAATAGCGCACGTAACCGAAATTACTTCCCCAACTACTACATGATGATATAGTTCGCGGACTTTCCATGGCATCCTGTCTCAACATTTTTGAGGCACTGGCTGCTTCGGCATCAGTACAGCTCGAGCTTGTGTACGATTCAGTCCCATCGGTTTCTCTGTCGCTATCGTCAGAATCAGAATACTCAGCGTCTGCACCTATAGTGCCATCATCTTCTATTTTTAAACGAATATGATTTTTATGTCTTCTTCTCACAGGCAATCCAGTCAACTCGAAAGCTTTGGCCCATGTTCTTTCATGTAAAAGCTTGCGTAACATTTGCCTCGTGATAACTTTTTTCTTAACGAGTCTCGCGAAATATTTGGTTAACGAATAATAAGGTGATGCAGAAGGGTAGCTAGGCGGTGGCAACGTTACGTGATAAAGGCTGCGGCGACTAGTGTTGAGGCTAGACAACGCCCCTTCAGAAGGAGAGCGGGTCAGCTATACAACCAAAAATAAACCTTAGTCTTGTGTGTAAACAACATAATATATTCTAATTGGAGAGGCTATTAGACAGAGAATATTTAAAAAATTTAATCTGTGCTGTATATGCAAAGTGGGACAATATTTGAAAGCAGGTACTTACATGTGGCAATGATTGTGGTTGTCCAGGCTCATGTGCTGGGCTGCTAGTGTTGGAGTGCTTTTGTAACAAGCTAACCCAGTTATCAGCCTCAGCTCTTGTTTGACACACTGCCACAATTGTGTCTATCATTGGACCACCTATTTCAAATGCATTCTTTCTGGTATCTGTATCATCTAATTTGGAGACTGTGATGCCAGTCAAAGGCAGACAACCCTACAATAAATAATATAGTTAGATGAGAACTTTTAAATATTGTGATTTCATTTTACCAAATTTATAGAAAAGAACTTACTTCATACACAAACGCCGACACTCTCTTGCTGACAGATAGTAGCAGTAATGCAGAGGGGAAGAGGACGAGATAGCGGTCTTGATGCGAAGGGCCCACAGCAACACTGCCCATATGAAGTACATCGCCAAGAGATGCTAGCTCTCCGCCGGGCCAGCCGCGTACCTCACCTGTTACCACTTGAAGCTCCAACTCTTTCTGTCGTCTTAAGGCTGCACAAGCACTCTGTAAGAAGCAGTTTGTATGAAGAACGCTCTTGTCAAATATATATTTTGATTACTTAACCCGACTATGGCGAAGCAAATAGGATGGTTATTATTTTTCGACAATTCCTAGATTGTAAGTAGGTAACATCTGTTATAAATTGATTCACTATTCAAAAAATAATATAGCACTGTACTAATAGATCATTAAAAACTAGCACCATCAAAAAGATTAAAGTAAATATAACTTACAGCTATATCCTTGTAAACAACCGAGGCGCGGTGAGTGTCACCCCTATCTGGGTGTGCTTCATGCACATGTCGGGCCAGCTCCTGTAGCATCGCAGGGTACTTGCCTAACCTACGGAATGGCTTTGATAAGCCAGCTGTCAATACTAGCACCCCTGGACAAACAGCACCAGCCTCTTCCATCCATGTGTTGAGAACTTCCCTAAAATAATTACGAAATACACTATTTAGAAAATAATAGGATAAATTCCAAAAAATATATATTAGCCCATCTTTCAGATAACTAAAAAATAACGCATTGCTGCATTTTTTCGCAACAAATGACATCACATTTAATGGGGTATATCTTTGTAAATTTTGGTCTAATTTACAAATAAAAAAATGTGTCCCTTATTTTTGAATAATCTAAAAGATGGACTAAATAGAATGTAATTACTTTGACCCTGGATTCTACTCTATTCACTTTATGAAAGGTCCCATTGGTCTAGTGGTCCCAAAACCAGATTGAGCAAAGTGTTTTTGGGTTCTCCATGTGGAATTACTCAGTGGCAGCCACAGAGCCTGGAATTGTGCCCAGTTGATTGCAAGAGGCTAGCTCCCTATTACATAGGACTTAAACTGCTATATGGGTTTATATTTAGGTACATCTCTGTCTAACCCATAGTAATATTTTTTAAGTTGATGAATAAATATGCCAATGTTAAAGAAAAAAAAGAAAGCATTTATCAAATAATTAAATCAAACAAGGTAAATAACATAAAACTACATTGTATTCAGAGAACTAATAGATAAATGAATACCAATAATTTAAAAAATAGGTGTTATTAAAATAGCAACGTCCTTAGTTGTTTACTTACTTGTATTTATCAAGGATGCAGACTGCTTTTGGATGCCCAGCACAATAAGTTTGATGAACACTCTTAATTTTAGGGGCCCATTGTAAAAACAGACCACCCACTCGCTGATCAGGCCCCGTTTTAGTTGCACATTCATCTAACAGCCCTAAAAACTGTTCATGCACTTGTAGCACCTCATTTATATTGCCTGTCAACTGTCTGAATTCATCCCTTGTCAACCTAAACGAAAACATTTACTATTACTATTATAACATTACAACAGACTTAGTAAATAACTTAGCCTGTTAAAGAATGCAATAAAAATATGTATTTGAAATCAGTAATTATTATTATATAGGTACAGTTTTCGCAAAAATTGTTTTAGATATTTTATGTATTGTACCCTATCACAATGTTGTCGTATTTTACCCAAAGGTTGACTGGTAGAGAATGCCTTATGGCAGCGGTCGGCAACCTCTTGGCAAGCAAGGGCCGCAAGGTGACAAATTAAACTAAAGGCGGGCCGCAGTAATTTTACTCGCATTAACCCAAGAAGCCCAATATATTGAAAATTGTTAAAACATAGGGAATTTAATTCGTACACGTAATACTTTTTTTTGTTTTTGGGGTGGGAAATTATCAAATAACTTCCGCCGCTCTGGGCGGAGTGGGGGGTGTGTCAGACTTGTACTGACTAAAACCGACCCATGTTCTTTCTATTGCCCTTTGTGTTCCGCGGCCGCGTTATCTCTTTCGAACAACCCGCAAACCCGGCAGGCCCCTCTGCTTTGCTGTCATCTCTTTGAGGCGCGTGAAACAAGCGCGCCGTCGACACGGCCGGTCCTCAATAGACGGACGAACGGTGAGCATTGCGTCCGCAGGCTCGCATCTACGGTGGCCGGGAGTCGTCTCGCGGCGACCGTTGCCCGGGGCGACTCCCGCGGCGGCTGGGTTGGTTTGAGGTTCTCTCCCTCAAACGCCCGGCCAACTCCTTTGCTAGCATTACTGCTTCGCAGAAGGAGGTGACCGCTTCCTATCCCTCTCACTCCGGACTATGGAATAAACCAGGGCCGGACGTGAGAGATCGCCGCCGCCGGAAGTGCTCCACGAAATTCCAGCGGCTGTCGAGGACGATTCCCAGGAACTTCATCGTCGACCCGACACCGATGCGAACCCCTCATGCAATCAGCTGGGATCCCGACGGTGGCGTATTTCTGCGGCCATAAAAGACCATGTCCTCGGATTTGTGCGATGCCACCTCAGGACCCAGTAGTCGGATCCTCTTCGCGACTATCACAACCCCGCGTGTCATTGTTTCGAGGAGTGAGGCGGAGAGGAGGAACGGCCCCAAGGCCGATTTCTGTGCGACACCGCACGACATATCTCGCCGGTTCCACTCTTCAGAGCGACCGGGGTAGATGCATGATGGCGTCGAGCGCCTCCCGCAGAAACCATACTGGTGCTCCGCAAGATCAGGCCCCGTCCTCACAAGGTGCCCGACGAGGCGGTTTGCAATTACTCTTTCAAAGAGCTTGCCCACCTCGTCGACCACTATGAGCCGGAATGCGGACGAAGAGTCCGCAAGGCGCCCCGGCTTAGGTATGAGGACCAGCTTCCCCGTCTTCCAACGAAGTGGGAACTGGCCCCTCTCCAAGCATGCAAGCATCTTAGGAGTCCTAGTAGTCGGGGCCCGAGAGCCTCCAAGGCCAGGACCCAGGCTTTGCTGTGCAAGCCATTGGGACTTGGGGTGGTATTTTTGACTGTAGAATAGTGTTCAAATGCTCATCTGTAAGACGAGAAGCATATTTATTTTTTCTATTATTGACAATTAAAAAATTGTAATGAACTGCTTAGCAAACTTTTTCAACTCGTCAAAATCAGATAGCATTTAACAAGATCATTGGATTCATAGAAGGAGCTCTGATATTATCATCTAGTATGACACATTTCAAAGTGTTGCCAAGTAGAGGGGTTAAAAGGCGCGTTTACTTAATGCGTTGATTTTGGTAATAATTAAACTTATTTGCATAACAGTCACGGGCCGCAAGGAAGACGTCCGCGGGCCGCATGCGGCCCGCGGGCCGCGGGTTGCCGACCCCTGCCTTATGGCATTAAGTCCGCCTATGTACCACTATTGTACATGAAGTTTAAATAAATAAATACAGTCCCAATATGTTACTGCTTTGCTTGTGTATTTAAAATAAGTGAAAAAGACCTTATTCATATATGTTATACTAGCTGTTCCCCGCGGTTTCACCCACGCTGCTCAGCACCTTTTGGTCGTAGCGTGATGTTATATAGCCTATAGCCTTCCTCAAGAAATGGATTATCCAACACTAAAAGAATTTTCCAATTCCAACCAGTAGTCCCTGAGATTAGCACGTTCAAACAAACAAACAAACTCTTCAGCTTTATAATATAAGATGGTGATTATTATGGCAGTTTTCTTACAAATAAAAACTTACATGTCACTTTTCTCCAAAGGCTGTAAAAAGTTGCTGACCAGCCCCTGCATTTCAGCCACATGAGCCTTTTCAGAGTCTATTATATCCTTGAGAACTACATTTCTGAATGCCTGTATTTCTGATGCTGCCCGTATAGGCGACGTTGTCACACTGCCTGATGGATCTGTGATAGCATTTATTTATTTTATGGCTTTGTTTTCTAAGCAAGTATGTTTTATTGTATTTAAGGTAATCACAACATATTAAATGAAATATGATGAGAAGGGAATGTATACCTTTATGTTCAGTCACATAGTTACTAGGAAACCAGCCTGTGGTTTCACCCAAAGTTCCCTCCCACCATCCACCTTCTTCTTTTTGGGTAACAGTAATAATATCGCCCTTTTTGAAACATAGCTCGTCATTGTTTTTACCCTTAAAGGAATAAATCGCTTTCACCAAGCAATTTTCCGTTGACATTTTACTTATTTCCTGGCACCATGATATTATTTCTAGAAAAATAAGTCCAAATCAGAATGTAAATGTTGATGATACCATTTTTGTGCGCACAAATGATAGCGATTGAACGTTACATCAGAGACTTCCCAAATACAGCCACAATTAGAATATATGAGTTAACATTTTAATAGGGTACACAATTTGTTTCAGATTGAAATATTTTTTGGACAGCTCATAGAAATAACAGGAAGTGTTGGTGTCAAATCAAAGATTTGTATTACACAGTAAAAGTATTGTATATATTAGGTCATTTGACTGCAAAACACTTCAACACACTATAATTTTGCAGAAACAATACGGTGTGAGCATTCATTAACTGAATATCAACCTACAAAAACGTAAAATCCTCGATTTTCACGGACTTCCAGTTCCAAAAATAAATAGACCACAGACTAAACTAGACTACTGCTGCCAAACGTAAAACGTCAAAAAAAAATAGAGTAGACTAGTGTCTATGAATGAGAATAATTGAAAAGAATCATTTGAATACCTCAAATGCTAATTCTCATCCATTACACCTCCTCCTCCTATCGACGGAGCAAAACGGACGTTATACGACTGACTCTGACGACCGGTGTAACCTTAATAAAGGTAAAGCACATAGTTACTACGTAGGAAGAGTCCCAAGTTGCCATTGAATGATTTTGTATGCTATTGAAAGCATTTGATTGCGTAGGTAAATCACAAGGCATAACTCTAATAACTTGATAATTATGGACTACGTAAACTTGCACTTGGTTTAGTAAAATCTTTTTAGAGTGATTGATTTGGTTTACAGCAAACAAGTAAGTCTGATGGCATGTAAAAAGCCAAGTCAGAAGCTCATGTGCACATAAGCAGACCCCAGGTTAGGCACTAACCACACGAATAAGAAAGACCTTAATAATCGGCCCATGTGGCGACATTATTAAGCCACACATTCCGAGTAGTTATAAATCAAACAAAGTCAAAACTGACGGTCCTAAATAAAATCATAGCATTGTAACAATAAAATCAAAGCCTCACACCATAGCAAAGTGGGGTTTTATGAAACTAGCCAGCTATTTGTAACTTTTGAAATAAATATTTGATAATAAAACTATTTGTAACTTTTGATTTGATTGACTATATTTTCTCTTCTAAAAACAAAAGATTATTTTTTTACAATACGAAAATACTAATCCTACAATTATTTTACCAACAATTTGATTCTCTAGCAACACTATGGAATAGATACAGTGTTTTTTCTGCAACGGGTTTGATTCCTGACTAAGAATTTAGATAGGTATTTCAAAAAACCAATGATACAATGATTTTAGTTTTCGTCAGCATCGGACTCGAGAAACCAGTTTTTCGTTATAATGTGGATAGCCAAATTAAATCCGAAACTAGAAGTTTCGGATTTAATTTGGCTATCCACATTAAAAAATAAAATAAAACGTATAACTTAATCACTGCTGAATACCTCTTCTCATACATCTATACTAATATTATAAGGCTGAAGAGTTTGTTTGTTTGTTTGAACGCGCTAATCTCAGGGACTACTGGTTGGAATTGGAAAATTCTTTTAGTGTTGGATAGTCCATTTCTTGAGGAAGGCTATAGGCTATATAACATCACGCTACGACCAACAGGTGCTGAGCAGCGTGGGTGAAACCGCGTGGAACAGCTAGTATTATACAGGGTGTTTGGAAGATCGATGCAAAGCCGTGAAGCAGACCTAGTATAGACTATTTAGAACCATTTGAACCTAACTTGTCTTCGGCGAAGTGTGACTATTTTTTTTAAATCAAATTTTAATGATTTTTGATGATAATCCTAAAATTTTGCAGTTATTTGCAAATAATTAGTCAGTTTGAAAGATAAATCATTTATTTTTTTAATTTATTTTATTAAAGTAATGTCTGAACAATCAAACGAAACATGATTAAGGCATCTGTGTCATGAGAATTTTTTTTTTTAGACAGTTGAAGTTAATACTTCTGTTTTTAGATTAAGAAAACAGATTTTTGACAGTTTAAAAAAAAATCACGGATCGTGCTTTTTCTGTTCAAACATTTTTAAAGACATGCCTAGTTATTAGACTTTCTTTTGAGGTATCAATTACGCAGATAGCTTACAAATTATTGAATTTAGGATCTACAAACTAAAGTGAGGGAGAAAATTAAACATTTTAAATAGGGTGATAAAACGAGACTAGTGCTTTAAAATAATAACATTTATTATTATACTTATTAAAAAATAGATTTTATGTTAAAAAAAAATAAGAAGATAACTTTAATTTTGGACATTCGAAATAAAATTTAGGGGAGACTCTCTAACACTGCCGACGCGTGACGCGAGCGATAAGATGGCGATAACTTTGACAATTTCAGGTAGCGCCCGCGCACCCCTAGTTACGTGAACACATTTCACAGCAAAAACGACTTTATTGGTAAGACAATAGGGTCGTGTTTCTTTAGATAGGGTCAGTAACTACCTGTTTTTTTGAAGGGACGCCAGTTTACTCAGTCGAGTAACAACTGCGCTTGTGACTAGACGTTATCTCCTTTTTCGTGACAATTCATCGTGTTCAGTTGTAGCCCTTTGCGCTCCTGCACGTGACTCTTGAACTTTTATTTTAAGTTGAACTTTTAGTGCGTTACCAGCCGTTTTTGTGAGAACTGACTATGGCTACTTTCTCGAACGAGGAATATGCTGACATCGTTTTTATGTATGGCAGAGCAGACGGCAATGGATCTTTAGCACGACGAATGTACCAAGAACGCTATCCTAATCGGAGAGTACCGAACGTAAGAGTGTTTTACAACACATTTCGTCGGCTTGCTGCAGATGGGATACACCGTGTGGAACCTGGAGTCAATCCAGGTAGACATGGTACTGACATCGAACAAAATATCTTAGCGGCATTTCAAGCTGATCCACATACCAGCACTAGAAAAGTAGCTCGAAATTTAAACATCTCCCATTGGAAAGTGTGGAATACAATGCACCAAAATAACAGGTATGCGTATCATGGCACGGGCGTTCAAGGTCTTGAAGAGCGAGATCCTCAGAGAAGGATACAGTTTTGTCGTTTTCTTCTTAACTCTGACATTGAAAATGCATGGTTTCTGAAGTCAATCTTGTGGACAGACGAAAGTAAATTTTCTAGGGAAGGCATAACTAATTTCCACAATCTTCATCAATGGGCTGAAAAACACAACAATCCACATTGGAAAAAGCAGAAGTCATTTCAAAGGAAATTCTCGGTCAACGTGTGGGCCGGAGTGATCGGCAGAACACTGGTTGGGCCCCATTTCTTACCAGATAATTTGAATGGCAATAGTTATTTGGAATTCTTACAAAATGATTTTCCAGAGCTTGTAGAGGAATCCGGGGCCCTAATATTCACAGGAGACCGAGAAATTATTTTCCAACAAGATGGTTGTCCAGCGCATTGGACATTGAATGTACGCGAGCACTTAAACAATTGCTTCCCTGACAGCTGGATCGGCAGAGACGGACCAATCCCTTGGCCCGCCCGGTCACCCGATCTAACGCCGCTTGACTTTTTCGTGTGGGGTCGGGCCAAGGAACTAGTTTATACAAACGTAGAGATAAATACTAAAGAAGAACTGATTGCGAGAATAAATTCAGCATTTGAAACAATGAAACTAGAGATGAAGTTGAAAATTACAACAACGGAAGTGAGAAGACGGGCCCGTGCTTGTGTTAGGAACCGCGGCGGACATTTTTTGAACATGAAAAATAAATGATTTGTATTAAAATTTTGTTTTAATTATTTCACCGATACATTTTAATTTTCTCCCTCACTTTAGTTTGTAGATCCTAAATTCAATAATTTGTAAGCTATCTGCGTAATTGATACCTCAAAAGAAAGTCTAATAACTAGGCATGTCTTTAAAAATGTTTGAACAGAAAAAGCACGATCCGTGATTTTTTTTTTAAACTGTCAAAAATCTGTTTTCTTAATCTAAAAACAGAAGTATTAACTTCAACTGTCTAAAAAAAAAAATTCTCATGACACAGATGCCTTAATCATGTTTCGTTTGATTGTTCAGACATTACTTTAATAAAATAAATTAAAAAAATAAATGATTTATCTTTCAAACTGACTAATTATTTGCAAATAACTGCAAAATTTTAGGATTATCATCAAAAATCATTAAAATTTGATTTAAAAAAAATAGTCACACTTCGCCGAAGACAAGTTAGGTTCAAATGGTTCTAAATAGTCTATACTAGGTCTGCTTCACGGCTTTGCATCGATCTTCCAAACACCCTGTATATTGATCACCACGCTTGCTTGCTCAAGACGGGTTGGCGATTTCAGACTTATATTACTAAAAGTCCAAGTTTTCTCACGATGTTTTCTTTCGCCGAAGTCTGAAGTTAACTTTATATAGTACATATAAATTGGAAAAGTCACATTGGTACTTGTCCGGATTTTGAACTCACAAGCTCATGCATGACAGGCGAGACGCTTAATCTCTGGACCTATCTATTTTTTTTATTTCTTCAAAAGAAACGGCGACTCGAAGGGCTTCCGTAGCATAAACAATTCAATTACAAATATTTTAGCACTCATTCAAACATAACGGAAATCTACTTGATCATACTTTAATGAAAAACAATTTGATACATTTTGATGAAGAAGTCACATAGCAAAAAACTAAATATCAAACCTTGTGGAAACAAATCTAAGTGTTTACAGAATTTTCCACATTGTTTTACAAACTTATAGCATATTTGAACACCAATCGATAAGACACCCTACCCTGCACAGTCATTAGTATGTTTTTAGATAGGCCCCTATATTTTTTTTTTTAGTTTAGCAGTTCAAGGAAGACACCTCTCCGAATTTCAGATGTGTTGTACCAAGTCTCAGAGCAAAATGGCTGTGTCTTACAGACAGACCAACAACAAAGCAAATCTATAAAGGTACTATTTTAGCCAGCTGATTAGCTCTTTTCCAAGTTAAAACAGGCTTCCAGTGTGGATAACATTAGTACTGGCTAATAATATTATGACCCCGGCCCTGATAAGATTGCTTGTCAGACTGTCCAGCCATTGGCTACCAGTAGTTACTGTCAAAGATTTACAAATGACAACAACCATGACCAACAGCATAACATGCTTTTCAAGTAATGGAAGCAAAATATGCATGAATGCAATAAAATTAAAAAAAGTCTTGTACAAATTTTAATAAATGAAAAATTACATAAAAAATATAGGTAATACCTATCGCTTATGTGTAATTACAAATTATTAGATATATTATTTACATTATCTTATGTATGTATGAATGTTATTTAAAATTATTATTGAGATTACTGTTCATTACAAAAACTCATCGCACCAATCTTTCAAACACTGGTAGCAGTCTGCTGATTGTTTTGAATTGGCATTGCATGTGTCTTTTAACCACTCCTGGAAGAGTTCTTTGTCTTTCTTCAACACCAGAAACTGACCCAGGACTGTGTAAGCCTGCAAAAATAGAAATATTTTATTCAATAACAGCATTAAGTGTATGTTTCATCTGTGTTTAGTAAGTAGCCTCTACCTGAAAGCAATGTCCTAGACAGTCAGCAGATAAACCAAATTACTGGAGATTATACCAATACTACGAAATTTGAATCATCAGTTTCATAAAAAACACCCAGACTTTATTCATACATTACTATAGAAACATGAAAGTGTTGTAACCTATTTTTGGTAATAATATAATTTAACTAGTCACCAAACTAAAAATAACTATGAAGTAACTACATAACTAGACTTCAATAATTAATAAGCACTTATATATTATACTAAATACTCAAGGTAAAGTATACATGTGAACACATAATATTTAAATCAATATTACCAATAACCTCATTATTATTCGTGCATGAACAATAATAACTATCAATATGAACATTATGCTTTCTGCAGTGACATACTGCTTGCCTAATAAAATAATGCTTGAACTTAGGTGAAGGTTGAAGTGCTGAGAATTGGCGAAAACAATGTTTTTTTTCTTTTGTTCTAATGATGATAAGATCATTATCATGGATAAAGAATCAATCAAAAAATTTAAGTAAGAAGCTAAACCTAGCTTTAGATACCTTAAATAAATAATAATATTATTCACATACCTTGTCAAAGCCTGCGACTTCCAGCCTCTTTCCTAGTACTTCACCGACGCCTGCTAATTCAGTTACAGGTTTTTCGCCCATAGGCTCCGCAACGAAGTTTCTATGTTTCTGGGATGTACTCGACATTGTCAATAAATAGCTTGTTATTCGTTTTACAAATATTACTTAATTGTCTTATTAAATGCAAGTTTACACTTGAACACTCTATAAAATATCGAATTATCGATGATTAATATAACGGCGGGCAAGCGTGCATACAACAATTGACTTTCAGGGTTGCCGTGTTAGAAACTAAGAAATTAATTGTCAATCAAATTAAATTCCATGCGACACGCATGGAAGTAGAAAATTCAACTATTGTTTAAAGTTTCTTTAGGTAAAACACCCACTGTCCTTTTTTGTCTCGGATTTTCTTTCCTTCTGGTGGGTGGGATTGACTTTCCTAAGTACACGCACCAAATTAAGCAGGATGACAGGGGTTCTGAGCATCGGGTGAAAGCGCTAGGCACAGCTAGTCAGTCATATTATAAACTTTTTCAAGTACGTGCTGGGTCCTGGACTTGACTAATTTTATAAATAAATAAAACACAGTGGCTTTTCAGATTTAAAGCGGCAGCATTTTTGGAATAATTCAAATTTAGAGAGAACTATTTGAGACTTCCAACGATACACAATAGCACAGGACCTGGCAGTGAATGAATGACTATGGTCTAGTGGCCAAAGTTCATACTTCGGCACTGGGGTTAGTCCAGTTATAAGTCTCCAGGCGACTTGCTCTGTGTTTCCGAATGGGAAGTATCTCAAGTATCAGACGACGGACATTCAATGATGCTGCACTCGGAACGCACTTTACGCAAACGAATCGTGACAGCTGTTAAAAACAAAATGGAATTGTCAAAATGTCTGGAAATCTTGGGAAATCTAAACAAAAACAATAAACTGGTTGGAAGCCTGGGCGTATGATATTGTGATACCTGTAACTATTGAGCCATGGAGACTGCGCATTCATCATGAAACCATTACTGATTAAAAATGAATGTCATAAATTGTCAAAAAATACTACTTGAATATACGGTTCTGGTTTATAAATGCAGAAATATTCTACTTGTTGGATATGGAAGTAAGATTTCCTATTTACTAATGTGATCATATTTTAATGGTAAGCCACCAATCAATTAACTTATCATGGAAGCCTCAATTGAGGAGAGTTTATATTGTGCAGTATTAGCTGAAGATCTTAATGCAGTTTCACGGGCACTGTCTAAAGGTAATATTATTTCTATTTTATTTGCCAGCTGGTATTCTATTTTATTTCTAGATAGCATACTAACAAAAGCCATCAGCCATAAAACTGCTTTGGTGTAAGTATCAACTTTGTAAAGTATATTAATTATGTTTTTGTTTATTGGGAAATAATATCTTTATTGCAGGTGCTAATCCAAATAAGACTGCCAATCAAGGTAAAACTAGTTTAGGTGAAGCTGCAAATAATGGAAACATTGATATAGTCCAATTATTAATTAATGCAAGTGAAGCAAAACGGCATGTGCCTGTATCATATGCAAGTTCTCCTAAGAAAGGGCTTGCTAAATGCCACAAACGCAAGTTAAAACACCGTGGACAACATGATGGGACTGTTGTTAAATGTAAAAATATGAATGATAGAACTTTTAAGGATTGTCGTTTTGATGTTTATGAGACAGTTGGAGTAAAAGACAATGATTTGAAAACAGACACCAACCAGGGATACTTTGTATTTACACACAGTGATGGTTCTAGCAGTGATGAGAGCAAAATCGGTGGTCTGAAATCACCAATAGCTGCATCATCATTGACTCCATCACCTCTGGCTGACTTGGAATGGGATGAGAACATAGGAAATGTAGCTCCAACTACAAGTGAAGATGAAACTTGGTCATCTATGTATAAGTAAGAGGTTTTTTTTTTGTCTATAAATTAATAATCTTTTTGTCAGGCTGTACTTGCCTAGATTGATATGCGTTCATCCTGACTGTTATTTGTAGTTCTTTGACAGTCAGACCACCAGTCTTACCAAGGAATATTTTATTACTCAGTACTGAGTGGGCTGTCAAAGTCAGATAGGCAGTCGAAAATACTGGTATTCAGCTGTATTTGGTTGGACTAAAAAGTTGATCCCAACATTTGTTATATAGTCATCAAAGTTGTGATAAATCAGCTAGGTAGATAATGAAATATAAAATTTAAAATTAAACTACAAGTTATTTTTTGATTAATAATGTTGTGTTTATCTGATGATTCTAATGAATAGTTATTAACAGTCGGGTAAAAAAGAGAATCTCTAAAACATGTTTACGAAAGATTTGCTGTTGTAATACTCACATTGCCATACAGATGACCATAATTTCCTTTTCTGTTTTATCAGATGGTATGCACGTATATTGGAGTCCACCGGGGCAGCCATAGCATCAGCCTCTGTGGTGACCAATGGAATTGATCAACATGATGGTTTTATGCGGACTGCATTACATTATGCTGCAGAACAGGGTCATCTTGGAGTTGTCAAATTGTTGTTAGAAGCTGGTAATGATTGCTAAATAATATTTCATGTTTTTCAATATTTGATAAGTCAAATAGATCTTTATTAATTAATATTATAAAAGCGAAAGTGATTTTGTTTGTTTGTTACCTCATCACGCCTAAATGTCTAGACAAATTTTGATAAATTTTGGTACGGAGATAGTTGGAACCCTGGAGACGGACATAGGCTGTTTTTTTTAATAAATAGGAGAAATGTCCCTCATTTAAAGTGACAAATGAGTGAGAAAGAGGGAAGAAAAGGGAAAACTTGCTTTGCTATAACAATAAATCAGGTGCAAGGGCAAAACTACAGGTAGCAGGTACCTGCAAATCAGGAAAAGGGAACCGTGTTACCCCAAATGTAACGCGAGCGAAGCCGCGGGCAAAAGCTAGTACTTATACAATAAGTTAAAAAATACCCTGATCTGTGTGGGTGTTATTAACCCTTATATCTCCATGGAGTTTAATAGATATATAATAAACTAGAAATAATTTGTTTCCAGGCTGTAAAGTAGACAGTGAAACAGGAGATGGAGTGACAGCTCTACATGTAGCAGTAATAAAAAAATATATAGATATTGTGAAGATTCTTATAAAGGCTGGGAGCAACGTCAACCATAAAACTTATGATAATATGACACCTCTGCATTTTGCTACATCAAGAGGTTTCTTGGATATGGTGAGTACATACTGGATTGTTGTATTAGTGAATAAACATGCAAGAAAATTTAACTATTAAACATAACATCTTAGCATACAAAGGGTTAGTCTGTTGTGTACTTAGTAGTACATCCACATTGCGAAATATATTTTAAGTCCTTGTACGAAAAATATGCGCCTTGTACGTGGAGTTGCGGACCAGCCCTTAATGCAATACAATTATACTAGTCTTATGTCATGATGGCGGCGACTCTATTGCTAATAATTGCTATCCAGTCTAAATTTGTACCAACTGGGCACCAATTCAGACTGTGGTTGTTACTGTGAAAATCCTAATGCCTTGCTAAGCTGTCGCATTCAATTAATTATCAATCGCAACAGCTGAGCGAGGCAGCTTAATCAATAATAACTACTATTAGCTGCCTCACTTACTTTTCTGTTATTTTTGCCAGCTGTACTATCCTACTGCTGAGCAAATTCTCTCCAAGTCAGCAATACAATACAACGATATTATCTATGCAAAGATCAAGATTCAAATCAGTTTAAGTCTGCTTAAAAAAATTTCAGGTAAAAATTCTAGTCAGTAATGGAGCTAGTCTAGAAGCTAGGGATGCAAATGAGAGGACAGCATTGTATATAGCAGTCGGTCGAGGTCATATGGACGTGATCAAGTATCTTATTGATGCTGGTGCTAATGTTAACAGTGAAGAAATCCATGGTAAATAACAAACGTTTTTTAGAATGTACCACTATCCTAGATAAGAAAGGGGGATATAGCGTGTGTTTGCCCCTACCACTCGCCACAACTACACATGTAGATCAGTGAAAGGCCTATAAAGGAATTCTTCAGCCGGTTGTATCTCTCACGTAATGCTTATAGTCACTTATAAATGTGATAACATAGTCAATATTTTGTTTTTTTTTTTCAGGATACACACCCCTTTGTGAAGCTGTAAGGCAAAAGAATGTTGTGGGTGTAGAACTGTTGTTGAAGTCTGGTGCTAGGATTACTCACTCACATAGGCTTTTACACAATGCTATAATACAAAGACAAGTATGTTGAGAATATTGTATTGTACCACGCTATTTTAAGTATCTTTATGTAAATTTTTATCGTGTTGTAATTGAAAAGTGCAAACTCCTTAAACTTTCACTTGCAGCGTTCTAATGAAATTAATTTTATTTTCGCCTAGATCAGATACCTATAACGTTATTCATTAAAATCAATAATGTTATAGAAAAATCATGGTTTTATTTTCAGGCGGAAATCGTGGAAATGCTAACTACTTACGGTGCGGGCATAAATCTTTACAACGACAATGGTGACACACCGCTGCTGTTAGCGGTCAGACTAGCGCAACCTGTGGTTGCTAAAATATTGTTATATAAAGGTAGGTTAGGTAATACAGGAAGCTAGATTTATTTTCGAGTTAACCACTTAGAAATAACATTAAAGTTCAAGTACGTTTAAGTATGAACACTGCACAAGGGATTAGCACCGCGAGCGAAAGACGAGCATTACTTGTCCTACTTAAAACCCCTGCTTGGTGTAAGGAACGAAAGGTGACAGGATATAAATGAACTTTTACCATACACTGTAACCACTCCTTACTTGATGATTTTTGTCTTTATTTTTTACAGGTGCAAATTCAAATTTATGCAATAGTATAACGGGTGCTAACGCATTGCATATCGCCGTTGAAAGTGTACATGCCCCCGATGACTTTGAAGATTTGTTGAAATGTTTGATAGATAATAAGATTGATTTAAATGCCACAGCTCTTCCGGGCGACACTGCGTTAAACAGGGCTCTGTTGTTGCACAAGTAAGTTAATGTGTTCTTTCATTATAGAATTGTTTAAATACTGCTAATGTGAATAAAGTAATCAGCAAACATAAAGCACTGATGATAGTAAAATTGAGTCTTATCAGCAGGCATTAAGACAAAGCAAGAAAGAGTTATAATTCTTACATTACTCTCATATTATTTAATCACGACTGGCACACAGATACGAGAACTAAAAGAAATTCAAATTATATATATTTTATAATTCATTCTCTTTTTAAATTTTTCAGAGACCATGCTGCAGTTCTACTAATTCGCTATGGAGCAGACGTGAACGCTTGTGATTTACGCTCATATAGTCTCGACAATCTCTCCGCAGCGGGCAGACGATCGTGCAGCTTAGTGGGAATGTTACTGAAAGCCGGTCACTATGTTTCTGTACCTGAACAAGGCGCCGCCGTTCCTAGACCAGGGTGCACAGCATATTGGTTACATCAGGCTTGCAAACAACCACTAAGTCTCTCAGATCTTTGTAGGATAAAAGTTAGATACATAGGCGTCAGGACGGGTAAGACATTGTATCGCTTTATATCGTCACTCCCTCTACCAAAGAGCTTAAAAGGATATCTAATGATGGAAGACGAAGGTCTTTACTAATTTGTCAAGTGATTCAGTTACTAGTCGAGGGCTATCAAGAAATAAAAACATGTATCTATATGCATCTTTATTTAGTAAAATTACACAATAGTACAAAGGTGTACTTAGGGTAAAATATAAAATGTTGATTAGAATATCTTATCTGACACAATAATTATGTTTGTCCATAAAAATCTTCAAAATGAATTGAATTATTAAAACACCTATCAATAAAAAAACTTGCTTATTTTATGTTTGTAATTACAATAATTGGAGAATGAGAACTTGATAAGTAAATTAAAAGATGTTTACATTTTCTTGAGAGCTAAAAGGATTTTCGGTATTGTATGATGTTACAGTAAAAAACGGTATAATCTTAATACTTAGTAGAAGAAACAATGTTGATTATTTATATTTGTTATTTGTGAAATGTGTGGGGTAGGTAATAATATAGTGACTAAAAAGGACCACTCATTCTCCTTGACTATTATTATGTAAAAATTTCCAAGTGATGTGAATTGGTTGAAATAAGAATTTAGTCTTAAACTAATTAGTACATGTATTAATAATACAACAAGTAATTAAAATAAATGATATGAATTCAGATATAATACATAGAATATAGCAACATCAAGTTGCTTTTAAGCCTACTTACACAGGGTGAGTAAATTATAATGTACCTACCTGTTCTGTTGAAATACACTGTACATACATAATGACAAGAGTTTTAATCATCACCCACAATGTGTATTTATATTTATCAAATTTTAATTTGTTCAAAAGGTAAGTGGTTATTGTAATAGAAAATATGTAATAATTATGAATAACATTTATAGCATTTTCACTAAACAGTAGGCAGATGTGCCGTCGCGCTATTAATTAAAATAAGGTACTTGTATACTCAGTTTGTACATTAACCAAGACCCTAAAAATAACTATAACGTATATATTTTATATCTTATACGTAATATAAAATGAGACGGAAAATTGCAATCAATTAGAGACTAAATAGTTATAGAATATTAGGTGTTAAATATTCTATGTTAAAAATATATTATTTCCTTTAAAATGAATACCTCTAATGGCAACATTACATACCTATTTAAATCACAATAACAATCTGTTCAATGACTTACAAACAAATAAAAAGCAAAAAATTGGGAATGGTAAACATAAAATAAACATTTCCACAAATTATAATAACATCATTAAAAGATATAGCACTTTAACAAACCAATATACTTATGGTTACACATATTTGCAGATTTAATCATGCAAATAAAACAGCATAAATAAATACCTACCAATAGCAAGGGAACTTAACTAAATGCAAAAAAAGCCCAACTAGAAATATAAGCAGCTAGCATGAAAGTGCATGACAATATAACAGTAACTTGTTAATCAAAATCAATGAGTAACTCCTAACTGCCATTTCTCTTGCATATCTCTGGCTGGACTTAAAATCAGTCCTTTAGGCTTGACATATTATCAGAAGGGCAATGACCTTTAATGTCCTTCATAGTGTTCAGTTTAGGGTATGTCTCCATTAAGAAGTTAATCAAATCAAAGTGTTTGTTTTCAACAGCTTTATGAAGAGCTGTTTGCCCATCAGCATCTTGTGCATCAACACAAGCTCCAGAATGAATAAGAAATTTTATTGTTTCAATTTTACCTAAAATCATGAATGAAAGATAAGTTAAAACTACTTAACAGTCTATCAATACAATTGTATTTTATAGACATGAAACCATTACTCAATATAGACATGAAAACAATTGCTTTGTTATCTCAAAATGTGATTGTGTTTACTAGCAGTCCTCAAGTGATTGGTAAAAGTGAGGTGAAACAATAAGCAGTAAAAAAGTACTTCTACAAGTATTGAGCTTAGTTGCCTTATTTACTTTAGATGAGTTATGGCAATACATTGAATATTATTGTGAACTCTATATAATTATAACTTGATGAAGGTGATTACCTGCTGCAGCAGCTTTCAGCAATGGTGTAGCTTGTCCACTATTGGTCTTTGCATCAATTAGTGCCCCGCTTTGTAATAATATCTTGCAAATATCTACATATCCTTTACGTGCAGCATAGTGCAATGGAGTGTATCCTGAATTATCTGGTGTGTTCACTATATCTCTGGCATTTTTTGCCTTATTTATTAGATATTTGACTCTTTCCTCATCACCATAAAAGGCTGTAAAAAGTTTTATTTTTATTTTAGTAAATTTTTTTTTTATGTATGTTTAACTTTATAAGCCACACCCACGTTTGTTTGCGTTGAGGAATCTTATCAGGAAGCACTTCAAACTATGAGATAATAACATGGTAGCACATTACACCTGATAAAGTAGCAATTTATGAATAGTAACAAATAACTAATTACCTGCATACCACAAGCCTCTCTCCCAATGCATTTCTGATAATGTTTGGCTAACAGACGCGTTAGCATGGTTGCAGTTTGTGTGGTCACAATTCTTTCCATGGTCCATTTTTGTTACAATAATAGAGTATTACAAAGTACAGTGGTTGATATAGAGTTAATTTAAATAATGCGCTGGAGGGTCCATGTGATCTCTGTCTCACCAGTGCTTGAAACTATCTTATATCCAAGTTGGCTCAATGAATTAAGAGCTTCAAGAACATTTGATTTGATCGAAACCCCATTCACAACTACACCAGATCCTGGAAACTTTTTAGAAAGAGCTCTTATCTCTTCATTCCCTAGTCCAAAGACAGAGCAATCATTTGCATGCAAAGACCCTTTGATAGCAATATAAACAACACAGTCTTCTTCAGTCAAAGGTACTGTAGACAAGTTGCATGGAGACAGGTTCTGGTTGCTCTTTGTGTCCATAGTATAAAATAAATTAAACTGTTCAAGATATATTTTTCAATAATTATGATGATTCTAGCTTACACTTCGTCGTCTTTTGTCTGATGTTGGTAGTTGCCCAAGTGCATAGCCTCTTTGCTGAAATTGTTGATATTATCTTGCTCCACAATTATTGATGGTTCTGGTTCTGAAAACTCTTTTCTCATAGTCCACATATACTCATTATAATCTTGTTTGACAGCTGTAGAACTAGACGCGACAACCTTGTAACCCAACACCTGTAATGTTATTGATCAATTATTAGCACTGACAATATGACTCATACCTACATTGCAAGGATTCAATTAGTAGCAGTTATGTAATTAGGAATAAACAAATCACAAACCTCAAGTGCGCTAAGAATAACACAAGGATGTTGTAAATAAACAATAGTGGAGTCGTCGCAGTAGCCGCCACATGCGAACCTCTTGAGCTGTTCTATGTCGCCAGCTACATGCAAATAAAATTGGCCTTTAATAAAATAACACAAATAGACACTTGATGTGAAGTAAATAAAATGAGAAGAGGACTGGACTTAAATTTAGTTGATAAGCCCAATTAGATTACTTTAGTTCTTTCCTATTTCTCATTTTACTTTCGTAATTTGTCAACATCTACCTTTCAAGCCGGATACCAAAACACGCCAAGGGTTTTTATGTCCATAAGATGCTAGATTACCTCTAATCAGAATGTAGGGCATTGATAACGGATATTAGTTCACTTAGGTTGTATACTGTTACAGTACAAAATTAATAAAATTATTCTATTACTTACGGCAGAACTGAACACAAACACAAACTGCGTTGTATTGCGATGCGATCGCAAGTAACAACACAGTGCTATCAAAGTAGAACAGTAAGCATTTTTATCATTACTACAGGACAGCATTATACTTTTTCAGTAGGAGTAAAGAGGAGCGAGAAAGTTTTAACATAGATGCTATTTATCTAAAAACGTAATGACGTGTATTTGAAGCTAGTGTGACCAATGTAGCACTGACATTTTTTTATATTTTCTGACTTAGTTTTTTACCTCTTTAGTAATTTTACTATCAAATGATTTAATTG